>JAZDUH010000446.1:6042500-7520000 GCA_036419115.1 Scarus forsteni | reverse complement strand
CAGTGAGTCCAACAAACTACAGGCCTCAAAGAAATTCAATTTCCGACTAAGGAATATGGTGATAAAATCCATCTCCATGCTAAAGAGATGGGCCAGAAAAATGCCATGCAAGTTCAACGCCAAGAGCACAGGAAGAAGTACAACCATGACCCCTTTCTCAGGGTCAAAAACCCACTCAGAGGCCAGCATTGTTTCTATTCTGCAGGAACAGGCAGAGGGCATGAGCTTTTTACAGGCCAACATGGAGCTTTCCCCAGAGGAGCTGGAAGTTATTCAGAACAGTTTGGACAATGATCTAAAGACAGCATCGTCCATGATTCGTGAGGTTATTGAGAGTGACAGTCAGTCTGAGCATCACATTAGTCTATCAGGTAAGGCTGAGGTAGAGTCCTCATGTGGAAAAGTAGCAAGACAGGTCAGAGCCTTCTTTGTGAAGAAATTTGCAAAAGGAGCAATCCTAAATTGCTTTCTTAATCTGCGTAAGAAGTTCTCAAGACAGTTTGTGAAAAAGGACAGGTCATCGATGGAGACTTTTGTTAATGCCGCTGACCACTTTGTGGGTGATCTTATCGAGGATGCAACCACCACAAAGGGTAAAGATGTGATGGGTCTGTACAGAAGGATGGCCAAAAACATCACAAATGGGGAATATGAGCTCACTCAGGAACGCCTTGTAGAGTTCATCTTTTCCCAGCTCAACCCAGAGAAGAAGCAGAAGCTGTATTATAAGGGTTTGATCAAGTCAGAGGTGGACATGTTTATGAAGATGATGTGGAATTGGCTGAACAAGCAGATACAGGAGCATGACAAGAAGAGAGGCAGTGTTGTTGCTGCCCTTGCGAAGATTCAGGCTTTGGATATGTACTCAGATCTAGACCTTGATGACCTTTTCAATGTGGGTGAGTTTGAGGATGACCCTCAGCCAGCCTTCGACCAGGACGACAACATTGCTTCTATTCTGCAGGAACAGGCAGAGGGCATGAGCTTTTTACTGGCCAACATGGAGCTTTCCCCAGAGGAGCTGGAAGTTATTCAGAACAGTTTGGACAATGATCTAAAGACAGCATCGTCCATGATTCGTGAGGTTATTGAGAGTGACAGTCAGTCTGAGCATCACATTAGTCTATCAGGTAAGGCTGAGGTAGAGTCCTCATGTGGAAAAGTAGCAAGACAGGTCAGAGCCTTCTTTGTGAAGAAATTTGCAAAAGGAGCAATCCTAAATTGCTTTCTTAATCTGCGTAAGAAGTTCTCAAGAAAGTTTGTGAAAAAGGACAGGTCATCGATGGAGACTTTTGTTAATGCCGCTGACCACTTTGTGGGTGATCTTATCGAGGATGCGACCACCACAAAGGGTAAAGATGTGATGGGTCTGTACAGAAGGATGGCCAAAAACATCACAAATGGGGAATATGAGCTCACTCAGGAACGCCTTGTAGAGTTCATCTTTTCCCAGCTCAACCCAGAGAAGAAGCAGAAGCTGTATTATAAGGGTTTGATCAAGTCAGAGGTGGACATGTTTATGAAGATGATGTGGAATTGGCTGAACAAGCAGATACAGGAGCATGACAAGAAGAGAGGCAGTGTTGTTGCTGCCCTTGCGAAGATTCAGGCTTTGGATATGTACTCAGATCTAGACCTTGATGACTTTGTCAATGTGGGTGAGTTTGAGGATGACCCTCAGCCAGCCTTAGACCAAGACGACACCATTGCTTCTATTCTGCAGGAACAGGCAGAGGGCATGAGCTTTTTACTGGCCAACATGGAGCTTTCCCCAGAGGAGCTGGAAGTTATTCAGAACAGTTTGGACAATGATCTAAAGACAGCATCGTCCATGATTCGTGAGGTTATTGAGAGTGACAGTCAGTCTGAGCATCACATTAGTCTATCAGGTAAGGCTGAGGTAGAGTCCTCATGTGGAAAAGTAGCAAGACAGGTCAGAGCCTTCTTTGTGAAGAAATTTGCAAAAGGAGCAATCCTAAATTGCTTTCTTAATCTGCGTAAGAAGTTCTCAAGAAAGTTTGTGAAAAAGGACAGGTCATCGATGGAGACTTTTGTTAATGCCGCCGACCACTTTGTGGGTGATCTTATCGAGGATGCGACCACCACAAAGGGTAAAGATGTGATGGGTCTGTACAGAAGGATGGCCAAAAACATCACAAATGGGGAATATGAGCTCACTCAGGAACGCCTTGTAGAGTTCATCTTTTCCCAGCTCAACCCAGAGAAGAAGCAGAAGCTGTATTATAAGGGTTTGATCAAGTCAGAGGTGGACATGTTTATGAAGATGATGTGGAATTGGCTGAACAAGCAGATACAGGAGCATGAGAAGAAGAGAGGCAGTGTTGTTACTGCCCTTGCAAAGATTCAGGCTTTGGATATGTCCTCAGGATGGGACCTCAATAACATTGCCCATGTAGCACCAGCTGAGGACAAGCTATTGTGGAAGAAGGTCTATTGCGAGTTTATAACCAAACAAGTAGTTGAGGGGCTTATGAAAGATGTTGTACAGATTCCCAATAGCGTTCCCTTCAACGAGATTGTCACTACTCTGACAGATCACCTTTGGGAAGAGATGGAGGGATTGGAGATAGTGTGTGAACTTGACCCAGTGCATGTGAAAAAGATCTCTGACAAAGTGTGCAACCAGCTTTGTAAGGATTTTGGCAAGAACAAACTGAAGTGGATCTTGCTGGGCAAGGAGCACGCCATCAGGCACACTGTTGACCTGCTGAAGACACACCTGATGAAACCAAAGGAGACCAGCAGGATTAAGGCTTTCTTCAAGTTTCTTTTACCGTAACTTCAGCAGAAGAGGATGGGGGTGGGTTTTCTTTGACTGCTTCGATTTTCCTACAGGTAATAACAACAAACAAAACCAAACAAAATGAGACCAACAAGGTTTGGGCTTTCAAGTCCCTTTTCTAGTAACATCAGTAAGTTGGGGTTTTCTTCGAGTACTTCGATTCACCCACAGGTAATAACCAAAAAAAAAAAAAAAAATGTAACTAAAAAGGGTCAGGATGATGGGGAGGAGGCAGTTGATGGAAGCAGTGTGGAATGGAATGATTGCATTTGGCTGGAAAAAAGTCATGCAAGACACAAATGAACCACTTTAAATTGAAGCAAACAGTGCCTAGCGCAGAAGGAAGACTTGTGTATTGACAGAAGGATAGAGTCCCATATCTCTGGCAATATGTGTCCAAGATCTTGTCCCCAAGCCCTATTAATCCTGTCCAGTGGTGCACGCATCAGAAGTGAGATGGTACTATATAGTTTAGACAGCGCACCCCTAGCCAGTGGATTAAGGGAGAGAAAAGTATCAATTGGGTTGACATCCGGCTTAGAGGGAAAGCAAGTTGAATTGGAGCGGACAAAATGTCTAACCTGCAAGTACCGAAATAAGTGGGTGCTAGGTAGATCCAATTTTGTTTTCAGTTCCAGCCGTCTATTATATAGTTCTGGAGTTTGCCTATTCCCTTTAATTTTCCACCGTCATGTAACTGTGCCACTCTTGTATGTTGTTTTTATGTATTTTTTATTGTGATTTTAATGCACTGTGTTTTTATGATGTATTTGTAAAGTGTCCTTGAGTGCTTAGAAAGTCGTTTTAAATAAAATGTATTATTATTATTGTTGAGTGACTGCATACTGATTATCAATTTCTCGCATTATGGCTGGGACGGCTAATTGTTCCTTCAAGGATTGTCTTTTCTTATTTGCAGTGAATGATATGATTTGCCCTCAAATATATGCCTTGAAGGCATCCCAGACCACAGATGCAGAAACTTCTGCGGTGGTGTTTGTTCTGAAGTTAAAGGTAATTTGTTCCTCAATGAACTTGACAAAATTATGATCTGAAAGGAGGGATGAATTAAATCTCCATTGCATCGCAGGGCATGGGGCACTGGGGAATGACATCAACATCGTTACAGGTGCATGGTCCGATATAACAATACCATGGTATGTACAAGTGCTAACCTGAGGTATTAGCCTATTATCTATAAAGGTATAATCTATCCTGGAGTATGTATGGTGGACGCTGGAGAAAAAAGAGTATTGTCTAGCCTTGAAGAACGATCCAAAATTGGGTCTAGCCAGCAGTTGAGATCCCCTCCTATTATTAAGTAGTGTGTATCCAAGTCACAAAGAAGTGAGAAAAAGGTATCAAAGAAACCTGGATCATCTGTCTTGTCAAGAATGACTTTCGTGTTAAATAATTTCCCAACAACAATTATAAACCTTACATTTTTATCAGCTTTAGTAGTGGTTGGTTCGAAGTGTATATGGTTGGCCACTAGTATGGAGACCTCTCTTGCCTTGGCCTGAAAACCAGAGTGGAAGTGCTGCCCCGCCCAGCCCGCCATGAGTCTAGAATGGTCAGATCAGTGAATAAGCATCTCCTGTAGGAAAGCAGTGTCTGCCCCCAACTGTTTAAGATTTGTGAATACCTTCTTCCTTTTAACAGGATGATTAAGGCCCTTGACATTCCAACTTAGTATATTAATGTTCATATGTTTCAAAGGAAAATATGTAGAAAAGTATCGAAGTTACGTAAGTCCTGAGTGGTGGCATCACGGCAACCTTCCTGAGAGAGGAGAAACACAGTGTTCGTGACTGCTCGTGACAAAGCTGTCTATTCCCTATACCCCAAACCCAGAACCCCATTAACACTAGAAAAGCCGAGGGGGTAAATTTTACCCCCTGGCGTTTTCAAATGCTTGTATTTCTTTTAAATTAAAACCCCTACATCTTAAAGTCCATGACTTTTCCTAAAATTAATTTATTGTTCGTTTGGTGAATTTTGTTGAGTGTGTGATAAAAAGAAAAAAAATTGAGCATTTTTACCTACAACTGCCAAAGATCATTTTTACCCCCTCATATAAAACACTGTATATAGCTGTCACATTGGCGCAGCATCTGGTGCGCCTTGCTCAGCAGCTCAAATCTTTTTGAGCCATGCCCCTCACACCACTACGGTTGGTAAGCAACACTTGTTTTGTAGTCTGATTTTGACAACTACAGTATTGGTAGCTATATTACTGATATGACTATCAGTAATATGGATCCGAACAAAAGGTTTATGACAGCCCAAGAGGCTTGGCAGTTGTACCATTAGTACAAGACAAACATAGGGGTTGATGTGCTGGACAAGATGCTCTCCTGGTTGCCCATGCAGCAACCAGGAGATGGCCAGTTGCGGTCTTTTACAATGTACTGGACATTGCTGCACTCAATGAGTGGGTCCTTTACCGGGGCTGCACAGGCACATATATTGCCTGGTGAGATTTCATCCAGGAACTCTGCAAGCTCTTGCGCACTGAGCACATCTCGAGGCTAGCACCAAATCCTGTACATTCCATCATCACAGGCCACCCCCGAGGAGAAGAGGAGAAACTGCATCATGAAGCATAAATGCATAAAGAACAAAACCACAAAAACATGCATGAAGTGCCAACGTGCAGTTTGTGGACAGTGCACAGTGTACAGCGTGTGTGCTGCCTGTGAGTAATGTGTGTGCACATGTTTATATGTCTATGTTTTTGTATGTCTATTCACGGGTGTGTGTGTAAGGGGGGGGGGGGGGTATGTGCATGTGATTTGTATGTATAGTTGTTGTGAATGTAATGTGTATGTATGTGAGTGTGTGTTATTGTAAATGGTTTATTTGTTGTTGTTGTTTTCATGTTTGTGTTAACCTATAGTTCCTATAGTTTGTTAAAGAAGTGAAAATTTATTTATTTGTGTAGGCCTAATCTTTTTGTTATTATTATTATTATTATTATTATTATTATTATTATTATTAATGATGATAATAATAATTGACACTTTGTAAACATTTTGAAGGAACTTTTTTATATATTAATAAAAAAGTCTGTGTAGGCTATATCTCCGGAACTATAACTGTCCTTCTAATATATTATTGTTATTATCATTATTATTATTTATTATTAGTGTTGTTATAATAATAATTATTATTGTTGAGAAAAAAACAATTTTTTTTACAGTTCCCACAGTTTGTTTACTTTAAAAATGTGTTTTACCTGTTTAATTAAAATACTTTTTGTTTTAAAATAAAACAACAAAAATCTATCTTTTTAAAAACCTACTTTGCCAAGTTTCCATTATTACTTCAAATAAATTTCAAATAGATGGAAATCAACCACTTCACAACTTCCAGAAATGACACCATAGAATCACCGAAGTTGTTTCAACTTGGGGGTAAAAATGACCCCCCACGGCAGTTCTAGGGGGATTGGAATGTTGGCTGTTCTTGTATTAACAGTTGGGAAAAGAAGATCGTAGGCTGTGTTCCTTCAATTGACTCAGGGAGGCCAACTATCCTTATGTTATTGCGGCAGCTGCGTGACTCAAGATCGATCGTTTTAGCTTTTAGCTTCTCGTAGCTGCCCTTCATAGCCGCATAGTTAGCCTCTAAGGCCTCCACTTTGTCGCTGAGTTGGTTCGCGTTCTCCTCAAGAGAAGTTAGGCAGAGTCCATGGTCGGTGACTGTAGCTTGGACGTAGTCAAGTTTCACCTCCAACGGTGATATGGCTGACTTAAATTCGGCAGAGAGAGCCACTTTGTACTCCTCGAGCAGACTCGACAATGGACGGCATGATATCGTCTGTGTTAGCTGGAGCACACGCGTCGCCTTTCTTTTTGCTCGTCTTCGTTGTCATTGCGGGGTCATATGGGTAGAAAGATACTTGTTGGTATAAAAGGAGCAAAGATACACTTTAAAAATCAAGAAAATGAGGCTTTAGAGCAGAGTATGAAGTATGGTTAGTGGGAGCATGAGGAAAGCGTGTCTGCTCCATCTATGACCTGGAAGCAGTCCAATGAGAGCCTTCTTTGTGAAAAAAATTGCTAAAGGAGCAATCCTGAATTGCTCTCTTAAACTTCGGAATGAATTTTCAAGAAAGTCTGTAAAAAAGGCCAGGTCATCTATGCAGATGTTTGTTGATGGTGTTGACCGCGTATTGCTGCTGCAAAACTGCAATCTACTTTCTGAAGTAAGTTACATTTTTGATTAGCCTGAGGATGTGGAGGTTTTTTTTCACCAAGCTATTGCTCTCCAGGTGAATGGCATAGCGAGCGCAGCTGACCGAGAATAACATGAAAAATGACATTGCGGGCTGACAAGCCGCCACTGGACATTCGATGACTTGTGCTGGTTGTTAAATCACATGCTAGTATTTCCAGCCTTAATTTGAAGTCACTCCTAAAATCCTTAAAATCAGTTAATATGATGCATTGTTTGCAGATGATTGAAAAACTGAAAATCTAGATTTATTTTCCTTAACTTGGTACCACCTAGTACTTATAAGTTGTTGTAACGTTTGTGTTGTGGTGTTGTGTTTTCTGAACTGTGTGGCACAGTTGAGAAAAACTTAGACAAGCTATACATTGATGTACATGGTGCCAGATTCTGTAATTAACACAACCACGCTTCTAAATACCCCCAAGTATCAATTTAAGGCAGTACATTTTTACATTAAGTTAGGTCAAAGTACTGATATGGTCTTGAACTATCTAACTATCCCCCTGTGGGTGAGGACCCTAATAAGTCATCTAAGGCTTTATGGCATTACATGAAAATGCAGTGATGCATGGTCCCCAAGCAATGTTTATCCCCTGTATTATTTTGTCTCACAAATCCAGAGCTAATATGACCGCTCACTCTGGACACGCTCTCACAGATTTCAAATGACCCTTTGCTGCAGGTGGGAGTCTTTACAATTGAAAATTAGCATACATCAATTGACACACATTTCTTTTTGGTAGGGCAGTGAAAATATACTTTTGCTATTATATTAGGCTGGTTGCACACTAGACCATTAAAGGCCGGGTCTCCCCAATGATCAGGGTATACGTCCTTATTTGAGGCTTGTCGGAATATTCCATGGTCATGTCCATGTGATTATTTTTGTGCCTCTGATTAAACCAGAGCCGCCTTTGTCTTTATTAAAAAACAAAACATATTTTGATATCCAAATTGTGCTGACTAGAAAATGAAACAGAAAGCAAGCAGACATGTAAGTGTCATCAACAAGATGTAGGGACTTTTACAGCCCACACATGAACAGACAAAATTTTGTAGTAGTTTCTTTACTACTACCCATCATAAAGGAGGGATGCTGCTTTTCAGAGCTTTGCAGACTTCTCTGTCTCGTAGTCTTCAAGGCCTCAGCTTTGGATTGTTTACATCTGTGATTGTCGCACATGCAGAGCTGTCTGTGCTCTCATTGGTAAATGTATCTGACATGAAGGGAGAAAATGAAGAAGGCAAGAGCAATCAAAGTAGGCAATGGTCTGTTGGTTAACAGCATCCACAATAACCAGAGTAGGGGGACAATCCAGTGCTAGTGAGAGTGTTTAAGTGAATAAGGTGATTACATACAGGTTGGCAGGGTGAGAGCTCCAGGAGACACTGTGGAGAGAGGGAGCAGAGGACGGAGGTATACAGTTGCATGAAAAAGTATGTGAACCCTTTAGGATTACTTGGATTTCTGCATAAATTGGTCATAAGGTATGTTCTGATCTTCATCTAAGTCACATTACTAGACAAACACAGTCTGCTTAAACTAATTCTGCACAAAAATATATATGTTTTTATGTTTTTATTCGACACAATATGTAAACACCCACAGTACAGGGTGGAAAAAGTATGTGAACCTTTAGATTTATTAACTGGTTGACCCTCCTCTGGCAGCAATAACTTCAACCAACTGTTTCCTATAGTTGTAGATGAAACCTGCACAATGGTCAGGGGAAATTTGGACCATTCTTCTGTACAAAACAGTTTCAGTCCAGAAATATTCCTGGAATGTCTGGTGTGAATTGCTCTTTTGAGGTCATGCCACAGCATCTAAATCGGGTTGAGGTCAGGACTCTGACTGGGCCACTCCAGAAGCTGTATTTTCTTCTGTTGAAGCCATTCCATTGTTGATTTACTTCTATGCTTTGGGTCGTTGTCCTGTTGCATCCTCTGTTGCGCTTCAGTTGGTGGTCAGATGGTCTTAAGTTTTACTGCAAAATGTCTTGATAAACTTGGGAATTCATTTTTCCAACGATGACAGCACTCCGTGAGGCAGCAAAGCAGCCCCAAACCATAATGTGCCCTCCACCATATCTCATAGTTGGGATGAGGTTTTGATGTTGGTGTGCTGTGCTTTTTTTCACACACAGCATTGTGTGTTCCTTCCAAACAACTCAATTTTGGTTTCATCTGTCCACAGAATATTTTCCAGTAGTGCTGTGGAACATCCATGGTCATGTCCATGTGATTATTTTTGTGCCTCTGATTAAACCAGAGCCGCCTTTGTCTTTATTAAAAAACAAAACATATTTTGATATCCAAATTGTGCTGACTAGAAAATGAAACAGAAAGCAAGCAGACATGTAAGTGTCATCAACAAGATGTAGGGACTTTTACAGCCCACACATGAACAGACAAAATTTTGTAGTAGTTTCTTTACTACTACCCATCATAAGGGAGGGATGCTGCTTTTCAGAGCTTTGCAGACTTCTCTGTCTCGTAGTCTTCAAGGTCTCAGCTTTGGATTGTTTACATCTGTGATTGTCGCACATGCAGAGCTGTCTGTGCTCTCATTGGTAAATGTATCTGACATGAAGGGAGAAAATGAAGAAGGCAAGACAAAAATCAAACACAGACTTTCTGTCATGGAGTCGTTTTATTTTTAATTGCTGGAATTGCACTTGCAGGTTAAGACAACACTGGAGAAAAACAAATCACATTCAGATACAGCTACACTTAAAACAAATTAACATATAGAGACTTGTGTGTTCATCCTGATGTGATATTATGTGCAAAGCAAGAGTTGTTTATTGAATTGTAGTCATATTTGAGGGAAGCCATGATTGAAAGTACAATATCTAGGCTACTGTCAAGGAACAGTCCCTTTTAGTGTTAAACATTGGATCCAAAAGCTGGAGATAGAGGCAACATCAATCAATCAATCAATCATTATTTGTATAGCGCCAATTCATAACAAGTGTTATCTCAAGACGCTTTACAATAGAGCAATCAAAGTAGGCAATGGTCTGTTGGTTAACAGCATCCACAATAACCAGAGTAGGGGGACAATCCAGTGCTAGTGAGAGTGTTTAAGTGAATAAGGTGATTACATACAGGTTGGCAGGGTGAGAGCTCCAGGAGACACTGTGGAGAGAGGGAGCAGAGGACGGAGGTATACAGTTTCATGAAAAAGTATGTGAACCCTTTAGGATTACTTGGATTTCTGCATAAATTGGTCATAAGGTATGTTCTGATCTTCATGTAAGTCACATTACTGGACAAACACAGTCTGCTTAAACTAATTCTGCACAAAAATATATATGTTTTTATGTTTTTATTCGACACAATATGTAAACACCCACAGTACAGGGTGGAAAAAGTATGTGAACCTTTAGATTTATTAACTGGTTGACCCTCCTCTGGCAGCAATAACCTCAACCAACTGTTTCCTATAGTTGTAGATGAAACCTGCACAATGGTCAGGGGAAATTTGGACCATTCTTCTGTACAAAACAGTTTCAGTCCAGAAATATTCCTGGAATGTCTGGTGTGAATTGCTCTTTTGAGGTCATGCCACAGCATCTAAATCGGGTTGAGGTCAGGACTCTGACTGGGCCACTCCAGAAGCTGTATTTTCTTCTGTTGAAGCCATTCCATTGTTGATTTACTTCTATGCTTTGGGTCGTTGTCCTGTTGCATCCTCTGTTGCGCTTCAGTTGGTGGTCAGATGGTCTTAAGTTTTACTGCAAAATGTCATGATAAACTTGGGAATTCATTTTTCCAACGATGACAGCACTCCGTCCGGGCCCTGAGGCAGCAAAGCAGCCCCAAACCATAATGTGCCCTCCACCATATCTCATAGTTGGGATGAGGTTTTGATGTTGGTGTGCTGTGCCTTTTTTTTTCTCCACACACAGCATTGTGTGTTCCTTCCAAACAACTCAATTTTGGTTTCATCTGTCCACAGAATATTTTCCAGTAGTGCTGTGGAACATCCAGGTGCTCTTTTGCAAACTTCAAATGTGCAGCAATGGTTTTTTTTGGACAGCAATGGCTTCCTTGTTGGTGTCCTTTCGTGAACTCCATTCTTGTGTAATGTTTTACGTATTGTAGATTTGTCAACAATAATGTTAATATGTGCCAGGGATTTCTGTAAGTCTTCAGCTGACACTCTAGGATTCTTCTTCACCTCATTGAGCATTCCGCGCTGTGCTCCTACAGTCATCTTTACAGGATGACCACACCTTGGCAGACAAGCAACAGTGCTGAACTTTCTCCATTTGTAGACAGTCTGTCTTACTGTGGACACATGGACATCAGGACTTTTAGAGATACTTTTGTAACCCTTTCCAGCTTCATGCAAATCAACAATTCTTGATCGTAGATCCTCTGAGAACTCTTCTGTGTGAGGCATGGTTCACATCAGGCAATGCCTCTTGAGAACAGCAAACTCACAACTGGTGTGTGTTTTTATAGGGCAGGGCAGCTTTAACCAACACATCCTATCTAATCACACTGATTGAACTCCAGGTTGGCTGACTCCAGGCTTCAATTAGCTCTTGGAGAAGTAATGAGCCTAGGGGTTCACATACTTTTTCCACCCTGCACTGTGACTGTTTACATATAGTATTGAATAAAAACATGAAAACGTATCAATTTTTGTGCGGTAAGCAGACTGTGTTTGTCTAGTGATGTGACTTATATGAAGATCAGAACATATTTTATGACCAATATAAGCAGATATCCAAGAAAACTCAAAGGGTTCACATACTCTTTCATGCAATTGTATGTCCATGTGGTGGAAGACAAAAAGCACAATCAAAAACACTCTCCAATAAAACAGACTCCAAAGCTGAGATCAAAAAAGGCTCAAGCCAAAAGGAGACAAAGTTGAGTAGAAGACACGGCCAACAAACCACTCTAGATGAGGAAAACCACCGGTGAAGAAGAGGTGACTCCAGGCAGCATTTACAGTGGTGGTGATAATTGATCACGTGAAGTTGTGTGGCAGCAGCAGGGTGAGGAGACAAGTAACCAAGCCCACTGTCGGCAGAGGAGCAGGAAGGGAGGGGGAGAGAGACAGAGACAGGGGATGAATCCTCACAGCTGCCTTTAAATTTTAGTAATAATGCATTGTAATATCATTATCACAACAAGAAAAACATTTGCTGTTTAATGATATTTTGTACATATTGCCCAGCCCCAGAAGATACTATAATTGTATCTTGGGTATCCAGTGCAGGTCTCCCCCTGTGATCTGATCCAGTTGTATTCATGCTGTAGCACTAAATGATATCCACTTTAGTGTCTGGGTGCTCATTGGCTGGCAGGTGATGGAGCGTATGTGAAAGCAGGAATGACAAATCCATGCTGCATGATTTTGTAGCACTGTTACATGAACTAGTGGCACACAGAGGAGTCTATACAGCTCCATAGTGGGAGTGTGAGCCAGTAAAACAATGACAAGCCCTATCTATCCACCCCAGGGTGGCTCCTGCGAAGTCTGCCGTATTAAACTGAGCCCTGAGATAAAGCGGCTTCTTGCGCAGTTCAGCCATGGGGGGAGATGAGCCTGCTCTCCTTATGTATTCCAGTCATGCTGAATATTGTTTGATATAATCAATGTGGACCAGAGGGGACTGTGCTTCTCTCAAACACATAGCCCTCCCAGGGGTGATATAAGTCTGAGTAACACTGACATGATTTATGCAGATTTCAACACGCAGCTATGTGCAATATTGCATTTGAGGGGATGCAATTTTCTGCAGGTTTTGGGGAGCACTGAGACATTAAAGGGATGCTGTGTGATGTAAGAAAGTACAGTATGTCCATGTTGATGTGTGTGTGTGTTGGGTCACAGTCCAAGAGAGAATATTGCTATGGGGTTTATTCAGTTTTGCTGAGGAAAATTGTGTCAGAAGTCAACCCCGTGGCTATGCTTCACCTCGGATCCATTACTTCACCCACACATACCCAAATGGAAAATTGGAGCATACACTACAACGCTGTTGCAGTGCACTTGTATGCTGTATACATTTCCACAGTTTTTGGCTGAGACTCAAGAAGCCTTGGAAAGTGAAAAAAGTTCCACATGTCTGAACCAAGATAAGACTTTACATACCAATGGGACTGCTAGAGTGTTGCAGGTTTTCAAAACACTGGACTTATTTTGCAGGAAAAAGTCTGAATATGCCCCGCCTCCTGCCCCCTCAGTTTGGCACGCATGCACTCCGAGGATGAGGTAGAGCATAAGCTATTCCAGTCGGCTGTGTTGAGAGTTTGACAGCAGAGGAGTGGAAGATTTGATAGGTAATGTAAATCATGGAATATGCCTCGGCGAAGGGAAAAGGGAGGGAGCCGAGTGATTCTATCAGAAACCAAATCCTCTAAATGCAGCTTTGAATAAGAATGGGAAAGATAAAGCACGGAATCTGTAATATTCGACAAACAGGAGATCTCAGCACTGTTTCTAAAATATCAAGACATTATCAGTACCTACCGGCTAAGCTTGACACTTTTGCCAGAGTTTAGAGGATGGTGCACTTGCTTACGCTTTTTGCTGGAGCTAATAAGGAGCCTGTGCGGCATGTGGGCGGAGGGTCGGGTGTTGTAGGTGACTGTAGGTCTTATCTGTGCTGAGAGCAGGGTTAGAGAGAAGAGGCCATGTTTATGGATGCCAGGATCTGCTGCTCCGAACTATCAGGAGGTTATTTCCGTGAAACATCTGTGGAGAGCTGCCCACTCCATGAACTCGGTCGCTTTCTCTCTCAATTGGTGTTTTTGGCTCTTCATATACAACACAGATTTCAGTGAAAGCATTGCACTTCAAAAGAAGGACTACTTTTGAACAAAATCCATTGACCCTTTAAGTAGGGTTCTGCTCATAATAAACTGCTCATAATACTTAAGATCTTTTTACAACAATAAAAAAAATCCCTCGTTGTTGGTCTAATCCTAGATTTCTTCCCCACAAAATACTTAAACAGAAGAAAACAAAGTATTTTTTGCTTTTTTCATCAGGTAAGAATTACAATATGTAAACTCAAATTCTAATTTAATTCAAGCCAAGTAATTTATATATATTTATTATTTTTGTTTTAACATACTATTTATATTATGTAATAAATTAAAGCTACCAGATGGCACATTTATGCCTCCATCAGGTGTACATTAGCCTACCATATAGCAAAAATACAGTGGTGGGAGACTTCACCTTTTACCTTATGCAACACAAATTTAACCAGTTCTTCATTAAGTCAGAGAAAACCTGCAAAGTTTGACAGAAATTCCTTTAAAACAGGGGTCACCAACCTTTTCGAGACTGCAGAGCTACCCAAAAGAGAATAATGGAGTTATACTTGTTTGTTTTAATGTTTTTCTAGGAACATTAATGTGTATATGTGTTCTGTAATAATAAAATAATAATTGTAATACACTTGAAGTAGTCCATGCTATTGTTCCCCCTAAAATTGTTCTGAGGACACCTTATTTAAGTATTTATATTTGCTATTATTTTTTAAGTTTTTCATTACTTTTAAATTATCTTCAGTTTAAAGCCGCCTACCTACCGACTTTGCAACCTGGTTGGCCACTCTCCATGTAAAGTCAAAGTACAACCGCGATAGGGCGGGGATGACCCTCCTGCAATGCGACAGACCTGCTTGACACCCTGTTGCCAAAGTTGAAAAGTTTGAACCCTTCAGGTGATGTCTCATGTGGCTGTTCAGCAACAGCCAATCAGCGTTGAGATAATGAGTGATGGTAGCCATGACAGACAGTTTTTCTTCCAGTTCACAGAGTGAAAATCCTTGTCCATGTGGGAAACATAGTTAATGTGTACAATAGATGATACATTACATTACATTATATGATATAATATGATCGAGGTGAAACCCAAAGACGTGACTTAACTGTGCGACGGTCACCAAAATTAGGTATTTCTGGACACGCAACACTGCTTGGGTGGTTTCAGTCACAAAATCCCGTTCGGTGTGAACATCATATCCAGTGTTTTCTGTTTATGAACTCATGATGGCGTTTTCTCAGTTTGTCTCTGTTTCATCAAGGTCTCTATATGGTTCTCCTTTGCTTTTGTTCTATATCGGTTTGTTTGTTCTAATTGGTTTTATTTGTTTGTCTTGCATGTTCTTTTGTTGATCATGTCCATGTAAAGTACCATGAGCTTATTTTTTGTATAAAAAGTGCTATTCAAATAAAGTCCAATTGATTATATAATGAAAATCAAATGGAAATCCTTTTAAGTGTTCAAATACAGTAGAAGACTTTAAGACTCCATTGCCTTTATGCTTTGTCTGTGACCTCCAGAGCCTGAATACTTAATACTTATTTTCAAGTGGATCTTTTTTTAAATATTGAAAGAAATCCTTTAAAATGTCTTGAGATGTCACATTCACAAGAAAAAGATTACATACTGCTGTACCTTGATATTTGAAATCTGTGATTATACTGCAGACACTTGCTTTTTTTATTCATACATCATGCCATGACTACTATGCAGCATTTATTGTGAACTTTATTTGGTAGTATTATGATGTATTACTGCTTAACGCCTGTTATTTTGTAGTGTGCTACACCCTGCTGAGCTTTCTTCTTTTTGTTTCCTGGCGGGTGGCAACTATCGTATAAATCTCATTACTACCACACACTAGTAACAGTTTGGATCAGAGTAACTACTGTTGGAGTGCAACAGCTATTGTAAAGGCATTATTATCTGTATTTCTTTTAGTTATCAAATATAGCCATTTGATTTCCTTACCTTCTGGTCTTCAAGATAAAGTAAATGGTAGCTTATGGCCCTTTTCCATTTGCCCTACTCTTGTCTACTCGACTCTACTCTACTCTCCTCGTGCTGCTTTTCCATTAGCCCCAGTCGTCTGTCCAACAGGGTGCAGTGTTGCTGAGCGGCTCTGCGGTGACGTCATTTTGAGAGCGACACAACAATCTGTTGCTTTTTGTCACAAATTGAGTAAAAAAGGAAAGCAGAAGAAGGCTGCAGGTGGTAAGAAGAAATACCACTTGAGAAGCACAGGAGAGTTTTGGAAGCTATACAACAGAATGAAGCTGAGGGTGAGAGCAATTGAGCTGCAAAGAAAAGATGTACGAGGGTAAGCTAACAGTAGCTACCGCTAACATGCTAGGTCGTCGCGCTCATGACTCATCGATGACATTGTCTGACCAATCAGTAGCCAGCAGTCGGTGACGTCATCTTTTAGTATCAACTCTGCTCGCTTATGCCGGGCGGACACTGTGCGATTTCGAGGGGATTTCACCACGATTTTGCTGTCGCAGACCACGCTGCGTCATCGTGGAAACATCGTAGCGTCGGGATGTCCGGTCAGGAGGTCGTAAGCCGTACAGTGTGAGAACACTCACGAGGAAGGATTAATTGCTGCTACGTTCTAACGATAATGCTGCGACCTCCCGATCAAACTTCTGGCATGTCAGAAATTTTCTCCGTAGCTCGTACAGTGTGAGTGGTGTTACGTCACGATTCTACGTTCGCACCTATTGTCTGTTTGCAGTGACTGTCGTGAAAGGAGTAGGAATTTTATTCTCCGTCTTTCGCTCTATTTACTACTTAATACTAGATGTTATTTTTGGCACCACGGAGAGCTCTTTGAAATTCACTGTGTACCTGCACTAGTATACTGGCAAGATCGATCATTCATTCGTTCATTCATTAGTAACTATGTTCATCATAACGCTATCCGCTACAGATGAGGAATTTGCCGGGGCAGTATGGTGTTTAAAGCAACATTGGCTGGCTAATGCTAACCTGAAACTATCATAGCTACTGTAAAACAATACATAGTTTAACATTAACGTTACCTCAAGCTCCTGGTGAAGGATGGACATCCCATACCGACCACGTCTCCTCAGCCATTCACGTACCCAAATCCTTTTCTTTTTTTTTTAGTTTCAGCGCACAAGACAGCGCACACAACTGCAACAACTTGCTGCCTGCTCGCCATCTTGTTGTCAGGCACGCTGTGGTTGTCATAGGAACTAGGAACCTTTGTTTTTCGTTGTTCACACTCGAGCACGTCGTGCCGTCACACGCCGACTGACGCCGACAAGTAGTCGTGGTTGTCAATAATCGTGGCTGACAGCAGTCGTACAGTATGAGTACACATGTCGTAGGGTCAAATAGAGTACGAGTGACAAACCCGGTCGTGCAGTGGGAGCATTTCCCCGACAGTCAGATTTCTAAAATCGCACAGTGTCCGCCCGGCATTAGAACCAGAGCGGGGTAGGTACTAAACCTAGCTTGCTTTAGGAGGTACCAGGCCAGTGGAAACATGCTGCAAATCAAGTAGGGCCGAGTAGAGTAGGGCCAAGGCGTGCTTGTGGAAAAGGGCCATTAGTCAATGGCGCAGCTACAGTAATATCTTCTAACAGACTAAAAGAAGTCTAATGATTGATTACTTGGTTTTTCATGTTCTTCTCCACTAAACACGAGAAAACTTACCTGATTAACTTCAGTGTCGGGTAAATGTAGTAGAATCATTGCTAAGGCTGGCTGTTCCCCATTTTGACCCCTTACCAGTCAGGGGTAACAGTATGCAAAGTAGACCGGTCCAGTGCTTACCACTGATTCTTTTCCACTGAAGAATGACATCTAGGTATTTTTGGCGTACTGCAGATTTGCAAATAATCACATACTGCATATAAGATGCTACATTTTTGGAAAATCAGTACATGTGCTATGTGGGTTTAAGAAGAACCGTGTTGTGATATAAGTTGATTTTCTGGAAAACAGTATGATATTTCCTGATTTTCAAAGCATCAGTACAAGAGGACTAGAAAATGGAATCCTGCCACTGATATTGGATGACATTATAACTTTATATACACATATGTAACTTTGTTTTGTTTTAAAATAAACTTTTAATCTTTTGAACACAGAGGCAAAAATAGACATTTCCGGAACTCATTACTGAAATACTCAGTTTAAACTTTATTTTATGAAATTGCCCCTCAACAAAAATCCAGCATGTGACGTCCCTCCTCTCATGAGGCCTGTACATTCCTTAACTTACTTGTGCCCCCCTCTCCTCCCCTCTATCACCTTCTCTTCTCTTAACTAACTTTCAGCTGACTCCCCTCTCCACCTTAGCTCCTTCCCTCACTATCCCTGCATCCCCACCTCCCCTCCCCCTTTTGTTCAATCTCCACACTGTCAGTTTGTGGCTCTCGCCTCTCCTTCATTCATTGATCACGGTGGCAATAGCGTGGTGTTTGCCGGTCTGGAAATGTGTGTCTCAGCGGGGAGGGGAAAGAGATCAAACACTTTAATTACCGCAGGCTTGTAGGAGGTGCCAGCTACCGGGAGTAGTCGTGTAACAAGGACAGGTAGAAGAGAACGCCTGGGTTAACACAGAGCATTTGAGCAAAGGAGTAATGAAAAAAAAACCCCTCCTTAATCCAAATGCACTCACGCTTACGCCTCCACACTTACATGAGGCAATATCATAAATACCTTGCTGTTCTCACCTTCGTACATCCTGCTGACATGATGGGCCACCAATGTGTGTGAAGTGGGAAAAAATAACTGCTTAGCACTTTCATGGGAGAGGAAATCAGTCATTCCTGTGTTCAAACACCACAAATTAACATGCATAAACAATAAAACTGAGCATTTGCAAGCTGTGTATGAGTGTGCATCATTATTCATAAACCATTTCCACCTCTTATCGAGCTAACCAGCATAATCAGACAATCTCTCATTAAAAATGCAACATCCTTTACAGCCATAAAAGCCATTGTCATTCAGCTTTTATCGCCCTGTAGCTTCATTTGTAGGACCTGCGCTGATCCTGCAACTAAGTGTATGGACAGGAGGAAAAAGGCTGACACAGACCAGCCTCATGATTGATGCCCTGTCTTACTCTTCCCGGTGCTGATTCAGAGCTCCAGGTACTGTGGGAACCAGCGCTCTGCTTGACTGGTTCTTATTCCCACGTAGTTCCCTCCTGTCACTCAGGACCCGGTCATGACTGCATATGTTGTCAAGCAGCAGACTGGATGAGTGAGACGCCCAAACATGTCAGAATTTACTTAAGTATGAGCATTGGGGTCAAAGTATGGTGAAGTGAACTAAGTATTTTTTAATGTTGTTAACTTTGTGTACAATATTTGAACCAGTGTCTATCACTCAGCATGAAAGCCAATTAAGCAGGGGTGGCCAACAGGGTGCCCACTTGCCAGCCAGAGCCTCTACAGTGTCACATGTTCACAAAAGTCTTAATGTTGAACAAATCTGATAAGTAGGGATGTAACAGTTACCGGTAGAATGGTAAACCGCGGAAAAAATCCCGTGGTAACCATTAACATGTCCTATTAAAATTACTCTTAAATCGTGTTTGATCACCACACTGTGTCAATAACACACGGTGATGCTGCTCTTTGGTCATCTCAAAACTTTGAACATGTTCATTTACAATTGATTATAAAGAGAATACTGTTAAAGTTCAAATACATGTTTTCTATTCTTGTAATTACACACTATTTAAAGCATATATAACTTTATAATGACAAATACTTGCCAGACTTGGTTACTTGTATTTCTCATGAAAATAGTTTAAACAAATTTACTTGTACGACATTTCCTGACAAAGTCATTGACAAAAAAAAAAAAATGCTAAGATATGAAGGGATTAAATTATTTCAAGACAGTGTAATAGTACTTTTTGAACATTTGAGCAAACTGCAACAATACCGCGGTAATAATGATAACTGTGATCATTTTTGTCACAATAACTGTGATATGAAATTTTCATACCGTTACATCCCTACTAATAAGTTTAGGATATACATAAATCAGTAAAGATATATTTGATAATACTGTTATTGCAATAATTCCTATTGATAAATATTTTAAAGAATCATTGCATGTAAAAAGTAAACACACAGTGTCATATCTAGCCTAACAAAAGCATATTAATTATATTGAGATAAATGACATAATTTAAAAATCCAAAAACTTCAAATCCATAAAGTAGTCTTCAGTAATACTTCTCATATTTCCAGCAGCTCCCAGGCAAAAAATAAATAAATAAATAAATGAATTGTGACCTCTGCAGTAGAGGGCTTGCACTGACGTAACAATTTGTGTGCCAGACTGGCTGTTCCACTTGCTGCGTGGCACAGAGTGACGTCTTGGTGGTAAAAGGAAGGAAAATTGACATTTTTAGGAGGCCATATTATAGTTGATGATATTCAATCAATCAATCTTTATTTGTATAGCCAATTCATAACAAGTGTTATCTCAAGACACTTTACAATAGAGCATAAAGCTCTTCATTTTATGGATACACATATATGCATAGATACATATATACATATAAAATACACATATACATATATATACAAATATATACAGTCATGGAAAAAATTATTAGACCACCCTTGTTTTCTTCAATTTCTTGTTAATTTTAATGCCTGGCTCAACTAAAGGTACATTTGTTTGGACAATTATAATGATAACAACAAAAATAGCTCATGAGGGTTTAATTTAAGAACTAAGAACTATTCATTTTCCATGGTTTTCTTGATAATAACCAAAATTACTTAAATTCTTACATCAATAGCTATGGCATTGTACCGCCAAAAACACTACTTTTAAGCATTCCATGTTTTCTTTTCTGTTTGCTTTAAACACATGATACACACAAGAGTTAATACTTGATTGCATAACCATTGTTTTTGATGACTGCAGCCATGCGTCTTGGCATGCTCTCCACCAGCTTCTGACATTGTTCTGCTGTCACAGCAGCCCATTCCTGTTGGACAAATTCAAACAAATTTTCTTTGTTTTTGGGCTTGTGGTTCTCCATTTTGAGTTTGATGATTTTCCACAGGTTTTCAATTGGATTAAGATCTGGTGATTGAGCAGGCCAAGGCATGGTGCGAATGTTGTGGTTCTCCATCCAGGCTTTAACTGACCTTGCCGTGTGGCAAGGGGCATTGTCTTGTTGGAAAATCCAGTCATTCGAGGCAGGAAAGAGTTTTCCAGCTGATGGAAGAAGACTGTTTTCAAGGGTAGTCCTGTACATGACCTGGTTCATTCGGCCTTCACACAATTGCATTTGCCCTGTTCAGACTGAAACAACCCCAGATCATGACTGATCCACCCCCATGTTTTACTGTAGGGGCAAGACAGTCTGGGTTGTAAGCTTCTCCAGGCTTCCTCCTAACCAGTAAGTTGGCTGGAGTGGGCATCAATTCAAAATTGGATTCATCACTGAAGAGAACCTTAGCCCAATCATCAACAGTCCAATCCTTGTGGTCTCGAGCAAAGAGTAACCGGACCTTCCTCTGCCTTTCATTGATGAAGGGCTTCTTGCGTGCTCTGTGTGACTTCAAACCAGCTTCAACAAGTCGGTTTGAACTGTCCTTGCTGAACAAGTCACATTTCTCGACAGTGCCCACTCATTTTTAAGGTCCCTGGAGGTCTGTGATGATTCCTGACACAGGAGCGGATGAGTGCAGTCATCTCGTGGGGTAGAAAAGCGTTTCCTGCCACGGCCAGGTAGCAATTTGGTAGTGCCATGTTCAGCTTGTTTTTTTGTTGTAATGAACGGCTGTCTTGGAGATCTTCAGTTTTTTCGCTACCTGTCTCTCACTCATGCCAATTTCCAGCAGTGCCAAGATGGCTGCCTTTGTGGCTTCACATAATTCTTTTGTTTTAGGCATTATGTGAGAGCTGACAACTTCTGAGTTGTGCTACGGCTTGAATGTAAGCAGGAAACCACTCTAGGCCTTTGCATGTGCAGTGCTGCTTGTGACATGAAATGGCCTCTTATATACCCTGGGAATCAATTAAGCTTAAGAATGTCAAATAGGACATAAAGTATTATGTGACCAGCTGCATTTTTTGTTGTGTTCATTGTATTATACGTTTAGTGGTACCAGATATTAGAATGAACAAGAAATTGAAGAGAACAAGGGTGGTCTAATAATTTTTTCCATGACTGTACATCCAACACCCAACATGAATCCATATAGCCAATCATGGATCCCTCCATCATGGCGGCAAGAAAAAACCTTCTGTTAAGCAGCAGGAAATCTTGAATGTGGATCCCAGTCTCATGATGAACAGCAAATCCACACAATGCTGTGTTGGGTGTGAGGGCGAAGGAAGGGAGGTAAGAGGAGACAAGTGGACTAAAGTAAGAACTAAAGTTAGGGACAGATCCATGAACCACAGACCTGTCGTTTGACTTATTAGAGGTTAGCCTCTTGAGATGCTACATCTCATTTTCAGGAGGGTCCTCACGTCTGAATGGTAGTGGTGATCATTTTATAGAAGTATAATCTTAGATATTCTTACTGAAAATAAGAATTTATGGTAGTGACGAACTCATGGGTGCCCAGACCACAAGTGCATCCCAACCATATTTGTCTCCATTAAATATAAATGTGTTAAAGGCCTCTTGAGATGTGACATCCCATTTTCAAGAGGGACTTCATGACTATGTGGTAATAAAAAATAGATACTGTAGATGTATCGATCATGGATATGGAGGTCATGCTAATATCTACATGAACAGCTATAATGATAATGGGAATGGAGTGTTCCTAGTAAAATGGCTAACTATGTGTCATATTCATCACGGGAAATATGGATTCAAGTCTGGCTTATGTTATTCCCATAGTCAGTCTTAAGTGTTTGCTAGAACTCAAGCAGAGTAGATCAGTGAAGGGATGACATATTTTTGTAGGCCAATGCAGAAGTTAAAATCAACTGCTCGCCTATTCAAAGCCGATGGGGTTTCTCTCTGAGTTTGAATCATTACTCATAATAAGCCCTACAGCATAAAAAATACGAAACGTACATATTCTATTCCTTGTGATAATCTTCACAAACAAACCTACTATTCATAATGTTTCAAGTTAAAACATAGGTTTTTTTTACCCTAAGTTACTATTAGTGAGCTACTATGAAACTACAACATGTAGGTTCAACTTTTTTCAACCACAATATTTCCAGTATATAACATCTTGCTGTGATTTCCTATTTAAGAGTTCCCTCATAATCAAATGATTAGATCAAGTTGGTTCTCATGGCTATGGCAAAAGTTTATGAGTAATTGAGTGTGATAAATGGTCAAATGTCGGGTCACAAGCCACTTCTGTAGTTCTTGTTAGCAGTTCGTTATCAACCATTGTCATAACCACACAGCAATAGTTTAAAATTTAAAAAGTAGGCGACATCATGTGCATTTATTTATTTCCCATTAAACATTAAAAATCTCATGTGCATGTTCACCTCAAACCTTATTTCAGGCATTCATCCAAAACAGGTATTTGAAATCTCATTTACTTTGGAGGGTTGGGCACTAGGAAATGCTAAATGCTAACCCACTGCCCCATTTTTGGACTCATTTGTGCACAGGTCTACGTACGAGAGATAAGCGAGATCTTCTGCAGCCTCATGACGAGTATGTGTGTGTCGCCATCAGTAAAGAGCCACAGTTGAGAAGCTGCCACCCCAAGCTTATCAAACATAGTGAGTGACTAAAATATGCTTCTGAATATAAAATAAATAACAATGCATAACCCATTGAAGATGTTGTAACTCTTGCCAGCTTGTTGTAACATTACAAGAGCAACGCAGTTTTGTTTTTATGATCAAGAAGTAATGGCATTAAGTCTTAAGAGATGCGTTAAAAACTCTCTGATTCACAATATATCCCTTAGTGTCCTAGATTTTTGTTAAAACAGAAGCAGGAGAATTAAAATGAGTGTAAGTGCTATCTACTGCTGATGCAGGCCGAGCAGTGAGTGAATAAAATCAACGTATCGACTGAAACATCACTAGTCTATAAAGGTTAATGCTTTCCCCTGTAGAGGTGTAAAACATACAGAGATTAATATTTTATATCATCTTTTTCCTGTCCATGATACAAGTAATGTGTTTGTATGGCCATACATACATACATCTGCATTTGTCCGGACATCTTTTCACTTTTTCTTTTCTGAAAAGCAAATAGCTGATTTACCTGACACACCAGATGGACTGTCCATATTACACTAGAATGATAAATTAGACTTTCAACTTAAACCTGTTGGAAGTGGAGCATAAACATTCTTCCTATAGATAGGTTTTGGTGGTATTTGCTTTTCAGTTAAGATACTTGGTCCAAATCTGCTGACACTTTTACAAAAGTTATTAGCATCTACACTAATCCGGTATGAGCATCACTTCCTCATATCGCTCATAGCCTGCTTTCAGTGTCTGAATAAAGACACTGAAGTAGGCAGATCTGTTGGCACTGCAAGATTAGTAAATAGCTTTTAGATCAGCCAACAGCACAGGTAGGTACCTACTGTACTTACCATTAGGCAAACACAGCCAACTTCCTGGCGCCCCGAGATGTACAGGGGCCCCAAAACATCTCTTAATGTGTATTCTTTGATACAAAGCAGTTATTAATATTTTAATCTTAATCCACATGCTGTAGTTTGAAGTAGAGGAGCTTAACATCCATATTTTATGATCATTTTGTCAGTAGATCTCAAATATTTGATGGCATTGTCTTTTTTTTTTCAATCATGATATCCTGTAAGATACTTTAATTCATGACTTTTGAAACTCTATGACACTAGTGTAAAAAGCACAAGGCCCCTGCACAGGATATTTTTTACATGTGCACGACAAACTTCTTATTGATTTATTTTTTTGCCAGTGTCCCTTCAGGGGCTCCATAGTGACAATTATTAAGATTCAAAAATAGTTTTGGGTTGTAAATATTATTCCCTGGATGAGGAGGACATATAAACATTGGTTATGTAACCAGTAACTTAAGCTGCCAGATAACTGTAACAGATTTCGAAAGCAAGACAAGGGGCCTAATTAACATACTTGCCTTCTGTCAAAATTGAACTAGATTACAGAATTTGAAGAAATACAATTAGTTTGTTATGTTACCCGGTACAAAGTTTCAAATAACAAACAAAACTTTTTCAGCACAGTACAGGGATATGAAGGGCCCCAATGACTGGGTTTGCCTTGGGCCCTGAGAACAAGGACAGAATAATACATCAAAACTGCTTTTGAGCAAAATAATCTCCAGTAAATGTGCAGATTCTGACTATGTTATAGTTCCTCAATCAACTCTTTTGCTACTGCAGCACAAAGTCAAGGGAAGAAGTTGTTTGACCACCAAAAGAAAAAAATCCCTGAATAGATGTGAAACCTCATGAATGTGAAAACTAGGAATGAAATGGAAAAATAAGAGATTACCAGAGTTAAATAGATTGGACTAAAGAGCGGATGAATCAGGAGAAGTCAATTACTTTAACATTACAACAAAGAGAGGGAGATAAAGTATAAGCATTCTAATTATGGCGGCTACACAAAGCCTTTCACTGGTGGGACTGTCTGGATTGTTCAGGTGTCTTTGTTTGTGGGTTTCTGCCGTAATGAGCAAATTATCTCAATACTAAATTTTAGTTAAGCTTCAGCGATGAAGTGTTTTTCATTTTTTCCCCGGGATAGCATTGAGGCAAGTGTCCAAGTGTAATCAAGGAGACCAATTCCATCTCATTGTTTGTGAACATAGATTATATTTTCATAGAGATCCTCCACGAGGGTGTCATCCCTGAAAGGCTGTAATAAAAAAGAAGAGATAATTAGGAAGATACGTGAAATAATCCCAGTAAGATGAAGATTGCACCCTCCGTTTTTCATCATTTCTTATCCTGCATAGTGTTGTTTTTAATCCAAACGTGCTGTTTTTACTGCTCCCACGGAGGCTGCCAGAAACACATCAGCTTTATGGCTGTGTGGTCTCCACAGAAATAGATTTTGGTTTTCATTAAGAGGTAAGGTCTTTGATATGGAGGATCAATTTTTCAGGAGTGTTTTCCTTTGATAAACAAGTGCCTTTTCCTCAGCGGGTGAGCACAGGCACAGGCTTGGACCAAACCCAGCACAGGTTGGAAGTGGAGCAGTCGAAGGATGGATTATGGAGACGTATAGAGACAAAACGAGAGGGATGGGGAGGGTGGGGGTGGAGAAGAGGGACGGATGGAGATTGAGACAGCAGCGATGAAGGGTGTAGAATAAATATTTATGTCCTGTAATGTTTCTGCATGGTAGATTCTATATTATATTTGAGTCTGGTGTTGTATCTCAACCATGAAGGATGTGTTGGCATTGGATTACACCATAACACCAGCCAGTGGGGGTTTGGATGAAAAGAGAAAGGGGGTTTGTGCCAAAAAAGGAGGGAGAAAGAATTCGATTTTTTTATATAATCCTGTACACGTATGTCTCTGCTGTCAACATCTGCCCTGTGTTAATGAGACTCGTGGGGATTTTATAGCCAGATTCAGGTTAACATTTGAGGAATAGATTTTTTATCTCTCTTACTTTGTGGCCTGATTATACAGCATAGAGGTGTGAGCTTCTAACTGGCATCTTAACAGTGTGATTGGAGAGTTTTATTCAAACATATTGCCTTTTTTTAACACTGTGCTTCTTAATCTGTGGTAATCTAATATTAATTATAACAATAATAATACTGGCAATAACAATATTAACAATAATAACAGTAACTAGAAGTGCTCAGAGAGCACAAACCTCCTTCCTGACATTCTCAACAAAGTTATTCTTGAACATGTGGAAAACTGCCGGACCATCCAATGTTAACAAATCCTTTAAAAAATCTTTGTCTACATCCTTATTTTGATCATCAACTACTCCCATCAGAAATATTTCAACTTTACTGAGAGTGTGCTTAGATTACCAGCGAGGTACACTGCTGCTGGCAGGTTTTATTCATCACACATTCAATCTTTATATAATCAAATATAAACTCATTGAGATTAAATCTGTTTTACATAGCCAGGGCAGTAGGTCTGCAGCACAAATCATGCTATTAAACATCATAGAAAGGTAACAATTAATGTTAAATACATGTAGGTGCAAGGTATCTTGTTAGTAAAGTGTAGGAGCACAGACATATAAAAATACGAAGAATATTAAAATTTAGAAATAAAGGCACTGCTCAGTGGTCTCACACTGTTTATCCACCAGGATAGAGCAAAAGTCTCCAAGTGAAATAATGTCTCATGCAGTTTTCACTCAGTCTGTCAAGTGGTATGTGTTTATTTCAAAGATGAAGCCATTTAAGTCTGAGTAGACACACTTAAAAAACTGCAAATGGCTCATAAAATCAGTTCTTATAGTTAAGTGCAGATATTTTGTGTAACTGTTTTGGTTTATACCTAATATTAAGCCATGAAACCTTGTTGGATTGAACCTATGGTACATTCACTGCAAGTAATCTTACATGACACAGAGACATACAAATGCATTGAAGGGCATATACTACTCTAAGTGCGTGTTCTTCCACAATTTTTTTAACAGTTAAGATCTGAAAATTGTCTTGTGTCTTTTGTGAAAAGTTTTCAATTGTAGGCTATTTGTTATTATTCATCTTGATTATTTATAATAGTGAATACATTGTCTTGTAGGTGAAACAACAGAAAAAAAAAGATATTATGGGGTAAGGATCCAGTGCCTAACAATTTTATTGAAAATTAAAGCATTTAGGTAATAAAAAAAATATCAAAAAGTTAACAGATATAAACTTGCTGTCCTCTCTTGGATAACCTTAGCACAAGAAATGGACAATAGCAGAGATTCGGTAATGAATGGAATGAACATGCAGTAATTATAACAGTAACAATAATATCTGTTTTAAACCTATACCCTTCCTGCCCCACCTACAACCCCCTCCACCTATCTGCGCACCCACCCCCGCCCACTTCCCCACCACCCCAAGGACGCATTGGATGGACAAAAAAAAAGCAAGAGAGATTTTAGTGTATAAATGATTTTAGTCTGGCATGTCTCGTTTTCTCTTTTGGCAATATATATTTCAGGAGTCCACTGTTCCATGTTTGCGACATCAGCAAAATCCAGTAGCCATTTTTGTGTTGGTAGTGTATGTGGGGGCTCCATCTACATACTGTTCATCTCTTTGCAGCTGGGAGACCCACCAGGATGATTTGTTTGTGTTTAAAAAGCTGCCCCAAGATGGAGATGTCATTTAGTAAAAGTAGCTTTGGTGAAAACAGAATTGGTTTGACCAATTGAATAGACATAATATGGCAGACATTCTTCCAAAACTTTTTGATGGCTTAAAACTCCCAAGCCATATGGAGAGAGGTCCCAATGGTATCGTTAGAGCAGAGACTACAAATTGGGAGATGGAAGAGCTTTAATTTTATGAAGGGTACAGGGTGTGCAGTAAATGAGGTGGATAAAATGAAAGTGAATAACTTGATGATTAGGGTTTCTACAGGAGTGTATTTTGCCATATAGAACGCCAGTTAACATTGCTGTCAGTAGAGGGTAGATCTTTGTTCCAATCTTCCCAAACAGTGGCTTGGCTGTGGCTTTAAGTAAGATAGTGTGCAAGAATGAGACAATGTCTTTGGATATAGTGAGTGCTGCATGAAATGGAAGGGAGCCAAATGTGCTATTCCCAGGTACACCATAGGTGCAGATAATTGTCTTGTGTCTTGACAGCCTAAAACAAACTTGTGCTTCTTGTTGTGTCTCACCCAACCTCAGTTTGTCTTCGGTTGATTAGATGTATAAATTAATTGCAATAAGTTGTAACAAGTGGTCCTGTTGTGTGCAGGTATCTCAGAAGTGTCATCTTCTGATCTGATGGCACTGCACTGACGTCCAGAGTGGTTAAAAATGTCTGTAGATAACGAGTTTTGTGTGATGTGACACTACTGAGATAAATATTTGGTTCTGTGTTGGCAGGATAATAATAGACGGCCCCTGCCAAAAAAACATGAAGAATAGAAGGGAGGAACAAGGAAGAATGAAAGAGTAACAAATATGAAAGGAGGAGACACAAACAAAGCATCGACAGACAAAAATTGACATCACAGGTTTGGCAAACGCGATCGTGTACATCAAGCACATCGAGAGAGTGTACACACGAGGAGAGACGGCGGAGGAATGAAAGAGAGGGAGATTTGTGGTCCGTGGAGTGAGGGGCATGAAATGAATCGAGCTGGAGGGCTCACTGGAGTGTGTCCGGGGGATATGTGCGACTGGGTCAGGCAGAGGAGTGGGCTGTGGGAACAGGGATGGCCGCAGAGAGGGTCTATGGAGGCAGCTGAAGGCAAAGAGAAGAGACGGACAAGGCCCATTAACTCAGAGAGAAAGAGAGAGAGAGCGAGGCAGAGCGGATCAGAGAGGGAGGGGCTGCAGTTTGGATCAGCACTGAAGAACAAGAGGGAGAAGAATGAATGTTAAAATTATGAATATCCTAGACTTGTCTGTTTATAGCCTGTTTATAGTTGATACAGTAATAAGTCCGTCATTGCAGACAGGAATTAGCATTTGGACACTTCTGATTCATTACCTGAAAGTCTATGGGATGTTGGAGTTAGCTTAATCTTATGTGAACATAAGGTTAAGCTTTTTTTAATCAAAGACACTCAAATATGTCCTTCAGTGCCCAACATGTGCATTGTTAGGTTTAAGGTGTGCTTGCTGTTTGTTCACAAGTGTCATGAGCACTCTTCTGCAAACACATCCATCCACCATCCTATACCACTTATCCCTGTCAGAGTCACAGAGGCTGGAGCCGATCCCAGCTGACACTAGGCGAGAGGCAGGTACACTCTGGGCCAGACGCCAGCCAATCACCAGGTCACATAAAAAAAACAGCCATTCACACTCTCCGAATTTGTAAGGATAATTTTGACCATGACCAAAAGTGGGCAGGTATCTTTCAATATCTATTTTGAAAAAATATCCCCAATCACATGAAAATTCTCAGCCTTTGGCATTTTGTGGTAGGGCTGAACGATTTGAGAAAATAATCTAATTGCGATATTTTTCCCCAATATTGCAATTACGATTTACTCTGGGATTGTTTTTATGTTCCTCATCTTATATATTCTTAGACAAACCAATAACCAATATGACATTAAATCAATCTAGGGATAAAAGATTTGAGAAAAAGTGAAGAACAGAAGCAAAATAGGTAGGAAATTGTAAAAACTGGGTTAAAGGTATGAAAGCGGAAAAAAAATTAATAGGTGCAAAATAGGTATGAAATTGCAAAAAAAAAAAGGCAAAAAAATTCAAAAGTGACTAAGGAAAATTGATTATAGCAGCAAAATTGGGATTAAACTTCAAAAACCATGTAAAAATTCCAAACATGGTCTGACAGTGGCCAAAAAAAAGATGAATGGGAGCAAGATAGGCATAAAGTTGCAAAAAAAATGGGTTAAAAAAGGTTAAAATAGGCATGACATTGCAACGCATTTTGGGTTAAAAATATTGCACTGTCTGCGATTTGAAAATTGCAGCAAACCATAGTGCGATTTAATCTAATTTGCACTTAATTGTTCAGCCCTATTTTGTGGTTTATCATTTTCACTTGTGTTCAGGATTTTTCCTGATTTTCCTAATGCCTGTATGTTTTATGTTTTATCAAGTACTGGTATGCTGATGCCTGCGGCAGAACTCATGTCCCACAGGATAATAATAAAGTTGAAGTTCAAGTTTAGTTAAAATCCTAAAAAAGCACATACATGGATTGTTCAATGCGATTAACTACTTAGTAACTATTAGTATGTAATATACACCTTTTTTCAATTTCTATGCCATTCCATGTTTAATTTAATGTCTATTCCTACCACCATGCCTGACTGGTTATATGGTTTAACTTGTGGCTATGGTAACTGGTGATAGACATGTTAAGTTACTGTTTGTTTGTTTTCATTTTCAGACTTCTCTGATAATCTTTACCAAATCCTGTTGTTGAACACTTTTCGAGGGTACCCTTGTTGGTTTCTCTCTCCACACTCATTGAAATAGTGAAACACTTACGTCATTCCTTCCCATTTGTTTTTCAGCTCAGTTCAGTCTTTTATTCTGTTTCTTATAAATCAGCGTCTCAGCTCTGGATGTGTTCCAGCCTCCTTCAAACATGCCATGGTGCAGCCTCTTTTGAAAATGAAAAATCTTCCTCCCTTTTGTCTAACTTTAGGCCTATTTCCAAACTCCCTTTTATTTTCCAAGGCTTTAGAGAAACTTGCTTTTTAACCAACTTCAAGAAATTTTACAAAGAGCCAATATTTGTGAATTGTTTTCAGTCTGGTTTTAAGACTCTTCACAGCACTGAAACTACACTTTAAAAAGGTTTTAAGTTAATTTTTGTTGATTCTTGATTCTGGTTACTGTGCCTTTTTAATTCTTCTTGACCTGACAGTGGTGTTTCTTTCATACCTCGAACATTGTCGGCATCAAATGTGCTACTTTAAGTTGGTTTAAATGGTGCCTCTCTGAGAGATCTTTGTCTTTGCACTATTCCAGTTTTCCTTCATTACCAAAGATTCTCTTCAGGCTGTGCTTAACTGCATGAATGACCTTAAAGCATGGATGGATTTACACTTCCCAAAACTTAATGAAAACAACACAGGTTGTCCCGTTCAGTCACCCTGATCTAGTTCAGGTCCTTGCGAGCTCCCCTGGCCCACGAGCATCTTACCTTGGATCCCATGTGAGGAATCTTGGTGTGATCATTGATGGTGATGACCTGGTGGTGATGGGGCTAGTGGTGGAAATGGATAACCAATTCCAGTTGAAAATTGATATTGACTAGTTCAAGGAATCAATGTCATTCATATTTATGCTTGACAATTCCCTTATCAGTTCCAGTTTCACTTTGACCTGCATGGAACTCACACTCTCATAGAGGCATCAGAAATAGTAAAGGAGTCAAAGATGTGGTCAAAAGTGCTGCTTAATTCTGAATTAATTTTCAAGATTCCTTTTTTTTGCGGTTGCATGACATGATTGTGGCTTGCTTCTAAAACTGGAGAGCAAGAATGATGGGGTATGACTTGCAGGAAGGGAGTCCCAGGCCTGATTTCAACCCTGGTTTTCGTATAGTAGAACAATCATGGTTATTAAAAAAAGGTTGCAAGTTTCTTCCTTTTCTTTAAATGAAATGATAACTGAAATAGGCTGTTTATCACCTGATCAAAAGTTTAAGACCATCACTCAAAAAATTACAAAAAACTCTCCAAACCAGAACAAAAATTTTCTCAGTAGGACTCAGTAATGAGTAGTTCCACTGTGCTTGTTAATGACTTCAAAAATTTGTTTGGGCATGCTTGATGCGAGTGTTTCCAGGAAGCTTTTGGGAACATTGCTCCAAGTGGTGAAGAAGGCTTCACAAAGGGCATCAACAGTCTGGAACTGATGGCCATTTTTATAAACTTCCCTTGCCATCCATCCCCAAATGTTCTCTATGGGATTTAAATCAGGAGAACATGAGGGATGGTCCAAAACAGTGATGTTATTCTCCCTGAAGAAGTCCTTGGTCAAGCGAGCATTGTGAACTTCAGCGTTGTCCTGTTGAAAAACCCAGCTGTTACCACACAGACGAGGGCCCTCAGTCATGAGTGATGCCCGCTGCAACATCTGCACGTGACCAGCCGCCGTTTGATGTCCCTGCACCACCTGAAGCTCCAGTGTTCCACTGAATTAAAGAGCACCCCAGATCATGATGGACCCCGCTCCACTGTGCTGGGTAGAAAACATCTCAGGTGGGATCTCCTTGTCATGCCAGTAACGTTGAAGCCATCTGGATCGTCAAGGTTACATTTTTTCTCATCAGAGAAAAAAACTTTTTTCCACCTTTCAATGTCCCATGTTTAATGCTCCCTGACAAAGTCTAAACTGGCAGTTTTGTGGCGTTGAAGGAGACGAGGTCTTTGAATTTGTTTTTTGTTTTTGAAACCCTTTTTCCACAGATGCTGTCTGATGGTTATTGTGCTGCAGTCGGCACCAGTAAGGGCCTTAATTTGGGTCGAGGACCACCCTGTGTCTTGACGGACAGTCAATCGGATCCTCCGGCTCAGCGCAGGTGTAATTTTTTTTGGGTCTACCACTTGACTTTTTTGTTCCATAATGATCAGGATCTTTCAAAAATTTAGAATTTGTGTGTCCAACCTCAGCAGCAATGGCACGCTGCGAGAGGCCATGCTTATGCAGCTCAACGATCTGACCACGTTCAAGAAGAGAAAGCTTCTTAGCTTTAACCATCAGGAGGGCATGACCATGTGAATGCCTGACAGAAAATGAAAATTTTGAGCAGATTTTGGCTTTAACTGCCTGTGGTCTTAAACTTTTGATCAGCTGACAAACAGCCTATTTCAGTTTACTTGTTGTTTTCAATAAATTACTTTTTCAAAGTGCTTTTGGTCACACTCCCCCTACTTGTTTTTGCATATTGTAGCTTTATTTAAAACCTCATTAAGGCCCAAATGTGCAAAATGGATATTCTAGCATTTTTTCAACTGGTCTTAAGATTTTGATCAGGTCTGTATCTTTGGTTTTCATTTTGCAGGAGGCCCAACAGTTGTCAGTGTTAAGCACAAGTCTCATGTATGCTCTGTCATTTATTTCCATGGCAAACAGCTGGAAATGCTTCCAACCATATTCACAAACCTTGACTCTCTTGTTTTTTTTAAAGATTAATTTGTTGGCCATTGTGCCTTTATTGATAGGAGGGGGGGAGACAGTAGACTTGGGGATGGGGACAAAGTGTACGAAAGGACACTCTGCAAACAGACCACTGGATTTGAACATGGGTCTGCAGAAGCATGTATCTGGGTCTTGCCTGGTTGCTTACCCTCGACCAAACCAGGACTCCAGGAATTCTATGCAAATTTTCTCCCCCTATTCTTCAGCCATTCAGATTCAAGCCAAGTTTGTGATCATTTGTTGACTTGCCAGCTTTGCTTCAAGAGGCCATGGCCATCATACCAGGTGTGTGTATGTGCTACATTGTAGACTCATCTCCCTGCTATGAAAGCTCTATATTTTTCCATAAAATGTACCATAATATTGTCTCTCAACAAAGTTTTGGAAGAACTATTATAAACCTTCTCACAAGCGACCTAAATCATTGAATTATTGACAGGGAAACCTGCAGAATGACAGCATTCATAAACATAGGAGAGTTTCTCCACAGAGGTTGCAAACTGAAATCTAACTTTGAGAGTCACTGCTGCTGACATGCTTACCTGCTGGATTAAAGAAAATGTGTTTCAGTATTTTTCATTTTTATTTTTGTTTTGGCTGAGACACGCATGCAGCTTGTGGAAAAATTGGCGAGCATCCTATTCTTGAGATTTTCAGCACCAGAGACGTACTCAAGACGTGTGCCTCACGCTGGCAGTCTGAAGGCTCTGACTTTGAAAACATGCTCACCAAAATGAAAACATGCACAAACCCTGCTGTTGACAAGTTAAGAGTGTATCAAGTGCGAAATGTCCCTTAGAGCTCTCCCGCTCTGGTGTCGCTGTGCGTCCTCAGTAGTGAAAGTGAGTAGTGAAAATATCCTTGGAATAATGTTTCAGTGCTCCAGTAAATATCAGGTTCTTTGTTGGCATGATAACCCCCCTCCCCTCCCCCCAACCTGACTCCAGCTTTGTAGCAAGAAAATAACCATGTGATTTTTCAGCATCTACAATAACAAACTGTGTTTTCTAAATTCCATTTTTAAAAACAGAATAGAAGGATGCTTATCATTTATCTAAAGCCTTGGGGAAACCTGTTTTTACCGAACAGCTACAAAAACACATGTATTGTATGGAGAAGTGTGTATTTTTTCTATCAAAAACCTGCCAGACGATTTGAGATTGATTGCAGGCTTGAAGCTTGTGTTTACAACCCTGCTCATCCTTTTTCTTAAGATGGTAAATTGTTACTTTGTATCCAAGTGTGGCCATTCTGTATGTCTTTTTTTGTAAACTGCTGCATCTGATAATTAAGTCTGAGTTTCTGCCTCAGCTCCTGTTTTATTTGTCTGTTCTTATTTATTCCAAATAGCTGTGACTTTGCATCTGACCGTGCTTAAAAAAACACTTCAGCAGCGTCTACGACAGTTAATCTGCAAGACTTCTCAGTATAAGATAAATCACTGTAGTGTAAATCAACTGGTATTAAACAATAGGTTGATATTTAGTTATTCAGACAGAAAATGTCACAGGCTATTGTTTTAACTCCTGCGCTGTTCTTGCAGGCCACTGTTTCAAGCACTTAGAAGAGAAAGAAACAAAAGCAAAGGAACTGCAGCACCACCTGCTCCATACTGAGATATTATTGTGATAAAGCATGCAGAATGAGGAAACATTAAATAGATAACAAAGACAGATTGAAAAAGGGGAAAAGTTCTATTCACATGGGACTAATTTCACTCAGCTGTATGGAGTAATTTGTAATAATTGCAGTGCCCGATGTCCACGGGGAGTCTGCTGTGTTTTCTGATTCAATCATCCCAGTGTTGAGAAAAATGGAGGCAGTGTTTGAAACAAAGAAGAGAGCTTTGAAAAGGTTTATTTAGCAGAAACTTCACATTTTCAGTGCTGAAAAATGTCACAAATAGAAAATCCAGAGTTTAATCATGCTGCTGTGATAGTGAAATTATACTAATTTCTCTTGCAATGCAAAATGTTTGAATCTGTGAAAGACATCACAAAGAGGGAATCTGCTATGTCAGACTGTTTTAGCTGTTAACAGTCAGCTGATTCAGTTCAATTTTGTTTTAAACTTAGAAATGACCAGCGACTGTTGAAAGAATAGTACAAAGCCATGTAACACCAGCCATTTGGTTTTGGAACATTGTTGGTGCCAATCTGTGGACTCAGCTGAATAAAGCACAGTATGTAAAATCTGGCCACCAGGGGGCTCTTAAAGAGACTGTCAGGAGTTTCCAAGTAATTACAAAAAAGTCTCACTTTTAGATATATGCCTGATCGAAATACACACTTTAAGATGAGTTTTATAACATCAAAATAGCTTATCTATAAATGCTATTCCTTAGCCTTCCCGTCGGGTCGGACAGAACTGGACTGGCCTGGATATTCAACTTCAGGAACAAGACAATTAAAACTAGAGCAAATTTATATTATTTTATTATTTATATTACACGTCTTAGAGCACCGGGCTGTAAGTAGCGATATATAGCCGGCTACAACTATGATAAGTTTTCCAAAACCTGCTTGTTGTCACACATCAAAAACTACCGCTACATACCTAGAAAGACACCCGCTTTCCTGTCATTCTCCAGCTGTCCTATCGAATAAAGGCCATAAAAAAGCCCGAAAAAATAACTTATAAAAAAAAAAAAAAAAAAGAAGTAGGAATTTCTGGGTTCCGAGTAGGAAACCGCAACTGGAACATTCCCCGAAGTCTGAATTTCCTACTGGGACCTCGCCACCCTCGAGTTGACAATCGAAGATGGATGCCCCCAGTGCGAACAGTTATTTAGCTCCTGTAATAATCAATTTATTTGCCCTTCTGACTGGGGTGTGTCGCTCTGGATCAGCTGTATACATAGTATTGCTAGACTTATATTTACAAAAATGCTGCCATAGTGATAATCACATTCTTCATACAATAACACAGGGCATGCTAACAACAGCTAACAATAGCCTGGTAGAGCGACTTCAACTGGTATGCCAATAAGTCAGAGATGATGTCACTCCCATTTCCGAGGTTACTGGAACGCAGCATTACGACAGTCGGCGCGTGCTCATGGGTAGCAGTCTTTATGTCGCCGGTAATAGATTCTCCTCATAGCACCTTTAAGTAAACAGAACAACCACAGATGAGTCGAGGTGTAATAATTCAGTCACCACCTTTAGACGCATTGAAGACATTTCGTGATGTAGTTGTTGACCTGTTTCCTCAATTCTGAAAAAAGAAGCAACTCTAACAATAGACGAAGCAGACAGAGGGTCTCCATTTCACTTAAGGACGCATATATTTAGGGCATTGGGAAATGGAGTTACAGGAGGAATTTTGGCCAGGAGGCAAAGATATTTCTTTAGGCTATAAAAATCAACAGTTCCTCATGAACTTCCAGCCTTTCTGCAGATGGCCCCAAGCAGACATTTGAGAAACTGCAGCATTTGGCACTTCTGCATTGGCTTCATATTTCAGCCCCAGAGGTTGCTGCTCAAACTGTCAGTAACAAAATAATTAAATGGGGCACATTAAGAAATAATCAGCCTGATCTTTTGCCGGATTCCTGCCTTCCAACCAAGTCAACACAGGCATGATTAATTTGTCTTATAGATGATATGACCTGATTTTCTTGTGATGTGAGGTGTGCTAAGAGTGATTTTATCCTCTTTGACCTGTTGGAAGATGATCAATTCCACCCTGTACTAGTATCCTCAGTGTCAAACATGCTCACACATGTTCAGGTGTTATGATCAGAAATCTTGAGAGCAAAAACGACAGTCAAACACATTTTTTGTGTTCTTAGGTTTAAAAAAAACCTTACCCTTATGTGAACCATCAGTGTAATGTAATAATGTAACAATGTAAGATATAATTGTCAAAGCTTTCAGTATTTAAATAACAGAATAAAAATGAAAATTGGATGCTCTGTGTTTCTGAATTACATAAATAATACTCTTATAAACACTACTTAACAAATGTATTAGACAATTACCGTTAGAAAGAGAAAACGTGAGCATAAATAAATATTTTAGAAATAATTCCAAAAATTGCTAAAAAATTTTATTTTACAAATAAAATTAAGGAATTTTAAACTGAGTTCAACTTTTTTACCCAATTTTAGATGCTCATTAGGTTACTCTGAGTGATTTAAATATAGCATTCAACTGCTTAAACTAATTTTATATTCGAGAAAACAAGTCAATTTATATAATTTGGCATATTAATTAAGAAATAATAACATGTTTACTTTTTGTAAAACAGCAAATTTGAAAATTTGTGGATAATAATAATACTCTTATATGAGCATTAAAAATATCATTTCAGTTAAAGGATTTCTACATTCTGTTTTTTTACCATTACAGAAATGTAAACAATTGTTTTTGGTTGATACAAATGCTATTAATCCGGGGCAGCTGTGGCATAAACCTTACACTTGGTGGTGGTCTAATAACTTTGATAAGCATTGTATATATTTCAGTTTTTTTGTTGTTTTTTTTGAGGCAGGTGTTAATCTTCTCTGCATCTCTGTCCTTTACTATTTTTATACACAACTTCAATGAAAAAGCGTGATAATTAATATATGTTCTTACAATTGGGCTTTCACAAAAAGAGTTAACAAAGAGAAACTGGGCACTGTAGAAAAGTGACTTTTATTTTACAAACAACATTAATCCAAAGTTTATGGGAGTCAGTGACACATTAAAATTTATTTGTAATTACATGCCACTGCGGCTTTAGCAAATTAACCAACCACTGCACAAAACTGCCTTTAGCTAGTGGCTGGTGCTTACATCCAACCCTGATGCAAACCACAAAATAAGAGCAAAACTGTTGAATCTGTTTTCATTTTTTGCCATGCTTCATGTGTGCTTTTTTTTTTTTTTTTTAGCAGAGCATGAGCGGCTGTTAAAGGTTTCACAGTTCTGTTCAGCCAATTTAGAAATACGTGTCTTGAGCACCAGGACGTTTCCAACTTCTGAGGTTTGGCAGCCTACACTCAGCATGTAAATCTGCCTCGGGTCTACCACTCATCGACATTGTGTTTAGGTGTTGCTATCAAAACACATGCTATGCTGTGTCAATGCTTGCAGAAGTGGGGCAGAGATTCTTTGAGTTTCAGAATGCCCACTTATTCAATGATTTGGATCAAAAATCTATCCATCCATCTGTACTGCTTATCTTATTAGGGGCTGTGGGGGCTGGGGCCATATCATTGAGCAAATGGCAGGACACATCCTAGGCTGGTTGCCATTCGCCAGTAAATTACAGGGCTGCTGTATAGAGACAAGCAAACATTCATGCTGACATTAAAATGTCCAAGCTATTTAGAGTCACCAATCAACCCCATTTGGAACAAAATCATGAACAACATTTATCTTACACCCAGTGGGAGGTTGATTATTCTTCTGAGGCCCGTTGACAAAACTGTTGACATCTGTTTGTAAAATTTATACAGAGACTGGCTAAACTCTGTCCTATGCCTTGATATGTTGCAGTCTCTTCTGGTTTGTGCTCTGGTATCCATGCTAGTGTCCTTTCTCTTAATGAAATCACTTAATAAAGGGGGAGCAAGTCTGTTCAATACCTTAAAAATAAGACAAACATCAGATCATGCTTGGTAAGAGTCAAAGTTTAAAATATTATACTTACTAATGATATTACAATAATGGAAACTAAATGGTTTCCTGCCAAGGATTTTTGCCGATCTGATCTTTTATGCTACTTCACATTTTAGCATAGTTCATTAAAGTTCAGGTTTCTTTAATTGTTCAAAGCAACGCGGTCTAAAGAGCATTAAGTGCTGTAAATCTGGACAGCCATATTGTTTGATTACTTCAACTAGCAGTAACAACAGTAAAATAAACAGTGGACGACTGATTTGAAGTCTCACCAACACAGAAGCTGATTGTGGGCTCCCTGCCCAGTGTGATATGGTGGAGAGCCAAAGACACTGAGTGGCTGGTGAACACAGCAGAATAATCCAGGAAGCCTGAGAGACAGCCAGCTGTTTTCCTCAGGTGTTGGCGGATGACACTAAGGAGATAGTGCCAGTGAATATTGGACTTCATTCAACAGGTGGCGAGAGAGAATGCTCCGGCTGTATGCTTGTGTTGTTCTGCTTCTTCTGTATGCGTGAGCAGTGTCTGGTGATTGTTTGCAAACACATTAACCTCGTGATGAAATGATAATTCATTAAGGCTTGTTGTTGTGAGGTGCTGTGGGAGTTCAGCCCACATGATATGAAAGAAAAATGAAAAATAAGATCCCAATGAGAACTGAAGGAAATATGCTGTGCAAGTATCCTCTGCAATTTCAAGACACAAGCAAAGAAATGTGTCTGATTTAAAGTATAAATGTGCAAACACATCATTTTATAAGCCATATTCTTAAGGTAAGTCTCAATAAACAGCCTTATAAGATATAACACACCAAGAAGGCCTTAATTACTGATCAAAAACAACTTTTAAGCCAACAATATTTACCCCACATTTTAAGAAGTCTGTAGAAAGTACTTGGTTAATCACATTTCAGGACATTTAACAAGTAAATGGCCAATGATTCTTCAGTCAACTCGTATTTTCATTTGTCTTGAAGATGGTAAACCTTTTATGTGTAAATGTGGACTAAAATCAATAATTAATACTTATTGTCAATTGCACAGTCCCAGTCCAAGGCTCTGTCTAAACTGTAATGCCACAGCCGGCCACTAGCTACCACTGTAGCTCTGGTTAATGCCCTCTAAAGCCAGAATGTTTCATTGTTCACATGTATACAAGAGCTTATTTTATTGTCTCTGAGCATGAGTATTGGTGACAGTCATTAGTATGTGTGTTTGTTTAATGTGTGTTGATGTTTTTCTTGTTTATGGGAGTATTATGCGTGCGGTAGCAACACTGTATTAACAAGTGGACTGATTTTTAACATAGACATAGACTATCTCCTGTAAGTGAAACAAGCTCAGTAACAGAACAGAAACACACCACAGACATCAGGCCTGAGACCAGGTCAAAGAGGTATAAGGCATTTGTTTTCTGCCCCTGCAAGCTAGAAACACACCAGCTTTGTGCCTGACCAATCCACATTTTTGGACAATCACACCCCTGGGTAAAAATGACACCTCTATCAGGTGGAAATCAGAGAGGCCCCCTACGCTTCATGCTAAAACGCTTTGTGCAGGACATATGATAGGGCCCTTATTACTACTTTTAATTATATCAATATGCAGTATTTCGATTTTACAAGTATTCTTTTAGTATTAGGGACTTCAGAGGCAGAGTTAAGGAGTTTTCAGATTTGTGTATGTAATGATATGACGTTGAGAAAAAAAAAAGTAGGGGCCAATTTAAGAGGTAAATTTTATTTTAGTTACCTGTATTTAACCAAAATTACCTTAGATAATAGATACTTTTGACTCTCATGTCATGCTTTTTGAGTATTTTGGGTGGCCTTAGATCATTTGCAGACTTAAAAATGGAGCCACGCGATCTTAAGTATATGAGAAAGGCTTCCATAGCCTATGCATGTAAATTAGACAAATAACTGCCCGGTTTAGTGTCGTTACTGTGCAGCATTCTTTTGTTGTTTCTGGTTTCTTATGTGCCTCTCCAGCTGATGTTCACATCACATCCTTGGACTATATGCACATGAGTCTGCACATGCACTTAACTGCCATACAGTGCTGAGAGGAGGCACTGATGTGTGACAGATGCCTGACGGCTGGCGATGCACCCGCTGCCCGTATCAATGGAAGTGTCTTCCTTGCTTCTCCTAAATGCGTTCAGACAGAGACAAAGACGGAGGCTGCCGGCTGAATCCCTAAAACGGACAGCTCTGGGACGCCGAGTGAAAGTCAAACAGTGTAGCGCAAAGTAGTCCTGTCTGCTGGGTCCATTAACGGGGAGCCGGGCAGGTGAGTGCTGCAGTGGTGCAGAGGCTGGCATATGCCGTGCAAGAGGGCCAAGGCTGGCACAGAAGACCCCCTGCCTTTAGTGTCATCTGTCACCATTCAGAGAGTACGTGTGGGAGTGTGAGTGTGTGTGTTTGTGTGTGTTGGTGCTCAGCAGGATAAGGAGAGAAAGAGAGATGAGGGAGAAAGGAGAGGGCAGAGTAGAGGGCAGAGAATCTGGCAGAGACTGAAAAGGGAGACAGAGCTCAGGATTCGGAAGATGGACTGATAAAACTGATATTTCAGAGCTCACGGTCCACTCTAAAACCAGTGAGAGGACTGAAATAAATAGGATTCAAGTGAAATAATTATGTTAAATCCTAATAAGTGATATCTATCTTATATTTTTGCTTCAGGGTGGCTACACAATACACGGTTTCCACTCTAATCTGATGTAAAATATATTGGCGACCACAGAGATAAGGACACTTTCAACTGATTTCTAACATTTTAATCCTCTTAACGAACACATTAGGGCTGTCAAAATATTAGATTCTCACTTTGTATTATTCATGATCCAAAAAGTATTGATATACCATTATTGTTGAAATGTTTACAGAAAACTGAGGAAAAAGTCAATTCTTACCATAACTGTATGACAGTAGTTACAAGGAAATAATCATAGAAGTGCTTTGTGAGATCAAACCTCTATTAAGACATTATAACGTTCTAAGTTGAGTTATTCTTGAAAACGTAACTGCCCTAAACTGACTAACTTGCTCATGCAGAAAACAATGATGAGTTAGAGCCTAAAAGTTTGTTGTGAGAAAGAGAGCTCCATGAGAAAGAGTATAAGCATTGAGAGGATGCATGTGAATATAAAACATCACCATAATCAATCAGAGGAATGAAAGTAGCAGCAACAAGATGTTTATTTTTCTCAGCAGAAGAAAATCAAGACTTCTGAAGTAAAAGCTCCATCGCAGCCTTAGCTTCTTTACAAGTTGCTCAATCTGATGCTTAGAGAATCAAAGGAATTTATGAGTAGAAACCATCTCAATCACATGTGACCTCTTTTTTGAGTTTTTGAACATCATCAGTTTGTTTTGTCATAATTCCAACTAACCAAATTAAGTTCTCTCCTGAAAAAGACAAAGGGCTTGATCCTGTGTGGAGGCAGAGCAGTAAATAACAGTATTAGCAGTGCCTTATAAGAAAAAGAGTGTATCATATGAACACATTGATTGTAAGTTTATGGTATAATATAGTCCATTCTGAAAAAACAAAATCTCAAAATGAGAGTGGAGGCTGCCATTTTAGGAGCAGAATAGGCCTCTAAGGCCTAAAACAGCTGGAAACATCTGTTCAATTCACTATGCCAAAAACTAAGTGTTCCTAAAGCCCAAATTCCACTGCATGCGTATCCGGTCCGTCTCCGCTCCGCTGCGGCAGCGGAGCCGATCCGTTTCAATTATAAGCAATGCATGTACTTCCACCAGCTGCTCCGCCGGCCTCCGGCAGATGGAGCAGATACGCAGAGCTTCTATTTTTGCCTGATGCCAGACCACGGCGCAGTAATTTAGCACACAGAATATTGTGCGGGACAGGAAGTTGAGCTCAAACACAAAATAAAACATCCGTAGATGTTTCAAAATAAAATAAACCGTGTCAACAACGGAAAAGTACTGTACCTGGAAAACGTCATTTAGGGCGGAGACAGACCTGGTGTCAAAAGTTTAGTCTCACCCCACTTCACCATGGATGAGGAGCTTCTGATTTTGGAGGTGCAAAACCACAAAATACTTTATGAGCTTGTTGACCTGCTGCAAGGCGGAGCCGCAATGCCTCGTACTGCAGACGGTTCCAGTGGGAGTTGACGTGCGTCAGATGACGGAGCAGAGCGGAGCGGAGTGTAGAAGGACCGGATACGCATCCAGTGGAATCCCCCAGTTATCCATGTTTGGAATTGTTTGTCCTGAAGACGCCGGGGGGACTGGACGTTGTGCTGATCTAATGAAAGAGAGTCCCTCTGTTTGGTCAACGTGACATGCTAAAGCCCAAATGCCACTGCATGTGTATCCGGTCCGTGTCCGCTCCGCTGCGGCATAAACCGTGTCAACAACGGAAAAGTACTGTACCTGGAAAAACGTCATTTCGGGCGATGACAGACCTGGTGTCAAAAGTTCAGTCTCACCCCACTTCACCATGAATGAGGAGCTTCTGATTTTGGAGGTGCAAAACCACAAAACACTTTATGAGGTCGTTGACCCGCTGCAAGGCGGAGCCGCAATGCTTCCGCAGACGGATCCAGTGGGAGTTGACACGCGTCTGATGACGGAGCGAAGCGGAGAAGGACCGAATACGCATCCAGTGGAATCACACAGTAAGTGTTGCTTATGGGAATCCAAAACTGCTGATCCCCAAAAAAGGAATATGTTTTGATTCAAGCGTGCAGAGGTGGGGGAACAGATCATTCCTGAGGAGGTCTAATGACGCACGAACATGCTGTATAGGTGAGAGAAAAAGAGGAGTATCTTACACCGTCTCGATATGTTGTGATTGTGCAGAGCCCTGTGTTTTGATCTTCCTGTGAATAAACTGTCACCGGACTCAAGAGCTGAACTTGCCTAGCGTCGTGTTTGTCTCTGTTCATTTTTCTGATCGGGACAGACCTACACCATGTTAATACTTATTCAAAGCATGTCTTTGAGGCTCTCCCTCTGTCTACTTTCTCTTCAACTGCAAGCTTATTAGCTGCTTGTGCAGACAAACATTACATCCCAGACTGATCAACCTGATTCAGTATCTGTAATCAGTCAGAACCATCTTGCCAAGCTCCAATCTGTAATGGTTGTAAGTGGCCCAAAGCAGCATGGTCCAATCAGCGTCCTTTAAAACAGGAGGAGGTGGGAACTATGGGAGAGATGACAGCAGGAAGTGACTGCTTGCACAAAGACTAGCATTGATACCAACAGTTTCAGTTGCAGCTATTATCAGATCTGGACCACATTTCTTTATCAAATTTAAAATAACTACTACAAACTTCTTATAGGAAGATATTTTCTCTCCAGTTCCAACATTTTTTGGTAACAGTTTGTTCTATGAAGTGTTGTTTTGTCTGTTTTGACACTTCTGCACACAGTGGCAGTAGCATCCACCAACTACACTATATGACTGGCTTGTAATGAATGTGATTGACAGAATAGTCATCCAATCACCTGCTGGATGTGCCATTGAATGGGTCAACCTACCCAAACACTGTTTATGGGCTCTTATCCAGATAGATTAGTGAAATATATTGAATGGTTCATCTGTTGTGTCAGGTTATCTGCAGACTGAGCTGTCCCTCATCCACCCTGCAGGATGAGTTTGTACTTCAGAGCTTCCCAGCAGAAGTAACTTCTTATGCTATATAACTTGGATTGATTTCAGAATAATAATTTGAAAATGAACAGCATTCAAAATCACTGACAGCAGCAGAGGAGCAAGAATAACATTTCTGTTACAAAGTGAAGAGAAGAGTGATGGACAGCAGAGTGTGTTCATAACACACAACTCTAGTTTGTTTATCTAAACCTAATGGGGGTGGGAATCATTAGTGGGCCTGTTTTATGATTTTATCACAATACTTGAGTCCTAAAGTTTTTAACTTGAATATCATATTTCACAATAGGCTGAGTCTAGTGACTCTCAACACATATTGTGATTTTTTTATTCTTTTAATTTGTGATTTGTAAGTTTCAGTGTGTCTGTGTTGGTGAAATAACGCCATACTTTTGCTTTGGCATCTAGGAGACTGCAATCTTAAAAAAAACAAGAGATAGAAAGAAATGAATGCTCTTACTGTTATGTTAGTGGTTTTAGTGACAGTCTGTGATACCATAAAATCATTCTATCCAGGCAGCAGTACTTAGACTATGGGATGCACTTCACTGTTTTTACGCTTTAGTGAATCAATCAACTCTTTTAGTAAATGGCTGAAACATTTATTTGGACAGGCTTTTAGCTCAAGTTAAGTCTCTTTAGATACCTGTGTTTATGTCTTTGTTCTTTTTGCCGTGTTTGTCTTGCTTAATGTTCTATCCCACTTTATATAGTATACAATATTTTACAGTGAAGCTCTTTGTGCTTTTTATCTTTGGAAAGCACCACAAATAAATCGTTCTAACTCACTTTCTAAACAATAGCTTGTTTTTCAGCTTTTTGTGTTGTGATTTCTCATACAGCATCATACCATAAAAAATAGACAGAGACGGTTCATTGTTGAAGCATTTCAAGGTTTAAAAGTTTCATTCTCCTGCCCACTGTGGCCTTCACCCAGGGTAGGAAGTCAGTGTAAATCTTCAGCGGTATTAGATGGATAAAAAATTTAATCCGAACATACACCTGCACATAAAAATCCTCCTCTACTCCACTCACTCTCACACTCTCTCTCTCTGTCTTGGCATTTTGCAAAGAGAAAGATAGAAAGAAAAGAGTAAAAACAGAGACAGCGTGAACAATGATGCATCAATATTTCAATGTTTTCAAATGATTCAAAGATGAGGATCAAATTATTGCAATTCTCAATGCGCTATTGAGTTTAAATGTGGCCTTCAGATTATCATTTTTATTTTAAGTCTGAAATGCTTATAGACAAAAGAGCTCACATCAGGTGGTAGCCATCAGGAATGATCAAAACAGTGCAACGTTTTTTAGCTACAGATTTAACTTTTCCAAAAGCACCACCAAAATGACCTTTATATCATTGTACATGAGGGTTGCTGGTTTGATTCTCTCTGTGTGGAGTTTGCATGTTCACCTTCTGTATGTGTGGGTCCTATCTGGCTTCCTGCCACAGACCAAAAATATTAGCAAAGCTTAGTGGTTGGACCTGCCTGATTTAATGTCTGTAACCAAGCAGATCCATCCTGCAATGACTGTGGGCGTCACAGCCCAATCAGAGTCCTAAAGAGCAGAAAAAGGAACGAGCTACGAGTGAGACGACAGCAGAAAGTGACTGCACATACAGCGATTAGCCTAGAATCTGTCATCTTACCAGCTTTCATCCCTCATAAGCTCAGAGAAGTGAAGTAGTCACCAGTTGAGCCTTGTGGAGTGTTAGTTAGACTGAAAATTGTCCTCAGTTAAAGACAGAAAGTGACTAGCACAACACTATAGCTGTAGGTTCATACTGTTCAACTATCAAAGATGGTTGAGAGCTCTGCTACTCTACCAGCTGCTAGCATCTGTGAACCAAGACCTCACATTCTGGACTTGACTGATGATTGATTGAATGTGTGCCTGAAAAGAACCCATACTAGAGCTGAAACGATTCCTCGAATAATCTTGATTATTCGATTACAAAATATCTTTGAGGCAAATTGTATGCTTTGAAGCCTTGTTTAAGATATAATTATACATATAAAGTATATATCTGGACTACTATACAGTGCAAAGTGTATAACACGGACGGTCATTTCTGTGGCACAACGCGCCTGCTACCTACGCTGCTGCGCGGCTTGTAAAATCATGAAGGAAGAGAAAAGAGAGGGACAGAAAGGAGAGAGTCCGCAGAAGAAATGGCAGAGAGTGTCCCAAGTGCAGTGTCTGATGTCAAATGGAGTTAGCTTAGCATGTAGCTTAGCATGATAGCACGTCGTCACTGCTGCAGCACGTCAACAGTAAACAGCCGGTCTGTGCAACAGGATGACACTCATGATACATCAACAGAAGTAGCTAATGTGATCAATAACTGAGATATGGGCGAGTAAATAACCTACTTTGATTATGGCTCCGTGTAAAGGCTGGTTCAGAACCTAAGTCAATGCGGAGGCTACTTGCCCAGAATCATGTGTATTTTGTTCACATACTTTTCACATCCAATAACTTTACATTTAATTTGATTGCAGAGAGTAGAACAGGAAACACAGACAGTGAGTAGAGGAAGCAGGTGTAGGGAATGCTTTCATATGTTATAGAAATGTACATTAGTTAGTTAAATTATCTTAGTATCTAAGTATGATATTATTTGGTCCTCAAATAAAGTAAGCAAAATAAGATCATCAATATGGTACAGTAGTAAAGGCAAAAATTTAGCAAAAAGAGACAAGCATGAATACAAATAATATAAAAATAACCAAACTTGAAAAACAAATACTGAAAAAGCAAGATATGGCCCAGAGTAAAAATAAAAGTATAGATTTTGATTTTGAGATCCCATTTACAGTATGCTCAGAATGTTCAAAATAAGGAAAATAAGTTGTTAATTTAAGTGACCTGGCTTTTCTGTTTTGTGTGTTAGTAATAATAATAATGTGTAGTGATTCAATGTAAAAAAAAAAATAGCAGTGAATGCAATGTAACAGTTATCCGATTACTCGATTAATCGACAAAATTTGATAGAGTAATCGATTACGAAAAAGAATCAATAGCTGCAGCTCTAATCCAGACATGGATTAGAGCTGCAGCATGCAGTCTCTGCACAGAGAGGCCTTGTCTAACAAGGGATTTGAACCAGGAACCTTCTTTCTGTGAAGGTAAAGTACTTCTTGGTAATGGCCAAACATTGTTTTTTATAAATGGTAATGAAATTATGTAACTGTTCTTCATTGCAGCCTGCCATAAATGACTATCACTTATTAAGTGACTGTCATTATTAGTTTTTACAGACTCAACACCGGGTCAGATGAGGATATTTGGAATGTTAATTCAAAACTGCATATTTAATGAAGAGTGGGGCTGTTAAACATCTTTCTTTCTTTCTGAAATGATAATAATCAAAATGTCAAAATCTGTGAGGGGCTCACAATGAAAAAGGCTACTTCAGCCCAGGGGATAAAACAATTTTCTCAAATTAGAGAAATAACCCTGTGTTATTTGTGGACATTTCCAAAAACACAGATGCTCAAGAGACCCCCCCCCCCCCCAGGAAGTGATGGGAGGGGCTGCCAACCAGGAAGTTAATATGAACCAGGAAGTAACTAGCCATGTCCTTTGGCTGCTAAGGCAGGGAATCAATGCAAGACAAGACAGAATAAGATAAACATTACATATGGCTAATATAGATTTGCTTTAAAACATATGGTGGGCAATGATACATCATTATCAAGGAAAAACAGAAGAGGAAGCTGGACTTTGACCCGTGAATCCATGAGGATGAGCTGATTTTCCAGAGAGTAAGTTTGTATAAGTTTGTTAATTATTTCAAATGCAATGACAGAATGATGTAATGGTTTGAAAGATAAAAGCTTTTTTTTTTAAACCAAGACATGAGCTGCCTGGAATGTTGAAGAGTCATATATGTGCAGGAAGAAGATTTCTTTTGCTGTTGAGGGCCATGCAGAGTTGATGGATTCCTTCTGTATGTTCATTTTAAGCTCAGTCACACAATCAACGTATTATTATGCATAAAAAAGAGAGTTTAGTAAAAGGTTTCATGTTCCTCTGCTCCCCAAGCTCCTTCTAATGACATTAAAAGCAAAGAAAATGTGTATTTCAGGACATGGGACCTTTAAGTTACTTCAAAAAGTAGCCTTGTATTCAACTTAGTCTGTTCTATTGATATTGATTTACTTGTCATAAAGCATATAGCCAACCTTTTCTGCACTGAGCTTTATTCTTTATTCTCATATACTGGGTGGCAACATGTGATATACCTACTTCAACAGTCTATGAAAAGTAATAGACACAAAATCTGCATTATTCTGCTGTCAGCTAAAGCCTCTTTTCAGGATGTGAAGTAGAGTTGGCAGATAAAGGGAAAATAGTGCATTCAGCAGAGCGGAGAATCAAAAAATCACACACTCTCACTCAGAGCCACTAAGCTGTATCATTCAAGTTATGCAACAGTTTTCCATTTTGTTTGTACTTTTCTTTCTTTTATTTTCTGATGACAAGCTACAAAGCATGGTCCTTATATGACCTGCAATCATTTCCAGCCCACAGCCCCATGTAACCCCCACCCTCCATCCTTCAAATTATTACAGAGCAGCAGAATGAGCAATATTTGAGGGACAAGCAAACTCTGACGTTTGCTGTTATCCCTTCTGTTATCATTTAAAAAGCATCCGTCTCATCAATATGGCACTTAAACCATTTCAAGATGAGTATTTGCCCAAAATACAAAGAAACATTAATGTGCCATCTGCGCCGTGGGAGTATCCATGTGTGCTTTTACTGGTGGACTCCAAACAAAACAGTCTTTAGAGGATGTTTGTTTTCCATTGTAACACAGTTTAAATTTACAACACAATTCCTAATTAGCCTCAGAAACATAAAAAAGAAAATTGCTTCATTAATGTGTTAGACAATGTGCTAGCTCTAAATGAGTACCGCTTTATAACCATAACATCTTTGTTTGGAAAGCAAAGAACAATAGACAGCATTCAGCGCATGAACATCATTTGAGTGATGTCATTCTTTCTTTTTTGAGGAGCTTTTTTGAAGCTCAAAGCAACAAGATGTCGTTTTCCACCTTAAGAAGCAGTTTCAAGTGATTTTAATGGCAAGAGGACTGGAAACTGAGAGAATGATGTTTATTCCATTGCCAACTGCATATAAAACAGGCTGCTTGAATTCCTTGAAAGTGCTTAAATTATATTGTTGGATTTTAAAGGTTTGGAATATGCTTTAATTTGAGACAGTGTGTGCTTGAAACGGCTTGAATTTTTGCCCATATATCGGTTTATGAAGTATAGAAGTACATGTCATGTATTAGAAAAGAAAAGAAGAAATGCACAATGTTATTTTATACATTTTCATAAATGCTGTCTTGTAACTCCCACCTCTTCCAGCTCTACAGGGCTCTTATTTGGCTGTGCAACTAATCGACAGTTGTAGATTAGAACTTGCCAAGTTGGGTCTGCCTGAATACAGACCCAACTTGGCAACTGAATACAAACTATCGATCTGGTGATATTGAGACACGGAGACGCGTATTTGTCCATGACGCCGCAGCTTTTTTGAAAATGGATCTGCAAGTGGATACCTGCGTATTCGTCTTCATGCCGCAGTTGGTATAAACAGATAAGCCGAGAAAGACGGTGACCTCATAGCACCCCTCCTCCTCCTCGCCCCCCAACCCACGCTGTCACACACACACAACAATAACAACAATGGCGGCAGCCCGGCTGATTCTGATCTTGTTCCAGCAGCTACAAATATTGCTACGACTTTTATACCAACATTTGCTCACAGTACACCTACAACACCAGCTACCGCAATAACAGCAACAAGTGCTCATGCAGAGACGCAGCATGTTACGCGTGCATGAGCAGTTGTTGACGTGGAATCCACCTCGGAGCAGAACCAAACGGGCAACCCGACAGGATTTTGCGTTGTCATGTAAATGCACAAGCCTATGTACAATACTATACGTAAACAGTGATACATGTTTTGATGCCGACGCCAAGACAATACGGTGCCGTCCTTGTGTGAGGAGGGCCTTAGACCCTTTCTTTCAAGCAGACCAGAGTTCAGGTCTTTCATCCAAACATGTTAGGTGTGAAGCACCATAGTTACCTCTGCGAAGGAGGTTATGTTTTTGCCGGCATATGTTTGTTTATCTGTTTGTTTGTTAGTAATATTGAGATAAACTGCTTAACAGATATTGCTGAAATTTTCAGGTGATGTTGGTAATGGCCCAACTTGAAAATGATTACATTTTGGTGGTGATCCTGATAACTGACATAAGCAAGTGTTTTTGCCGAATAACAGTCCAATAACTCTGTCAAAATGATTCTGAGTGTTAGATGTGGGTTTTCGGGGTAGAGGAATCATAGTATGATGCTCACTTTGTCATGGAACTATTGCTTATCAATACAACAGCAATATGTGAGTGCTTTCTAGTTAAACATTTATGGAGTCAACTGACATAAACTGCTTACCCAGCTAACTGCATGTTTCCCTAGTCACATCACTTCTCTCTTCCTCTTTCATTGGTTATTTAATGGCATCCCATCCTTAGCATTAATCAACTAAAGTGGAGAATCTAATAAACAAACATGTCATGACCCACAGAACTTACACCATGATATGTGAAAGACTCATTCACCTGAAATCTGAAGAAGTGTCTGACACTGCCTCTGAAGTCAAATAAGTCACTTTTTATCCACAGTAGCGAACTGTTCAGGGACTCTGGTCCATCAAAGCTGATATTAAATCTGTCTCCCTCTCAGTTTTGTGCAGACCTTTCTTCACCTCCATCACTGCGCTCTGAGACATTTTGTTCCGACTACAGAGGCCTGTGTTACACGTGTCCGTCTGCCCATTTCTCTTCTTTCATTTGACTTTTTTACTTCTTCCCCCACCGCGGGGCACAGTATGTCATGGTGCAGAGCAGGTTTCACTGACAGGGTGTGACGTGGTCCCGCAGGTCACCCCAATTCATTATCAAGCTGAGATCACTGCAAAATATTCTGCTCAGGTATTAACACATGTCACCTGTATTGTCACCGTTGAGCTTTAGTCAAATCTCCAGAGCTTAAGATAAAACGCTCTGCCAATAGACAGATGAGCTGATCGCTTATTCCAAAATGACTCACTCTGCTTTCCACCTTCCCTGGAGCTCTCCTGTTGTGCTTTGAAATTATCTCTGCACATTTTTGATATGCTGCTTTCAGAAATAATCTAACAATAAGAGGAAATGTTGAATTGGATTTGCTTTGGACTTGTGGCAGCGGTCAGTAATCATAAATTCACTTTCTTTGAGTCTGAAAGTCAAATAGAAAATGCTGCTTGTAATTCAGGGACATGTGGCTTCAAAGTGCACCATCAAATCAACATATTCTGAGTGTTACTTTGACTTTTGAACCCAGTCTGTCCCAAATATATTTCTCCAAATAAGTTTTGCTAACTTGAATAGGCCACATATTCTCTTGTTTTCAAGAGTTGAGCACCAAAAATAGCAACTTGTTTGTCTTCTGCTCCTGAGATGGTGGAGATGAAAGTATTTCACTATAATAGCCCCATTATTTTGGGTTTTGGGACAAAGAGACAAAGGGACAAAAATAACTTTGACATAAAATGTAAGATGTTTTGTGTGTGGTCAGTATTTAACAGTGTGTGTCTCTTCCCTGTTCACTGTGAGTTCATTGTCAGACCTTAAGCATAATAGAAGCTCTAAAGGCTATCACAGATGTGCAGGCAGAATGTGTTGTTTTAAGATAAGATGTACTTTATCGTCCACAAAAGGACAAGGGAGGGTGTTACCAAACAGAGAAATGGAAAGCAAAGAGGCTTTAAATTTTGTTAACATAGAGCACTCAGATGAATTACTTCCTTTCAGTTTGTCAGGACAAAGAAGCATTTGCTATGAGGGTGAGTTAGTTGCGCTGAAAGCAAGGAGTGACTACAATCCTCTGACTAGCCTGTAACGAATGTGACAGACAAGATCACCTCCTCTCAAAATGTTCTACCCATCAATTCCCTTCCTCTGGGATTTTGCCCAGATGGACCTGTAATATAACCCACAAACTGGGGTGTCAGCTTAGGGGGATACAAACATTTTACAGACTGTGGGGTAAGGGGTATTTAATTTATAAGAACTAATAGTGAAACTTAACTAATACTGTTAATTAGAAAAAAATATATTGTTTTAAAATATAGGCACATGCTGTCAAAGAAACTGATCATTGGCTTTGTGTTTTTGTTGGTAAATGCTGGTCATATTGTATTCAAGAGATAATTAAATAAGTCAAATTGCTTTTATTTTAGTTTGTTTTGCCATTTTCCTTTGTTTTTAACAAGAGAATAATAATAATAGGATAATTTCTATTTTCCTCTGCTGCTCCAAGTCTGTGGAACGCCCTCCCTGACCAGCTGAGGGCCCCACAGTCTACAGAAGATTTTAAAAGAAATCTTAAAATTATCTATTAAAAAAACAAAAACATTTTGCTTATTTCCTTCCATGGGTTCTCCATTCTTACAAGACTCTATTTACTCTTTTCAGGCAGGTGATTGTGGTGTGATGGTGAGAGGGATAGTTACTTGGCACATCAATGCTCCTTTGTTCCAATGAGCCAGAGTCAACCTGAAAACTGTTTCTTACCGTGTTCAACCATATGTGCACATCTTCCTGAGGGATAACACTCCATGTGACAAACCTCAGATCATCTTAAACTGGTCTCTGGAACATAATAAGATGTTTACTGTCCTCAAGGGGCCTCCACCGTTACTAGATCTCAATCCAAGAGAGCACCTTAGGGATGTGGTAGAATATTGCAGCCTACGAATCTCTGACGAATGCTTTCAGCACCCAGTTGAATCTGAGCCACAAAGAATTAAGGCCATTCTGAAAGTTAAAAGGACCTGGCACTGGTATGATGTGCTTAATAAACTGGCAGGAGAGTATATGCCCTAAATGGTAAACATTTCCTGGGAGACACCAACTGCAAATTGATATATTGTCACCTTGTCACCTCCCGTTTAGATTATTGTAATGCTCTCCTCTTCGGCCTCCCTCAAAAGTCTCTCCATAAACTCCACCCATCCAGAACCCCCTCCCACCATCACATCACCCCTATCCTGCAGCAGCTCCACTGGCTCCAGTCAAGCATAGAATACAAATCAAAATGCTCCTGTACACCTTTAAGGCCATCTGCAACTTCTCCCCTCCGTCTGTCTGACTTTCTCCACATCACCACTCCAGCCCGCTCCCTCAGATCCTCCTCCTCCACCCACCTCACTGTGCCCACTGCCCGCCTCAGCACCATGGGGAGCAGGGCCTTCAGTCGCTCTACTCCCCACCTCTGGAACTCTCTCCCTCCAGACCTCAGAAACCTGAACTCTTATTCCCTTTCAAATTCAGGCTCAAAACCCACCTGCTCAGGACTGCTTACTCCGTTCAGCAATAATGCACCACCTCTTCCCTTTACCATACCACTGTCTGTTGTGTTTAGATGATTTTATTGTTGATTTTATTGCTGATTCTATTGCTGTTTTTATCTTGCAAGGTGTCCTTGAGCGTCGTGAAAGGCCCTTTTAAATAAAGTGTATTATTATTATTATTATTATTTATTATTATTATTATTATATAGATGTCATACTAAACAAAGAAAAACACATGGAACTGTGTTTTTTAGCCACAACAGAAAACAAAAATACATGACTTTTCAAAATGTGTGCACATCTGCCATTTTAGGGCTAAATGTTGTGAGTTTGACTCTGCAGCTTCCTGGAAGGAGATGATAATGCTGTTAGTGGTGAGTTACTCCCTGCTCTGTGAGGCTCACTGGGAATTGTCCTGCACTGTAAGCGAGTCAGTGCACACTCATGTGTGACTTTGACCTTTTTCTGGTTGAATTTATGTTAAAAATTCAACCTTTCCTCCCTGGCTTCCTCAAAGTTGCACATTGAGCTAAAAGGCAGTGTAACCAGCACAAGGTGGTTTTAATGTTAAAAGGTAAAAACATATCATTTCTGTTTCCTGAGGCAGTACAGTCACAGGTTCAGCACAGAATTCAAGCAGCGTGTCACAAAACTGCTTTAACACGCAAGTGACAGGCGTGTAAAATATAAAAAATGAACACTGGATGACTCACCAGCTATCTCTGAGCATATGTGACCACACACTCTCCATTAAAAGAGGACTGAATTACCAGAGAGCTGTGCATAGCACAGAAATGCATCCCACTTGGATGGAGGAGCAGCAGTGCATCTTGGAGCTAAGCTTTTGGAAGCAGCCACCCAGAAGAGGTGCCTGAAGCTAGAATTATAGCGCTCCACTCTCACAGTCAATCTTAACTGTGTGGAAATGGGCACTTGGCCTCCTTAAGCAGGCTCAAAATCCGACACCTGCTGCCATCCTGGGTTTACAGGTGGATGTTGTCCCTTCAGGGCATTAGTTAGCAGCTCAGACTGTCCGCCGAGGGAGATGCGGGAATGAAGGGAAGGGATGTCAGGAGTTATCTGATGGACTGTGGGAAGTGGAGGATACATGTCAGGAGATTAGTGGTTGTCAGGAATCGAATGTGACACACAGAACAGTCCCTCGGAGCTGAGTAACACAAATATTTGAGAGGATATTGCTGCTCTTATTTTTGTACTGTGGATCAGCCACAAGCATCATGAGCTGAAACCAATTTCAAAAAAGGCTCTTTGTTGTCCAAAATATCCTGATGGACATGCAGCAGACCCACATTTGTAAGGTGGATGAAGGGAAAAGTGTGACATTTGTGGGAACGCTTCCACAACAGCTTGACCCAGAATCCCATTGCTCATTTCCTTTTTCTGTTTCCAAACTTGTTTGGAAATCATCCGGGTGAAAAGAAACCAAACATGCTCATCCACCATGTAGCATTGCTCCTACAGCAGGATGTTGAACAACAGTTGACCCTTTGCATTTTGACCTGACATGAAGCTATTTTTTTTATCATGTTTAATTTATACTTTTAGAAACTGCTTTGCTATTGTCTATCCAGCCATTATCTTAACCTCACATCCTTTTTGGGGTCGTAGGAGCTTGATTTCAGATTCAGATTCAGATTTAGAATATTATTGTACCCTTGGGTAAATCTGATTTACAGTAAGTGAGTTCTCTCGTAAACACACAGAACAACACAAGACAAGACAAAGTGATGACAATGCTTTGGCTAAAAGAACAAAGAGGATGGCCCCGAGATAAAATGCAAGATAAGTTAAACCATCAGTTGACAAAAAAGGCTTAAAAATACATCAAACCAAGCCAAATGACAAAGATGTGCCATTCATAAACAAGATGAAACAGTACAAGGAAGCTATTCCAGCTGACATTTGGTAATAGAGGAAGGGTGCACTCTAGACAAGTCGCCGGTTAATTGCAGGGTCATGTAATGAGACGGATAACAACCTCACTCCCACTTAAAACCGACAAACACTGTGTGATTTCAACATGATTTTGACCTCAATTCCAAACCACACGACTGATATCAAAGTCAGGGTGGATTTCAGCCCAACTGTGCATCATCTGTCATGCAGTGTACACAGAGACATGACTGCAGATTACAGCCCAGCCTGAGTCTGGCCAACGACATGTTTGATATTCTGGTCTTATGACTGCATTTACTCACACAGTGAGAACAACTAGGTGCTGATCCTCCAACTTTATTTCGTATAAGAGATGTCACAGCAAGAATATTGATGCTTAAAACAGTATGAGCACACAAATGGTTCACATAGGGCCTGTGTCAAAAACATTTTAGTTGCTCATTGGGAGTGGTCATGAACCACCACCACAGGCATACCATAGATCCACCCTTTAATTATACTGCTCCTCCCTTTTGGGGTTACCTGCTAGAGGCTTTCCCTGACACTGGGTAAGAGACAGGATGCACCCTGAATCAGTCGTCAGTCAATCACAGGGCTACATGGTGAGACAGACAACCATTCACACTCACACTCATACCTAAGGGCAATTGGAGTTACCAGTCAACCTGATGAACATGTTTTTAGTGTGTGGGAGGAAGCCGGGGTACTTGGAAAGAACTCAAGCATGCACTGAAAGGACATGCAAACTCCACACAGGAAAGCCCTGATCAACGCAGGAATTGAACCAGCAACCTTCTTGCTGTGAGGCATGTGCACTGCCTGCTGCACCCCTGTGCTGCTTAAATGCAATAATCTATAATTACAGCTATCAAATCAAACAGATATTGACATTTTAATTTTCTCAAAAGTGGTGGAGCAGTCTGAAAGTCTACCTGGTCAATGATCGAGAGGTTGCAAATTCCAGCCCATCTCCAGTAGTCACAAGGCAATCCATCCTTGGACACTGCTGCGTCAGTAGCATGTAAATGGGAACAAAAGGGTGTGGATGTGTGAGTCCATACTGATGGACTACATACATAGAAACCAGTGGCGGCTGCTGGTCAGTCAAGGAGAGGAAGCTCATTTTTTTCCAGCCTACATCATAAATTTGTTTATTTATTTAAATGTAAATTCTACCCGCCGTTCCTTTTCAATAAAATGATCTGTGACCATGTTGTACCAACTAGGTGTCTTTTCCAGGGATTTTCCCAGTGTTCTCTCAATGGCCAGCAGAGCTAGAATGCTTAAACGGCCTTGAGCCGCTTTAAACAGGAGAAGCTCCTCTCCAGAACAACTGAAAGTAAAACTTAGAAGATGCTCTGGTGGAGGGTTATACTTTAAGATCACTGATTGGCTCATTTCACTGTCAATCAATAAGGGATTCGGCCTCAGACAGATCATCCAATCATCATGCAGAAGCCAAGCGTCCAGGCCAGCCCACTGCCTCATAGACCCCCAGAGACGCTGAGCGTCCGATGGGCGGGACAAAGCTTAGCGTTTATCCAATGACCGTCCAGTTTCCACAGTGGAACAACCCACTCTACGCTTCCACAATGAAGTCAGAAGACACTCAGCGTCCGACTGTGTTAAAGAGCTGAGACGCTGCGGGGATGAATGAGAAGGAAGTCGCGCCAGTTACCTGTGACAAGTAGCTGATTCTGAACAAAAGATGAAGGTATTCTAGCGCATATTTAGTCAATGAAATGTACACACAGCAGTACATATCACCACATTTTTGGGGACATTTTAGGGGAAGCTGAGCTTTCCTTGCAGTCTTAGAGCAATCACAACTGATAGAAACTCTGAACCATCAGTGAGTGAATGTGAGAGTGAATGGGTGTGAATGTGCAGATGTGACCTGCATTTTAAAGTTGCTTTGAGTCATCAATGATTAGATGGGTGCTATAAAAGCTCAAGTCCATTTATCATTCATGGCCTATGGTCCTTTATTTAACGCATTTGTATTTCATTATTTTTTTGATATCTCAAGATTGTCCATCCAGTAATCCTCATGACCAGCATTTTTAAAGAATGCTCTCAGATTTTGCAGAAGTATCAACTCTGACTCAAGTATGAACTGATAAGATTTTGATGGCACCAAGTCAAGATAGTTTGGAGCTCAAATCTGGTTCCAAAACAAGCGCTCAAACCTTTGTAAATTTTGTAAATTTGATCTCTGCCAATCATGCACACAGAAAATTTTTAGTAATTCTAGTTTAGTGTTTTAAATGAAGTTTGCTCTGCAGCAGAAGGCCTAATCATGACAATAGAGTATCTCTGTCATTTTGGGGTTGCCGTTCATTGAAGCAGCTACTTCATGTTTGAAAATATTGCAATATATGGGGGCACCATGTCAGCCTCGAGTCTGCTGTCACTCTGATATAAGCAGCAAAGCTCTGGGTCAAACTTGATTCCTTCAGGATAAAATACCCAGTAGCAGAACCTTCAGAGAGTTTTTGCAGGGAAGCTTTTTATTGCCTGCCTTTACTGTGAGGAGGTTTTCACAGTGAGCGTTAAGTGCTCGGGACTGAACATGAGGGCCATCATTCACTGACGCCTTCTGCCAGAGCCGCTCTTCAGCATCCTCTTCTTGGTACAGAGTCAAAGTCTAAGCAGTGTTTTTTGAGCGTGGAGCCCCTGTGTCATGTTGCTTCAAAGACAAAAGCCCAGAAAAGTCCAGGAGCAGTCAGATTCTCCACTATTATCCAGTCACTCAGAAGACAGGGCCGGGGAAGGATTCTGCTGTGGCAGGAGTTTTGCAAAAAGCACCGCAGGGGGAAAAAAGGACACAGACCAAGATCAGTGAACAGCCTCTACTTTCCCAGGGAGGAGTTTTCCAAAGGTCACAGTGCCCATTCACACTCCAATTTACATTGATCAGCACTCTCCACACTTGTTTATGCACCAGGAGTTTGCCCCGAAACCCACACCATAAATCAACTGTAAACTGAGACCAACATCAAGAAAAAAATCTAACAGACATTTTTTCATATCAATGCAGAGGCAACATTTGCTGAAGTAAGGGCTTTTCCCCAAATCGTTTAACAGCCAAAGTTCAAATTCATCCTGTGGCTCCTTTCCTGCATGCCATCCTCAAACTTTATCTCCAGTTTAGGACGCTTTACACCACCCCGCTGCAGTAAAGCCGGAAGATCCAATGAATAGATCTTTAAAAATGTTGTTCTGACAATGCTTTTGTTGTTTCAAATAAGATTTAATAACAAGCTAACATTTAACAGTTGTGCTGTAAGCTAAGTACTAATGTCAGCATGCTAACTCTCATCTGATGTTTGCTAGCAGAATGATTGCCATGCATTTAATTTTGGTGCATCTGCATCATAACATAGATCAGAAACTGGTCCACAAGACATTTCCTCTCTGTTTTTGCAGACGCTTTGATATCAAAATGTTTAATTTGATGTCTCAATACAACGTAAATATACTAGCACAATGAATCAGTTATTTTAAAGGGAAATTAAAAGATCACATTCCAGAAAGGCTGACCTACCATGGACAATAATTGCAACCAAACAAAGCTTTGGACAACTAACCAACCAGACGACCAGCAAACTGACCAACTAACAACACAAAAACTTAACGACTGACTGAACAGTTAGACTGTCAACCAACTGTTGAGCCGGACAATCAACTCACTTAACAGCAAACTTACTGACCAACTAACTGGACAATCAACCAACAGACTGACCAATTCAACTGCCAATGAAAAAAAATAATAATTGGCCAATCAACCTACTGACATATTGAACAATCAACTTACTGGCCCAAAACGCATTCAGCAAACAAGCTCAAACCATCAACCTACACACCGATTGGGCAATCAGCCAGCAGACTGACCTGTTCGACAGTCGACCAACAGACAGACTCAGCAACTGGACAAACAAGCAGACTGACCAATTCAACTAAAAATCAACCAAGTCACTTATAAAACCATCTACTGCTGAACAATCGAACAGTCGGCCAGCAGACTTACTGATTTGACAATCAATCAATCAATCAATCAATCACTCAATCTTAACTTGTATAGCACCAATTCCTAACAAGTGTTATATCAAGACGCTTTACAATTAAGCAGGCTGAAGACAAACTCTTCATTGTATGGATACACACACAGTATATGCATAGATATACTGTTGGAGCACCACAAACCCCCCTCTCAGAACTGTACACCCAGTCTGTGACCAGGAAAGCCACCCTGATCACAGAAGACCCCTCCCACTCCCTCCACCACTGTTTTCAGATGTTGCCATCAGGCAGGTGATACAAGGTTCCTCGGGCCCACAGAAACATCTTCAAAAGGTCTTTTGTCCCCTTCACAATAGCAGCCATGAACAAACAGAAATAGACATGCTGCTGTAACAACCCCTCTGTTAGGGGACTGTCAATTGATTGATACTTTTTTTAAGTGTTGTATTTACTTTTCTTATCAACTCAACACACAGTCGTTAAATTTTAAACTGCTGGCAACAAAAGTGAATACACCCCAATGTGAAAATGTCCAAACTGGCCCCAAAGTGTCAATATGTTTCAGCACAGACTTAACCCTCTTGGGCATGGAGTTAACCAGAGCTTCGCAGGTTGCCACTGGAATCCTTTTCTATTCTCCCATGATGATATCAGCGAGCTGCTGGATGTTAAAGACCTTGAGTTGCTTCACCTTTGGTTGGAGGAGGCCCCGCAGATGCTCAGCAAGGTTTAGGTCTGGACACATGCTTGCCCAGTTCATCACCTTTAACAAGTCAGTGGTCATCTAAAACCCAACATGAATCAATAATGACAGCTAGAAAAAAAAAACCTGTTTCAGCAGTAGGAAACCTTGAATGTGGATCCCAGTCTCATGGTGAACATCCATTCACACAAAGCTGTGTTGGGTGTGTGGGCGAAGGAAGGGAGGTGGGCAGAGACAAGTGGACTAAAATTAGAACTAAAGCTAGTGACAGATCCATTGGCTAATCATAGACCTGTCTCTGCTGAATATAAATGTATCAGAGGTTGGCCCCCTGGGTTGCAGCATCTCGTTCAGTCAACCAGTAGACAGACTAAACAATAAACAGACTGACCAATTCGACCACAAAGTTATCAACAAATTAGGCATTCAACCAACTGATTAATTGGTTGTTTATTTCATCTGACAGTCAAGCAACTGACAAACCAATTTGAAAATTAGCCAACATGCCGACAACAGCTCATCAACTGATTAGACAATCAGCCACAGAATGACCAAGTCAGCAAGTCAACCAATTGACTCATTAAAAAAATTGGGTAATCAACCACACAGACCAATTAAACAATAAAACAACCAACCAGTGTAACAATCAACCAAATGACTGATAATACAATCAATCAACCAACAAACTAGATGCAATACTCACTGACAAATCAGCCAATTAGACAATCAATTAAAACAGTGGAAAAAGAAGGAAGTGCACACTGTCACTCAGAATCCTGGGGACAAGCCTTAATTACACTTACCTTGTATTCATGCACCCTTCATTCTACAATCAAAGGTATGCATCAAGTCAAATAGATTAATGAATATCATAAATGTGTTCACTGTTGTTCATGCACCAAGAGTTTTGCCCAGAAACACCAGCCTAGAACATCCAGAAAAACTTAAAATAGCAGCAGCAGAAGCGGTTTCCCTGTACATCTCTTTGTCCTGTAAGGCAGCGTTTGGTTATTCCCTCCCCGTGTTTAGTTTGCATTTGATTTAGATCAAAGTGAAGCACGTTTCACAAAGAGTCTGACTGTGATTCCCGGCGGTCACTTGAAAGCTTTGACAAACTCAATAAATAAAGAGGAAGGATTAATTCTACTTGACATGTATTCACTCAGTCTGTGTCAATGCTGTGGAGCTATTTGTCTAATTAATATATCAATGCTCTCCAGTTTAGTGGGGGCAAAGTGAATAATTACTGTAATGGCTCAATCAAGTTCTGCCCACTGTCTCCCTCAAGGAGATACCTTTTATTTCTCTGTGCATCTTGATTTTTTTCCCTCCCAGTGTGATGGCTATTAGACTTTCATGTGCGCCACAGTCAGCTGAATAAATACATAACACACACATTGGGCTATGTATATGGAAATTGGACAATGCCGGTGGTGAGTGACAGCAGTATAGTTGTTTTTATAATGTATATGTAAAAACAAAACATCAAAAGGATCTGAGTGCTGCTGTTGAATGTTTATGTATGTGTCAAAAATAAGTCTGTCAAATGTCTCTATCAATTCATTGTCAACAAAGCATAAAATACATAAAAATCAAAAACAAACAGGGCTCATGATTGCATGTGTCAACGTATCTTAAAAAAAAAAAAATCAAATCTCCAATATCAGCTGGGGTTCATTTACCATGAAATTAGAAAAAAATTGGACAGAGCTTAGAGGTGGAGAGGGATAAGACACGCCCATTTTCTTTTTCAGCTCTCCCCATAAGCCACAGGAGGCAGACTTGAACTGATTGATGTATTTTGCAAGATTGCAGAGCTTTAAGTGACAGCTTGAGAAACATCAGTGACACTGTGTGAGAGAAACTTTGTAAAAACTGGAGGACTTCTTTGTCTAGAGCCTCCTGTTAGTCATAACCAACCCCTAGTCCATTGACAAAACCAAAACCAATTTGGTTTTGACACAGTCGAAAACAATTTGAACTAGAAAAGCATTCAGAGAGAGCAGATCTCTGCCAAACAGCTCAATTCCAGCAGTGGCTTTTCCATAACCCCTGTGAAAGATACAATTCAGGATCACCAAATCCATAATCGTTCCAGGATCCTGACCAAACCCAGCATATACGTACAAGAAGGTTGTCATCCGGTATGAAAACATTAAGTTATGGGTTTTATGTGTAAAGTATTGAATACTGTCAATGTAATTCCCCATTTAAAAAGTTCAATTTTTTTGTGACATGAATCTGGATCGGATCCAGGTGAAATTTACCTTCATGATATAGACTTGGGCCTCATATTATTCGGTGAAATGAAAGGGAATTTGTAGTAAAATGGCAGAGATATGATTTTCTAAAACTCTGCCTAAACTAATGGGATATGTATGGAAATTTGGGGAATTTTTTTCATCCAGAAAAATATATGTATCTATGGAAGAGCATTAAAAATAATAGTTTTTCAGCTGGTCGAGATTAAATTTGAAATGACAAAAATAAAGTCGACATTTACAGTTTAAAGTTAAATTTACGAGATTAAAGTTGAAATGTCAACAATAACGTTGATGTTAAATGTCAAAATGATTTTATAGTTTAAATGTGCAACATTTTGCCTTTTTTTCTCAACATTTTAACTTTTATAACAAAATTGTATTTTAACATTATTCCTGCCCCTTTAACTTTTATTCCGTCATTTTAACTCAAACCTAGAAATTTCGACTTTAATCTCAACTTCACCAAGATTATTTTCACCATCTAACATGGCCCTGATACTCTTTTGCTCGTATCACCAACAAAATGTAATAATTTCTAAGTTGGCCGATTACCAACATCTCCTGAAAATTTTGGCAAAACCCCTTTAGCAATATATGTGTAATCAAACAAACAAACAAGCATACACTGACTAAAACCTCCTTTGCAGAGGTAACAATTTGCATGCTATAGAACAGTGTGGTTTCAGTGATGAGGAGAAAAAGTCTCTTTAATTTTCTCCATAAGAAATATGATTATATATTTTTTTAATTTGCCTGTTGTCATCCCAGATCTCATCAATCCAAAGCCTGTGCCTCAACCCATCCGTGGAGTGTGTCAGCATTGCAGCTCAGTACTGGTTGCCTGGAAATATATGGCATGTCTATTTTGAGCAAGTGCCGCTTCAGCTCCCCGTCAGCCATCATCAAGCTGATCAATCCCACACAGGAAAACAAACTCTCTGAGTTTCCTGATCATTTCAAATCACAGTGAAAATATTGGGAATAATACTATAACCTACAGCGAATGAACATAAGTTGGGAAATATCCTTTGCAATTTTAGATCCAGTGTTTCAAGCTTCCATGGTTACGCTCTGCTCATAGTTTCCTGAGACAGAGTATGTGGAAATCTGGAGTTACTTAGAGTGACTTAGGAGTCAAGTGGACATGCACTCCTATTTTCTCTCATGGTTGCATTTGTTTTAAAAGGCAAAGCTGATGTGCTCCTGTCCTAAAGACCCAGTGAACAACTGAAACTAAAAGCACCTAAACCTGGTCCACCATAACACATCGGAATTGCAGTAGTCATTCAAACTGAATGAAAATGACATACTGATGGATTGGATTGATTGTCCATATTAAAAAAAAATAGAACACTATAAGTTATTCCTTGAATGCCTTGATGTTGTCACCGCCATCTAGTACATACAAATTTATATTGTAACCATGATAGTATTACCATGACCAAAATAAATTGGCAGTATGGCAACATACAAAAGTCACGCAGAAAACAAAGACAAAGAGTCTTATTTTGAACCCGAATTGCTTGTTGTCAAGTTAATTACAGCCCATCTTGTGAAGAGATGTCCAAACTTTGTTTACAAAAAGCCATTCATGAAAAAATGTAAGACCAACTGAGTAAAGGCACTGCTGGTCTTGTGATTCCCCACTTTCCATGTTTGCAAACTCTTCCCTCCTGCAGTTGGCCAGGTTTAAGATGTCCCTATTTACTGAAAATGCTGAATATACAACCCTATGTTATAGCTTTTAATGGTGGCTAATAACCCATAACTGAAGATTTTGCAGTGGCTGATCAGATTTCAGGGGACCCTGGTTAGCTAAGGCTACTGCCAATTGGACCAATGGTCAAGATGGGAAAAGGGGAATAGGTGTTTAAAAATGTTCCCCCCATTTTGTTTATTTTTGTGAATCAGACATTAAGATGGAGAAGAAAGCAAAGTTAATGAGGGCAAATAATGTTGATTCTACAAAATTTTGATTGACAGCTAGGCTGAATTTCCATCATTTTTGGACCTTGCTACAGGCCAACTAAAAGTTGCCCATGGGCCACAGTTGGGTCATAGCTTGGACAGCCTTAGGCCCCATCCACATGAAGACAAAACGCTTAACAGTTTCCAAAGCGATCATCATTAAGGCGAAGGCGTCTCAGAAAATGCGTGCGGCTATATGAATGCACTCGATACGCATCAAAACGCTGTAAAACACATGCCGGACCTCAAGGGCCACTGTAACGATATGACAGAAACAAGCGGAAACAGACGAAAAAACAGTGGGCATGCGCACTTGCGGCAAAAGTTGTAAACAGAGATTGTGATAAAGTGATCATAAAGTGCCGTAGTGTGTCCTCAATAATTGTTTGTTTAACTCTATGGTGATTGAGAAGAAGGAGATTTTGCTGCAACAGGGATAGTAGCGTCACTAGCTTCATCAGCACATATGCTTCATGTACACCGCCATTGTCGTTGCTGTGTGTGGTGCATGCGTGTCAATGAAGATATGAAACTATGATGTAAGTGTATCTGAAAACTTGCGCAGAGCCAGTAACCACGGAGCTGCGTATACGGCATTTCAAAATCTTTCCACTCTGGAACCTGGTTTCAGAAATTATCGTTTACAGACCCCCAAAATGCCATCTTCGTATAGATGATATGTAGATTTGGCAAAAAATGTATGCGTTTAGACCTCGGTTTGTCTTCGTGTGGGTGGGGCCTTAGTCCAGAGGTTATTGACATCATTCAGACTTGACAGTGCCATCTCCTGAGACATGCAAGAATTGATTTAACAAACAAGATTAACACCTTCAACTTTTATGAGCTTGGACCAAGGACCTGTGATAAAGGCAAAAAAGTCTGGTGATCACTTTCTGGCATGAGACTTAAGAATAAATGTTCAATCTACTAAGCTAGAAGGTCCAGTGACCTTGTTCCACTGCGGGCCAACAGAGAATAATTCAAAAATAAGACCACTGTTGTGATTGTTTTATCAATAAAACCAGGCTTTCCAGGGTGGTGGCCTTTTCCTCTGCACAGGTGGCACACTTCCATGGTCCTGATGCCTGCATAGATTGTCCCTAAGGTGGTGCAAGTTTGCAAATGCATGATAATGAGATTCACACTGAGTTGCAAATCTGTTTGCTTCAGAAATGTCAAAGAACTACACTGAACAACAGCTGCTGACCTGTCATTACAACTCTATCAAACAAGATGAAGCATTCAGTCCCAGCATGCTCTCCTGCTGCAGGCTGCTTCAAACCATCTGAGCGATGATGTTACAGAGTAAAAATGTGCTGCCTAAAACTTTATAGACAGTTAATGCTCATCAAGCAGATAAATAATGGTGATATCAGCAATGTGATTTGAAATGCAGGACAACAACGATGGACAGTTGAGAAGCAGCAACATTGATCAGTAATCTTGTGAAGCTCGGACAGATTCCACATCAGCATGGACAAGTTCGATTTGAAATGTATTGACAGATGTTCCCTCTTGCTCAGGAAGAGGGAGGAGGCATTCAATTAAAGGGCAAAACAAGCTGTGAGTGAATGTTAAGGAGATTATAAGGGGACATTGTGGAGGGGATGGGCAAGTTGTGACTCTTCCACAAACCGTCAAGAACGCCAGCAGTGTTTGTGATCAATACTTTAATTACGCTAGTGTGTGATAATCAGAGATGTAGATGTCAGGACTACTTTGACAAATGATTTTCCGAAGAATCACTCCAAAGCAAACACTCCTTAACATTAGCAGCAGATCCAGTGAATGGCATCTGAAATGGAATGTATTAAAAGGGCGAAGACAGAGCTGACAAATGTAAGGAAGTGCTGTAAACAAACATTAAATAGAGTTATATCACATGTAAATAGCATTTAGAACAAAAACAAATCCTTCGCATGTGAGAAAAATAAATTAAATGAAAAAAGATTTAAAAACAACTTTGAAATACAAAACAAACTGTGCAAAAGTTGAAGGCAGATTGGATGAAATTGTAAAGCAACAATTCTTTCTTAATAAAACAATTAAAAATAACAAAGTTAAATCAATATTTGATGAGGTTACCCTTTGCAATCCTTCTTGTGACTAGCACATTCAGTGAATTTGCAGGATTATATTCAGGTGGATTAACCAGTGGTACCAAAATACAGGAGCTGGTCTCCAACACAACCACCTCCAGTCTTAATCCCATCTCCATCCCAGGAATCACAATAGAGCAGGTCAACAAAATTCTAATATCCTGGACTCCCCCTGAACAAACCACCACATAATGGACATCCATAAAGGTTCACAGCAGAGGCTACATGCTATCCATTCACTCAGTGCACTCTCAATCGTCCTCCCATCTTCTGTTCTACTGCACAAGAACATAATCCAGCTCATCCTGCTATATTGTTCCCCAGTATCTACAACATGCTGGTTGACTCCAACATAAGTAAGATCAAAAAAATCACACACATAGCCTCAAAATAACCCACAACCCACACCCAACATCTCAAAACTCAGTGAAAGAGCAATGACCTGCCTCTGCAAAACAATAACCATGCACAGAGCAACCTCTCAACACAACTTTAGACCTAGATAGTTACAGGTACACTGAGATGGAAAAGGGCATTGATCCTCAAGAAAACAACTCACTGATTAATGTGCCTCTTGTGATGTAAATCCATATGATACCTAAAATGTGAGTTCCTTAATGTATTGGCCCTTTTCCATTAGCCCTACTCGACTCTACCCGGCACTACTCTACTCGCCTTGTGCTGCTTTTCTATTAGCCCCAGTCGCCTGCCCAACGAGGTGCAGTGTCGCTGAGCGGCACTACGGACGTCATTTTGAGCGCGACACAACAATCTGAGGCTTTTTGTCACAAACCAAGTAAAAAAGGAAAGCGTTAGAAGGCTGCAGGTGGCAAGAAGAAATGACCCTTGAGAAGCACAGGAGAGTTTTGGAAGCTATACAACAGAATGAAGTCAAGGACGAGAGCAATCTAGCTGCAAAGAAAAGACGTATGAGGGCAAGCTAATGGTAGCTATCGCTAGCATGCTAGGTCGTTGCGCTCATGATTCGTCGATGACGACATTGTCTGACCAATCAGTAGCCGGCAGTCGGTGACGTTATCTTTTAGTATCGACTCAGCTCGCTTGAAACCAGAGCGGAGTAGGCACTAAAACTAGCTTGTTTAGGAGGTAGGAGTAGGGTCGAGTAGAGTAGGGCCAAGGCGTGCTAGTGAAAAAGAGCCATATGTCTAGTCTCATTTGACAGCCAGTGAAAACAAATTTCCCATTGGAAATAAAGTTATTTATCTATCTATCTGTCTTGGGGTAGACTATGACACTTAACCACAAGTTGCTCTCAACTTGTATTTTTTAAACTAATATCTTTTAAAAGAGGGGCAGATCATATAAGAGTGTTCCTCTTTTAGCTTCTTTCCATTCTTGTTTTTTTTATGTAATTGATTTTTTTGACCGTATGAAAGGGTGTTAGCTAATTTATTTTTGCATTTATTTAACCTTTATGCAAAATTTTGCCTGGTTAGCACTGCTGAAACCAGAGACCTTTTTTTTGAGTGGGACCAGTCCAATGGAACCAATACACAATTACAACAAACACACAAACTTATACAGTACACATGAAATTGTAAAATGAATAATAAATCATCAGTATAAACAAGGGATGCATTTTATTATAAGAGAAGCATCAGTAAGGGCCGACAATTACCTAAAAGTTGATTAGCAGATATGAAAATTTGCTGATATTTAGAGCTGATATTTCAAACTTAGAATTGACCACACTCACTATCACTGAATATCTGTAGATCAAGTTTTATTGATTAATGAGTAGAATGTTGATTTTCTTGTTTTACTTCTGTTTCTAACGCAAACAGACGGTCATCATGAGAGGAACAGGCTCATTTCGGTAAAGTGGAGGTTTTGTGTTCTTGACAATTGGTATCATTTTCTGTATCGGATATAATGGGTTTGGAAATGTGAGCATCCAGCTGAATGCTGAAAGTCTGAATTTCAGGTTCTTTAACAAAGTTTAAAAAGATTTCAGGGTTACTAAGCATTTTATTAAAAAAACAGTGTGAGCACTATTCCAAGCAAAGTGAGCTGAATAGCAAAATGCTTTATTTTCCACATCAGATCTTAGGAACAACAAGTTGCAATAGGTTGTGTTTACCATCCTTTGGGATTCAAAGGGAAAAAAGGTAGTGCAGACTTTTTCCAAGAATGGATTTGTAATTGAAGATATACGAACATGAGAGTCTGCTGCTGCTTAGAGAATTCCTGCTCACTCTGGAACATGAAGTACTAGACTAAAACTAGTGGAACTCCAAACTATAGCCCCATCAGTGAGTGAATGGGAGAGTGAATGGGTTTGATTGGGTAAATGTGACCACTTGCCATTAATTTGGTACCTGTCCATTACAGGGCGTGACTGAAGTGTGACCTCACTTACACAAGGTTTAGATGATGATGGATGGGTGTTTGAGATTTCATTATTTCAATCCTGAGTCTTAACACTATCGGTCTAGACGAATAATGCTTACAGCACCTTGTCTGGCTGAAAATAATCCATTTCAAAGGCACTGGGTTCAAACCCAGGAGTGAGGGCTCTGTTTTTGGATAAATTTAATGCACTAAAGACTTATCACCACCATGTTGAAACCCTTAATACTTCACTGTGCACAGAAATGATTGCATTTCTGAACCTCCCCCGCCTGTATTTCCCCTCACCTCTCAATTTCATCTCTTAGTTTCCTCTAATCCTTTCTCCTGCTACATTACAAACCCGGCAGAAGCCTTCTGAGGAAATGCTACATGGCACAGATTGATTATAGGCCTCTGCTCACAAATCGGAGACGACCACATTGTGCGGATGTAACTGTGCATGGAGGGGAAATAGATAAATCTACCAGTATAAGCTTGTCTGATTGCACTGCACAAACAGCTGACTGAAGCTTCTTTTTCTGCAGCACTATTGTAAAAAGTTGAATCAAATAATGTGATGTTTTTTAAATCTACAAGCAGACGAGGTGTTTATACCTGATTAGGAGTGTATATGTTTTTGAATACATGAATGGCAGCCGAACCAAAAGCTGCTTATCAGTCCTCTTTCATTCTCCCATCAATCAAACATCTGGCGGTGCAGCACTTCTTCAGGGGCAAAATGTTTCCAAGCAACTGCTGCCACAGCTTAGTGAGAGACGGGTTTCAAAGAGGCAGAGCGAAACCACAACTCATTCGTGTGCACGTCCATTTAGCAGCTTCTCTAACAGACTCCCAGGGTTAACTCCGAGGGATCAATATCTGCCCTCTCCCGTACTTGTATCGTTGTTTGTTACACAATGAAGCGGCAATGAAGTTAATGGCATAAAGCAGGAGAGTGCATGTTGAGCCCAGCTTAGGAGTGTGGAGAGCTCGATTCATCATTCAGGGGATGTTTGCGGATGACAGTTTCAGGTGCATAAGCATTTTCCAGTAGTGGGAATCGTCTCTTTGGTTGATTGAACAAAGCCGAGACACTTTTGACCTTTTTTTCCTTTTCATGTTTTTGTAGGGTCCTTAAAGGCAGTTGCATCCACCTCAATCAGGTAAGATGTTTCTCTGTTCCAAGGAATTCATTTTTTTTTAAGTAAACAAAGAAGAGAAGTCAATATTTTGCCTTTAAGACAGAGAGTTGTCCTTCCTGGACTCACTGAGTGTGTACTAGCTGAGCACTTGGCAACACAAAAGATTTTTTTAGTCCCACTACACATGCATCTTTTATCCTGAGGTTCAAGGATTAAATCAGTCTCCATGAGCCTTCAGCCTGTTTTAATACATGTACATTTAATCTAAGAAGAAACACTGCCAGAACATGATATAGAGAAACAATCTGAATATAGAGTCTGATCCTAGTTTTTAGTGCACTAGTTTTAAATGAAAGAGAAAAAAACTGGATCTGCTGTAGTTGTATGAGTGACCATGAAAATGGAGGGTGGGCCACGGAAAACAGCAGAGGGGATTTTATAGGTTGTGATATTCGAAATCCATCTATTATCTTCACCACTTGTCCTTTTCGGGCTCTGGAGGCTGGAGCCTAACTCACTGGTCACTCAATTTGGGGTTGCCAGTTAATCTCATGTGCATGTGTTTGGTCTGTGAGAGGAAGCAGGAGTTTCCCAGAGACAACCCACGCATGCATTGGAGAACATACGAACTCCACACAGAAAGACCCTGGGCGACAGGGTTCAAACCAGCAACCGTCTTGCTGTGTGGCATGTGAACTACCAGCTGCCCCATTTTCAAAATCATTCTCATTAAAGATACATCCAGTTTAACTTACCTCTAGTTTGTAGCAGAAACCATCACTCATCAGACAGTTTTTCAATCCTCTGTTGCTCAATTTTGTGAGCCCATGCAAACTGAAGTGTCAGTGCTCTGGTCCTAGCTGACAGGAATGGAACCAAGTGTGGTCTTTTGCTGCTGTAGCCCAACTGCTTCATGATTTGACTTGTGTCTTCAGACATGGTCTTCTGCTTTCCTTGGTTGTGATGAGTGGATATTTGAGCTCCTTTCTGCTGACAATCATCCTCTGACCTCTGGAATCAACAGGGTAGTTTAGCTCAGAGAACTGCTGCTCACTGGATGTTTTCTCTGTAAAGTCTGGAGAAGGTTGTTTGAGGAATTCCCAGTTGACCAGCAGTTTCTGAAAAACTCTGACCAGCCTGTTTGGCACAAATAAACAACCATGCCACACTTAAAGCCACTCCAATCATCTTTTTTCTCACTCTGATGCTCTTTTTGAATGTCAGCGGGTCATCTTGACCATGGGTATTTGTTTAAATGCATGTAGTTGCTGCACTGTGATTGGTTGTATTCTATTTGAGTTAGCATATAGGTGAAAGAGAGTACCTTAGGAAGAGGCCATTTATGGTGTCAACTCAACTCAGCACATGTTACCTATTTTGGGTACAACTAGTTTTGATTCATGCAGCAAGGCTGGGTGGAAATATTTTGACATATTCACAACAAATGGGAAGACCGAGGCAGAAGTGTCTCCAGCTTCCAGTTTGAATTTTTTTTTATCACAGAAAGGAGTCAAAATTTTTGTTTTAGAGATGATTTTAAGCAGCAAAACAGAATAAAAGCAGAGGAGAGCTGAGGAGCCATAAAGCAATACACAGCAAACAACATGGGCCGTTTTATTTCCTTGTCTGACATCCTTGTTGTGTCATGTTTTGGTGATACTCTGACAATTTATACACCAGTGGTGCCAGTGTTTTGGCTTTGGCTCAGCTGTCTTGGAGCCTCACTAAAGGGGATATGAAAACTTATCTTTGTGCAACCTTACAGTGCAGAAGGACCTGCCTGATTCATTGTATCACGCAGATCCATCTAGTCAAGCTTCAGTCTCCTACCACTTCACAACAAAAAGGTGTGACGTGAAGACATTACGACAGTGGGAAGTGATTGCATGTTTGAAAACAACAGCGGCTTCTGAAGCAGTCTCCATGGTTTTTTGTAAGACATGGGTGCCATTTTTTCTTTAAAAGAGGAACAAGTAACATCACATAAACCTTTTCTTATGGAAAATCATGTTTTTGCTTTTCTCCTAACTGGGGATCACTGTTGGGAAACTGGGAGAGATAAGAAAATCCTCCACAGACGCTATTGGTTAGTCTAGAACTTGGTGGGGATTGTTGTTGATGAGGTTCATGTAATATGTAAGTGGTGAATGATACACCTGTGTTAATATAATTTAATATAGGATGATCCTCTAAGGACTGAAATGTAGTTCAAGCTAACGGCTAACAACAGAGTCGAGCAACTACATCATACTGGGTGTGAGGAACAATTTGACTCTTGTATATATTGTATAGTGTGTATAGTTTTTTCTTATGTATTTGAACTACCCTGAATTCCTGTTAAATCATTGTTTAGTGACATGACCTTATATAACCCGTACATGACCTTACACAGCCCTCCCCTTGCTACTGACTACATTCCCACACATACACACACACTACATGACCGTGCATAGCCCTCTTAGCCCTCTCGTTGCCCTTTCTTCCCAGAAACTCAAGTTATTCCCATGAACTTGCTGAGCTTACTGCATCTGCAAGGCCATCTGCCTCACCAAATGCCCTCACGTGACCACATACAATGTTATAAAAGGGAGAAGACACTGTACCAGGGCTGTAATCAACCAAAGAAATTGCTGGTCGACTAAAACACAGCAATTGTCAACCAAAAATTGACTAATCTAGACCCTTTGCTTTCCAGTCTTCATTAATGAAATGGGCAGTCACTGTCATATAGGACTCCATTCAAAGAGACGTACACATCTGTTATCTTTATCTATTAACTCGGAAACGTTCTCTTTTTTACTCCCTCATATTTTGCCGTTAGTGCATGCTTAATTGTCTGGCGCGCTGGCACTGAATATCCAGGTTTCAATGTTTTTCCTGGCCTTCCATGACACCAATGGGCCTCATACCCTCAGAAATAAAATTGTCAGTTCCTTCTGTGATGTCGTTTTTGCATTTGGGTGTTTATATGAGGCATAAAATCCAGCGCGGACTGGGTGAGGGATGCCGCTGTTGCAGCGGGCAGCGGGCAGCGGGCAGCGGGCAGGTGCGTATGCAGTTATAAAATGAATAAACGATTATTAGACTAGAATATTGAAATGTTCTTAAATAAAAATATTGAAATGAACGATAAATACATTAAAATGGTGTTCTGAGACATGTTACCTGTGAAATGGGGGTGCTCAGAAATTACCCCCATTTCACTTGATACGTTTCTCCTGATGAAATGATCTGCAGGGGAAAAAAATAATTTGACATATTTGGTCGACCAATCAGAATTATGGTTGACTGAGCACGCATCGACCAATTAGTCGACCAGTCGACTCGGACTTTACAGCCCTGCACTGTACTAGTTTTCAGTTCAACTCTCAGACTGCTTGACACTCTGTATGGTTGCAACTCCTTGTCCGGCAAGTAAAGCTCCATTTGATTGCATGCAGCTGCTTCTCGTCATCATTATTCTGAACAAATGTCAGGTGTCAGTATGAACCAGCTGAGCTATCTTAGGACTGTAAAGGGAAAAATCCTGACACTGGGGCTTGATATGGATTGGTCTATGAGGAGTGTGACTGGCAGATCATCCGGCCACAGTTGGTTTTGAAAATGATACCCTTTGAAAACATTTACTATGGGCTCTTCTCCAGATGAACTAGAGAAATATTTCCATGGTGGATACATGGAACAGTCTGTCTAGAGTGTCAGGTTACCAGGTACATACTCTAATAGAAAACTATAACAACTGAGTAGAGTCCACCATGTGTTTATCATGTGGTGGAAAAGCTCCAGAGGGTCTAAAGCTCCAGTAAAGATGAACCTCCATCTAGCATTTTTAAAAAGTAAATGAGGATTGTTTTGGTGGGTAGTAATTATGGTTTTAGCACCTTCAGTGGACATGCCTGCAGCTTTCAAGAGCAGAGATTATTCCTTTATTTTTTTACCACAAGCTTTAAATGAATGGTGTTTCTTACTGTTTTTTTCTTGCTGCACAAGGGGCTTTAAATCCTTGATTATTATACTTGTATAACCATTTCTCCTGCAACGCCAATCATGGTTTCAATGCCCACATGTAGCTAGGTTGAAGAAAGTTCGCTTCTAAGGCTTTTACAATACAATCAAAGTGTTTTAAATATCATAACATCTACATGAATCCAACTATTTAATGGTTATGGAGCATTGACAGACTTCTATACTGGTTTCTTTAAATCTCCACTTAAATGCAATTCTACCTCCTGGGCACAAATTCACTGAAAATTGTGGCTTCATTTGAAGTGGCAGAAATGAACAATAGAGTACTCACAATGGCATAAATGTGAATGCTATGTCTGGCACAAGATAATGAACCCTGTGCTGGAGGAGGTGAGAACATTGGATAGGGAAAATGATTAGAATAATTTGCAGTAAAAAAGAAACTACTTCTTATGTGGATTTATGACACTATTAGACTGAAAATGTTTAGAGTACATGTATGACTTTATGACATGATTGACTTTGCAACTCAAGACCATACAATTCTACTGATTCCACCTTTCGTAGACTCTTACAAAAGTAGAGCACTGACTTCCACAAAAACAGAGAAGTTCAAACAACACAAATTAGACGGACGACTTTCAGCCAGTATGTCGATTTAGCAGAAGGAAATTGAATGTTCGACATTAGCTGACCCTGTGAGGTTTGACCAGTCGTGCTACAAATAGAAGCTCAATTATGTCCAGACTGATTAATTTCCATGTGTTTATACAGAGGAAGCTAGTGCTATATAGATTTAAAATAACCAATTATAAAGGCATGCAATGGTCTTTGCCAAATGTCAAAAACAAATTACTTTTTGAGAGTCTTTGCTCAGGATAAAGTCATCAAAGTTTCACAGTTGTCTCTTTTCATGTCACAGTTTTATGGAGTAATTGTCTTTGGACACAGTACTAACATGTGCACCTTGTCACTATATCCACTCTGCCAAAATCACCACAGTTCAGCTCTAACCCTGAGGGCACCGTTCTTTTGGCTCTGCCCAGTTGACAAATGTGATTATTCTGCTGCTCCATCTGTGGGTCTGTTAGAATGAGGAAAAGCACAACCTGAAGTTTACTTAGTCCCCCTTGTACGTATGGTAATCAAGCAGAAAAGTTCCTAAATCGAAATTGTTTACACTTATAGGATGACAAATCTAAGGTATTCAAATGCCCACTTATACAGCAACTGTGATTGTTGTTGAAATTCTTTGACAAAACACTGAAATACTTCGACTATCCTGACTGATCAGACGTCTATTTTCATGGCACTGTATATAACTGAGTCCCTGGTGATAATACACTGCTGGCTGCCAACATAATATCTTATGCATGGCACCAGTTCTGCAGCACCTAGTGCATAGCGATGCCAGCCACATCCAATCAAGACATTGTTTCACAACTCTGCAGAGGCTAGCGAGTAAGAGGAAGGAGAAAAAGAGACTGTTTGTAATGAGCTGCTGTGGAATGCATAGTATTCAGAGAGACCAAGGGGAGAAAACACTGGAAAGATGGAGGAGATAGGACTGAGGTTGTGGGTGGTGGTAGAAGGTGTGCTGGATTGCATCAATTATAAGAGATGGGTAAATCGCTTCTGCATGGAATTTAAATGATTGATTCTGAAGTGAAAATAAGTGGCAAGGAGGCAAGGACAGGAGGAAGGAGGGGATGAGAGTGGAGCAATAAGAGAAGATGTTTTATCATTTAAGGCTACAATCGTGAGCACTGGATGCATGTTGGCTGTGTCACAGCTGCATATTCATTTCAGCCCCTATGAGCTCGAGCTTATGATGCCAAGTCTTTTAGACCAGATGTTTGTGTGTTACCTGTTTCTTGCATCTCCCTGCTGTCTCTAACCTTCTTGTCTCATGATATACCCAGAGAAATGTCATATAGCATATATTTCTCATTCTAAAATATTACACACAGGGAATGGACCAAAGCCATGTGTTCAACCGTAAATAATGAAAAAAGAAAGTTTATGGAGTACCCAATAAAGGCTTGTGTCCACAGCTGCTGGTCTTTAACCTAAAACATTTGGTCCAGACCAAACATCTATCAACATCAATCTATTTTCAGTGGAAGCACAGCGCAGCGGAAGTGCAGTACAGCAGAAGTGCAGTACAGCAGAAGTGCAGTACAGCAGAAGTGCAGTACAGCAGAAGTGCAGTACAGCAGAAGTGCAGTACAGCAGAAGTGCAGTGCAGTTCTGCGGATCGCTGAAACAGAAACATAATGAAGAGAGAATCATGACATTGTGTTATAACAGTTACATATGTATAGAAAGAGCAACATGTAAACATCTGGTTCACAGCCCCTGAAAACGACTTTTCCACTGATTACTTTTTACTTTGATTTCTGTACCTTCTCTGGCCTTTAATGTCTAATATTAACATTTTGTTATCATTAAAACAGAAAACACATCCAATTATTTGCTGTGATAAATTCTAGTGGAATCTCTTTATGCCTATGATATAATTATCATTCTGCTTGGTGATGATTGATGCAGAGTTTAAGCAGCTTGCTCTGAAAATTGACTACCTGTGTAGTACAAGTGATCCAGTGCAGCAGGACATTGCTTGTACGCAGAGTGCACGTACAGACCACTGTGCAGATGGTGCATGTGGAAGTTGGGGGTTATTCAACCAGGGCTGAAACAGGAAGTGTCAGACCATAAAGACAGACAGACTGCCCTGAAGCGCAGAACACTTCCTTTACAAGAATTTTATGAGTCAACTCTGTATTAAAGCAATATTCCGGGATGGAACAAGTTGGGTCCTATCACCAGGTTTAGGGCAGAAATTACCTCTACAGCAGTGTTTATGTGCATCAGAAGCCCAGGGCGCATGGACCAAACCCCCCCTCTCTGCTCCCGGCCTGCTCGTATGCAGAGTTCCTCTGCAGTCAGACAGGGCCATATTTTACTTGACCAAAAACACACATAAACGGACTCCCACCGAAAAAATCTGATATCGGTCTGCATTCACGCTTTATTTAGAGAATTTTCAGTGCATTACTTTCACACAAGAACACCGCTAAATAAGGCTCTAGTTCTCATCGGGTCGTAAAACGACCTCCGCTGCTCAGCCACAGCTGCAGCGGAGGTTCTGCAGTGCAGCCACAGCTCTGCAGCGGAGGCCGTTTTACGACCCGATGAGAACTAGAGCCTTATTTAGCGGTGTTTTTGTGTGAAAGTAACGCGCTGAAAATTCTCTAAATAAAGCGTGAATGCAGACCGATATCAGATTTTTTTTCGTCTGACTGCAGAGGAACTCTGCATACGAGCAGGCCGGGAGCAGAGAGGGGGGCTTTGGTCCGTGCGCCCTGGGCTTCTGATGCACATAAACACTGCTGTAGGGGTAATTTCTGCCCTAAACCTTGTGATAGGACCCAACTTGTTCCATCCCGGAATATTGCTTTAAGGTAAAAGTTTTATAATTCCCTGGCATTAACGTGTCAGTCTTCTTCTTAATTTATTAAATCTGAAGTTAAAGTGAAGTTGATTTCCTATTTTTCATCTGTAATCTAATTCATCTTTGGAGAACAAAGGCCCCTCCATCATTTTCTCTGTTAATTTGTTATAAAATTTTCATCATCTGGCTCCTTTCTATCTTCTCTAACTCTTAGGATTGTCTTTCCCCAGAGGTTTTCCTCATGAATGAGAAGAAGATGAAGCAGCATCACTCACTTACTTCCTCTTGGCACAGCTGTGGACGTGTGGGCTGCTTTGTGATTTTGACACTGTGCGTCCTTGTTTGATTTTTAATTTTCTTATGCATAATAACCTTGGAAAGGCAACTAATGGACTCATTCTGAGCATACCAGATGGCTAAATAGTTTATTATGTTTAAATCTTAAATACATCCATTAATAAATCAATACCACTGGATAAAATGACTGTACATTTATTCTGTTTTTTATTTTTAAGTCACATTTCTCTAAAAAAGTATTAACTTAAACAAATTAGCATAGTTTGTGACCTTTACTGATAGCCATACACAGTTGGACATGAGTGCTTTTGTGCATCAGCTAAATTCATTATCGCAAATGCGTGTGCTGACTGTCGGTTTGTCCGTCCGTCTCCCTGGCCCTTGCTCCGTCTCCTCCTCGCTCATCCATTTTACTCTCCTTTTACACCTCAGGCTAAAAAGCGAGGTTGCTATCCTCATTAACCTCCCTGCCTCTCTCCATCTCACCCCAGGCCAGCCCCACCTTAAGCTGCGCTCATTACTGCTGAATCAAGCCGCGGAGACGGAAATTGAAGCTGGGGAGCCAAGAAAGTAAGAAAAGGGGGATAGACGGGAGAGTGGAGACTGAGGTAATGGGTGACAGAGAGAGAAATAAAAAAGGAGAAAGACAACAACAGGAACCCAAAAAACCAAAGGAGTGATTCACCTCTGTGTGATAAAGTGACAAACAGACAAAAGAGATGGACGACAGAGGCAGGGGATCCATTAGAGAGCTCGAGAACGGCTTAGATGATGAGTGAGTCCATCAAAAGCAGAGCTGCTCAAAGCTTCAAACTTTGGCACTTTGCTGGCACGGTTATCAATGATAGATATCAACCATCAGATCAAAGTTATTCATCAGTGCTGCATTGCTGGCTGTGACCAGACTACCAATTCAGGCTCACAGCGCATTACTGCATGGCCTCAGGTGTCTGACCGTACACTGTGTGTGAGAAGAGATTTAGCAAGCATGACATCTCCTGTTATTGAGTCTGGCAACATGGGCATCACTGTCTTGTTTTTTTTTCAGAGCTTCAAGTGGCTATGTTGTTAACTATGAGTGGATATGCATTGCTACCAGTTTGACAGGATAGTAAAAGAAATGGGCCACGATCCAGGGTGGGATGACTCAAAGGCGGAAAAAAAAAGCAAAAAATAATAATGCAAAAATATAGCATTATGTGGAAGTATATTAATGCAGGCAGCAAATCAATGTCATGATATTTACATTTATTTATTTGTTTATGAGGATCCCGTTAGCTGCCCATTTAATGGCTGCTACTCGTCCTGGGGTCCTTAGAAATATTTTATTGACAAAATTTACAATTAAAAAAATGTAAAAATGCACAAAATTACACAAATAACACAATACAATTAAGAAAACTAGTAATAATATTGATATTATTACATGATAACATGTATAACATGATATTATTACCTAATTACATCAATGCAATAATACAAAAATTTGAATGTGAGCAGATTTAGTTTTCACATGGTCAGCATGGTCTGCAGCAACTCAGTTGTACAAATATTTTTGAATGTGTATTTATGTTGTACTTGCCTGAGCTGACTAAGAGCTTATTCTAGTTAAATATTGCTTTGTAAAGCACTGTGGACTTCAGAGAATTTGTTTTCGGAAGAGGAAGTTTTAAACTGCTCCCCAGTGCCCATCCTGTGGCATATCAGCGGACGCTTTCTACAAAAATCAACTTCTCAGCAAAGAACTGTGGCTGATCTTTAAATATTGCATTCCACATCAATAACATAAATTTTATTTTAATTTTGTTGTGAATCATAAGCCGAGAAAGTCGTGAATGCATCAGTGCAATATTGGTTCTAAAGGAGCACTGGGGGACAGTCCTAGCTGCTCTTTGTTGTGCCACCTGAAGCTTCTGAAGATCTCTCTGTGATGCAGACGACCATATGACAGGACAGTATTCTAAAGAGACTGTACAACCTGTTCAGCAAAAGACATAGGTATGTATGACATACATTTCTTAGACATTGTAATACCTTTTCCCATTTTTGCCGTGATTTCATCAATATGAGCAGACCAAGACAAGCAAGAATCCATGGTGATGCCCAATAACTTGGTTTGCTTCACCTGTTTCAGTTCAAATCCGTTAATTAACAATTTAAGTGAGGGCTCATTTTTAATTTTGACCTTGTGTCAAAGATTATGGAGGTTGATTTAGTTATATTTAAAGCCAATTTATTGTCCTTCATACAGTTATTAATCTGAATCAAATCGTAATTTATCAGGCTTGAAACTTAATCAGATGTTTTTGCTGAACAGTACAGAGTGGAATCATCTGCATACATCAACACCGTTGAGTTTTTCAGAATAGAAGGTAAACCATAAGTAAAGATGGAGTAAAGCAAAGGGCCAAGGCAGCTGCCCTGGGGAACTCCACAGTGGACTGTTTTAACAGAGGAGTATTTACCGTTGCCCTTGCTGCTTTGGGGTCTTTAAATCATCTTGTGTAGTTGTATGTCTTTCATGGTCTTGTGATCTTGTGTTTCAAGTTGGCGCTGCTGCACAGTACTTTAAATACACTTCCAGTAGGCAAGGGCATACGCCATTGGTCTGAGCAAAGCTGTAGTATGGACAGAAAACTACACTGGTGGACTATGGGGAAATTGTGGGTGAGATTTAATGTTTGTACAAGAAATCTTGAAGGAAGGCTTTAAATGTGAAAGATTACCCCTCTTAAATATTGTGTTTACAAGCAGATGTGAACATGACAACGAAATCTTGACCTCAACCTGTGGGATTGGATTTGACTAATTGTACGCAAGAGTCAGAGTGATCAGACTCTGAGGAAAGTCTCCCATAAGCTTCTTGGAATTCTACCCTCAGAGGAGAGGTGTAGACAGACAGTCAGATGTAGAAACCAGAATTGCAGTTCATTTGGCTCTGGCTGCTGTCAGTGTGGAGGCATAAAATTTGTGGTTGTAATGACTTTATTAGCACAGACTGATTGTAGCTCAGCCTGTCTTGTTTCATGTCACATCAGTGCCTTAGTTAGTGTCCACCGCTTGCCTCCAGGGCCATGGGGAGGCCTGTGCTGCTGAGCTCTGTCCTTTTCTCTGTGCTGCGTCTCACTCTGCAAACCATCCCCAACTAATTAAACAAATCTTAACGATAGTGCTTCGAGAGAATTCCTTCTGCCATTAATCATCCACATATCCCATAGATTTTGAAACAAAGAGGGAAAAATACTCAACTTTCAGCAGTGGAAAGAAAAAAAAAATGCTGTGCTTCATTATCATCAAGAGTACTTCTGCATCCATTTGTATCCATAACTGTTGCATTTCAAGCAGAAGCTCATTAATCAACCATACATTTGTAGGGATTATTGAACTCTGACTCAGGCGTTAGAACCTATGCAGAGGAAAGTTCACAAAAGCAGTTTAGAGAAAAAGTTCAGTCAGAGGCATTGACTGAATCATAATGGGAGTTAGTCCCTAATTGTATAAGTAAACCCAAAACAGAAGTGCGTAAAGCCAAATTTCATCCTGTGATGTGCAGACTCCATTGGTAGAAACATTTATGTGTTTATGAAAGCAGGGGAGAAAATGAACTCAGTTTTTATTTGACTGGGTAAACAATTTCAGAATTGTCTCAATGATAGTTTTAAGTCCTCGTCAGCACAGGATGATGTTTGTACCAGAAAAGACAGGCATTAAGTTGGAAAGAAAGAAACAAGCTGCCAACAAACATGATCAAACACTGAATTTGTTGCTCTTTCATCACTGAGAATTGCCATTTGAGAAGATAAATGGACTAACAAAGCATACAAGCCAACAGCGGCTGGTTGTAGAAGCATAACATCAGCTCTCTGCTCCTGGCACATTCACAAAGCTTTAAAAAGTACCTGAAGTTCACATCAAAACACCACAAACACTTTAGTGAGTACATCTTTAAAACACATAAAAACAAACAAATACCAAAGCAGGTAAAAGCCCTACTTGCTGGGGGAGATTAGACATGCATAACCATAACCTGCATTTCATTGTCTCCCTTCAGTCAGAGACTTGAATTATAAATGGATTTAAGCTGTGCTTCTCTTTCCTGTGGTGGACTTCTCCCAGGAGGTCATATAAAATTATACAAGTACTTTGCACGTCTAATTCAAGAGACAGGTGTGTAGGAGAAAAAGAAGTTAATTTAAATTTGAAGATAGACTCCTGCACACTGTCTAACTTGCAAAAAAATAATTTATTTGTAACATTTTGGTCTCAGGCATTGATCAGACTAGCAGTGTCTGTGTCTGTTTCCCTGCTGAAAGTCTGAGACAAAAATATAGTAAATAAATGAATTTCTCGCAAGTTAGGCAGTCTGTAGAGTCTATCTTCAGGAGGACACATAAACCGTTTTATGTTTAAAGGTGTAGTCAGCGATCTTCTAATCTTCCAATCTAATGCAATATTTGTCGAATTCACCGTATTTTTCCTCTCCATCCACAAGACGTCACCACTGACAGCATGTTGAAAAAAAAGTCCGGTTTCAATACACAGCCTTGGCTCTGAATTTCAGCAGGTAAATACTGGGGCTCGGGCCGAGTTACCAAAGCGTAGTACACCCCCCCACATCCAGAGGGCGATCAGACTCATGCGCAGATCAGACGGGGGGGGGGGTTGCATAGCGTGCACAGTTAGCGTAACAGAGAGATACAGTAGGTGCAGTAACAATGGCTGAAAAACAGCCCAAAAGAAAAAGGTCAGAGGAGTGAAAAGGTGAAAAAGAAGGGCTATGACCATGAAAGAGTGAAGACCCGGGTCAACATTGGTGTTGCTTTCCGACGGTGGAGGGAACTTTTGAAACAAATTGAACAAATTGAAAGACCTGAAAACGGACACGGATGTCGCTGTCTGTCTGCTGGATAGGTAAGCAACATTAGCTTTGTGGTGCTTCACATAACAGTGACAGCCGTTAGGCATTCATCTTACTGTCAAATCTGCCAGGATGTACTGTTGCTGTGATGTTATCAATAATGTCAGTTGAGTTGTCTGACGATTTGGGGTTACTTTAGCTACGTTGGTCACCCACGCAGTTTCTACGGCCGTTTCTATGACAATGCACGTCCATCAGCTTTCGGGGGTGGAGCCAGGGGTGAGGTATGAAGGGAGAGGCGGGTCTACATTCGTTTATGAACAACGTCTCCACTCGTTTTCTCCCACATTGCTGACTACACCTTTAAACGGTCCTTAGTGTGTTTAGATTTCTCCTCCACATGATATAGTACTTCTATGCCCAAGACAAAGCCTCTCCTTCCTCCTCTGTTTACAGCACCAGTAGCTGCATGAAACAGCTTGTTCCCATGCTGCTCCAAAATAGTGTTGCATAATACCACTGTTTTGTCATCTCTTGAGTCCATATGCTTAGACAAGTAGTCTTTGTTTGGCACTTTTAAAGCCTCAGGTATGGGCATCTGCCTGTACCGCACCTCTTTCCTGGTTGCAAACCACTGGACTGAGTTATGGTCATTGAGCGTCATGTTTTATCCCTCATTTGTAAAAACAATCACTCGAAACCTCTTGAAGGATTTCTTCTCAAACTTTTCACAAATGCTCACTTTGACTAAAGCAGTGGCTCCTAAACTTTTCACAGCCTCTTCCCCTTCAGACACTTGACCTCCAGCCATGTACCCCCAACTCTCACACACTTACAGCAGCTAAAAAAGAATGTCTGTAACCCTCCCGCCATCCCCACTTTCCACATAAAACATGCATAACACACAAATAAAATTTCTCACAAAACAGATTTATTTTCAGCAATTTCATTGGCAACACCAGTTCACTTTTGAAAAAGAAATTCACATTAATGGTACATATTCGCAAATGAACTTGAAACTGTTAAGTACAAACTCACCACAGCTCTGAAGAGAAGGCTGTGTGACTGAACTTATGTTATTATTAGAATCTTGGACTGTTCAGGACAGATTTTCTTCACTAAGATGCCTCCAGCCTCCAGCCTCTCTGCCAACACTTCAGGCCTTTATCAAATCTCAAAATACAAACATTTGCCAGTTTGAACTTTCACTATAGAAACAACTGTTTGAAACCTTTCAGATACTCACGTACTCCCTATGTCACTTTGCTTACCCCTGGAGGTACGAGTACCCCAGTTTGGGAATCACTGGACTAAAGGATTACCTTAATTTTGGCTTCATGTATATACATTTCAAACTTCAAATTCGGTAGACTGTCCACTCAAACTCAAGGATAAATTTCAATGATTCCTGAGGCTAAAGATCTAATGACACTGTGACCTCAAGTCATAAATTATCATCCACACTATTAGAAGTTAAAGCATTATCTTTTACTCTCCAGCCCTTACCTGAACCCCCACTGTACCTATGCTGGCAACTGTAGACCTCATGGAGGCCTATAGCTACGAGAGGCTTTACATATTTGTGTGTCGTGACTTGCATCTTTGTTACATTGATAGAAGGAGTTGACAAAGTGTTGAATTAAAATGAAGGAAAAATGTCAGTTTGAAAGCCATAAAATAGAGAGAGCGAGAGAGCGCGTTAGGCAGCAGACATGATTAAATTCCATCATCTATTATGGCTCGGCTCGTGGCTTTGATCTGGCTTCAAGGCCACACTCTGTGAAACGCTCGGGCTCCATTCGCTTCTTAAAAGGTGACTCTCCCTGCTCTTTGTTTCATCATTCATTTACTATCCATCATTCTCCGCCTATGGGGAAACACATCTCTGTACATATCCCTGCATACACCCACGTACACTTTCACGCACATTCATCCGTTGGTTAAAGCAATTAGCAGCTTGGACCAAGATGGAGTACAGCATTTACATTATGACCCCCAGAGGAAGAAACCTTCATTACATTTTCTAGGGCTGTCAGCCAAAGAGAATTGTTAATGTCTTTTGATCACTCAGTTTTAATAGTTGATTGTTATGATTCACAGTATTGATCTACTGTTTCACATTGTTATTGTTTTGCAGTTTAAAACATTTAAAGCGCCCTGACGTGTGATTCAAATAAATGAAAAGGAGGCTTTTTTTGACTTGACTTTCAGTCTGATTATTGTAATTAGTGCAGTACTGCTGCAGCAGCAAGGTCTAGAATCAGAGCTTAGAGAAATGAGACCAGTAACGTGGTTTGATCACTGTACGGGTTGATCAAAGTTAGTTTGAGGCAGCCTTTGGTTGCCGTCACAGATTAGATTTAGAAGCTCTCAGTGATTTAACAGGCTATAAAACTCATGCTTCATTTAATATTCTATACAGTTTAGGGATGTAACAGTATGAAAATTTCACATCATGGTTATTGTGACCAAAACTGTTGCAGTGTGCTCTAAATGCTCAATAAGTACTTTTGCACACAATTGAAATCATTTAACCCCTTTAATTATATAATTATAACAGTTCTTTTTGTCTTTTTGTCAGTAACTGTGTCAAGAAATTCCTTTTGAGTACACTTTCTCACCCTTTCTTCAAGAGAAACAAAAGTAAACAATTCTGACAAGTATTGGTCATTATTATGTTATAAAAACTTAAACTGTGTGTAATTACAGGGAAAGAAAAATGGATTTGAACTTTAAACAGGGTGCTCTTCATAAACAATTCTAAATGAACATGTTCAAAGTTATGAGATGACCAAAAAAAACCTAACCTATTTTACATGCACTTACACATTTTCTTTTAGCCTGCAGCATTAGTGTCCATGTTACAGCTCATTTTATCAGTCCAGGCCTTTTTTACTGATGATAGTCCCTGAAGCAGTTAGCCCCCTTCATGACTCTCCTCTAGTCGGGTCTACCTTCTCCCTGGCAGATGTTCTCGATATTTTCTTCTCTGATATTTCCAAAGTACGATAGATGAAATCCATAAAACTCAAACTATGATGGAAAAGATAATCAATAACAAAACATGACAAATACAGAAGAACGGCATCACAGACTCTAGAATTATACTAATAGAATTATTTATAAGATTTTTGCATTATATAAATAGAAAGTACTGATAAGCCACCTGTAATTTACTCAGGTATTGCTCACCAAATCCCATCTCTCTCTGTCTGCTCATTTACTCAAGGAGTTACAGCAGTTTTAATCATATGCGTCTTTTTCGCTGCAGCTTCATGTTTTAGATAGGGTGACCATCTTCTATCAGTTTCCCCTCAGCATCCTTTTAAAATCCAAAATTTGACCAGACTTTGGAGTCAGTTTGAGAGGAAATCTCTGCTGTAGTGTCTAAAACTTACGCTCAGAGACTTGGATGCCAAACAATGCAAACTTGCAATTTGCAGCATCACCATGAGTTATGGACACAGTGTGGAAATCATGGGTGATGGTTTGATTTTGACATTGGTGGGGACATATAAGTGCTTCAAGGCAGCACTCCTGAAAGTTGATGTGTTATGCATTTATGACTGTTATTTCACATCATGTAGAGCTGATCAAACAGACAAGCAAACTATCATATTCACAAAAAGCTACTCTATGTACTACACCTTCAACCTCTCCTTCTCCATCTCTACAACAGTCATACATGTTGACGGTTATAGTCCGAGGAGAAAACAGTTTTACAAATATTACCAATAAGTGTAATTCCTGTTCCCCAACAATAGGAATGTATAAAATCATGTTTGTAATCCAATGTTTTATTGTGTTTCTTCTCACAAACTTTTATTGTTGGTGTTAAATGGTTGCTGCCTTTCAATACATAAATTATACTGTATATGGATAATAAATAAAATAACCAAGAAGTGTGTCTCTTTGACATTAAATATAAGCGTTTTTTAGTTATAACCTTATATACTATGTTTGTGTTTTGTGTTAGGGACCATGTGGTGGAGGCATAATATTGATAGGAACGTGTCCCCAGCGTCCCTATCCAATTCAACGCCCCTGGTGGAGATCATACTTGGTTTACTGGTAATTTAAGTAGGACATGGTGATACTAACCTTGGGAAATTTTACTGCGGTTTACTGTTTTACCGGTAACCGTTACATCCCTAGTACAGTTCATGCTATTATTGCATTAATGCAAAATATTAGGTGACTTTTGAAGGTGAATATTAGGTATTAGTCTGAGTAACACCAATCTGTCCTATTCCTAATTAAGGCTGTCACTTTAGTGCATTAATTAGATGAATTACACCGCAAATTAATGCATAAAAAATATTAATCGCGATTAATCATAGCACACAAACATTTTGATATTGGCCAGCTGGAGGACCCATACATGGCAGTGGCACGTCACTTCACACATGCGTCTCTAGTCAAACCAAGCAAAGCCCAGGTGACAACAGGAATGGCATATCTAAGACTTAGTCTTATTTTATTTTTGAATTTATTTATCTATGTTTGTACTACATTCTTTAATAATGCATCAGGCCTAATTGGTTTGCTGGATGTCCTCGACCTTTTTCTTATTTTAAATTTGATTTATGAAACACACTTAAAGTGTAATTTGAGTTACGTGATTGAGCTTAGAATTTTCTGGACAAGTTGCCCTGACTTTGGTTTTATTTAGTCACCAATAAGAATGTGGATTTACAAATCTTCACTCCTTCGTGTATTCATTTGATTAATAGTCCTGTACTACAATTTTATAATATCCTAGAATTCAAATTCTTTATTTGGGTACTCAAAGCAGATATGAGATTAAAATGCGATTAATTAGATTAATTAATTATTAATCCGGTAATTAATTAGATTAATTTTTTTAATCGTCTGACAGCACTATTCCTAATATCTTGTCCTGAGTATTACCAATATGGTTTTACTTTAACCAACATCTGTTTGTGTGTAATTACTCATTACTCGATGTGTACTCATTTGTGGGTGAGCAGCAAAACTAAAAAAATTTGGAAACAGACTTTGTTGAATTGCTCAGAGACTGTTTGTCATGGCACAAGGAAGAAGTAATTAGATTTTGATGGTGATCCAAATCCAGATAAAACTTGCTTTGCAGATGGATCTTCCTGATTTAATGTCTGTGATCAGAGAGATCCATCCTTTCGATCTACTACTGTTGTGCACAGCCCAGATCAGTATATCCCAATCAGAGTCCTTTGCACAGGAAGAGGTGGGGGCTATGAGTGAGATGATGTCAGGAAGTGATTGCTAGTACATAGACTAGCATAGATGCTAACAGCATCAATTTTATTTTTATCAGATCTTGATAGCATTTCTTAATTCAATGAAAATTAAAAGCAGTCTGCTCCAGACATGTTTCACCTTGACTTTGGTTTACAAAATGGCTTAGGCTCTGACCTTTGCACTCCGGCAGTAGCCAGCATCATTATCTGATTGGCCAATAATGAAAGTGATTGACAGAAGAATGCTTTTAAGAGTCTGCTTTCTATGGGCTCTTTCTAAGATGAACTAGTGAAATATAGTCAATGATATCTGGTGTGCTAGGTTAAAATCCAGATGCAGCTTTGGAATATTTTTCAAGGATTTGTTCACACTTCAACATTTTCAGTTTTCCAAATGTATTCTTGTAACTTGGCTAAGGATGTCAGAAGTGCCTTGGTGGAGATGTGTCCTCTCTGAGCATAATTAAAGACATGTTTTTGCCATCTTCTTTTCCAATTCAATTGCACAATGTGACTGTGTTCCCTGTTTCTCTTTTTGTTTCTCTGGCTCTGTGACTGAAGTTTTAGTGTCTGTATTTTATCCCTTCACTCACAGCCTGCCTTGACTGAGTGACTGAGAAGTGTCTTGTGGGATATTTTCTGGCAAATGCATTGATCAGTGATCCTCCAGGCAATGAATGTAGTCACTGTGAATGCTGAAGATGGTGTGTGATGGAGTTAAATTCAGACTTTCCATATCAGAAATTTTGATAAAACCAGCTTGGGTCCAGATTGAAAGGCAATGTGGTCCGGACTTGGACTCGAGGTTGTCATGTGTGACTAGGTTTGTGTCATTTATCTCATTTAACTCCACTTCAGAAACTCCAAACTATCCCTTTAAATTCTTGAAAAAAACAACATGGAGGAGTTATATGGAAAACCCTGTGCAGTGTACTGAGCATTATAACATAAATTAAATAAAACCTTTGGTAGCTCTTTGTATGAAGCTCCTCTTCATGATGCATTATAAACAAACCATGAGCATGTTTATAAGATATTATAATACACCTATAATGTTTTTTAATTATTCATTCATCTTAATTTACAATGCTTTACAACAGTAATCAAAAGTCATTATAATTCTATTTTGATATTGTGAGTTAAACTTGGAGTGAGTTGTATTGTTCTTGTAGCTGCATTGCAATTATAAACTTCCAAAATGACTTTTAAAAAATAGATCTGGCACACCATTAAACCTTTCACAATGCTTTACATTTGATTAATCACTTTTGACAATTAGGGTTTTGATAAATCTACATTTCTGTTCAGAAATCCAGTGACATATTTTTTGCAGAAATATTAATTTCAATACACCATGCATTTTTGTGAAGTTGTATCTACATTTAAAGTCTTTTTTACAGTGTCAATTTTACCTTTTAACCCTATAACGACGATTGTATCATATTTGATACATATTTTTATAATACCTCTATCTTCTCAATATGATCAACAAATTACAAAAAAAACATCTGAATACAATCAGATAAATGATAAAAATGTCCTCAAATGGATTATCAATTGCCAAAACCACCTAATGTATCAAATGAGATACGGAAAATCTGTATGTTGAATTTTATGGATATTTTGATTTTTGTAAAATTTTAGCAGAAAGTGAAATAAAAATTTAAGAATTTTCTGGCTATAATCTACAGTCTTGGGCCTTACAGGGTTCATTTAATTTTAATTATTTTTTTAAAGACAAAAGTAGGCAGCCTCAGGTGGACACTGGAGGAACTGCAGCTCTTTGCACCTCCAGAATGGCTTCATTTTTCAACATCAGAGGCTGCTGCTTGATTAACACTGACAGCACTTCTTTAATTTCCCTCTTTTCTTACTTTTACCTCTCGTTTTCTCCATCACTTGGCATCTTCTCTTCTCACTCAGATGCGGTGTTGCAATTTCAAGGTACTTTACAAGCGTGGCGTGTTGTGGCAGCAGCAATCAGCAGTGAAAACAATTGTGAGCTTAAAGTGGATGTAACAACATCAACTTGTGAGGGGGTGGCAGCAAGGCCTGTATCAGTAGAGGAAACAAACCAAATGAATAGGTTATGGTTAATAAATCAATTTCCCAGAGTTAAATGTGAGGCCTTTCTCCTCCCTGACTGCTTCTCCTCTCGGTTCTGGAGTTTACAGAGACTGAAAAGCAATTAAATAACAACAGGTGGGGCTTTGTTGTCAATCGACCCCTGTCATTTTCTGACCCGGCAGTCCCTCCTTTCTCCTTCTCATCCTCTTCACGTCAATCAAACATCCTAAGCCCCATCCCTCTACCCTTTTTCCACCGATCCAACTATCAATCTCAATCCATAATCCCCTACATGAATCTTCCATCCAATCTCCTCTCCTTCCATCCGTAGGCCTCCATTTCTTCAGGAGCAAAGGGGCTCACATCACAATTTCCTTTCCAGCTTCTGCTATCCTTTCTCCCTCCTTGTTCTATATCTGACTCCCTTTCTTCTTCCTCTCCGTCTCTCTTGGGATAACATAACTCAGAGGACAAGGCTCGCTCTTCGTCCCTCTTCCCTTCAATCCCCTCTCAGTGGGGTTCTCTGAGGGACAGTGATTACAACCAAGTGACTGCTGCCTCTGCCATGCCAATTAATGTTTGGGGCTTAAAAGATGGAGCAAGGGGAAAGAGGGGGTGGAAGTGCCCATGCCCGCATCTCCATACATTACCATACTAAGCAGGCTGGTGGGCGTCTCATTCCCCGGCTTGTAGATCTACAGCAGACACTTCAGGGACAGGTTCGCACACCGAGTCAGACATGTTTACATTAACTGCCCAGCTCTTCAAACAAGCTCTGCGAGGTGTCCTTCTGTTTGTCCTTACAGTCAAAGGGCCAACTTCTGACATTATCGTGCACTCCTGCTTCATACTCTTTTAACTGGGTGTGAAAAGACTCCAGTTTCAGCCCCCTCTGCTGAGGGACATAGGGTCTCAGGCCTTCTGGGCATTTGATCATCACCTTATACAAAGAAGCACTGCACACATATGCTACAATTAATCTTACACAGCTTTAAATAGCTGGCTTCAAAGTGTGGTTAAGTTACGATCCATCAAACTAACCTCTCTGCTCCTCCTCCTGATGAGTAATGATGCGCTCTGTGGCATTGTGGCCAGTCAGTCACACTCTGGTATGCATCATGAACTCTTCATACATCAAACAGTACAGAGACTCTGTCATTTCACCCCATAGGAGGCCAAAATAGCTTTAAAAATGGCATGTTTAGTGGGAACTGCTCCATGTCAGTGCAGCTGGGCTTGTAAGTCCAGTACAAGACAGTCAACAAGAAAATTGAAGTGCTTATTGAAGTAGTATTGAAGTAGTGAAAAAAGGAAGACATGACAGTGTCTAAAAATTTTGCAAGGATGATATTTGGGTCTCTATTTATCCAGCAATCCATTATCTTGACTGCTTATTCCTTTTGTGCCACTGGGGGACTGGTGCTCACCCCAGCTGACATTGGGGAGAGGAGGGGTACACCCTGAACTGCTCACCAGCTGATCATAGGGCCACATGGAGAGACAGACCACCACTCAGGCTCATACTCATAACTAAGGGCACTTTGGGGTCTCTTATTAACCTAATGAGCATGTTTTGGTCTGTGGGAGGAAGCCAGAGCGCTCAAGTAAAACTAGGTGTGCACGGGGAGAACATGAAAGCATCACGCAGAAAGGCCCTGATCAACACAGGGTTTGAACCAGTGAGGCACCTTCTTGCTGTGAGGCACAGACACTTCCTGCTATGCCACCATGTTTATATAGGAGAGAAAATATCAGACCTCCTTTACCTGTTAATATTCTGACATACAGTACAGGCCAAAAGTTTGGACACACCTTCTCATTCAATGTGTTTTCTTTATTTTCATCACTATTTACATTGTAGATTCTCACTGAAGGTATCCAAACTATGAATGAACATGTGTGGAATTATGTACTTAACAAAAAAGGGTGAAATAAATGAAAACATGTCTTTTATTCTAGTTCCTTCAAAGTAACCACCCTTTGCTCTAATTACTACTTTGCAAACTCTTGTCATTCTCTTTATGAGCTTCAACAGGTAGCCTCCTGAAATGGTTTTCACTTCTCAGGTGTGCCTTGCCAGGGTTGATTAATGGAATTTCTTGCTTTATAAATGGGGTTGGGACCATCAGTTGTGTTGTGCAGTAGTCAGGCCGATGCACAGTCGACAGCTCTTTAGACAACTGTTGGAATTAATATTATGGCAAAAACCAATCAGCTAAGTTAAGAGAAACAAGTGGCCATCATTACTTTAAGAAATGAAGGTCAGTCAATCCGAAAAATTGCAGAAACTTTGAATGTGTTGCCAAGGGCAGTCTCAAAAACCATCAAGGGCTACAACGAAACTGGCTCACATGAGGACCGCTCGAGGAAGGTAAGACCAAGAGTCACCTCTGCTGCTGAAAAAGAGTTCATCTGAGTCACCAGCCTCAGAAATCGTAAGTTAACAGCAGCTCAGATTAGAGACCAGATGAATACCACACAGAGCCCTAGCAGCAGACACGTCTCTACTTCAACTGTTGGGAGGAGACTGCGTGAATCAGGCCTTCATGGTCAAATAGTTGCTAGGAAACCACTGCTGAGGAGAGGCAACAAGCATGAGAGATGCGTTTGGGTCAAGAAACACAAGGAATGGACATGAGACCAGTGGAAATCTGTGCTTTGGTTTGATGAGTCCAAATTTGAGATCTTTGGTTCCAACCGCCGTTTATTTGTGCCGTGCAAAAAAGGTGAGCAGATTGATTTTGCATGCCTGGTTCCCATTGTGAAGCTTGGAGTCTATGGTGTGATGGTGTGGGGCTGCTTTGCTGGTAATACTGTTGGGGATTTATTCAAAATTGAAGGCATACTGAACCAGCATGGCTACCACAGCAGCCTGCAGCGACATGCCATCCCATCTGGTTTGCATGTAGTTGGACCATCATTTATTTTTCAACAGGACAATGACCCCAAACACACCTCCAGGCTGTGTAAGGGCTCTTTGACCAAGAAGGAGTGTGATGGAGTGCTACTCCAGATGACTGGCCTACACAGTCACCGGACCTGAGCCCAATCGAGATCGTTTGGGGTGAGCTGGACCGCAGAGTGAAGGCAAAAGGGCCAACAAGTGCTCAGCATCTCTGGGAACTCCTTTAAGACTGTTGGAAACTATTTCAGGTGACTACCTGTTGAAGCTCATCAAAAGAGAATGCCAAGAGTGTGCAAAGCTGTTATCAGAACAAAGGGTGGATACTTTGAAGAAACTAGAATATAAGACATGTTTTCATTTAGTTCACACTTTTTTGTTGAGTACATAATTCTACACATGTTCATTCATAGTTTTGATACCTTCAGTGAGAATCCACAATGTAAATAGTGATGAAAATAAAGAAAACACATTGAATGAGAAGGTGTGTCCAAACTTTTGTTCTGTACTGTATGTTCAAAAAAAAAGAAAAACATTTCGGAGCTGATTTTTGGGACAAATTCACTCTTAGCACACCTCAGACCACAGGATAATCTTATACCCCTTTCAAACTGGCCAGAAACCTTTTTAAGCCCGGTAACAATCAGCTCCTGTCAGCAGGGTTTAATCAGCATTCGACCCAGGTTGACTGACCTTGCGACGAGGGTTTAATTGGCTCGCCTCTAACCTGCTTCAGTGGGAACATCACACCCAGGTTGACCCACTAATTTACGGATGATATGGGCCTGACATTCCATTCGCCATAATATCACGCTCACCTCCTCGGTCTGTAACTTCCTCCTTCGACATCTAAGCAACAAATTCCATCCGCCATTGAATCATCAACGCCAAGCTTGTACATTTTTAAAGCGGACAAAAGTACAAAGTAAAGAAAAACAATGTCCACGTCCTCCATGCTCCTTTCCATTATTTACAAGGAGGAGCTTCATTACACTGATGATGACATCAATGTGATGACATCAGCTTGATGCGCCAGAGGAAAAAAAACAGCCATACAGCTCATCTGCCGCTGGTTAGCCTGGGTCTGCTGGCAGCAGGAAAAGAGTCATTTGCCGATTGTTAGCGGGTTAATCTGCGTTCAAAAAGCCGCATTGTCACGCTAATTTTAGTGTGAAAGTGGTATTATAGGATAGTCTTATAAGACATAAGATAATCGGACAGTTGCCGTCCTTGGTCGGGGAGGGAAAAGTTCAAGACAGAAACAGCCTGGCAATCTTTATGTGTGTACCTCGCTTAAGGGAATGATGTGATAACATAATATAATAATGAAGCTTTTGAGCCTCTCTCTTCTAACATGAATCTTCAGAAAAGATAATAAAATCAACCAGAATCTTGCAGACTTAGATGCGCTGAGAACTAACAGGATGGACCAGGGCAGGCTGCATAACAATCAGAGAAGCCTCAATAAATTGGTTTTGAGTTGATTACTGGGCTACTGAGGATTTTTACCATGCAGGGTGCCATGGACCAGTGTACTCTAACCTTTTTGTGTCATGTCTGGAAAAATTTATGATTGAGAGAAATCTGAATTACACACCTGAATATAGATAGATAGATAGATAGATAGATAGATAGATAGATAGATAGATAGATAGATAGATAGATAGATAGATAGATAGATAGATAGATAGATAGATAGATAGAAATTAGAAAATATCTTACAGACAACAGAGTTCAGAAACAGGATAAAAGCACTTTTTTAGGGGTGACTTGAAAAGTCCAGCAGGACTCAATACCACCCCTCACCTGATATCTTGAACAGTCACAGCTGTACTCATGTTGGAGCATCTCTGATAAAAGAGGGCTGGGCTCAGAGGAGGCTCATTTGCATTTAAAGAGACACACACCAAACTGAATGTTCAGAAAGAGGCTGACTACAAAACTTCCCATGGTTATTGATCCAATTATATTTTGATCCAAGCTCAGCACAGGTGTTTCCATCAGATCACTGCAGACTGTGTGAAAAGGAAGTAAATGGATTTGATATGCCTCCTGAAAATGACATAAATTGCATATCAGCCACCAAAAGGAAAATATACTGGCACCTATTTGAGAGGAACCAGAAAAAAAGACCTTCTCCAAAGCGTTCCTTCTCCGTGGAGAAACAGGAGGCATTTTCCTGAGGAGATGGACCTCATCCTCTTGAAGCTAACACTAATTAGTGTTGTCATGTAACAGCTCTGACCTTTTGTAGATTTTCCATTTTTTACCTACAGTCCTTAATTTCCCTCTAAGCGGAGGTTCTCACAGTCACAGAGACTAGTTATTGCAGCAATTTCCAGGCACCGTTTCAAATTATCTGGATCTGAATGGCATTTTATTTTAAGGGTGCAATGATTTTTTTGAGTAACAGGAAGCAAGTGTCTCCCTCATTACCTCTGCCAGCCATTTTTGACACAGATTGATTGATTTGTTAATTAATGTGGAACAAAGTTTGATATTTGATCAGCATCACCACAGCTCCATTTACAAAGGCACGATCAAAGACAGGATATTCAATACCATATTTCAAATATCAAACTCGTGCTTACCTTTACAATAGGACAATAGGAGGGGTAGCATGTCCCATCAGTTCTGTTGTTGTAGTTACATTTCAAAAATTAATCCATCCACAGAAAATGACAGAATTTCCCTTATCCTGGTGTAGGTCGAGTCACATTTGAGTTTTACCACTTACTCTCATCTCTACACACAAGCCAATCCACTATTTCTCCCTACACTGTCCAATAAAAACTAAAAATACCCAAACATATACTTAATAAACTAAAGAAAAACCTAGTAAACATGGAAGTTTAACCAGCAACCTTCTTGCTGTGGGCATACGCACTATCTAGCTGAACCAATGTGCCACCCACTCCTACTTTATCAAATACCGATTAATATTTTGCATGGTCTTTGAGACCATGCAGATTTTTTTACTTAGCTGTTGCTGTATCTTGGTGCGACATGTGTAGCTTTTTACTAACTTGAAGTCATTGCCCAGACGTTGTTAAGATAATGAGTAATTGTGCTTAAACATCATGATATCATTATAAAGCAGAACAAGTCTGGCTGTTATTTTTTCCATGACTGAGCAGCCCTACTGCCATATGAACATGAAACAAGTTTGATATTAATACAAAGTTGATCTTGTCCAGCTGATTTGGAACAAACAACTGAGCCTTAAGTGGAAAACCATAATGATAAGGATCTGTTATTAGTCTCTGCAAGTCATCTCAGCCAGTTTTCTGCAAACCCTTCTAGTCTTCTAGAGCCCTGCAGCTCAAATCATTTTTTTATATTAACTCAGCGCATTGATGTATTGAGTATGATCCTTTTTCGTTCTTCTTGGCCCCAGATTTGCCCTCAGGGACAAAATCTGACAAAGACATTGTTGCTTTAAGAAGGAAATCAAATTAATAAATATAATAAATCAATAAAATGTGAAACTCTGCAGCTGCCCGGAAGTCTCTTCACTGAGAAGTCAGATCATAAAAGGAGATAATAACTGGCTCTTGTCCCGTCCTGCTCATTCGACTTCACTTATACATAGTGGGAGGAAGTGGTGACCTGTTGTCTTTATCTATTATTCAGAACTGTTGTTTTTTCCATACACCCATCAAGAATGTAAGTGTTGGAAAGAAAACTCTTAAAGATGGAAAGCTCGAGCCAGTGAGGGATGAATAATAAATCCTTACAGTAATGATAGGTATGTACATGTCAGCATATTGCGAACAGCAAATACTGAGGCAGTGATGATAGAGTTGTGCAGGGATGATGTAATTTTGTGGGCCAAAAGGAAGGTGGCATAGTGTTTGTTTCCCCAACTGCAGACCTACTAAATGCTTATGGGATTTTTCACTGTGTGTTGGATCACTGCTGATAATAAGCTCCCAAATGACTAAGAATATTGAAGTTACATGCTCTGCTTTTGGGGAAAATCTTAAAGGTGCCATGAGGAGAATCTGTTGCCGGCGACATTAGGACTCTGCTACCCATGAGCACGTGCGGCGACTGTTGTAATGCTGCGTTCCAGTAACCTCGGAACTGGGAGTGACATCATCTGCGAGTTATCGGTGTTCCAGTTGAAGTCGGAAAAAAACAAGCCAATCTACCAGGCTATTGTTAGCTGTTGTTAGCTCGAGAGTGGCGAGGTTTCACCGAGTTCCCAGTAGGAAATTCTGACTTCGGGGGATGTTCCAGTTGCAGTTTCCTACTCGGAACTTGGAAATTCCTACTTCTGACTACAACTGGAACGCACCAAAAGACCCAAGCCAAAGCGTGCCTTTGTTGGGATGCTAGTAAAGCATGCAGCTCGGACCTTTCTCAGAACTCTGTATTGCTCTACAATTTCTTTTTTCAACAGCTTACAGGATGCAAAGCGACGAGGTAATGTATCTCTTTCTAGTTACGTAGTGGTAGTTTTTGATGTGTGACAACAAGCAATTTTTGGAAAAGTTGGTATCGTAGTTTTGTAGCCAGCTATATATCAATACTTACAGCCCGGTGCTCTAAGATGTGTCCGAATAATATAAATTTGCTCTAGTTTTAACTGTCTTGTTCCCGAAGTTGAGTATCCAGGCCAGTCCAGCCCTGTCCGACCCGACCGGAAGGCTAAGGAATAGCATTTATAGATAACCTATTTTGATGCTGTAAAACTCTTCTTAAAGTGTGTATTTCAATCAGGCATATATCTAAAAGTGAGACTTTTTTGTAATTACTTAGAAACTCCTCACAGTCCCTTTAACAAAAGAACTTACTTTTCATGAAGGTTTTAACTTAAACATAATCAGCGTGAGTGGAAAGCTTTTAGTAAGCAACTACAAAATGGCAGTTCAACTTAGAAGCAACTTCAGTGTTTCCAAAGTATAGCGTCTTGTTGCGACCTCTTGTACAGAGTTTCCTCATAATTGAGTGTATCAGTTATTGTTTGTTTAAAAAAAAAAAGAATCGGAAATGCTTGCTGCCAGGTCCCTGGAGATTTTTGAAGTCCTTATTAGCAGTTTGTTTTAAGCATACAACAACAGATTAAGATTCAACAGCAGGCACCAACAGATGGGTTTTATTATCTCTCATTAAACGTTAAAATCTTATGTGGTTGTGTTCACCATTAACTTTATTTCAGGCATTTATAAATTCCATTTCTTTTGGAGGGGTGGAGGGGTGGGGGGGCAAGAAAGTGCTTGCTTCTGCATTTTCTGACATATTCCTTCACCATTTTTTCCATTTTTCATTTTCACACAACTGTGTAACAACAGGTTATAATGTGTGTTATTTTTGGACGTTCTCCTGAAATTGGTCCATGTACCATTGTCAGTCAGAATCATTCTGCCACCATGGGATGAGATTTTTTTCTTTTTTTGTATCCTATTTATACTATTTTTTTAACAAATAATTTCTGGGCATAAATGTTTGCAGACCATTTTTAGAAGTTTATTGGCCAAAACTCAGCTCAGATGTGGGGTTCAGGTATGGCTATAAACAAATGGTCCCCATCCTATTTTGTATTAGGTCTCAGTTTGATATAATACAATAATAAACACATACAGTAATTAGTGTGCACCCCTGATTCACAGCTATGTTGTATTACATAAAGCCAGACTGATGTACAGCAAGGTTGGGGACCACTGCATTAGACCATGTACACAAGAAGGTGATGATTTTAAAAAATCCCTGTCTGCATTCAAATGTAAACAAGAAAAGCACTCCAAGAGTGCAGACCTTTACCAAGCAGCTCAGTTCCACATGTAAATTGTGATTTCCACCCCAAATTATAGTCCTTTATTTATTTTGTACGCACGTTGTCAAATTAAAAATATCAATCTGCAAGAAGTGTGATTATTGTTGCTAAACTTATCATCCAATAAACCGACCTAGTTGGTAGTGGGTCTTGTAACTTGTTGACTGAACCAATTTTCCGCTGCTTGCATAGATGTTGTGGTGTGTGGGCCGCGGCGCTTCCAGTTGCCAATTTTGCCAGCCTGTCGGTCAGAGCAAAATATGACCCAGAGTTAAGTTATGGAACTTCATTATAAACTTCAATGTTTTTTGTGATGTCAATCTGGATCACATCAGCACCAAAATATAATGGCTTCTTCCATGGACCAAATCACACCTCTGTTAAAATTTTCACATAAATCTACCCAGTAGTTGTTGCATAGTTTTGCTAACAGAAAAACTTACAAACAGACCAAGTGAAAACATAACCTCCTTGGCGGAAGTAAAAACAGTTACATGCACTTTTAAACATTGTTTACTACCTTGCAACCATCTTGTGTACATTTTTGCAATCCTATGCAGAAGCTGTTTTGTTGTCATAGCCTTTTCTATCACAGTGTCTAACTAGTTTCATAGTTTTACCTGTGCTGTATTTGCTGGTGATAGAAGGCCTGTTTGGTCAATATTTCTTGGTTTATAGTTTAATTCATGACATGTCAGACAGTCTTGATCAACTCCTGTTATTAAACACTTCTTGGGTTTGGTTTTAACAACTGTCATGACAATGGAAACCACAGAGCATGCAGCCAGTGGTCATCAGTCAGCATGATCACTAGTAAAACAGTGAAATTGGGTCTCATCTGAAATGTCAGCAGTGGTTGTATCGCTGGAGTGTTTATAAAGCAGCATCCCAGTAAGTGAGTAAGAGACAGCAATAAGAACATGGCATAGTATCATCAACCCGGGAAGAGGTCAGTGCGGAGTTTAAAGTTTCAGGTCGAAAACCTTTTTCCTAACCTAAATGGTGTTTACAAAAATCTTAAGAGTTTTCCAAAATATGCATTTTCAGTGACCTTAAATGCAGTTTATGTGTGGACAGAAGCTCAAGTTTTAATAATTCCCACATACCTTTGGACATATACCCAGACACAACTTTGGACTTAAACACATTAACAACATACAATTTTGTGGAACACAACTTTGTTCTTGTCCTTTTCTTCCAAAATTCAACACAACAGTGACATTTTCAAAAAGCCCACATGCCCTCTCTTTTATCTTGCTAGATTAGTTAGATAAGCACATGCACTGGCACAGCTGTGTTTACCTTCTACTGGCTTTAAAAAAAGAGCTACAAATGAACAACTTGATTTGCCAGACTGATGAGTTGAGTTTCTTGGTTCCACCATTACCTTAGAGCTCTGACTCTGTAAGACTGTACAAGAATGACTGTGAGTGATCTATTACATTTTTTGTAGTCACAAGAATAAACGGGTAAGAGTCAGAAATGGAGGTTTATGTCTTATTTATTAACCAGCACGAGAGATTACACATACATTACATGTGCTCTTTAGATTTTGCCTTCAACTAAAATGCAAATTAGCTTCATCTTCTAACACTGCTGCATGTCATGTTGTACTAAAATGAAGAAACGCTTTTCTGTCTTGGCTTTCCTCTGAGCCAGCTTCCACTGAGCTCAGCTTGTCATGCTGCATGATGGGAGCTGATGGGGTCTGGGGGTAATTGGCTCTGTAAAATCTGAGTCAAAATGCAAATCCATGTCAACATTTAAGCAGGTGTTTCTACTTTTATTGAACAACTTGGGACAACAAAGAACAAATAAATTGCAACTTGTGGCAGGTCTAATAAATAATATTTGTGAATATGCAGTAACAGCGGTATCACTGATGAAAATCATGAATATCATTAGCCAAGGTTTTGCAGCTGCATATTCAGCATGTCTTGTTTTTAGTTTGCGCATCATGCAGAGGCAAAGTTTTCTATGCTTGTGTCTCAGCTCTGCAATAACTATCCTGCAGCATTTTAGTGAGAACACTGTATGTCCAAATGAAAACGAAGAGGAGGAATCGCTGATTAGGAGAACAGTGTGCAGTTCCATGCTTGATTTATTGGTTCAGAACAGACAACAGCTTGAGTTGTGGGTCTTTTACTGCATTGAATTTTAGTTTTCCTCTAGCTATGGACTCTACCTTAGTCATAGCCAATTATAGGCTGTTTTCACTGCTGTTTGGACAAGAGAACAGTTTGAAAAAATGATACACCAAAACAGTCCTTTAAGGCTCAACATTCAATGAAAACAACTTATGCACTAAAAACAAGACCACTGCCTTCATATCTATATGCCTTTATGAGGCATTCATAGCAGGTAGTTAAGTCATAGTAAGGGTCAAGAACAGGGCTGGAGTTGTTAAAGTGGTGCTATGAGATCACAGTGACCAAAGTCGAATTAGGTCATCCTCACAAAATGAGGGTGTCTGCCAAATATGGCACTAAATCCCATAATACATTGTGGAAATATTATGAGCTGCATGGATGCTGACAAAGACCAAAAAGAGAGCCCACATTGCACCCGCTTTAAAGTCTATACATCAGTATCTTTCATTGTCTTATGTTGGTCTATAAATCTTTCATTTTAATCATTTTTTATCATATGAGCCTGTGAGAGCCCTCAGCTCCTTGGGGAGTGGCCTATTAAGTCATAACAAAGTTCGGACAAGGACCCAAAATAAGGCAGCTCCTCATATCCATGGCCTCTGTCTGTGGGACTGAAGGAGCAGAGTATCAGTGTTTTTAAAGTACATCCTACATTTTGGTCTTGCTTTTGAATAACTTTTCTTATATTGTGTTTTGGTAAATTATGTGTCATAGCTGTGCTTTTTTGTATTATTCCTAGCAAAATGTTGTTATTGTTTTGTAATTTGATTATTATCTCAAGCAATTTATTTTGTGAATTACAGAAATATATGCAAGTACAGATGAATACTTTATTTTACTTCTCATCCTTTTTAAATAAATATGTAATTTATATTGATCTTATTATTTTTGTATTGTATTTCCATTACTTATTTAATTTTATCTCTAGTGTTGTTAACATCAGCATTCAGAGACTTCTCATTTTGAACGCATGATAGTGCTTCCTCAGTCCCCAAGTCCCACCGTCCTGTTACACTGACTTCTTAGATAGATTTTTTTAAAATAGTTTTTCTAGGTTCCTTTTTTAAATTGGTCCGATTAATCTCTGCTTTGCTCCCATCTTTTTTATTTTTTGGGCAGTTTACATAACTTACTTTTTATCACATGTATTGTATGAAAACTACATTACTTATAAAGTCTGATTGATTGATTGCGCTCACAAACTTTAAGCTGATAGACCTTGATTTTGAACCTACAAAATGTATTTAGCTCATTCTTCAGTCATGGTGGACAAATGAGTAAAGTTTTTAAAATAATCGCCCTTATTAGTGAGCTATTGGCAAGAGATAAGTGTGAGGATCAATGACCTTGATTACTTCCATATGATATTTTGAAAACCTTGCTTTCCAGGATTAACAAAAATATAGCTGCATGACCTTGACTTTTGGTCTCTGAAGTCCATCCAGCCTATCAATGAATCATAAAAAAAACTTGATGCAAAATTTGAAGCAGGTCCATTTTCATGTTTTTGAGATTTTACCCACTTGGAGCTCTGGTCTCCATGATGTGTTTAACTCTTTCTTTTGTCAGACTGGACACTTGGACATAATTTAAGACACAACCTTTTGGAGAAGGGCAACATGAGACTTCAATTGCCCTTTGCTCTCTAGTTTATCTGCAGTATAGGTTGTACATTTGTTCTAGAGTCGAGAAAAATCCTGTGAAGTTTTATTGATATCTAATTAACTTGAGTTGGATTAGATGGATTGGAAATTTATGCAAAGTAAAAACAAAATTTCCCTTTCGAGTTCACTTGAGATATGTTCACAAAGTGGGTCATACAGAAGTAAAGACAACACAAAAGCATAATGGCTCTAGCACTAGCATTAAAGAAAAGGATTGTTGGATTTGACTCACAGTGCACTTAAAAACAATTTAAAAAACAAATAAGTAACTTCAGCAAGATTCACTGTACTGGATCTACAACCCACTGCACAGTTAGTAATAGTGCTTTTGGCAAGTAAGTCCATTAGCGTGATTTAAGGTGACTAAAATGAGCAAACCATTATCCCAGGGCTGAAAATAAACCATTTTATTCAATTGCTTTTACTGTATTACTGCTATGCTCTGTTTTGTGAGTGCAAGTCAATTCCTCAAATACCTCACTGACAAATGTGGAAGAAAGATCAGAAGGGATTTGCTTAATGTCTCCCCAAGGACGCCTGTGGTCTGGTTTATTCATTTAAAGACATATGGAATTTACATATCAAAGCATCTACAGGTAGGTTCAGAGAAGACCGTATGTTTTATATCAATCTCAGAATCAAAAGCTCACTTTATGCACATTGCACAGATCCATTTTCTTTCACATTGGTTCACAAAGTTTAAACTAAATTAACACCACATTCATTACAAAGCACAAGAGTGAATCATGTAGTAAATCAACATGCACAGAAAGAAAGTGAGTGATGATTTAGAGCTGCTTGTGCAGGCATGCAGCAGTATTAGCACACTGTGTTAACAGAGGAAATGCAGGTCAAATTGTTCAAATGAAATCATGATGCTTTGTTATAATCATGCTGATTTTTGTGCTTTTCTGTCTGAGTATTTTTTTGTGATTACTTGATGCACTGATGACTTTGTATTTGGTTATGACTGAGAGTGAAGTTGACAAATTATGTTCTCAACTGGCATGTTTAAAAGGGGAATGAAGCTCTGTAAAGAGGACTTAATCAAACAACTCAGTGATAAAACTTTCCTATAAACCTTATCTGGCAGACTGATATGGACCTTTTATATCACATCATGGGTGTTTCTAGGCAAAAAGGAATATCAGTTTCATGTTTGGATCATCAGCTCAAACTGTATATTTTGGCTTCATCTTATCAATCAATCAATCAATCAATCAATCAATCATTATTTGTATAGCGCCAATTCATAACAAGTGTTATCTCAAGACTTTTTACAATAGAGCACAAAGCTCTTCATTTTATGGATACACATATATGTATAGATCAGTGGCGATTGCTCTAAGAAGCTCAGCTTCCCCTAAAATGTCCCCCAAAAAGTGGTGATATGTACTGCTGTGTGTACATTTCATAGACCAAATATGTGCTGGAATACCTTCATCTTCTGTTCAGAATCAGCTACTTATCACAGGTAACTGGCGCGACTTCCTTCTCATTCATCCCCGCAGCGTCTCAGCGCTTTAACACAGTCGGACACTGAGCGTCTTCTGACTTCGATGGGGAAGCGTAGAGTGGGTTGTTCCACTGTGGAAACTGGACGGTCATTGGATAAACGCTGGGCTTTGTCCCGCCCATCGAACGCTCAGCGTCTCTGGGGGTCTATGAGGCAGTGGGCTGGCCTGGACGCTCGACTTCTGCATGATGATTGGATGATCTGTCTGAGGCCGAATCCCTTTCTGATTGACAGTGAAATGAGCCAGTCAACAATCTTGCAGTATAACCCTCCACCAGAGCATCTTCTAAGTTTTACATTCAGTTGTTCTGGAGAGGAGCTTCTCCTGTTCAAAGCGGCTCAAGTCTTACACCCGCAACACAGTGGGCCAAGGCCGTTTAAGCAGTCTAGCTCTGCTGGCCATTGAGAGAACGCTGGGAAAATCCCTGGAAAAGACACCTAGTTGGTACGACAGGGTCACAGATCATTTTCTTGAAAAGGAACGGAGGGTAGAATTTACATTTAAATGAATAAACAAATTTATGATGTAGGCCGGAAAAAATGAACTTCCCCTGCCTTGACTGACCAGCAGCCGCCACTGGTATAGATACATATATACATATATAAAATACACATACTGTATACAAATGAATACTTCCAACACCCAACATGAATCCACAAATTCACAAACTTCACGTTCAAAGTTCTTATGTCACCAGTGCAGTATGTTAACACCCATTATGGGATTATTTGTCTTCACTTTTGTACAACCAAAAGGGGTACTGTCCAAATGTATATATAATCAGTGGTGGCTGTTCACAGAGCAATGAGTGTCTTTCCACACTGCCACCAAACATGAACTTCTGTTAAATGTAAATATATGATTTTCTGAAGGTTTGCTCTAGACAAATAAATCTACATATTATTGCAGCAAATGCAGTGATTGCATGTCTTTAATGATGTGCTGCTTAATGTGCTTATCTTCCTCTTTATTCAGGGATATGATTTGTTCTGTGTAGGGTCCCAAAAGCAGCATTTAATTGGTTTACAATTCTCTGGAATGTGGGACATGGTTTCTCATTTAGAAGGTTGTGGTAGGTCTCAAAGCTCCACCACTGCACCAGGACGGTCTTAGTCTACAGAATGAATAACATAATGACCATATTTTATTTATTTGTCTATCACCTTTTATCCAGATGAGAAAACAATAATCATTCATTTTCCTCATGTATTTTTCTTCATATGCATCTGTCCATCTTTCTGTCTGCCTGTCTGCAGCACTCATTTATCAGAAGTCATTAATTTTTCATCAGTTAGCTGGAATGATCAAAGTCGCCTTCCAAAACAGCAGCCTAATGAGCCACTGGCTAACATCCTAAAATGTCTGGCTCCTGATTCTCTCCTCTGTGTCAAATCTAATTAATAGTGAATAATAATTATTTACAAACAAGTCCGGCGCTGTGAGTAAGTGATGCTGAGCTTTGATTAGCTGACTCATTAATCAGTCCCGTGGTTTTTAAGTTTGGTCTTCTTTCCTCATCTTTCATTTGAGGAAATCACAAAGTCAGTAAATCCCTCAACAGGATTCATTGTCATTCGGTTTGAAAAACATAAATCAACAAACAGTGATTTAAAACTTGTGCAGTAATAAAGCATTAATTGGTTATTTATGGCCAAACAAAACAATACATCAGCTCAGGAACAAATCTAATAAGTGTTGTGATCAGGCATTAAAAGCACAGCAAGCAAGCAGCAAATTACATACTGATCTGAAAACAGTAATGCCAATCAAAGGGATCCTGTTTGGTCAGGAAAATGCACACCGCTTTGTGCAAGAATGATTAAATTCCCTTTTCCGTGTGACACAAATTGGACTTGCATCACAGGCTGTAAGAACATACATAATTAGGTTACTAGGATCATAAAACAAAATGCACATTTCTTATATTTTACAGTAGTCAGCTTTATTATGTTACCTTATGGTGCAGCTGGATCTGCATGATTTGTCTGTAATCAGAAAATTGGGAATCACTTTTTTTTATTTCATAGACACATTTCAGTACAAATATTTAATTTTGCTGCTGTATTTTCTTTATTTGAACTTGTGTTGTGACTCGGTAAACTCTTTCCCAGAACCTTTCATGTCTCAGAGAGCACAGCCAAAATCTTAAAATCACAAAGCAACGTTGTGCACTGATGTATTAAATTAAATATCAGTCGTTAATTGACACCAGTTTTATTTGTCCTGTTTATCAAACAATGTAATGTATAAAAACTTTACATATAATTAAATCTGGTTGTTAACATGTAATTCAGCATTTTTTTTTTTACGTACAATGTGGTTTCCATTTGGTTTTAGGTTTTCAATTATTGTAAGTAACTCTTGACATTGCAGTGCAGCTGGATCCATCTGATTCTGTAATTATCCAGATCCATTTTGGGTCATTCTACAGAAATGTGAATTTTTGGGATGGCAAGATGTCTTTTGTTAAATATTTTTTTAACATTTAAACTTCAGCTACATTGTTACATATGTCATTGACTTTATGAATACACATAAAGAAAACTTAATGATTTTTTATGGTACATCGATCACAAAACACCATTTAATAAAGTGTATTCACACATCTGTCACTGGTGTTACTGATTGACACTGATGTTTCTTATTGTTACCTCTCAGAAAGGTAACACCAGTGACAGTAACACCAGTGACAATAAAGTTGGTTACACCAGTGACGTCAACTAAAAGCTTCATATGAAATCATGAGATAAATGTAAATATTTCTCAAAAACTAAAAAAGGACAATGTTCTTACCAGGGTCCCTCTTCATAGATCTTCAAGAAAGAGGTCAAAGGAAGTCAAGTGATGTCATCAGAGTGATTTCTTTTTCCAAAATAAAAGACTTTTGTCACATGGTAACACCAGTGACATGACTGCAGGGGACATCTAATTTTAAATATATTTAATAATACTTATTTGGCATTTTGTTTTAGAATGTAATTTATATCACATATTTGATAGTTATTAATACATTTTTGTACTTTTTTTTTTTTTTTCGAAAAACATATTTTTAAACTCAAAATACAGCACTTTCTCTCCATCAATGACTGTGGGGACAAGCACTCTTGTTGTGGTTGTGGTTCTAAATAATTGATTAAAAAGCCAATATTACCAAGCTGATGGCTCCAAATAGTGTGATAGCTGAAATAATATGTTTTTTCAATGAAATACTTAAAAAAAAATCTAACACAAACTGTTTTCTTCAGGAGTAATATATCTCTTTAGGCTAGGGACAGAAAAATGCATGTTTCTGTAGAATGAGGCTTTTTCTAGGGTTAAACCTACAGCAATTGTGTGTTGATGTAAACACAATGTCATCTCAGGATAGCAGTAATGGTCAAACATAGCAGCAGGTGTTGCAAAAAGAACCCTGGACTTGTCACCTGCAGCATGACCTGTAGGATGTGTTTCTAACCAATGATATGAAATAAGATGTCTGGTATGGCACCCAAGTATGGGAGATAAATGCTTATATATGGCAATTAATTTTGCTGGTAGTTACAAGGCCTCCTGTGTAGAGCGGCATGATCAGCTCACCATGGGAATGCCTTTTACAGAAAATTAGATCTTCACTTTATGTGACTCTTTCTCATTCTTTAGCGGCAGACGTGGAGCTGAGAGTAGCATGTTTATAAATGGCTCATTAGTAACTCGGCATAAATGTAAAGTGTCTTCCTACACAAGTTTCTGTCGCCTGCTATAAAGTCAGCAGACTGATGGAGTCAGATGTTGTTTTCTGCTTTGCTGTTGCAATCTGCTGACGCTCCGAGTCCTACCAGAACTTCTTTCTATATGAGAGAGTCTCCCCTCTGTCCTCACAGCCTTCTCCTCCTCTGGTCTGACAATTTCCATTTTCGGCAGTTGAGGAACATCTGCTCATCAGCAGCACAACCTGTCCCCCCACCTTGCTCTGTTTTCATTCATCAACTCCCAAACTACACCTGCTCAAGTGTCCATATGGCTCCACCTGCCTCCTCATTCTCCATCCTCACCTCTGTCCTCGTCACCAGATTTGATCAGAGGCAAAAGTAGGTGACTGGGGCCCAGTGCTCTAAGTGGTCTCAAGATTCAGTGATTATTGTTTAACTTCATAAATGAAATATAAATCTAATACTACTTTTCAATAATCAAGCCTATAAAGCCAATTGTATCATATTTGATACATACTTTTATAATACTTCTATCTAATCAATATGATCAACAAATTATATTAAAAAAAAATCTGAATGCAATCTGATAAATGATAGAACTGTTCTCAAGTGGATTATCAGTTGCCAGAAACACCTAATGTATCAACTGAGGTGTAAAAAATATACATGTTGAAATTTATGGAAATTTGGATTTTTGTGGATGTCAGCAAAAAGTGAAATAAACATTACAGCTTCAAAAAAAAAAAAGAATTTTCTTGCTATAATTTGTGTTTACAGGCTTTAAAGAGTTAAATGTAGCTCATATCGATATAGATAACCAATCCTCATAGAGTTGTCCCCTCTGGTCAACCAATCAGAGGGGACTGGCCCCAACAGTAGCAAAACTGAATGTGTGAAGCAAATAGTCCAAATTTAGACTTGCTATGTGATTGCTATGTCATTAATAATGAAAGCTAATTACTGCAAAAACCAAAGCCATATCTTTAAAAATATAACAAACATTCAAAGCAGCCTCATGACTTCCAAATAAGTTGAAAACCAGATGGAACTGAGAACTTGTCTTAATACTGCCAAATATTGCCAACTCAGACAGTGAGCAATCCACTGTAGTTTATGATTCAGCTAAACTTCACCTGTAACTTTTATATTTTATGTTTGTGAATTCTATTCCGTTGATATTTTTCCTGAATTATTGTGCCTTGCAAGCAGTACTCCCTCTCCAGCCAGGCTCACAGTCCTGTCTTAAAGTAATAACGTTTATGCCTTTTGACATTCTCTCTTCACTGTGGAGGTCCCGATTTGGGCATTGATGTCCCATTTGTGTTTGGACTCTGCAGTGAGCATTTGAGGGAAGGTAAAAGGGTCTGTCAACACGACTTACTGATAAGTCTTTCACCTGTTCAGACAAAGGGGCAAAATAATTCCTTAATTATGCAATCTTGAAGTATTTATAATGTTTGTGTGCCAGAATATTTTATTTTAAACCCCATCTCATTTTCAAGATGGTCCAAACAGGACACAAAGGGATAACAAAATAAGAAAAACAAAGCAAAGAAAATGAAACACAGAACCAGATGTAGTGAAAAAACTGATAAAAAACACAATTAAATAGCACAAGAAGTCCATGTTAGCTCAACACAACAGTGGGTAAAAATTACAGTAACACAAGGGATAAAGCAGCCACAATGTCCCAACACAGGAGGGAGTTGGATTTAATCAGGTACAGCAAGCAATGAGGACACCACAAACAATACCAAGAACCATTCAGCTTAGTTTTTCTCATTAAAATATCTTGTAATTTAGCTCTTTTTGGTTTTACATTCAAACTAACCAAAGTTTAATTATGTAAAAAATCATTTAATGTATGTCTAAATTGATTGAACTGTTATCCTGATAAAGTAAGTGTAATATAGTAAGAGAAACAAAGCAATTAAGAAAAACACAAATGGTATTCCTGAGATAATTCCCTGCAACTCAGTGTTTTGTCATTACAATGTTCCTTACCCCCAACCCCCCCAAAAAATTATAATTTAGTCATACATGCAGATTAACAGAGCAAAAAAATAGTTATTTTGAGAAAACTATTTCATTAATTGAGAAAAAAAAAATAACAACTTATTAAATTCATAAAATTAAATGCATCAATATTCCTAAAAACATGGCAAGTAATACATAATTGGGTGAATCAAAATCAAATAAATTTAACAAAAGGGGGGACAAAAAACACTTGTTGGTTTAGAAAAAGGAGAGAACATTTCTTTTCTGTTTGTCATTCTGAGTGATTATCTTGGTTACTTATAAAACACCTTTCTTACTGTGGTACATTTGAGCAGTTCTCATATTTTGCTGATTGCTGTGTCTAAATACCATGACATAAAAGTCCCTCCAAAGATTCCAAACGGGTCAGACTTTAGACATGCAGAGTAGGGCCTTGCATTGCACCCTTTCTGGGGCCTCCAAACGTCTCGAGCCGCCCCTGCCTGTAGTTATTATGCCCGCCTGTCCCCTTGTGGACTGTTTTCTCTGAGTACTGCAGCAACACAGAGCTGGCTATAAATCACATTGCATTATCACCGCGCCGTGCTTCGCCTCGCGCTCCGGTCCGCCCAGCGCGCGCTTGCGATTGGCCGCCGCCGCTCCTTGGACCGGCCTTTCCGCGCGGGACATCGGTGCAATCGTAAATCCCGCCTCCTTCCTTTGGGCCGGTGATTGGGGAAAGGGGCTCTCCTTGAACTGTCAGTCACGCTCCTCTTTCTGTTTTTTTCCCTCTCTGCCGTGTGCGCCTCGCATTCAGTGCTGCTCCCTGCGACGCGCGGAGTGCGGAGCGACGAGACGCGCTGCATACCAACAGAGACGTGTAGGGAGCAGGCTAATTAAGGCTGGAGTGGAGACTTGCGGCTGGTTCGGACGCACAGACCCCCTCCTGCTCTCTGACAAAAAACAGATTGGTGTCAAGTCAGCGTGCTGCTTTAATTGATATTTTCCTTCTTCTGCGTTTTTCTAAAGATTTTCTCTCCCCTCTGATGCTTTTTTGAGACAAACTAAGAGTCTGGGATATTTGTTTTCTTTCTTTCCTGCACTGATATTTTTCCGGCTGAGATTCCACACAGGATTAAAACAGCTTTCCCTCTCCACCTGAAGGAAAAGTCAAGTGGACCAGACTGATGTTTTCGTCCAGTCACATGTAGGAGAAGCGTCGGGACTATTGCTGTTGACATTTATTCACTGGGTCGCTTTTTTCTAATTCACTGGTTCCCTGCAAAGGCACCATACACGAGGAATACCAAGACACATTTGGCTGCACAAACATGCAGAAAATCAGTCACAACTCCATCATGGGCTGCCCCCTCTTGCGGAACGTGTTCGCTGCTCTCATCCTGGTTTTGCTGTCGAAAGGTAAGTTCTTACGAGACACTTCAGCGGTGCGTTCACGAGCCTCTGCTGATGCGCATGTTTCGCCTTCGATTTCTCTGGTTTGTGGAGGTGAATACTAATGATGAAGAGAAGGAGGAGGGAGGGAGGGGGGGGGGTAGAGGGTGGTGGTGAGGGAGGGGGTCTACCTGCCTGTGAATCACGCGTGTCTGCTCTGCCACTGCGCTCTAGTTTCCCATTTGCTCACACACTGATTTACCGAGAGGAGGGATGGCGTGTGCGTGCGTGCGTGAGAGCGCAGCGCCAGGTTCATCTCCGAGCCAACCTCGTGGTTCATTGAGAGCAACGGCTGATGCATGCTAAAATGTTTACTATGTTGGAGAAAAAAACGCCTCCCCGCTGCTTCTGAGAGCATTCCATTACGTGACATGAATGGCCAGGGATCCCACGCACACGACGCACCACCAGTGCCATGAGGGGTCTAGAGGAGGTAGTGGTGGTGGTGGTGGTGGTGGTGGGGACTGTGGGTATTTGTGGTGATATGGTACAGGCAATGCGGGGGGACTCGGGAGGGAGAGGGCTTGTGTTCTGTTCTTTCTTTTCAAACTCAAGGTCGACTGAGGCAGATGGAGATAAATGGTCAGGGATTGATGGTTGAGGGGGGGAGTCAAACTGGCAGTGTGTTGTCAAGCCTAATTTTGCTCTTTCATCCGACATAAAAGCTCTTCCTTGCTGCTCAAAAGAAGAGACAAAACACTCTATGTATCAGCTCACCTCATACTGCCTGGAGATAAGTTGCATCAGCACTAGATTTACTTGGCTTTTGAAACTGCTTCAGAGGAATAACAGTTGAGTTTTCCTCACTGAAATGTTCAAATTGAATTTTAAAAAACCCAAAACTCTATTGCATTACATGTTTTTGGGATGAGTACTCATGAGAATCCTTTAAAAGTTGCATTGATTCAAGGGATCGAACTGCCATGACAGAGCTGCCGTGACAAGACACGACATGCTTATAATTTCCACTGAAGCTCTAGATCAGGAGTCCAAAGTTGTTGTCACTGAAAGCCACATAAAAAAATGATCGGACCACATCAGTCCACCTTTGGTAAAATTACTGAAAGGTCCCATGTCCTGCAAAATTGGTTTCCTTTGCTTTATTGTCATTTGAGGGGGCTGTAGGGGCCTTGAAACACTCTGTCTTTTACTTCCTGGTGTTTATTATGTCACAGCTGTACGGAATTTCTTCTCATCACAGACAGAGGCCATGACTGTTGTGAAAGTCCTCCTCCCTCACGTCAGGCATTGTTTGGGCAGCCAATCAGCGCAGAGCTCATTATAATAGCTTCCTGTAGCCTGCCCACCATTTCAGTGTTTCCAAAGGGGAGCGAAAAGAGCTGCATCTGATCCTCTACAGAAACAGCATTTTTCAATTTTTGATTCAACCCGAATCAAAACCCTGCTTAAAAGGCACCCTGGACATTTTGAGAACCAGGGACGTAGGCCACATCAAATCCAGAATGATATCAAAATTTGCTTGCATTACAACATGCTTTTGCTTAAAGGTGTAGTCAGCGATGAGGGAGAAAACAAGTGGAGAAGTTGTTGATAAACGAATTTAGACCCGCCTCTCCCTTCATACCTCACCCCTGGCTCCACCCCTGAAAGCTGATGGACATGCATTGTCATGGAAACGGCCGTAGAAACTGCGTAGCTGCGTAACCGGGACTCGTCAGACAACTCGACTGCCATTATTGATAACATCAACACAACAGTACATTCTGGCAGATGAGACAATAAGATGAATGTCCGACAGCTGTTACTGTTATGTGAAGCACCACAAAGCTAATGTTGCTTACCTATCCAGCAGAAAGACGGCGACAACCGCATCCATTTTCAGGTCTTTCAGTTCAGCAACACCAATGTTGACCTCAATATTTACCTGCTGAAATTCAGAGCCAAGGCTGTGTATTGAAACCAGACTTTTTTTTCCACATGCTGTCAGCGGTGACATCTTGTGGATGGAGAGGAGAAATACGGTGATTTTAACAAATACTGCATTAGATTAGAAGATTAGAAGATCGCTGACTACACCTTTAACTGAATAAAGCAGAATGGGTTATGGTGACAAACTACATCAATTGCGCTCTTCTGCTCCATCTGCTTTGTCTCAGGACCTGTCCTCATGGAGATGTTTTTGTTTTTAAAATGTCCTCAGCATAGACAGCATTGTTTCAAGAAGTTTTGACCCGTGTAGGTCAAAATAGGCTTAGATATTGATTGTACTTAAACTGCCAACATTATCATTAAAGCTTGAAACAACCGGCCAATGCTTTCAGGATTTTTAAGGTAATTGCTCATCTTTATATCCATACTGTGGACAAGAACAAACTGCATGGAACTGCCACATGTTTGAGAGTGTTTGCACTTCATCTTTGTTAATCAGGCCATGAGGTGGAGCAAACAGCACAACAGACAAGCACAGTTTATATTGCAACTCTATGCCTTAAAGAGTGGACATACTATAAAAATGGATAGAACTTGTGTTAGAAATGGCATTATGTACAAAAAGTTAGCTAGATTAAGTAATGACTGCGAGGATTTCAAGAGGTCATGGGCCAGTTGTCCTTCAAGAAAGAGCTGAGTGTCAGTTAAGGAAATGAAGATTCATGTGAGACTGTGTCCCCGAGCGTAGAGGTCCTCAACCACTGGGCTGCAGACTGGTACCAGGCCATAGATCATTTAGGGCTGAGTCATTGAGAAGCAAAAATTATTAAATTCGTTGGACTTTTTTTAATAAATGAGACTGAGGGGTGTTTGGTCTTTGTCACTTCTTGAGTTGCAAAGGGGTGGAAAGTTTCAAATCAATTTCCGGAAAAATTTCCATGGGAAATTAAGCTGGGGGATTTTGAAAGTATTGCAAACTGGAAACTTTTCATGTGAATTATAGGAATTTATGGGATTTAAATGGACTGTATCATATCAAAACATAAATATTTTATTTTGTTATAGGCAGACATCCATGTGAAATGACACAAAAATGCAATTCAATAGATTTATTTTAGCTGAGCTTTATCAATTTTGATTGTTTTATTGATCAGCCAATAATCATCATCTTCATTTTTTTCCCTCAGTCTCAAATGTGGGACCCCAACAGTCCAGGGTTTAACTGTGCATGTGATGTAGGAATGCACAGTGAAACATGAGGGGTGTGTGGCATCAATACTCCTGCAGTAAGCAGTGTGCAACGTGTATGGGATTAAGGAATAGCATAGATATTCTCACATTTACCTGAATGATTTGGGCCTTTTAGTCAGGGTTATGCTAGAATATATTTTCCCCAACTATATTTACAATCCATGGTAAAGGCCAACCTCAAATTTCTCAGTTTACCATAAATTCCTGTTAGTTCACAGAAAATCCCATGAATTCTCATAAAAAGTTCCCAAAATTCCCAGGATTCGACAACCCTAGTCACCACTGTGATAAATGGAAATGTCACACCTGAGATAAAGTTACTTTTAAACCTTGTGCTCATGCACTCTACCACCTGTGATCTGAACATAGTTGTAAGTATATGTGACTCTGCCTGATGAGTTTAACTAGAGGACACTTAAGACATGAGAGCGCTCAACCTCTTGATGTGGAAGGATTAAGTTCAGAGGGATAACTGTTAAACTGCACATCAGTTATCGATAACACATTAGACCAGCTCAGACTGATGATAACAATAAGAGTTTTCCACAGCACTGGTGTAATGGTTTGATTTGTTTCTGTGTCAAACGGTGACTTTCAGCATTCAGAAATGTAACTGTTGAGCAGCTGAACAGAGCGAATCCTCATGAAGATCCATTTTAGGGGTTTAGAAACAAGCCCTCCCTCTGATATGGGGTTATATTGAGTTTAAATCTGCAGTCTGTTTGTTTACTGCCCCCTACCCCCACGCACACCCTGCAGCTTTATTGTCTTACATCAAAGTGGGCTGTGGTACAAAAATGGTTGGGGGCCACTTCTATTACCCAAAATAATAAGTGTGCATGAAAATTATGTGTAGTAGTGCTTGAATTGTTTAAAACTTGATTCTCTGCTGGTATATCCCAAGAGCCCACCACCATCTCCTTCCCAACAGATCAGCCACTTTAATTTGAAACCAGCTTTATTATCTGAAGAAGTTAACAAAAACTTAATTATACTTGATGTCACAAGAAAATGGAGCCAAATATGGAGCATGGATATCCTTTTTGCCTCTGTTGATCACAGACCATAAAACACAGCTCTAGACCACAGAGAGCAACTCTGTGAGCCACTGTTGGGACTGACCCACCAGTTAGGAACCACAGCCTCATAACATACGGCACTATTTTCATATTTAACCGGAGCATAAATGGGCCTGTTATGTTGTTTTGTTGACTATGTCCTCAGGGAATGCTGACCAGGGAATATTTAAGCCCCTCTAGCATTTTTCATCATTTCATCCTCTAATATTCTCACTGTGCCATGGGATGCCCCAATATGTATTAGCTGTACTCGGCATTCTCGCCATAATTCCCCCCCGCTGATGTATCATGATCACACATACACACCTACACATACAAACACACACACATACACGCACCTGGCTCAATTAGTGCCTGGCTCTCTCCTATGGGAAATCAGTATATAAATAAATTACTCTGGCCCTTAATAACAATAATTGATGTGTCAGTGCAATAAGATGTGAGGTTAACAGCCTGCAGATGCAGACGGGCTACAGCCTCGTGCTCCGGAGCTCCTCGTGGGCAGAGAGGAGCCCAGCTGGTCATGGTTGGCTCACCACAGCGAGCCCCCCTTCTCCACAGCAAGCAGAGAGCAGACGGACAGCCCCACAGGAAGCACACATGCACCTCACATACACATAGGGCTGGGAGATTTACCCTGTTTTTATGATATACTGAGACAGTTTCAAACAAGATGCCAACACCAAATTGTTAGACATTTTCTCCAACATTCACACCAATTACACGTGATATTTAAACGTGTAGGCAACTGCACACATTTGCTTACAACTTGCAAAAAAATTTTGGAACAAGCCAATTAACACATCCATTCTGCCATGTTTTCCCCTACCCATACATTTTCCATTATATTAGTGCATTTAGAGAGTGCTCCCTCTGTATGTCACAGATTAAGTGTCAGTGGTTTTCAAGTCCATAGAGAATCAGAAAAATGTAGATATTTCACCATTTAAACAGTACAATCACTGTTATTATAAAATTTCACAACCAATGTTCACCAATCCGGCATGACTTTGACTGACTGAGTCAGAGTGTCTCCAAATCTGCAGCTCTTGAGGGGTGTTCCCACTCTGCAGTAGTCGGTATCTATCTAAAGTTGTCCAAGGGAGGAACAGTAGTGAACTGGCAGCCAAGGCTCATTGATTGACATGTGGAATGAAAACAGGTCCGTGTGGTCTGATCCAACAGATGAGCTACCGTTGCTGAAGAAGTTAAAGCTGGCTCTGATAGAGAGGTGTCAGAAAACGTGCATTAGAGTTTGTTGCGCTGAAGCAATATAAGGCAGGTGGTCATGATGTAATGGCTGATTGGCATATATGGAATTGTTGCTTGAGTTTTTTCCAGCAATTTAGACAATATGTGGGATTTTTTTTCAGTATTTTTCCTATCAAAAGCAAAAAACACTAGCTTTGATATGATTGAAATTGTATTAAAAATTAATGAAATAGAGTCTTGGGAAAAGACAAGTGCTGCACTGGGCCAGGGCATGAAATGGTGATGGGCAACATAAGGCGCTCCTCAAGGACAAAGAACTATGTAAATGAAAAAATGGCAAGTTACTATGTGGATAATAAATGGTAAAAGGTTCATGTAGAAAAGCAATCTGCAATGTAAGTCCAAGGTATCCAGTATGGTTAAACTGTTTATTTACACAGCCCTGTTTAATAATCATAAATGATTCCTGTTTGATACCATGGACACAAGAACAAACATTTTAGATGTGCAATTATAGAACGTTGTTGTTTCAAAATAATACAATTTCCACTTTTATATGGCATGTACCAAAAACTAATAAAACCTAATTATCTTCATCTCTGTTTAAATTGCAAAAATACTTTGGCAAAAGTGAGTGGAACTGAAGAGGACAAAGGGAAACACTCATTCAACTGTGAAATTTTAACCTTGCAGTGCAGCTGGATCTGGTTCAGTGTCATACTCGTAAAGATCCAAGTTGCAAGGCTCCAATGTACGGCATTTGTGCTCAGCCTGTCGTGGTGCTGCCCAATCAGTGTCCTTCAAACTGAAGAACTAGAAGCTTCCAGCAAGATGACTGCAGGAAGTGTCTGCTTGTACAGGGATTAGCTAGAATGCCAACAGCTTAAGTAGTGTTGTCAGATCTATACCACATTTTTTATTTAATGAAAAACAAACAAAAACCAAAGCAATTCTCAATAGAAAGGATATTTTTTCTTGAATTCTTACATGTTTTGGAGAGAGTTTGTTCTCAAAAGCAGCTTATAGATAATTAATGCTGATTAGTTTCAGAGACCATGTTTTGTTTTTGAAGAATGACTGGATCCTGCATATCCGCCCGTGCAGTTTGACTGAATACACTTTACTCAGCTGTCAGAAAAGATTGTTCTTAAACCTTATGATCACACATTAATTCACCTGTGCTCTGGACATATTTTTAATACATTTGACTTTGTGTAATATCTGTACCTGGAGGACATTTGAAACACACCAGACTGCTGAGGTCAGAACTGATAAAATACCCATCAGTAATCAATAGAAACACCCAATCAATGCTGTCTGATGACAGATTGAGCATGCTCACACCATCAGCACTGAAGGAACACAGTTTTTATGGTGCTTTACTTCACATTCTGAAGGTGTCTAAGGGAGTGGTTGTGGTTTAATTAGTTACCATTTCAGCTTGTGACTTAGCCGACTCCTTAATGTCATTGTTAAGCATAAAGGGAAAACAACTACCCAGTCTTGAAATAAATTATTTATTATCAGACCAGACTGAGGTGTTAATAGGTTGGGGACTGCAGATAGGGGAAACACACATCATGGAGTAAAATATATAATTAATGCATTGTGGAAGCGAGCGTGCAATGCTGCCTGATGTAACATGACAGCTTCTGCTCACTTGCTCTCAGGACAGGCTGTTGGACTTGTATCTTTGACATGGTATTAGTATTATTTTATTTCTAGAATCATTCTCAGTAAGAAAAAAAAAGTGATGCTCTTCAGAAAAAACATCAAGGTTTGTACCTTGTATTACATTGGGCTAATAATGATTTTTGGTCAGAAGCGCCCAGCATTATGGACGCACCAGTACAGAGGGCCTCGGCACCACGAGGACCAGCTCCACACTGAGACTCATTTCATCTCTCAGCTCTCTGAATTTGTAACCTGTGGGGTTATTTTTTTCAAGGTGGAGATGTGACTGTGTGACCAATTTTGTAAGCCTCAGTGGAGGAGTGATTGGATATTGATGTGCCATTCCAGCACATGTGAATCTGACCCATCTGGTAGAGGGATCCCAGCCTGCAGCTCTGAATATCTGTAGGTCCACAGCGCGTCCATCTTTAAGGGTTGAAAGTATGCATTATAAAGGAAGAACATGGCTGTTAAAAGGGCACTGCCCGCTTCTTGATAAATCATGCAGCAGCAGAATAAAATCCCTCTTATCAGCAGCTGTAAAAGTCAGACTAATGTTTTATGGGCGCTCAGATGCTCAATACTATTTATCTGCTTGTTTGTGAGGCATTATTGCCGGTTTAATGAGCCAAATTCACTGAATGCTTTATTCACCTGAAGACGTTTCCTCATCCTGACACTCATTCAACCTCTCCACATTATGCACAACAAATATTTATGAGGTGAGAGTGGCATTTGATCTTGCATACCCCCAGAAACAGATAATACAATGTGTCGGAGAGCAGTGTTTCAGCATGCCAACCAGGTTACAGAAGCAGATTCTCTGTGCTGCGAGACACAATCAGAGCAGTCCAACGTTCGTGACAGACTTGGCATGTGAGAACACAAACCACTCAATGGGTGTGATGTCCAGCTCCTGGCACGCGATCATACCTTTTTAATTCCTCCTTTTTTCAAATATAAACTAAAATATCAAAGCAGAGTTCCTGAGAAGATGCACAGCCAAGAAGAGTAAAAAATCAGTACGTTCCCAGCTGACAAGATGACAGCATTTAATCACAAACCTGTTTCATCTTTGATAAGACACACCGCTGCGTTGTGAATGGTGACAAACATACATCCTCAGATATCTCCTTGGAAAATTAAACAGTTTAGCCCAGACACCTGCAGGATCTGATAATGAGAATGATGCTGTCACTGATTCAGTCAAAAGTGAAGATGACAAGAGAAGTTGTTCGTACTAACAGAGCCCGCTGGGTTACAGTGGTGGTCATGTTAGGTCACATATGAAGATATCTGAATGCTATATGGAGACATGTGAGAAACAGATTTATGCCTCACAACCATCTGATAATGCAATCAGTGTAGGAAATCTGACTGGAAAATTGTACTGTATGTTGCACAGTGGAGCAGAGTGATTGTTGTGTTTCAGTTTCTATTATGAATTTTACCTCCCATTATTATTAATAAAATCATTGAGATGGAATAATAACTGTACTGTGTCATGTTGTGTTTGTTTTGTCCAATAGTGTTGCCATGTGTGGTGAATGGAGTGCACCCACACTACCTCTAGGACACAGCATTTTTATTCTGTTACTCCCACCACAACCACTTTCACTTAAATTTAAGTGAGGAGCAGAGTGAGCCACATAGAGAGTGATGTCGTTTTTTTCCCATGTTGTGCATAATGTGGAGAGGTTGCAATGTACAGCAGTGCAATCTTCACCAGGATTTTCGCTTGGTCCATGTCTGTTATACCACTGTTGTGCAATGGTTTGACTCCATGCCCCACAGTCAGTTAACCTTGCAGTGCAGCTGGATCCACCTGACTGTTATCAGACAGATATTCCCTTATTAGTCCCACAGGGGGACATTCCAAATATGCAGCAGTGATAAAATACAAAGAAGGAATACAAGAAAGAAACGTGCAAATAAAATACAACATATATATGTGGTATTTACAGCTGTTATGTACATGATTGATATACTACATTTGGAAACTTAAGATGTTACATATTTTGGTCGAAGCAACAGGACCCAGTCAGGATCCTATGGAAAGAGGTTGGGGCGAGACAACAGCAGGAAGTTACTGCTTGTATGGAGGCTAGGATTAGTAGCAGTTTTATGAGATCTATTCTGCATTTATCTATGAAATGAAAACCCTAACAATAAGAAGGATATGTTTCCTCCACCTATGACGTGCTTTGGTTGGAGTTTGTTATATGAAGTACCTCATGTTATGTACTTTACACTGTGGCAGTATTGCCTGCCTTGTACATGATCTGATTAGCCCATCATGAATGTGATTGACAGATTTTCCAATCACTTGCTGACGGTTTGGAAAGGTTCTGCCCCTTCACTGTCTTATGTGCTGTTGCCCAGATGGTTTAGTGAAATTTACTGAACGGTCTATCTTGTGTCAGGCTGATTGTCAGTCATCACTCACTGCCTTCAGTACACAACACAGAACTACAGAGCTAGACAATGAGTTCCTTCAGCCAAATGGACAATCATGCAAATCCAATGAACCAGCCTGGAGAACACCAGCAGCACAACTACCACTCAATACAATTAAAATCAGACCCAAGAGCCCAATGCCTCACAAATTAGACCAAGGTAAGCCATCAGCCAACAGAAAAACTCTGTTGCTGAGAAAAGTCCTGACAAAGCCACTATTTAACGACCCAGCCCCCCTTTATTATAAATAAATGCATTTATTTTGTCTATTCTTAATTTAATGCTGTGGCAATAATGTCCATTAATTCCAGTAAAGCTGTTAGAATTGACACAAAACCACATATAACAAATGTGAGGTTAAACATCCAAATTTAAGAAGTTAAGGATGAATAGACTTGCTCAAATGTGTCCTTTTGGTCATTTTTGAGCTTTGTATGTTGTATATTCATAAATTATTGTATGACTTGCTCATTGGTCATTTGCCTGTAATTCAGACTTCACCTGTTCTTGTTATTGTTGATGCCCTTGCATGTTATTGGAGCTCTCATCTTCGTGATAAAACTGTATCAGAAAAAGAAGTTAGTTTTTTATGAAAGAAGTAAGGATGCCTAATGTAGTTTTTATGTAGTCGTGCCAGATGTCCTGTGTTGCTCGACCTGCTTTGTACTGAATTTATGGCAGAGCTGTACCCCACAAATATAAAAGTCCTGCATCTGCTGCAGATGCCTACAAATGACAGAGCCAGGACAGAGTAGTACAGCTCTGCAGATCTGAAGCACTCTCACTGACCAAAATAGAAATAGAAAATCGCCTATGCTGCAGTGACAGAGCAGAGACGGACTTAAAATGTACCTTAAAAGAACTTCTGGGTCACAACGCAGGTTGTGGAATATCAATCATGTGACCTCAAGCATGTCTTGTCACCAGTAGTGTTTTTGTTTCAAAATAATACACACGTGTTGTGCATGGTCTTCAGCAAAGTCTGTCTGATTCTCCCTGACGTGGTCAAAGTGTCAGCAGTCTTTGTTTCTCCTCCAACACTGCTGCTGTCACAATACACTAATGTTATGGTTACAAGAGTGACCATGTTCAATGGTGACTTTAATCAAAGAAGACTTTATTTTTTAGATTACCACACCAAAAATACTCAGCAGATGTCTTTTTTGTAAATATAAACTATGAGCTATTTGTCCCGGCCATGTCGGTCTCCAAAAAGTGATTTGATTGTGACAACACAGACAAAGTCACCAGGGGCCTGTTCTATGAAGCAGGATTACTGCCTAGCGAGGTAACTTTGAGGGTAGTTTCCGGGTTCCCTGTTCTACGAGACGGGTTCACTTCTTAGCGAGGCGAGTCTCCACGGCAACGTATGCTGAACGGCTACCCTGCTCCGGGACAGGTTAGGTTCCAGATTGAACTCGTGGACTATATAAACCCCACCCACCAACCAATGAGCTCTCTCAACCAGCTCCTGTGCAGGAGTAAAATCTGGGGGAGGACTCTCATTGCCGTAACGAGATCTTCAATGCCAACACTTCTGCTCCATGACAATATTTTATTGCCCGTCTTAAAATTGTGACAGGAATTCATGTAGGGCTCATGTGGCCTACATATCACACAAAAAATGTAAACACGATAGGAATGAACAAATGAATTAATTCATCTTGGAAATGAATTAGACATGTCTGGTGCATGTTACAGTAAAAGTGCATGTTGAACAGTGCTATTTCAGGATGATAATGGCACGAAAGATTTTTTGCACGCTATACTTATGCATTGAGACTGTCAACAATTTTCTGCCAGCACTCCCTCCGTGCTTTTGCAGCGGCGACAGTGTTGCTTTTGACATTTATTACATGTTTTAATTCTTCATACTTTGTCATGATCGCCTCCTGCTCCTCGTGTGTGAAGTATGCGGTCCTTCGCTCTCCGGCCTGCTCTGACGCTCCAGACTGGTCCACGTTTGCATTTGGTCAGATTCTGCGAGCTCCTTCTTATATGCGTGCACGCGCTCATTGCAGAGCTGGATCCACTTATGAGGTTGATAACCAGCGTCGTCAAACCGTTTAGCGAGACCACCGGCTACCGCGCTCAGTTCAGCGAGGTAGCTCCAAGGCTGTCTCGCTAGGCTGAACTTGCTTCATAGAATAGGGCCCAGATAACTTGGTCACTTTTTAAACCATAACACTGGTATCATGCTAGAGGCAGATGCTCAGTTACAGATTTGAAAGGAGAAAACCCCTTTTAAGCACAGATTCTTGTTAGTGTGGTGCCTACATATTCAGGGTCAGAATGGTGCAGCTTAAAGAGTTTTTTGGGAGGGCATTCTTTGTTTGCATTGGCTAAAGCAGAGAGCCAGAGAATAGAGTCAGAAAGGGGCAAAGCAGAGTGGAGGAAGGTGTAGCCAAGAGCACAGGCCCACACTTGAGCCCACACAGGCCACGGAGGTTTATATGTGTGGCACTGGTAAACCACTCAGCTATTGGCTTCTAAAATATGCTCTGATGGTGGGCAGACCAGCATCACACATGGCAGAGTGTGTCTGAGTCAGAGGGGCAGATAGCCAGGTTAGTTTTTTCTGCACACCTGATGTATCGAGGCTCTTACTTCAGTTCAGGTGAGTTCCACTCCAGCCTGTGGCCTCTCTCACGAGACATTTTAGTTGTATTGTTCAATTTTACAACCAAGACTCATACTTTTGTTAATTTGGAAGGAAAGGGACTAAAGAAGATGACAGAAAGACAGTCACTGTCTAAAAAAGGTAAAACAACCTCAATCATCTTAAACTACGTTGGTTTCAGGAGTCTAAGAATGCTGAATTAGTTGGGGAATATGTTGCCGCCCATGAAGGCAGCACTGCTTATTTTCAAATCATTGTGACTTTGATTTCAGCCATATCATAGCAGCCCTACTGCACATAAATGCTGCTACTGTTCCAACAGTCCAACAGATGGTTTTTCCTGCAACATGCACCGCTGTGATGAAGGGATGGTAACAGGAAGTGTGCAGGGCAGGTGAAAGCAGGCGGGGTCGCTTTGTAACCCGCCATCCTTCTTGTTTCAGCAACATATGGGGGCCAAGTGGGGTCAGTGCTCATTGCACATGTTAGCATGTAGTCACCCTTTTCCTTTGCGCCCCCTCTTACACACCCACCCCCACACACACACATTCACACACATACTCGACTGGATCAGTAGCCTTGGCTTGCAGATGAAGAGCAGTGAGATGCCAGCATCAACAGATGCCTTGCGCTCCTATTCTGGAGGGGACTCTGCTTTTCTCCCTCCCTTTGAAATCCAGGGTTTCTCTGAGCTGTTGTTCTCCATGTTTGGCTTAGAAATGCTCTGCCATTTTGGCAGGTTTTATTTTTCTGCAAGTGTCGGAGTGAAAGGGGCCAGGATTTTGGTCTCTAGAGCCTGTAGGGACAAGGGTTGGAGGTAAAACCAGCCTGAAGAGGGTCTGTGGTCTGAAAGTTTCTCTCTTGGGTTCTCTGTTTTCTATGACTCTTGCTGCTCTGTGGTACTCTGTGATGCCGAGCCTCCAATATCTTCAACTGAATCTTTTTCTCAAACATAGTGCAGTAAAAGTAGTGCTGCATAAAGCTGACAGTGCTTGGCCTTGGACATGCAGCAATGATTCACCCTGAAAAAATGAGTATAGATGAATATTTCACTGAAGGAAAAGTCACATTTGAATGAATAACCAATAATTAATGTTTGAAAATCAAGGATATCAGAAGTCAAACCCATAATAGTCTACGATCCACACAAGGCTGTACTACTGAGTGGTTCACATAAAAAAAACAAAATTATTGCCTGGTGTCATGTCTCATATTTGGAGAGGTGAAAATACAATAGTAGGTCAAGGTGAATTTTTTGTCATATTGAGGTTTGAAATAATCACATTTCTTTAGTTGCATGGATTCATGTTTTGGAACAAAGCACAGATTAAAGAGTGCTTGATATGTATGGGGGTCAAATTTATAGATAACGAGAAGCACTACAACAGTACAAACCTCAGCCAATCATGATTAACATTGTTGGGAAAGTTGTTCTCAACGATGTGGCCCGAACTCACACTGTTAACAAATCATTAAAAACAATCCAGAATCCACATCCATATTCGGATGGCCACCAGAATCCAATCACGTGTTTCTTGGATCCTGACCAACAGTCCCTGAAATTGTAATTAAAAGGTTAAATAAAATTAACAAGTTATTTGTAAAAATGTGGTAAACTACCTCATCTTGCAAAGTGAACATGCCCTTTAAACATTTCCTGGACCCACATCCATATTTGTATCACCACCAATTCCTCCATGTGCCAAGACCATCATTCCTTAAAAATGTGATCAAATCAAAATCTGTGGTAATTCTGAGTTATTATAGAAAATGCAGCACACTGCCTGACTGTGGACTGTTGCCAAATCCTTTCAATAATACCTGAAAAAAAACTCCACATCCGATTCCAGATGACTGTCAGGATCTAATCACTTTTTTCTTGTGCCAATATGGCCAGCATTTTCTGATAATGTCATCACAGTCTTTCACAAAATTATTGAGTTATTAGCAAAGATGTGGTAAACTGCCTTATCTCACAAAAGTGAACAAATCCTTTAAACGGTTCCTGTATCCACATCCATATTTGGATCACCACAATTCACGTACTGCTTGTGCGAAGACAAATGTTCCCTGAAAATGTAATCAAAACCCAAACAGACGTTTTTAAGTTATCAGAGAAAATTCAGAAAACTGTCATATCTTGCATGTTAATAAATCTTTGAAAATAATCCAGAGTCCAAATCCGGATTTGGATGCCCAGCAGAGTCTTTTCACCGTGTATCTTGACAAACATTTTCTGAAATTTTCATCAATCTCAATTCTTCGCATTTCAAGTGATCCTGTTTGAAATCTGACAAACTGACAAATGCCAGAAAAAACATCACCTCCTTGGCAGAGGTAATAACCACTTTTGACTGACATAATCAGTTTACCATCAAGTCGAGATGCAGGTTTGAGCCTACTATGACAAATTTTCCCTTTATACATTTTTAAGACTGAACTAGCAAAATGTGTGGTCAAAGGAACTCTGTCCTGAAGTCAGACTGGACATTTGTGCAAAGATTGTAGAAATGTCTTTGAGAGTGTGATGGAGTAAAGTTATGATACCAGATTTATTGAACTCCAGAATAGTGCTTTCACAACATTGCCAGCAGAAGATATGGCTGTTTGATTTAATCTGTCAAAGGTAGCTCAAACATTTTGAGAATGTTCCAGAAGTTGTTGAAAAGAGTCAAACACCCACTGATTCCTCAGTTAGAAATACTTTAAAAGAGAAAAACTCTTGCTGCACCACTTTAGCCTCTCGAATGCAGTGTAAATGAAATATTTCCAACTTTAAAAAACTGTATTTTCATCTGCTAGAAAGTTGTAAAAAGGAGACACTTTAGAATTCAACCCTTTACCTACAACTCGGTGACTAGAGTTTAGTTCAAGTGACATCCAGTGTTGAAAAATGATGCCAGTGTAAGATACTCTGCTCTACACTGTTTGGTTGCTCGGTTAACTACAAGTGATTTAGAGAGCATTTTTGAAACATGTGGCCCACCCCATCTGGACGTAGTAAGCTATTGTTAGCTAAATGTGACCTTCACATTATATGACTTTATGTAATGTCCTCTTATGCTAATTTAAGGGGATATTTCGGTTTGGGTTGTACAGAATAGAAGAGGGTTTTGTCAGAACTAGGCAATGGTCAGTGAGGTAGCTAAACAAGCTAAGAGATCCAGTAGATACACTGCTGGTTGCAGGTGCATTTATGTAGCGTAATGTGTGAGTTTTATGTGAAAAAAAAAAGACCCCAAAATATGTTGGGTTCATGGTATGATTGAGCAAAAAATTTCAGGGTGGTTTATTTTTCCCTCAGGAAGCCTCTGTGTTTGGCACCATCTTTTGAAGTAGAAAATGGTTATGTGTTCTTCCCCCTGTGCGCATTGATTTCACAGTTTTTTCACTTCTTTCGTCTTCCTTAATCTTGCTTGGAAGTATTTATTTTTCTCCTTGTGCATCCACTGTAAAAGAATGTCACTTTCACTTGAGCCGGTATTTGGTTCAGTGTTTGTCTTCTCTGCTGTTGTATCTTAACCTGACACATCGATTATAAATATTTCAGAAATCAAAATATTTCACCAGTCCATCTGGAATAGAGTTCATAAAAACTGTTTGGGGAGAACTGAACTGTTCATAAGCATCTCTGACAGGTGATTGGACTATTGTGCTGTCAATCAATGTCTATTAAAGGCCAATCTGGTAATGAAGTAGGCGGATGCTACTGCCTTACAGAACATAAGCCACTTCATAAACAAACTTGGATCAAGACATGTCAGAAGTAAGTGATAATGCCCGTTTTACAGAGGATTTTGTACCATTATTTATTTTACATTTATTAAAGAAACGTAATCAAGATCTGATAAAACAGCTACTGAAGTTGTTAGCATTCATGCTAATCTCTATAATTGCAGCCACTTCCTGCTGTTGTCTCTATCTTGCACCTCTTCTTGCTCTAAAAGACTCTGAATGGGCTGTGCCATTTTGGGCAAAACACAAACATTGTCAACTGGAGCTTTTCAAGATGTGCAAGGCCAGTTTTGTCTCCCTGAGTTCATAGAGTTAAATAGCAGATTGGCTGAACAGTGTACACAGGCAGAAAGACACAAAGCCATTTACTATGGCACAATAAAGTGCCAAACAACTAGACTTTCTGCAGAAAAGGTAAAGTGCTCTGAATTTTTCCACCAGTCGACTTACTGGCAGTCTAAGCTTATTCTCCTTTAAGATGGAGTGCTGCTGGGAGCCCTTTCAACCACTTAACTGACTGTTGTGAAGTACCTCATACAGACCACTTTGAAAAATTCCAAAATATCCCTTTAAGTTTTTTTGCAATAAGATAGCATCTGTAACTGTCAAATAAGCATTCATGCAGGACATTTAAATTTATTAGCACACCAATGTCTCAGAAAAGACACCAGAATGTTGTAGAGACCAAAAATGTAGAAACAGTATTACATTAGATATAACACAGAAGGGACAAAACAATGGGAGTCCACCTTCACCATGTGTAAAGTACAATACGAGTACATCATTCACTCACCAAGTGGGAACAACTATCTGGTAATTTTAGATATTTTTGACAAAATTCACTAAACTGTATAAATATATTCATCTCTGTTACATCACTGTCGTCTGATGTCACCGATAGATTAGATTAGATGGAACTTTATTAATCCCTTGAGACGACTCCTCCAGGGAAATTAAGATTCCAGTAGCATTTATACTGTATGTTGTGCTGTATTATATGACATTGACATTTAATTTAAGTCTAACCTGATGTCAGCTTGACTTCTTAATTCAGAGATTTAGCAGATATCAGTTGAAACACCATTAATCCACAACACAAATGAATGTGTTTTGGTCAAACTATATTCATCATCTCTCCCTCGGTTGGTGGGTTTGGCAGCATTTCCAATTACATTGAAGACAGAGATGAATAACTTCAGTGCTGTTGACCCCTGTGACCCATCCAGCTGAAGCTAAAATCCTCATATGGTTGTGTTAGCAGCTAACTGGTCTGAGTGGGGACTGAGAGGGCGTAGGTCCGATCCTTTGGGGGGATGGTTAACCGCAGTGTTGGTGTGGACGAGCGGCACCACCTCGCTGCCCTTGAGAATCCTGCTGTCGGTTTTGATAAACACTTCACCAAGCCGCACATATTGGTTTGGGGGGTTTGGCAATTACACATAGCGCCAGTGTCATAAATAATGATTACAGCGCAGCTTGTTTGCAATTATAATCAGAGATATAATGTATGAAGTTCAGCCTGATGGAAGGGGACCATGCAGGACTGCTTCAGCTCAGGACAGGTAGTTAAACCGTGTTTAATTACTGTTGTAATTTGCTCTGATACATCCCCCCCTAACATATCCTCCCAGAGTCCCAGTCCCTGCTTAAAGACCCGCGACAGTTCACTGGTGAATATTAAGCTGTGTGCTTTCACTGTTGCCATATATAAAAGGTCTATGTTTTATTTAGTGCAGGGGAAGGATCGCTCAAGAGGAAGCAGACAAGCTTCAGCAGTGGGTAGAAGTGGGGGTACTCAAACCACCCACCGCCCACACACGCATGCAAGAGAATAAAGGTCTGCATGCATACATTTCAAGACAGGGCAACATGACACAGAATTCATACACCAGTGTATTTTTAGCTTAGTTAGAATGTACTCGATATTAATTTTTCTGTAAAGAAACTACATTTTTTACACACCACTAGAATTTCAAACTTAGAAACACTTTAGGTCAAAATTATCATTGAACAATAATGATACTTGTCAGATATATAGGTAAAAAAAAATAAAGCCTGATATTTTAGTTTGTTTCTTCACAAACAGTTCAAGCCAAACTCAAAACACTGTCTTTGACATGTTTTACTCATTTTTAGGTTTTTAAATCATTCTCTAAATACAGTGTGTTTTAGAAATGGTCAAATCTGCTTTAAAGGTTGCTGATATGGAAATATTCTGTTTCTATCGCAATATAATAATCTTGTTTTCATCATGATTCTTTCTTCTATTATTGTTCACATTCATTTGCAAATTACCAACCAGAACCAGAATAATGTCCATAAATGTCGAGTTAAAAGCAACAATACTGAATTTTGAACACAAGTAAATGGCTGTTTTTTTTTTCAACGCTTAATTGTCTTAAACAACATGTGTGGACCATTTTAATATTTGCCATTTATAATTTGGTGTGGAGGTCTCATTTAAAAGCATGACATTGCTATTTACCTGCTTTCTGGAAATTTTGCAGAGCCAATGGTTGGCAACTTTGGCACAAATATGGTTTAGTCAAGGGTCATTTTCAGTACTTTTTAAAATCTGTTTCCATAATAATTATACAGATTGCAAATAATTATAAATACTTTCATTTGAAATCATGCAGACCGGAAAATATCAGGCTTCTCTGCACTAATTTGGCCAGATAGAATTTTTGCATCCTTAACTTTGTTCAGAGACTACACTGCATATATGAAACTGTTAAAAAATATAGTTTTTGTTCATTTAAATGGATAGTACTGACAAAACAATGCATTTTTATTTCCATTACAGGGTTGTTGTGTGACTCATATTCATGCAATAAACTGAGACAGTGATCTTAGGCCCTTCTCACACGAAGACGGCCCCGTATTGTCTTGGCGTCGGCGTCAAAACATGTATCGCTGTTTACACATCGTATTGTACATAGGCTTGTGCATTTACATGACAACGCAGAATCCATGCTCGTTCTCCCAGGTTCCACCCAAAACTGTCGTCGGGTTGCCCATCTGGTTCTGCTCCGAGGTGGATTCCACGCCAACAAGTGCTCATGCGCGCGTAACATGCTGCGTCTCTGCATGAGCACTAGTTGCTGTTGTTGCCGTAGCTGGTGCTGTTGGTGTTCTGTGAGCAAATGTTAGTATAAAAGTCATAGCAATATCTGTAGCTGCTGGAACAAGATCAGAATCAGCCCGTCTACTGCCATTGTTGTTGTGGGTTGGGGGGCGGGGAGGTGGAGGGGTGCTGTGAGGTCACCATCTTTTCCGGACGTATCTGTTTATACCAACTACGGCATGAAGACGAATACCCAGATATCCACCTGCAGACCCGTTTTAAAAAAAAATGCGCAGTCATGCACAAATACGCGTCCCCGTGTGTCAACATCAACAGATCGATAGTTTATTTTACTGGAGTCTTACAAATTCGTACTCGTGGAAAGCCCACCTTATGTGAGTGTCATTAATATACCAACTTTTATGCGTTGAGGTCGAGAACTTCAGAGAGAGTAATGACAGTGCACCACACAAGCACACACACTTGTCTTCCACAAGAATGAGATAGAACACAAAGCTACAGAATAAAATCCCTTTAAGCTGTAAGCATAAAAAAATAATAATGTTACTAATTAAGAAAACTCAAAACATTCTTTTTCGCACTGAGGTCCAGATCTTGCATCCTTGGGACACTAGCATCATTGCCTCCCTCACAACAAAAACTCCGATGTAAAAAGATTCAGGTGGGATGCCGCTGTCACAGGTGATCTTAGTTTGGAGAGGTGGAGGAATTTGTAAACAATTTTTCAAACCAAAAAAGGAAGAATATTTGGCAACAACTGAACAAGGATCGCCCCTTTCTGTGGCTTTATAACCATTGGGGACCTTGGTTCCTATCTTGGGTTTTGAGCAGTGCCAGAAGGTCTCCAGAGCAGTATTGATTCTATTAAGTAAAACAACCATTATTTATGTTTCCTGTTTTGTTTTATTGGTCTGGTGGGGTACCTCAAGGAGCAAAGGTCTGGAACCACCGTTGTAGGATGGTACTTGTTTCCTACTGTCACCTGTGTTGCCTTCTTTTAAGGACTCCATAATTTTCAGTTTCATTTTTAGCACTGGTCTTGCTTTGCAGTGAGGTAAGCAGAGGAGCGCAGAACTACAGCAGATAAAACTAGAGAAGCACTCAGAGAGTGCAGATCTCTGCCAGCGCTGCAGTCCTCACCCATATTGTGATTTTCACCATAAATATTAGTCCTACCTTTATTTCATCTAAATATTTAGATTCCTTGACCATGAAAACATACCATTAGCAATTGGATTCATAATGATTTAGTTCAGTAGTTACTCACAAAAAATCACATTTTTTGCCATGACGGCCAGACGCTGATCCCGATCAACACCAAAATTGAAACGGTTCTTCCTTTTCCCATGATGAACATTTCCTGAAAATTTCATCAAAATCCATCCATTACCTTTAGAGTTATTTTGTTCACGGACGGATGGACGGACAGACAGACAGACAGACAGACAGACAGACAAACAAACTCTCCCGAAAACATAACCTCCTTGGCGGAGGTAATGAACCTCGTTGAAGATGCTTCATCTTCCTAAATACATTCTATTCCTTCATGACCTGCCACCATTGTATTGTGCACCTAATCTTCACTGTTTTTGTTTAAGATGGAATCAAAAAGTAGAGAAACGTATATAAATTTAGTCTTAGTTCCACCAAAAGAGGGTGAGCTCTGTCCAAAGAGTGGAGTTTCCCCACCGTGATGTGCTGACTCGCAGGCACAAAGGCAGCAGAGCAAAAACAAAGAGGCAACAATGAATGAAACCTGTTTGTTCTTAAAACCAAAAATACTACAATTCACACATGCATAATGAATCATTGACATCCTATTTTTAAGTAATGTTGCATCCCTGATAAAAATATATTTCTGTATGCTCTCTATCTTTAGCTTTAAAGCCAATTTCTTTTTCCAGCCCTAGCACACTGCAGAATACTGTCATCACCTGAACCTGTGGGAAGATGAATTTTCCCTCTGTAAAGGAGCAAGAGGTAAATCAATGGAAAACCATTGGAGCTCTGCCATAGAGGGAGATAAGGCCACATCTTTTTATATTTATATGCATGTATGTGTAACATCAAAGTGGATATTAATAACTCCCATTGATCTCTGTTCTATGGGGTTCATATAAAGAAAATTGAGTCCCGGCTCAGTGCAAATTTCTTTCAGTCCAGGCTTCAGATTGAGCCGTCTGCAGGGGGAATGAGAGACAGAGAAAGAGAGAGATGTTTTCTTGTTGGTGATGTGCAGATGTTGCCCATTTAAGACGAGTGAATACTGTTAGAGAGAGTGTGGGAGAGAGAGTGAAAGAGAGCGCTGTGTGATTTTCTTCTCTCTTTCCCTCCTCCTAGTCTTTTTTGTGCCACAGAGTTAGCATCATTGGAAACACAATTCAGATTAGTGCGGGCAGCTCGTCCGAGGGGAGCTGGGGAGGGACGAGGGTCCTGCTTCTCTCCCTGTCCTCATTACCAAAAGACAAGGAGCTCGCCGGCAAATCAATGGGAAAAGCTTAGGCGCTAATGCAGGCCGTGGCTGGTGATGGGACTTAGCTTTGTGTGTGTGTTTCAGTGTGCTCATGTGTGATATCTTTCCCTTGTGCGTGTGTGTGCAGAAGTTTAATCATTTGTGGTACAACAGAAGGCTGGAGGAAAACATTATATTTAAATGACTTCTGAATGGCTCGCCAACAGAGTAACTTGAAAGAGAAAAAATTGCACTTAACTGCGCTGATATTTACCACGGGGACATGCAAAAGCAGGGGAGCCCTTCAATTACGCAGAGATAACGTCAGATTCATCAGTGAATTCATTCAGTTCAAGGCTAACACTGTTACCATTGTAATTTTAATTGCTTAGGGCATTGTTACCATGACAATAACTACTTAAAGAACCTGCAGTTTTGTTCCACTGTTATCAAAACAGTTTTAACTGAAGGTTTGATTACACAGAGATGCATTGCTGAAGCCACAACTACACTAAATTAAGCATTGCAGGGAAAATGATTCAGGGAGCACCCGAGGAGAGGATCTGTGTTCGCACACATGCAGTCAAAGATATCCATCCATCCATTATCTATACTGCTTATCCTATTTTGGGGTTGCAGGGGGCTGGAGCCTATCCCAGCTGACATTGGCTGAGGCAGGGTACACCCTGAACTGGTCACTAGCCAACCACATTGGCCACATAGACACCAAAGGGCAATTAAGGGTCACCAACATACACAACAAGTATGTTTTTTTTCTCTGTTGGAGAAAGTGGGAATGCCATGAGAGAACCCACACATGCATGGAGAAAACATGCAAACTCAGAAACACAGCATGATCCTGATCGGCATGCGGTTTCAACCAGAAACGTTCTTGCTCTGAGGCAAGCCAAATGCAGCCAAATCTGATGAGGAGAAAAAATACCCTATTACTCAAGTGGGATCTTTAAGATCTCACAAGGTGCTTGAAGTAAAACCAATCATAATATTGTCATAAACTACACAGGACATCAATAATCACCCACACCTGTTGCTTTGTCTGTTTTCATGCTAATTTATATCTGCTTTGCTTGACTGAAACATTAGCAAGTACTTTGACTCTGTCAGATCTGAAAAACAGCATCACGCTGCATTCATGCTGTTACATAGAAAACAACAGTTATACTGATAACACAACCTTTCTTATCCCCCAGGCATATTTTTATTCTTGGCATTTTAAGTCTTACTCATAAAAAGCTAAATTTGAGTCACATTTTGACATTAGAACCTTTAAAGGCTGAGTCTTGCTTTAGTTAGTTAGTTATCTTAATTTGCCAAATTGTAAAACTAAATATAGGTGTATAAGAATCATGTCATTGCAGTATTGATATTAAAATTGTTTTTAAAGTCAAACAGTAAAGAGTCTGAAAAAGTTTAAATCCACTTTGGCTCTTCTGGTTCTCAAAGACATTGGGTTTGTTGAATGCATTTAGTATTTTTTTCCTAAATTATAACATACACCTGGAATTTCTCTATTTGTGAAATTAATAACTTTATTGAGTTTTTAAAAGCAGAGCTGCCAACAACAAACCAACAATTACGACTACAGTGTTGTTTGAGGACATTTAAAGTCATTGTTTTGGTCATCTTTAAAAATACCATATCTGACATGTTGACCCAATAGAGCACTTCTATGCACAAATCTCCCTCTTTCTCAGTTGCCTGAAATGGCTAATTCCCCTTAAAGTGTCAGGAGCCCCTGTAGAGTGTCTTGGTGAAAAGTTGATTTGATCCATTCCAGGACATTGTCTGTAAAAAGAAGGCAACAGACAAGTTAATGTACTTTTCAAATGATCACTCACACCATATTTCAAAAGAGAACACATTTGCTACATCACTGTGCAGTAACTTACGGTTATGTTCTTTGTAAACACCAGGATTAATATACAGGTGGCTGCAATGGCATTGGGTTTTTGTGATTAGATTTGCTTGTTTCTGCTCTTAAAGTATGAGAGTCTTATGTTAAATAATTAAATAAATGTTTCACCCATTGTCACCATGTCTCATTGTTTGAACTTGATGGTATGGAAGTGGTTTGGTCTCTTAAGTGCACAACAGCAAAGTGTTTGTATATAAAAGACAGTGGACAAACTTTTGACTCCGCCAAGGAAGTATTGTTTTTTTTTCAGGGTCTGTCTGTTTGTTTATGTGTTTTTTTGTTAGCAAGATAACACAAAAGCTACTGGATGAATTGAAATGAAATTTTACCAGACGTGAGGTTTGATCCAACGAAGAAGTAATTCAATTTTGGTGGTGGTCTACATATTTGTCTTGATGCAGAAAATTACCAACATTTTCTGAAAATTCCATGATTTAACATTGAGCCATATTTCAGAGAATCATACCTCTGATATCACTTGATGGATTTGCTTAAAAATGTGCAGGATAATATATGTAATATAAATAATAAAAAATATAAATTTTGTCAGAATCTGGTCCGGATTAGTGTCCTAAATAAACATTGAAGTTTATAAAGGCAAATCCAATTCATTTCTCCTGGGCTGCTGAGAGTATGGCCCCCTGTACGTCATTTTGGGAGTTGTAGTTTATTTGAAAACTGATGTCAACATTTTTCAAGGCTATGTCACCACATTTCCCAGCTTCCTTTGCAGTGTCAGCGAAGGACTACTCCAGATGGACAGACATGAATGGAGACTCGACCGTCTTATTGGAGTGTGTGGTGATCCAGAATTGTATCTTTTACAGAGATTGTGGAAAAGCCACTGCTGTAACTGAGCTGCTTGGCGAAGGTCTGTGCTCTCTGAGTGCTTTTCTGGTTACTTTTATTTCTTGCCAACAAAATTATTACTTCTTTAAACTGACAAAAAAAGAGCAGCAGCTCCCTGTCAGCAACCCCCTGCGGCGGATACCTGCATCAGAGCATGCTAAACACCAAAAGTCTCACAGCTCAATCTGCTTCACGTCTGTTCCAACTCCGACTGCCGCCGCTGCTGTCACTTTAGCATTTCTCACTTTCATCCCACGCTCTTGTTTTGTTTACACAGGTAAAACTACCGGGTGCAACAAATGCTAAATACCGTTTTTTGTGTTGTGGATTTTCAACCCCAGCCCCTCCTTCCCCTCCGCCACTGCCGCCTCTGACATCTCTTGGCGCCGGAGGTGTTTCTGGGCCTGTGCAGAGGGGAAGACCGGGCATGAGGGAAGAGAGGGAAATAAATAAAACTGAGGAAAACAGATCAATAAATATTTCAGCAGCTGCTCCCTTCACAGACTTCTCCTGAAGCCATGAGAGGCTGATGGAGGGAGGGATGGATAAAGTGCAAGAGAGAGAGAGAAACCAGGGGTAATTGTGTTGCAGACTCTTACTCAAAGAGAGAGATGGAAGGAGAAAGAGAGAGACGAGGAATGGAGATAATTGTGTCCCAGCCTTTAATAGACAGAGAGCGAAGGCGTGAGTGAGGGGTGGAGGAGCGACACAGGCGGAGCTAATGAGCAGCACATACCAACATTGTCTCCTATGGGAGCTTAAAAAAAGCCCTACAAGAGGCTGGGTCCCTGGACTTTGGCGCTTCATAATAGTGACTGTAAGAATGTCTCCCTTTCTGACTTTTTCTCGTAATTCAAATTCCTGTCAGGCATTAGCGTCAGAGCGTGTGGGTGTGTAGTTTGTGCAGGGAGCAGTTCTAAATGATAATGAGCTGCTCTGGTAGCCCCGCGCTCAGCTAACGTGTTGCTGCGAATTGAGCGTGGCCACCGTCGATGCCACCACGCGCCAGTCATTAGTTGATCTGGGTCTCACATTGCAGGGGAAATTAGCATACCCAAATAGCCTGGATGTTTAATGTGTGGCTATGTGTTAGAGTGATATGTATGTTTAATGTGGAGTGAGAGGGAACATGAGGGTGGGGAAAACAGAGGGAGCTGATGAGGGTGGACAGGCTGGAGAGATGGAGGAGTTATGAAAAAATGATTGAAGGAGGGCTGCTAGGAGGAAGAGAGACAGATGGTGGAAGGGGAGGAGGGGCAGGGGGGATTCAGAGAGCCGCAACAGGCAGCCGATCGAGATGGATTGATTCTGCAGGCAGATGATTAGATGGCATCAAAAAGCACATGGATACAGTGTTTGGGTGATCTTGCTGTGAGTGGGAGTTGTCTAATTGTTTCAGGGTCACTTGTTGTGTGTGATTATGGTTGTATTTTTGAGGAGTTGGTGTTAATGTGGCATGCTGCTAGTTAGCAGTGAGGCAGAACACCCATAATATGTAGTGTGCCCACATTATAATAAGAGGTGTGGAGCTTGTCAGGTTACATGATAAAATACTTCTAGCTTCTGAAAGGGTAAAATAAAGTTGTGATTGTTGACCATCATCGGTTGTGGGTTGAAGGACACGAATTATGAAAAAGTTTTTTTCCTTAATCAAAGTTGGCCTGATTGATCCACCATCCATCCGTTTTTTTTTAGATATTTGATTTCAAAGCATGATCAGTTGATCAAAATGTATGCCCACAGTGGCTGATATGATCACCCGTGGATTAACCTGATGCCCCTCCTGTGGATGTCATCTGCTCATCTTCTCTGTGGCTATAAATTCATTTCAGTCCTTAAAGTCAAAGTATGTATCCAGTATTGAAGTCTGTGCTTAAATTCACACTGAGACCAACAGGATTAAAGCTAACCAGTTAAGCCTAACAAGCTACACGTTACTCTACATCATGTTTTTAGTCATGCATTAAAGGGCTTGGCAGTAAGATTGGGATGCATTCAGGATGGCTCGGTAAAATGACTAATTTGTCAATTCACAAAAACAAAAAACAACAGATGAGTCATTTTATTGTGTAATCTTGATGTCCTTTCCGAAGGAAACTGTGTTGCATTGTTACTTAAGATCTTTTGTACTGCTTTGTTGAGCAAACACTTAACAAGTTGTAAAACAAAACTCAAAACATTATCGGTATCGGCACAGCCATCCACACAGCACCCAAATAATGTGTGTTCTGGTATGCAGGGTGGCAGCATTATTTGGTGTCAGCTCCCCTTGCTTCACTGAGGAAATCTTTCGTTTAGGAGTGTTACCCACACATTTAGCTGTTTTGCTCATTCCAGTAATGCATGATCTTTAGAAGCTGTACCCCGTAAATGTGACTAATTAGGCTTTTTAATTATCTAAAATACATTCGCTATTGGTATTATTAAGGGGCGAAATAATCAACCAAAAAAAACATTTCCAAACTTTTATATCTTACACTTCTTGATGAGTTATTTTCCCTTCATAATAGCCAGTGTTTATGACAATGTCACTTAAAGGTCTACATGCTTTTTTAAATTGTGATGACTCTGCACACTGGCCACAGGCTGCATTCGAACCCAGGATGGCAGAAGCCTATATGGGCCATTCTGCCGAATTTGTCCAAACTGTGGTCCCACACTAAAAAAAACTATGTAACAAAACAGTTAAGAATTCAGACTTTACATATTTACTAAGATTCTGTTATGATCTATTTAACACACAAGACAGCAAATAGATAGTAACAAGCTAAATATATACAAAATCATATAAACAATTTTGTATTTTTTTTCAATGTTTTTTAAAATATCTTGTTGATTTCTTTTATACAGCATTGCAAAGATTTGGATGTATTGCAGGTTTATTTTTTTAATTTGAAAAGATCATTCAAAAAATGTTGTCCCACGCATTCATGTCACGCAACACAGATAGTTTTACCACATACCACATTGAGCGTGTTTTTTAGCCACACCCCTGCATTTTTGATCAGGCAGAGACTCAGCATCCCTCTACCTCATGGCATCATGGTGAGTAGTTACCTCTCATCATTTTGGAGTAAATGTGTTCCAAAATCTGAAAATCTGTCTGGAACATTTTTAATTGTCACTACCAAACACATATTCTCTGCAATTAGGTAAACTTTTGGAGGTTTAATGCAACACATTATGTTTTTATGGGTGTACACCTGTTCAACATCCATTTGCTGGCCATGTGCTTAGTAGCATTTTTTAGCTTTTAGCTAAAATTCGCTAAAATTGTCACAACCGAAACAGATGGTAGAGTTTCGGTTGTGACAACATGTAATGGTCCACTTACTTAAGTCAATGTTTGATCATTATTACCTCTTAAAACATGTAGATAATGCTGATTCATGTTTTAAATTATAAAGCATCAGGAGAAAGCAACAGGGAGAAATGAAAAAAAACACCAATATGGCAAAACAAAATATGTGAAAAACTAAACTTTTAGCCCAAGGGTGACCACGTTATTCTTAAGAAGTTGTTTGTTTTGTTTTAAGTTCATTAAAGTTCTTGCATAACACTTTCTGGTTTGTGTATTTTAAAAAAATAAAAAGATGTTTTAAAGGGACTGTGAGGAGTTTCTAAATAATTACAAAAAAGTCTCACTTTTAGATGTATGCCTGATGGAAATACACACTTATCGATGAGTTTTATAGCATCAAAATAGGTTATCTATAAATGCTATTCCTTAGCTTCACGGCTGGGTTAGACAGAGCTGGATTGGCCTGGATACTCAACTTCGGGAACAAGACAAATAAAACTAGAGCAAATTTATATTATTCAGACACGTCTTAGAGCACCGGGCTGTAAGTTGTGATATATAGCCAGCTACAAAACTACGATGCTAAGTTTTCCAAAAATTGCTTGTTGTCACACATCAAAAACTACCACTACATAACTAGAAAGAGATACATTACCTCGTCACTTTGCATCCTGTAAGTTGTTGAAAAAAGAAGTTGTAAAGCAATGCAGAGTTCTGAGGAAGGTCCGAGCTGCATTCATTAGCATCACAACAAACACACGCTTTGGCTTGTGGTGCGTTCCAGTTGTAGTCAGAAGTTGGAATTTCTGAGTTCCGAGTAGGAGACGACAACTGAAATGTCCCCCGAAGTCTGAATTTCCTGCTGGGATCTCGGTGAAACCTCGCCACCCTCGAGTTGACAATTAAAGATGGATGCCCCCAGTGGGAACAGTTATTTAGCTCCTGTAATAATCCATTTATTTGCACTTCTGACTGGGGTGTGTCGCTCTAGATCAGCTGTATACATAGTATTGTTAGACTTATATTTACAAAAATGCTGCCATAGTGATAATCACATTCTTCATGTGATATTTGTGAACAACAACACAGGGCGTGCTAACAATAGCTAACAATAGCCTGGTAGATCGGCATGTTTTTTTCCAACTTCAACTGGAACGCTGATAAGTCAGAGATGATGTCACTCCAGTTCCGAGGTTACTGGAATGCAGCATTATGACAGTCGCCGCGCGTGCTCATGGGTAGCAGAGTCCTAATGCATTGCATCCATTAAGTAATGTTACAGTAGATGCGTTGTGATGTTTGAGTAGGCTAATGCTACCCTTCAAAGTAAATGTCTTTGATAATGAATTGCTTCATTTGATTGATTATAAACATTTGTGTTCATAATATTCCCAATGTAAGACATGTTTGAAGTTAATATTAAGCAATAAGGTGGAGGGAATATGATACAACCTTGCAAACAATAGTAATAGTGGTCACTACCAAAATAGTGCAGTCACAACCGAAACAGTGCAGTCACAACCGAAACACTGGGTGTTTTGTTAAAAATAAAAGACATTGAGTCATCAACTAACATTTTATGATGACTATTTGTTAAATGTAGGTTCAATTTCATAACTCATTAACTTTGAGATCTATATAATCAGTGGAATTCATCTTACAAGAAAAGATTGGATTTTGATTTTGATGAGTCTTAGAAATTGAACTTTGAAAAATGTTTAAAATATTATTTTTATTGATTTTGTTGTAAAACCCTTCAAAAAAAATTTGTAAAAATATTCTTTAGAGGGGGCATGGAAGTACAATATGAGCAGATTAATATAATACCTTTTATTGCAGTGTGTTGCTATGTTTCGGTTGTGACACATTTTGGGAGCGGAAAAAACCTTTCAAGAACAGGCAGAAATTAAAATATGAATATTGACTGCACTATACAAGATATATGTACCTTAGATATGGTACAACATATGTATGGAAAAAGTTTTGGGAAAAAAAACACTGAAATAAAAAATTTCCAACCCTGCACTTGGGAAAAATTCGGCAGAATGGCCCATATATGGTCATACCTGGTTGCTTACCACTCTGCCAAACCAGCACTTTAGCCACACATATCTGGATCATTTTAAGCTAATTCAACTACTTTTTCCCATGTTGTTTTGCTTTTCTGTGTATGTTTTCCACCAAGTTAAGGCCAACAAGTAAGATCTAATTTTTCCCAAATAACTGCTCGTTGCTGAGTTGTAATTTTTACAACCTTGTGTTAGAAATGCTTTGCCTTCCATTGGATAAGAAACAGATTTTATTTAATCAAAAATAAAGTATATTTGGTAGGTAACAACACTGAGATAACCATGGAGATGAGAAATTGCCACAGATTAAAAAGTAAATGAAAGACGCTGAAGGGGACAGTAATCAAAGTGAAATGCTTAAAAAACAGGAAGATAACTTTTAATTTGACACTCAAAGGATCGGTGATGTCTTTATTTTAATTCACTTTGTGGCCGGCAGCTTCAGTAAGTGCACTAAAATAACAAAATATAGATTAATTACAGCCTTTTAAAGAGTAAGTTGTTAATTTTGGACCTTCATGTCATTATAAATAAACCCAGATTTAAATGCTTTTGCAGATCATCTGCACACACAGATTTAACTTCTCGATCCTTCTACCACGTTTCTGTGAGAAACATAATGAGGAAATCAAACCATGCAGATGCTGGGTGGTAGTCAGAGCTCGTTGGAGTTGTTTCCCCTCACTGTGTGTGTAGCGCTGTGATTTAAAGACATGCCTCCATTCTGCTGTCACCAAAGGCCGGCTTGTAGCTCCAGCTCCAGCTGTGAAGGCACCGGTGGGATTTCCTTGTAATAAAACGTCCATATTAGCGCGACATCCTGCCAGTGAGACCCAGTTAAGTCGGATTCCACCAAGCACAAGGCTGTGACAGCCCACAAATGGACTTAGAGGAACCGTTTCGCTGAGGATTTTTTTTATTTTAAGATTTTCATCTCCTTGGGGTTCCTGTTGTTAAAGACTGCTCCACATGTTTTGAAGCTTGAGATCACAGGAGTATTTCTTGAACAAAATATCAAATGCATGAGATTGTGGTGCTGTTATGATAATTGGGATGTTAGGTGTGATTTCATCAAACAATTGTGCTGCAATAGACCATTAATTGGGTTTGGGAGAAGACGCGTCTGTGTTATTGTATTATGATATTTCACTAATTAGATGTGGGCTTGGATAACACTAAAAGCCTCTGCCGCTTTCCCCACTTTTGTAATGCAGAGAGTGAAATTCCATTAGTGTCTGGGGGAAGCTGTGAGCGCACAACTCGACTCAGACATTATTTAAGACATTTCTAGGATATGGTGTGCTTTGAATTGTGCTTCAATCACATTTTATTCATTTATTCATTGAGGGATGTGGGCGAAATAGTGCAGCCATCTAATTTGTTGTGTAATATTCCTGCGGTGAGACAGTGACTTCCAAAAATTCTGATCAAAAATGGTTTCTTTAGACATCTCAAGGCTGTGGTACACTTTAAAAACACATGTCAAATGGTTTTTACTTCTCCCTTGTGTTAAAACAGCTTTAAACATGAAGGAATTTGGCCAAATCGTACTCATTAAAATGCATATCATTCCAGAGATGCAAGTCAAATTTCCAATTAAAATTCTTCTTCATTTTGTCCTTGCAGAGCCGCTTTTGAGTCTCAGTCATGGCAAATGAGCCGAGCAAATGTACATGTATCAATATAAATTATTTCCAAAAACTGATATTCCCTGTCATTTTCAGGATTCTGGTTTAATACCATTTTGATATGCCGATCAAATATTGTCAAGCAGGATCAGTGAATAAACAGAAGCAAGCATCTCAGCAAATATCCACTAAGAGAGGAGTCTCTAAGATCATTTCATCTCAGCAGCAAAACATCGCCCTCGCTCCACGTCAAGAGGGAGCTGAGTGTATCGACATGACCTTTATCTGGCCGGCAGACCTCGGATTCCATTAAGAAATAATGAAGGTGTCAGAAAAGGGCAATTAGCTGCTTAATGTTGGACAACAGTACTCTAATACAACATACTTTTGCTGACAAGTCAATACCTGCACCTGAAAACAGCTTCTGTACTTTTCTATACTTTCAAAGGGCTCCATCATACACTCCTTGAAAAGTGTGTGGTTGTGCAGTGCAGGGTTCTTTCCTATCTTCAACCTGAAACAGTGTCCACTTTAATTTCGCTTCTTTTGTTTTTCAAGTGGCAAGTGAACTTTTCTCAGTGAGTTAATTAGCTCTTGTTAGTGCCCAAGGGTAAGTTTGTCCAAGACCAAGGAGTGAGGCTCAGAGTGGCTCAGTGTGATAGTGTGCTCTGTCAGTGAGCTGAAGGTTGCTGGTTTGAGCCCAGCTCTGGCTGTCACGTGTCACCAGCAAGAGACTTGACTCCAGTTTGCTCCCTCTGCTGCATTAGTGGTGTGTAAATGAGTATGAAGGAAGGTGATGCTGATGGATTACTCTCATAGAAACTTTAAAAACTGCCAAAGTAATTGGGTATGAATGAAAAGCCACTTTGAGTGGCCAGAAAAGCTAGTAAAGCAATGTACAAGATCAAATCCATTAAACACTTAAAGCACAAAGCAATATGTTCCCATCTGAGGAAAAAAGATTAAAGAAATGGCCTTAGAACACCTGAAACCTTGTCTGACGTCTAAATTATGTTACACATTGTGCTCCTAACACACAAGGGATGTGTTATAAAGAATACATATTGCAAGGTTGTGAAATGGGTCTTTGTCGCCATTTTTGTCAAGAGGTCCTTTTTTTAAATCCTGAATGAGCCTTATCTGTTTTTCTTTTTGAGACAGTTTTTGAAAACCTTTACTGAGCTTGTTTCACACATTAGAGTTGCACATCTTCGCAATTAAGTATCTGCATATTTGTCAAAACAATTAAGATCAAGTTTTAAAGGAGCAAGCAGGAGAATTATTTCTGCGTGTTTGTTTTTGAGAGCTTTCCTGTGTGTGCTTGAACCAGCTTCTGTTCAGAGTGTTTCATACGGAAACAAGCACAAGCACACACACTCACATGCTCTCATGCAACTGTCAGTTAAAAGAATTCTCTACATGATTGAGCCATTAGCAAACTAATCCATAAATTTTAATTTAGACATTGAGTTTATTTTAGGCTCCTTGATAGGAAACCTAAAAAAGCTGGACAGAATTTTATCTGCATGACGTGTGAATGAAAATGCTTTAGCCATCAAGTGCACCAGACTCTCAAAGGAAATAAAGAACTGACACACTGACTTGTTTGTTTCATGTTACTCCCTAAACACAACCATATGTTATTTACTTAGTCTGAACTCCCTGTGCTCTTTGCAAGGCTACTGTATGTCATGTTAAGAGAAATAAACAGAAGAATGCACCTAATAATGCTTTGCACCTCGTGATTTGACAGCACACTAAAAACTGGATCCAAGTAGTTTCAAAACCACTGATTTTATAGATGTAAATGTGTTGATTTATGTTCCTCAGAACCTTTTTCTTCGGCTTTAGAACCCAAATGTCTATGATTTCTGTCGAGTTCAATTGAGAATCAGTGATAGATATGCCTTCAAACAGCAGAATAAAATAAAAAGCCTTGTCATGAACTGAGTGATGATGTGATTAGAGGTTGCCCATACGCAGTAAAAAGTCAGAAAGTTCAGGATAAAAATATTGGAGTCTGCACAACAACTGAATAAAACCGCTGTCAGCTCCATGTTAGAGCAAGACCCAATATATTGAAGATTTAAATCAGCTAATATTGAAGCTGTAGAAGATAAACAGCCCAGTTCAACACTTGTTATTAAGCTTCATGTAGGCTGATTTATCATAAAGCTCTCCTTTATCAAAGCCGCAGTTACCTTTTGTTTGTTATTTGTGCTTTGACAGCTGTAATCAGAATTGATCTGTATACTGCAGGGAGGCAGCTAAATCAGACATGACAAATGTGGGGCAGACAGTGCAGGTGTTTTCTCAATCAGGCCGACGCGATTGATCCTCCCCCGAATCCATCATGATCAAGCCTTATTGACATCAGGCTTCTATTAAGATTTTTTTGTTAGACAGGAGAGGAAAAGAGGGAGACAGCAGCTGAGAGTCTCTGCTGAGAAAAGTTTGAGCAAATAATTGTATTTCAAATCAGCCTTACAGAGCGTTTATTAATCCAACAGTGCTGGACAGAATTCAGCTGCAGGTATTGATTTTCCTTTAATTATTATTTTTTTTTTACCTGACTGGTTAGGTGTTCTGCATTAATGTGATGAAGTTATGATGGCAGGGGAGGCCTCGTTGATTTAATGAATCCAGACAGTTAGAGCAATAACAACCTGTGTAATGGATTACACTTGATTAAAGCATAGTTTTGTCTAAAATGTGTTATTAACATTCAGCTCCTGAATACATTTCTGACGTGCTCGCTGTGTACAACCCTCCCTGACCCCTCAGGTCATCAGGTAAAGGTCTTTTGTCTGCATGTCCAATTAGATCAAAGTCTGTAGAGGAGGCCTTTAGTTAACTGTACTCACACATGGTCCATCAGCTCTGTTTCTACCTTTAAATAAACTCAAAACAGCCCATTTCCTGCTGATTGGGTTTGCTTATCAAACTCTGAAATGTTTTTATAATCTGAAATTGCCAATTTTCTTCCGTGGTGTTTCATGTTATATAAAGTGTCTTATAAAATTGTGCTGAGCTTTTATCTTATTTCTGAGAAGTATATTAAGTCTACTTTATGTGTCCTCACATTTGCACTTATGAAATGGTTATGGGTCCATACAAAAATGGATTAATTGGCCAAAGAAAAAGAGTGCTCATGCATTTAAAACAAAATTTCAGTATAAGTATAAATTAAACCACAGTTTTAAACCACAGATGAACAAGTTAGACCAGGTAGTTTGAAACATGTGTGCCTGTGAGCATACTCTAGAAATAATCAATATGAATGTATGAACCCAGGCTAAGGGAAAATGTGAGCACTTAGAATAAGGTCCACTCTTTCTTTGTTTATCTGTTTATGGGAATTCTTGAGGGGATCCAACTTGTTTGACAGTTACTGACCTTTGTGTTCTGCTAACTTATTTTGTTATATGACTTTCAGTATATTACTTAAATGGCACCAACATTCACCTTGGCTGTAATTATCATTGGGCTAAATGCATTTACATTATAATCTATAGACCATAGCAGACTTAAGATCTTTAAATTAGTCACATGTATGCCAAGGGTCTATAACAGGGACGGGCAGAATATAGCACGCTGGCCACATGCGGCCCTCCTCTTCACTAAATATGGCTTAGAAGTTCATTTAAATATCAATAAATAATAATAATAAACTATTTATCTTTTTTTTATGACACATACAGTTTTAGTAATAAATTAGCTGTGTTTTTAGTGTCCTCTTTATAGGAAAAAAAACAGTTTATGCATTACTAAATTGTTTTGTATAAATAAAAAAAGACCTATAAGTAAAACATATTTGAAAAAAAGTTAAGTATAACATTTATAACAAAACCAAAAACATGCCCGTTAGGTGTCTCTAAATTGCCCTTATGAGAGTGAGGATCAATAGTTGTGTGTCTTTCTGTTCAATGTGTTTGCTGCCCCCTGCCCAATGGCACCTGGCCAGGACAGGCTACAGCCTCCTTCAACTCTGAAAGGGAAAAGCGATATAGATGACGGATGGATGGATGGTGTAGTTAATTCTTAGAGAAGCTATTTGTTTTTGGAGAAGCCATTTGTGCCCCTTCTTTAGTCAAGCATATACCATCTTAAATAATGAGTGTCTGGCAGTATGCAGCGAGTATCTTGAAGTGTCCAACTGTGTTGGTAATTGTGTCTCTCTCAATGACCAAGCTGTCCATCCCTGGTCTATATGTTGAAGCAGATTTGTCTTCACTTCTTGATTTTAGGAGGTGCCATGTTTTTGTTAACTATGGGTCACTGAATTCAGCTGTGCCCCCAAAGCTTTCCCTTCTTTACTCACTTATTGACAGACTCTGAAAAACAAACACTTGAGCCAATGTCTGTCATTTAACGCCCTGAAACTGCCCTCCTCATCATAGAGGCATGGTTTTTATTCTCAAGTATAGAGATGTCTGTTGTCAGCGTTTTGACAGTCCAGTTTGATGTAGAGCAGTGATTCTCCTCTTAAAACTGGGACTTCTAAATGAGAAGAAATTGTCTTTGTACAAGTGTGAAAGCAAAGATGGCACAACACAAAGTTGTCAAGTTGTATTGTTGCCGTCGGACTGCCTTTGAAATTCTTTGGCTTTGAAACGGCAACATTTCAATTGAGAGGACAGCAATTACACAGGCAAACAAAGAGCTGGATATAGCAGCTGTACTGTAGAAAAGGCTTCATTATAATATGCAATCCAGACTGTATGTAAGCTCATACTATACATCTAAGCTTAGTCTACTTGGCCGTTTCCTTTTTCCATGCTCTTAGCTCACTCTTAAAGACAGAAGCTAACAACCTACGGCCATCTGTTTGCTACTTTCTGGGGCAACTTGATGCCTAGAGGGATATGGACATATGTGATAAAAGGTACCATCAGAGCTGTCAGCCCTCTGAGCCTGCCCTGACTACCTGGGGAACACTACATACTCACAACATGCTATAAAAGCAGCTTCAGATGTCCTGCTGCGTTGGCCTCTGCAACAGAGTCCCTTTGAGACAATTTACAGGAATGTGCCAATCATAAACAGCTTGCCCCATGTCATACACATGAAGGATGGCCTACTTAAGATGTTCAAATATTCAAATGTACAATGACAGCCCCCCAGTAGTTTACCTCTACCAGTCTGTCAAGCTGAAGATTGACAAATATGTCTTGAGAAATGGAAAAAAATATGGTTGAAATTCCTTGTAAGCGTTTCTGTATGCCCATCAGGAATGACTGAATTGAAATGTTTTCCTTTAAACATGTTTTAAGAGATTTTTTTTATATCTATCTCTGTTTTTGGCCCTCGAGATGTCAGAAACAAATTTAGCATTGTTGTTATGTTACTTTTTAATTCATCAAATACACCAAACGTCATCATCAATGATGCTTTACTCACAGTCAGATCTGAAAATCAATCCAGCTCCAACTGATCCTCAGTAAATATCCACATAGCTGCGTGTGATTACTGTTTCAGCATCAAGTGTTTATACACCAGTATGACCTGAAACTGCCAAAATACAATTTTTCTCTGTTTCCTAGAATGAAATAATCACAAACCATGCAATTTCGATAATATTAGCTTCACACTAAAATTAGCTGGTGCGTCAGGCTTATGTCATCACATTGATGACATCATCGGCGCGAGGAAACGCATCCATATAGATAATGGAAAGAAAGATGGAAGACGTGGACATGGTTGTCAGCTGTATTTGAGTGCTGGTGACACAAAGGTGGATGGAATTTGTTCCTGAGATGGCAAAGAATCACGTAAGTTAAAGACAGAGCGGACAGTATTATGCCATGAGCATGTTATGCTGACATAATAACGTAAATTAGCGAGTCGACCCTGGTGTGATGTTCCCACTGAAGCCGATCGGGGGTGAGCCGAAATAAAACCGGTGTCACCTGCAGGGTCAGTTGACCTGGGTTGAAATGCAGATTAAACCCTTTCAAACCTCTAACAGGAGCCGATTGTTACCGGGTTTAAACAGGTTTTCTGGCCAGTCTGAAAGGGGTATAAGATGCCATGCATTTGTTCATCTTAGTTGAATCAGGGCCAAAGGGCATTTAAGCTGTGTTTCCACCAAGCAGTCCAGATCAGTTTGACTCGAATCGTATTTAATTACAGATTTTTCTTGCAAGATGAGGAGAAAACATACTCAAATAGCTGACCTGTGCTGTCCCACCTATTGGCATCCAATAGGGTGAAAGGGTGCCAAGTACAAACCAACCCTCAAGGGTGGAGCTAAAAACATTGCAGTCTGTGGGTTAGCCACAGTAAATATCCATTTCTGTCTGACCAGAGCTTAAAACAAGAATACATGCCTTGCCAAATCAGATGGCAGCCTCAGGGGCTGAAAATGGAGGCCTATGCAAAAATGCTAAAGTCTGTAGTACTCTGAATGACCACTTGGGGCTGGCTGCAAAAAAAGGAAGCTTTAATGGTTGTTTGTGAGACAATCACAGTTTTTCATAGCCTTCATACTCATCTTTGTAGTCTGGTTCAAAAATCATCTTTAGTCTTAAACTATAACACATATATGTGCTGTCACTGCGAGGGGTACATTTTTTTGTGTTGTGCCTGTCTCTCTATTATTGAGGATTATTGAACATTTCTGGTTTTGGAAACATTGCGTCCCCATTAGTCAGATGGCCTTAAGTCCCGCCTCAACATGACCTCTCTGGTAGGCTAAGTTCAGGCTGGTTTTAGATGACATGCATTGACAGTGTCCATTAGAGCATTAACAGCATTCCAAAGGCTCCTAACATTGATTATTGCCATAGTGACCTTGGACCATGCATTAATAACTGCTGTTGTGGAAGCACTTAATAGTAAAATGCAGATCCCATGTATGAGGGCTACACTTCATGGTTGCGTCAACGACTTCCATCAGTCATTTGCTGCCATGCTGCACCTCCCTCCAGTTTCTGATTTGGCTCTTTGTCTTTTGGACTTCGGAAAAGACTGTTTTGGAATAAAGCTGAAGACAAGGCAGTGTTTGCATGTGTGGCTTCTGCTTTATATTGGTAAGTGGATGAGGGGATAACTCTGCATTAGAGGAGCTAATTGTAGGGGCTTGAAAGGGTAAAGAACCTCCTGGGATGGACTTTGCATGAAGGATGGATGTGCCAGATAGAGTGGGCTGGGGCAGAAGTGCACCATATGGGGAGCTTTGTGTGGCTGTGGTTGGTTGTTTTATTTATTAGCTCTGCCAGGCTGGTTGCCACACTCATTTCATGCCTGTGTTACTCCACCTGCATCTTCGGTTTGGGGCCCTGCTAATTCAAAGTGGTTCATAATCGGAGAACATTTGCTTTCCCTTCAAATACAGAAAACAAATTAATAAAGGAAAAGCAATATGGTGTTTACAGTAATTACAGATGATTTAGAGTGGGTTTATTTTTTGTGTATGAGCTTTAGGCTTTTAAACTTATTCATAAATTTGCCTTTTGATCTGGTGCTACCTTTTAGATATTCAGGGTTGTAATTTGAATATAAATGTGCTTTAAATCCTGATTTTTAGCAGCGGAGTCACGACTGAATGTGACAAATCATCTCAGCCATGCTGCTCTGACTAATATTTACTTGCATCATGTTCCCCAGCATGTTAGCTTTATTGCTATTTCACACCACTTACTCATCATAATGTCAAACTCCTCTGAGTCACTTATTGATTCAACAAAGATTTGTTATAGCTAAAATAAATATACTGATATAATAGCTCTCTACTGACAAAATTAACTGAAAAACACCATCCATGAGGCATCAGCAGACTAAAGATAAGAGTCACTAGCAAGTGTTTCCTTCAGGAGAACACTTTTCACGAGCAGTGCGGGTTGCAGGGTGTTAGATTGCATTATTTTGTCTGTTTGGCTAAATTCTTCTCCATTTTGGTTTCCACACCTGCACCTCCATTTTTTTCTAGTTAGTGTCTGTGGCTGTGTCATGCTGTGCTACTTTTACAATACTCACCAGCAGCACATTTTATAAGTAATCATAGTGTTACTTAGCATTTTAAAATGTTATATTGCATATTCAGTTGTCCCAGTTAAGATGTAGGCCTAAATTATGGTAGAATGCTTGCCTGACTGAAGTTATTGCTGACTTTGGAGTAGACAGGGCTAGCCTTATCACCTCAACCCTGCAGCAGTACGCAGCAAAAAGACATGGGAGCCCGGGCTTAAATCTTTTAGAACTTGTGGGTTTATCTCTGCTCACACTACTTAAACTAAAAATTGATCTATCTGCTTCTTGAAGTGTTTTTTCTTTGGCATTTCTAGCCTTTATAGTATTGGAAAAAAGAAAGTGGTTAAGCTTGTGAAAGGGTGTAAGAGAGCAGGGGAAGACACTTGGCAAATAGACTTCAGGTGGGAATGGAACCTGGATCAGCAAAAGCAAATGTAGGACATATGCAGAGCTTACCACTCTGCCAAAGCAGATCCCAAGTTTCCTATGTCTTAAGATAACTTTTCTCAACTTTCCATTCACTGCAACAGCATATCTCAAATGTACACTCTGACATCTCAATTCTGAAGCCTCTGAAAAGGCTCATCTTTGTATAACAACTTATTATTGAGCAGTGGTTCTCATTTACTTTCTGCATTGCTGCAGTAGTAGCAGCATGAATACTTATTTCTTAATTGACTAAAAATAATAGTAACACTTTAAAACTCCCGACAGAATGAAATTTCCCACATCAAAAAAACAATAACCAAGGAAATCCACAGAAGCCTGTTGTTGGACAGCCCACATTAATTTTTACATAAATCTCACCTCTGGCCTAACAACTTGCAAGTTGCAGTGCAGAAGTTTTGATTGACACCTGGGATCACCAATTCATATTCAAGGGACTTCAGCCCCTAATTGGTCATGGCCCTTCCAAGACAAGACATGCCCTCTTGGTATGTAAGCACACCCTCCAGGCCAGGTACGGTCAAATCAGGTCTAAGAGCACATGCCAAGTTGACACTTTGCCATTCACCATTCCTGATAACTTGTCTGTGCCACCAGTAACACTGATTCTACTTCATTTGTAGTTTTTACATGCAGTGAAGTTTAAAGGTGCAAACCCTACAACCTGAAACTCCAGGGGCAAGGGACACCAACCCCTTTCAGCTGCATTACCAACTGCTGTAACCAGCGTCAGTGCCTGTCATTGTCAGCTTGCATCTCCCAAGCTACCAAACCTACTTCCGAATTTGTTTCAGCCTAGACTTGAACTGGCCACCCTTTTGGTCCCCAGTCCAAGCCCTCATGGACTGAGCTCCACTGCCACCCTCAAGGATCGACCACCTACTAATAAAAAAATCTGTGGTAGAAGCATGCCGTAACACACAGACATGAAGAGTGGGCAATCTTCACACTTTCATATACAAAAGTTATCAGAAAAGTCAAAATTTTTGGCCAAGCAGTGAATTCTCTCCGATTTACATTTTTATTACCTATTTTATAACATATTTTTCTCTTCTAATCTATTTTTTTCTTCCTTCTCTCCATATTGGAGAAAACTTTGATAACATTTATGTTAGTCAGCCATATTACTCCAGCCACCTAGTGACCCTAAAAAGAATAAGTGGCATAGATAACAATTGAATGGATGACATGGATGCCTATCAACTGCCCAGAGTCTGCCACTTACTGAGTCAAAAGCCCTCCTCACACGAGGATGGCCCCGTGTGGTCTTGGCGTCGGCATCAAAACATTTATCGCTGTTTACACATTGTATTGTAAATAGGCTTGTGCATTTACATGACAACGCAAAATCCATGCTCGTCATCCCAGGTTCCACCCAAAACTATCGTCGGGTTGTCCGTCTGGTTCTGCTCCGAGGTGGATTCCACACCAACTAGTGCTCATGCACGCCTAACCTGCTGTGTCTCTTGTTGCTGTTGTTGCCATAGCTGGTGTTGTTGGTGTTCTGTGAGCAAATGTTAGTATAAAAGTTGTAGCAATAGTTATAGCTGCTGGAACAAGATCAGAATCAGCCCGACTGCCGCCATTGTTGTTGTTGTTGTGTGTGACAACGTGGGTTGGGGGACAGGGAGGTGGAGGGGTGCTATGAGGTCACCGTCTTTTCCGGACTTATCTGTTTATACCAACTACGGCATGAAGACGAATACCCAGATATCCACCTGCAGACCCGTTTTCAAAACAAGATGCGGAGTCATGGACAAATACGCGTCTCCGTGTGTCGATATCACCAGATAGATAGTTTATTTTACCGAAGTCTTCCAAATTCGTACTTGTGTAAAGCCTGTCAGAGTGTACAGGAGCTTGTGTGCTTGGACACAGGAAGATATTCGTTAAAAACAAACCTAACCTTTCAAAGCAGCATGACTTTTTGAATGTCATTTCTGACATCATGGGGATCCATCTCACAAAGCATCAAGCTGATGCATTACTGGATCCGTAGAGGAGTAAGAGGCAGTAGCTGTAAGTGTGGTTTAGGAATGAAATATATCCTGTCGATATGTGAAACACAGCTTTCACATTGTTTATAGAATGAAGTAGAACAATATACTCACCCAGAAGGCTTTCCTGATGCAAACAGTGCTTCGGGAGATATTTAGATCCAAAATCGAGCGGTGGACACCCATATAATGGTAGCACATAGGGCATACAGCGCCGCTCCTAAAACTGCATTAATCGTCCAGAAACTCCAAGACAGTCAAATATTCCATCATGGTCTGTTCGGGCTACTCCTCCATGACAGTCTGTGTTGCCCCAGACATGTTTTTGTAACTGTGCCAACCTCTGAACTGAAGAAGAAGAACGTATGCCTCCGCGCCTGCGCAGTACTCTCTGTAGCGCTGCCTCCACATCCTCCTTTCTATGAGCTCCTCATCTGTATACTTTGGCTTGAAACTGTAAGGTCACCCATCATATTCAAAGTTCTCCTCCACAACATCTTCATCCAATAGATATTTGTCCATTTTGCACAAAACTGGAAGAAGAAAGTCGTTGTGTAGCCGGCTGTCTTCCGCTGAAACAATGAGCCGCACTGCGCAGGCGCGGAGCAAGCGCTCTTCTTCTTCAGCTCAGAGATCAGTACAGTCACACAACATGTCTGGAGTGACACAGACTGTCGTGGAGGAGTAGCCCGAGCGGACCATGATGGAATGTTGGTGAAACTAATGAGTTTTTGGACGATTAATGCAGTTTTAGGAGCGGCGCTGTATGCCCTATGTGCTACCATTATACCGATGTTCGCTGCTCGATTTTGGATCTAAATATCTCCCGAAGCACTGTTTGGATCAGGAAAGCCTTCGGGGTGAGTATATTGCTCTGCTTCATTCTATAAACAATGTGAAAGCTGTAGAAACCGAACTTATCCTTTAAAGTAGGCCAATGGGGGAAAGAAAGAGCAAGTGTGCTTGTGTGAATGATCCTGCTGAATGTAAAATATCCTCATTGTTGATGAGGTGTTGCAACTGATATACTGAACACTGAGTGCAGGACAGCATCTGTTACAAGCAGCTGCGGAAAAACATTAAAATGATGACAGAGGAGGATTCAATTTCAAGAGAAGAAAGCCTTACCATAACCAGTGCATTTCTGGAGCATACCAGTCAATGTCATTCTCTCTCTCTCTCTGTGTCATGGTAAATTTGCCCCTGGTCAGAGAGCCAAGATCTTTCTAAATTGCTAGTTAGGGGCTGAACTAAAGTAGGGATGAGTCTTTTGAGAGAGAGCTGAAGGGTAAAGTGAGAGGTCTGACCTCTTAACCAATCACTGAGGATTGGTTTGGAGGGAATGAGAGGCTCTCAGCTGCAACCCTTTTCCCACATATTGCGAACAAACCCTGAACAAAGAAATCAACTCAGCCTCAAGCACCTAAAAATAAGTCATGCTGAAAGGTTTGACACAAACATTTGAGCAAACTCAGTTTTCTACCTCTCCTTGATAGTTGTCAGAAAAATACCAGCAACTGCAACAAGTGCGTCTCCGAGCTGAAACCTCATTTGGCCCCTCTCTGTGTCTGCACCTGGATGACCCGCCTGTCCAAAAGATTGTCTGAGTCCATGATCCGGGAGCTCAGTCCAGCATGGTTTCATCTCACGGTCTGTCAAAGTCCGCAGAAGAGACAGCTCTTTTTTTCATTCTCTTATTCGTTTTCCCGTTATCAAACAGACAGCCTTTGCTAAAAGATTCATGCGTGTGGACTTTGGGTCATTAAAGAATGATCCTCTGCAAAGCTGTTTTTCACCCTCATAATGAAATCCAATATTCATGAAATGGATTTTTGTCCCTGCTCTCTCTTTCACTCTCCATAAATGTGTGTTTGCTGCCATATTTAGTCAGTATTTGCACAGTCTTGTTAGGCTAGCATGGGTTAATGGTATCCTAAAGGCGCATTTTCAGGCCACCCAGTTAATTACACAGGGTTGATGGATGACCTGGCTGTATATTACCTGTGTAAAGCTAAGCAGAGTTAGGCCATATCTGGGCTTTTTCCAGATTGGGGTCAGAGTGAAGACCAGTTAATCAAAGCTTTGTTTATGCCAATATGGTGCTCGCCAAATAAAGCTCCTAATTAATTCTAGAGAGACATCATCAGGTGATTGGTGCATGTGTAACCAAAACCTACGTTATGTTAATTTTGACATTAAAATGATACACAATCAGTGCTTTAAATGATGCCTTTGCAGGTGCTCATCTCACTCTTTACTGCTGAATAAATTACAAAGAATTCTGCATATTCACACAATATGACCTTTTTAGATTCACATTAGTGTCTTTTATGTCTCCAACTCTGTAATGCAACGAAACAGAAGCTGCCTTTGTTTGTGTTTTCCCTCTGAGTAATGACAAATATTTTAACTTGCATCACATTAATTTCGTCCTTATTTTTATCTTCATTTAAACTACATCTTACAGTTTCAAGGCATCAAGGATGGCACGTTAAAAGAAACAATGCAAGAAAATTAGCACTGCCAATTGTCATTCGACAACAATGTCAAGAGTGCATTGCAAAACAGTAGCAGCTTTCCTGTCAATTTATTTGTCACATTTTTCAAAATGCAGAAATACAGTATATTTTGAAGTACAACAGGCAAACTGAGGTCATTAGTGATAATCAAAGACAACCAATGGTCACCAACTGTTTTGGTCACGTAGAGCTATTTGAAACTCCTGTGTGGTGTCTTGGCCATGTAAATGACTGTTTTTTTTGTTGATGACCCACAAAAGAAATGAAAAGTCTTTTCTATGCAACTTTAAACCCCCTGCTGCAGAGGGGTGTATTGTTGGAGTTCACATGCTACCCGAAATGCTTTTGTTACGTGGCATCACTGCTGCTATGTACAATAATTAACATAATTAACTGTTTGAGGAAAAACAAGAAGACTTTTTGGCCTGAAAACAATTTTCATAGGTGGAGGAACTGATTGGCAGTGAGATGATTGGCACCACTTTGACCACGGGGGCACCCAAGTAAAACAAAACAAAACAAAACAGGACCAACAGGAGTAATAAACTTAATTTTCTGTTTATGTGCTTGTTTCTGTGAAACATAGTAAATTAAAAATTAAATTAAAACAAACAAACCCATTCCGCATGTTGCACTAAAAGATAAAGAAGTACCATGAAAAAGCTTAAGAGAGAAATAAAGAAAAATAATATTTTTTTGTGTTTCATTGCTGAACAGTATTGGATATTTATTTATTTATTTATTTAACGTTTATTTAACTGGGATGATACATACAACATTGCCTCAGAAAATGGGACAATGTGAATGTATATAAGACGTGTAGCTTATACAAATAGAGTAGTACAGTGAATATAGTCAATAAGTACTATGAATAAATAGACACAGTTGTATTCAATTAGAGGCTAAAACATAGGATTATTAAAATAGTATACTGATAATTACTTCAAAGTATGTGTGGGCATGGGGACAACCGTGGAACCTGATCACACATGACCATATTGGGTCATAAATGTTCATGTGTACTAGATCAGAAACTTTTCTTTAAAGGAGACATATCATGCTTATTTCTCCTTTTCACTATGCCAGACTAGGATGCCTGTAAAGCATTTCTACCCTCAGTACAAGTCATTTAGTTCCTTCATTGCCCCACAATAGCGTTCTCAAAATCCTCATTTTAGGCCCTTAACAAGGTCTCGTTGAAATGATCGGATCTCAGGATGACCTACAGTTACCTCGCAACGTCACAGCCCTTTGTGCTCTGATTGGTCAGTTCTATCGGGGGTAGAGCCAGCCTGTCCTTCTTCTTCTACTGTATTTTCCGGCAGGCTCAAAGCGGCAAGCGCGTATTGAGTCCCCCTACAGGCCAGAGCAGGTAATGAGTGAGTGTGAGCTAGGGAACTATAAACCCCTGCTGGATGAATGTGTTCCTCGGTGATGGTTTTGTGGTTAACGGACATCACAGAGGAGAAAGTGTTTTATCAGATTACTCCAATAAAAAGAAAGGTACCTCGTGACATCACGACGTTTGAAATCTCGCGGACATCTCGCAATGACCTATTTTCAGAGGCAACAAATCTCGTTCTAGGATATCAGAAAAAATACAATATCTCATTTTTTGAAAATTAAGGGGGTGTAAGGTCTTGTTTTCGAATTTATTATATTATATGTAAGTATTAAGTCATGCATCAGCATGATATGTCTCTTTTAATCTACATTTTTACAGCCTCTAATACCACAATTCTGCTAGGAGTGTTCAGAGGAAGTTTTTGTCTGGGGCAGAACTATGTTGAGGAAATGTGAAACACACCAAATGGCATATAACACTTGAGAAAGTATGATGCAAACCATTTTAAAGTAGGTATTTGGGGAGGCAAGTATATCAAATATTACATCAGCTTGTATTATTAATAGCCTGCTGTGTTTTAGTTACTGCTGTATCATTTTTAAGGACACAACGCAGCAAATCAAGCAGACAGAGCCAATATTGTCTGTATCAGCTTTCCATCACTTTTACTGATGCAGCTCTGCTTTGTTCTATACAGCAAAATTGGATTTCCTGTTTGTAGGGATCAAATAATCATATTACAACACCCAGACATTAACAGACACAAATTCCTCCCCACTCACAGCACTTGATACTCAGACAACACAATGTAATAACCCTGCTGTAAGGCCAAGGGACTGGAAGGAAGATCTGCCTGGAATCAGCCTCTAATGTGCTCAGCTGCTGGAGTCATTCTGGATCCAACCAGCAGATGGCATTAGCTGGAACATTCCAACATTTTTTGGCACTTGTGTGAAACGTATCCAGACAGAAGTCATTTATGTGTGTTAATTATTCATCTATAATGCCAATTTCCTTTTCCTGGTTCTCGCAGACCTGTGTTAGCCTTTGTCGATGCGGGTAGCTTGGCCTCAGGCGAGATCGTCGACAGCTCATCAGTATGGGTGAGACGGGTTGAGGTGGAACCCTCACTGTCTGAAAGGAAGAGGAGGGTGGGTATGCTTAAAAGCTTAAAGTTAATTAAATTAAAAATAATTTGCTTCTGTAGGTGTTAAAAATGGCCAAGCAGACCTAATTTAATTTCCAAAGGTTAGCAGTCAAACTAGATTTAGAATAAAATCAAGTGAGTGACACCACTGTTGATACCCCAGGGCAGTATTTGGGGCTGAATATTCATGAAGTCATATGTGTTGATAATGCAAAAACACCAGAGGGATCTGTTTAATGCAAACCCTCCTCCATGCCACAATGCTCTATGGCAGAAATATGTAAAATCTTGAAACACTGTGATTAAAATTGTGCCAACAGAATGCCACTATCATCTCTGGCATCAGTAGCAATTTTAATCAAGTCATCGTTTTTTTTGTCATATCATCAAGACATTATGCCTCGTTTGATCCTCAGCACCTTCATTATGATAACCACCAACACTGTTATCATCCACACTGATAATCAGCACAATCTTTCCTCCCCATCTCCTCACTCTTATCTCCTATCTTTATCGCCGCCACTAATTCTCAGCATCACACTCTGCTTTCTGTGGCACTATTGTGTTTTGTTGCCATAGGGAGTCAGTGTCTATTTTATTTTATTTTTTTGCCACAATTACATACTCCACTGAAGCAAAGGAGGTAATCCTCTCTCTCACTGTCTTTGATATTATTTCACAGCACTCATTTTTGAACTAACCACCCCGCAGCCCACCCTGCTCACATTCCTGCACCCTTCTCTGGAATCTAAAAACAATCCTAGATGTGGATGTCTGTCCTTGCCCCATTGCATTTGTTCTTTGTATATATCTGTGTGGGCCATCTTCAAGATGAAACCTGCGTACTAAGGTATGCTATTAGATTAAAAAGAATGTCTTTAAAATGTATTTTGCACTAAAAAACACACCTCATTCCCTAAAAGCACACATAACAAATCCAGGACAACTCCAGTGTGGTTAAAAATCCTTTATTTTAACAGGGATTGATCATGTCAACAGGTGTTAAATACACAGAGGATGTCATTAGATTGTCAGAACTCCTCTCAACAAACACATAAAAATGGAGGTCGATCTGAGTAAGCAAACATAAGACACCACAGGCAAATGTTGAAAATAGAACCAAAGTAATTTTACTAGAAGATGCCAAGGACAGACAGATAATATGTGTAGGCTAGAATATAAGAGATATAAGTGAGACAAGAATCTATAAAGCTTCAAATACATGTTCAAAAGATATATCTGAGTGTTGTAAGATGAATGTCACCTTAGTAAGAGTCCAGAGGATAAGAGTCAATTAAACTTCTAGTACATACATCAAAACATATCTTACAATAAGACAAAGCTTCAAATGCATACACAAAAACATGTTTAATTGCTGTAAGACAATTTTCACATTAGTAAGAGTCCTAAAACTGAGAGCCAATAAAAGTTCAAATATATACATACAGACAAGTCTAAAGCCTGGGGGATATATGTAGCCTTAGTAAGGGGCCTTAAAATTGGGGATTGATTTATTTTGAAATAAATATCAAAAATATGTAAGAGTTGTAAGACAGGTGTAACCTTGATAGGGACCAGCAATTAAAGGCTGATAAAACTTGAGATATAAAAACCAAAAAGTGTCTAAGATCTATAAGGCAGATGCAACCTTAGGCAACAGACCTGAAAACAGGGGTCGATAAGGCTTCAGATAAGTGCACAAAAACATGCCTGAGAGCTGTAAGACAAGATTAACCTCAGTAAAGAGCTGGAGTTAAAGCTCAATAGAGCTTCAAATAAATACACAGAAAATGTGCAAGTTGTAGAATAAGTGCAACTCTAATAGAACAGATATAAGTTCAAGGCAAATATGGCTTCAACTGTTCTTAAGAGATGTGCAGGAGCTACATTGTAGAAGTTTTTTCGGAAGAGATCAATGCCACAATGAGTTGGTGTTCAGGATTAAGTTTTACAAGGGAAATGTGGGGCACAGAGCAATGTTACAATAACATGACATGTAAGACCTGATGATACATAATGCAGAACAAATTATAGGAAGGGGCAGAAATCTAACTCCTCATTTAGATCTGGGAAGGAGGTTGCTCTGCGAGTGTAAATACAAGAAGTTTTACTTTGTAGGTTTGTGTGTCTGACAGTTCTGTAGAATTTTGCTACCTGGTAGCTTGGCTTGTGAGTTTTTATGGATTCTTTGTGTTCTGACAGTTTTAATGCATTTTTCTTTTTATTCAACTAACATAGAAGCAATAGCTTTCAAGTCTGCGTACTACAATATGTTGCAGTTGGTGAAGTCATGGCAGTGATAAGTCCTATTATTAAAGATAAATGATCATGTTTGAAAGGTTAAACACTGAGTAAGGCTGCTGTTGTTCTGCATTACACCCTGGGTAGTGATGTCAGATGATTGCATTGATTTCATAAAGGGATCTTTTCTTAATGAAGTGTCACCTTTGAAGTCTTTTAAATGTTAGCTGAAATGCAATTGTAGTGAAGAGGACAATAAAGCGTTACACTGATTTGGACTTATATTCATTCCCCACTATGCTTGAAGAGTTGAAGAGTTTTTTGCTTTATTGTAAAGTCTCTTGAGATAACACTTGTTATGAATTGGCACTATACAAATAAAGATTGATTGATTGATTGATGCTTCACCCCCACTGTGAACGTCTAAGCGGCAAAATGGATGGAATGAGTTGATCTTCTTTGCACTGCTAAGGAGAGGTAGTAATGGAGGTGATGTTAAGATTGAGGCATGTGGATTCAGTGGGAGTGAGTGTCTCTCAATTTGTGGGGGCAAGCAGCATGTTGTGTGCATCCAAGCCGGATAGCATCATGAATCTACAGCCAGAGGTTTAATATGAATGTCTCGAGGAGTAAAGTTAGTGGAACAATGTTGTGCTGGTTTTGCATAAAGGCACAGTGAATATAGGTTTCAGTTTATGTGCTAATAAAATCCTTAAATTTCTGTCTTAGTCCAAAAATTACATGTAAAATGCATGTTAATTAATTGATACATTGCCCATACATAATGTCTTGTGGTCAGATCTAGATAATACAGCTAAAGATGGACATTCCCCTGCATGAATATTTCTCAATCAGAGTTGACTGAACAAGGTGTTCTGCTCATACTCTTTACAGTTGCAGGACTGTGACCCAAAAACTAAACATCATTTACCCAGATGGCATGCTACCACTTAACCTTAGCCTTAAGCATGAGCACATTAGCATTAAAGCAAAGTGATGGCAGAGGATACATTTTTGTCTCCTCTAAGATCTAACAGTATGTTTAAGGAGTAGTGTCTGGCTCTTTTATACCTGAAAGGGAGTAATAATAGCTATCTGTTAGTTATATCAACAGAAAAGTATGTCATTGTTTTGGAGGGGGACATGCCTCATATCATATGGTTAATTCTCCCTCTGTGCAGCTATAGTTAGACGAGGACTGTCCTTCAGGATAATTGGCTAATCAAGCTTTTAACTTTGCTAGACTGAGCCGTGCATGTTAATAGACTTTGAGTGTGCTATTGAACAGTTCCTGTGGATCTGTACCAGCACAAAGCCACAATCCTGCATTGGTGTTTGTACATAAAAGTTCACATGACTCTACTATGTTTATCATATTTAAGATTTCAGTAGATTTTATATTTTTAAGCCACTGGCAATTAAAGTCAATGTTGTCATTGTCATGATAGTTCACAGGCAGGGGTCATCAACTATTTGGCTAAATGGCTATTTTTTTCTTTTTGGTTTATAGATGTTATGAGGGCTGGATTGCAGAAAAAAAAGTATATCTATTTTGTTGATCTAACTAGTATATCATTCATTTGATATGATTTTTCTAAATGGTATGTATTTTTTGGCCTTTAAATTGAGATCAGTCCCTGTCATCCATGCTGCTGCCAGCCACATGGGACAATTATGTTTCTGCTTCTTCGCGGGGCTGACAAGTTTCCCATTACTTGTGGCCCTTTTCCACTAGCATGCCTTGGCCCTACTCTACTCAGCCCTACTTGATTTGCAGCGTGTTTCCACTAGCCCGGTATCTCCTAAAACAAGCTAGTTTTAGTACCTACTCCGCTCTGGTTCCAAGTGAGCTGAGTCTATACTAAAAGATGACGTCACCAACTGCCGGCTACTGGTTGGTCAGACAATGTCATCATCAATGAGTCATGAGCGCGATGACCTAGCATTCTAGCGGTAGCTCCTGTTAGCTTACCCTCATACGTCTTTTCTTTGCAGCTCGATTGCTCTCGTCCTTGGCTTCATTCTGTTGTATAGCTTCCAAAACTCTCCTGTGCTTCTCAAGGGGTATTTCTTCTTGCCACCTGCAGCCTTCTTCTGCTTTCCTTTTTTACTCAGTTTGTGACAAAAAGCCACAGATTGTTGTGTTGTGCTCAAAATGACGTCACCCCAGTGCCGCTCAGCGACACTGCACCTCGTTGGGCAGGCGACTGGGGCTAATGGAAAAGCAGCACAAGGCGAGTAGAGTAGAGTAGAGTAGGGCTAATGGAAAAGGGCCATTGGTTCGACTTCAGTATACTCATTCTCTTATATTGACCAGCAATGGCTGCCAGGTGGATTTCTGTTAAACAGATGAAACATTAAGAAATTCCTGATAAAAAATTCTAAATTCCAATTATTTAGAGGGTGCATTTATAATAATAATAGGGATTTAATGACAAAGAGATACCCCCAGAACCACATCAGAAATTATGTCACTTGCATTTTCTGAAGATGGTAATATTCGGGCCCAATGGAAAGCTGTTTTGGCAACAGTTCCACCAATTTTACAGCTTTACAGAATGGTGATATGCAGCACTGGTTAGGATTTCAAATGACTTAAAGAGCTCAGCATAAACATGTTCTTCTGTTTTAACTGAGACAAGGCCGAAGCTCTCCAATGTGATCAGAAGAATGGATGAAGTTAATAAGAGAGTGAAAATCTGAATGAAGTGGAGGATTGTTGTCAGGTCAATCCACCAGATGACCAATGAACAACTGTTACAGAGAGTAAAGGACAGTTAAGCTTTTGTACAAAGCATAAAATTGAATTAACAGAATAAAACAGCTTTATGTAAAAAATCAGTATTGCTATGACACTCTCAGAGCTCAGGTGAGGAAACCTAAGCTTCCTGTCAGTTTGTTTGCTATTTGTGAGCCCTGTAGACAACAACTTTGAGGGCTCTTTAGTGTTCATTTGGACAAGCTTTTTTAAACTAAGGGAAACATTTCTCAGAGGTCTCCCTCTCCTTGACAATCCTATTAAGCTTAAAACAATATTTAAGCCCCAAAAGGAAGCCATGAGCTAAACTCAGAGTCTCTTTGATGCTCTTCTGCTGAGCTTAGAGGGCTACAAGCCAAGCTAGCTTAAGCTCAGCAGATGACTAAAATCCATCATTCATCATGTTGGTATGATATTGTTAATGATGCTTTTGTGACAAATGAAACAAGGATGATGTCAGTTAGGAACATTTTCATGTCCAGCCAACAACAGATGTTTGTAAGCTCTTATTGATCAACAGCCAAATGCAGTTATGGCTGATACAATAAAAAGTGCAGTGACTGGTAACAGCTCATGCTGACTGTGAAATATCAGAGCAAGTGCCTCACTGTCATCCTTTGCTTTCATGTTCCCCTTCTATCCCATCAGCTTCCCATTTTTGTTAAGTCAGTTAACCCGGTTTCTTTGTCATGCGTGTATGGCATATCATGACAAAAGAACATAGCAATGGCCTATGAAAAACAGCAGATGTAATTGTTTCTCTAATTGTTTTAGTTAGTATGTCTGCTTAAGAGTAAGACTAAGCATACTAGTCAAAAACAGAGTTAATGTTGTTCCAATTGGCTGACCACACACAATCCAATTTGCAATTTGTTTTGAATATGAAATTCTAACTTATACTGTTTTACAGTATGGGTCAACCTTTATTAAGGTAGCTTGGTGTATCAAAAAACAAACATGCAAACCAACCAACAAATCGTTACCACGTTCATTTTCTCAACAGTGAACACATGTTTCAAAATCACAAGTTTAAGATTTTTTTTTTATTTTTGATTAACAGACAAAGCTGTCCTTGAGTGTGTTATGTCCATGCAATGACCTTGCCGAACAAGTTGGATCCTCCCATTCCCCTAATTTTGACCAGTCATACTTGATTCAAGTTTAGGCTTTCTCTGACAAAAAAAAATCAGCAAAAGCCAAGCAAATTTGGACAAGTAAGCATCACCAACAGCATGTTGCATGCTTCCATAGCTTACAAACATGGTAACACATATAAATGCAGCAACCATCTTCTCACTTAGGATTTACACATCTTCTTTGTGCATTTTTATCTTTAGTTGCAAAATGTAATGCATTTCAGGAGGGCCAGCACACAGTTAATAGAATTTTCCATGTGTCTTTGCACTTCTAATCATGCAAGTTTCCATGAGATCTCAGTCATGAATGACCAATGTGACTTGATGGCGGGAAGATGTCAGCACATTATAGTCGTGGCCCAGTCAAGGAAAGTAGGGAAAGTATAAGTGACTCCATCCATGAATTAAAAAAAAGTATTTAGTAGAGTATCATAAAAAACACCAAATACATGTTTTGCATCCTTTTGGGGTAGCTAAAGTAACACTCCCATGTTGAAGCAATACAAAAAGAGAGAAAATGTTTGAACAAGGACCTGTATTTTATTGATAGGTGTGGTGTGGGCTGCATTTACATATATATATCTATTGGTCTTATTAACATATAATTGTTAACATGCTTTAATATTCTTATTTTCTCCTTAATTTGTGCAATTTCTTTTCTTTATGTGTGATCTGTTTCCTCACAGGTCACTTCTGTCAGCCACTTTCATGAAACTAACATATTTTGCCTCATTCATGCTTTAATTCACCTAGCTCAGCAGTTGGATCAGCCTGATTTAATGTCAGTAATCAGGCAGATCCACCTTGCCAAGCTCCAATCTAAAACGACTGTGAGCAGCCCAAAGCAGCATGGCCCAATCAGAGTCTTTTATAGCTGTAAGAGGTGGGAGCTGTGTAAGTGAGTGCACCTAGAGAGATGATTAACAGCCTCAGTGGCAATTTTACCTGATCAGGACTGTATTTCTTAATTGAATAAAAACATGCATCAACGCTGAAAGCATTTCTCCATTGAGGTGATATTTTACTTCCTGACATGTTTGGTGAGAGTTGGTTCTATGAAGTGGCTTATATTTTCAGCCTTCTTATCAATGTGAGTGACAGAATGAATCGTCCAATCACCTGCTAAATATGCTTCTGAAAGGCTCTACCCATTACCAAACACTTTGTAGGGGCTGTTTCCCAGATGGACTATGGAAACGTATTAAACAGTCCATCTGGCGTGTCTTGTTAGTTTTCCATATCTTGGTTTGAATATTCAAAAGGGACAAAAACAAAAAAGTGATTGTGGGGTGTGATGTGGTCCTGGGGCTGCTACTTGTTGATTATTGAACGTGGTTATAGACTAACTGGTAATGCAGCAGCTTCACTGTCCATCTGCATTCACAAATGAAACTCAGTATAAATGTTGAGGTTTGTGTATGTGTGAATAGAGCATAATTAGACTGAATTCTCACACAGAGCTAAATGTGGATCATTCTCATGTGTGTGCGGCATGTATTACCGTGTGTGTAAAAGGCTGGGTCATGGCTGTGATGCCTGAGGCTTTGACCGTATGAGGGTGGGTTGAAAGGTCAGCTAAGGGTAACCCTCCTGCTCCAATGAGGCGTAATCACTGCAGGAGGAGGAAGCCAGCATAGGGTCTGGATAAAGTCATGTGTACCCAGCTACCCACCCATTGGGGGACCTCCACCCACGGGGACAAACACCTCGTTATCTCCTTCATCGTTATCTCTGTTACTGTCGCCGACACCTCTGTTGCTGTCACTGTGAGGGAGAATCAAGTCATCACACACACACACTCAGTAGCAAGGGAAGGAGAGCACCGTTCTCCATTAACAAGTGTTTTCTAATTGGCTCTGAGCACTGACATACAGCCGCACGGTGAACAAGAAGAAGAGCTTTCTATAAATACAATCTTAAAGGGGGGCTGTGCTTCATCGTGGAGTGTACGCAGAGGAGCGCACACCTGCCTGCCGCACGAGAAGTTAGAAAAACAAGTGAATAAATCAGAGCCTGAATAAATCTGGAAATCTGGATTTTCTTTTCCTCGCCTTTCTTTTCTTTTTTGCCTCATCCGCTTGTGCTTTCTGCTTGATCTTTCAGCCTCAACAGGAAGAGAAATTGAATTAAAAAGTGCTTTTGATATCTTCCTCGCTGCAGATAAATAAAATGATCAGACTCTGTCAACAGGATGACTTCCGCCCCACTTTTACTCCTCCTCCCTTCACCTCTCCGCTCTGATTGAAATCTGGAAACCCATTTGCTGTCTTGGTCTCAGACCCAGCCCGGGCCGTGTCAGGTAGTCTGCGCACGTCTCCCCCTCGTTCTCCTCCTCCCTCTCTTCTCCTCCTTTTTTTTTCACTCTCTTATTGCTCTCGCCTTTCGTCTTTATCCCCCCGCCGTCTGCTGCAGGCTCTGTGGAGAATTTGCCCAAATTACCTGTCATACTGGCAGCTACGTGTAAATAAGCCCGGAAAGTGTGTCGCTTTTCTCAGTGTCCCCCCCCAGCCTCCCGCTCCCTGTTCTTCCCCCACGATGTTGCTATCTCATCTCACTTCTAACAGCCCTTCCCCTTCTTTTCAATCCATCACATCTTTCCCCTATCTTTTTTCTTCTTGCCCTCCACCTCAATCTCCCCTCACTGTTTATGCCTACGTCTCTTTTTTCCATGTCTCTGCTCTCACAGTTCGCCGACAAAATCTTTGTGATTCTTTGTAGTGGGGAAAATGAGTTTGTTACCATCTCTGCGGGACATAAAGCATGCAGAGATTCAGACATTTACTGCTCTTTATTTAGCCTCTGGGCTTAGTGAATTAGATATTACAGCCTTTGGTCCACTGCTCTGTCTTTGAGCTGTAAAGAAGCTCTGGGTGGTGGAGTTCAGAGGGGAGTGGTGCATTGCATCGACTTTCTCAGATTAGTCAGACGTGTGTTTTTAGGCTGCTAACTTAAACCTGGTAATTAGAATGAAACTGCTGTCCAAAAATACCAAAGTCCCTTTTAAGATTAGCAATAAACACATGCCATTTTGTCACTTTAGAAACTTTAAAGGCAGCCTACTGAAGTGCGACACAGCTGGATGCTGTGTATGGCAATTTCCAGTAGAGTTCGAATATGAAATCACTGGTGAGTTTTTTGAACATGTTATAAGAGAAAAAAATACTGTAGTATCTGGTGTGTAAGCCTCAGTTATAATAGCTTTAGACTTGTAAATAATGCTGGGACATGCACCATTTTGACCCTTAATGCCGTCGCCCCATCGCACACATCTAATACAAACTAATAGAACCATCACGTTTCCCAAAAAATCGAACTCAATTTCTTTTTCAAGCATACATGCAAAAATATGAGCATAACAAGCATAACAACCAAAAATATTTGGTTATTTTACCACTCTAAGGTCACACTAGTGGGCTGCATGCCACGAATGGCCTTTTCCAGGCCTCTTGACAAGACACTGCTGGACTGTGGTTGCAGTGAAAAGCCTGCAGATTTGTTGTTGTGGGCCAGTTGTTTTGCAAATAATCAACACACAGTAGAGCCCAAAGTGCTTCCACGTGGCACTCTTCAGATGTTATGTTTTTTTCCAATCTGACTGGCTGTGCTAGAGTCTTGCCAGTCTGTCATTTTCTCCAGGTCTCTTCTTCATGTGTTCAACTGAGTAACTTTGTATACATGTTTCTGCTTATTTCTTAATATATCACAGTGTTAAACTTTGTTTTTTTAAAAGTTGGCATTTAGAAGCTATCTCCTATCTCTTAGTCAGTGCATCAGTCTTATGCTGGGGTCAGACTAGAGGATTTTTTTGTCAGTTGCAACAGTAATGATGTCAAATTAGACAACCAAAGTGCCATAAAATCCTGATGTGACTTTTCCAACCAGCATAACAGACCACACAATTAAAACTTGACTGCATACCATTATCAGCATGGTGATAGAACATCTTAGGGATGCTGTCCTCAGGGCTTTACAAAACTTTTTCTTCATATTGTTGCTCTTGTGCAGCTAACAAGGCATCAACTTTGGTCTGTTAGAATTTGTGTTTACTACCAGGGCTCTTATTGGTCAATATATGTGAAGGAAGAGGTCATAGAAGTTGGAGAAGTTGAAGAAGTCAAAAAATAACAAACCTGCTAGACTTCTGTTGAGGATTCATGAGGTGCCCCAGACTTCTCCTTTGTTGTTGGGCATTATGACAGTCCACACAAAAACAACACCCGATTTTCATTACAGTACTGAAAATGTATGACTGTAGGATTGGATAGAAATGATGCTTAACATATGAATTCTGACTTCAGTAAGTAAAATTTAGCAACAATTCCTAATTCAAATTTAGAATTGATTCCCCAATCAAGGATTATCAAGAATTGAATTGCCTTAGATTGTCAATATGGATGGTAAAAATCCTTTGTAGTTTGATGTCAAGAATTACACATGCAATAATTGCTGTGATGATTCAAAATTAACAATCTAAAACCAGCAATTAATCACTTAGAAAAATTAATGCATCACCAGCCCTAATTTCAAGCTCTACTTTGACGTTCTTCATCTCTGAGCACCTCGTGTTGAACTCTTTTAATTTTGCAGGTGTACACTCACATTTCAATCATTATTTGTCCGCTTCCATGTGTTTTTAGTCGATGTGAGAGGAGGCGTAGGTATGCGAGCGAGGTCAGGACCGAGCACTTGGTTCAATTTCTGCTTTGGAAGGTGTAATCATCTTTCACCCAGGGGTTACAGGAGCAAAGACTGTGATTTGGAGGGAGGGGAGCTGGAGGAGGATGTTGTAGGGGGAGTGGAGAGAGCGATAAGAAGGAGGACATGGAGAGAAGCAGCTCTTAAACTTTGTCCAGGTAACAGAGCAAGACCTCCTCCAACTAGTGTTATAGATTTATCCAGCTGTTCATCTCCAAAGAACTGGTGAAACTGATAATGTACTGCTCCTGAAAATAAGCACAATTAAGCCTTTGTGAAGCCCACATTTCTTTGTTTGAAAAAGTGGATTGTTGCAAGGCTGTTTTCAAACAATAAAAAAAAAATCACTGGTGTAGTCAGCGCTCTTCTGATCTAATGCACTATTTGTCAAAATCACCGTATTCCTCCTCTCCATCCACAAGGTGTCCCCACTGACAGCATGTTGGAAAAAAAAGTCCGGTTTCAATACACGGCCTTGGCTCTGAATTTCAGCAGGTTAATACTGTGGCTTGGGCCGAGTTACCAAAGCAGGGTACTACACCCCACATCCAGGGGGCGATCATACTCATGCGCAGATCAGACAGAGGGGGGAGGGGGAGTAGTAGGTTGCGTAGCGTGCGCAGTTAGCATAAGAGAGAGATACAATAGGTGCAGTAGCAATGGCTGAAAAACAGCCCAAAAGAAAAAGGTCAGAGGAGTGAAAAGTGAAAAAGAAGGGCTATGACCATGAAAGAGCGAAGACCTGGGTCAACATTGGTGTTACTTTCCGATGGTGGAGGGAACTCCTCTCATTGAAATACCTGAAAACGGAGCAACATTAGCTTTGTGGTGCTTAACATAACAGTAACAGCCGTCAGGCATTCACCTTATTGTCTAATCTGCCAAAATCTACTGTTGTTGTGATGTTATCAATAATGGCAGTCGAGTTGTCTGACGAGTCGGGGTTACCTTAGCTACGTTGGTCAGCTACGCAGTTTCCACGGCCGTTTCCATGATGTTGCACATCCATCAGATTTCGGGGGTGGAGCCAGGGGTGAGGTATGAAGGGAGAAGCAGGTCTAAATTTGTTTATTAACAACCTATCCACTCGTTGTCTCCCACATCGCTGACTACAGCTTTAATCTTATATACCATTCATTTAATTGATTTTGCTCTTGTAAATGTAGAATGGGGGTGTCAATCCATCAACCTTTGTTGCTGTGAGGCACGTGCATTACCTGCTTGGCCACCATCACAGCACAGCACCTTTCAGCTACAAAATAAAACTCCAAAATTTCATAATCAATAACAGGACAGTTATCTGGTTGGGAGCTCTGTGCCATCAGATAGCAGTACTCAGAAAGCATTCAAAGGGTCACTTAAAAAAAAAAAGCCGGACTACTTCATTCATCCAAATGAATCCTCGATTTCATGTCAGACTGATTCAGCACTGGCCAACAGAGCTGTAAATCACCAAGGTTTAGCTGCACAAATCAGGAAACCCCCTCTCCCTCTTTGTTCTCAGCCCTCATCCTGAAGTCCAAATGCCCACTTTCAATTATCACTTCATCTGGGATTTCATGCCTCCGCTCTCTTTGTGATCAGATAATTCATACATTTGTTCTCCTTTTATACACCTTTTTTGTGGACTCTGAATGTGGAGGTTTGCAGAGATGATAGCACCTGTTAGCTAAAGAGGGCTCAATCATGAGCAGTCACGCATCACCTCAACGTGTGGGAAAGAGGGCAGGATATGCACACTGGGTGCAAGCTGCAGTGTGGGAGCCGTGTAGTTCTAATTGGAGATGGCCTGCAGCTCAGGTAACATGTTTCGTGGAGGGGAGGGAATAAACATGAGCAGGTAGAAGATCAAGACCTGAGCATATCTTTTGCAGGTGTATCACTAAGGAGGTTCTATTTAGAGCCTCTTCACAGACATATAGTCACATACACGCATGCATCCCTACACAAACTCTCGTTAATCCATGAGCAATAATGTAATATATGCATAGGGATCCCCTGAGGCATAGCACACGCACATAAAGGAAGAAAGCTGAGAGAAAAATTCCTGCTTCTGGTGAATCTTATTAGCATACCTGTTGGAAGAGTGCACCTCTGTGCCCTTTCTTCATGTGCACTGTTTTCTGAGACATAAAAAGGAGGAGATAGAGTTGGATGAATATTTGTGGAGGTACAAAACAACAGGTACTGTTCCCCTGCCAGTGCATCTCCGACTTGCACAGCTTTCTGTCTGAACTTTAAAGGCAACAGTGGATCTTAAACACAAAATAAGGTTGCAGGAATTGTAAATTTAAACCCAACTGCACTTTCAGACTTGAAAATAACTGATTGAATTAAATTGTCGGTTGCTAAAATGGGTATACTGGGCTAAAAATTAACCCATGGCTCTGATTCCAAGGCCGCCCTCTTCACATAGGCCTCCCAAGTGTCTCCATTTTAGAGTCAATCAAAATAGACACAAGAACAGTATGACATGAATGTTGATTCATCTGTTGATTCACAAATGAATATCAAATTTAATTGTTTGAAAATTTGAATATTACTAAGTTAACTTTTGACCGTCTTGTATAGGCTAAATACCTGTTACTTTGTGTAATACTGGAAGTATAATTGAAGTGATAGCACAACAAATGCTGTTTATGTTTCTGTCATGACACATGGCACTGAAAAGGCATACTGAAACGCACAACACAGAACACAGTTGGGTAAAAAATCTAAAAGGTGTAACTCTTAATTCAGGCAGGAGTTCGGTACACGGAAAGACAGTCAGAGAAGGCAACAGGATAAAAAAAAAAGGACACAGCTTGGCAATCAGATAAGGCAACAGGATCCAGATACAAGAGATGAGAGGCATGGTGGATAAACAGACTAGGTAATACATGGCTTGGCTATGACTATGAATGGGAAGGACGACTACGAAGTGCAACGAACTGGCAGCAAGACAGGGAAAAGCACAAGGTTAAATACCAGATGCAATGAGAGGTGATAGGAAACAGGTGGGTTACAATAAGGAAGCAGGTGTGACAAGATGGAGGCAGGAGAGACAGGAACATGAACCTAAAACAGACACAGAGAGTATTTTAAAAATAAAACAGGAAAGACGAGGCAAGTGACAAAAATGTGCCAAAATGAAGGAAAATTTACCCACATGACAGTTTCTTCTATTTAACACTATGATAAAGGTTGTCTGTCTATTTTGCATACAATCTTGCTAGTATGAATAATCCTAAAAAGAACCAACTTTCCTGATTATTTTTAGTTTAAGCATTGAGTAAAAAGCTATTATTAAGCTACTAATGAACTACAACATGGTGGTTCAACTCCAAAGCAACCGAAATATTTCCAGTGTATAAAATCTTGTTGTAACCACTTGTTTGAGAGTTTCTTTTTAATTTAATGACCTGATCAAGCTGGCCTGATGGCAGTGGCGAGAGTGCTTGAATTATTAATTGCTAGGGCTGGGACAATACTCTTTTCTCCCGATTCAACTTTTTACAATTTTTTTAGGTGCCGATTCAATTGAAATTGTGATTCTACGATATTGCAGATTTTTGCAATCTTTAGCTTTTTTAACACCAGCGAAAAAGATGAACAATGATGATGCCTACAGACTAGGGCTGCACAATATTGGAAAAACTGACATTGCGATTTTTGGGGGGTTGCGATGTATTGCGATATATATTGCGATATCAAAAATGGAAGAATTTTCACCAGATGACTTGAATAGCTGTTTGGGAAGAATTTGGTTGACTCACAATGGCACCATTGTATTCATATAATACCGATTAATCCAGGCTAAGGGGGTTCATCTGTGAGTTATGAAGATTGCTGTATGTAAAAGGGATCCAGGAGGACATGTCTCTGTACAAAATAGAAAAGGTTTTAATTTCAGCTGCTTTTTCTTCATTTCCTCAATAAATGTAGATGATATACAGGAGCTTGTGAAGCAAAACAAAAGTTTGCATGTGCAATAGTCACATCGAATGCACGATGTGACTATTGCACATGCCCATATTGCGATGGCGATGTTCAAACGATATATTGTGCAGGCCTATTACAGACTATATCAGGAAAAATGCACATCGCATGTGGGTCCGTTTATAGGATTTATTCAGCAATATGTTTTAGCCTGCTGTTTATACTCTCTTCAAAAGCCTGAATTGCATTTGAAAGTGGCTTATTAACACAGACTAAAATGAAGCGTTTACGTTTGAAAAAAAAAAAAAGATTTTTGAACAAAAGAATCGGTTTAAAAATCGTCAAACAAAAAATCCTGATACTTAAGTGAATCGAATTTTCTCTCAACCCTTTTGATTACTATAAAATGATTGAATATGCTTACAGTTGGGTCCCAGGCTATTTTTGTAGACTTAAAGCGAAAGAGCCACAGCTGTGGCTGCAGAGCTTCCGCTGCAGCTCTGGCTCTGCAGCGGAGGCCGTTTCACGTCGCTGTGAGAACTAGAGCCTTATTTAGCGGTGTTTTTGTGTGAAAGTAACGCGCTGAAAATTCTCTAAATAAAGCGTGAATGCAGACCGATATCAGATTTTTTCGGTGGGAGTCCGTAAATGTGTGTTTTTGGTCAAGTAAAATATGGCCAAGTCCTGAGTGAAGAGGGATCGGCAGACGAGCAGGACCGGAGCAGAGAGGGGGAGTTTGTTGCGGACGCCCTGGGCTTCTGCTGCACAGAAACACTTCTGTAGAGGTAATTTCCGCCTTGTGATAGGACCCAACTTGTTCCATCCCGGAATATCGCTTTAAAGAAGTTTATTGGCTACTGTCTAAGATTCAAATGTATCTTATTATTTCTCATTTGACATTAAAATCTCATGAGTGTCTGTTCACTACAAACCATATTTCAGTCATTTATCCAGACCAGTTTTGTGAATCCTATGTAGTTTTGGAACTGACAACCAGGAAGTGCTAAATGCAAATTCACTGATGCATGTTTGGACTCACTTCTGTCCCACTCTGTGATCGGTGGTTACAGGAGAAGCACGTCTATCTAGTCTGCTGATGCATCATAACTTGTTTCCTGAGTTGAGTCATTCAGTGGGCAGAAAAGCAAAAACAAAATGAATAAAAAAATCTTGTCCTGCCCTCTGCCCTTACTAATTCACAGACCGTACTTTCAGTCTTCTCCAATGTCTTCAATCTTTTTTCTTCATGATAATTGCAGTGTAATCAACTGTGTCTCATTATCTTTCAATTTCGAAATAATAGGCTTCATTTCAGTTGTGATTTTTTTCCAGTACACAAACAAGTAGATGATGCAGCACGACCAGAATGAGTGCTGTGCTTTTGGAAGAGTGCTGCACCTACACAGACACATCAAATATAGAGGTTTTAGTGCTAATATAGGATGGTGTTGGCCAATGTGGCGTATGCCATGGCAGGATAGCTAGAGTGTATTTAAAATGAAGGCAGAAAATTGTTTGAGGCATTCACTGCTCCTATGGCCAGGGCCTTTCTCCTTCCATTCTCTCTGTCTGTCTGTGCTCTACCTCTGCCTTTCTTCTGACAGTCCCTTTCATATGGCAGGATTGTTCTTAGAAGACGGTTGCCATGCAGGACGTGAAGTTCTGTTTTTGCAAGGACAGCCCCGGGACTATAGCAACTTTCTGAACACAGTAATTCCACGACAGGAGCTGCACTCACATTAAACAATGTTGTATTCATGCAAAGACTCTGTTTACTCATTCTCCCTGTTTACATTTACTGCTTATGCGTAGTAAGTGCATGGGTGTGTTACTGATGGATAACACACGATGCACTTTCAACCATCAGTGAATAAACGTAAGAGACCTGCGGTGTAAAAGTGCTTTAGTCCATTTACCATTTTAATACTCAGACAAGCAGACTCTTAGACCATGAGGAAATGTCTTGATGCTTCCAGTAGACAGTACAAACCTGGTTGTATGTGGAATTGTGACATTTAGTCTTGGGTCTTTCCTTCATCTGTAGGATTTGGTCGCAGCAAACCAAGACTGTTATCTTTGATCAATGCAGCTTTTTGACTCCACACAGCCCTATTTACTGTGGTCCCACAGATGCACAGCTGCTCCTGCTCTCACAAAGCACGGAAAGGCCTCAGGACCCTCTTCCCCACCTCCTCTATAGCCCACTGTTACTTTGACAAGCTGAAGAAGGGCTCAGTTTCTCCCATGCCTTGTGTGCCAAAATATATCTGCAGCACAAAAACCCAAACAAACATCCCCAATTAAAACGCACTCATGAATATGTGGGAGTCAGAGAGGGAGAGAGAGAGAAAGAAAAACATCTTATCAGCATATCCTGCAACATCACAGCTCACACATATGGAAACATGTATTTCCTAATGAGCTCAGGATGAAAATTCCCCACCATGCCATGTTGGCTTTTCATGGCTCGATTTCACATCCATTTATCCGCCCCCTCACAGCAAATGGGCTTGAGAATTTATGCTTTCTGCGACAGTGGTGCTATCAAAGCGGAAAGCTGCCTTTGGATGGGAGAAGAGATAATAAAAGGGGTGTGCGACTGGATCAATACCACAGCACTCGCTTGTGTTCAGCCAACAGCATAAAGGTGTAACCGAGATTGAAGTGCTTGGGCCAGATGGCAAGAAGACACGGTCTTGTAAAAAAGTTTTGTAGGTTTAATTTAGTTTCTATCTCCTGAAAGGGTAATTTAGATGTGCGCTGCCTGGACATCCTTGGCTTTTCTGAAGCCTTACTGCATTATGTTTACGCTCTGCTGCTGCCTGGTTGAATGTCTTCTGTTTTTTTTTCCTGCTTGATCTTTTTTGTTTGTTTGTTTGTTTTCTTTTCTCTGCTGTATGCAGGACACAGACACCGAGGCGGAGCTGGATCACATACAGCTCTGGCTCTCCAAAGCTGATTGAATTCCTAAGCCCATTTCCCTTCAGAAAGGGAATGAGAGAAAGCAAAAATGATGCATCTCTTACGGGCATTCCAACACAATCTTCTTCCTTTTCATTCTCTTTCCACTTTTACTGTTACAAAGTCCCAAGCTCAGATTGAATGATACAACCTTTTTATTCACTCTAATGTTGTACTTAAGATAAGCTACGGCTTTTCTTTGCAACCATGAGAGCAAAAACAAAAACTTTCATTTGAGTCTTGCAGCAAACCTAATTTGAACTTCTAAAAAGGACGAGGCAGGGTTTGAGTCATTGATTTCCGCATTCTTCCTTGAAGAGAGAGCTTTGCAGCTGCACAAATGAGCACATAATGGTTTCCCATGATACATTTTGATTGGATTACTTGACTATCCAGGAAGATCCTTGCTCAATATGTTGGCAGTTCAGCATAGAGGAAGTGAGAGAGGGGAGAGTGGACATGGTGGGGATTGATCTGGCTGTATGCGTCACTGGAGCGCTCACCCACTATTGTTCCCCTGGCCAACGAATTATCCCGAAACACAAGCAAATTAACCCTAATGTGTTTTTTAAAAGCTTGACTGTATGTGCTTTGTGGCAATGTCCGCCAAGTGCGTCATTGATGCTGACGTTAGGAAGCTGTCTGCGGGGGTCCAAATTAGGCTATCAATACAGCAGACATTTGTGACATGTAAAAATAAAGTAACAGCACACTTTCACCCCTGACTACAAGTGATACAAATGGTAATGTTATACTGCTGTGGTCCTTGCTTAAACATGTAGCTTAATTCTATGGAGTCATGCTAAATCAATACCTCCTCACTGATCAGCACCCTGTAGGATTATGGGCAGAGAAATTTGGATCCAAATGTGGAAGTAAAGAGGTCCAAACTTAATATTTTACAACCTTAGCAAACACAAGGGAGAAATTGCATCCTGCCGTCCACACTGCAGCCATTGAATATGTAATTCCATACCTTGTGTTTCCCCTATGACGGATAAATCAAGTGCTCTTACTGTGCAGGTGAAGAAATGATGTGAAGTGCTTTTAATTGACAAGAGAAGGGCTCTTTAATACACAGCTATCTGTGAGCCAAACAAAGTTTGTCCCTGTTTTAAATCATTTCACTCACTAAAACAGATATATGCTCCACCATCACTGCCATGTTTAACTGATAAGCAAGCTCTGCCGTGTGCAAAAGCCGGATTAATCCATGAAAATACCTGCAACACCTCATCAAAATCTCTAAATTCCTTGTTCCTCATTCACATGGAGGAAAAAAAATGTCATGCAGGATCGCACGATGTCACTCGCAGGCAGTTAGGACACCAATATGATTCAAGGTCTTTAGCCTCATTTTGCCACTGATGCTTGTAGGATTTAGTGTGATAATTCAGTTATTTATGAGTTTGTTTGAATAGTTAGAAAGAGCCATGACAAAACAAAAAGGACTTAATTTCCAGTCCACCACCAAGAAAAGACATAAACCTACCACCAAATGACTGTTATAATAACTGTTGCTAGCTAATCTGATTCAAAGCTAATGAAATATTATATATCATGATTGTAATCATATAATCTCATTTATGTTAATAAACCAAATTTATATCAAAATCATCATCATCATGAGTGATTGTTAGAATTATTAAAGACAGGATATAAAATAAGACTACAGAGAAGAGAGAAATTAATAAATAAACAAAAATCGTTGACCGTTTTTGCTGTTTTCATTAGACGCTTTTACAAGTATTCTTATTTGATGTTACACCACAGATTGTGTCTGATGAGTTTGACATTTGGGCAGAGCACATTTTGGTAAAAACATTTGTTTTCCACTTGGTTAGTGAAAAAATATTTTAAGTGCCCAGAATGTTTTCTTTTTAGAAGTCAGCATGATTAAACACAAAAACCCCTGACATTTTATATTATGTCATGGCTTGATCATGGTTTTGGTTTTGTACATGCACGGGTGTCTTTTAGTCACCAATTAACCTAATCAGCACCTTCTTGGTCTGTGGGAGGGTGCTGGAGCTACCTGGGGAGAACTGTGAATTCAATCCATTATAAATAAACTGTTGAGCTCCCTACCATGAGTGTGACGTCAGATGAAAGCTCCTGCTGTGTGAATATGCTAACTGAGTCCTCCTCTGGGTTTTTTTCCCCCTACAAATGACAGATAAGGGCATTTCTATTTGATGTGATTCCCCAGGCAGATTAAAGCTGCTGCTCAGTTGGAGACCAAAGCCTGTCCACGGTAGCCTTCTGCTCCTAAAAAGGGTCGTGGGCGCACCACAGAGTACACCTGCGCATGCCGTCAACTACACTTTATTTTATTAGGAACAAAACTGAGCGAGAGTGAAAGGGAAAGGAAAAGAGAGCAGAGAATGGGGAGACAGAAAGACAGAAGGAGAATAATGGGGGTATTTGCTGCAATGGAGACAAGAAGTCGTGGCGGTGTCAAGGGAAAACACTTTGCTGATGATGGAAACACTGAGGAGTATTGTTAGCCTTGCCGGAGAGTGGTGCAAATAAGAGTTGAGGAGCGGGGGGGATTTACGGAGGGGGATAATGAGGTGGTCAGGGTTGAAAAGCCAGCCTTGCATTGTACAGCGAGGATGAGAAAGAATCTGAGAAGGTGTTGAAGAAAAAGGTGAGATACAGGCTGGACTCATGTATTATTGCTGACTGTATTGATTGGGCAGCAAAAGCAGAGAAAGAGAAACACAGACCATCTTGAAGCCGAGTAAAGATGGATGTGAAGAACACAATAGTGCTACACAGACAAATGCAGCATTTATTCTCCACAGTGAACACATCCTACAGCTCTGTGCATGTTCAGAGCGCTCTATGTGATATAAGTCCAACTTTGTAAACATTGTTTCTTCCCAGGATTACATAAGGGGGTGATTGCTATCCCTCCAGGTTACAGGCAGATGATCTACTAGCAGGATGATTGTCATCAATACTCCCAGGGAGGGCGAACTGCATGTTTACCATCGTTGATTGTTTTTTGAATGACTAATACAGGCAAACACAAAATGGTTGTTTTTGTCAGCACTGCTTCCCCCCACGGGCCACCACCTCTTGCAGAGGCAATTAGAAATCGAGCAAAGACGCAGACGCACGAGCAGAGGGTGTTGAACGTCTGACTTTCTTTCTCTCTCTCCCCAGGGGGAAACCACAGTCTGTGACCTTGAGTGAGGTACGCAATTTTCACTCAGCAAGCTTAGGACAAGTGCAGCAATCGCGTTAACCGGAGAGCACAGTCTTATCAATGTGGGAGTCATCTCATCAAGCTGACATGCAAATAATAATATGGCTGAAACAGGAGAAAGACAAAATGTTTGAGATGAAAAAAGCTCACGGCTCAGCACGTCTGTCTGCGGGCGAGCTTTCGTCCTTGGTCCCGGATGAGATATAGTGCATGTTTGTGTTCATTCCCTGCGACTGTGTGCGTGCCTACGACGCTCCCTGACAATGAGTTTTCTGATCGTGTGTCGTGTGCACGCGCGTGAGCGATCTGTGGCGAGAGCCATCCCTCAGGTGTCTGATATCTGATCGCCTGGATTGATCGGTCCAAGGAGAGCGTGACATTCAGCTTGCACTATCCCGCCGTTAGCTGGCCCAATAAGGCTGTGGAGCAACAGCGGTAGAGCCCTTTGTCAGAGAAAGTTAATTAGGCCTGCTCAAACCACACAAGTGAAAGAAGAGAGAGAAAACAGGGCAGATAGTGGGGGTCGTGCTGATTTCCCAGCACTGGATGGCTGTACGTTGAAGCTTTCCATAGCTTTGATGTCGGGGTGGGGTTTCCCTCGATCTGCTGTAAGGCGAGTCACTGGGGATGCCAGCTCTGTCTTCAGACGAGGCGCAGAGGCTTTTAGTGGGGCTCCAGGCAGCACAGGTGCTACCTCTGCCTGCATTGATCTCTCTGTGCTTTCACTAGAAGGGATGTCAGCTGTGACAATGGAGTACACCCAGGCATGGCTTTAAGACATGCACCATTGTTACCACATAGTGACGGCTGGGCTCCTGAGTGTGCAGCAATATGCCAATACGCAGCCAATATGTCTTCATGTCAGAGTAATACTGTTTGGAATTTGTTAATGGAATTCAATGGTCAAAGGTAGGAGGCTATACCTCTTTACACAAGCAGGTGCCTCATGACCTGAGACAAGGATGACAAAATCAGTCACATGTGGGGAAGCACAACATTACATTTTTTGCTGATAATCAATGTGCTCATAATACCAAACTTATAATCACATTTTCAACACTGATGTTTTTTGTCATGACGTCAAGGCATTTTTTTTTGCCAAACTTAAGGTGTTCCTTTAATGTTTACAGCCCATTTGTCTCAAAAATAGATATCACAAGATAAACAATTTTATTCTTCAAGAAATTGTACTTTTGATTCATAAAATTAGGCATTTGGTAATGATGAAGTAATTATGATGGTACATCTGCACATTCTGCCCATATTACAGTTATTATATTAGATATTCTTTGACAATTTGTACCTGCAAAATATTGATGGTAAACTTCTGCAAAAATGTTCATATTTTCCAGTACTGATAATTAACTTTTTAGGCAATTAACCACTGATACAGGTTGTACATCCCCAAACAAACGCTTTCGTAATAAAACTTGATCCAAAGTTTTACATTCATAACAGGCCTTGATTTTATTCTGTGCGATGTTCATTACGGACACCAAACTTTCATACACCAATGAGCAGGGCTGAACTCACATTAATCTGTGAGCAATTATCTGTCAGTATAATTCTCTTAACTAATTTGTAATGCAAAAATGTAACTGAAAATTTACTTTAAAACCACCCTCTTATGGTAAGTTAAGTCTTTGTAAGTTCACTACCACAAGTCCTGATTTGAAGGGATACAACTTTTGACTAAAACTTTTAGAAAGAGTCTTAAGAAAAGTTCCAAAACTCCAATCCTATACATGTACCTGAACTAAATAATGACCGAATTATGTACAAAAATACCTGTCCTAGCCAAGAGTTCTTATGTTTGACCTAACATAGTTATGAGTTATGTTTGACCTAACAGGAAAAAAAAAAACCTGCTCGAGTGAAGACAGTGACAAAAAATAGATGCATAAATTATCTATACAAGCTTGTGCAATTTTGTTTTCCACATCATTACATAGTCCATGAACACTTAAAAAAATAGCTGTAGTTTGATAATATATTTTAATAAACAATTACTTCAGTACTTCATTAACTCACCGGGCAGATGTTCTGCGACAACTTCAGAAACTTTCAAGGATTTTGTAGAAAAAAATCTTGAAAAATTTGAACGGCTCCCGCAAAAGTTGTTGTTCAGAAAAGAACTACATGAAGCTACTTTAATTTCTTCAAAAACTTATTAACAGAGTCTGTGAACTGCTATCCAATTAAATGTTGATGTGTATTGGCAAGAATCTGGTGTTAAAATGTATTCCAATACAGGGGATATGATGCTTTAAATCACATTAACGTAATACAATAAGCAGTGTCATATACAGATTTTTTCTCAAAATAGTCTGTTCCTGATTTTAGTATAGATTTATGACCCCACTTAATGCCAAATGTATAAAGCTACAGTTTTAAATCAGCAATATTTCTTTAAAGCAGCAGCAACAAAAAGTATATGTAAGACTCAAACATCTGAATGTGCAATGAACTTGAACAGCAGTGTTAAACAACTGTCAAGCATTTCTGTGTAAGCAAATAAAATAGCATTATTTGGCTTTCAACTGTTAATACACTATTTTGCTGCATAATATATCATGGTGTATTGGTGTTTCATTGATTTCTTGCATCCCGGATGTCCTCTTTCTTCTTTTTGTATCTTATTAACCGAGCAACACACACGAGCACAGACTGATGTTCTAAACTTTTGGCAATCCAGGCAAGGATTTTACTGTGCACATACAGAATCTGTTAGCATGTCTGAACTGATAAAAGTGTGAGATGTATATTTTACTCCTTGTCAGTCTGTTGTCTGAATCGGCTGTAATAAAGCCTCCAGATAATTTCCCAGCATCTGAAAAACATCTTGTGCTATACACTTTCTTTTCTGGAACAGACTTGGACACAGTGGTCAATAGATTTGACAGAGAGTTAGATGCTGCTACAGCAACAAAAAAGGAACAGTTTAAGGATGTTGTGTTGTATTTGAAATACACTTGACTCTGCCTTACAGTCCAGGCTTCTTGTCGAGGAGGACTGGATATAAAGGTCCTTTATGAGAAGGCACTGAAGACGTCAGATCATGCCTTCCATCGATTCAATGAATGCTCTTTTCTGATGAGGTCCTTAGGGTTAGTTTTCCACCATGACTTCTATCCCCCATTCAGACAAGTGGTTTCTCTCTCACACAGAGAATCATCTGACAAAACACCCTCAGTATCTGCCATCTGGGAAAAGTTCTACCTTCTTCCCTTTACATACTCGAGAAGACCCATCCCCACACAACATGACATGATAGATAATGGTCCTATGGAAAGCTTTTTTTTTATCAAGGGTGTAATTCTATTAAATGGGAATTAATAGGAGTTATCCATTGCTCCAAAGTGGTGCCAGAGGATCCCTGCGGATCTAGATGAAGGGTCCTTCTTGTAGAGGATCCCATAAGACTTCATTACCATTATCTTGCCTGACTGGCTGGAGGAACGTACAGTGTGCTCTTTTTCTATTCCATGCTAACGTCCTGGGTAATCCCCACTTATGAAAACCATTTTAGCACCAAAGAGTGGTCCTTACCGGCTCAAGTGAAGGTTAGTGAAAGCAGATGAAGGATTTGATGGATGATTGATTCAGTATTATATTCACTTTTTGTTCCTGTGAGGATCCACTTTGATTGTTGAAACCCACACTGAATGATTACAAATTTGCTCCATGGAATATTTGTTCTTATTTCAAACTTCTCCAACTGCAAACATAACAGAAAAACAGTCTTGTATGAACATTGCTATCTTGCTCTGCAGTGACAATTGGCCTGAGCTTTTTAACTGGGCCACTGTCCACTTGAGGCTGGTTTCAAATGCCAATGAATCCCCATTTGGCTCCATGTTAAAAAGCCCATTTCTAATAGCACAAGTAAACATTTTTGCAAAAAATAGAAAAGGAACTACATAACTTGTTTTGCTGACACACAGTGTTCTTATTTCAACATTTTTGCTGTTATTCACCCATTTTGATCATATTGATGCAAAGCATTGTGCATGAACTTGCATAATCAGGCAGACTGAACAAAGTAACTACCAAGTGTACAGGAGTTGCTAGTTGGGAGTATTAAGGCCTTGACTCAAGCTCTTTGCCTGTTTTGACATCAACTGACAGCTTGAGACAGACTTTCCCAAATGGCAACCTCCATCGCAGAATTTCGAAGTGTGTTCCTTGCATATTTTTACTGTTTATTCCAGTAGTTCCCATCATTCTTTCTTTGGAGCCCTCTTTTGTTGTACCAAAAAAAGTTTAGCCATCCCAGGACCCTCACATGAAAGAAAACACTAGTGTCATGAATTAGCTTTAGCTCTATCTGTTTCCATTGATAAATCAGGATAGAACAGGCCAATGCTCACCTGTTACAAGCAGAAGATCTCTGAACGTATGCAACTATTGTTTAATCACTGTTTTTGCTCATAACTTTGACAACCTCAAAGCTGACTGTCTTATGCCCCCTGATGTTTAGCAACTTCCTTGGAGGTATACAGTTTTCTCAGAACAAGACAATTGGTATGTTCTGCACATCTTTCGTTTAGAGACATGCAACAAAATTGAACATTTTGTGAAAGGCTGTTTAATACTGGCAGGGGTTTCACAAAGTTAGGACAACTCAAACATATGAAAACAGTAGTAGTTTATTTCCATTATTAATTATGTTTGTCTTACTTTGCTTCTTTTGCAAAAAAAAACATTCAAGTGATTTCTGTGTGGCTAAAAAAATTAAGAAAAAAATCATTTGATGCTTAAAATGCCCAAAGGCTGGAAAACTGCTCACAGTTGATTTCATTATTAATCTGAGTGATGAAGTGGTGGTAAGGGGCTCACACCAGTTTTATCATGAACAACAGTCTCTGTACATGAGGCACATGGGCATAACTGCAACGTAATGGGGCCCCATTAAATTATCTTTATGCGCAAAATTATGTTTCATGAAACTTTTTCAAAATTTAGTTTTTTTTATTGCATTTTATGGGCATTTTGTGCCTTTATTGATAGGAGAGAATGGCAGTGGATAGGCCCATGAAATAGGCCTGTGCTCAAAATATCGATATGGCAAAATACCGTCATGCACTTCTTGGGGATACGTGTATCGATACGGATTCTACAGAATCAATACGGCCTCAATGTTTGGACAGTTGTTGTAAATACAATTTGAGTATTGTTAAAAATGGCACAGTTCAAAGTAGAAGACAAGCTACATCATGAAACAGTTCCAAATTTAAACTTAGGTCTACGATCTTTGGGGACCTGAATTAAAGTTCTTAAGTTGAAGAATTATTTAAAACTCATGCTTGTTCATTTTCTTCTTGTAATAAAAACAAAAGTTGCTGGGAATTCTGTTAAAAGTGCAGTCGATGTTCGCAATATATGTGTATCAGGATACGTATAGTATCGTGGGGTTGCTGGAAATACCCAGCCCTACCGTGAAATGGATGAGAGAGTAGGGGAAGACTCTGCAAACTGGCCACTGTCCGGATTTGAACCTGGGCTGGCAAATGTATGTACATGGGATGTGCCTGGTTGCTAACCACTCTGCCAAACCAGCAATCCATGGAGTTGTTATTTAAGCCACTACACAGGGCTTGCAGGGTTTGTTGGTGGGAGCTGACATTGATTTGTTTTTCTTGGGTCCCACAACTTCTAGTGGCACCCCTGAGTTCTGTCTTATGGAGAATTAAAACTTGCTCATGTAAAGTCTAGTCAGACCAAAGCATGTTTATATTAGACTGCAGATGACTGTAGCAGGTACAGTATGTCTCCTGTAAGGCTCATTTAGAGGCCTTCTCCCTGTTGGAAGTTATATGGAGCCCCCAAATAATACACCCATAATTACAAAATAAATCAAAGGGAATCAATTCATTAAGCAAAAAAACAATCATCAATATCCACTGCTATGATAGATCGACTTAAAGACTGGGGTGCCGCATTACCAATAATACATTTTCTCTAGCTGGCGTTGTATCAATGCTGCCATCTCATCCCTGTGCAGACGCCGTAGCTCACAGTGTGCACCGCTCTGGCCTGCAGCCACGGTCATCAGCAGCAGTTATGGCTGTCTTTGATCATCAGCTGGGAGGGCAGAGCCGCACACTTCACAGCACCTGGTTCCTTCACGCCCACGCCTACAGTACACCTTCCTGTCTGACTCTGCAGTCTGCTGTGTCCTTCCAAACTCCTCTATATACTGCTGCACTCCAGCTGCCCACATCAGCGACCATGATGGAGGACAGGAATGTGTTGTTTAGAGATAAAGTCTGGTCTTAAGTGATGTACACTGTAAAAAAAAATGTACTCCAGAACAACGAGTGAGGAGATGTTTCCAGCATCTGAGCTTCACTTTCGATCCATTTTGGAAAAACACATAACTTATACTTCATCAAGAAAATAGAGATGTTGAAATATTCTTATTACCTTCTACATTTGCTCTATTTTCTCGTTTCTCTTTTTTAAAATCTGACCTGAAAACAATAAACTGTTCTGGCGTTGGCTGCTAACACAGCTGCAGGGGAATGAAACAGCAGAGAGTGCTTTAGCAGCACCTGGAACATGAGTATGCTGCATAACTGCATAGTTGAAGAGGCCTTGCACCCCTAAAGTAGTATTGAAAAAAATATTTCCTCTCTGTGCAAAGCCTGGCTTATTCATTCCCTGGTCGTCAGATCTTTTTAGTGGTTCCGATTACTGAGCCTTTTTCTTTGGAGCAGGAACTCTGGAGAGCAAGTGAGCTTAAAAAAGGTTGATTTTGTTTTCAAGTCAAACATAATGATGCAGAATGTTTTATGAAAACAGTGAGAAGAGTTTGTTTCAAGTACGGTAGTTTGTGGCTATGACCTCATGTAGGTGGGTATGTTCGAAAAAAGGTGTTCCTCCAATGTTTTAAAAGATTATCCTGTTCACACAAAATACATAAATGTATTGATAAGTGCTGTTCATTAGATTGTAACAATACAAGTGGCATGTCATGTGTTCTGCCCTTTGTTATGTAAAAGCAAAAGCTGGCTGTATATGCAAATATTTTCTCTTTCTGATACCAATCCACTATTTAAGTCTGATAAGCTTAATCAAATCATGTTACAAAAATAATCATTCACAGGTGCTCCTGTCAGTTTCAACTACTGCAGTGTGTTCCCAGTCAGCACGGCCACTTGTAAATCATCCATTCATTTAGTCGACCACTTATCCCTTTCAGGGGGCTGGAGCCTATCCCAGCTGACATCAGGGAGAGGCGGGGTACTCCCTGAACCAGTCGCCAGCTGATCTCAGGGCCACATAGAGAGACAGACAACCATTCATGTTCACACTCATACCTAAGAGCATTTTGGAGTCACCAGTCAACCTGATGGGCATGACTTTGGTCTATGGGAGTTTGTTCCCACTCACACATGCACTGGGAAAACTTGCAAACTCTGCACAGAAAGGCCCTGACAACTCAGGGATTGAACCAGCATCCTTCTTGCTGTGGGGCATGCGCACTACCTGCTGTGCCACCGTGCCATCCTACTCATCAAACACTCACACTGAATATGGTCCAGAACATCTGTGATGTTTGTGTCTTTGGAGTTCTGTTTGAAGCAGCATCATAGTGAAGAGGGACTGATAGAATAAGTGTGCATGTAAGTAGTTCAGTTAGCAACAATGAAACAGCAAAAGTTTAGCCTCAGTGCTGTTTTAAAAAACATTTTAGCCAGCACTGAGTTCTGCAACTCATTGGCATGATCACAAAAGAAGCCTGTTGTTTTGAAAGTTTCAACCTTGAATGCATCACATCAGATGATCCTCATTTGGAGAGGTGAAGGTAGAATAACATTTTCAATGGTAGTGTTCGTGGCACTCACTGTTTCTCATGTCTGCCGTGTTGCCATTACACTTTTGTACGATTTTAAGCTAAGCAGACTCCGCAAATAAACATTTTTCCTCCTGTTCCTCCCAAAGCAGTTCTATAAAACCCAGGCACAGCTCTTTTTAAGGGCTCCAACTTAAGTTTCACTTTCACTTTCAGCATGAATCCAATTTTGCTGTGAGAAAAGTAGGGCAGCGTAGAAATGAATCCCAGATGATCCTACGAGCTTTCTGTTGTGGTAGCCTGTACATTCTAGTTCCTCATGATTGGGGATGAGAATTGATACAATTTTTTAATATCAATGCCATATTTTAGGGGGGCATTTTTAGGCTGCTGTTGATAGGAGAGAGAGTGGACAGTGGTCAGGCTTGTGAAAGGGGGTGATAGAGAGTAGGGGATTACACTCTGCAAAGAGGCCACGTGCTGGATCCGCTCCCTTAATACAGTTTGCTTTCACTTTTGCCAAGAGCAAAGGACACTCTGCCAACATGGAGGAGACAAACGCAAATCTATCAGAGGATCTTGCAGACAAGAAAAATACTGTTTCCGTTGTTTGGGCACATTTTGGATTCTGCGCAAAGAAATTCAGTGTATGCGCTGCAGGAAGACTGTTTCAATGACCATCACTATCACCACCAGTTTGTTCCAGCATAGCATTAAATAATCATAATTGAGGTAAGAGATTCAATTAATCATGATACTGTGATAAGGTATGATTGTGCAGCCCTAGGCAGAAGCATGCATATGGGTCATACCTTGTTGCTTACTACTCCACCAAACCAGCACCCCTGCTGGGATTTTTGACTCCTTTGTTGTCATTTCTGCTGACTGCCTGTGATGACTGCATGACATCTTTGATTTGCAGGGCATGCTAAAAAAGGAAGGAGTCGACAAGGGAGTTGATAAGCAAAAGAACTAATCATATAAACCAATTCCAGTTGAGAATCGTTAACAGCTCCATCAAAGAATCGATATCATTAATCTTTTTGCTTATCAATTCCTTTATCAATTCCTTCCACTGACAGGGTTCAGAAGCATCAGAGTTGTGGCTTAATTTTCATTGCACCTACTACACAACCTTAAGTGAGTGGAAACACCAGCAACTTGCAGAAGCAGATATCTATGCTGTGATGTATTTGACATTGTTGCCACTGAAAATCAGACCAACATTTGCCCACATGCAAAATCTGCAGGAATCGATAATGACATCGTTAAAGAATTGGATCAATTAGCACAGGAGTGTCCAAACTGCGGCAGTTGAGGAATCAAGATATTTTACAGTAGCAAATACCATCAGTCATGCACATTTTCTGCCACATTTACTTTGCCACAAGGTCTCATTTACTAAGTACACTGCAATATTCATCTTCAAGCACCAACATTCTTGCAGTTTACTCTTGTTTTGTGTCTGAAAGTGAAGCTAAGAAGTCAGTGTCTCCCATCTCTGCTGCTCAAAAGGTCTCGCCCGCACTAGGTGTGAATCTAGTAATAGCCCGGGGTAACAAAGGCCCCTCGACAGGTGATAACTGACCCATAAACCTTAAAATTTTAACTTCAATACACGAAAAGTGAGGCATAGAAAGTGGTTCTGTTGTCCATTTATTCCTCTTCATGTGGCCCTCGATGTAAAAAGTTTGGACACCCCTGGATTAGCAGGATCGTTAACAGCATTGGTATTGATAAAATCTTATCATTTCCCATCCCTAATCCCAACCCCTTTTCATGATCTCCAATCATCTCATTACGCACGCCTACTTTCACTAATCTTGTTGAATTCTTTGTTCACCATTGCTGGTCTTATATGTGCGTATGCTGCAAAACCCTCGCACATCACTGAAGTCTTTGCTTCCTCTGACATTAAAAGTATGCAAACTCTGCATTCTGTGTCATCCTGCCCACTGTCTGGAAGAATGAGCCAGGTTGAGCAGCAGGTTGAGAATGAGATGAATAATTCTGCGGTGAAGCAGACTGTCTGTGACACCGCTGAACATGTGGCCTCAGAGGTTGCCGGCTGATGTAATTGCATATGTTTTAGTCACTGCTCGTTCGGCTTCCAGAGATCAAAGAGCGTCACTGACATTTTCTTAATGTGTGTATTTTCCTAAGGTCGACGTGTCTCTTTTTGCCCCACTGCCGGTTTATCCAGCACACCTACCAAACCTTTTATAATTCGCTAATGTAGCACTCCAGCTCTGAGGTCAGCCGTAATAACGCATTTCTCTGAACATTCAGCCTTATCCGCTGTTTTGCTCAGGAAAGCACTATTAATGTTCCTTTCCAATTTGTTATTGGTAAACAGTGTGAAATTGCATGAGTCAACAGCTTCACTGTGGACCTGATTTGCATGAGTTTGCCTTCTGAAAAGACATCCTCCCTCTTTAAGTGTGTTTTAGTCTGCACCATCTGGTCCTCAGTTCAATGCTGTATCAAGCACTGAATACTCATTCTGCAACTCAGAACGGAAGGTTTCAATTTTCTTTTCACTTCAGGCGTCTGTAGAAGTGAGCGTCAAAAAAAGTGGACTAAATTATACCGTGTAGGATGGTGTTTCATCTGCTTTGCTGAGTAAATCTTAATGACTATTTTGTTCATAGCCAAACATCTGTCTTCCCTGTAGATCTCTCGCTCATGTCTTTTTAGTTTTCATGATGAGGAGTGTTTATTTTTCTCATTCTGATATGCCAAACTTTCCAGGCCATAATATCCTCTCTCCTGCTCCATCACAGTAGCAATAAATGGATCTAATGTGTATTTTTATCACGCCTTTTTGAAATGGGTGGCTGCCAAGTGGAAGGATAATAAGATGTGGAACGTGCGGCTGAATTTTAAAACAATTCCAATTTTGCCCTCCGTTTCCATTATCATAATCTTCAAAGATGCTTGTCTTGTTCATTTTGCTCATGACCCTGGCAAGTAAGTCATTGAATTTCCTGAAATAACTGCAAATAAGAGAGCCATCATTAAGATCCCCAGCGTGTAGGAGTGATAGGACGGCAGAGACTTAGGATATGAAAGGACATCCAGTTGATGGCTTTGCAAATGATCTGAACTCCACTCATGACATGAATGCAAATCTGTCAAGTTTTCCTCTTCTTCTGCCGTGCTGACTGACCCCCATAATTAGATGAGTGCTGAGAGATGTGCTCGGCTCGTGGCGGAGCTGATGTGAGAGAGACTGAAGTGTTTTCATACACGGTTTAAAGGTTGTTCTACATGGAGCAGCTCTGATAGCTAACATTGTACCTTAAGTTAACTCTGCACGGTTGTTCTAATCTCATGGGAATTCTTCATTGGGTCCGAAATATGTAGCTCAATTTTAGGCTTTTTTCTCTCCTTGTCTTTAAAGCTAGGCCTGATGTGCCTCAGAAATGGGCTGTGTAATGTTTGAAACTTTTCCTACGTAACAACAACAAACAACACTCAAGTTTTGCAGCACAATTCCAAAGCAGCCCTTTTATTCCCTCAACGCTTTAAACTGAGATGTTTCCCTGCAAAAACATTGTGTTGATCTGACAAAATATGCTGACCTTTACGGAAAGGGGAAATGTCATCTTCAGGCAGACAACAACACAGGCTTTGACTTTAAATTTAGTCCAACAGAGGCAACACTCACAGATTTGTGGATTTACAATGAGGGAGCCTTCAAAAATAAACAAGCAGGACCAGAAATGTGGGCGGTGGTATTCGATACATGCTGGTTTTACAAACCTGAGTGCTACAAAAGCATCTCAATCGATAATTCGGAGCCCAAACAGTCACCCAAAGAGACAGGAAATGTGTGTTTTTGTTGGCAGGGGAGGCAGAGCAGGTAAGGTTACGGTAAGGTTTTCTTGATCAATGAACAGAATATAACGGAGATCAGAAGGAGATTGGGAAATAAGAAAACAAGGGGCATGAGTTTTGCTGTGGTGTGTGGAAAATTCTGCACATTACCTATATTTGGTGTGTTGGGTGAAGGTCACATTTGAAAATGGAAAGAAGTTCAGGTTTACTAGCAGGTGCATGAGACAATTTGAGTTTTTTTAAAGCTATAGACTATGATTTGGAAGCTTGGTACATCTTAAAGGTGCTATGAGGAGAATCTATTACCGGCGAAATAAAGACTCCGCTACCCATAAGCTCGTGTGACGATTGTCGTAACGTTGTGTTCCAGTAACTCGGAAATGGGAGTGAGATCATCTCTGACTTATTGGCGTTCCAGTTGAAGTCGGAAAAAAAACATGCCGATCTACCAGGCTATTGTTAGCTGTTGTTAGCACGCCCTGCATTGTTGTATGAAGAATGTGATTATCACTATGGCAGCATTTTTGTAAATATAAGTCTAACAATACTATGTATACAGCTGATCTAGAGCGACACACCCCAGTCAGAAGTGCAAATAAATTGATTATTACAGGAGCTAAATAACTGTTCACACTTGGGGCATCCATCCTCGATTGTCAACTTGGGGGTGGCGAGGTTTCACCGAGTTCCCAGTAGGAAATTAAAACTTCGGGGGACGTTCCAGTTGAAGTTTCCCACTCGGAGCTCAAAATTCCTACTTCTGACTACAACTGGAATGCACCAAAAGACGTGATGCTAATGCTAATAATAATGCAGCTCGGACCTTCCTCCGAACTCTGCATTACTTTACAACTTCTTTTTTCAACAACTTACAGGATGCAAAGTGACGAGGTAATGTATCTCTTTCTAGTTACGTAGAAAGAGTTCTTGTACTTACAGCCTGGTGCTCTAAGACGTGTCCGAATAATATAAATTTGCTCTAGTTTTAATTGTCTTGTTCCTGAAGTTGAGTATCCAGGCCAGTCCAGCCCTGTCCGACCCGACCGGAAGGTTAAGGAATAGCATTTATAGATAACCAATTTTGATGCTATGAAACTCATCGATAAGTGTGTATTTCGATCAGGCATACGTCTAAAAGTGAGACTTTTTTGTAATTACTTAGAAACTCCTCACAGTCTCTTTAATAACACTGTTTATAAGGCCGTTATGGTCTTATGGTCCATTCTACGCAATATAAACACCAAAAAGAATAAAAAAAATCCATTCAGTATATCCGCTGCAAAGCGGTATAAGAGTTGACCAATCCGAACCGCGGGGAACGGCGGGGATTGTAGACCCTAGCTTTAAGAGGAAAGACCAGAAATTGTCATTAATGAAAGGCCTCGTGAAAATAAAACTTCTGTTTTGGGGTAGAGAGAGTGGTTGAACCCCAAACCCTCATAGAGACAGATGTCACATTGCTCTTTAACGTCTTTACTGTCATCACATCAGCATGGCATCATTATGCTCCACCTCCAGCCCCAGCATATGCTACATTCATGTGTTGCTATCCAGGGTACCAAGTTAGTAAATATAAGAGGAGCCAAACTACAATGTCAAGTAACAAATACTAGAAAAATTGCATTTCCCTACAGCAAATGCATTGAAATGCTGAGTCTCAATGCTGAAAATGTGAAATGAAAGAACTAAAACCAGTGCAAACAAAGCAGAAAATGTGACACAAGAAGTTGGAAGCAGTGAAGCAAAGCTGAAAACTGGAACATGAGGACTAAAAATGTTAAAAGTTGTGAAAGCAAGCTAAAAATGAATCAGTGTGGAATAAAATTGCAGAAAGCTGCTGAAATGTTTACCCACCCTGAAGGAGTTACAATCAATCATTTAAAAGAGTTAAATGTGGAAGGCCTAAAATGACAAAGACTGTAATCAGTAGCAGAAATGTTAAATATGTTCTGAAATATGCAGTCTAAAGGAATAAATTGATTATTGCTACATTTCTGTTGATGTCACTGTGCATAAATAATATATGAATAAATAATGATATTCATTTTTCTTTATATGTATTTGTGCATGTATGTTTCTATGATTTTATTTTCTATGTATTTATCAGAGTATGTGCGTATACAAATGAAAATGTCTATTTAATTATAGGTATATTTCTGTTGATGTGTGTATGTGTGCATAAAATGATGCATTTATGTATCTGTTCATGTATGTATGTATGTATGTAGGTTGTGTGTATGCATCTGCAAAATAATTGAGAGATAATGGATGGGCTGACTCAGCATTTCAACATAATTACCTGATATTGAAGCCCATTATGGCAAAATAGAGCGGCGCAGAAACCCAGCATGAAGGTTTCTGGTTTGCATCCAGTGTCACTCAGAGCCTTTCTGTTTGGGGTTTGATTGTTCTTACCATGCATGTCTTTGGGTCTGGTTTTCTCCCAGAACATAGGACTGACCTCATGTGATATTGAATGAAGGAATATTTGGACATATTTTATCTCTCTATATAAAATCTTGTGAAATAGGAGATTAAATGAATCACCTTTTAATTCTGTCATATACATCAATTATACAACTAAACATGAACAATCTTCTTTGAATCTAATTCCAGTCTGTATTTCATTCCTTGCAACACAAGCTTCACGGCTGATTAAAAATCAGACTTGCCTCTCTTATTATCGACCTTGCATAACAGAGATTGTGGCTTGACCCTACAGCTGACGTTATCTGGGATGGCAGCGATGTTACATGCTTGTTCATAGCCAGGTGACACGCAAACTCTGCATGAACAACAATCAGCATGTTGTGGTGAGGGTCTGCACTAATGTGATATCAGAGGAGCTTCTCCCGTTGTACATCACACAGATGGATTTGGGTCTTTTGATTCATTTAAATAAAAGAGCATTAAAGTTATACTTTTTGACATTTTCTTAGTATCAAACGTCCTTAGGCTGACGACACATTTGATGATTTTGGACCTGATTTGCCTCTTTGGGCAGTCGGGGTTTGGTATGATTTGATTTGAGGCTTGTCACATCTAATTACTTTTTTAAAAAAATCCCCAAATGTATGGTGTCAATTTGGTTATTTTACTGATCCTACGTGGATCAGATCCTCCCTCATCTGAAATCATAAATTTTAAACATGTTTAATATTTATGACTCCGGCTGAGCTGCTTACGGGGAAATTTCTACTGCTTTCAGTGATAGGAGACAGACAGGGAGGCATACCACCAGATGTAATGTACTTTTACAGCGGCAAAAATAAACACAACTCAACCTGCATTTTTTATTTTTAGCTTGGCTAACCCCCATAGTCTGGGTTTGTTTCTTTGTTTTTGCTTTAAAACAGAAGTCATGCCAGGGCAGCTAGATGATGATGTTGATGGTCAGGGTATCAAAGTATAATTTTCTGTTTGACATCATATGATTAAAAGGAAAGAAGAAAAAGCAACTACAAAAATAACTAAGAAAAGTAGTAAAGGGTAGTCTCTCTCCTTCCAAAAATGTTTCCTTTTTTTTCTTAATTTAAAATTAGTTAAACAGTGAATAGACTTTAGTACCCTGTCTGTGATCAGCCGTTGTTTCCATTCTAAGAAGGTTATAAAGACATCTTTTATACAATGTGCAAGACTTTCAACATAATGTATTTCTTTTTACAAGGATTGTAAACATCACGTATTTCTTTTTAAGAAAGTTTACACTGGCCCCAGATCATATCCCCTCATCATTTGTTTATTAATTTGATTTTAGCATGGCTAAAATTATCTCTGTGTGACCATGCCCCTCATAAGAAATTCATGTGGATTCTTCTGTCTTGTGATGTGCTCTAATGTTTACCGTGCCTGCATAAACATGCCTAGGTATTTTGCTACCATTAGAACCGTAAAACAAACAATGCCGATCTCCTTTATCAACTGGGTGGATTTCAAATGAACTGTAAAGCTAGTTTGATGCCCCGGCCAGTCAGGGCCTTTCTGTGTGGAGTTAACATGTTCTCCTTATGCATGCATGGGTTCTCTTAAGGCACTCAGACTTCCTCCTACAGACCAGCAACATGCTTGTTAGGTTTATTGGCGACACTGAGTTACCCGTTAAGTTTGAGTGTGAGTTTGAATAGTTTAAATGGTTGTCCATGTCTCTATGTGGCCATGTTGAATGGTTACATTTTAGAAACAATGGTGTCTTTTTTCCAGAATGTAATGTTGTTTTCCTTGGTCCCCATCAATTTCTAATTCAAATTTGCTGCCACAATGGGAGGAATGGGTCAATTTTAGTAAAGAAGATATCATGTGCTTTCCCAAAAGTATTGGTACTTTTTTCCAACAATGATAATTTTCAAAATATCTGCATATCAGATATCAGCAAAAATCCAATATCATGTATCCCTAGTTATTTGTGTGAAGCTTTTGTGTTGCTGTTTTGGCCAGGACTACCTTGCAAAAGAGATCTTTGTGTCTGAATAAAAAATATCTTTGGTAAAACAACAGGTAATAAAAAAGAGGAAGACATGAAGATATTTTCCTCATAATTTCTCAGGGAGCATGTTATATATAGTGGCTGTGGACACTACAGAAAAAAATGATGAACTTCAAAAAGTATATTTGGTATAATGTGTAATCTTTGATTGGAACCTATGTATTTCTACAGCATAAACTGAGGATCTTGGCGCGATGAATGGAGAAACTGAACCTTTTATTCTTGTGCCGTAAAGCAGATAACCCAATCTTGATGTAATCAACTTATTCGTGCTCTTTTGTGTTTTTTCTTCATATGCAAATGAAATAACCTAACATAAAAAAATACATATCATATGCATGATTTTACTTGCCCTCTAGTTATTAATAATTAAACTTGTGTGTGGACAATGGGTCATTCAGTGGTGGACTCTTTATTTTAGTTTGCAGAGAGTCAGTTCGAGCTCTCATATGGATTTAAAGTATTGTAAATTCAGACAGCCCTCGGCCTCTGCAGACCTTTAGTGCGCAAATATTGTAGTCTGGACAGTCAGATTGACAGCACAGGAGCAAACTCTCCTGTGTAATGTTTCCTATATTAAAACTTTTAATAGAAGTCAGAGTTCAGTGTAGTGCTGTTTGGCATTGTGTTTTTTCTTTACCAGAGAAAGCACACAACTTGTTCTCCTTTTTATATCATTATGAGAGGAGCATTAGAAGAGGATCATTTCAGACCATCAGATCATCGAGGCTTAAGTCGTTCCACTTGGAGAGACATTAATGATAATGTGACTTCTTTGCTTTGTATTCTGTTTTATATGCTGATTGTGTAATCAGTGCTTACATGCAAGACTTACAACTTAGATGAATGGGGGGACTGAAAATCCATTTGATGAATCTCTCTTTGCCTTAATATTGACTCATTAGATTGAAACATTTTCATTAAGTCATGATTCATTTAGAGGATGCTATCGGTAAAGTAAATATTGGGATAAAATATAACAACCTCTGCAGCAGCATTCCAATGGGAGCAAGATTATGGTAATTTTATTTATTTGTAACTTTCCCTACAACAGTTTATTCAGATCCGGGAAATACTGTCTGATTTTTTGCATGGTAAACATGGAGCATAATTGCACGCTATTGCTAATTATTTGGGTACATTTCTGGTTGCATGTTAGACCAGTGTCGTGACAGCAGGGCTTTGTTTCTGTTTCTGCAGATAGGGGATCTCTGGCAGGCCTGGGGCAGCCATTGTGCAGTTTTAAGAGCTTCCAGTGAAACACACACCCATACGAACACACACACACACACCAACACAGCGAGAGAGAGAGAGCCCCAAGGTGAGCAGGAGCATCTTTCCTTGGCCTACTTAGCTGAACTCTCTTCATACTCTGGTGCTTTTTCCAACATTTCTCCTAACTTAAAGTTGTGTGATGTGAATTGAATGTATACTTCTATATGTCTAAGGAGTATTTCAAGATAGGATCCTGAATATCTTTTATGACAAAAGGCAAAAGTTCCATTAAATTGAGAGAATATGGACAAAAATTTGCCTAGCTGGTAGTCTTATGACTTGTGCACGTTTCCCTGTGTCTCCAAGTTAATCATCCAGTCTAAGCCTGTCTTAAGTTATGACACACAAACTGTATCCTGAATAATAATTACAAGGATAGATTCTTGAGAAGGATTTGCCTAATTCACAGGTGCAACCGTGGTTAGCAACCCTGTGGCACTCAAGCTAGTTGAGCCTCCACGGTGCTCACTGTAGCAGTGTCTCTACACAAACCGATGTGCCCTCTTAAAGCGACAATAACCAAAAACATCAAAAACAAGTGCAGGACCAGCAGACTGTACAACTCCTCACTCTGGGAGAGGAGGGGTGGCAGGAAGACAGAGGACAGGAAGGAGCATTTGCAAGTAGCCATATTTTTAGTTCTGTTTATTTCTTTATATTTTTTATTAATATAAATCTTATTTATATATCATAATATTGGCTACGTAATACTGCTGCTGTATGTATTGATATATTTTCAACTTGGATCTCTAACCAAAATTTAATGGATCAATCTTTGACCAATTTCTGACTTGTCTTGAACATTTTATTAGATTCTCTTTACAGATTTTTTTGTTATCCTATGAGCAAACAAACAAACAAACAAGCACCGGCACATATACAACCTCCTTAAAAGTCATTAAAACTCAAAACCTCATGGTAGCTGCCTGCACTTAATATTTGAGTTTGGGTCCAGCTTATGATTCTAGGTTGTGAGAAAACTTCAACTTGCTGGTTGAAGCATATACAGGAAGAGCCTGGTTCCTTACCACTGCACCAAACAACATCCAAAAAGATCCAGTTTACCAGTTAGCCTGAACACGCCTGAGCTCAAACCAGTTGTTTTTGTTCCATCTTAGGTTGAAAACTGAGACCAACTTAACAGAAACAAACCTAACAAAGCTAGTTTGGATAAATAATTTGATAAGGTTCATGCAAAAAAACATTTTGTTTTGTTCAGTGTAAGGACTCATGAAACTGAATAGCAGAATCCCTAATTCTCATTGATATTTAACTAGAACATGGCTTCGATCTCCACCCTTCTAAGCTATAATAAAACAGACTCTACTTGAGGCAGATGGAGAAATGACAGAGATATTCCATCTCTTGAGCAAATTATACTTTTGGGTCCCTGCTCTAATTAACTAACCTACAAGGCTCTATTTTGAGGATTGACTTTATTATTTTTGTCATTTATAGGCCACCCAAAGCTGGGATGGAAACATGTTTATTTCATTTCTACACTCGTCTTTGAGATCTTTTAATATGTCCAACTTACTTAAGAGTTAAAAGTCTTGATAGCTATATCTGTAGACGTCTTTTGTTTGCATTTAATATGTGTAGACTTGCAAAGCCATGAGATACACACATCATCTGGGTTTAAATCAATGCTGTAAAATCCTCTTAAGACATTTTATTGGTTTGATTTTATTCAAAAGAACCCTCAGCTTCCCTGTACTGATTAAGTCTATTTTCCATCTGCACTGGACACCATAATGTCCTATATTTATGTATAGCTTCCTGCAGATTCTCCCTGCACCATGCATGTCCTTGCCCTATGGAACATGCTCACGGACAAAGGGCTGCCATAGAGATGAATCACTGACACATATTCTTGCCTCACACCACTAGACAAATTGCAGGTATGCTTTAAAGGACAGTGTAGACCATTATTAGTATCATTATTATTATTATTATTTGAATAGGCTATGTTCTGCTCCTGTGACATGAAGGTAAGGTACACAGAGTTGACAAGGGCGTAAAAAAATGCTCAAATGCACTGCAAAGCAAATCCTGCACTTACTCTCAAGGTTTCCTTGCTGTAAGACTTGGTGCATAGCAGTTTGGGATTAAGGGACACAGCTGGGGACAAAAGAAAACTGAGCTGGCTATGATTTGCTGTGTTATGTACATACCAGGCGCACTTCTACCTCACTCTGCAGAAAAACTAAAAGTGGAGGAAGAAAAAAAATTGCAGTGCAGCACTTTGATCCATTTTCAGGTGTGTCGCTCGCTCATGGTGCGACTGTGTTATAAACTGCTGTAGAGGAACGGCAAATAAATAAAAAAATAAAGCCGCTCGAGCAAATTTGAGGTTATGGGATTGTAATTTGACTCAATATTCGCACAGAGGACAAGGTAACAAGCATAAAATCCCCTACACCTGGCTGTGGCGCGTGTCCAAGCAGCTATCAGCAGCATGGAGCAGACGGCTCGGGGACTAAAGCGACATGCCACATCATTTTTTTTTTCTCTCTCCCTCTCTTTTTCCCCTTCCTAGTGCTTCTCCCATTGAGACTTATTGTTTTATTCTGTCACTTATTCGCTTCATGGCTGCTTTAATCTAATGCAATTTAAGCCACTTACATTTTTCATACATAGCACATTAGTGAGTTAGTACTGCCTGAGTGGACCAGGTTAAGGACCTTGCTGAAGGGCATTGTCACTGTAACACACTCCCCTTGTCTTAGGGACTTCTCCTTGGTCTTGTGCTCTTTTTTGAATCGAGTCACTCCAGGGGATTGAACTAAAAGCCAGCTCTTGTCGAGAATTTATGACAAATAGCTTTAACTTTGTTTTTTTGGCATTACAATTCCCTTAATAAGTTCCTACAAGGAATCTGTAGATACCTCGCAAAGAAAAAAGGTCATGCTGTCATCTCTCATCAGAGACAGTAAGCACAAAAAACTACAAGAAAGCAAATAATTCATCATGGCAGACAGAAACTATCTAAACTGCGGCTTCATTTAACAACGTATGACACAAACTGAACAATGTTCAATGTTGGTGTGATTTCAAGCAAGAGTGAAAACTCCAGGAACTTGCTAAAATGTTTACCCATGCAGGACAGCATTAAAAATCAGGAGTGCCATGTGTTTGAGGTTGTTGACCCTGAAAACCAATGCAAGCCTGCTTTTGTACACAGAAAGTCCATAAACATGAATAAGGTAATCAAAGATTTTGACAAATAAACAGGGTTGATGATGAAATTTATTTTTTTGAGGCGAATGCAGGGGCTAGTTAATGCCAGATAAGGCGTGGACAGAATGTTTTTGTCATGTTTGCCAATATTGCAATTCTTCAACTCTCCTAGTTTCATCATATTGATAATTATCAATTGCATGTGTTAGTAAGTTTTATCTTCCTTCATTGAATCATCCATATATGTCCAAGCAAAGCATCAGCCAGACAGTCTTTGCATTTTAAATAATCTGTTTCCTTATCTAACGAACAATTTGCTCAGCTCTGTTACCCATAAATGCACTTTGTCTGTGATCATTAAACATGCATCTGTTGTAGGGATTCAGGACCTTTCAGCCGCAGAAAGTTGGTTGTTTGTCTTCTGTAGTGCAGCATTGTAAAAGACAACCAAAGCATTGTCTGAGATGCCTCACAACTCAATACAGAAAGTCTATTCATCCATCCATTGTCCGTACAGCTCATCCCTTTCAGTCAAAGTAAAACAGCCCAATCAGAGTTCTTAAGAGCAAGAATTGGTGGGAGCTACGACTGAAGTGAATACTCATAAAGAGATGAGCATTGATGCTAGCAGCTTAAAAGAAAAAGCAAAAAAGGAGTAAAAAATCAGAACTACAACCATGTCGATAGAAAAGCTTCAGTATTTTCCCTCCACCTCTGGCATGTTTTGGAGACAGTTTGTTTTATAAAGTGTTTGACATTCTGATGTGCATTTGCGCCCCCCTACGACATTATCTGATTGGCCTGTAACTAATGTGATTGATGAAATGATTGCCCAATCATCTGCCAGGTGTGCTTCTGAAAGATTCTGCCCTCCCCACACACTTTCTATGGGTTCTTCCCCTGATGGACTGGTGAAGTATATTGCACGGTCCTTCTAGTGGGCCAATTTAATGTTCCCCAGATAGACTGATGAAATATATAATGTATGTTATATATATTGAACATTCCGTTTGATGTGTCAGGTCATGCATTATGATAATGGGAGGGACTTCAGTGTTTCCTCTAGGTTCATTGCCTAGGGGCGGCGGGGAGATGCGGGGTTGCGGGGGGGAGTGTGGTCCGTCAATAATGCTCCATAATATCTTTAGATATTATGGAGCATTATTGATAATTGATAATTATTGATATTAATATATTAAAGAGCATTTAGATCTAAATAAATAGTGAGCACTGTGGGCACACAACTACAACATTCTCAAAAAAAAATTAAAATAAACTGCATAAAGTATAAAAAGTATTTTAAAAGAAACAGGAAGAATGTAACATTTCATGTAACCATGTAAGCTCAGCAGGTGGAGAGAAGATGATGATAAAGTTATAGCAAGTGACACTCGCCTGAGTGTGAGTGTGTGTGTATGTCTGTATGTGTAGTGTGTGTGTTCCTATCATCAATGAGGGACAGGCCGCTTTAGCACGCGTTTGAGGACGCCAGGTTGACAGCGGCCTTCAGCCACAGATTTTGCCCTGCTGTTCAGAGTCCAGTGTTTTGAACTTTCTGGCTGTAGTCGCCTGGCAGCAGCAAATCATATCGAACTATCGAAGAACTGGACGTATATGTATATATATATATATATATGTATATATATATATATATATATATATATATATATATATATATATATATATATATATATATATATATATATATATATATATATATATATATATATATATATATATATATATATATATATATATGTATATATATAAATATATATATATATATATATATATATATATATATATATATATATATATAAATATATATATATATATATATATATATATATATATATATATATATATATATATGTATACATATATAGAATATTGTCCTCATGGATACTTCATGAAACTTGGCAAAATCTGCCCTCCTCAGAAGTTTACTTGTAGGGATTGTCTTTGACGAGGCTCATGTTGTGTTAAATGAATCACCTGGGTGGTATAATTTACTGTAAGACGATAGTATGAGGCCGTTAGCTGTTAGCAGCTAAGTTAGCGGATACCAGCTAACGGTTGTTAACTGTTGTTAGCTGTTAGTGGCTAAGTTAGCGGCTAACAGCTAACAGTCATTAACTATTGTTAGCTGTTAGCGGCTAAGTTACCTGCTATGTATGCTACATTACAGGAGGCAACCCTGCTTGATGTGGATTGGTCTGTGGTGAATGTGACGAGCCAAATGATTGTCCAATCACAAACTTGTGGGTTTTTTTTTAACGTTCTGCCCCTGAAAACAAATTTAAAGGGCTCCTACCCAGATGGACTAGCGAAATATTTCTGTGGCAGATATATGGAGCTGTCCATCTGGCTTGTCAGGTTAGTGCTGCTCAGCCAACTCCACCAAACCCATCCTCGCTGCTGTAACATCTTTTGGACTACACTAGAATACAGCAGGGTGAAGGCAACACTTTGCCCCCCCGAATGTCCCTCCTTGACATTCAAAGTTAAGGTCAAGCGTGTATGACAGGACATATACTAAGTCATAGCTCTCAAGCATAGAAATAATATCAGCGTTTTCCAATAAATTGTTGCTGTACTTTATCAAATTGTTTTGTCATCTCACCTCCAGTGCTGGAGATCCACTGGGTGCCTCAGATTGTATTTGCAGCCTTGACAGGGCCTCTCTTCTAAAATCTGACCTGTTGTTTTTATATCTTGTTTTCTCTTTTATTGACTGGACAGTATATCACACTGCATGAGAGCAGCGGCTCAGAGTGAGGAAATAAAGACAAACATAAATCTCTCGGCACCTCACCTAAGCCTGGGCGTAATGCGATCCAGTAAATGACAGAGTCGTGGCTTAACATTAACATCACATATACAGGAGCTGGCAGAATGGGGATAAAGAATTATGAGGTGTTTATGTGCTTGTGTATCTTTGTTGGTGTGTGTTTATGGGCATGCTGGGCCCTGATTTGTGTCCTTACACTTGTGCGGGAGCCTCCACTCATTCATTTAATACAGGTTGTTAATACTTGGGATATTCTCCAAGGCAAGACTTTGTACATTCAGTCTTTAGGATTATGAGCAGGGATACATGGGTGTGGATCAAGGCTCATTTATACGCCTTTTACATTTAAAATTAAATGTGCACAGTTTAATATGTGTCTACCTGTCATGGCTGGGCAATATAATACATTTTTAGAATATAGCCAAATAGTTTCTCATGAGACACAGTAAGATACATTAGTCATATTAACATAGTTAATGGCTGGCCCAGTTCTAATTAAAAATATTTCACACAATAAAATCAACATTAATGTGCATAATAAACACTAATAAAATGTCAACCAAGAAATAATAGAAATTTGTTGTATTTATATAGATCAGAAAGCTAAGTAATGTGGTTTAAATAAGATATAACCTCTTCTCACTTCATTTTTTGCCTGTTTGCTCTTTTGTTTTGCCTATTGTTATAAGTTTGACCTGAACTCATTAGTCAACACAAAATATTTGCCTGAAATTCTAGTCCAAAATCCCAAATTATAATAATCATTTAATACTGTTATTTAAATGATGTGAATAATAGAAACACAGTTAATTGTATCAAATAAAAAGGCAGAATTTTGCTAATATTCAGCCAAAATAAAACTACAACTTCAGCTTCACTACTACCAAGTTTATTTGTTTTTGGGGATGCTGTCAAATGTCTTTAACAGAAAGTAGTTCTTGTTCTACTCTCATGAGCAACCACCTTTTATATTGTAAGGATCCCTTTAGATCTGATTGTGTGACAGTCAAAACACCTGCTTATGCGTGTTTAGGTTATTATTATGCTACATTTCCAGTCTTATTGCATGAATGCAGTATCTCCTGCTCAACTTATATGCAAGTTGTATAGAAGCAAGGTGACCAGATGCCAACAAGCCACTTGTAACACAAATACACAATGTCCACCATGTTTCCAGAGGTTGTATACAATCTAGGAAAATGTCCATCAGGCCTTAAAAAGCATCTGTTCCCACACACAATCATATGTAATCTCCAAAGTCCCTGCCAGCAGCCTGGAGTATACACTAGGGGTACTATCCTGTTTGATACCCCAGCAGTGAAACTGAAGTCCTAAATGCTGAGTATTTGACAATTTTTAATTCTGATTGTCAGAAGTTGAAGGAAAGTTATTTCAGTGTATTTACTCCAGAAATATGATCTAGTAAGTGGGTATATTTTCTTCCACAGAAGTCTGAGTCTGTGTGTGGGTCAAGTACTTATGTTATAGTATGACTTTAACTCTTGTTACGGTGACGTCAAAGAAGCAAAATGTTTGTATTAGCATCCAAAAGCAGCAAAACTCCGTACATGCACTTTTTGTTGTCATTTTGTCATGCAGCCTGGGCAAAGTCCTATCAAGAGAGATCATTTCCATAAACATTTGATAAGTTCTTGTTAAATAATAATCAAATTGATTTCTAAAAGCTTTATGATCACCCAGTGGATGTTTTTATCCTGGAAGACAAGCTGATGAGGATATGATACAGAGGCATTTGTTCACATACAAACTCATGCTTAAAGGAGACATATCATGCTGATGTATGATTTAATACTTACATATAATATAATAAATTTGAAAACAAGACCTTACACCCCCTTAATTTTCAAAAAATTAGATATTGTATTTTTTCTGATATCCTAGAACGAGACTTGATGCCTCTGAAAATAGGTCATTGCGAGATGTCCGCGAGATTTCAAACGTCATGACGACACGAGGTACCTTTCTCTTTATTGGAGTAATCTGATAAAACACTTCCTCCTCTGTGATGTCCGTCAGCCCCAAACCCTCACCGAGGAACACATCCAGCAGCAGGGGTATCAAGCTCCCTCGCCCACACTCACTCATTACCAGCTCTGGCCTGTAGGGGGACTCAATACACGGCTGCTGCTTTAGGCCTGCCGGAAAATACAGTAGAAGAAGAAGGACAGGCTGGCTCTACCCCCGATAGAACTGACCAATCAGAGCACAAAGGGCTGTGACAGTGCGAGGTAACTTTAGGTCAGCCTTGAGACCAAGCGTTTCAACAAGCGCTTGATTATGGCCTAAAATGAGGATATTGAGAACGCTATTGTTGGACAATGAAGGAACTAAATGACTTGTGCTGAGGGCAGAAATGCTTTACAGGCATCCTAGTCTGGCATAGTGAAAAGGAGAAACAAGCATGATATGTCCTCTTTAATGGATTTAAGCTGTAAATAGCCAGTAATGAAAGATTTACATATATCATCGATAGCCCATTATTCTGCTCCTTGTGAGTTAAATCATTCATTTCACAAGTGTGTACGTATTTGATAGCCAGATCTCTCCCATTTTCAGAAATGAAAAGTGAGGCTTTACATTGTCACCATATGTTGCAAAATGCTTAAATGAAAGGCAGTATAAATGCAAAAGAGTTTGGTTTCCTATTCATGAAATGTTGTACACAGATTAGACTTGTTTCTTGTGTTACAGACATGATAAACAACTGATATTTCTGTTCTTCTGGCCTCTGTGTGCCAAAAACAGATGAAAGAGGCCATAACATTGCTTATCAATTGTTTTGAAACTGGCATTTAAAAAATTAATAGAAGCGCAAAAATAAAACATCACTGAATGAGCAGTGTATCAAGGGAGATATGGAAAAATCAGCATTAAAATGTCATGCTCGAAAGAAAGCATCATTTATGTAAATTCAGTGTAGAGACACTTAAAACACAATTAAGAAGAAGATAAATATGTACTTAACTAATCCCTCATGGGGAAATTCAGTTTTTTATTCAGTTCTTGAAGCCTGCTTTATAAACACTGGCTGAAATCTGCACACACACACACACACAAACAGGTCCTGTGATCGTGCACTGATGGAGAGATGTCAGGGTGATGGCTTGCTGCTCCTGAAGAAGCACTTCTGGCCGGGTTTGGGATTCAGTGCTTTCCAGTGCTCAGGAGGTCAGTTGGCATCTCTCCAGTGACAAAACCAACTTCCAAAAATGGTTGGGACTAGAACGGTCACTCTCCTGATTCCAAACCAAGTCCATTCAAGCTGAGCCACCACAATTAATTAACAATGAATTATTTACTCAAAATATGCATACATTCATATTCATTTGAGAGTTAAAGTATTTATAATCATTTTTATCCCTGAGGGGAACTTTGTTTCCACATTGTTGTTTAACACACACATGCAAAAGCTAGGATTACTCACATTTTCAAACAGGATAACCACCCACTAACAAAGAGTTGTCAGAGTGAGGGTCCTGGGAGGGACAAAGCCACCCGTAAGGGCAGATAGAGGGGAAAGTATGCTGGGTTGTCCTGTAGGAGGGGACCTGTGAGGTTAAAATATGGTTCATCCTAAGTTCAATCAACCAAAATGTACTTTTAACCCAAAGACTCACATTTAAAGAAGCAAAAATATGCACTTCTATATGTTCTCTCCAGTAAGAAATTAGATATTTGATAGCATATACCCCTTTTTTTCGTACCTAAATGCTATTGGCCTTTTTCCATATCATCATTTTACACTGTCAATCTGACTGAACTGTTGGGCAGGAAGATACATTTTTATGTTCTTAATGATACTCCCGTTTATTCAAACATAGGAGACTTTTGCACCTGAATCACCATGTGCTTTGTCAGAGGAAACTTTAACAACCTTAATAAACTGACAGTGTTTTTCTATAATGTTGACAACGTGACTTACGTTTATTCAAATGAAATTAAAATGTGACTGGATCTGGGGAAACTTATGAAGCTGTTTTGGTTGCATCCAAGGTCAATGTGGCACCTTAAGTATACTGTTACTTATCAGTGGTGCACATGGGCTTAGTTCAGGCACCTCTCCAGTCAGCACTTACACTTACACTAGTGCACAAGCGTTGAATTTATTTTGAAATAAGCAAATCTCCCAAAAACTGAAGTCTGCACTTCTGCCTTGGAAATAGAAGAAGTGTCCAGAACAGTTTTTATACCGTGTCTCAAAGTTTGTGGAGAAAAATCGCATGTTCTCTCCTAACAAATGAGCAATACACTAGATTTATTAATCACAGTTGTGAAGGGTTCAATGTTCTTGCACTGTCACCATTTCTCTCACTTTTGCCCCTCTTTTTCTCCCATTCTGTTATTTTTTACTCTGCTTTCATCCCTCTCCTCCGGCCCACCGGTCTATCAGCCTGTCGCCTTGTTTGTCAGAGATGGAGGAGGGTATTCTGGCTATAGAAACTTCCATCGATCCGCTCACCCGCAGTCCACACCCAAACCTGCTGACTCCCAGCAGAAAATAAAGGAAGACAAAAAAAAAAGTCAACCCTCAGCTCTTTTCTTCCCCCCTCACCCTCGCTGTTATCATGACCATCAACAACACAGGTCACTCTTTGCACTCTTTGGTCCCTTCTTTCCTCCTCACCATCATACAGGCCATTTCCTCTCCCTCCTGAAGAGAGCTGTTGGAGGGCGTAAATTTGTAGGCCATCCTGGAGATTTGATTCATGAGAGCCCCATATACATGTACAAAGGTTCTCTGTTACCCCTTTTCCACCAAGCTGGTTCCAGAGCTGGTTCGGAGCTAGAGCCAGACTAAGCACCAGTTCTTTGTTTTCCACAGACTAAGCACTGGTTGCTGGCTCTCAAAACCGGTGCTTGGCAAGCACCAACTCTTTGCTGGGCCAGCAGAAAGAACCATGTTACGTCGGGGGCTACGGCTTACATCAGGGGTGGGGGCGGGATTATTGACCAACCAAAGCAGAGTAAAAACACGGAAGCACTCTTACCCGTCTTCTCAAGCGTGATCGCTGTTCGTTGCATAATCGTCGAGCAGCATTAACTTGCTGGATCGCCAACTTTTGCTCTCCAAGGAAGGCTCGAAAAGCCAATGGCAACACTTGAACCGCAACGTAGTCCTCCATCTTTGTTGTGGCAATTGAATTTGGCGCTAGTTGTTATGGGAAACTGGTGTGACGTATACAGACGTATACATCGGCGTGATGACGTAGCCCTCTGGTCGGCACCCGTTTGTGGAAAAGCAAACGGTTCTTAACCGGTTCGCACTTGAACCAACTGCGAACCGGCTCTAGCACCAGCACTTGCACCAGCCCTGGAACCAGCTTGGTGGAAAGGGGTATCTGTCTCTTTCCTTCATATAATTGTATTCAAATGCTCTCAGTGTTTGTTTCAATTTACTGAAGAAATGTGTAGATTTGATCAAACTCCTACTGAAGCTGTTAGCATCCAAGCTAATCTCTGTAGTCTCTTCTTGCTGTCGTCTCGCATGAAGTTCCCACCTCTTCCTGCTCTCAAGGGCTCTGATTGGGTCGTCTCACTTTAGGCAATTGTTGTAAATTGGAGCTTGGTAACATGGATCTGTCTGATTACAGACATTGAACTGTGCTAATACTTTTAAATTGCACAGTAACTCCATCTTTGAGGCCATTCACTGCCAAATTATATCAAGTAAAGGTAGAAAAGTGTTAACTTTCATCCAAAATAAAATTATGACCAGGTCAATCAGCTTCAGTCTCACTACTGCCAAGTTTACTAGTTTTTTGTGATGTTGTCCAAAGTCCTTAACAAACAGAAGTTCTTGTTATTCTGTCATCGACAACCATCTTATGAATTGTGAGGATCCCTTTAGATCTGATTATGAAATGGCCATAACAATTGCTGATACTTGTTTTGATTATTTTGCCAAGTTTTGATCCTGACTGCATGAGAGCGGCGTATCCTGCTCAACTTATATACCAACTATATAAAAGCAGAGTGACCAGATGCCAACAAGCCACTTGTAACACAAACACAATGTCCAGAGATTGTTTACATTCTAATTAAATGTTCATCAGACCCTAAAAACATTCATCCCCACACACAATCATGTAAGCCCCAGGGTCCCTGCCAGCAGCCTGGAGTATATACTGGGGAACTAGTTTTTGGCACTTCCCTATGGGTCTCCTCAACCCCAGAGGTTGCTGCTTTGTATTGAGTTGTTATTTGAGTAACTGTCACCTTTCAATCATCTTGAACCACTCTGGCCATTCGTCTCTGACATCTGGCATCAACATGGCATTTTCACCAAAAGAACTGCCGCTCACAGAACATTTCCTTTTTTTCAGACCATCCTCTATGAGCCTTAAAGACTGTGCATGGGAAATCCCAGTAGATCAGCAGTTTCCGAAGTCCTTAGACCTTCCTGGCACTAACAACCATGAAACATTCAAAGTAACTGAAATCACCTTTCTTTCCCAGTTTGATGCTGGGTTTGTAGGCTGTCTTCAACATAAATATATGCTTAAATGCACTGAGTTGCTTTCATGTGTCTTTTTCAGTCATGAGCAGTTAAACAGATGTAGCTAATAAAGTGGCCAGTGAGTTCATATGTATGCCTGTAAATGCTGCCATACTGTTTTTTTAAACCAGTACTGATAATCATCTTTCTAGCTGTTACCTGCCAAAGCTGATATCATGTTGACAATAGGGATGGGACGATACACTTAAACTCTTGATACGCCGCACCTCGATATGCCGGGGTCACGATACGATATGTCACAATACAATATCAAAAAAGAAAGAAAAGAAAAAATATTACTTTGTAATTACAACTTGTTTGTTTTTGTTTGAGTTGCACACAGGAAAACACAAGGCCTAACAGGCCAAGCACAAACAATAACACTATGCTTATAGAGTGTATGCTAACGAGCGGTAGGCTCGTTTTCGCCGTCTTCATCTTTTTTAATGAGAAGCCAAAATATTGCCAGACAGATGACTTGTATCCAGGCGGAGCGTCCTCAATTTCAACCTCATTCGACACCACCATTTGGCTTTCTGGAGGCAAGGTAGTTGGTGCTAATGTTTGTTGTCGTCACTTCTGGTCATATGTGCTATTACCGGACGTCACGTCTTTATTTCGCGATCCATTTTTTTCAAAATTGATGCGTTTCATCACGTACTGTATCGCAATATTGTGCCAAACGATATTTCATCCAATCCCTAGTTGACAGTATTGTGCATCCCTGATTTTTGTTATGTTAAAAAGCTGAAATCCTCAATACTTTTGTTAGTTGTAGAACTTATGTCATGGAAAACATACTTAAAATCCCACTTGAAGGTGATTGAACTGCTAATGATAAAATGCTAATTCATCTCGTGTTTTCAGTCTCATCACTGCAGCATCCTGAAGAACCCTCCCCCTTATATCAGCTGTGACCCCCTCCCCCCCGTTTGCTTCCCTCTCCAACTTTTTTTTTTATCCCAAGATCCAATTTTCCAATTCCCTCCTCCCCATATCTCATATTTCTCCCTCCTGCCCATCTATCTTTCATTTTCTCCTCTTTGCATCTGCCCCCCTCTGCACATCTCTTGCTCTGTGTACACAAAAACACACCATCAAACACACATCCATTCCTCTCTGTCTTCACTCCCCTGCTGTTTGTAGCCCATATTGGAGGCTCAGTCATAGGGGATTAGCTACAGACTTGATCAGAGTCTCGGTGGTTGCCACAGCTGAATCTGCCGCATTAAGATTTACACCACACACTTAATAACACACATGTTGGGGACCTGAGTCTGATGTCTGTATTTCAGCTTTAGAGAAAGCAAACTGGACTGCTCATTGTATGCTTCAAAGGGGCCTGTCGTCTTTTTTTGAAAAGATTTCAGGAAAGAAAAGGGCTGAAAATCAAATATCATTTCTGCACTGCCAATAAAAGATTCCAAACTGAATAGGCTTTGTCATGTGCCAATTACCCCATCCCATCATCTGTCATTACCTGCACGCTGCCCTCAAGGTGTCACTTTGTTTAAGTCAGTGGGTGCAAAAAAAGTTTATTAAACTGGTGATAAGCTCAAAAAAAGACATCATTGCAGCAGGAAAAGGAGACTTTGTACAGGAAATCAAATTAAAACCAGTCTAGAGTTTTATAGAGACAATGATACTTTAACACATCGTACCCTCTACATTTCGCAGATTTTTAATCACAAGCTCCACATAATTATTCCCTCATTCAAAATGGATTACACTTTGAAAAGAGCTTTTCAAATATTAACTGATCAGGGATTTCAAAGAGAAAGAGCAAAATTTCTTTTCATGAAAGATACACAGAGAGCCGACCTACTGCTGAGCATGGACACGTGCACCAGAATACCCATCTTATAACTTTCTCTAGGGGTGGGAAACAAAAATGTGTTTTATAGATAGATAGATAGATAGATAGATAGATAGATAGATAGATAGATAGATAGATAGATAGATAGATAGATAGATAGGAATAAGCAGTTCCAATGGTGCACTCAACATGAAAGACAAGTTGCATACATTTGAACTCAAAATACTGTGCATCGATAATCATTCAAAGAAAACACATGATTATGGTAATGTCTGTGTCTTACTGGAGGACAACTTTTTGACAGCTTACAGTACAAAGCAGGAAAAGAAGATTCTGCACCTTTGGTTCTGACTTTAAATGAATAATATCACAATAAAGCTCCATAAAAGTGCGTTGTGATATGATGTGGCAGGTATTGAAGGTGTAAGTGTTGTACCATATTGGTGCTAGATTTCAATCTCCATGTATAGGCACAAAATATCTTATTTATGGAATTGATTTGATTTTTTTGTTTTTATGAGATAGTGCAATAATGTGTTTAATGCACTTCTACAACCTAAGAGAGAAATGTGCTCTTTCTTTGTGCCTCTATTTAAGAGCAAGTTTGCTTTCAATGCTGGGACAAAAATAGCACTAACTGTTAACTAATGCTCTCTCGATTTAGCTTCTCTCTCAGCTAAGTTTGAAGATACATTTTGACACATTTGCAATACTGAGACAGATTTGTGTCACCTGCTTACTTTTGTTACCCATCTAAACCACATTGACTGTAATGAGAGAGAAAGTAGACGGCTGCCTCGGGGAGCTTAATCTCAGTCATAAAAGACAGATAAGCAAAATAGCCATAAGTGCATGTTCAAACGTTGTCTGACTTTTACCTGGGAAAAGTTGAGTCCCTGTTCTTTACTTGATGCCTTCCCTGTACATAAACAGTTTATCAATGCCTATTTATACATGCCATGCTTGCAAGACCAACACTTTAACAAGCAAGAGATAAGCAGAGTTTTTTTCTGCTTGAGCCCCAACTTAAGCAGGGGTGGCATGAAGTTTGTGTGCACATATGCAGATGAGGAAGCACACATGGCTAAGTATCTGTCTGGTCATTTGTCCTAAAAAACTATGAATGAACATCCATATCATCCCACTCTACTCTCTGCTAGGATAAAAGTAGAACATACATTTTTGAAAATCATCCACTAATTTGCCTGATTGGTTAGTCAATATGTTTCATTTCTCCTAATCAAACCAATCAGAAGTTTTATTGGAGTTTCAAAAGGATTTTCTGCGTTGACTCCCTTGATAACAGCAGCCTGTTTTGCAGCATCAATAAAAAGACTCTGTGATTTGATGTGTTGCATATTCACTGCCCAATAAGCAAAGCGGGAGCATATTACACATTTCGTTTTCCATCAAACAGTCCTAATTTATATAGCCATTTCATCAAAGCCCATGCCAGGCAGCGAGATCAATGCGTGCCATGTCTCCTAATGCAGATTGATGCCACACGACGGCAGAATCAGTAACGATTCCGGCGCACGTCTGTTTAGGGTTTGGTATGCATCCATGCTATCCCCATGCAACGGCTGCCAATGAGTTGACAGTCAGAGAGCTACAACTTCCCTTCTTTGTGCTGTGAGTAAAAGATCTGATCCTTTTCTTGGCTGAAGTCAGAAATATCATTAGAATAAATGAATCTCCATGGTGCAATGTGCAGGCTTCTTTGCCTGGTGGATACAGAAGGAGGCAGCCATCTTTGAATGCTATCTGTTGGGGCTGGAGGATATGGCTTATAATTTGTACCTTAATATTATTTAGCAAGATGGTGACACGAAGCATTCCACGATATCTGTTTCCTTTTTATTCTACAGGAAAAATAATCATGGTGACAGAATACCAAAATAACAGAATCAAAAACTTTGATTAGATTACAGAAACAGTCAAGCAGTAGTGGTACTTGTTTAATACAACTGCAACAAAATCATAAGTCCCAGACAATTAATTGGCAGCCAGCAAGGGCATTGATTCGAAGGGAGACCAGTGATCTTGTCTTAGCTCAGACCTCACAAAGTCTTTATTGTCCGATAAGATGACTGTACGGCCTTGAGAGAGAGAGAAGGCACTTATATTAAACAAATAAATATAAATAGAAAAATCAGCAACAATAACAATACTAATGATTAAATAATAACAATAATGATAATAATAAAAATAGAATATAAATAAATTGAAAAAATACTCAAAAAACAAATAAGTGAAGGAAAAAGAAAAAGGAAAATGTATACATATGTAACCTACCTACCCATGCACAAATACAAAAACAACCACTTGTGCTTATAATACTCATATAAGTTATGTAACCTGTGCATAAATGAATCTTCAGTTAAGTTCATCATTCCAGCCATCTACCTCAATATCATTTTTTCAAGGAAAGTACAGAAAACTTTCCAGATTTTCCAAAGCTTGTCAAGCTTATTTTTTGAGGTGTAACTTATCTTTTCTAAAGCCAAGTAAAAAGACATCCCTGTCAACCACTATGAATTGGTACAAGGTTTATCCTTTTTCCATGAAAATGCTATACATCTTTTAGCTTCCAGAAAACAAACATTGAGTAAGGATTTTTCACTTTTGGAGGTCACAAAGTCACTTGGATAAATATTCAGTTTGAGAGGCACCTGCCTATCAATGATTTGACTGGCCAGGTTCAACACTTTTTTCCAAAAAGAGAGTACCAGGGGGCATTCCCATATGTAATGGAATAAAGATCCTTTTTGTTGCTTACATTTAATGCAGGTGTCTGGGATACTTGGGTTAAAAAGGTGCAGTTTACTCAGGGTTATATATTGTCTGCTTATCCATTTGTATAGCAGCAACTTGGAGTTTGTATTCACAGTTTGAGTTTGCGCTATAAAACAAGCTTTGGTCCATTCCTGCTCTGTTACATTATCTTGCAAATCAAATCTCCATGATAGTAATATGTTTTGTGATGATTCTTTGGATTTACTTGCAAACAAATCATAAAGAGAGGACACCTGCTCTGGCGGAGGTGATTAAGTTCATTTGGACAATCCTCTGAGACTTGATGTGAGGAGGGAGGAAAGAGGAACTTTGAAGATGTGCTGGGGAGATTTTCTTGATTTCTTTGACCTATCACTCAGCAGAATTTGTTATTTCTTTTGATATTGCAGGAATAGTTAATCATTTATCTGTGCCATTGAGTATTTTATTTTCCCATTTAACACAGAGGAAGAAACTTCATTAAACTCAAAGAGAGCTACGTATTGATGTGCTTTTGAGTCTACTACTTATCAATACAAGTAGTTTATATGTATCTATGTATCCATGCATATATGTGTATCCACAAAATGAAGAGCTTTTGCTCTATTGTAGTGTCTTGAGATAACACTTGTTATGAATTGGCGCTATACAAATAAAGATTGATTGATTGATTGATCAATACAAAGTCTCAGACCTGTTTCTCCACCTGTGCTGTTGGAGCACTTCATATGCTTATTTAAAGGAGAAAGATTGAGAGTGGAATTACATTTTTAATGGATGCAGTGTGGACTACCGCAGTGCGATGCTGTGTGATGCAAGACAGCAACCAACACTTGGTTATCACTCCTGGTGGCTCCTACTGTAAACATTCTTTTTCTGGATATTTGGCCTGTATTTTGATTTTTAAATCAACATACATTTTATGATTTGTTTGACCCTTAATTGTGTTTGAAAATATATTGAGATGGCAAGAATATTTAATCTAGAGTCCAATCCTTATGTCTGTTGTGTTTTGATTCATTGACTTCCCTGTAGAACACACACATTTTAGTTCCCCTAATGCAGTAATAAAAAATTCCTGTTTATTTACACAAATGAGTGTCCGTGTTCCTCATTAGGCCTCCAAACGAGCTCTTAATTAGTTAATTGGCTTATTACGCCCATCGCTCCCATGGCAGCCGATGTGGGCTGGCTGTCATTCATCGGAGGCCTCTGCAAATGCTAAAAGAGGGGGAGTGCTCCGGTAAAAATGCCACACACACAAAGGGGAGGGAGAAGCCGAGAGGAAAACTCATAGGTTGATTTAATAAACTGTGGCAGTTCAGTGGATCGCCATTCCAGAGTGGGACGGTCGCACTCCCTCGCTCTGCCCTCGCTCGCCCAGCCGAACAGTGGGTGAGGGGTGACTTTCAATTAGCAGAATGAGCCTAATTAATCAGCGAGGAGGTGATCTGTAATGGGAACCAGCCGCTCGCTGCTGTGATGGGGTGAGGGGTTCAGCAGCTTCTGTCGCTGTGTCACGGCGACCTTCACGGCTACAGATGGGACGACCGCGGAACGTGCACATGACGGCCCAGAATCACAATCAGGCTCATTAACAAGCAATATGCCGGAGATTTCATTCCTTGTTGTACATATTCTAAAGTGGTCAGTGCATGATGGAGTTGTCAGCTACATGGGTTTGAGCTTGAAAGGAACATTTCCATCCCATCCTGTGGGTTTGAATAGTTCCCTAAATTGACTGATCAGACTCATCACATGGTGTTCCCCAAGTAATATATGGTAGAATCAGGCTCTCCGAGTGCCTGGAATAAAACTCTCCATGTCTGAGTACAAAACACTGAAATGTCCCCTCTTCTCCCTGTTGATGCTGTCCCCCTCCTCCTCTCTCATACTCCATGAGCTGCAAACATTTGTGACTGACACAGGAACATGAGGGGGCTTGAGAAGGATCTCAAGCAGGAGTGTTATTAAAAAGTTAGAGGTGTATATTTCAGGTGAAGCTAAATATTCAGTTTTTAATTCAAAGACTGACTTAAAAATGATGATGCTGAAAGACATGCAGGAATGCTGTGCTTGTTAGTCCTCACGGGGTGTCAGGGCTACGCTCATTAGAGAAAAAAATGCATTTGTGGGTAAAATAAATGACATCCTGTGTGAACTTTTTCATTGCAAGTCATATCCTGTGTAAGCTATCGATAGGTCAAGATTAAAGGTACAACAGGAAACTTTATGAATAATAAGTATACTGTAAATATCTTGTGTGGTAATGAGTTTCAGAAAAAGGAAGTGAAGCAAAGCTCCATATGGGTTTGTTGTTCCCAGCTTTGTGTTCCCACGGACAAGATGATGAATAAGTGTTATGTCTCTCAGTTTGTTGATTTTCTGACAAAGACCAAAAAGCTCTTTGGTGCAAATATAAAACATCACCATAACAGCTGGTGATACAGCTGACACACCACAAAAGCCCCAATATAATCAGAATTTTTAAAAAGCTTCCTGTTGTGGGTGTGAGAAAAAAACCTAATTATATAATCCACAGGCTTTTCTTTAGTAATCGACCCTGCAAACAAGATGATGCCTCAGTAGCTTGTTGTTTTTCCTTTAGGGCTCAAACTTCCTCCACACCTGTTGTTTCAAAGAGGCCATATTTTGCCTCAAGTCAGGTTCATATATTTTTTTTGCTGCCTGCTGGAGTGTGTTCATAATCACTAACTTTGGAAAGACTTTTGAGTACTCCTGATGGCTCCCACCCCCAAGTGAGCCCAGTCCGCTCTGTGTGGATTTCCCATCAACTCTGTGGTCATTTGTCAATTTATTGCTGCTCAGCTAACCTTGCAGTGCAGCTGGATCAGCCTAATTCATTGTCTGTAAACATCCAGATACATCCTGCCAATCTCCATACGATGACCAGCATGGCCCAATCAGTTAAAGAAGGAACAAGTGACTACTACATAGACAAGCATTAGTGAGACAATTTTAGGCATCTTATGGTGGTAAAGAGGGGGTAAGATAGAAGTTCTAATGGTGCAGACTTTCTTTTTTGATAGAAGAGTTTTATTACCCTGAGGTAACATGTTAATTACACCACAATGCATGTAAAACCTCCAAAACCTTTATTGGTCCTCTGAAAAAGATACTTCCTTTTGCTGCTGTGTTGAATTTAGCTGATTTCAAACAGAAATATGGTTAAATTGATTTGCGAACATTTCTGGTGAGAGCAACAACCACTGTGTTTGGGGAAAACTTTGGATTACAAACATGATTTTATCCATTTGTATTGTTGGGGAATAAATTACATTTATAGGTAATAATTGTGAAACTGTTTTTTCTCCTGAGACTATAACCATACCATCAAAATTTATGATTGTTGCATCCCAAATAGTCCCACTGTTCATATGTCATGCATCAATTTATCTTTGTCAGGGGACTGATAGTAGAGATGGAGGAGGAGAGGCTGGAGGTTTAGTATATAGGGGAGTTTTTTCTGAATATGATAGTTTGCTTGTTTGTTTGATCAACTGTACATGATGTAACATAACAGTCATGAATGTCAGGTGCGCTGCCTTGGAGCACTTGTATGTCCACATCAATGTGAAAATCAAACCTATACGCCCTTGTAAGTATACAATGAAGAGAATGGCTTCATCCTGCTCTATTTGGATGTGCCTTGAGATAACACTGTCATAAACTGGCGCTATACAAATAAAGATTGATTGATTGCTATGAAGAAGTGTTATGTCTCTCAGTTCGTTGATTTTCTGACAAAGACCAAAAAGCTGTTTGGTACAAAAATAAATCATCACCATAACAGCTGGTGATACAGCTGACACGCCACAAAAGCTCCAATACAATCAGAAGTTTTTAAAAAGTTTCCTGTTGTGGGTGTGAGAAAAAAACCTAATTATAAAGTCCACAAGCTTTTCTTCAGTAATCGACCCTGCTGCACTGCTCGTCTGGTTTAATGTTATGCAATGAGCCTCAAGGATAAAAAAGTACATTTTGTTTCTTTATTTACACTTTTATCCTCACAGGCTTTTTCTCTTTCCTCTGTAATGTGAAACACTAATTACCCTGATGTGCGTATCTGCATGTCTGCATGTCCATAGAGACATGAAGAAATGAGCTCGCAGCAGAGCTCACACATGTATGAGTAAATGTATGTGCGCAGGGTGCTCAGTGCTTGTCTCAGCTCTCTTCATATGTATGAGGCATGTACTCGAGTCAGTGGAAAAGGCGTGGGTGTTGATAGTGCATTCATATTGGCAGCGGACTCCCTCTTAAGGCTAAAATGTTTGCACTTGACTAAAAGCAGGACACCCACACACGCCCGGGCTTTTCATAACTAGCTGGCTGTTATACAAGTTGAATGCTGATGCTAGCAGCTCCCTTGGATGCATCCTTTTTTTTTTCCCTCCCTCATGTTGGTACTGCCTCTCCTAGATTGTAACAGTGTTGTAGATCTCTTCAGGAGTAAGGTTTAACAAATGATGTTACAAGGGCACAAATGATTGCAGAATCCATTTGTTTTCCATTCATCATGGTAGCACTGTGTTTTGTTTAATTGACTGTGAACCTGCTGGTGTGTATCCAGCACGTGTTCGGCAGACGCCAGGCTTCACAAATGAGTCTTGGAGGTGGGTGGGGCTTGGGGGGGATCCGGGAACGAATTAGGCAGTTTGCTTGCATGTCAGGGTGCTACATTTAGGATGATGGGGGAATGATGGACAGTGAAGACGACGCAGGAGATAAACAACAAGTCGTGACGTGATCTAATGGAAACATGGTGTTTTCTTTATGAATAATGGTTGATTGATTGATGTCATAATTTTTACAAAAAATAATTGATGAAATTGGTAGGCTGTCTGTGCCTTTGTTAATGTCGGAAAGAAATTCAGGTATTGTTGGGCAAGTGACTCCAAACTCTAAAAACAGGTCTTAAAGCCTTTTTATTTACTATACCTTCTTATAATTTCAGCTTCTTTTATTTCTTCTTTCTTCTCTTTTTTTTTTTTTAAATATTTATCCATAATTCATTTTTTGTGCTCCTTATCCCTTTTGGGGTCGGGGTAATTTATCTATGATATTTTATAATAGTTGTCTATGATCAGATCTCTCTCCAAGGCTGTCTCCCACGTCATCAGTTATCAGAAGGTTGAGGCTTAGTCCAGGTCACAGCCTTATACACACACACACATACACACACACACACAAAGGCACACATAACAGACATTACCCTCATACACTTACCGCCTTTTCTATCCCCCCCGTGCACTTGTCTGAGTTTGTTGTGATCATGTTTTATTACTTTTAGTATTATTATGCTAATTTTCTGTCTTTAATGCTCTTAATGTTGTAATGCCTTCATTTAACCCTGTAAAGCACTATGAATGCTGTATGTGTAAATAGAGTAGTATAACTAAATGTTCTGCATTATTTACCTTATTACTTGAGAAAAGAGTAATAAGACGACTTGACGATGTGACGTAATTAAGTCAATCAATCAGTCAAACTTAATTTATAAAGCAGTTTTCATACATAAAATGTATCTCAACATGCTGAACATTCAAATATACAGGCAGATAAGAGTCAGGAGAGGCAAATAAAATAAAACCCCCAACCAATCTCCCAGCCCACATTTGACAGCACTCTCGCACAGCCACTGAGGACTGAGGAATCTTGAATTAAATGACGAAACACAGGAACTAAGAATAAACCAATAAAACTATGTTAAGATTTAATAAAGGTAATAAAGTGTAAATAAATAATTAAAATTAAACTCTTCTTAAAGGAGACATATCATGCTGATGCATGATTTAATACTTACATATAATATAATAAATTTGAAAACAGGACCTTACACCCCCTTAATTTTCAAAAAATGAGATATTGTATTTTTTTCTGATATCCTAGAACGAGATTTGATGCCTCTGAAAATAGGTCCTTGCGAGATGACCGCGAGATTTAAATCGCTGTGACGACACGAGGTACCTTTCTTTTTATTGGAGTAATCTGATAAAACACTTCCTCCTCTGTGATGTCCGTTAGCCACAAAACCGTCACTGAGGAACACATCCACCAGTAGCAGTATATAGCTCCCTAGCTCACACTCACTCATTACCAGCTCTGGCCTGTAGGGGGACTCAATACTCGGTCGCTGCTTTGAGCCTGCTGGAAAATACAGTAGAAGAAGAAGGACAGGCTGGCTCTACCCCTGATAGAACTGACCAATCAGAGCACAAAGGGCTGTGATGTTGCGAGGTAACTGTAGGTCATCCTGAGATCCGAGCTTTTCAACGCCAGCTTGATAATGGCCTAAAAAAAAATGAGGATTTTGAGAACGCTATTGTGGGGCAGTGAAGGAACTAAATGACTTGTACTGAGGGCAGAAATGCTTTACAGGCATCCTAGTCCGGCATAGTGAAAAGGAGAAACAAGCATGATATGTCTCCTTTAAACCAAACAGTAAAAGGAAATAAATTTGAATTGTTTAAACACAAGATGCCAGTTCTAAAACTAAAATGGTGTAAAAGGCATATGATGCAGATTAAGTGAGTAAAACACAATTCAGCTTTAAACCAGACTAAAATGTAGGTCTTGAGTTTTCTTTTGAAAGTATGAACAGTAGGTGCTGCCCCAGGTCTTCAGGTAGACTGTTCCACAGACGGGGGCCATGGAATTGAAATGATGCTTCACCAAATATTTTAGATCTTACTTTGGTAGCAGCTAAAAGACCACTACCACAGATATTTCATTGCAGTCTCAAAAACAAATGCTTCTGCAAGTTGTTGGTTTTCTAACCACCAAACATACAGTAAGTATCTTTTTGTCTAACACTGGACCACATTTCTATTCTGCCTTCTGTCTGCCATAATCATGTCTTTGACTCCTTTGTTGTCATTTCTGCTGATTGCGAGCTGAGGGTGTGACGTCCTTGATTTAAAAAGCCTGCAGAGTTAAGTGGAAGGAATCGATAAGGGAATTGATAAACAAATAGACTAATGATATCAATTCCATAAGGGAGTTATCAATTCTCAACTGGAATTGGTTTTGACACCCATCCTTAACAACACTGCTGCTCTTGAGATTTCTTGATGCAGATTTCTGACATGAATAACCATTTAATGATTAATATATATATAATATAAAAAACAAAGAGTAATAGCGAATGCACCAATATTTGGGAATTTTAATCTTGTAATTTAGGACTACTACGATTGATTTAATAAAAGTAATTTTGTTGTTCTAACCAAAGAAAATTTTCTACAGTGTATAAATAAAATGAAGCGCCATTATTAACTGTCATACAGATATAATGATCTATATTTGATCATTTATTTACTGTTACATGTAGCTTGAGAAGGTTAAAAAAAACAGTTTCTGACTGATTTTTCTTTTTTAGATACATCAGCAAGAAGTCTCATTAATGACTGAATTTAGATAATAAAATCAAATCAAATACAAATGTATATGATCTGTAAGCTCCTGCTGGTTAACAGTACTCTGATATATTTTATTTATTTATTCATTCATTCATTTATTCATTTATTTATTGCCATGAAAAACGGGAATGTGTGACTGAGGCATTAAGTTCAACTCAACAGAGAGTCCCAAACAGGTGTCCCTCATCTCTGCAGTCTGGGAGTAAGACCACCTTATGTTATCTGTTCCTCCATTGAGAAAAATATTAAAATGTAAGAATACTATGCACATCTAAATCAGGAGACAAATGTGCATTAGCAGTGTTTTAGTTCTTTTTCCTGATGTTCAGAGATCGCAAATGAATGCAAATAATTGCCTTTCTTGCAAGTGCGACTGTGCAGGAGCTGATCTGTAAGTTTTCAATGGAAACGTACATCCATTTCTTAGCTAAAAGCTACAAAAAGTGTATATGGTTCATGTTCCCCGACCCTACTCATGACCTGAATCATTATGTGGAGTATTCCCTCTCTATGTTCTGCTCCAACAGTCTAACCCACATCTCAGTCCAGACTTTTAATCACCAAACATGCTCCTACGTTTCTTCTTGCTGCATTTAAATTATGCTCTTGCACTAGAAGAGGTGAACATTCGTGACATTGAAATTAATTTGCTAGACACTCCGTGGAAGGTGAAGAGAGAGAAAGTAGCAGTAAGAAAATGCCAGCGTATGAGCCACTGCGGATATTTTTGTTCTCGTTGATTTGACTGTGGCCCTCGGTGCGTGTCGGGGGAACCCAAGAGCCTGTGTGTATCTCGGAGCAGGCAACCAGTGACATGGAGTGGCAAGAAGGGTCACAGATCACTGGGTTTAATTGTCTCTGATGGGCGGCACCCAGGGCAACACGGGGACTACTTTACTTGACTTGTCCAATATGTGCTTGTGCTCTGTGTGTAGCTGAGTGCTTTTGTGTGCATGAGAAAGACATTGAGACAGAGGGAGCTGCAGAGACGAGGAAATAGAGTGGCGTTTTCCTCCTACTTGCTTTCTGCCTTAACTCTCATCCCATCACACGTCCCATCGAGTTAACATCACTTTGTCACTCCCTCCACAACACAACTCCAGGGCCTGTTTCATTAGTTGCTATTTTCAGCCCTAGCCCTTGTTGTCTTCCTTAAATTATCCTTAGTTATGAGTTATGAGCCAGCCGACTTCAACCGTTCCTGTCAGGATTCCAAGTCTCATTTGACCCCTTCACCAGGAGGTGGTTTTGTGGAGAGCAATCATGCGTCGGCTCGGGCTCTCCAGCTGTCGCTCATGTTGACAGTTATTTTTTATTTTTTCATATCATCCAAAACGAGTGGCAGGCCACCATGCATTTTTATGACTCCATAAAACTAAAACAAGCGTTGATGTACCCGCCTGGGTGACATTTAAAAGTTTACAAGTGTGACGTGACCCAGCAGGGTAGACGTACTAAAAACCAGCTCTGCTGCTCCTCTGACAGTGACGGACAAGAGCACTCGTGTTCTCGGGGAGCTGCAGAAGTGGCCCTGGCTGTTTGGATAATTAGCAAATCAAGTGGTTCTCTATAAGTCAGTAAGCCCATTATGTCAGCCTCCTAGCTGGGTGATACTGACAGGCATGCATTTAATATCTACAATTAGCAACATCTCTCTTCCCTTTTCTGAAATGAGTTCATCTACATGCAGAGGGGTTGCCATGCAAAGATCTATGTCCAGTTTAATGTATTTCTTTGCAGTGGAAAATCCCCATTATCCATAAAATTATGGCTGAGCTCATCAGGGAGGAATTGCCTCCATTTACTTTCTTAGGCTGAAGGCTAAATCATACAGAGAAGTATGGATTATCCACTGTATGAGGGTTCACACCAACTTTGATTTGATTGATCCTGGTTGTGATTCCTGTTCTTCTTTGGTGGTTCAGTCTGGAAATTCATTCCATCAAAATTCTGATTGTGCTGTCTGTCACATGTCAATGTGTCCCTGAACAAGACATTTAACCCAAAATTAACCCTATAAAGCCAATTGTATCATATTTAATACATACTTTTATAATACCTCTTTCTACTCAATATGATCAACAAATTACAAAAAAACATCCCAATACAATCAAATAAATGATAAAAATGTCCTCAAATGGATTATCAGTTGCCAAAAACACCTAATATATCAAATGAGATACGAAAAATCCATATGTTGAATTTTATGGACATTTTGATTTTTATGGATTTTAGCAGAAAGTGAAACAAACATTTCAGCTCCAAAAAAATTGAATTTTCTGGCTACAATCCATGGTCTTGGGCCTTAAAGGTGTAAGTGTCTGTGGTGCTTAAAAGGGTGTATACATTATTATATAGGTTCTACAGAGTCAGGAAGTCAATGTGAGAGTGAATGTATAAATGTAACTATACTTTAAAGGGACTGTGAGGAGAATCTGTTTCTGCCGACATTAGGACTGTGCTACCCATGAACACGTGCGGCGACTGTGGTAATGCCGCGTTTCAGTAACCTCGGAACTGGGAGTGACATCATCTCCAACTTAGCGCCGTTCCAGTTGAAGTCGGAAAAAAACATGCCCATCTACCAGGCTATTGTTAGCTGTCGTTAGCATGCCCTGTGTTGTATGAAGAATGTGATTATCACCATGGCAGCATTTTTGTAAAAGTCTAACAATACGATGTATACAGCTGATCTAGAGCGACACACCCCAGTCAGAAGTGCCAATAAATTAATCATTACAGGAGCTAAATAACTGTTCACACTGGGGGCATCCATCTTCCATTGTCAACTCGGGGGTTCCCAGTAGGAAATTTAGACTTCGGGGGACGTTCCAGTTCTAGTTTCCTATTCGGACTTGGAAATTCCTACTTCTGATTACAATTTGACCGACAACAAGCCAAAGCATGCATTTGTTGTGATGCTAATGAATGCAGCTCGGACCTTCCGCAGAACTCTGCATTGCTTTATAACTTCCTTTTTTACTAACTTACATTGTGCAACACGACGAGGTAATGTATCTCTTTCTAGTTATGTAGCGATAGTTTTTGATGTGTGACAACAAGCAGTTTTTGGAAAACTTAGTATCGTAGTTTTGTAGCCAGCTATATATCGCTACTTAAAGCTAGGGTCTACAATTTGAAACCGCAGCCTGCCCCCCCCTTCCCTCACCTCTCCCCTCCGTGTTCCAAGATCCCGCCCCCAGCTCGTGTCGCCTCGCCTCTTATCAAGCCCCCTCGGACAGAGCTACGAGCGACTAGCACAATATATCAGCAGCAAACTCAATCAAAAACAGCTCAGCTCAACTGAAAGTATCAAACAAGGCAGACATCCCCTTGTAACACACAGCAGTAGCCATTTCAATTGGACCGGCGACAATGTGGGTCTGGCGCCGCCAGAGCGGAGCTGAGTGTGGGGGAGGATTAATCTTTCTCAGCCTGTCCGCCCCAGCTCAGCTTACAGTGCAAACGATTAGCGGCTAACAGGCTAACCCGCTCCCCTACAAGTTATTAGCCCGTGCAGGCACAAACTAACCAGAGTTATTCAGCAGACATCTCCCACTGTAGTAAACAAAGCCATTACCTGATCAACCAGGGGCGAAACGGTCGATGCTGAAGGTCTGATGGCCGGCTGAGGCTATTCGTTAGCCGTTAGCCGTTAGCCCGCTAACAGGCCTCAACCCGCGGGCAGAGCTCCATTGGGCCCCGCGGGAGAGGGAGGCGGCTTCGGTCTCGGCGCTAGGCTTTTCCGGCTCCATGATAGTTCAGTAGCTAACGCTGCTAGCTGCTCACCGGAGGTAGAGGGGAGGAGGCGGGACCATGGGCATGACGCTGCGTAGTGAGGGAGACGAGGATTGGATGGACTCACAGACCAACTCACGGACGAATTAATAGTTGCAGGTTCTTAGGTTTGATTGGTCAGCTAGTATGCAGCTTTTCAGCGGATATACTGAATGGATTTTTTTCGTTCTTTTTGGTCTTTATACTGTGTAGATAGGACCATAGGACCATAACAGCCTTATAAACGGTGTTATTAATATGTAGAAAGCTTCCAAATCGTAGACCATAGCTTTAAGCCCGGTTCTCTAAGACGTGTCTGAATAATATAAATTTGCTCTAGTTTTAATTGTCTTGTTCCCGAAGTTGAGTATCCAGGCCAGTCCAGCTCTGTCCCACCCGACTGGAAGGCTAAGGAATAGCATTTATAGATAACCTATTTTGATGCTATAAAACTCATCTGAAAGAGTGTATTTCCATCAGGCATATATCTAAAAGTGAGACTTTTTTGTAATTACTTAGAAACTCCTCACAGTCCCTTTAAGAGACTCATTAAGCTCTGAATGAAAGATTAAGGCATGGTGAGAGCAAACAGTGCAAAGAACAAAAAAACTAGGCATACTTTTTAAACTAAATTTTTACCTGGGTACACATTAAGAATTAGTTTTACTCCTATGACTCCACAAGTGTCTGAAAAAGTTGTGTGTTGTTGTTGTTTTGTTTTGCTAAAACACAAGTCTTATTAATATTTATTTTTTTAAGCTTATGAAGATTGCTGTCTTGCCACAAGGGGAACAACAAGTATTCTGTTAAGTTATTTTTCCTTCTATTTGTTCCCCTTTGAAGTACAGCTAGACTAGATCTAAAACCATCTTTGAAGAGTATCTTTTGGGCATTTTGTGCCTTTATTGATAGGAGAGAGATAGTGGATAGGCTTGTGAGAGAGATGAGAGATAGTTGTGGAAGAACATTCAGCTGACCACAGGCTGGGTTTGAACCAGGCGAGTAGAAGTTTATGCACGGGTTGTGCCTGGTTGCTTACCACTCCACCAAACCAGCAACCCCAAATGCAGCTGATTGAATTATATGTAAAATGTTTTGCCTACAAAACTTAGAAAACAGTCTGATGTGATTTTCAAACCTCTAAAACTTTTCTCTTACAAGAAAGGGTACCACTGGGATGTCACTTTAGTATTATGATTCAAATTTGGCACTCCACCATATGTTTGAATAATTCAACGATCTAATTTAATTAAAATTCCAAAATCGACAGAAAGCACCAAAATTTAATTTATTGGTACAGCTGGATAAGATTCTTCAAGGCACAACTAAGTTCAATGCTCACTGAACAATTCACCACCTGGCATCAAAGTGTCCTCAGATATCAGTGCCTCCTGCATCAGCCCAACGCTGTGCCAAAAACTCATTAGAACTTCCACAGAGCAGGAATGACTGCCACGGGACAGAAAGAGTGAGGAGTAAGCGGTTCAATTGACTTTCAAAGGCTGGAGCAAGTAGAGCCCAGACATCGATACAGAATGAGAATCTTTATCACGTGAGGAATTGTATCAGTCACTTTGGATTGGGAGAGCAATTCACAAGGGAAAGCTTTAGGACGGGGAAGCAGGCTTAGCGGACAGATCAGTCTGGAAACAGGGAGTGTCAGAGGCAGGGGGCATCATGAAACAACCATTTGATTGATGAGCTTGGGACCCAGGTGAATGCTAACTCTTTGCATTGTGGCAAGTCTCTGTGGTTATATTCAACAGAGAGGAGAGAATAAGGATGGAGAAAGGAAAAAGGAGAAACCTCCAGTGATGAAAAAAGAGCCAAGGCAGAGGTGATAAATAGAAATACCACCTGATGTATCCCTCCACAAGGTATGCAAATGCCAAACAGTGAAAGAACACTACTGGTTTCAGGAGCAGCCTTGGACTGTTTTTTATATACTTCTGTCCTTGACAGATTTTTTCTGTAATTTTGTAGACACATATTTTGTAAGAAAATGTGAGGTCCCATTAACCATGAGCTTCTGCCTCCAAGTTATTCAGTTTATCTTTGAGTGAAATGGACAGCTGTGCCAATTGTAAAGACAGTCACTAAAAGCTGTCTTGCAATTTAATGCTTAAAATAATGGGACTGACATGAGACTCATGGACTTTGATCGATGACTTTCAATATATAATTAGTTAGAGATCAACATTTCTTGCTATAAGCTGGACTTTATTGAGAATACATAATTCTGTAGATCCACCCAAAGTCTCAGTGAGCATTGTTACCCACAATTTTACCCAATGTCCCATTTGAAAGCTGGACATGGTCAAAGTGCAAGATGTGGACACTAATGATTGACAAGATTGGGGGTGAAGTGCTGTACAATATGCAGGCTGAGTGGACATTCAGTATGAAGTTTAGAAAATTTGGCATGTAAAGGTTGCATGGCACAAAGCAGAAAGCAACGGATAGTAGGCTACACCAGCAAAAGGAGTCCATTAATGCACTCATACATGACTTATTGTGATTGTGTGATTGTCATTATCATCTGTGAGTTAATGTCTTTCACAAAGGATAACTAATGTGGAACAAAATTGTAGTCTGTCCTGATATGATTAAATTACTGATACAAGACCATCAACTTTTGAAAGAAATGAGCCAATGTTCAAAGTAAGACACAATCCATGCATTATTTAACATAAGTGGATTTCTACCCCTTAATATTATAGATTTAGATAGAACACATATTGTGTTCAACATCTCTAAGCACAAACCCTCCCAGCTGCACGGAGTTTGCTCTTGTTTTGTGTCCGAACATGGAAATGAACCATCAGCACTTACCCCCTCTACAGCTTAAAGCATGACCAGGATGAATCCAGTAGTCACCAGGGCCTGAAAACTCTTCAGTTTGATACACTAATGGTGAGATTAATCAAGAGGCCTCTCTATCCCCATACTTTCTGCATTTGGCCCCCAATTAAAAAAGTATGGATACCCCTGGACTATGTGAATCATAGTCAAGAGGTCTTCTGTGTGTCATATGTTTAATCCTGTAGTTCATTGATGCTCCCCCCACCATAGAGTGCAGAGTAAGTCAGCTGGGCTCTGCATGGCAGGAACACTGACACACTTTGAACAGCCTTTAAAGAGATCACTGTGTATCATGTCTGTGGATTGCTAGCAGAAGAGCCCCATCCAACTTCCTGACCTTTAGCCTTCACCTGCCAACTCTGCTCAAGACACCACCCCAGTGACTGATCCACTGGATTCAGCACACAAGCTATTAGACCATCCAGATTCTTCTGGAAGCTTGGGGACCAGAGTTATAATGAGCCTAGACCGTTGTTTGCTGGGTCTCTGCGTGTGGCAAGATGTCTGAAGCTGTTTTGTCTCCATGAAAGCCATCTCCAGCTCATGGTTGCAGGCTGATATGACGAGAGAAAAGACAGGCCCATGCACTTTTCCTTGAAGTCATTTCACAAGCACTTATAATCTCTTTAGAGAGAAGAAGAAGAAAGCTTCTGCTGCTGTTCCTTTTGTTTCCCCCTCATCTCCATCAGAAGCTTGCTGGAAAGGAAGCAAACTGGAACAAAGAGACAACAGGGAGCAACACAGAAAATAAATCTGCTGATTTAATCAGGTTGCATTGCCTGTCTGTCAAATACTGAGTTTTATCTGTGCCCCCAAGACAGAATGCAGCCCCGGCAGCAGCCACCAGCATCACACTTATGTAGTACAACCAGGAGAAAAGATAATGTCACTTGTCTTAAGGGCATGCTGGTTCAGGTTCTGTTTCATTACCAGCTTATTAGGACATGTCTCAAAACTAAAAAACTGAATGAAGTAGACTGCGTGAGTTATTATACAAATGACCGAGTGATTTTGGTGATTAAGGCAAGAAATGGGGAGGAAATGAGCAAACCAGTTGGATTCTCAGGAGGCGGTCGGACCACACCTGGTGTTGGCTTACCCTCTCCAATGAGATGCTTTAGACCAAGGAGTGTCTACATGCTTCCACAGCTGCAGACTCAGTAGGAGATCCCACCCCCAGAGGACCAATTTAGAAGCAAGAGGATGGTGGAATCATAGAAACAAGATAGACAAGTTATTTCCAAGTGGCTACCTGCAGTGTTGAAATATGGAGGGAAAGCAGAAGTGCAGAAGCTAGGTTATTAGAGTTTGTACACGAGGCTGGCTATATAAATAAGAAATCCCCACTGCTCAAACTAAAAGGCATAGTTCAACACAAAATGGGGGGTTAGAACAGGACGAAAAGTATGATCAAAAGTATAAGGATCAATGGGAAACTTCGGCATACCTCATCTTTTTGTTTGATAAGTTAATCTAATATGGTGTTATTAAAGAAATACCAAGTACAGCTCTGACTTGTGCTGCTATTTTTAATCTGCAAGCTTTTTATATCCAAGCTCTTTTAATGTATTGTGCAGATTAAAAATGAATGCTACTTCACTTCAACTACAGCAACATCTACTTCTTCTACTAATGATAACAATAATCATCATAATAATGATTAATAATGATTATAGTAATTGTGTTATTAAGACAGAACACGTTTTAACCAAAGTCACTTTTTTTGGACAGCTGTTTGTTATCGGGGTATGCCAGCATCTCTGATGCCTGTATGTAGCTGTGCCAGGTAAGGGGTGGGCAAAATCATGATGTGATTTGGCATTGCGCTGCTGACTAGACACCTGCTGAAGAGAATGATCAAAGTATCAATAATACAAAAAAATTCTAAATTATTATTTTATGGTCTTTTACAAATAAAAAAGTAAATAATATAAAAATAATAGTGGCTGTTTCATCTGATCAGTTAACCTTGCAGTACAGCTAGATCTGACAGATTCAGTGTCTGTATCTAGTCAGATCCATTTTGCCAAGCACCAGTGTAAAATATGTAAAATCATGCAAAAGCTACATTATTATATAAATGGGTGTATATGTTATTCATACAGTATATTGGCTACATTATTATATTAAATATCATAGGGCTGCTACATTTAAGCTTTTGAGGGTGTTCAGAAACTGGATGTAAAGTGGGTGGGCTTTAGACCATCATTCATGACTCATCCAATAAATTTTCTTTTTTAAAAGGCAATAAAACTTTTCTTTACTCCTGCCCAATTGACCTTTTCACTGGAAAGCATTAAAACACATACCCACAGTCCTGAGAAATCATCTTAACTGTAAAGAAAAAAGCTTTTTTGAACAAGATATTCCAATACTTAGATATGAATTGTCTTTCTCACATTTCGAAGGATGCTTAATGACACATTGAACTTTTTAATACTATTAAACCTTTAAAATTTCAAGTCATGTTCCCAGGCTTTAAGGCATTCACTTTGGTGCCCCTGTAGGTTGATCTATTTTGTGTTAGGGCTCTGCTTATTCAGTGTTTGCCTCTGTCACTGCTTTGTGGTGAAACTGATTTTGGTGATTAAGGCATTAATATAACACCTTGAAACAGCACTCTGAATAATCCCACTGACTCTACATCCATCTTTTATGTAGTCTATGGGTAGTTCTCATCCCTCGCCTCACCAATATTATCATGAAATTCTGCAGGAGAGGCACTAGGCCCTCTTGTGCTATGCAAGTACTCCAACAGAACCTTGATATAAGTAGGCGCTGGGTAACAAGGAGAGAAAGACAAGTTTTCTGGCTTCAGGGAAATCACAGTTCGGTGCAGCATCCACCCCCCTATGGTGGAGAGGGGTCTTCGGATTCATAAACAAGGCAAGGGTACTTAGGTGGAAAAGGAAGCAGGCGGCTTTGATTTAATCCTCGTCAATGTCAGGCGCTTTGTGACAGCTGATGTGGAGATATACAGTGGACTGTGTACCATTTAACCCACATGACACACTCCCTGATTCACACTGGCTCGCTGACAGACACAGCGCCTCAGCCGGGTGAGCTGACTGACACAGTGACTCACAGCTACACAAAGTCTCATTACAGGTAGGGGAGGAGAGGATGCCCACGAGGCTATTCCTGGAGGCGTAGGCCGGGATGCTAAGAGGCCGGCGGGGGAAGTTTTGGAGGAGATTGCTCTTCTTTTGGTTGAGAGGTTGAATGGTTAGTAATATAAGAATGAATGGACAGCACAGCCATCAATGGATGTAACAAGTGAGCATCTCTCTTACCCTGAGGGGGTGTGTTTGTCTTTGGCAGATCAATAACTACTACGCTGATTTTCTGAAAGACAATTTATGAAGCATAAAGGGCACACACATCAGTTCTGCTCCAGCTGCCCACCCCAATCCCCTGAAATGCCTCTGTCAGATTCTGTCTTGCTCATTGTTCACTGTTGGCACTCTTTGAGTCTTATATTTTTGCCTCAACACACACTGTACAAACTGAACTAATGTTACTGTAAACATGAAATGTCTGAGAGCTGTGTATGAATGCATTATGGATTTAGACTGTCGGGTAATTTCCTCACATATTTAGCTCCAGCTTGTTTTGGCCACTGCAAATAGAGGGCTCAATTATGCACTTGGGTTCCCTTCGCAAAATATCACCTCCTTTGCTCCAACAATATAACAGCAATGAGCGTTTTACTCCATATGGTCTGTTGTTCTGCTTGCCAACCATACACTCATTTAAGAGCTAGACATAAGCCACCAACTGAATGCTGGTGTTTATATTCAGGAAATGAAATCAATGTATCAGAGTTATGTGTAAGATTGAAACAACTTTAAAACCTTATTCCTGCCCCTCTGATGTTAAATATGGAGGCTAGGGTCACCCTGCACTGCCAAGGCTGCATTAAATTAATTAATATAAAATAAATTTAAAAAAAAAAAAAAAAACCTGACATGCTTTTTGTTCAATATATCTTTATTCAGGAGCCAACAGGTGCTATTGAACTTTTAGATTTTCTTTAGTGATAGAATACTGATGTGCATAAGTCCAAGTCTGTAGCATCAGGACTTCTCCCTTTCTTCTATTTATGGCACTAAGAGTTCTTTAAAAAAATGTGTGCTCTCTGTCCAAATAGACCTTCCCGTGTGATATCCTACCTCGGGATGCACAATATTGTCGAAATGATATCAGTATTGAATGATATTGAATTTTTTGCAGACATTTCCTGCTGATATATGGGCCATATATGTCAGTCATATATCAGCTGGAATATTGGCAAAATACACACACCTAAGGCTTCACCTTATCATTGCTGCAGGGGTACATTAAAAAATCCAGAGTTTAATTTGTTCAAGAGTTCAATGTATCTAACTGTTACACCTTACACAAATAGACTAACACGTATAAAGACACAAGTCCATTTTTGCAAAGTACATACTCTTAACCAAAAATATCGTTGTTGGTATTGGCCATAATGAGCTCAGAAATATCAGCATGTTGGTTACTGGAACAAATCCATAATTGTGCATCCTTTGTCTTGTTGTTTTGTCATCGCTTCAAGCCCATTGTCTCAGGGTAGAGCAGAGCAGAGACTGCAGAATGAGTGTAGAGCTGCATGGTGCTCAGAAGCACAAAACTCACTTGTTTCCACAGAGTAGACCTGTTGACCAATCGAGGGAAGCTGCACCTATGTAAGAAAGGAAGCCCTTTTTTAACTTTAGTGCATGTGAACACACTTTGTGTTCATTCTTCTGTCAGATTTGTTGATGGTGGACCTGCCTATTCAGTGCACCACAGCCACTCATGGTTGGCTGGACAATCTGATCATCATTCTCGGGCAAACAGCAGATGAGTAACAGGACAGGAGCAGTTCAGGGGGCCAATTAGATTTCAGATGGGGCCAATGCCCCTGTGGCCCCACCCCTAGAACCGCCAATGGGTTGTGTCTAGATTTAAAAAGCTCCCTGCATTTCTTCATTAGACTTGATGTGTCACTTTTGAGATATTATATACCTTGTCATGTCATGACAATAGAAGTCTCCAACACTTGTTTCTTTTATTTTGAAGGAGCAACATAGAGACATTGGGTGTGTGTAGCAGCAGAAATTTATCTCAGATTCTGTATCTTCATTAAAAAAACATTAACAAGGAACAGAACTGTAAGAAAAACATAAAGATATAATGACATCTTATGTGCTTCATGTGCAGTTGTATAAAGTAACAGTTACAGTAATGTAACTTCCTTTTAAAAGTAAAGTAACGCACTACTACTGAAAATATTGTAACAACGTTATTCCTTTTTCAATGCGGCACAACATTACTTTTCCCAAGGACTGATCTGAAACCAATGCTGCCTTCTCAGCTGCCCACATTAGACACAAGCAGAGTTGTCAAGTCTGCTCGTTATAAGCGTCTGTTGGCCTGTATTTCTCTGAAGTTGCAAGCAAATCTCCTGAGTTGTGGCCCCTGATGACGTTTTTTTGGGCTCATTTTTCAACATGCAGTTGCTTCTTGGGGCTCTTCTGTCTGTTTGAATGCCCCCAATCATCTCCCAGCTCCCAAAAATAAAGCAAAATACAGGTGCAGTATTCAGTTTGTTCTTTCCACTTCCTTGCTTCCTGGTTATCACACACGCCCCCAAATACACTCACATATAGTGCAAGTGCCAAAGCCAAAGTTGCCAGGTCTGCTTATTATAATCAACCTTTTTTTGATTAGATGCTTGCACTGTGAAATTGAATTGCAATGTAGATGAAAATGAACACACTCTATGTAGATTCTCTATTTAGACAGGAGCTCTCATTATGCTGTGTCAGCATTTCAACATATTGTTCTTCCTAAAATTTATTCTTCTTTTTCTTCTTCTTCTTCTTCTTCTTATTCCTTCAGATTTTGGCACCTTTCACAGGCTTCAAATTTGCACAGATTTTCACAGAATAAAATTGACATATGCAGCATGTTCAGGAGAAGTGCGCTTCTATTTTTCACAGGTTTAACAGTTATACTTTTTACAGTAAAAAATCATTTCTGCATGTATTTTTACGTTGAAATCAATGGGACATTTTCGCAGGTCTGCTGAAAACTTCAGCAACTTTGAAGCTCCACAGATTGGGCATGCTTCCACCTACAGACTTCCTTCATGCTTTAAAAGCTGCACTGACTTCTCAACTATTTTTACATATCTTCAGCTTTTTGATGGCTTCTACAGTTTTTTAAATATGATTTTTTAAGCAACACCAACTTTTGAGGAAATCTGTGTGTGTTCAGCGTGTCACGTGACTTCAGACCGAAGCCCCGGACAGCCGAGTGCTGCAATTTGAAGCGCGTTTTTAACTCGTCACTGTGTAAACATTTTGAACAGTACAGATATGAGAATTATATTACATGTTTTAGCAGGTTCTTGGGATGCTCACAGTGAAATCCTTTTCCTGATATCTATTCCGGTTTAGACACAGCGATTTGTTTACCCGGAAGTACCGAGTGTCATTACAGTGCTCTATGAGACAAACAGGAAAATACCGTGCTTTCCATGGTTCAGCAATTTAGCACTAAGGTTGAAAGATTAGAGCAGTAGACTGTGGAGCGAGAGACCTGGGTTCAAGACCAGGCTCTGAGGCAGATGTACTTTTCTTTCCATCTAGTACAGATTCTTCATTACTATAGCGTAATCATGCTTGTCTTTACACTCTCAACCTTACTTTGGACGCATTACACTGACTGGCCACTTTATTAGGTACATCTACAAATAGCAACACATTTAACCATGTTACAAAACAGTCATTCATTTTCTGCTTTCTTTCACAACTGAAAACAGTTTTTAGTGCACTTTTCACTACCTGCTACAGTTTCTGAGATATGACTGTTGAAGCTGCATTTCTTTGAAGTTAGAGCATGGTCATGTGACCTGTGGACCTGAGCTCCAGTATCTATAATTTTCTGCAGACATTTTTATTGCACATTTCACACATTTGCAGCCCTGATTTGCTGCTTACAACTATTCATGTCACATTTTCAACTTTCTTTGCATTACTTTTAGCAATTTCATTTCACAGTTTCAGCAGTCACACTCAGCATTTCAACGCATTCCCTGCATGGAAATGCACATTCTCTAGTTAATTAAATAACTGTTATATTCTCTGTACTAGAACTTTTTGTAGGCCTGTACATTTAGGAACAGATATGGGGTTTTTTCCAAAGTCAAGCCATGTAATATTAACATAAAAGTAACAAGTAACTTCAAATGTTACTTTTCAAAGAGAGGACTTAAGTAACAAGTTACTTTTTTAAGAAGTAACGAGCAAACACTACTTTTTAAAAGTGACTTCCCCAACACTGTTCATGTGTTATTTTGTTATAGCTCACTTCTCAGAACAATACAGATTTAGTGTAATTAGATCATTTATTCAAGTATGTTTAGAACTTATTATTAACACTGGCATTGTAATGACCTATGTTTGCTATTATGAAGCATTGTAAACTATCACAAGTTTTTATACTTATGATTATACATCAATAAAAGCATATAATAATCATAATGCTATAAACATGCTCATAATATGTTTGCATGGTTTGTTGTAAATCTTAAATGACTCTGTTAGTGGTGGACGGTGGTGGAACTTCTAAAAACTTCTCCATCTTGGCCTGTATTCTCCATATTTGTTGTTGTCCCTTTCAAGCTGTTGCCTTTCATCTCCGTCTCTTCTCTCTTTCTCTCTACAGCTACATTTTGGTTTTTCACCCTTTCCTCTTTCACTGACTCCCCTCTTTTGTCTCTGTCTCTCACTCCCCCCTCCGTCTCTCTCCCTCTGTGCCACTGTGCCAGCTGTGTGATGAGCCAGGGGGCTGATAAGCGGTGGTCAGCCTCTCTCCAGATGGCAGCCCGAGCAGCAGCTGCCTGGGGGGGCGGGAGGGTGGGTGGTGATGGGAAGGGTTGGGGTGTGGGGGCTGCTGATGATTACAGTCTTGTTGCATTTCCAGGTGAAAATGGGCACAAAATAAAGAAAATCAATTTTCGGCAGCACGCTACGGTCCGCCCGCTGAGCCGCTGTGTGACACATTCACATGGGCCTCCTCTCTGCCGTGTGGTTCCCACTCTATTGCTGGAGGTGCTGTGCTGATGGTTCGGCTTTATAGAGTTGTCACTGCAGAACGCTGCCTGGTTTTTAAAAGTGGGATACATGCCTTCCCATATGACATCCTTCTGCTGCGATAGCCCTGAGGAAATTGCCTCAATGGGGGATCGCCTCCGTATGCAGACGAGGCAGTGATTTCAGTGTGAGCAACAGCATTTGTTCAGGTTAAGCGGACTTGTTATGCAACCACATGAATTTGTCGAACAATGTTTGGAACAAAAAAACATATCCTCCCACGTTATTTGCTTCAATGTGAGTCACCAATGTGCCATCATACCCTGCTACGTGATGTAAGCCTAATTCTTTTCATCTGCGAAGCTGGATATGAAAATCAGTGGCCTTTTGTTCTAGTCAATGTGCTTGGTCACGGTCCTGGCTTGTCTCTGTGGTTATTCACAGTGTGGGACTGAGTGAGGGGCCAGTGCAGGGATGAACACTTAAAACAGTCAGTGGTTTTAAGAGTCTCAGTGCAGCCAGAGTGGAATACTTTACAAGGAAAATGTCTGCAGCTCAGTTTTTGTAATATGATACAATTCTTGTTTTAAAGAGTCTTTTGTCCTTGTAATATTGAACACTTGCAGAAAATATCTGATGTATACTAACTGACACCCACTGATGTGCACTTCTACCTCACTTGCTTGGTTTAATATTTGATTTCTTAATGCTTAAGATGGCTGGGGTTGGAGGGATTATGCTTTCAAATTTCTGTGTTCATCTGTCTGACATCCATTTGGATTGTCCTTGTGAAAGTGAAATCTCAAAAACACCCACAGGGACATTCCTCAAACTTTGCAGAGTCCACCCTGACATAGTTTAGTATTTGTAAAAGGGGCTTGTATGATTATCATTTCTTCAATAAATACATTAGCAGCAGTGTCTTTGACCAGTTCTGCCCCTTTAAGAAGGGAACAAGCAGGATAGGCTGCACATTGCTGCAGATGGGGCAGAGAGCTTTGCATACTTAATTGAACTTTAGGTTACGGAAAACAACAAAAAACATTTTTGAGGTAGGTAAACGTTCTAAACATCAGTGCTCAGCAACTAATTAAGTTTTAATCAAAATTATGAACACTGTCTTCTACAATTATGAAAATTGAGTCATGGAGATAAGGGCTACTCTGTCATATGTTGAGCTTTTTTCTGTTATTATTTAGAAATATTTTTAGATATTTGTATGTTTACATGTATGTTTCTGTGATATGCCCATTATTTAAAGTTTAAAATGATCGAGTCAGAAGCATATGCATTCAATCTAAACATGTGTTTTTGATTTAAAAATCAGAGAGTATTGTAATCTCAATATCTGTTAAAATAAGCATGATTTCTACATCGGATTGTCCTAACATATGGCCAGTAATTAAATACTTAAAAGCAGCATAATTTTTCTGAGCGTGTCTAATCAATCTCTGACATTGCACAGCAGCTGGATCCTGATTAAGAGTCTGTAATCAGTTGGATCCATCTTGCAAAGCTCCAATCTACAATGTGCTCAACCTTTAAAGTGGGACAAGGTGGGAGCATAAAGTGAGACGACACCGGGAGGGGACTGCTCGCACCAAGAACAGCTTTAGTAGCAGTTAAATCAGATCTGGACCACATTTATTTATTCATATCAGAATCCAACTTTATTGTCATTGCAGATGTCACTAGTGAAGAGCAACAGCATTTTTCTTTTCAGTTCAGCTCATCCAAGAACATACAAAAGACAGTGACGCATACATTCTATTGTTGATTTTATTGAAATGTAATGTTATTGTTAATATTATACAGGGGGATAGGAACAGGAAGACTGTCCAGTTGCCAGCAGAGCAGTGCCCTGTTTTAATAAATAAAGAACAAAGTAGATTGAAAGTACTTCTAGATTTGAAAAAAAAACATTACAAATTAAACTCCATTTCCAACAGGTTTTGCAGAGGTTTCTTCTATGAAGTTGCATACATTCTTTTCTTACCACAGTGGTTGTAGCACCCACCTACCCCATTATCTGATTGGCCTGTAATCCATGTGATTGACAGAACAATCATCCAGTCACCTGCTGGATAAGATTTAAAAGGTTCTGCCCGTTCCGTATCACTTTCTAGGGGCTGTTGTCCAGATTAAACATATTACATATTCTGTTTAGTATACATTGGACAGTCCATCTGGTGTGTCAGGTTATTCCCTCTCCCTCCCAATCCTGTTTATGAAGTTACCTGTGGGATGTAGTAACACTTAAGGTGCGTACACACCAAACGCTACTTGTACTACCTCGGCGATCACTCTCCGTGCAAAGTCAATGTACAGCCGCGATGGGGCAGGGCTAACCCTCCCGCGATGCAACAGCCACTTTTCACACTACCACATAGCTTGTCATGCAATGTCAAAGTGAAAAAAAGTTGATTTTTTCAGACGATGTCGTGTGTGGCTGTGCAGCAATGGCCAATCAGCTGTGTGTGCGTGTATGTGACGGTGCCCGTGGCAGACAGTTTTTCATCTGGACTACAGAGGAACAATTTATGTCCGTGAGGGAAACATTAGTCAGTGAGGACATTAGTTCTGCCCAGGCGGACCGCGGGAAACTCATAGATGATGCTGCTGCAGGGCATCAGCTGCAGTGTTTTGTGTTTGATAAGTGAGTGAAAAGGATACAGCTGGAATAATGTCCGCTTATACATCTTATTTTATGATATATGATATGATCGCGGTGAAACTTGAGCGGACGTGACATCACAGAGCGACGGCTGCTTATTTAAACTGATGTACTTTATTGAAACTTTAAGGGAACTTTATAGTTGATGTTACTTTAAGTTACTTAAGTTAATCATAAACTGTTTGAGATTCTAGGCTAATTTTGATTCACTTTGTTATGAAAATCATGTAACATTAAAGCTATGGTCTACGATTTGGAAGCTTTGTACATATTAATAACACCGTTTATAAGGCTGTTATGGTCCTATGGTCCTATCTACACAGTATAAAGACCAAAAAGAATGAAAATAATCCATTCAGTATATCCGCTGAAAAGCTGCATACTAGCTGACCAATCAATCCTAAGAACCTGCGACTATTAATTGGTCCGTGAGTTGGTCCGTGAGTCCATCCAATCCCTGTCTCACTCACGCATCGTCATGCGATGCGTAGGTGCGTCATGGTCCCGTCTCCTCCTCCACCTCCGGTGAGCAGCTAGAAGCGTTAGCTACTGAACTATCATGGAGCCGAAAAGCCTAGCGCCGAGACCAAGCCGCCTTCTCCCTTGGGCCCAACGGAGCTCTGCCCGCGGGTGAGGCCTGTTAGCGGGCTAACGGCTAACGGCTAACGAATAGCCTCAGCCAGCCGTCAGACCTTCAGCATCGGCCGTTTCGCCCCTGGTTGATCAGGTAATGGCTTTGTTTACTACAGTGGGAGATGTCTGCTGAATAACTCTGGTTAGTTTGTGCCTGTATGGGCTAATAACTTGTAGGGGAGCGGGTTAGCCTGTTAGCCGCTAATCGTTTGCACTGTAAGCTGAGCTGGGGAGGACAGGCTGAGAAAGATAAATCCTCCCCCACACTCGGCTCCGCTCTGGCGGCACCAGACCCGCATTGCCGCCGGTCCAATTGAAATGGCTACTGCTGTGTGTTACAAGGGGATGTCTGTCGTGTTTGATACTTTCAGTTGAGCTGAGCTGTTTTTGATTGAGTTTGCTGCTGATATAATGTGCTAGTCGCTCGTAGCTCTGTCCGAGGGGGCTTGATAAGAGGCGAGGCGACACGAGCTGGGGGCGGGATCTTGGAACACTGGGGGGGTGGGGGAGGTGAGGGAAGGGGGGGCAGGCTGCGGTTTCAAATCGTAGACCACAGCTTTAACATTTAGTCTTTAGAAAACTTTGGGAGAAAGTGGTGTTTATTGGAATTTATTTGAGACTAATGGATGCCTTTTCTGTTTATCTTGAAGGTTATCAGCCTGTTCAACTTATTCCATCCCGTGCTATTCCATCTTGTTTATGTCCGTTAAAAGCATCAAACCCAGAGCCATCTTCAAGTCAACAAATACAAAGAATAAGAAGTCCTTTGCATCCTTCAACAACTGATCAAGCAGTTGTTCAAGTTTGGGCAGAGTTGTGGTCACAAAACACACAGAACTTGCGCTTGGTCGGTATTCAAAAGGTTGCAGGTTCTAGCCCAGCTCCTGATTACACATGGTGATGTGTCCTTGGGCAAGACCCTTAAAGGGACTGTGAGGAGAATCTATTACCGGCGACACAAAGACTCTGCTACCCATGAGCCCGTGCGGCGATTGTCGTAATGCTGCGTTCCAGTAACCTCGGAACTTGGAGGGACATCATCTCCGACTTATCGGCGCTCCAGTTGAAGTCGGAAAAAACATGCCGATGTACCAGGCTGTTGTTAGCTGTTGTTTGCACGCCCTGCGTTGTTGTTCACAAATATCACAAGAAGAATGTGATTATCACTATGGCAGCATTTTTGTAAATATAAGTCTAACAATACGATGTATACAGCTGAGCTCGAGCGACACACCCCAGTCAGAAGTGCAAATAAATTGATTATTACAGGAGCTAAATAACTGTTCACACTGGGGGCATCCATCTTCGATTGTCAACTCGGGGGTGACAAGGTTTCACCGAGTTCCCAGTAGGTAATTCTGACTTCGGGGGTCATTCCAGCTGCAGTTTCCTACTCAGAACTTGGAAATTCCTACTTCTGACTACAACTGGAACGCACCACAACACGTTACCAGAGCCAAAGCGTGTGTTTGTTGTGTTGTAGCCCTGACCTTCCTCAGAACTCTGCATTGATTTACAGCTTCTTTTTTCAACAACTTACAGGATGCAAAGCGACAAGGTAATGTATCTCTTTCTAGTTACATAGCAGTAGTTTTTGATGTGTGACAACAAGCAAGTTTGAAAAATTTTGTATTGTAGTTTTGTAGCCGGCTATATATCGCTACTTACAGCCCGGTGCTCTAAGACATGTCCGAATAATATAAATTTGCTCTAGTTTTAATTGTCTTGTTCCTAAAGTCGAGTATCCAGGCCAGTCCAGCTCTGTCCGACCCGACCAAGAAGCTAAGAAATAGCATTTATAGATAACCTATTTTGATGCTATAAAACTCATCGATAAGTGTGTATTTCAATCAGGCATATATCTAAAGGGAGACTTTTTTGCAATTACTTAGAAACTCCTCACAGTCCCTTTAACTCCCCAAGCTGCTCCCACTGCTGCATCAATAGTGTGTAAATGGGAATGAAAGAAGGTGAAAATGTTAGCAAATACTGAATGGCAACTGACATAGCAACTCTAACCATCAGTGTGTGAATGTAAGAGTGAATGGGTGGATGTGTGCAGTGTAAATCTGCTATGAGTAGTGAAAGAGATTGGAAGAGCATTACATAAGCTCAAGTCCATTTATCATTTTACCATTGCCACATTAAGGATGCAGGATTCTTACCAGTCACACTATCACAAAACTAACTTCCAGCCCTTCTCCTCAACCCACAACTGTACTCTGATTGCTAAGCAAGTGTAATATTATGAGAGGGATACAGCCATTTCCTCTGATTGCATCAATCCATGTAATGCAAGTTCTAATGGATCACTTAAAAACACACTTAGCTGACAAAAGTGATTTTCAAATGGCAAAAGGCAGAAAAATTATTCTAATCGTAGCAAAGTTTCAACATAAAAATAGTGATTAGCAAAACCTCCCTCTCATCACTCTCTGCTCCTTTAAATTTGGACCCAAACAGGGTCTAAACTCTCTCAGCAGCTCCTCCATCCACTTCAAACAAGGCCTGTTTTCTTAGAGCTCTCGGTGGGAAAAGCCAGCACCAGCCATGGAGGGTCTCCAAGGGACTTGTATGAGAGGCACACAAGAGAAAAAAGGGGATGGGGTAGTCAGATTGGAAAGAGGAGAACTGGGAGAGAGAGTGAGTGAAGAGAGATACCCCCTGTGCATGACAATGAGCAGACCATTCAATTAGCATCGCTTTATGGCCTCTGATGTTGATTACCTCAGACAAGCCAGCAAGTCCCATCCTTTTACTGATTAAAACCAAGAGAAGCACAGCAAGCAGACACTTGGAGGGATTGGTCAGACAGTCGAGGCTTTCTAATTTAGGTTTCATAAGAAAGGAGAAACAAGGTCAGTGGTTTCTTGGAATTAAAGCCCACTTGTGTTCGTGCCACATCAACTTCAAGGTTGATTTATGAAAATGGAACAAAAGCTGAACAAACAGTCAATAGGAGGCTAAGTTTATATGGACTTGGTACCTATGTCTTGCAGGATTCACATCTGACAAGGAAAGTGACACTCGACATGTGATTAATTACACTCAGAAATGTCATTACCCCCTGCAGCGTAATCAGTCTGGCCTCCGGAGGGGTTCTGTGCTGATTGCCAAATGTGTCAACGGTGACAGTCTTTGACGGCCAGGTTAAGCAGGCTTCATAGCTGATGATCCTCAATTTAGAGAGTGGACGCAGCTTGATGCACAGTGACTCCAGTTCATCAAATCAACAGTCGTCTTATTTACCCTTTAAATGGACGATCATTTTGTGTGCGCCATAACTGCTGTATCGCTCTCACCTGTTCTCCCCCCCACAGCAGTCCCTCCCATGAACACAGATGGGATAACTGCTCCACTGACCGTCTGTGTAGATTCTCCTCCAGGTCGTGGTTATCATTTTTGAATCTTCAAGATGACCCACTGAGCCTTCTTCTAACACCGCCTTCCTTTGCTACTGTCACTGGACCAGACAAAGGGTGAATTCCAATTCCTCCCTTAACCCTCAATCTTAACCCTCAATCTCAAAAATGCGCTGCTAGTGCTGTCCCGATTCTCAGAATGTTAAGTTGAGGGACAAGTTTGAGGGCTGTACAGCCCCTCAAATTGAGATTTTCTGCCACCACCCTTGAGAGTAAGGGCTACCCAGAATGTATTGCATATTTTCACCAGCGTCACCGCAAACAAGATGGCGTCCAAAGCGGCGAAAAAACGAGCTACAAATGTGTTTCCATCAATATGAAATACAAATATATTACAAAACCATTGTATCATCTTATTTAAGCCCTCTTCATGGATTTTTGACCTCATTGTTGCATAACATTCATTTTATTTGACGATGTTTGCCAGCCGGACTGGCTGTCCCGGTTTCAGTGCACAGCCTCATTCATATCCTAAAGTTACGGTAGTGGAGATGGATGGAACATTTCGTCATTGTTGCTGGAGTCGGCCGAAAAGGACTATGGATGACAGAAATGTCTTCTTCTTCTTTATTTTTTTAAATTGGCAGACTGAATGCAGCTTGGGCAGAGTGCTGCCCCCACAGTCTGAAGACGTAACTGCATTTAAGGGGTGTCCCATTTGTAAGTCACCAAATAGCCCTTAACACTTGGTTTTGAGTGTCACTGAGATTGAGGGTTAAGGGAGGAATTGGAATTCACCCAAAATCTTGTTTCCTGGCTCCCTCTTATTCAAATAATCCAAAATACCCCGAAACAAGACAGCTGTTTCTACAAATAACCTGATACACCAGATATACAGTTCTACGCTACAATGCAAAATACAGCCAAGTTCACGCTGCCCATTTACCCTTACTGCGAATATTGCAAAAATGTAAAGGGGGAATGTCTTGATCCACTCTTTGCTTTGTTTCCGGAGGTAGTAACAGAGGCGTAATATTGGAGAGAATGAGAGAGGCATGCAGATTCAGCGGGAGACAGGAGTGCTGCAAGTACATGCTGTGCCACTTGCAGCCAAGCCATATTGCAGAGTTAATCAGCACAGATGATATGACATCACAGAATTAATATGATTATCTCAAGATGTTAACATAACAGGCTTATATGGACTTATATTTCCTGAATCCACCAGTGCAACAGCCCATAGAAAGTGTTTGAGGGGAGCAGAAGCTTTCAGAATCTCTGTATACAGAAGCATGCATTGCTCAGAGGCTTGCAATCACTTCTTGTCATCATGCTCGTAGCTCCCATCTCTTTCTTCTTAATGGATTCTTATTGGTCAGTGCCTCAGCAGATAGAGATGAAGAGCTCGAGGCTACAGCTTTGCAAGATATATCTGCCTTATCACAGGCATTACATGAGATAGATATTTTCGGCCCTTTGAACACAAGACCAACATTAATGAGACCCTCATTGTCTCCAAAGTTGCCCATCCCTGGTCTAACAGGTAGTTTGAAATGTTGTACTGTACCAAAACATTCTGTAATGACAATCACATCACAGATTTAGGTGCTTCATTGTAGCTGCATTCACTAAATGCTAGAACCAGAGTTGCTTAACCGTCTTTGCCTTCTTTGTTTAGTAAACTTTCCAGTAATTTCCTCCAGTTTAAGAAAAGGACGTTACAGTTAACAAAAGCATTATCATTTGGGCCATTTAGGGATGGAAATCCAAAATTAAACAACTGAGAATTGATAAAAACTCTCTCAAATAATATCATTGAGGCATTTTGCTTGTCAACTACTTTATCAATTCCTTCCACTGTGTTCTACAACCTAACAAGAACAAACAAAGCAAAAGAGCAGTCCACAAAAACAAACAAATTGAATTGAAAATGATTGAATTGAATTGAATTTGAATTGAATTGAATTGAATTGAATTTAATTGATCATTTTTTTATTTACGGTATGTCAGCACAATACACTCATCACACATTGCACTGTTATAGTTCAAAAATAATATGATTCCTAGCCTGTACAAGAAGTACCGCAGAAACTGTTGTTTTAAAAGGGGGGCTCTTTGATTGATGGGTCAGTGGACCAATCAAAGAGCCAACAAAGGGCCAATTGGTCATACGGTACTTTTGTCTGCAAGGAACTCACTGTCAGAAACTATAAAGGCTGTTTATGTGTGAACCAAACAGCTGTTGTCTAGTTTGAAGTTCTGATCTGTCAGTTAGGAGTCATCTAGTGAAAGCAGGTAAATCAGATCGACACACAATGCACCTGAATGTCTATTATGCACCTAAAAATATTCATCACTTATTTGGGTTCTCACCTGCTTTCATGTTTGTCCTACCTTATTTCCATGGTATCACTCAAGGTGACACCGTCATCAAACGTCGCGGTGAATAATTGTGGGCACCGGGAAATAAACACTGACATTAGTGCCTCAAAGGCCTCTTGCAGCAAAGTCTGTGCCTTGTCTGCCTGCTAAAAAGAACTGTGACAGACAGCTCTGACATCCAATATGGGGGATGAGGGGAGAGGAAGTAGGGGAGCGGAGTGAGGAGGCAGAACAAGCGTGCAGGGTTTTAATCTCAATTTTGCCCGTACCAGCGCCTCCATGTAAGCGCTGTTTGCTGCTTATTTAATAATTCATCCCTAAGCCACTGACCCACTCAATTAAATCCCCCACAATTCTGTTTTATATTTTTCCTTTTCTACAAGAATGTAAAGTAGAGAAGACAAACAAATATTGCATTTTCAATATTCAAACAGTTGCAGGAAGGGATAAACAAGAAGGTTGGGGGGGGGGGGGTAAATATGATTGCTTCAGTAATTAAAGGAAGATGACGAAGAGGAAGAGGAGGGAGAGGAAAGGGGGAATGGTGGGGAGGATGTGTTAGTCATATCTGAAATGCTTTGCGACAAGATTACATTAAGAAAAATGGAAGAGGATTACAGAGGAGCAAGGGAGGAGAAATAGTTGTAGTAGTAGGAGGAGGAGGCAGGAATTGGATGAGGTCTCGAAGGCCCTGAGGTGTAGATTTAGACCGCCATGACCCCCCAGCTGAAGCCCAGCAGATGAGGTGTGTATTTGTGAGTAGATGTGGATATTGTTGTACACAGACAAATGTGGGAGTGCTATGTGTGTAGCAAAGGGGAATAAAGGTGGGATTTGGAGTCAATATACAGAGAATATTTGTGCTGGCTGTGTCTGCTGTTCACATAAACAAATACAACGTTCACCTGGTAGATACACATATACCTGCATAAGGTTTGTGATGCCATACAACGAAAGATCAGTGATAGGCCAAGAGGAAGGTCTTGATGGTTGATGTGGTAGACATACCAGTAATGATGTATGTGCATGATTATATGAACTTCTACTGTCGCTGACGCTGTTCCATTAAAATGTACTTCGCTGATCCTTGAGTTAGAGTTCACATTCTTGAAATCTAGTTTAGGAATAGATGAAGATGAAACCTTTTAACTTTAATCTTTAACTAATTCAGGTTGAGTCAGGTCAGGTTACATTTAGGAGCACATGTCAGGGTCCACTTGCAATGTTAACCCTATATAATTCATTAGTGTTTATGTGCAACGAAGTTTAAGCCGACTAGTTAACCTTAGCCCTTTAACATCACGCTAAAAAAAATAACACATTATTGTTTGTTTTTGTCAATGTTTAAGGATACAGAAAAAAACTGAAAACAAACCTAAAGAACTGATATTTCTTTTGTGTGGAATTTAAAGGTTCAAAAGCTAAAAATTTGTATTACTATCTCCCTCATTATTATTTTGAATACTTAATTTTAATGAGATAATTGAGTTATTCATCAAAAAACAGGTTTTGGTGTTTGTCAAATTCAGTATAATCTATTTTAAGTATTATTATTAGTAGTAGTAGTATTATTATTATTCTTTATTTGCAAACATTCCTGCCTTTTCTAATTGATTTTGTCCCAAATATTTGTGCATTTTAAATCATCAGGTTTTCAACTTTTAACTTTTAAACATTTGAATCCCGCACCAGAAAAAATATCTGTTTTTTGGTTTGTTTGTATTATTCCATGTCCCCTGAAATGTTAAGGGAATCAAACACTGATTTGATATGCTGTGTTTTATAAAACATTAAATATCCCTGATTAAATTTTGTCCTCTGCCTAAGAGTTGAGCTGGTAGTTTAAAGGTTAAGCCAAAGTAGGTAAGTTCTTGTGTCACATTTTTTCCACATGATTCTAAATGGTAAAATAGGTTCGGATATGAGGCCCATTGACCTTGACTTTTGACTTATGAATCTAAAATCCTATTTTTGTACTGTGTTTGCAGGAAACCACCACACAGTATTCAGCAGATGCTCCCTTCACAGACAATGTTAGAGACTAGAGGCATTGACCATTGATGAAAACATAATCTGTGTATCCTTTGGTTAAACTGGATATTTGTGTTTAGTTAGGATGAAAATTCTTCAGCCCATCTTTAATGCTACGGCCACACCGGATGCAAATTGGCGTATTTAAACGCGCGTAGTGCCTGTGACACGCTGGGCGTAATGCCCGAGGCTGGACGCTGGAACACTTTGACAAGCTGAGAGGCGACGCGCGTCACTGCGCAGGCGCAGTAGAGTGCCGGAGCTTGTCGGACTCAGTGATGACCCGAGCAGGCAAATCCAGCTGGAAACGAATATTTACAAATCAATGACGTTGGGGTGGAATGTCGTCGCTGATTGGCTGCCGCGGCACAGCATCACGTGAATTTGCGTCGAAATGCTCCATACGTGCCTCGCCAAACGCGTCCAACGCGCCACCCGGGGCTAATCTGCGTCCAAACGCGTCTTTACATTGACTTTGCATGTAATCTCAACGCGCGTCTTTGCGAATTTGCGTCCGGTGTGGCCATAGCATAAGAAATCCTGCTCACAAGCAAGAGATGAGCATGGTCCCCGGTGGCCTAGACTTCATACTTTTGACACCAAAACCTTTGTTGATTCATGACTGAGTTTAGGGTCCTCATCTGTTGAAAGTTAAAGGAAAATACTTAATAACGAAGAAATTTGCACAGAAGTTGCAGAAAATTCTTATCTTTAGATATAACGCTCACTTTTGATCTTTAACCCCATTATGTGATCAGTTACACACTGATGTACCAATGGACAGTCCAAGAGCATAATTCATTAAATGAGTGGAAGAGGAGAAAGGGGGCAATAGATAGGAATTGGTCCAAATTGATGGCCTTAACAGAAGCCCAGCAGATGTGTATTTGTGAAAATATGGATCTTGTTGTACCTAAACAATTGTGGCTATATGTGGAAGAAGAGGGAATACAGGTGGGATATGAGGCAAACATACAGAGAATGTGTAAGCTGTTTGTTTCTGCAGTACAGTGAAAACAACATGAGTATGAGCTGATGTTTGTGTGAAAAGGTTTTATTGAGTGTGACTTAGTTTTCACGGAAGGATTCGTTTTTTCAGAAGGAAGATACCCATCAACCTCCCCAGTGGGTCCCTCATGGCCTTTCAGTCATAGCTCTGATGGGGTCATGTGCATGGCCTTGTGTGTCATTTTGTGCACTCTTAAGTACTGTGTGTGTGTGTGTGTGTGTCTGTGGGCACGCTACGGTTCAAAGCTTCTATGAACTCTATTCAGTCAAAAGTATGGGCAACCAGGAGAGTGAACAGCAGGGTGGCTGTGCAGCTGAGGTGGAAGGAAAGGTGCAGAGCAGTGTTAATAATGGCAGAAGTTTTACATTCAGTATTACTTTTAGATTCAGATACAGATTCGGACAACTATTTAACCTAAAGAGCAATCCAATTTATCAGTCTATCAGACCATGCAGACATTTAAACACACAGTCAGAAAACAGATAGCATAATAGTGTGGTGCAAGAATTAGACAGAAAAACAGAAATGAGTCAGCATTTACCCCTTCCTAGTTCCAGGCCCTTAGGTATTTGGAATTTAGAATACTGTTTTAGATAAAAACCTGTAATGAGTTTTGTGCTGAACACACTCAAATGACATTTTAATGTTTAATCTGAAATAGAATGACTGTTGATAGTGTGTGTGCTTTTTGTCTGTGGGCACACTCTTGGTTCAAAAGAATAACTCCTATTCAGTCAAAGTATGGCAGCCAGGCTTAATCTAATCCACTTATAAGCGACCACAATCCGCTAATCTCTAATGTAAACATTTCTTGAGAGAGTAAATAAATAAAATTTCAGTATTACTTTTAGATTCAGATACGAATTCGGACAATATTTAACCTAAAGAGCACCAGCTTGATCAGGTAGTTCAATCAAGTAAGAATTCTCAAACAATAAATTACAATAAGATGCTATATATTGCGAATATTGTAGTTGGTTCCAAGTTGAACCGCCATTTATAGTTTCATTTTAGCTTACAAATACCTTTTGACTTTGGCCAACTATGTTTAAGCATAAATAGTAATAAAAGTAGGTTTCTTTTGTAAGATTATTGCAAACAACAGAACATTTAAGAATCATATTTTTTAATGTGCTTCAGAGTCTATTTTCAGCAGTGATCTAAAACAAAGTGAAAAATCCTGTGGGCTTTACTCTGTCCGTGGTTGAGAGAACAAAAGTGATGCTGGCCTACAAAAATATGTCAACCCTGATCTACTGTACCTATAAAGCACAACTGACCTTTTGTCAAGGTCTGCCCTTTCCAGGAAGCAATCCTTTGTTGATGTTAGCTGATTTATAGCAGTGTGCCACTAAAAGCCTCATAATTAACCCACTTTCAGTGCTAAATGACCAAAAAAACTATGTTGGCTTGACTAGAGACCAAAGTAAGATTCTTACAGTGTTTTACTTTTTCTCTACACATCCCCAATGTGTGTTACTATTTCATGATGCATCATATAGGCTGCATATCGCTCCGCTCTCCTGACTCAGAGTGAGTTTAGGACAACCTCTAAAATGTTCAAGAGATACTACATTAGGCCAGTGGTATTGACTTTTGAGTTTGAGAGGTAATGAGTTAAATATTTCTGTAAAGACGTGCTTCAGTTCAACAGTGAAATTTCAATATTGTTGAAATTTTCACTAGTTTTTGTTTTCTTTCACACAGCTCTTTGTAAGGTGGACCAAAATCTCTTAAATGCTGTGCATTTTTACCTCCCACCACTAGTTGGAGCTGTAGCTACAGTCTTTGTTCCTGCAATCTGGCCTAGTGTTGCTCTTTGATTGAGAAATACACGACTGGCTTCAGATAGTAACAAAAACAACAATAACAGTAATCAGCTCAGGATGGTTCATGAGTTTTCTGTTCATAAAATAAAGATAAAGCTGAATTTTGGATTCATCAAATGGAACTGGAGTATTGACTTTTACACACTGTTGTAGATGTTAACCCATTAAAAGAAACAGAGGCTGACAGTGCTAGCAATGCCGATGTTAGCCCCACTCTGATTGATGTTACCAGTGAATGCCACATTAGCTTGTGTGCTTGCGTTGTATTCAGCCAAATTTAAGCTACAACCCTCTGCTCTTTAGTTCGCTTACCTTGTATGGTACTTGTTTGGATTGCTTTCATAGCTACCACGAACCAAACTCTGGTTTTCTTGGAAGCAAACAAAGACCCCCAAAGATCTGTTCTTCAGCGATCATGTGAGCTTTCACGCCACCCCATATCAGTTTAACTAGAAAACAAATCAGAGTTTGTTTGTAAAAGTGAGCTAAGTGTCCTTGAGGTATCACATATACAAGCTAGGGTTGAATAGAGGCCCAGTGACCTTGACTTTAGACCTTGCAAACTAAAAATGCCATCTTTAAACCAGAGTGGTCATTTGCGTCACATTTGAAGAAAAGCAATAAATGGCAGACACACGCATAGATGAAAAAACAGATGGACAGAAAAATGAGACGATGATTACAGTGGAGCAATGGGTGGAAAATTACAGCTTAAGTAATGAGCAGAAATTGATCACGAGGCCCCGAAAGGTCAACAAATAACATTTTAAAATCTGTTGCCACAGGACGTGGAAGGTGGGGCGTGTCTGTTTTGGTGGGGTGGCAGCTAGCAGCCAGAGTTGATGCTGGCAGCTGTGCAGTAATGGCCAAGGGGAGGAGGAGGAGATGGGGAGCTGGTAAGCAAGCGGCGAACCAGATCAATGACACAACGGGCGCGGCTAGAACAAAGTGCTGCGGCCCTGTGTGTGTGTTGATGTGCTGGAAATTGCATCTTCAAGGAAACGTGCTTGATGAGATTGCGGGATCAATAGAGGACGGGAGCTGCCAGGGCACTGAGCGACTGGAAAGGGGGGTGGGGGGGAGGTAAGACTGAGCCTGAATGAGAATTGAGGGGAGCAGACCATGGCTGCGTAACTTTTCCTCTGATGGTCTAATACAATATGTCACCTTGGTCACTAGAGGGTCTGCGCTGTTGTAGAAGGTGGGGGAGGGGCCCGCCAGCAGTAAAAGCTGTTAAGGTCTTTGGAATTGAGAAGCAAATTGAACAGATTCAATTCAAACAAGGTAATCCTGAGATTGGCTGAGAGGAGTTGAAAGGAATGTGGTGCGTAATGGAGCTAGCATGCATGACGCAAATGTAAGTGATGTCAGCAATCAACCATTCTGTCTCATTTACAGTAATGATTTACACTGATGGGCAGGAAATTGGATCAGTAACACATTTAGCCCCCATGGATGAACAGTCACATGTGGACTGTAGACAAATGCTGATGTTTCCCTTAACCTTACAAAGTTTATTTGAGCATGATTTCTAAGTTTGGACATTTCTACATCTATCCTTCTATCTCTTTAAGAGCAACGTTTCACTTAGAAGCCCCATTGAATCAGTTTGCAGAAAATAATTATGTAAAACCTGTTTATCAAAACTTTAATGAGCTACAGTGAGCGCATGAGTAATTTTTGTAAGTTTGACTTTACCTCATTAAAAAATTAACTGTTACTTAACAAGAGGAAGCATCTCTGAGTTAGCCTGTATTGCAAGTAAACAAATAAAATTCATAGTACTGGTTTTGTTTAAATGTTTTTACATATCATTCAACGACTAGCAAACTCATCAACCTCATTTGTGTTAGGGCCAGTTTTTTTAAAACATTTTCTAGAGAGCATTTGTTGCATTGTAAATTGTACATTTAATCCAACAATAATAATAAATAATGTGAAATAGCTCTACCAAGGTACCGCAGTTTACCTTATTGGTAGTCTCAGCTCATCCTCCTTAAAGGAACAGTGCTACTGTGGGCCTTTTTAGCCTCTTCACTAACTATTGTCAAGCATCTCTTATACAGCCTAACTTTAAAATCCGCTCATTGGCTGTTGATAGCCTCCTAGAGGCTGAATATTACTTATTATGTATTTAAATGTAGTGATGTACTTTTGCCTTATTGCTGTAACCTTTTGCTACATTTCTCAAGGGTGTGGCTTGAGTGAAGTGAGGCTGATCTTCTTTATGAAACTTACTTGTTTCTTAGCTAACTATATTTCACAACTACAGTAGCTTGCCCACGGATGATAATATGACACATTGCAAAACAATGGGCGTTTCTAGCAGCCTAACTGAAAAAAGGGGATTCTGTTGGCCATATTTGTGCCTTTTTATTCTGCAAAGCCGTTAAAACCAAGAATCACCCTTTGTAACAGACATTAACAGATATAGTTTTTTATTAATCAGGAAAGAAATTGAATCTGCATAATTCTCTTTTAACTCTCTCTCACACACACACACACACACACACACACACAATTAAACATCATCCCAGCCTCCACAAGTGTCCCATTACACATTCATTCATAAGGTCTCCATCAGCAACACACTCACAAACATGGAAAAAACACACATCCAAGTCAAGCAATGCGGCAGAGATTTGTTCCCCCTCCCTTCCTATACAAGGCTGTTTCTATGGCAACAAGCTCCAATTTCTGGCACTGAAACGTGGAAACTTACAGGAAGTATGAGCTTGCCTCAAGGGGGCGGGAAGGGGGATGGTTGCTGGACTTGGTTGGTGGTCGAGGGAACCAGGAGGGAGTTTGGGTTGAGGATGGTAACTGCTGAGTGGGGGAAGGATATAGAAATGGAGACCCCTGCTAGCTTATTGTATGGACTCAATAGTGGCTGATTGTACACACACCATCTCTCCCAAGCCTCGGGTTCCTTTCTATCTGTTTACCCGTCTTCCTGGCTTTTGTGCCTGTCTTAGCTGAACCAGTTTTTTTAAATTCATCAAGAGTCCTGAGTGACATGGAGGCATCTGCTGCCAGAATTCACTGCAATGCAAATGGGGCGGGCTCTTTGTAGCTCAGCCTTGAGGCCTGACATGTAGGTCAAGAGTGCTCAGAGACAGAAGGCTTGTTGCTCATTTCTTTCTCCTTATTTCATTGAAATTCACCTCTAAGCCTTTTTTTTCTCCTCCTCCAGGGTTTAAAGAATTATTCCGCTCACTTTTGAGCTGGTTTCATGGAAGATTTATCAATGTCTCACCTATAATCCTGACAGCAGAGTGACCAAGCCCTGTGTAAGTTCTGGAAAATCCTCTAGTCTTGAATTGTTAAAGCACAGCTTGTGAAGAGCACATTACAAATGCAGCACCATGCAACTTCAGCTTGATTATATGCCACAAGAAAACTTTTCTCTTATTTCTCTGAATATGGATGTTTTTGTGTTTTGGAGAGTTCGCCTGCAGGGGACAGGCTGGTAGTTTACAAAGAGTTCTGCTGAGGCCTTTTACTCACCTGCATGTGTTGCTCGACACGGTGCCATATTATTGCTCCTCCTCCTCATCACCAAACTTTCCACTTTTTCCCCTCTGCAGAGATTTGCACTGTGACTCAACAAACATCCAAGATTTTCTTTTTTTTGTAGTTTCATTGCTTTTGAAAGCTTTGGCTTCTTTTACCTCCAATTTCTTTGTTTTTTGTTTCTTTCCTTCTCATTGGCGCCTCCTTACTCTTCCCTCTTACTGCGAGCCTTTCCTTCTGCAGCTCTCTTTCAGCTTGTACTTCAAAATAACTGTGACTGGCATCTGTAAGAGGAATCCCATGACATGCATGCCTTTTAAAAAATAAACTTTTATTACTCTGCACCACTGATAGCCAGAGCCAGAGGAACTATGGTTAAAAGTTATCCATCTGCCCATCTATCTGCCCATGTGGGACATTCTTGAAGATGATTTTTCAGATTTGCTGTCAAACACTGTAAATGTCCACTCTGACTCCCACATGAACTGATTATTTTTCAGCCAGCAAAGGCCTAATGTTCACCTCTTAAATGTGAACGCAATTTCTTGATAATGCTAAGTGATTTTCTTTGCACAACTGGCCCTCGTCAGCTCTCTGATAGGTACAGCAACCAACCTATCAGAATCAGAGAGCCCCTCTTCAGAGCAAATGTTGCTGGGTTGCCCAACTTTGACAGCTTCTGTGTTGGCAGGGTCTATTTTGGTGCATTGTGGTGAAAAAATTACCCAAATATTGTTACCTTAACACTCAAAATCACAGAGAGAATACATCAACACTCAAAGGTAAGAGAAAACATTTTAATACTATAGGAATGTTTAGAAAAAAAGAAAAGCATTTTTTCAGTGTAAAAAGCCAATATTACATGATATTGCTAAGGTCAGAAGCAGGAAGTGCATGTGCCTCACAGCAAGAAGGTTGCTGCTTTGAATCCCATGTTTGTCAGGGCCTTTCAGTGTGGAGCTTGCATGTTTCTTTTTATGCATCCATGGCTTCTTTTTTGGCATCCCTGCTTCCTTCCACAGACCAAGAAAACATGTTCAACAGGTTAACTGGTGACTCTACATTGCCTTTTGGTGTGAGTGTGAGCATGAATGGTTTTTTGTCTCTCTATTTAACCCTGTGATCAGCTTGTTACCTAATGTAAAAAAAAAAAAAACTTGAGGTTTATATACACTACATACCCCTGATCTATCTGTATTCCTATTCTTAATCCTATTCTATGATAATATCCACTTAAAATATAAGGCGGTGAATGATGATAAATTATAACAATGTAAAAATAAGTATAGAAAGAACAAGTGACAATAACAGCAATAAAGGTTAAAACCAGGGGGTTGGAATGAATGATTGAATGTATGTTGACTGAATACAATAAGAATTCACTTAATAAACAGAGAGAAAGAATTGATTTGAAAGACAAAAAACAATTTTAAATTAAGAAATATGTATGTACCCACTGGCCATTTCTGAATACAGGACATATCAAATTTCATATAATGTTGAAGGAAGATGGGCTTCATCAGAATCGGCCCTGCGTGGCCAGCTTGGTACAAACAAGGTGGACCTGATAAAGTGGCTGATGAGTGTATATTTGGGCCATGGTTGCTTAGCCTGGTAAATCTCTCTAATCTCTAATCTGAAGCTGGAGGGTTCAAGTTGCTCCCACTGTTGTGTCAGTGGCATATAAATGTGCATGAATAGTGCATTGATGTTTTAGCTAACACTGATGTGCAACCTACATAGAAACATAAAACCATCAGTGAGTGAATGTAATGGCAAATGGTGGTGAACTGGTCGATGACCTGCAGTGTAGAAGTGCTTTAAGTTTCCAGAGAGACCAGTAAGCATAAGAAGCCCAAGTCCATTTACCTTGTTTGCATTAAACATCAAAAAGCAAATTTAGTAAAACATCATTAAAAAGACACACGACAGAACACTAGCAATATTCAGGAAGGTCAAGTAGAAGAAAATGATCTTCACAGTCTTTAAGTCCTGCATTAGCTTGACTCCCATACACATACCTAGCTTTGTGGAAAGCTTAATTCAAAACTGCACTGTCACCATTACAGAAAAAAACTTTCAGTCCAATCGTACTACCACAAAACTACGTTGCCCTTCTTGACCCATCACTTTATTTTCTGTGACAGTTATCTGTACCTTTCCAATATATTAAACACCAGGCAGCAGTCCTTTTAACCTCATTGAAACATGACATACTCACATGTTTAAAACTATTTCATTCAAAGTATTCACTCCTGCCCTGTTGCGGTGGATCTGCAGGTTTGCTCACTTATCAGCGAGCTTTCAGTATGAACTGTGTGTAGGTGTGAACAGTATTTCTGAAGGAGATGTTTAACTTGCATAGGCAGACTTTGGCTACACTTGTGCTGCCCACTGACAGTTGTTGCTGAGTAATGCGGCCAGGTTAAGAGAGAGAAAAAGCTGTTTTTTGTTACAGACCAACACCTCAATTTTCATCCTGCTGTAAGCTTTGAAACAGCCGTCCAATACCTCAAACCATCTGGGAGAAAGTAGAAAATCTCCTGCCTTTGCCGTTAGAGAAATGTCAAAGCAGTAGCGGACTATTTACTGTTATAATTCAGACAGGAGAAGGAGAGTTTCTCCGCCTCCTTAATGCACATCTGTTGTTTGAGCAACCTGAATTGAAAGTCTTGCTCTCAGTGGACACGAGGTGAGTTTGAGTCTAGCTGGCTAACTTCAAATCCTGTATTCGGCTTTGAAACTTTAAAGATGCCTCTGACCGGCTTCTGTAAATGAGTTTCTTATTTTTCCTCCACTGCATTCGACTCCTAATCCTCCCATGAGTCAGTGTTTCTCTTTCCCTCTGAGTTCCTTGGGCTTGTTTTGCTCCTTGCATTCATCTTCACTCTCTCTCCCGCTCAGTGTCCCCCCTTGTTTACCTTTGTTCTCCCTTGGTCGGACTTAGAGAAGCCCAATTCTTCTGACCCTCGGTACCCCATCCTGCCTTCCAGCCTTTCCACAGGAATGAACAAATCTGATGATCAATCCTCTCTTTCTTTTTCTGTTGCACGCTGAGGTACTCGCCCAGACCCTGAAACTACCGCCGAGTGCTGAAATCATCTCAGCCTCGCTGCCTGCCAACCAATTACCACACCATATCACAAACCCTGCCACCTGTCCGCTTACCCCCACCTGTGCTCCTCTGTGCCTCAATCTACCCCGTCTTCCTTTACGATCCACACTCAGAGAAGTCTGCCTTTATCACCTTTAATTACCCACTGTGCCCACGGTCTCCCTCTGACAGAGCTGCGGCCCTCGATTGTCTCACACCTTCACCCACGCCACAGCTCCTCCTGCAGCAGTTTACCTTCCTCCGAGTTATTTGCAATTATCGTCCAAGTTCCCTCTTTTTATTTCATTTTTTTCCTTCCCCCCCATCCTCCGCCTCTGAGCCTCTCCAGCCCGAGTCCCTGCTGAGCAAGCTTCCCGTTTCTCTTTCAGTGTTTTTCACTCAGCTTTAATTAAAGGCTTTCTGATATGAACACCCATTTCTGTGACTCTGCATTCCCCTCTTTGAGTGTGGAACAGCCATGTTGGGTGATCTCATTAAATACACATCTGTAACATAATGAAAACGTATCAGTGGTTAATGGTTACTCTGCCTTTATGTTCTATGTTGCCCTATATCAAAGCAAATTTCCTGGATCAGCAAAAGCGATGAATGGTAATGTGCGTTTTTATGGGTCGTGTGCTGAAAATTCAAATTTTCTTTTCTTTTAATGTTGTGAAAAGGGGCTCAGGGAGCAGGAGCACATGATCCTAAATACTAAACTCTCAATTAACAGAGAAGTGCACTCTGCCTCTTTAAAAGTGCTCCTTAAAACACTCATTTTTTTTAACTTCCTGGGGTTTAAGTGTAATAGCTATACATCCTCCATCTACATCAACCAATAAATCAATCAAACTTTTATATAGCACTTTTTTGTTACAAAAACTGTAGCACAAAATGCTTTATAAACAGACAGATAATTAAGATAAGATAAGAGCAATTATGGCCCAAACCCACTCCACCCAGCCTCCAAACCCAGCGAGCTGTGTGCATGTGTGCTTTGTGTTCATCACAGGCAAACAACATGACATGATGCTGCCTGTTACCCCTCTTCCCCCCCATCCTGTCAGACATCGTTGGGGCAGTCAATCAGTGCAGAGCTCCTTATCACAGCCTCTTATAGCCTCCTTACCCTTTCATATCACATCATAGCGTCTCCTAAGGGGAAGGAAAAAGAGTTGCATTAGATCCTCTCCAGAGATTCAGTCAGACTGGAATAATCTCCCCTTAAACATTCGATCATTGACTTCTTTTCATAGGTTTAAATGTGTCCTGTCTTCTTAATTTGAGTTAAAGTGCACCTGTTTCCGATGATACTTTATCAATAGAATCTATAGTACACTATAATTTCAATTGTTATTATTATCATATATATTTCACAGCTTTGCTTGGCTTACTTTACTTTGTTTTACTACTGCTATGGCCATTCGTGGTCATAGTGATGTGCTCTTGTTGTACTCATTTTATTTTTTTTATTCAGTTATTTATTTTTTCTCTTGGGTTGTGCTGATGTCTGTGTTTGTGTTTTTTTTTCTTTTTCTTTTGTGTTGTTGTAGGTTTTTGACTGTGTTTTGTCTCAGTTCATCTAGGACCCCCTTGAAAATGAGAGGCTTCCTCTCAAGGGGTTTATCCTACTCAATAAAATGTTTGAATGAAATTAACTTTTCCAATTTTATTCAACCTAAATCAAGCCTTGCTTGATAGACACTAAAGACATGATGCAAATGGTCAAATACAACCAGGACGTTATAGACAATATGAAGAACACGAGTCCAGTGTTAGCATTGCTAGCACCCCCAGCCTCAGGTGTTCTAAACAGGTTGACATCTACAGATCTGTGTAGAATATGTTTAGTCATCACTGTAGCTAACATGCAAGTGTCACTCAGTGCTGCCTACAGATGCTGCAACTTCGGTTTCCCCTTCTAATCGATTGTCTATTGAGTTCAAGCCTTATACCAGCCAGCTTCCAGCCACTGGGAGTCCCCTCACCTCTCGGGAGACGTGTCAAAACTCCACCACAAAACACCCATTCATTGCATTTTGCAGGGTATCCCCATGAGAACATGCTTTTCTAACAAAAATCCATCCAATGAGCCTCAACCCTTTCTCTTATTGGAGTAGTATTTGTCACAGCCGATAGTGGACAGGGCTCAGCATGTTCCAGTCTTGGACCAGTCAATATTCAGTCAAAGGAAGTGAGGAAAATTGAAGTGGCTCCATCTGTATATGCAGCTTTTTCTATATTTTAGGGCACAGAGTCCAAACTGCTTCAAACGAAACAATGCTTATACTCAAAGTTGACTGTCTGTTTCTGGCTCATAATGCTACAATAATGGACCAGATGGCAGGAACACAGCTACAGCCCCAACTACTTGGTTGAGGCTATAATATTTGACTGGCTTTGGCCCGCCTCACTAAATGCAGTGTGAAAGCATGCCAAACCAAGACAAAAATTAATACTGTTGCAATTTTACCCCTGAACTGAACTGAGTTCACCAAATTTTAGGCGTGAAATGGCCTTGGTGTCACTGCTGGAGTCGACATGAACATCAGCTGTCATGCCTTCAGTGTTTAGCCACAAGAGACCCAGTGTGCTTCTGTACTTATCAGAATAAATATTGTGCCAGTGCTAATGAGGAAGTTCATGCCTATTTCAACACACAGTGCAAGAGGGAGTTAACAACTCCTGGCTAAGGTTCAGGACGTAATGATCTCCATGATATTTTACCGGGAGAATTCAGAGTAAATCCGAAAAGAGCTTGGATCTTAGAATCTGTCCTCATCTTTTCAACAAGAATACTTAAAATAATAGAAGATTATTTAATCACCCTCTCTAACACATTGTACATAATTTGTCTTGGATTTCACTTTGATATTTCAAATTACTCACAAAAAATGTGTGACAGAACTTTGCTTGAGTTCAAGTTTGGATGTTTATTGAGCTCAGGCTGTTTGATTTGCAGACTGTGCTACTCCAGAGTTTGTCCATGGAGGTTCCAATCAGTCTCGTGTTTTTCAACAAATACCCCTCCATCCCCTCTCAGCACGTCATTATACAGCAGATATTTTTGTATGGTTCCCTAGCTGCCTTCTAGCGTCTCCACTGGGGTGTTGATGTGGTAGGAATTGAAAATTGGATGCCATATTTGTAGCTGTTGTGACCGGAGCTCTCAGCCAGCTGCTTGCCGTCAGGTGCCTGTTTTTATTGGTGACTGTGGCCCTGGTGAAGTTGGGTTAGACAGGTAACAGTGCTAACAGGCACGGTGAGCCTCAAGGTCACCAGTTAACAGCTCCCATGAAAAATCCTGCTGTCTCCTGAAATTCACTTTTTTCAATTGAAAGGTTTATTAAATGCTGGAGGAGGCTCATGGGCTCTGAGGTTAAAGGCTGTGTCAACCAGCCAGAGTTGTTTACATCTGAGAAAGCCTGGAGGACAGCGGGCAGGTTTAACATTGTTTTATGGAGGGAAAGTGTTGACTCCAATCAGAGCTGCAGAGGAAAAGACGGAAAAGGGAAAACAGTGGTGTTAACTAGAAGTGGAAGTAAAAATACAGTTTGTTTTCTTCACTGTGGATGGCTTATTAACTAAGAGCAGTGTTGAGCAAGTTACTCAAAAACTACACTGCTTTATATGGCCATGATACTCTTCTTAGCAGTATTAAAATACGTAATTTGATATCAAAAGTGACCACTTTTTTACTTTAGTGTTGCTCATTACAAAGATAGACTTGAAAAACTTTGCCTCTGTGTCCTTTGCTCCATCTTTCAGAGATTACTTGCTCAATCAGTTTGTGTGAAAAATTTTAGTTTGGTGAAGTCATAAATGGATTTGCCAACTCCGCCAGATATGAGACTTACAGTTGATGTTTGTTTAGCCCTCTGGCTCCAGCTCCATGCCATGTTTTTTTTTTCCTTTTATAAAACTATTAGGCTTTCCTTTAAAGAGAATGTTTACACATGTCCATCCAGCCTGTGTGAACATTAAGCACAATTACTGAGTCTGAGTCCTAAAATTTAGAGATGAATGCAGACCTTATTATCAACAATGGTCCAAGAACACAATGAGAAACTCCAATGATTTTAGGCAAGGAATTTTGCACTGCTGTCTTTGCACTGGCCTACAAACAAGTTACTTCTACACCACTCTGTTTCACCTATTTCACACCAGAAGCATTTTGTTCATGTGCATTTCTTCAACTCTGGCGAGTCCCTCCACAGCTTTCACAACAAGTGCATAAATGTCCAATGGCTTCAGCATCTCACTGGTGCCACAGCTTTATCCCTCTATATGTCTTACCCCAATAATGAGCGTTTATTGAAAGTTAAGGAAGAATCACAATGAATCTTCCCATAAATAACCTGATTCAATCCATAACTAATCTGGAAAACCTGCAGAATGAAAGCATCACGATAAACAAGAGGAGTTTATCCATTAGAGAAGGCAAAATTAAGTTTTAAGTAGAGGCATAGACAGGATGAGTGATTGAACTGTGTCTGTCTTTTTTGGGAAATATAAGACTGCTCTGGACATAGATACAAGTGCGATTAAGGTAAATATTGCTCTCTATTTACCATTTTCTGTCTGTTTTGGCCAAGAAATATACAGTATGAGGCTCATGGGCAAAACAGGAGAGTCTCCTACTCTTGAGATTACTCTTGAGGTCCTACTCTCCCAGCTTAGGAGACATACCTGAGAGGCATCCAATGTGAAGTAGGCATTCAAGTTACAGGTACCAAAACAGCCTGATCTAAACTTGTGTATTTGGTGTGCCAAAATCTAGTACATGAGTGGATTTAGGGCATGGAATTTAAAAAATATTTTCAAGGAACATCTGAGATCAATTTAAAGCTGCTGAAATGGTATATAATATGGGAATGTTGAAACTTTAATTTAAGGAAGATCTCATCACATGATTGAGGAATAACTGAAATGCTGGGCAGGGCTTTCTCTTGTCTCACTGAGCAAGAATCTTTAGCCTCAATTTAAGGCAGGACTAAACCAACCGTGGAAATAGAGGGGGGGTGTTTAAAAGTTCAACACTGCCTTAATTTTTTTTTTTGTATGCACTAACATGGTAAGGCAACAACAGCATTTTATCAAAGTGTGCATGGTAAGTCTTTTTTTTTTGACCACATGTTCATGATTCGATTCGGAAAAATTGTTTTACTGTTCCTGTCAGTCATTGGCCCTTTTAGTCCTCCTTACTTTTTTTCTTCAAATGGCAGTCCTGTTAACCATCTTTTGATTAGGCTTTGTCCAGATAATGGTCAAAAACAGTGGCGCTGGACAAGGCTTAGCCTGTCTGTACAGGTGTCATCTTGTGTTAACAGCATAGCACTTATTTGTCCCATTCATCTGTTGTGTTTTTGACCTCTTATCCTCTATCTGAGCAGCTAGCATCCTCTTCTGACTCCTCACCTCAATTTGCTGCTTCACATCCACCAGGCCAGGGCTTCAAAGTTCTTTCGGTTTTTGTGTCCGTCTCTCTCTTTCATTTCAGCTGTCCTCTTTGAAGTGAAAGTTCACACCAGAACATTTTAAACCAACCTGTTTTCCAGGCTTTTCCTTGATTTTCTATTGATTTCCTTCAGCTTTGGTTGAGGGGGAAAGAGGGAAGGAAAAGAGGGGAAGAAGGGGTGGACAGCAGTGGATCGATGGTAGCTTGACCTCGTGAGGGGGGATGGGTTGGACACATTAAGGATGAAAGTCATTAACCATTCTTAGTTTGCAAGGACCAGATCAAGGAACAGAGTAACCACAATGTTTTGGCTCCGTCACTTCTTAATCCACCTCAACATTCAGATTTTCATGCAATTTTCTGTGGCCCTACTTCATATTGAACTTGCAAATGCTGTGACCCTGAGATACTGGTTGTTATTGGAAATCGTTAAAGGACATCAATTTGTGAGCTCAAGGCCGACTTCAGAAATGATGACGGCAAATATCTGTATCCAAAGTAAACAGAGTAAATGTACTGCACTGCATTACTAAATCTTCCCCTGCGGCCATTTTGCTACTTTTGTTGTGTCTTTGAGTCTGTCTTCACACAGCTGACACGCTCTGAAGAAGAATATGAGGCATTGATCTTCTCTCAGTGGTTCTAAACTGGTCTGGCTTCAGCGCCCGCCACCTCAATCACTAGAAGTTATTTATGGGATGAAAAATGTTACAGTTTAGATGGAGCAAAGAATGAGACTAAACAAAAGGGCAGGACAACACAAACATGTTTGAAGCACCCATCTTTGCAAAATTGGACATTAAGTCATAAATGCATCCATTTTATTTGACTCCTTCTTCCAATAAACATGTGAATCTTTTGGAGATTTATAGGGAATTAAGCCATTACCACAATAAAATCATTTCCCAGTATAACAAGAAAAACAAAATACAATCTGACATTTATTATGGGAAATAAACTCAAATAAAATGTCTGCTTGAGGCCTTTATTCCCATCACATTTTGCCACAATGCTCTTTTTATCCATGGGTATAAAGACCCACAAAGATGTTTGACACCCACAGGGCCGACTCATGATGTCGCTTGTAGTGATTTACTAGATATCATTTACTAAGTATTAGAGTGAAGATACTGAACAACCTCCGTCTTCTGCTCATTATGTTGTCTGTCACACTGACTGGCCACAGTATTAGGCATAGCTGTTCAACTGCAAGTCAACCCAAAAAGCTAATCAGACAATCACATGGCAGCAACACATATGGCCTTCCATTTCTGCTGCAGCATTGAGACAGTAGGTTCAGAGTTTGGCAGCAGGAACATTAAAGCATAGATTCATACTGCCTTGTATCTGAGCTTCAGGCTTGTTGTAGTGTACTAAAGTGAAGGGATATTTGCCTGGAACATTTTGGGCCCCTTAATTCCAGCAAATTATTGTTTCAATACTGCATTGTACAGTAACTGAATATTGTTGCTGACAATGTCTCTTCCTTTTTGACCACAGCGTACCCAACTCCTGATGGCTGCTTCCAGAAGAATTATGTGTAGTGTCACAAAGCTCAGATCTTAAACTGGTTCCTTGAACATGACAATGAGTTCACTGAACTACAGTGGCCTCCACAGTCACCAGATCTCAGTCCAGTGAAGCACTGGAGTGAATGTGAAATTAGCATCACTGATGACAAATCTGCAGCAAATATGTCTCTCTGACTACTATATTCTATGCACTTTTACATGCAACCATCTCAGCAGTGGGAGCAACTTGGGATTATGTGTCTTGCCCAAGAACCAACTGTGATGAGATGGAGATAGGCTTGAACCTTCAACCTTCACATTGAGAATAGATCACACTACCAGAATAAAAAAAACAAAAGGCCAGTGTGAGGCCCAGTTTTGTTGTTAAATGGTATCAAAATGCAATTTAAATTCTTTGAAGCACCTATCAAAATTTAGAAATATAGCACTGCAACAACTGTAGTTTTAAAGTATTTCATTGGCACAGGTATCAGGAAAATCCCAAAAGATAGCAAGCCCTTTACAACTCTCTGGCAGCAATTTTGCAACCTCTCTTTTTTGGCCCTCCCCCAGCAGTTGAGAACCTCTGCCTTACACCCTGCCAACACAGAGAAGAGATGTGAAGACCTGGTGCCATACAAATCAGAATCCCAGATGCTTTGCCTTAAAAATCCAATCCAATTGACATGCCGTTCACGCCTGTGCAATCAGGCAAGCCGCTCATTAATTATGGTTGTGTAGTAGACCTCAAAACCTCAATCCACAAACGGAGCAGCTGTATGCAGCCGTCTCCTCAGCGTGCTCTGTATCTCCACCCTGAATTCCTAGAGCGGCTTCATACAGCACTCCCTCACCGGTCGTCCTCCATGGCTTTGGCCAAGCGTGCAAATGGCAAATGGACAGCGGGCGCCTCGACGGCCCTCTCAGCCCATGTCTTATTCATGAGCAGGGGTCGCTGCGATGCCCCTCGTCACACACCATGTCAGAAACACACTCCAGCCGGTGCACCAGAGCCTCTTACCTCATCCCCTCTCCCTCTGAAAAAAAAGAAAGAGAAAAAAACTCTGCCTACTCACTAAAACTTCCATGACATTTTCACTTTATGTGCCGCTGTGCTTCCATCCTGCCCGGCAAGGAGAGTGATAATAGTAATAGGCAGCTGTAACGACAGGAAACACTCATCTGAAATGTAATCCAGTGCAACATCCAGCTCGCAGCTTGTCTGCGCTTCTCTATAATTTACACAGATGCCGCGTGAATATAATAATGTGATTATTGGTGTTTTTATATTGCAACACATCAGTGAGGAGAATGCAATGTTGTGGTCAGGCTGCAGGCCAGGATGCAAACCAGCCCGACCCCTGAACATCTCGTAAAGAGCTGCGAGTGGAGCTAAGCAAGGAGGGGAGTTCAGATGATTACATGGCTCTGTGGTTTTGTGAAGATGAGTCCAGCTTCCAAGGCAACTATGACATCAGCAGTCTGACATTCAGGATAAAATGTCTACAGTGCAGCACCGGCTCTGCTAAGCCAGTCAAGTCAATAAAGTAATAAAGTCGTATTGAGCAGCAGGCTTGCGTAAAGGTCGGGTCATTTTTTGGTGGCCAGGAGAAAGCATCAGATGGACAGAGGGTTGTGGCATTATCAATAATAATGTCTGAGTTCTAGAGGGGACGTCAACACTCACTGAACTCATTTTAAGGTTATAAATATGTTTACATGAGTTTTACTCCAGCCTCGGGGTCTAGTGCAAAGCAAAGAAAGGGGAGGCAAGGTTTGTTGAGGCTAATGTCAGGGATTTCCATGTCTCAAAGCTGTCGATATGAAGTTGTAGCCCCTTTGACAGTGTCTTTATGCACAAGCAAGGCAGCAAATCATCAAAATTTACACTTAGAAATGTTCATGTTAATTTGAGTAGAACCCAGTACTGAGCATCGGTGGCTTTGTGTAGCCTATGGAAACTGTTGGTACATCCATCTGGACTAACTGGAAGCTACGGGCTATACTGTTGCTAAATGTCTGCCGTTGTTTGACCCCACAATTTCCACATTGTCCACATATTTCCACATGATCTGCCATCTTTGCTCTTAATAATGGCCAGTTCCTTTATCCACTGGATGCATGTTTAAGGTGCTTTCCAGAGGAGGAAAGCCCTGTGCAGTTCAAAGCAAATAACCAAAAGAGAACAAAAAGTTCTCAATGGATTTGTGAGGTAGGATGACAAAAATTGACCCTGATCTCATGAGTCTCCATTTCTGTTGCAGCATTCGGATAATGGGTACATAATTTCATGTGAATGGTATGAGAACATGCATGTTGTTTGTTTGCTTGTTTCAGTGGTTTAGGCTGCTGCTGGTGATGTGGGAGATATTTTCCTGACACACTTTAGCCCCTTTAGTAACAACTGAGCATTGTTTCAGCTCCACAGCTTATCTAAGTATTATTATTGACTATGTCCATCTCTCTCTGACCGCAGTGTACCCATCTTCTAAAGGCTACCTCCTCATCTTCTTCTTCTCAGACTGATTCTTAAGCATGACATTGAGTTCACTGCACTCTAGTGGCCTCCATAGCCACCAAAAGTCAGTCCAACAGAGCAACTTTGGGATGTGATGGAACTTGGATTTTGTCATGGATCATGTCATTATGGATCTAATTTCTTAGGAATGTTTGTAGCACCTTTTTTAAATTGATGCTATAAAAGGGCAAAAGGACAAAAAGGGGTCCAATCCGGTGCTAGCATGGACTTAATAAAGTAACCAATGAGTATACCATTGTTTTACATCCAGGTAGCTTGTGGTCACCTTCTTTCAATGCTTGTGGCATCATTGTTGATAGTCAAATTTGCAGAAAACAGCATAGACTGAGATGTTGGCCTCATATTAATTTCCCCAAATTCCTGGGTCGATACACCAAAGCTAAACTCCTGGATTTAATTATTCTTTAAAGCCTGTTTGAGCTGGCTTGACAGCCTGTGTATGTTAAGCTCACTTCATGGTGTGCCTCTTGAATGTTAAAGCAACAAGTTAAGGCTCCTTTCTTTTCTTGAAAGGTTGTAGACTCTATCCTCAGGTCTCTATAGACAAGCCAAGCTGAGGAATTTCACCTTTTATAGCAGCTCCCTCTTTTTTAAGATCATTGAGAATCAACAGATCGATTAAAATTTAACAAGACACCAGCGATGGGCTCTCTGCAGGGCTTAAACATCCAATCCATCACGGCAACGGCGCCGCTTTTCTTTCTCCTTCCACTCGCCTCTATCCATCTCTCCCTCCTAACTGGTTTGGGGAAGGGAAAATTATCTCTTGATTAAAATTTAATTAAAAGCCATTTAACTTTTCCTCCCACCCTCCTTCACTGCCCTTAACAGAAACAACTTTCCCCACCGGCGGGAAGCATCTCACTTTGGTGGCCGAGAAAGTGCTCAACACTCCCTGGGACACTGATTATTTCTCTGCTCCTCTTTATTACACCTATAGATCAGCACGATTAGAGTCCAAAAAGAGGGCTGTAAAAATGCTTTTCTTCCTCCCACAATGGTAAACAACTCGTCTCCTGGGGTCTGAATGGAGATATATTCGGCTACAACAACTCTTCATGATTATCTATCCCGATGCTACAACACCTCAGGTTCAAAGTGAAGTCCAAAGAAGAAGAAATCCGTGCCATCACATGGTTTGTAACAGAATTGTGGAGTGTCTTGAAGACACACTGTGGTGCTAAGTCACCATAATAGCCATGCCACATTAGAGGGTGCTTTGCTTTGTCCTTGAGCAGTATTCTCACTATGGATTCAATCTTGTAATTGAGGGAACTACATTTGTTTGCCTCTGTAAACATGTTCTGTCTCATGTTTGTTCAGACTTTTTGACTTTGACAGGATAACAATTGGTAGTTTGTCATGAACAGCAAGTACTGTGCAATACCCAGATAAATGCTTGTGCAGTTTTGGCTAAGGCCATAGTTCGACTACGTGATTTATGCACATCGATGGCCAGACCAGACAGTCTTAGGGTTTTGGGACATGTTAGCCAAGAAAATCATTTCGTCTTGTGTTCTGGGACACATCGCAACTCCACAGCAGAAAGTCTAGCATGTTGGATTTTTGTCCTGCCTCCAACAATTTCTCTCACATCCAAGAAATTGACCAATGAAAGAACTGGGAGCTCTACATGTGTGATAATCACTGATGTAAACGGATCATAGTTCAGCCTTCGCCAGATTTTGTCAAGAGAATTCCTGGAATGAAACAGCAGAGAAACTTCAGTAACTTTGTGAGTAACCGCATGTATCATCAAGGAAATGTATCACTTATAACATTTTTAAAGACAAATGTTGTAGTATTTTTCACATTCACGCTCCGTCTGGGTGAGCTGAAGTGTGAATGCAGCAGAAAATAAACAGGAAAATTCACTGAGGACCAGTAGGGAGGGTGATGATATCATTCTGTGTGACTTCAGTGTAATCATTCTGCATGAAGTGATACTGCTTCATATTCAATTCTGTGTGCTACAATGCTTCTCTTAACTCCTTCATCAATGCTGTTTGTACACTTTTTTTTCAACATGTATCACTAAAGATGGGACATAACATGTTATCATAGTGTGAAGCTCTGCTGCTTCATCCGCTACATTATGAACACTAGCTTGTGCTGCTCTTATTCGATGCTGTGACCTGTCTGTACTCCACCCGGCCCTGATGTGGCTGGGAATGTCCTTGGTTGACCACCTGGACACTGTCCTGATAATATCACAGCTGCATGCTTGAAAAAGGCTGTAGTAAGCCAAATCTGGAACAAAGCCTCTTGTCTCTACTTAAGCCAACACTTACTTAACTTAACTTCAAAAACTAGACTAATCTAAAAGTCATATTGGGAAATATTTTATGTGGGAAACTGGTATTAATAGTGATGCTGGAACATTGACAGTCAACACTCAAGGGTTATAAGAATACCCACAGTAGATACATAGATACAAATCAGGACCTTTTTTTTAACTGTTTTAAATTAAAGTATATAAAAACATGTTGGACAATGTGTACCATGATGCTCTGGGATTTCTAACAAACTGTGAGTTCCTTACTCATCATTTCAGTTTCTTTTCCAATGTGAGATGGACTTTGTTTAACACTCACTGAATTTCACAATGGTATAACTTTTTTAAGAAGCTGTTTTGGGAAAGACTACATTTTCTCTTTTTTGATCTGCAAGGACAGAAAGAACAACCTTGGTCATTGGATGCTTTACAGCTCTATTTCAAAGGCCTGAACTGAGTTGAGAAAGACATCTTTGGAGGATTCTGCCTCTTTTACATGGAACAATTTGCAGACTGATTGTAGAATTCAAAGTTTAGATACCCTGCACATTCAAACACCTTGAATCTAGGTTTCAGCGTGAAGCTTAGCTTTGATTTATCATTCATGTCATTATCTATGTGTATTTCATGAGTTTGTGTGTTTGTTAAAACTGTACCTGCCAGTCTTGGTCAGGTCTCCCTCAGGGACGGTCAAATAGTTGATTCTCTAATGAGTCTCTGGATCATTGTGAATGCATTGCAGTAGACGGTGCCATACTGCATGTGCCATCTCAACCAAACATTAGCTCAGCCTACTCCCAGACAGAGAGGCCTTGTTGAGACAGGATTTAAAGCCATCTGACCATAGCAACTCAGGGGAAGGGTAGCCATGTCAATCACGTCCCTGCTCCTAAAACCAGAAATCCTTTGTAAAATAAAAATAGGAGTCATACAACAAAATTTACCCTCCATACAATGAGGGAGCATAAATGTTTTCTCTGTGTAGACCAGACCATATAGATGTTTATTCCTAATCATAATATCTCTAGGGTTTCTGCAGCCAGCCTCCAGTGTACACTCTTGGAACTGCAGCTTTTGGAACTTCAGCATGGGCATTCTTTTTTTCTGCCCTAGAAGTTTCCGTCTGGTCTCCCTCGAAGAATACATCCCAGATGTCTGTGGTACTTGCTTGGCTGAATAAATGTTGAATCCAAAAATAACTTAATTCCAAAAAAAACCCACATTTGTAAAGAAGTTTAAGGAGCAGTGATAAGAAAGGGACAAGTAATGGTGGCTTTTTTAAAATAGTTGATCGATTCAGTTCTAGTAAAGTTCAGAGTTAATTGAGGTATAATAGATTTTGGAATTCAAATTATTGAAAAGGGTACCTCTCTCCTGTCTGTATGTAATAAAATCTGCAAAGAGTGATGAGAAAAGAGCCCAGAAGCTGAACTTCAACTTATGATCTGCTGCTGCAATAAATGCTTGAGAGGTGTGACTAAATTATAAAATCCAGTAAAGCAGACTGAAGCTCTAAATCTACATGTTGAAATAATCATTTGACTTGAACTCCCTCTGCTAGTTATGCCTGTTAGATAAGAATTGCAAGCTCTGTCCACTGACTAATCAGATTATGCTATATTTCCTACATACAGCTAGATGTCGAAGAGTAGACTCCTGTAGTCAATATCTTACTGGTTAAGTCCATAATAATCAAGCAACATGGTCTTCCTTCATTTTAACTGCTGAGAGATTCATATGAGCCTCTGAAGACCCTAAGGCAGACCTTTAAACCTGGAGACAACATGGGACAATTTGCAGAAAATGGTTTATAAAAAGAGCTGCTCTGAAAAACAGAGTAACAGAGTAGCAAAAATGCTGTGACTGTATTGTTAAGGTCCTGTTAAGGTTGACTTGAACAATCAAAAACCTTTTGCAATTTGACTTTTATTTTTGATATTAATTTGGCATATATGTCACCACTAAAACGCCTCATGATTATCTATCAGGATGCTACAACACCTCAGGTTTATAGTAAAGTCCAAGGAAGAAGAAATCAACTCTAATCCACTTATCTCATGGATTGATCCAGCTCTGACCCCTTCTCGCTTTTGCGCTGGAGATCATATCTAGGGTCCCGTCCCTGCTCCGTCCTGTTTGGCCTCAGTTACACACAGCGCCAAGGGTCAGGATGCAGAGCAACACGGAGAATCCCATCCTCTCAATTAGCTGCCTCCAGAGTCACCCGCACACTCGGGGGGGCTTTGGATTTAATTACATAATTGAATACATGATTCCTATTTGGCTATCTTTCGCCTCACTGGCTCCCCCTGTGGACAGAAATGGTTGTGTGTTGCGTGTGTGTGTACTGTATCTATCCCTCTGTCCCCTTTAACCACCCTGGTAGCACATAAACACAATATTTTCAGTTTGTGTGCTCATGTATGTCAGTGTGTCTCTGTGTGCGTGGTCATCCTGCGGCTGTGCTGCACCTTCTTAATGACCCGTGCAGTGCAGGGGAGTGGGGGTGTCACAGCATCGTGACTAACAGCCTGGGTAGATAGGCTGTTGCCAAAGACCCGGCCTTAGCCAAGCTCCCCCTCCACCCCATGCATAACACACAACACACAAACACGTCACCGGGTCTCCCACTGTTCAGATTCCTCTAAATGTGTTTACGTAGCTCTGGATGGCTGCCTTAAGATGTTATTATGAATTGATGTGTCTGCAGGCTAGAGATGTGTGTGTGTGTTTGAAGATGTGTATGTGTGAGAGGATGAGATTGATTGTGCAGCTGTGAAAAATTGCAGATATATGTGTGTTTTCAGTAATGCCAGGGAAAATGCCAAACAGAGACTATATTATCCTACAGGCAGTGCTGAGAGCAAAAACAAAGTCCAAATTGCAAAACCTGTTGACTTTTAGGTATCATCAGGTTTTATGTACACAAGCAGCCCCAGTTTTTTTCTGCCAAAGACCATTTTCATGTAAGAGAATATTTTCATGGACGGGTTGTCATGGGGATGGAGGGTATGGTCAAAGAGGTCATATTATGACTAAACTGGTGTTCATATCTTTGATTGCAGTGACTCCTAGACAGGGATGGGTTTGCATTGTTTGATTTCTTTTTTATGAAAGGTGGAAGTGAAAGAGGAGAGGGGAGTTTTTCTTATGAGGAGGGTTATAGACAAGCCACTGACATACTTCCTGAGAGGGGTGAGTCATGCACAACCCTTAAGGATTAGAAACTTAAGCAAACATATATAAATGACACGATAACACATGCTGTAGGATCCAGGATGCGTTTATTGACACCGATCCCAATACCGATTCTGCTTATTCAATCTGATTCTTTAATGATTCCTTCATCAAGTCCTGTTTTTTCTGTGAGGTCAAAAATGAGATTTTCAGAGGCATCAGTTTGAAACAGATGATACTCCCGATTCAATTTGTGCTGCGTAGATTAATGTTGGTGCTTCCACTTTCTGAAACTGTGCAATAAGATCCTTTTTGGCAAAATCAGGCCTAAATGTATACAATTTCTGTCTCCTTCAGTGGAAGGAAAAGGGGATTGATAAGCAAAAAGACTAATGATATGGATTCCTCAAAGGAGTTGTTATCAGTTCTCAATAGAATTTGGATGTACAGGATGTAAAGCCTTGGTTTCCAACCAGTGACCTGGAACCCAGGACCTAGGGAGTCTCTCGCATGTGACACTTTCTCAGCTTTGAGGCTGTAAAAGTATATGATTAAAAAAATAACTGAAAACAATGATAATACACCAAAGGATGCTTTCATTCAAGGTCTTAACACAAAATGTAATTGTCTTGTTCCTGAAGTTGAGTATCCAGGCCAGTCCAGCCCTGTACGACCTGACCGCGAAGCTAAGGAATAGCATTTATAGATAACCTATTTTGATGCTATAAAACTCATCTTAAAGTGTGTATTTCGATCAGGCATATATCTAAAAGTGAGACTTTTTTGTAATTACTTAGAAACTCCTCATAGCATCTTTAATTGTATGCGTAGGTTGTCAGTGGGGCTCAACCGCTATTAGATATAACTTGGTGGGGGGGCAAGTTAAGAAAGGTCAGGAACCAGTGATGTACAGCAGCAAGCTTGAGCTCTGAGGTCAGAAAAGGTCATGAAAAACAAAACAGGACTGAGCTTCCTTGAGGCTGTTGTTCAATATCATATGTAATTCATCCAGAAACTAATTGGTACACTGAACCGGAGGCTTTCTGGGCTGCTGAGGGTCTGCAACCCTGGGGCATTTTCCCACCTCACCTGGTGTATAAGCCACTAAATCCAAAAGAAGCAGCCTCAGTTTACAGGAATGAGGAGGCCAGACCGGAGCGTCAGAGTATGTGTGCATGTGTTTGTGTGGGTTTTTTCAGGTGCCTCTGTATTTGTTTTTATGCCTCCTCACAGGCAGCAGTCAGAGCTGGAGGGATTATAGTTTGAGACGTCTGTCCATCCGTCTGTCAGTCTCTCCATACCAGCTTTTCTTGTAAACATGATATCTTGATAAAACTTGGGGGGGTTTCTACAAAGTATAAACAACAGCTCTGCTTTAAGGATGAACTGATTTGGTTTTCAAGATCATAGTTCAATTTCCAAAGGCCATTTGTCCTCATATTCATCCTTTGTTGTGACATAACATCTCCATATTACTTTAAATTTCCTCAAAGTTGATAATTTGAATTTAAGGATTTTTGATTGCATGGATCAGAGGTCAAGGTTACTAAAATCAGGGTTCCTAAAAAATGGCTAGGACCCTAAGATCAGCTTTTGAGGCTGATTGAAAAAGGTTAGATGGTTACTGTTTTTGTCAAACACCTTTGCCATGCCCTCTTTTTCTTCTCTGACATTGCAATTTAAGCTCTGATCCTGCCATTGTTAATTTAAGTCCAGCATTACTAGCATAGCAGTTAAGTTAAGATAGACCAGTGACAACTTTTACCAGACACATATTACTCTCTGGACAACAGCCCACAGAAAGTGAATGGGAATGGACAGAACCTTTCCATCACTCACATTTATCATGGGCCAGTCAGATGTAGTAGGTGGGCAGTACTGCTAAATGTACCGCTAACTTTGTAACACAAACTTTTGCCAAAATATGTCCAAAGTGATTCAAAATATCCTTTCTATTACAGGTTTGTAGTGCTGTTGTTTGTCTTTGATTTAATAAAGAAATGTTGATCTAATTAAAATGCTACTGAAGCTGTTAGCATCTATGCTAATCTCTGGACGAGCAGTCAGTTCTTGCTGTCGTCTCGCTCATGAGTTCCTACCTCTTTCTGCTCTAAATGATGCTGATTGTGCTGTCACGCTTTTGGCTGCTCACAGGCATTGTAGATTGGAGTTTGGCAAGATGAATCTGCTTTATTAGAGACACTGAATCAGATCAGGCTGATCCATTTGAACTGCAAGGTTACACAAGTGTATCTTTTCTAGAAAAGAAGAAACAAGCTTTAACCATTAAAGTGAGGACAGGTGGATAGTTTAAAGTTTTCTAACTATTCATGCTAAACTGTCAAAGGTTATTTTATTTCATCGATGTAACATGTATGGATATTTTGATTCTCATTGCTCAAATATAGTATACAGTTTCATTGATGACCTCCATGGGACTAAATTTCTGTAATTCCTGCCACACTCAAACTTCCCCACAAGAAGAAAAATGAATGAACTTGGTACTTAGGGCTTGTTATGAAACCTACACTCCTAAAAAAATTATGATTTCTACCAATCACCCAATCACAAAACAACAAATGCCTTTCTTCTAGACAACTTCATCATTTCTTCCTCATCAGTTTTTCGTTTCTGTGCTTTGTGCTGCATCATTAACAATTAAAGTATTGATAGTTGATCTTTACAGAAAGCACTGGTTAAGGTAAAGTTAGCTTCAATCAACCGTCCTAATGTTCATGAGTTTAGCTGCAGCACAGACAGTGAAGGCACAAAGGATTAGTTGTGTTGTCACAGTCATGTGGAAATACTTGTGTATCAATTTGCTCACATCTTTTACTCATCTTAAAAATGAATTGATTGCAGGGTGCTGGTTTGGCAGGGTGGTTGTCACGTCCCATTTGCATACTTCTGCAGGCCTGGGTTCAAACCCAGCCACTGGCCAGTTTGCAGAGCACCTTCCCCTACTCTCACAAGCCTATCCACTGTCATTCTCTCCTATCAACAATGACACAAAATGCCCAAAATATACATTTTAAAAAATGAATTAATTGCAACAGAGCACTCTGCTGCTGCTCTCTTCCTTTGATAATGGAAATGCGTATCTTGTTTGGACTCTACAGCGCTATTTGGTCAATAAAGCAACCAAGCTACTGAAAAGCTATTTGGCCCAGAAAACAATGACACTGCCATAAAGCTACTACTGGAAAATGTAGTTAAGATCCAATAACTCTATCTGGAGTGACGTTTCCGCCCATCTCTACTTCTCGACACAGCACTGATCATTCTGTGTCCAGGACCCGTGTAGCATGTGGTGGCATATAAGCCCCAGGTGGTCGCTCAAGCTCTGTATTTATGTTTTATTGATGTCTGTACATGCATTGGTGTTGATGGAGTGTGCTTGTGTACGTGCTTTGGTACACAGACACATGCTGGGCAGGTGAGTGATGAGCACTGCAGAGCTTTTGGTGCAAGAGCTTGTGGTTAGAAATCACAGGGGGAAGGGAGCGACTTGATTCGCCCTGTGCCTCAAACAGATGCACTTCTCCCTTCACGACACACTCTCGCTTGCTGCACACACATCGCTGGGAGATATAAAAAGAGAGAACCAGATAGAGGAGAGAGAGAGGTGAAGGGAAGAGAGAGCCCTCACATCCTTTTAACAGGGCCTCATAAATCACACAACAGCAGCATGGCCGGATTATGTTGTCAAGTTAAAAATCGCGTGTGTGGGGGTGACATGTTGCTGCCTACAGTAGGGCAGGTGGCGAGACTTTGACACAGCATTGTTCAACCGTTGTTTGCTGGAGTTGGGACTCAAAAAGGCAGCTCACACGGCCGAGACAGCTGAACAACTTAAAAAGGCTTCGTCTGAGAAGGCGAACAGGTGGATGAAAGCTGCGACGGAGATGTAAAGGTTTTACAGCGATTGAGAGAGGCGGATTTCTGTTTGTGTATGTGTGTGTGTGTGCATTACAGCGAGGGCATGTGAGGGAATAAGGATGCTCCAGTGGAGTCATCAAGAGTGGGAGAATGAAGAAAAGTGCTGGAAAAGTGCATCTTGATCACGCTGAGGGAAGTGAGGAGGGAGTATGTATAGAGGCGGGGTAGAAAAGATGGAAGGAATGAGAGAGAGGGGGGCTAGGGAGTCCATCAGAGAGCTGTGGTTGGAGTCTTCAATCAATTATTAATGCCATGCAGATTAGCAGCGGAGCCGACAAACGATGCAATGATGGCTGTCAGTTTCCCCCGCGTAGTCGCCGCCTACCTCAGGGAGTGATGGGAGAAAAACGACAAAGCAGCGATGAGAGCAAGGGGATAAAAAAGTTTGTGCTAACTCGTTTAGAGGTTTATTTATTCCTGTGGGAAAGAGAGAGAGAGAGCAGGAGAGACAGGAGCAGGATGAGCGGGGGGGAGGTGGGGGTTGATGTTTTAATAAGAGCGAGAAAGGAGAGGAAATGAGGAGCAGGCATCATCTGCTCTCATTACAGGATGAAGTTGTTTAGTTCAGTTCAAGTATGGAGACGGATATCCTGAGGTGTTAAGATTTGAAAACTAGTTAGAGTTTTACTAAACCCTTTGCGCGTTTCAAGAGCTGCAAATAAGATTAAGAAAATGTTGAGTAATGAGACGGCAAGCAAATTATTGAAAAGCTTTTAAGGAGGCCTTCAATTAGAGCAGTTTTTGCCTCATGCAGACACAACAGGTGAAGGCTAAGGTTTAACCCCCCCTGCTCCATGGGTTTGCCGGTGCCCCTGAGTGCTTACACTCACATTGTTGACTTACATCTTTGGAGCAGTATGATAGATCTTCAAGGAGAAAACCATGTCTTGAAGCTTATGAATTTGTCAAGAGTATCCTTACCAAAAAGTTTTCGATTCAGCCTTGAAGTGCAGTGTTCCTTATCAGATAGTTGGGGTTTTTGGAACCATGGTGAAAAATCAGAATGGTGATTTTTATCATGTTTACTTGATAAAAATCAAATCAGTGATGTTATCCGACTTCTGTTTTGACCATTACAAAAGCATAAACCTCCTGTCAGTCCTTTGGACCAATCAACGGTGCCTTATTTCTTCTCTTGTTTTCTTGACAGTAAGAAGCAACCAAATGTCAACAAGAGGAAAGATGAGAAAATGTCACTTCCAGAAAGAGTGAAAAAATAACCAAATAAATAATCATAAACATTTGAGACATGAATTGCATAAAAGACTGGGACAAATACCTTTAAGAGCCTAGAAAGAAGGGTGGATAATTGAGATGTGTGAATCCTGTCAGTCACATACATTATTGTTTTTTCCCATAATAACAAAGGCTTAAGGGTACCATATTAAAATGTGAAAAGTCTTGTTCATAATTAATCTGGATAAATTAATTTAACACAACAACAACACATGAACTTGACACATATTAATGCAGTTTTTGTGATGTGGGCTAGTAATATTTGATAGTTGCCCAATAATCGGGACAAGAAGGATGATTGACTCTGAAAGTGTCACTTACAGACTCAGAGTTTAAGATCCTACAGGAACATCTATGAGTCTGAATTAATAAAATATTATTTTAAACTTGTTTTTAACACACATTCCTTTTCAACTGAGAGTAAACTTTCAGGATTTGACTCCATCCAGAGTGTAACAGACTCTGCACTTTCTGAAATTTTGCAAACACTAAGATTTTAACTTTTCTCAATTTGCTGTGTGTACAATCTGATTCCATTTTGCAGTCATGTTTGAAAACCGACTGTAGGTTGAAGCAGTTTCACACAATATTCTTTCTTTATTGGTGCAAGCATGTTGTATAAGAAAAGCATTAAATAGGCAATTATATAACATGTTGGTTAATGTTTCAGTATTTTTCTGACCCATAAAGCCTCAGTTGAGGTGTGAGATTTAACAGAGTGCAGCAGCCTTTCAGGAAATCATGTAACACCGCAGAGAACAGACACAGCATCAAACCTACATCTCTTTTCTCTCTGCACATCCAGAAAAACCCCTGAGTCTAACACTTTTTCTCCTCTCACTTTTGTGTCAAAGTGCTTTGTCTAAAATGTCAGCGGTACAAAAGCACAGCAAGGTGATGTTGCCCACTTTCCCAAAAAGTTCTGGAGCACAGACAGAGAACTTGAACTTGCGACCTCTGCGTGGGAGAACAGCTCTCACCTGGGGCGGTGAAAGCAACCAGGGCTGTCAGGGGAGACGCTGATGATGACGCGGCAGTTTGTTTGCAAAGGGGAGCGAAAATGAGAGGGCTTTAAAAGGAGGGAGGAAAGGGGAGTGAGGGGGGAGCGAGAGAGCTGGGAGAGGTTTCTCTTGGCCTTAAAATGTAAAGTTCTAAAACCCTCAAGGGTGGCACAGCTGGGATGCCCTTGAGTTAGCACAATTAACCTAAAGCCCCCATCAGTGCTATACATAGCTCTCTATAGAAAGGTACACAGAAAATTGTAGAGTCGTGCTGTTTGAGCTTGTTAAATCTCCCACTATTCATAAATCATTCGGTGTTACCTGAGGATGTGTTCACATATAGGAACACCCACACAAGCTGTGGTGCACATCTCATCTCTTATATATCTGTCTATATATGAAGCACACCAGAGACTAAAGGAGAAGTGACCAAACATGATCATCCGGCCAATCTGTGTGAGCCCAGAAAGCTTATTGAGTGGATCAGTTTAGTTTATTAGTGGGCTTTTTTTTGATTAGTGGTCATTTATCAGAATCCTGAGAAGCCACTGGGTCCACCTGATTCACTGTTTGTAATCAGGCAGATCACTCTTGCCAACAATTCCACTCTACAACAATTATGAGCGGCCTAAAGTGGTATGGTTCAATTGACATCCTTTAGAGTGGGAAGAGATGGAAGTTATGTTCAAGACAACAATGGGAAGTGACTGCTTGTACAGCAGATTAGCATAGATGCTAACAGCTACAGTAGCTGTTTTTTCAGATCTGGACCAATTTTTTTATTAAATGTAAAACAACCAACACTAAAAGCATTACTTGTTGGAGAAGGTATATTTTCGCTTCACTTCTGACATAATTTCTTGAGGTTTTTTTTTACAAATTGGCTCACGTTCAGTTCCTCACACTGGGGCAGTAGTGCCCGCCTGCTTCACGATGTCATTAGCAAATAAATGTAATTGACAAAAAGTGACTGTCCAGTCACCTGTCAGATATGCTTTAGAAAAGTTCTGCCCATTTCCAAACACTTTCTTTGGGCTGTTTCCTGGATGGACTAATCACAGTCCATCTGGTGTGTCAGGTTGCATAAAGCTCCAAAAATAAAGTGAAATTCTCAAAAGTTGGAGTGTGCATCGACAAATCGGAAAATATTTTTAAAAACATACAATATGTGTTTTTCTACAAAATCAATAGTGATTTTATGAATATTGCGATACAAGTATTGTTAACACCCGTGCTAAATCACTTAAAACAATGCACCTGGTTTGTCCAATGTAATTGTTATGTCTACATCAAATAAATAATAAATAAAACAAGCCTTCAATGTAAACGCTGCATGTTGACACAATAAATCCAAAACAGACATTTGAATGGGGCCAAACAAAACTTTGTGGTATAACCGACCTGTTTGAGCTAGCTAAGACCTAACTTGAAGTTATTTGTACCAGTTTAGTGCAGAAATAGTTTCTTAACATTATTTTAGATTCATAAAAATCATTTTACAGTGGCAAGTTTGTATGAAGCAGAGAGAATAGCATCAGCAAGGTTAGCTAATATCTTGTAAGTTCTCATATCTATTTTGTTATTTGTTGTATTATTACATGACATATTGTTATCACAAAATTGAATAATGTGATGGCTATTATTATGGACAAGGGTGCTGTTGGAAGACTGTTCTAATCAAAATACAGAGTATTTGATTTGCATGCAAAAGAGGTCATGTTTAGACATCCCTGTATCAACAAACTTCCCCTCTTTGAATGAAATGGTTTAGTCCTGCCTCAGAAATTGAACCTGTCCAAGCACTGTTGGCAGAGTTGGCCCATCGGAGGTCTGTGGACATTTTCAGAGCTGCCCTCCACATTCAGTGGTTTAACTCAGTATGCAGCACATGCTGAACACTGTGTTTAGAAGTAGTATGTAGTATGACTGCCAACCGGCTGCTACTTCGTAGTATGCTCAGGCAAGGTGATTCTTCTTCTTGTTGTTTCCTGGCAAGTGTCAACTGGCATAAGGTGGATTACTTCCACCTACTGTGTTGAAGTCTGGGCCAGAGCAACTATCTCTACAACACAATAACTGTAGGCCAAGTCTAACATTAGATACACTCACACTGCTAAGCACAGAAAATGTGTTTTTTTACAGAAACGTGGCAAGAAACATTGTTCACCGATATCAAATTCTGCTTTCATTGACCTAATTCTCTTCACCTACATCTAACCTAATCATTGATCTCACGTATTTATTTTTTAAAAAGATTTTGACACTTGAATCCACTTTTTTTGTTGTTTGTAATCTCAGATCCATCTTGCCAAGCTCCAGTCTACAGTGGCCCAAAGCTGGACTGCACATCCATAGTCAGCATGCTTTAGAGCAGGACGAGGTGTTAGCTATAAGCAACAGGAAGTGACTGTTTGTCCATGGATTAGCATTAATGCTAACAGCTTCAGTAGCATTTCTATGAAATTCGCACCACATTTCTTTATTAAATGAAAAACAAATTACACTAAAAGCACTTCTTGATAGAAGCGATGTTTTCGCTCCATGTCCAACATGTTTTTATGATAGTTTGTTCTATGTAGTGGCTTGCATTTGTTATTTTCCACTGCAGCAGAAGCACCTATCTACTACAATCTATCTAACTGGCCAATAATGACTGTGATTGATGGAATGATCGTCAATAAATGTATTTCCCAGATGGACCAGTAAAATACATTGAGCAGTCAATCTGGTGACAGGTTCAGTAAGTCTAGTATTTTGATGAAAACCAAAGTTTATCTCATCTGATTCTCCTGAATTTAATTATCCTCTTCCTTTAAGAAGATCACTTCTTTGAAGTACTCTTTTATTCATTTTTTATTATGTTGCAAACCCTCAGCGACCAAGAACATGCATTTATTTTATTCATTAAATTTCATGTTTCTGCCTCTTATAATTAATAATACATCAATTTACTGGATGTAAAAATGTGTAATTCTGAAAAGTTAAATCACAGAAGTGCTCTTACATTAAAGAAACTTTTATTAAAACCTTGGGTTGTTTTCTCCCTGATCAAATCATTCCTCCAAACCTCAATTCAACCATCACCTTTTGCCGACTTTTATTACAAGTGCCTGCACCCTCTCGAGTGCTTTTTTTTAATGAATGCTGTCAGAAACCAAGGGCAAAGTTAATTAAGGAGTGATTTTGGGAAGGTGTGAGAATTTAATTGAACTTAAAAAAATAGGGAAAAAAGGTGTGATGCTGGTTAAAACGACAGAAATGGAACAGAGCTTTGGTGCTGAGGAGCTTCAGACTTGCCAGGTAGAAACAAGATTTGGCAATTAACCAGATGGGCTCGCAGGAAATAAATGGGGTGACAGATTAGTGAATTAGGGGAAACATGCAAAAATAAGAGTTAATGAAGTGCAGGCATGCCATGACTACCTGGCTGCATTGTGTGAGCCATTATTCAAGGGAAGTTGAAAAGGTTGGTTTACTTGTTTTGGCTTTAAGAGCTGGATATATAAGGGATAAAAATCTTTTGCACATTTTTTTTTATTTTATAGAAGCATAAAATGCAAATTTTTGTTCCATGAGATACATGCTAAAAGCTTATCACATTACAGGTATTATAATCCTTGATATGATTCTATCAAAAGGCAACATCATTGCTTCCTGTTTGTTGCTACAGTTAAAGAAATACATTTTAGAAGCCGAAAGCAACCCTTTTATTCAACAACAAAAACATGATGAGTAAAATATTATTAATCCCACCCATTCAAAGTAAATATAATGACATCCCCCACCTTTCAAAAACAATCAACAGTCACATTCATCATTTCATGTTCATGTCCTCAACATCCAACTCAGACTCCTTCTTTTTGATGTCACAGTCCAGCCTTCTTTAAGCATGGCTCTGTATCAGGCTCAAAGAGCCTTAGGTTTGCCTGGATGGCCACTAATTTTACGCTCTGTGGTTGTGTACTATGTGCATGAGATTTAGGAATAGCATAGACACTCTAAAGTTAACTTGGATGAAGTCTGCTTGTTTTGTTAAAGATTATTCTGAACTACACTGAAAAATCCAATAGCTGCCTTGATTTGCAAACATGAGTTAACTTTACTATGTTAACAAAAATATGCCCTTATGACTAGTATTTATTAAGTAACAATCACTTGCATGAGTAAAAATGCAAAAATAAAATGCAAAATACTTATTTTTTTAAGTGAAGATTACTTTTTTTTTTTTAGTTAAGCTCACTCGTGTGATCCCATCCACACCCAGGCCAGTAGGTGGCAGTAATGGCCGTTGCAAAGGTGGCCACAGTCTTGAATTTTGCTTCTGACAAAATTCATTCTTCACCTTCATTTAGTATATTTAATTGTAATTCAGATTGTTTTAGTAAATTGGAACCTGCTTTTCATTCCTGTATACGTAGATATTTTTGAACCTCTCAGATTGTTGGAGTTGAGTTTGCATGGCGGCACGGTGGCGCAGCAGGTAGTGAACGTGCCTCACAGCAAGAAGGTACCCGGTTTGATTCCCGGGGTGGACAGGGGTCTGAAGTTTGCATGGTCCTCCAGGCACTCCAGCTTCTTCCCGCAGACCAAAAACATGCTCAGTAGGTTAATTGGTGATGCCCTTGGGTGTGAGCGTGAATGGTTGTCTGTCTCTCTATGTGGCCCTGTGATTGACTGGTGACTGGTTCAGGGCATACCCCAATGACAGCTGGAATAGGCTCCAGCCCCCTGGCCCCAAAAGGGATAAAGGGGTATAGAAGATGAATGAATGAGTTAGCATGGGTTTAACAATTCAGATTGCTTTTCAAGTAAATAATTAGAAATACTAAGTTAGTCCAACTTTGATAAGTATGTTATATGAAATGAACAGAGTAAATTTAACATGCCATCATTAGCAGCTTTAAATAGTAATTCTGAGTAGTCTCTACTAAGTCAAGAGTATTCTAAAGTAAGTTATCAAGTTCACTCTACTTGATTGTTTTAGTTGCTTAAACTCATTTGTAAGTGTACTCTACAAAGAAAGTGCTAGTTAGTACAACTAAAATTAACTAGTTTTCTGCACTTGTTTTTTTTAAGTGCAACCGGTTTGCATGCTTTTTTTAAGTAATGATAACTAATTTGATTTTACAGTGTATATTTCCCCAACTACCGGTATACTTAAAATTCCTGTTCAGGGCAAACTTTATATTTGTCATTTCCAAGTTTATTCCCATGGAAAATTTCCAACTTTTAAAACTCCCACAATTTTGAAACCCTTGTAAAAGGTAAATACCAAACTCTGAGTCCAACAACATTAACTTGCTATTTGCCCCCATCTGAGTTTTCTCTCTAAGATGAGCCTCAGTAGAAGTACAGTGCTGACCTCCTCATTGGTTATAAAAAATAAAAGCCTTCCATTTAATAATAAAAGCTAAAAATCCAACAGCAGTGGGAGGCTGCCTGTGGCTCCAGCAGACTTCTTTTAAAAGGTGATGGCAGACAGTCTACAGCTGCACCACTCCACTTTTCTTTCTCCACTTTTTTTAAGTAAAACTCCGCCGCCAGCATCCGCCTGCCGCACCATCTGTGGCTGCAAAAGTGCCCCAACATCATTAGCAGAGAGTGACGAGGAGCAAAAATCCATGAGGTGGTTAAGAGAGGAGACCGAGTGGGCAGGAGCGGACGGGGCAGCAGAAACTTTTGAAAGGCTTTTGAAACATTTTAATGACACATCTCTCTCAAAAGAATGTAGAAAAGTAGTAAAATAAAAAAAAGAAGAGATGAAAAAAAGAGTGGGACTTCGAATATAGAGTCAAGGAGGTTGATGTGCTCGGAGAGATGAGGCAGAGCTAAAGAGAAAAACAGGAGGAATGGGGTGAAGCAAATGGAGAATGGAGGCTGAGAGGGAATGACAACAGAGAGAGAAGCTGATATAAGAAGAGGAGGGAAAGGAGGAGGGGATGGAGGACTCATGAGGGGGGCCCCGTGTGGCAGAGAGATGTTCTTTGTGCCTGTCAGGCTGCGACTAAAGATCAGGATTTGTGTGACACATCTGTACTAAATCTCCAACAATGTCTGTCTCAGTCTTTATCAGGGGACTGCTGTCTCTCACTCACACTCTCTCCTGATGTTTTTTTAATTTGGATCCATTACCCACCTCTGCTTTGTCTCTCCCTCACTTCTCCTTCAAAACGCTTCACGCTTTATTTGACGTAATCTGCAGTGAAATGTGACAGCGGGTTATATGAGAGCAGATTAAACGCAGCAGAGGTCCTGAACCTGAAAACTCAGCGGGGTGGACGGATTTATCCTGCTCATCTAACAGGATTCTTTTGTCTCTCCATCTCTCAGCAGCCACTTTGTTTGTGATCCCTCAGGTTTATAACAACTTTTTCAGTGGCGCTGCCAGGATAACGTTTGAAAGTGCGAACAAAAACCTCTCCACTGCATTAAGGACAACTTTATCTTTTAGGATCCCACATTCACACACGTGATCACAGCGTCTGAGCAATAAAGAGAGAGATGAGCACATGCTACCCACAAAATATCTGTACTCAAATAAATCACAAGTGGCCCAACGACTCACTTTAAAACACAACACAAACAATGTAAAACTGGGCCACTTAATTAATGGAGAAGTTTGTGCTCACAAACGCAGGAGTAAATTCAGATTATACGCTCACTGGCCACATCATCGAGTACACCTTGTGAGTACTATGTTGAACCCTTTTTTTCTTTGATAACAGCCTCAAGGGGATAGTTCAGTACTTCTGAAGTTATATAAAGTATTTGGAAAGTGTCATTGAAGTGGCCATTTACACCCCACAGATGCAGCAGTAGGAGCAACTTGTGGTTAAGGCTGCGTTTACATGACACCGAAAACGGTCAAATCCGATAAGTTTCGTTGCGTTTTGGCCTTGCGTTTAGATGAGATCGCGTTGCGTTTCCTCTGAAAACGGAAACTTTTGAAAATGGGCTCCCGAGTGGAAAGATTTGATTCCGTTCTCCATGCAGCTCCGTGTAAACCCGTATCAGAGTGTTTCAGGGTGAAACACTGACATCACCGCATGCACAGTACTCTTTCACATGAAGGCTGCGCGCGCATACCAGGAACAACAACAGCTTCGGCTGTCTGCCGAGTAACATGTGAGCCTCTTACCGTGCTCGGTTTGTTATCCAGACAAAACTATCCAGACAGATTTGTTGTTTGAATGATTTGTTGTCCGTAAAAGAAACTCCTGCGTCTCTGTGCATCTATTCGCCATTATTGTTTGTGAAATGTTTTCTTCTTCGTTCGTTTGTTGTAGCAGTGCTGCCTCTCTGCAGACCTACACCGCCATCTACTGAACCGATATGCATACTACAGCGGATTAACTTGTCTCCAGGCGTCATCGTCTGAACGCAGAAATATTCTAAAATGCAAAAGGCAAATCTTTGTGTCTTTAAATCAGGAGTTTCCATGTAAACGTAGCATAAGTGTCTTGTTCTGGCATAATACAGAGTCAAGATTGCTAACCCACCAGTAGTCCATTATTAAACAGCTGATCCAAACCTAACTATTGCCAAAATGCACTCAGACCAATTTACTTAGCTGCTCTAATCTGCCGACTCTTCACTGCTCCTGCTGCAAGCTACTTTACAACCCTCCTTTACCTCAGCTCCTCCTTCATGCTATTCTCTGACTCAATCAGTGTCATGCTGACATGACATGGATTAATTCCTTTGGGGCTGCCAGGAGGGCAGATCTGTGCTCCTTCCACTGTCACAGTGTGGAAAGACAGGGCAACATCCATCAGAGCCATACTGCCAAATTAAAAGTATGCAAATAAATTCAAATAAGCTAATTCAAATGGCTGCTTATTCATGTCAAAGTGGCCCAGACAGAAGTTATCTTTTGTTTTCTAAAGCCTGAAAATGCTTTGTTGATTTTGTGCTGTGATGCTAATGTGACAAAAACTCTTAGAAAATAAACTATAAGCCCATTACATCACAGCTAAAATCACAGACTCCAGAAATCTTCTGCCCTTGACTAATGCTATTTCTACAGCAACCATATGCCTCCACATGAACTCGTGTCTTGACATAATGAGTGTATGCAGCCATAATTTTCTGCATCCAAAGAACATAAAGGGAAAGAAAATGAAAAAGAATAAACACTGCTGTTGGCACACTTTAGTTCATATTGACAAAAACACATCGCTTATAAGATGTATGCACAGTATGCACAGGATTATGTCTGGCAATGCCACTGATCTTTCTGCACTTCGGTGCATTTTCTTTTCTTGTGCTTCCTCACCATTCCCCTCCAGCGCTTCCTCCCCTCCCACCTCCTCAGCCTCCCACCTTCCCCCCCTCGTCCAGGCCTTACGCTGTCATCTTTCTGCAGCACTGACTCATGAATCCCATGGGGGCTGTGAGGTGACAGGGATCATGCAGCTTTGTGGAACTTGTATGCTCAGATAAGCAGCTGAATTAGAGGGTGGAGAAGATCAGCTGTGGCATTGCAGGCGAGAGGAGATGAGCAAGGAGGTGAGAAGATAAGAAAGGGAGGAGGTGTGGGTGTCGGGGGGGTGGGCATGGCAGAGGGAGAGAAAAGAGGGGACAGGTGAGGTAAAGATAGGGGGCAGAGGACAAGCAAAGTATTTGAAAAGAGCATAAAGCTCAGTCGTGGAAGCTGATACGCCAGTTTAGCTCAACAGTTAGTACAGATCTATTTGACAGGAAGGCTGCATCAGTTTTTAAATGTTACATTTTTGGTTTTAGACGATCAAGATAAAAATATAAATTGTTGCAGGCAGTACTTGCTTTAGAACACTGAAATCCAAAAATTAAGCTAAACTTGTATCTAAAACACAGACACATAGGGGTTTCTATCACCCATCTTCCCCTGTCTCTATTTAGGAGCTACATCCTCTGAAGAAGCAGCTCTTGTATCCAGCTCAACTAGAACATTGGGTCTGGTCTACAGGAGACTCCCTTTTTGCTTCACCATCTTTTCTGCCAGTACTATCTCATTTCTCTTTCATTTTTTCATTCCATTTCATATCAGTGTGAAAAAATGAAAAAAAAACTTGTGGAAAAAATGTTCTTCCACACTTTGTATAGTTTTAGGGTCTATTTAACCCATATTTTTTGTTTTAAAAGAACTTTATTAATAAATATGTTTCAATCAGATGATTAATTATCATTTATGATGTTTTAATTCCATGTGATTGTGATAAAACAGATGCCTTTTCAGTTTAATTACATTAGTTATCATGTCAGTGTTCAGAGAAAAGTAAAAAAAAATGTTTAGGGTCATCCTTAATCATGAACTTTAGCTTAGGAACAAAAAACATTCACTGAACAAAAGTTGAAGGATAATAGCCGACAGGGCTGTCTTTAGGCACACTAGCTTCAGTCAAGGATTGATGTAGAAAGCCTTTATTGGCTGAGGACATAAATTAAAATAACGTTAAAAATCAGGAAAAAGTCAGACCCTCTTCATCAGGGCATAGGTAGACATGTTATGGATATATAGCTTTGTGTAAAACACATTAAAATGTGCATTTTGCAGGATATGTGGCCTTTAATTTTGGCTTGTATTATGAATATAGTAGGAAACAGGAAATAAAACAACCCCTGCTTGGACATCTATAGCTTTGTATTTTAGGTGCAACCTTAGTGCACAAACATAGGACCATCAGGGCCCTACACTTGTGCTTTTGAGGTATAATAGATAAGAAGAAAAAATGAGTTTCAGAGAGCGTACAGAATTGCTTGAGCCAACACATTGTTGGGTTGTTACCAAAATCTAACAGTGAACTATTAATTTTGGCCATAAATCACCTGATAGTCAGCCAGCTTCATTATGGAGGATAAAACTGTCATGATTTGAGAGACTGGCACATTTAAATGTCCAACACTTCCTTGTTTGTTTATGGTTTTAGAAGGACTTAAAAATGGATGCACACATCTAAATTTCACATTTTCAATATTTTTATATAACCCACACACACATTTCGTACGTGTTTCATTTCATTATTAGACAAAAAGGAACCTGCTTTAGAGCTTCAGATTAATACATATGTATGTGTGACATGTCTGCATATTACCATACGTCTATAAAGCCTCCTCATGCAAGCTCAGAATAACATGTACACAAACATCTCATGGCAAACGACAAATCTCCAGGCAAGCATGAGCACCAGCAGAGAAACTTACCTATGCAAATCTGTTTGTGAAGCCTTACAGAAACAGGGAGAGAATTAATTCAGATTCTTATAATGGGTTCAGTTCCCAATGCATCAAAGACCCCAACATGAAGCATCTGGAGCACTGGGTTAGAGGTGAAGGGGTCACTGAGGGGTTTTTATGAACAGGAAAAAGACGCTGATTTGCCAGTTCTCTCTTCTTTTCTATTCCTTCATCTCCCTGTCAGATTATTCCTTTACATTTTCCTCTTACTCAAGGAAAAATACATTATTAATGCTGTTAAACACACACTCTGTCCTTTTTGCAGTTTGATGTTTTTCCTCTCCCCAAATCATGATGTGACTTAGCACGAGTCACTTAGTGGGAATATTTCAGCAGCACTTTGTTGAAAATCCTCAGCTTTGGTTTCATTCCAGAAAAAAAAAAAATGAGACAGGAAATTCAGCATAGACTGGATTAGACTATGGAGAAGATATCAGCTTCTCTCAGCTGGCACCGAAACCTCAGTGGAGTAAAATGCAAAGCAGGTTTCAAATTTTTACTAACTCTATCAAGCAGTGAAATATTAGGATCCACATAAAATAAGTAGCCCTATTAGAAAGAGATGGGATGAAACACCCCAGAACTAAAAATACCACCTGGAGATTTTATGCCTCTGCAAGGTATTCAAGTACGAGACAGCGAGGGTCAAGAGGGGCAGGGTTGGATTTTGTGGGAGTTGGAGGAGTAAAAATCGTACAGGCATGAGGTCCAACAATCCTGTACTTAGGGGTGGGTGATTTGGCAAAAATATCATATCACGATTTTTTAAAAATAAAATCACGATCACGATTTTATCACGATTCTTTTTTATGTTAATTTTTCTCGACTAATTTGCATGTTTGACAATTTTTTCCCCTATGTTTAACATATAAAAAATGTAAAACCCTGAAAGAAAAAAAAAGACAATTAAGGCCAAAAAAAACTTTCTGAACAGGTTTTAATTTAAATAGTGCAGTTTTTATAAAAATGTGCAATAAATGTAAACATAAAAGGTAATGAACAGTATCAACATTATCTCTTAAAGTGCAACAATTCAAAACAAATGTTATCTAACTGCAATGTCTATAACCTGAGTGAATAATACAGCTGCTTTAGAACAGATTTTTGTTCAGACGTCTTCAAGCTTTTATCTCCTTTTCTCTTTCCGCCATGGCTTCACGCTACATAACCAAACAGGAGATCCCACCATGCACTAACGTGCTATGATTGGCTAGTCCGGTGCGCGTCAAAGTCTCTGCGCCCACACAGAAGATCTGACGATCTTTCTGCTTTATGAGATCATCCCCACGTTATAATTCTTAACGATTTAATATCGTCATATTGCACACCCCTACCTATACTTCAGAGTTTTGAAATGCAATCAGCTCACACAACACATGGCCAAAGTTGAATGAAGAACTTCAAAAAATTCATAAGCAAAATTTGTGACCATTAAACTCCTAATCATTTCATTTTTCAGAGAAGGTAGGTTCTGGTGTAAAGTTTGAGGAAATTCTCTCTGGGAAACCTCTGATATTGCCCCCCAAGACTAAGTTTGATCATAAGACACCATAACCTCGACCTCAGACCCATAATTTTTGAAATTCAATCAGTTGATTAATAAAAGAAAACAGACATTTATGCTGAGGTGGAGGGAAATTTGGCCTCAAAATGCTGCTCAAGATTCTAATGGATGAGACCACTGAGACAATGTCACTGACTCTCGGTCAAGTTCCGCATTTATTACAAGCTCCTCCTACTCACCTACAAGTCTCTTCACGCACTTGTCCCCCTGTACCTGGCTGATCTCCTCAACCAATGCACCCCATCCAGGACTCTCCTCTCCATCCCGTGGACCAAGCTTTAAAACTGTCGGTGACAGAGCCTTTTGTGTGGCTGCCCCCACCCTCTTGAACTCTCTCCCCGCAGAAATCTACAACTCTCCCACTCTGGACTGTTTCAAATCACTTCTCAAAACTCACCTGTTCTCCCTGGCCTTCCCTGTTTAAATGTCTAACTTAGGTCCAAATCAGGTCTCCTGCTTTGGTCTTTCTTGTTAATTCTTTATTTGTTCGTCCCCTCTACTTTGGAAAGTGACCCTGGGTTCCCTGAAAGGTGCTATATAAGTTATTATTGTTATTATTATTATTATTATTATTATTATTATTATTATTATTATTATTATCATTAATGTCCATGTTTTTGACATCTTGTGGTGGAGCAGCTCAAACTTAAATCACTTCCTCAGTAAATGTACACAGTCCCATGAGCACATGGAAAATCTCTGTTAATGAGATATTAAATCATAGCACATAAAGAACCAGCAGCAGACTTTCCTTGAAAATGTTCATCTAATCCTCCCCATCATCATCTCTTTGTTCAAATAGTTTGTTCAATCCGCTTCTGAATTTACAGAGTCTGGCACATGCGCGTCTTGGTGGAGGTTAACTTACGTCTCAGGGGGGTGATATTAATCCTTTGCTCCAGACTCTTGAGTACACACAGAGTGCAAACATCTGGTTAATGTTTTGTTGGGTAATTTGCTAACAAAGACGGCAGGACCAAGTGAGAAAAGATAATAAGATAGCTTATAAAAAGGTTAGAAATTGTGTGGTGAAGAGAGATGTTGCTATGACACTTTTCCACTCACCGAAAATATGTTTTTTAACTTTTCCAATCACAGAAAATGTTTGTGTTTGATGTGTTGATTAGAGATTTTTCTGCAAGTCTTAAGTGTGGTTCTTAGCACACCTGAATCTGCCTCCTGCCTCTGTCACTGAGGAATATCACTTCATACATGTGTTAGTGTTATGTAACAAAAGATAGTTTCATAACTTTTTAAGATACAACTGATCTGTTTAAAAAATGGTGGATATTGTTATGTTATTCATACTGATATCTGGTGATGTTGATTAAACAATAATAGAGAGGCCAAATGCTCAGTTAAAAAGATTCCAAGTGACCTAACACCTTACACAAGAAGCATTTTTATACCGCGAGATGAAGTGTTCAGATTAGATGTGGCATTATTACTGTACTGGTTTTCTTCAGGATGGTTTTTATTTTTAATCCTAATAATTTTCATATATTATATAATATCATACTTTAGAGATAGATAGATAGATAGATAGATAGACAGATAGATAGATAGATAGATAGATAGATAGATAGATAGATAGATAGATAGATAGATAGATAGATATACAGATAGATATACAAATAGATAGACATGTAGATAGATATACAGATAGATATACAAATAGATAGATATACAAATAGATGGATAGATATACATACAGAAAACTCTCTACATTATTATATTAAATGTCCTGGAAACCAGAACCTGATTTTTTAAAATTTAGCATTGACATAGGTGTTTTCAAAGGGTTAAAACATGGTGGTGCAGGTAGTGTCGAGTGGCTCAGGGCCTTTCTGTGGGGAGTTTTTATGTACTTTAAGTGTTTGTGTGGTTTCTCTCTGGGCACTGGGACCGAAAACTTGCTCATTAGGTTAATTGGTGACTCTAAATTGGCCTTATGTGTGAGACTGAAAAGTTCTTTGTATCTAAATGTGGCCCTGTGATTGCCTGGTGACTGATTCAGGGTGTACCTCGCCTACTGCTTAATGTCAGCGGGGATAGGCTGCAGCTCCCCCCTCCTGTAATCCCAAAGGAACAAGTGGTTTAGATTATGGATGGATGGATGGATGGATGGATGGATGGATGGATGGATGGATGGGTAGTTTCTGTGCCACAGTGTGGATGTTTGGTAGGACAAGGGAGCAAACATTGTGATCAAGTTGTCTTATCATAAAATAAGGAATATAAAAGGGTCTTCTAATTGATAATGTGGTAATATCCAGTGTTGGGGAAGTTACTTTTAAACAGTAGTGTTTGCTCGTTACTCGTTACTTCTGAAGAAGTAACTTGTTACTTAACTTAGTTACCCTCTATGAAAAGTAACTTTTCATGTTTCTCGTTACTTTTACATTACTTTACACTGCTCGACCTTGGACCGAACCCCATATCTGTTCCTAAATGTGAAGGCCTACAAAAAGTTCTACAACAGAGACCATAACAGTTATTTCTTTTGTGCTCTTTGTTTCGTGTCACATACCCTGTGGAATGAGAGCTCCTGCCCAGTGTTTCCACATTTTGCTTCTGAAATAAGCAACCTGGTCAATAAAAACAAGCCCAAAATAAGCAACCTCCAGCTATTTCCTTTCACAATGTGATATATTACTTTTTAAAAAGAGAAATCTACATAAAGTGTGTTAATTTTCATCTACATTACATTTCAATATCACAGTGCCAAGTATCTATTCAAGAAAAGAACGTCGCTTATAATAAGCAGACCTGGCAACTTTGGCTCTGGAGCATGCTCCATGTGTGTTTGGGGGCGTGTGCGATAACCAGGAAACGAGGAAGTGGACAAACTGCCTACTGCTGTCATGCTTTGCTTTATTGTTAGGAGCTGGAAGATAATTAGGGGGATGTACACAGACAGAAAGGCCCCAAGAAACAACTTCACGTTTAGAAACAAGCCCAAAAAGCTTCGACCCGCGGCTGTGACTCACAACAGTTGCGGCCCTTAGAAGCTTATAACGGGTGGACTTGGCAGCACTGCTCGTGTCTAATGTGGGCAGTTAAAGGCAGCTTCGGTGATAGAGCTGTCCGTGGGACAAATAACATCGCGCCACATTAAAAAAGGAACTACGTTTCGTTACCAAATTTCCAGTAGCAGTGCGTTACTTTACTTTTTACCCAAAAAAGTAGTTACGTTACAGTAACGCGTTACACACAGCACTGGTAATATCCTGCTGTGGCACAAAGAAGGTAGGGTCTGAATGTGTTAGGACTGCTGGATTTTCATTTCCCTCTAACTGGCACATGAGGGCCAACACAGAGGGTGTGGCCCTACACACAATGCTTGTCCTGCATAAGTGGAGGGTCAGCATGGTTTTTGGTCCGTATTTCCCAGCCTTAGATTTTCAGAGTTTTAGAGGAATATATTTGCTGCATTTTTTTTTTTTTACCTGCATGACTCATTTCCATGAACATTAATTTCTTCCTCTCTCCTTGACAGTCTCAAAACATCTTTGGAGCTGTTTCATTATTAATTTTTCAATTAATTTCCCTGAATCTGAGTTCACTTTGTGTAAGTGGAAAATAAATGGACATGGATGGTTTTCCTCTTTAACTGTTGTTACAGCTGTCAAAGTGACAATAAATGAGAATGTTTGTGTGTTTCAAATACCTGTTATTGCATGTTTTATGTGGGTTTATATGCATATGCATGAGTAATAAGTCTGCAGTCTTCTGTTCTGTGCTTGTGGCAGAGTGCTAAAATTGTTTTTGCAGCTCATTCACACATGAGGGAGAGCGGAGCTGGAGATCATTTTCAGTGCTCCACATGAAGGAGCATTAATCCAATCCAAACAGCTCCGAGGAGACGGCCCCTTAATAACTTATGGTGACTAAGGAATTTGTTTATGTTTGTAACAGCACACTGAAAGATTAATAACCTCCTCAATAAGAGTCATACAGTCCTTTCTGCCAGAGAACACAATGAGAAAACACACGAGTAACTGATGTGTAGAGATAAATGAAAGGCAAATTAGCCAGTGGCAATGTATTTAATTACACTTTACTTCTGTCACAGCTTTAGTTATGCCCCTGATTTCCTCAGATTCCTCGACTGCCCCCGGCTTCAGTGAAACAGCTTCATCAGTAACATGAGCCAGCAGATTCATCAGTGGCTCGGTCCACCAGGGCTGACATAAGCACGTAGCTTAGCTTAGCTGCAAGTATCAGGCTGCATGCTTGTTTCCTCCTCAAACAGACCATGACACATTAATTCACCTTTACCTCTCTACTCATCTCTCCCTCCTCCATTCTTGTTTTTTTTTCGCTTCATGTCGTACAAGGGACCCCTCTCAGCTCTGCTCAGCTGCAAAGATTAAATGGGCTTTCTATCGATTGCTCTTTTCTAATGCACCAGCCTCTCCAAAGAAATACCAAAAGCATGTCATCACCCGGGCTGAAAGAAGGGGTTGGGAGGGCGAAAAGTGTTCAAAGTCTGTGTATTTCTAACTTCATCTCCTCTCGACAAGATGAAGAGAGCAGCAAGGGAGCATGAGAGCAAAGCTATCATGCTGTCGAGGGAATGGAAAGGGGCTTTTCTGCTACCAAGCGGTGGCTGTGTGCCAGTGGTGCCAAAAGCTAGCCTGGGTGTCATCCTATTGCCATCTGGTGATATAGAGGGCACAGAGAGAGAGAGGGGAGAGGAAGCTCCAGGATTTGTTGAATGTAAGAGCAGCAGGTATTCACAAAAGGACAAATGACCTCAACCAAAGTCCCTCCAACTTTCAGACTGTGGCCTGAGCCTGTGGTGCCGGTTTGAGTCCATGCCACGGGCTCTCCAGCACAGCTGCAGCCAAACATAACTGGCTCGGCAGCCATGTGTGCCGGAGGTAGCGGTGCCGAGTCGCAGCGGTGGTGCGACAATGGCAAGAGCCGCCGCCGCGATTCTGAATGCAAATGAGCCCCATCAGCAGCTGTAAGCATGGCTGTGGGCACAGCCGGGCAGAATCCGACTGCACACAAACAGATGGGAGAGTGCAAACACATGCACAAAAACACTTACCCAGATCCACACACACATGCATCAAGCAGATTTGCACACACTTGCAAATACACATATGCAGCCCCCCTTTCACACTTACTCTCACACTCTTGCGCTGACTTTATGGTTGCCAGGGGTGATTCTAACCAATTTCAGGCCCTGAGCAGAGACTAATTTTAGGCCCCTTCAATTTGGATCAACAGAATGGTTGCATGTTACAAAAAAATTGAATTTTTTTTTTATCTACAGTCTCTTAATGGTCTTTATCACTGAAAAAGAACAATCAAACACTCTTCAAGTTTTACATTAATGATGGTTGGACAAGTTTGTGAAACTTGGAAGGAGCAAAGTCAACAGTTTTAACAACTTTTACTAACACTGGAAACCTTTCATACAGTTCAGACAGTGTCAGGAGAACTTAAACATAGACATTTGATAAAAAAAAAAAAAAAGATTTTGCTAACTAATGAGAAGTATATATTGTAGCATCACTAAAAAATCTTCACACCAGTCCCATCCATGTTCACCCAAATGTTGCCAAAATATTTGTGCAGTTATGAAAGTTTAATAATAATAACAATACATTTTATTTAAAATTGTCTTTCTTTGCATTCAAGGACGCTGAACAGGATTAAAACAACCATAATAAAATCAACAGTAGGGCAATAAAATCAGCAAAACACTACATTTAATGATAAAAGCAGGAAGAAAGTGGCAAGGTATGCAGTCCCGAGTTTGGGGTCTGGATTTGAAGAGGGGCTGGGAGTTCAATTTTCGGAGGTCTGGTTGCAGAGAGTCCCAGAGCTGGGGGGCAGAGCGACTGAAAGCCTCGCCCCCCATGGTGCTGAGGTGGGAAGAGGGTGCAGTGAGTCGGAGGAGGATCTGAGGAAGTGGGCTGGAGTGGCAATGTCAGAAAGATATTGAGATAAAGAAACACTTCCTAAATTACACAAAAATGCTGACAACAGTGGGTTAAAGCAGAAACAAAATAAGCAATTCTTCATTTAACTAATCCTGAGAATTGTGGCCATTTCTCTTTAAACTAAATAAATTACGCTATTTTTTTGTCATTGGGCATTTTATTCTCTTGCATCTTCACACATATGCAAAAGTGTCCAGAGAGTGTATTTTTATATTATTGTTTTTGATGTTTTGGGAATGTTTTAGTGAAGTATAACTTTATTTATTGTCTCCTTTGTGCTTTCTCTGTGTTTAGTAGCATAAGAAATATTAGCAATAGCAATAAATGTGTCATGTCGTGTCCTCCATGTGATAGAGCACCTATATGAACAAGACAAAACGTCTGCACCCCTGGTGTGTGATGTACCTTTGAGTTATTGTCAGTTTACGCACAGGCAGAGTGTAGGCATTAGTATAAACTCAATAAGGAGTTGTTGGCAACGTGGCCCTTCGTAGTACCAGACTGAACAACCACCACAGAGTAGACCTGTAAACCAATCAGAGCAGATTGTTTCCATGTTTGGAAGAGAGTATTACAGAGACAGAGCTCTAACAGAGCATCTCAAACAAAATTCAGCACAATCAGGTGTAGTTTGTATCAGAAAAATAGTAATTTTTTGTGGATGTTCCCACTTACATTAAAAAACATGCACTGATAGCTGATTTAAGAAAAAAAAAACCTCCATTTGATATCTAAAAGGGGCATTGGTGGCTCAGTCTGATAGTACACTCCACCAACAATAAGAAGGATGCAGGTTTGAGCCCAACTCCTGCTGCCACATGTTCAAGTGTCCTCGGGCAAGACACGTAACGCCAAGTTGCTCCCACTGCTGCATCAGTGGTGTGTTAATGGGTATGAAAGGGTGAGGTTGTGCTATGCTAATGGACATCTCACATGGAAACTTCAGCCTTCAGTGAGTAAATGTTTTATATGAGTAGTTGTGACCTGTGGTGTAAAAGCACTTTCAGTTGTCAGAAAGACCATAAAAATGCTCTTTAAGCTCAAGTCCATTTACCATTTAATGCTCACTAGACTTTACCTTGAGGCCCCTTTACGCTCAAGGCCCCAACCATCACCCACCTTCGTCTTATGATAAAACCACCCGTGCACTCACTCAGATTCACGATCATGCAGATTTCAAACAGGTATACAGTACACATGATAGAAACACACTTATGAAGCTTCACACTCTCACACACTGATGCTTTCTTCATCTGTGCCAGCGTCTTAGAGCACTGCAGCACACCTCCCCCCCTTTTCCCCTTTACCTTCCTCTCCAATTCCCTCCCCCAGGAGCTTCCTCCTAAGCAGGTGTTAGCTGATTTCTGTTCCCCCCGGTAGCTCTGTTTTGTTCTCCGCAGCAAGTGCTGCTGCTGTGAATTATCCTGACAGCACCTTACCCCTGGGCTCTGGCCCTCACCTCCTCCACCCCCATCTCCAGCCCCCGACTCTCTTCCATCTCTTTCTCTGCTCCCCCTCTGAGCCTCCATCCTGCCCTCCCTACCTGGATCTCCTCCTTTCATCCTCACTCTCTTACTAGCCCCTGTGGTGCAGGTAAAAACTCTGGACGAGCAGCCCAGTGAGTCTGGCAACACACCAGCCCACACACAACCACACATACACGCAAATACACACAAAAGATGCCTACTTAAGTGTGCAACCAATCGCACATGCTGGCAAACTGGTTTAAAAATGTTAGTTTTTGGGAAAAAAATTAATGATGCCCCTGAAGACTGGGTTGTGCAGTTATATTATGCTATTCTGTCTCATCTTACAAAGACTGTCAGCATTAATACGACTTGTAATAAGATTAAAGGGATAGTATGTGATCTTTGAAGTGAAGGTGTACGAGGGAACATTAGCTACAATGAAGGACAGCAGCTGTACTTCGTACAAAGCGGACAATCAGGGCAGCCAGGGCTATTTAACACTTCAGATAGGGCTAACAACTAAGTCTGATTTGAAGGATTTAAGATGAGAACAAGCCACAAAAGCAGGATATAGTAATTGCATGGCACTTTGTTGCATTACACAGCCTTCCCAGTGGCGGCTGGTGAAAAATATTCTTGGTGGGCAGTACTGTGCAACACTCAGTTTTTAACAACCATCCCACTACGATTCAACGCAAACTACAGGCTCATCCGTAGCCAAATGAGTCATATAGTTTTATACATTGGTAAATAACAAATATGTATATTACACCATTTTAGACCTGGATAAATTGGAACTGATAAAAAAAGCTCAAAGACATGCTGTAAATTTACTCTGGCACACCAAAAGAGTTTTTTGTGTTAAAAGTACCAACTGTTTGTACCAGGTGCTTCTCTTCAACAGAGGGAGGGTGAAATGATCAGGGCTTTCTGAATTTAGGGCCTCATGACAAGAATTATTTACTGTTTCCCAGAAACAGGGGCTGGGTCAACTTACCCACTGGCTCAATTTACCCCACTCTCCCCTACTCTGACATTAATTCTGACATTCACTCAGTGAACAATCCTACCTGCCCACTCTGCACCTGTGATGGGCTCATGGCTGCTGCTTGGTGCTGCTGCATCTCTTCTGAGGGGCTACAAGACAAAGTTTCCCCAGTTATGTGGCGTCATCATCACACGGTGCAAGTGTCATTTTATTCAACATCTTCCCTTACCAGTTTCATCGTCATCCTCTGTCGTTTCAGACCGCGAGCTCGTTTTGTTAAAAAAGTCGCTATTTTGCACATTTTGCTGCATCATTTTCAAGCGCTTTCCTCTTTTTAATTCTTCTTTTTTCCGCGCCAACCTTGCGCTTTTTGACCATCTTGTCGGCAGTCCAGCACCGCGGCTACTATCTGGCTCATCTCACAGACTCCGACTGGCGGAGCTAACTGTTTTTAGCCTGCGCGGATGTGTTGTTACGTCAGGATGCCTCTGAAAAAAAAAAAGGCCGCCGAGGGAGACGGCCCACAGGGACAGCGGTAACAGCATGGAGGTAATACTCACTCAGTGCCATGAATGAACACCAAACCAAAAAATTATAATAATATCAAAAAATGTATATTAACACTGGCCCTCACGGCCCAAACGTCAGGCCGGCCCACCGGAAATTGTCCCGGTCCTCCCGATTAGTCACTCCGGGCATGGCCGACACAAGCCGAATAAACCCGAGGGGCGAAATAAGAATCGCCCTTCGGAGATTATTTTCAACCACGCTGATTGGCCAAATTCACGTTGATAGGTGCTTATCTTGCCCTAGTAACATTCCCTTATTGGCTAGTCGTCACTGTCTCAGGGGCGATATTTTCAGCGCCCCTGAGACATGGAGACAGAGACGAGAAGGCTTACTTTTGTTCTACATTAATGAAAATGAATTACTTTATATCTTAATGGATATATATTTATGTTATATTTATGTTATATTACATATTTAGATAAGTAATTTTTGGTAATATTCATTTTTTCAAAATAAAGTAAATACATTTAATATCACACTCTCCACTGGGGGGGGCGCCCTAGCGCCCTAGCGCCCTAGCGCCCTCTATTGGCCAGCCGCCACTGAGCCTTCCTGTTCTACCTCCAACAGCATGCCAATGTGCCAACCAGCTGTGGTCTGCAGGCTACACAAGAGAAAACAACCACTGCTAACCTAGATGTTTTGCAGTTCACATGACAGCATTATTTGGATGCTTGAGGATGCATGCATGAGGAGGGAACTGCTAAACTGTTAATATGGACTTAAAGTTCAGAGTACAATACATTAATAACATGATTTATAATGGAAATAGAGTTTCTTTCAAAGTTACCCGATATGTTACTGATTTACAAAATAAAAGATGTGTTACAGTACTTTATAGTCAGCATAAGCCCTTCTGCTCCTTAATAGTAATGGCTGATAACAGACGTTTTCAAATTGATGATATAAGTTACTTTTCTATGCTTTTTTAACACTAAAACGCAAACCAATACCAGTTCTATCAGGACCAATTGTCAAGAAAAGACACCAGAGCATTTAGCTTAATTTATTTTATTTTATTTTATTTTTTGCAGTTTTTGTTTTAATCGGCTGATTTTTGGTAAAGACAGCAAAGTCCATCCAGAACAAGCAACTACATACGCTGACATTGAGTAATTTTATGTATAAAGGAGCTTGGGTGGAGGAGGGTTGCAAAGCAGCTTGCAGCTGGAGTAGTAAAGAGTAGGCTGTCTAGAGTAGCTTCAGTATTGTGATTCTGCTTTTATTTTCTACAAGGCATAATGCTGTAAATATATATTTTTTGAGTGACCAAAAGTATGGAAGGGAAATATTTAAAGTATGCCATCAGATCTTTCCAGTGAGTGTGATTTAATTTCAAGGCCAAACAAAATGGATTGCAGAGATATTCCACTATTTAAAAGTCAAGAGACAAAGTTTCATTAACTCATAGTCATTCCATAAAAATGAACAGAAATGAAAGAAAAAACTACACTATGTTGCAATTATTTATGAACTTCTAAAATCCAATCAAAATCAAATCTGACTGATAACTTTGGACTGTACCACTCCCAGAAGGTCATGATAAATTCACATCATAATTCAGCAGATGATCGACCTTTTGACCAGGTGATTCAGTAAAAATACCTCACCGTGATATTTTGCTTTTTCATCTTCTTTTTGTTGTTTTCAGTCATGCATGCAACCTTTATTATTATTTTTATACAGAACTTGTACAGTTCATTTAGAATGATATATAATGCTGTTGTAGTCATTTCATCTTTTGTTGTTTGCCCCCATTTTCCTTCTCCAGTTAAACATGTTAAACATGAGCAACACTTTGACCCCAGAAAAAAATCCTCACGCCGACAACAAAGTGTGTCTTATCATATTGAATTTCATGTTTCACACTATCATAAATCTGCACATGCATAAATTCAAGGACACAAACATGTACATAACCCGCTCGAAAAGTCATCAAACCCCAACAGCACTATGTCTTATTTATGCCACAAGTTTGAGTCTGTTAATGTGAAAATGTTGCCGCTGCACCGTAGCCAAAGTGTTCCTCCCTCTTGTGTTTTTCTCTTTGCTAAAAGGCCCAGACAAAGACAGACTTATTTTAGATTGCTCATTAGCATGGCAGCTTCAGACAACGGCTAATTGCTCTCCATTCAGTCATCAGAATAAATGGTCTTATTACTCTGTTTGAGTATATTACATATTTTGCATATTTCCACAGAAATATGTCATTATCAGTCAGAAATGAATAGTGGGAGAGAAAAATTAATAAGCTAAGTCAGTGGTGGTGCTCTAAAGGCTTAAGCATGCAAAAACAAAAATCTAAACAAAAGCTGAATGAGAGCTTTTATCCCCCTCCATACTGAGATTTTGGAAATTCGCTAAATGCCTTTTCAGCACATCAATCTTTTGTCCTTTGATGGAAACTGCAAGATTGCAGCTCTTTCAGTGCGAGTTAATGTCCAGATTTACAACGGCAGCAGTCATTATAAAGCCCTGTTTTTCTCATCAGTCCAACTTTTCTGAAGTGTCACAGATGACCACTGGCAGCTTGTACCACTCGTTTATCCTTTTTACACACACTGGCCAACACTCAGACCACTTTTTGAGGCCTCATTCTTTTTGACTCCACTTTACAGCCAACAGTCCTATCCAAAGTAACTGCTCCAGTGCTATTACACTCCTTTGTCTCCTGTCACTATCGCCCAGTAATTGCTGTTTTTATTGTAGCCTTTTAGAGGCTCTGGTGTAAACTATAGGGTCAGTCTGAACTCTGCTGGAAGCTTAACTGCCTAGTTGGAAATATTAGTTCAGTCTCACAGCACCTGACGGAGTGATTAAGAGCAATTAAGGCATGTAAAGTCTTTACATGCTCACCTTTAATTATATTGTTCACACATTTATTTTCAGAGTGTTCTCAACTTGTGGGTAGGGCATCGCTTTTAGAGGGTCGTGGATGTCTTTCTGGAGAAAATGCCATACAGCAAAACGTGATCCTACTTGAAAACTCTACTTGAATTATTCACTGATGAACAGAAGGGATGTGGAATCTCATTGGTTCAATTTTGGATATAATGCAGGCTTCTACGAAAACTAAAAACTAATGCAAAAATGAACACTCACTGGCTACTTAGGTACACCTTAGGATCCCCTTTGCCTTCAGCACTGCCTTAACGGCATTGATAACAGCATGCATTCACTGTGGCATTGTTTGGATAAGCTTCTGCAATCTCACAAAATTTCTTTCCATCCAGTGTAACGTTCATTTTTCACCAAGCTGTTGTATTTATGATGGGAGAGTCTGTCTACTGCACAAAGCCTTCTCCAGCACATCCCAAAGATTTAAGGGTTAAGTTTTGGACTCTGTGGGGGCCAATCCATGTGTGAAAATGATGTCTCATTCTCCTTGAACCACTCTTTACAATATATTTCACATATTAGTTTAGAATATTTCCCAATTAAAAAAGCACATAAAGTATGTTAGACTCACCAATGAGACACATATCAATCAAAATTAAACATAATGAGGAATAAGACTGATTTTAAAGGTGAAGGCTGAAGTTTAAGCTTCCCAGACTTACTGATTTTTTACAGCTAAAGCTGAAGAGGGCAACCTTGGTGATAGAATTTAATTAAAACTTTTTATTTAAATTATGTTATGTAATGTACATGGTTTAAAATAAACAGGCTTTCACAGGTTTCTGTCAATTATTGTAATGATCATTTTAATTTGCAAAATGAGAGTATTTGATTATGAATACTTTAGATTCAGAGGAAAGTATCTGGTATATGGTAGCTATATTAAATATACTTACACCTTTTAAATCTTTCTTATCCCTCATATTTATTTTGTGATTGATTTGTGTCTTATTTGCAACTCTAAAATACTGCATGTGTCTGTTATGGGGAATACGTTACACTAAACATAAACATACAACAATGTACTTAAACTCTGTTCATTAATCTAATTACTAATAAAGAGAATACTTCAGACACATGTCGGCTACATTTTGTTTAAATTTGTAATCACATTATCAGCTTATGTAATCACTTCTTCCCCCTCACCACGAGAGCTAAGAACTTATGCTGCCTGAACTGGACCAGGAATTTCACATCATCTCATTTGGTTTTGTTTAATATTTTCAGTGATGACTCGAAAAACTTAATCTTAAATAGCCATTAATTCTTTGGAGCCACCAGTGATGTCGCATGGCAGTGCTGCTGGTTGCCAGAGGAGTCCCAGATTACAGCTGTGACAGACTGAAGCCTGAAGAGACAGAAACCTTCTGCAACAACTGAGGGCACTATTCACTCTACATACAAACTTAGCTTTGACAATGACAATGAGAAATATACTGGAATTTAAAAAAAGAACTGAATCTTGAAAGTGATCTGTTTCTGCAAATCTGATTTTTTTAAGAGCTGTTGCCAGGAGAGACAGCTCTTCACTTCAAGTTCTCGTCTGAATGCTAAAAAAACGCTCAAGGTTAAGGAGCTGCCCTTCATTTTCAAACCTTACGCAGGAGGTTTAAGATCAGAAAACTGTTTTATGGATGCAAGGGACTTGGTTTAAATTTTAAAATCTACTGTAAATGTTGTTCTTTATGGAAGATCAGACACTCAGGAGTTGTTCGCAAAGGAGTAAATGTGGATAAGAGCTGTGATGTGTTTATGTTGTGATCATAGAAGTATGATCCATTTGAAATTCAACTTTTTTTACTGAAGTGAATTGAAGTAATGCTTTGGAAAAAAATATCAGGCAGTGAAGCCAGTTTAGCCTGGAGTTTGTTTGGCCCTGAGGCAAAAATTCATCACTAATATCAAGGATGGGTAACTTTGCCTGCCAAGAGAGCCACATCAGTGCTATCCTCACTGTAAAAAGGCCAAATTGTTGCAAATTTTAACATATCCACAGTTAGAAAGTAAGTGTAGTTTGTAACTTTTACAAAAATAATAACTACACAGTTTCAGAGCTCCAGAGCCAAATAGGGCTGCTAAGTTCACTGATCTAAACACATAAAGACAATCTAAAGCTACTTTGTTTATGTAATGTAGTAAGTTTGTGCTGCACTGGGAAGGAGAAATTTGGGCCTTATTGAAAAAATATAGAGCACCTTTCATACATACAACGATCACGGTGCTTTACAGAGTTACAAATGGACACAAAACCACATTAACAGCAGTAAAGAATAAAAAATGCATAAGACAAACAGGAAAATAGAATTCCTACATAAGTTATGGGAATCGAATTTAAAAGTAAATGTATGTAATGAATTAAAATAACAGAGGACATAAAAGAAGAAGAAGAATCAGCTTAAGTCTGTGCTAAATAATATAAAATGCTTTTTAAACCTGTTTTAAAAGCATTCACCAATGAAGAGAGTCTCAGCTATCTTATAGTTTGTTCCACAGGTGGGTACTAAAAGCTGCCTAACCCTGTCCAGTCCTGACCCCAGGAACCTGAGAGGTCTGAATGCCTCATTACTTTTTTTTAAAAGGTGAGGGATGAATAATTCCAGTTAAAGTTCACAATTCTGTTTCCAACATTTGAGGAAGACCAACTTCGTCTGATGTTATAAGCAACAACATGTAACTTCTTTATCTCAGAAACTGTTTCGGTCAATCTATTATTAAGAGGTGTGTCATAAATCTCATTCCCTCAGAGGTCCCTGGTTGCCTACTTATAGCACTATGTAAGTTTGGATATGTGCCAAAGCTCTCAATGCTAGCTGCTTTATGCCACAACAGTAAAGTGACTGTCTAGACACTGTTTCATAATGGTCGAGACAATAGAAATGAAAGACAAGACAAAAGGGGATGTGATGGAGGTGGCTGGGAAAAGGAAAAGAGAGAGTAAAAGAGAAGAGGCAGGACTAGACTAAATGTTGGACAGGCTGGTGCACGTTGGCAAGGGCTTCAAGAGACAACAGACTGCAAGCCAGACACAAAGCTGGCTATGTTACTGTTGAACAGGAGAGTTAAGTGGTCATTTCATTTTCTTTGTCCTGTTTGTTGAATCTGTTACCATGTCACAGCTTCATTATCCTTTTCATAAACCTCATTAATTGATCTCATGCATGGCGGTTAAAAGTTACCCATCCTAACTTCAATAAGTTATACCCAAAGTATACTTTGAAACCAAATACTTACATTTCCTATCAAAGTAACAAATATGCACTTTTGTATGCCTTCTTCAGTGAATTATATGCTGTTTCATAACATAAATTATTTTTTTACCTAAAAATGTACTGGCTTTTTTCAATATTATCCTTTTATAATGTCCATCTGACTAAAGCGTTGGGCCCTTAGTGATGTAGTGTGTATTGCAAATTTAAGACCGAATTAAATACAGGATGGCAGAAAAACAGAAGAATGAAAGATGAAAGGTTTTGGGGATAAGACCCAAATGTTTAATGGTAACAGCTGGTGGTAAATTTTGACCAGTGGTCGGCACTTCAGAGCATGAGTTTACATAATTATCACCTTATCACATAATAACCACTTTTGAAAAGGGAACCACTGTGTGATTTAGGCAGTCCTGTCCAAATCGGTGATGTTTGTTTTTTAATGCAGTGCTGCCAGAGGGATCAGAAGTCATGGTCATTCAGTGCCATTTCTTTCTTTTTTTTTTTGCTTTGGTTTGCTTTTGGGTTTTTTTTCTGGATCTTTTGATGAATTCCTGGGCTGTAGATTATGACCTCCTTAAATTCTTGCAATCATACATTAAGCAACATTGTTATTAAGCGATTGGAATATTTGCTCATGCAGTTGTTCGGTGGTGAACTTTGCCACATCCTTGCTTGTGAATGACTGAGTCTTTCAGGATGTTCCTTTAAACCCAATAATGGCGCTTGTTTCTTAATCACCTGCTTACCTGTAGGAATGCTTCAAACAGGTGTTTTTGAGCATTCTTTAAATTTCCCAGTCTTTTGTTGGGTCCGTCCCATCTTTTCAGGAATGTATTGCGGACATCAAATTCAAAATGACTTAATATTTGCAAAATAAAGAAAAACATTTTATGAGTTTGAACATTAAATATCTTGTCTTTGTAGCGTATTCACTTTAATATAGGCCACGAAGCATTTGCAAATCATTGTCTTTTTTTAATTTACATTTTATACAATGTTTCAAATTCTTAGGAATTGTGGTGTGTGAGAAAGAAAAAAGTAAAATTGCCACCTGTCACACAAAAATGTTTTTTTGGCTAACATTATTAAGGATAGAAATATCAAATAACTAATAGTTAATACTGGAATTGTTTAATACATCCAAATGAAGATTTATGAATTAAGTTCATCATTGACTTGCAACTTTACAAACGATCTCAATTATCCAGTTTGAGAGGCGTGAGGGTATTATTTATTTACAACTCATTACAGTCATTTGCCAGGATCCAGTGTAATAAAACAAGAATGTTTGTTTTACATGTCCCATAAGATTGGCAATATTGTCCTTTTACCTTAAAGGAGACATATCATGCTTGTTTCTCCTTTTCACTATGCCAGACTAGGATGCCTGTAAAGCATTTCTGCCCTCAGTCAAGTCATTTAGTTCCTTCATTGCCCCACAATTGCGTTCTCAAAATCCTCATTTTAGACCATTATCAAGCTCTTGTTGAAACACGAGGATCTCAGGATGACCTACAGTTACCTTGCAACGTCACAGCCCTTTGTGCTCTGATTGGTCAGTTCTATCGGGGGTTGAGCCAGCCTGTCCTTCTTCTTCTACTGTATTTTCAGGCAGGCTCAATGCAGCGACTGCGTATTGAGTCCCCCTACAGGCCAGAGCTGGTAATGAGTGAGTGTGAGCTAGGGATCTATATACTGCTGCTGGACGAATGTGTTCCTCAGTGACGGTTTTGTGGCTAACGGACATCACAGAGGAGGAAGTGCTTTATCAGATTACTCCAATAAAAGAAAAGGTACCTCATGTTGTCACGACGATTTAAATCTCGCGGACATCTCGCAATGACCTATTTTCAGAGGCATCAAATCTCGTTCTAGGATATCAGAAAAAATACAATATCTCATTTTTTGAAAATTAAGGGGGTGTAAAGTCTTATTATATTATATGTAAGTATTACATCATGCATCAGCATGATATGTCTCCTTTAAGAAACCACATTTTACATCCGTATTAGTGATTTTCAGAATAATAAACCTGTCAAGAGACTTGAGAAACTTCTGGCCGCCCCTTACTGAATTGAGGCTTGACTAGGACTTGCAATAAGTGACTTGTGTCCATCTCTTGTGTCACCTAATAATAGTTACAGGATTAACTTCAGATCCAGGCACAATTTTATGTAGTTATCAACACTTTAATTGTCTGTGTGTGCTTTAAAAGAAATGTTGGAGTAAACCAGTCAAAGACTTTCGGAAGGAAATATACTGTAGTCATAGAGACAAATGTGTAAACAATTACGTTTTCTAAACATCAACCAGCCTTTGTAAACATTCTCTGCACGAGGAAATATGATGCTGTTATTAGACTCAAGGATGCACACAAGGTAACTGGCAGGAGAGAGTTTAACCCAGCTGCAAACTCTTTGGAGAAAACATAGAGCCCCTGTGCTGTAAAAATGGATAAACATCATAATGTCTTTCTAAAAACAGCATGAACTCAATAACACTGAGGCATTAATATCATGTGAATACTCTAGCTATCCTCTGTTGGACTTTGGTGTGTGCCCATTTTCCCATAACACAACACTAAAACATGACTTTACAACTGAGCTGTGCTGGTAAAGTCTGTTATTGTTGGAGGATGTTTCATGCAGCGTCGCTCGCAGTGAATGCGTATTTAAAGCTTCTCTCCTGAAGCAGTGACAGCACTTGGACACAAATCTGTCAAATTACCAGTGCAGAGGGTGTATTTAGAGGAGTCTACAGGGTCTGGTGTAAGGCAGGGCACGCGCGTGTGTTTGTGTGTACTCACTGGGAAAGGAAGTAACAGTTTAACTACTGTATTGATTTCAGGAGTGCTGAGGGGTTTAGGCATCAGTCCAGAGAAAATGGGGGGTAGAAGAAAGCCTGAGCAGGGCCCTTCCCTGGATTCAGCACGCTCTGCTTTTTCTCCCACGCCTGATTCCACGGTAAAGGTCCGTGGCTGCCCATTGAAGTTGTACAACTGCTGCATTGAGTATTGTATGGCTGTGTGCACTCTGCAGTGCTCTATTGATTGATGTGTGAAGAGGGATTAGTGAGTGGGAGCAGGGGAGGGAGAGGGTGCCGGATGAGGGGAGGGATGGGCAGAGAGACCACAGGCAGGACTGCAGATGCAGCATGTGTACAATAAAGAGGGGCAGATGTCATGTCTTTGTTGAGGTCGTGTCAGACACTTGAGGGTGATCCTCTGCTCTGTTGTAAATGATTTGGCGAGCTTCTTACATGGAGACATGTTTGTTTTGGTTCAACACTGCAAGAATTGTTCAGATCTCATTTGGGGCCATGTAGAGCAAGTCCTTTGTAAATAATGTCTGTAATAGCTGTTTGTGTTTGTTATTTTGGCTGAAGAGTATGTTTAAGTCAATCAAGTTTTACTTTGTAAAGTAAAAGTTTCCACGTCAATAGCTCAGTTGTTTTGTTTCAATTCAGTTGGAAATATGCAACAAATTTGCATACCTCATTTGGATTGTTTCATGTTCACACAGCTGTATTTTGAAATGCGCCAGATCCCACAAAAGACAGGGCTTGCCATCATTAATTCACAGGTAGCATAGCTATGATTTTCTGCTGCACTCTTACAATTATACCAATGAACATTACTGCCAGTGCTTGACTTGCTGTACAACATAAATGGAAACAAAGAAGATGGGCTTTTAACTCTCCCTTGTGCCTAAAGCTAACCATAGAGGACTCCAGATTGCATGGTAACTTATTACACTGAGACACCTGTAGAATCATCCTCAGGGAAACTGTCAGTGATGTGAAAAAGTGGCTTTAAGCTTTAAAAAGGGTAAATTCTCCTGCTTGAATAAGCAGAGCTAAGTCCTGGAAATCTTGACAGGTTTTTGAATCAGTCCATGTTGAGTAATCAGTGAGTAATGCTAACTTGTTCCTAATCTTCATGTTATGCTTGAACAGAGAAGGCTACTCAATGGGATCCAAATATTATTTAAAAAAAAATGCTCTGTTATCAGGCTGGCTGGTAATTGTTATGCAATTATTATCATCACTACTGCTGCTTATCCAACTACAGCCTGATTTTGCTGGTCGTGGTTGTGTTCACGCCCCAGTTGACCCTTTATATGCTTTTTTTATTGGTTACAGATTTACCAATCAGAATCAGAGCAGTCAGTGTCAGGTTAAAAAGTCAAATATTTATTGTATATGAATAAAAGCTGGTCAGAATTGTTTTAAGTCAGCTCGAGTCCAGCAACAACAGATTTTGTGTAACCTGGAAACAGTTACTGAAGAGGGTGGGGCTCAACAGAGCATCACTTCCTGGAAAGAGCCGAGCTTGACAAAGTAGCTGTGTTTGCAATCGTCCATTCATTCACTCACTCACTATTCCCTATGTAGTGTAAATAAAATATCCCTTTGGCGTTTTTTTTTTTTATTTCATGTTAATCATTATGTACCTGTTGAATTCTATAATTTTTGTAACTACATTTATCCTGAACGTTTGTAAGGTGTTTGAAAATAATTTGTCCATAGAAGAATCCCTGCGACAGAAGTGGACGCGCCAAAATTCATCTAAACAAACTGGGCACTCAGGAGGATAAGTAGCAAATTTTTAAGCTGTTTTCAGCTGCTAGAAGACATACAAGAGCTAAGCTATGAATGTGTCAAAGATAATTAAGCATTTTTCACAGTTATAAATGAAGCGGCTCCAAACAGCCATCTTTCTCTTTTCTTCTATGGAAAACAACAGGACCACATTGCATTGTGGTATATGGGAGTACAATATCAGGTACATCGTATGTACACTCACATTTGCAGTGCATTATGGGTATTTTATAGTGCACTATATAGTGAATGAAATGAACCGCTGAGAAATTGATCAACAACTACGAAATGGTGAACACACTATATAGTGCACTATATCTGTGATAGAGAACGATTTCAAACACAGCTAATGTCTGTTGTACTGTTGCAGTGGTCAATTGGAATCCAGCTGAGACGAATCAGCTGTTTGTGGTTGTTTGTACCAAACCGAGATTGATTGCTGTGTTCATATGTGAATAACAAACAGGTAATGCATACTTGTATCAGAACAGCTCTCCCAAATGATCTAGGTATGAACAGTACCTTTTTCTCTAAGCATTCTAGCTTCTCAATTAAAAGTTCTAATACTGACTTTCCCTCTTGAGCTTGTAGTAAACAAGTTTTCAGTTCTAAAAGCAGTAGACTTCATTTGACAAAGAAAAGACCTCTGTGGCACAAGTGGAATGGATCACATGAATGAGCATTTGAATCATTATTGTTGAAGTCCAAAAAAGAAAAAAAAACAGTGTCCTTGCATTTTCATTTAAAAGCTTTCCCTTCAAACATTCATGTTTTTCCTTATTTCTTTGGTTGAACTTTCAACAGTGCTGGCCCATTTCACTGCCAAATCAGTTAATAATGGTATCAAATGCAATATTAACTGTGTTGAGCAAGATAAATGCAAGTAAACAGCAATGTGGAATGATAAGAACCCACAACACAATGTGATTTGCTCCAACAGTGGTTCTCCAGAGGCAGGAATACAGATGCAGCATGTTCACAGTAAAGAGGAGCAGATGTCATTTCTTTGTTGGGCCAAGTCAGACACTTGAGGGTGATGATCTGCTTCTCTGTAAATACTCTGAACTCCTCACTTGGAGATATGTTAGTCCTGACTCAGACTACAGACGGTTTGGCATCCAACACAGCCCTCTGGCAGTGTGGGCCCTTTGTGGATCCTGACTATGAAGGCAATTTAGTCAGTTAACAACAAAGAGACCACTGGTGTTGGCATGATTAAACAGCTCAGCATTGTGCAGGCAAAATACACTGTTTCCTATTTTCATTACTTTTAACATGGACAAATGGGCAGTGATTTATGTACATGTTAAATACTTACGCAGTGAAAGTCATTTCTTTGGTGCCCACTCATCATTTCCCCCCAGTTTGTTTATTGATTTTATATTGATAGAAACAAGTCTTGGGGTGTTGGTATGGTGAAGTGTGATACAACAATGCACTTACAATGTATTACGGCTCTCTTCTGGTGCCTGTGGTCTGGGTTTCTTGAGATCTGGGTTTCATGAGGTCTATATGTCATGTGTCTTCCCTTTCTCTCTAGCCTCTATTCCCAAGTCTCTCCACCATGTCTCCACAATCAATGAAGGCCAAAAAAATCCCCAGAAATATCTTAAAGAATATTAAATAAGAAGTCCTTCAAATAATTGGAACTTGTTATTGTAAAACCAACCAACCAACAAAGAGTGTAAGTAAACAATTTGCATCCAACTTGTCCACCTGCCATGTCAGCATGTGACAACACATGAGCTACTTTTATAGTCAAAGTGTTTTTATTAAAATATGATTGCAATTTTTTTATTATTTCTAAATTTATCAAGTAATCTTAAAACGTTTTCTTTATTAAAGGAAACAACAAATAAATCTTAAAGACGTTTCAGTTAGACTTATCAGTTCCATATATACACAAAATAATCCTATCATACAAAACACCCAGATCTATCAATCTATCTATCTATCTATCTATCTATCTATCTATCTATCTATCTATCTATCTATCTATCTATCTATCTATCTATCTATCTATCTATCTATCTATCTATCTATCTATCTATCTATCTATTAGATTATTCAATGTTATGAAAGCTACAAAGTTTCAGTCTTTTCTCTTAAATTTCTCTCAGACACTTACTAATTTCATCCATATTTGATATTAAGAATAAAGATTCGGGATGATTATATAATATTGTGCTTTCCAAGTCCTTTGTGAAAGCAGCCTAAAAGGAGACGGAGCTCTTTGCATTGATCCAGACAATACATTTTCAAACCATCAGACCCATGCTAGCCAACGTAGAACTTTACCAAAGCACTTTATTCCAGTTTGTCTTAAAACAGAAATATCTAACTTTTTGTTTTGAAGGTGATCCAACAGCAAAATATCTTACAACAAAAATGGCCTCGTCTTATTATTAAGTTAGCCATGACTGTGGTTACAGACTTTTCATATAACAATAAAGAAATGGTGAATCTTTTCAAGAATGGTCTACTTTGCTTTTATAAGACAGAAAAAGGCATCAGCATTGATTTTTGTCTCTTTTATAACCACTTTAAAACCCCTCACTGGAGCTTTAAAGAGAATACCACATTCAATGGGCAAGTCTCCTTAGACATTTTTTCAGCTAGACATGGAAGGAGTCAATTTTTTATCATTTTTACTGCCATATCATTATAATACTGACATAGGTTTTATACAAACAGTTGTAAGCAATATTTATGTTTACACCTCTTCCCCTTGAAATTTCATGGGATGTGCTACTAATTTAATACCCTTTACTGTGAATATGTTAGATAATATAACAATTATGAAGAATACTTGTTCATGGAGTTCCTAAAGTGCTAAAAAAAAAACTACAGATAATTGATTATCCACTTAGACTATCTCCAGTGGACCCAAAGTCTAATAAAATGCACATTAAATTCTCCATTTTTACAGCAGCAATAAACATGTTTACAGCCTGGTACAAATCTGGTCTGAATAGCTCATGTCCACATGGACACACACTGTTTGGCACTGATATTTTTAAAACTCATCTGCTCTGATTCAATCAAGGCTTAAAGTTTAACGTGGTGGAGGCCGTAGCCGAGCTGCATGGCAGTCATGTGCATTGTCATTGTTTGCCAGCAGGTATAGGGCCTCAGCCTCACCTCTTGTCTGTTACTAGGCCAACTAAAAGGTAGTGTGAGACGACATTTTCAATATGCCAGCCACTGTGCTGGAACTGCTTCAAAAACAAGTTGGAGATGTCACCGAGCGCCATTTGTGTTTAAAGCAATAAATGGCCAATGAAATCACACTGGGTTGTAGAAGACTGTTCCATTTCAGGGTCCATTAAATGCTGTGGACAAATTCATCCTTCCTTCCTGTCCAACCAAGGACCCATTAGGTGTGCTTTTCATGGCCTAACATCCCAAAATTCAGTTTGAGTTTCTATTCATCCATCATTTATCCTAATCTCTTGTTCCTTCCGGTATTGCTGGTCCAAATCAAGCTTTATCTTAAAAACCTTTTATGAACCTTTATTCATAAGAACAATCTGCCAATTTGTAATTACATTTACAAACTGGCATACAACACACATTAACAGCCAAAGCATGACTTTGGAAAACACCCAAAACACAAAAAGGATGTTGGAAAGTACAACAAATAAAATAAACTGAAAACAAACACAAGCGTAAAGTCAAAATTGGTATTTAAGATATTTTCCCACAGGCTCTCCATGACATTCTTAGCCAAAACAGTCATCTTTAGTTACATTTTGGCCATTTGTTGATACAGCATGACACGACTGAAAACACAGGATATGAAAATTGGCTCTGGAGTGAAAATATTTGACAACAGCACCGTTTCCTTCTGCAGGAGATAGGAGCCTCAGAAAACCGACTACTAACACATGGGTTTGAAGATCCTAGTCAATAGTGCATGTGGAAAACATTAGACAGTTTGATCACAAATGGGCAACTGGTGACCACCTTCTGGCTGACTCAATGAGAAATGCAAGTTCCGAACAAACATCAACAAATTAAGTATAAAGGAAAAAGGGACAAAAATTTCAAATGCAGTATAGCCAGACGTGCTAATACAATGCCATGCACAAATCAAGATATAGAATAAGAGAAGTTCATATAATATTAGATTACTGGAATGTTCTTCACTCCAACTTCCTCCCGCAGACCAAAAACATGCTCATTAGGTTTATTGGTGACTCCACATTGCCCTTAGTTAGGAGTGTGATCATAAATGGTTGTCTGTCTCTCTGTGTAGCCCTTGAGATCAGCTGGTGACCAGTTCAGGTTTTACCCTGCCTCTCCCCCAATATCAGCTGAGATAGGCTCCAGCCCCTCTGCCCCCCAAAAGGGATAGCAGTATAGATAATGGATGGATGGTTTGATCTTATGTCTGTCAATGTAATATTAAAATGTTTGTCTTTTAACATCTGGCAAACACTTATTGTTTGACTGCATTTAAACAGAAACCCAGTGACTTAAATGCTGTGGTTGTTCAACGTGTTATCAATTGAGAGTATCCTGCAGTGTGTCACAATGTGACCCTAAGGCAGTAAAAAGGATTTATGTCCCCTTATTGGCATCCAAAGTTCCTGTTCAATGGACCCACAACAAATATGGCCGGGTCCAGTGATCTCTTGCAAGCTAGCTCTTACAGAATGGGAATTTACTGCTTTATCAGCAATCCTACTTTGTCTTTGTCTGTGATATGCGTTTACACCTCACTGTTTTGTTGAAGGTACAACACAGTCATGGCATAAGTATGTGTCCAAAAGCATAAGTGAGCATGACGGGTATTCTCAAGGCTGCCCATCAGCACAGAAAAGAGGAAAGCTTTCTGTGGCCCAGAGTCAAAGAGGGCCCGTTGTTGGTTAGCAAATACCAGGTCCATTCTCAACTACCTTTTACTCAACCCTGAATATTTACCATATTCCAATTTACCAATTTACCATTTAAGACTATTTACCAGTCTTGAGCCCTGAGGCCCATTTTTTTGTTACTTATTTGATAATGAGGAGAGAAAACATCCCACCGATCTTCTTTCTCTCAAATTGTTCTAGTGAATTACTTCAGAACAAGTTCACAGGTGTAGTTAATTCTGAATTCAGACAGAGTAATTTTAGTCATTCCATCACATCCTTTCAAGTGCAGAAAACATCTCAGGTCTGAGTGGAAAAGAAAAATGACATGACCAGACAGATTCAGAACAATTTATTCAACGTGACTTCTGTGACATTTCTTAGATTTCCTGTCAAACGGAGTCCTGCTGACATCCATTTTGCCTCACCGGCAATTGCGGAAAGCAGGCGACCAGCATATCCATCTTGTAGCGCGGCATGAGCAAGGCATCCAGGTGGTTTCTCACTCCTCGACCATCGCTCTCCTCCCTGCTCTCCTGTTGCTCCATCCCTGACAGGTGGTGCCAGAGTCAGAAGGGGAGTCTGGGATTTTATCGATATTGAGCAGAGTACCTGAATAACTGGAGGACAGGAAGAAGAAGAAGGAGAAGAAGGGGGATGGTGGCGGGAGGGGGGGGGAATGGGCTTTGGCGAGGTGGACACGGGGTTGGATTCGGGCCAGCCAGAGTTAATGGGATCAGACGAGGAGAGAAAGGGATATATCTGCGCTGGTTAATGTTTAATCCCACACCACCAAGCCCTTGTCTCTGGCTTGAGGCTCCCAGCATCTGATAATCCTTGAGCTGCCGCTCTTCATCATCAAGGTGTCAGAGGGAAGTGCCTCTGTAAATATTTAATTGGCTGCAGCATGCCGGTGTTAATTATGCAGTTGTGTCTCCTTTGCTTTGCTCTGTGCCCCAGCATCATTGACTGCGTCCTCATTCTACTCTCCTCTTTAAACCAATGATACTCCACCTTTCTTTTCAGGTTTCTACTGTGTATAAAGCACCACTCTAACACAAAGGGTATAAAATGGATTCCTAAATTATATTCGAGAGCTTTAAAGAAAGGATAAAGGCATTAAAATGCCCTATATTTTGATAAAAGACAGTTTGTACTCTGAAGTCCCTGACTGCAGAGTCTGACATGCCCACAGACAGAGAAACACCTGCTGGTGTATCTTCATCAAATAATTAGTTAAGCCCAGGGATTGAGAACTTTGGTGGCCATGAAGGTCTTTTTCATATTGTTCTACTTGCTTACAAAATTGTAACACGATGCAGGACACTCTTAAAGATAAAATGCAAAATATCTGTTATGTAACAAAGAAACATTGTTGCTGTGAGACAGACCCCATGCATCTCCCTGTTGCTTGGTTTCTTTTTTCCAAGCTCCTTCTAAGTATTATGCTTAGCCCAAAGTAGCATGGTCCAACCAGTGTCCTTCAAAGCAGGGAGACGTGGATAAAAATAATCAGAAAGTGATGCTGATACAGAGATTAACATAAATGCTAAGAGCTTCAGTAGTCCAATCTAGACCAAAATTCTTTATTAAATGAAAACTAAAGAACACTTAAAGCCTTTTTATATAGAAATTGTATTTTCACTGCATTTCTGACATGTTTTGGAGAGGACTTGTTGTAATTAATACTGCAGCAGTAACACCCGCCTACAACAATATATAAATGGCCCATAATAAACGTAATTGGAATGATTTATATGCTACTGAAGAGTTCTGCCAATTCCCAATCACATTGTCTGGGCTGTTGCCCAAACGGTCTAGTGGAATATATTGACTGGACCAACTGGTGTATCAGGTTGAGTCTTGAAGTGGATCTTATAAAGACTACATCAGCTGAAAAAATACATAAAGAGCCACCAGTCACCAATAATGTCAATACTTTTTTCACAGTTTAAGAAAAATATTTTTTTATTTAGGAGATGCAAGATGTCTGTCTGACAGTAAAACACATGATTTAATGCTAAAAAGCAAACAGTTAAAGCTGTGGTCTACGATTTGAAACCGCAGCCTGCCCCCCCTTCCCTCACCTCTCCCCTCCGTGTTCCAAGATCCCGCCCCCAGCTCGTGTCGCCTCATAAAGCCCCCTCGGACAGAGCTACGAGCGACTAGCACAATATATCAGCAGCAAACTCAATCAAAAACAGCTCAGCTCAACTGAAAGTATCAAACACGACAGACATCCCCCTTGTAACACACAGCAGTAGCCATTTCAATTGGACCGGCGGCAATGCGGGTCTGGCGCCGCCAGAGCGGAGCCGATTGTGGGGGAGGATTTATCTTTCTCAGCCTGTCCTCCCCAGCTCAGCTTACAATGCAAACGATTAGCGGCTAACAGGCTAACCCGCTCCCCTACAAGTTATTAGCCCGTGCAGGCACAAACTAACCAGAGTTATTCAGCAGACATCTCCCACTGTAGTAAACAAAGCCATTACCTGATCAACCGGGGCGAAACGGTCGATGCTGAAGGTCTGACGGCCGGCTGAGGCTATTCGTTAGCCGTTAGCCCGCTAACAGGCCTCAACCCGCGGGCAGAGCTCCGTTGGGCCCCGCGGGCTCCATGATAGTTCAGTAGCTAACGCTGCTAGCTGCTCACCGGAGGTAGAGGGGAGGAGACGGGACCATGACGCACTACGCATGACGCTGCGTAGTGAGAGAGACAGGGGATTGGATGGACTCACGGACCAACTCACGGACCAATTAATAGTCGCAGGTTCTTAGGATTGATTGGTCAGCTAGTATGCAGCTTTTCAGCGGATATACTGAATGGATTTTTTTCGTTCTTTTAGGTCTTTATACTGTGTAGATAGGACCATAGGACCATAACAGCCTTATAAACGGTGTTATTAATATGTACAAAGCTTCCAAATCGTAGACCATAGCTTTAAGACTTTATAATGAAGTTATTTAGTTATTTTCATGCAATTATGTACTGGCCATGAAAGTTCACCTTGACAGTGTATTTTTCCAACTGCATTTTAGTAATGCTTCATAAATGACCTTGACAGACACTGATTCAATGAAGTGCTCTTAATCTTTCTATGATGTTCGGGTCAAATTAGACCGATTTACAACTTCATACAAACAGAAAAAATGTATTTTTCCTCTAATTGCCTCAAGGCCTTATGATATCCTTCACACCAGGCATTTGAACATATAAAATTGCTGATCACCACTTTCATTGAATTTTGACTGGTCTAATGAACTTTGAAACACCTGTGGTGTTCCCGGTCAAAAATGACCAGCATAGAAAATGAATGGGTAATACTTGATTATGTTCATCCATTAGATGGAAAACATCCATGCAGACACACACATCCACAACCATCCCCCCCCACACACACACACACACACACATACTGGTTTACATTGCATAGACAGACAAAATCCAAAAACGGGTACGTTGGTGGTTTACACATCTTTCCCAAGGTCTTAGAGCCATGGGTATAAGGCTAAGACACTGCACAAAAAATTGAGAAAAATTTAGCTCACTTCAGGTCTCAGAAAGAAGCTTCAGGGCCTGAGATATCACACCTGTCTGGGTGGGGGTTTAACCCAACTTTTAGATTATGGTTTATACTGACCATAACAGGTTTATGGTGACTTTAGAGGGACAAGAGAGTGACGCACACCGGATATACATGTGTAAGGCTCATGCGATGAGGCGTGCTCATCGTGGGGTCATGGGTCTGGGGTGTTACTAATGGAGGCGTTGTGGTGAAGGTTGGGGGGACTTTTGATGGGTTTTTAGTTGGGACGCCAGGCCTATGGCTCCCTCCTCTACCCTTAATATCTCTCCACTCCCCCCCACCAAAACAAAAAAACAAAAAAAAACTACATACTGTATTAAAACCTAAACAAACAAAACTCCATGCAAACTAAAATCATTTTAATACACTACATTATCATAAAGGCACACACACACACAAACAAACACAAACACAGTTTGCAGCTGGTGGTGGGGATGTTTTCCGGGGTTGGTGGTGTGGGGAGGGGGGCCTGAACTCAGGTTGGCGTTGTGTCAATCAAGGGGGTCCCAGGCACCCAGTGTATGCTTGGTGTTGATGGTACTCGGGCTTCCCTCAGTGGCCATCACTGCGGCTTTTGCGTTGACGTTTTGGATGTGGGTGTGGCCTTGCAGTGGAGCGGTCGTGCCCTGCTGCCCCGGGCCCTCTTGTGGTTTCCATCCGTGAAAATTGTCTAGCTTCAATAACTATTCCTATGACAAATTTTCCTATTTTTTTTATCGCCATGATTTATATAGCTCTTATTACTCTTCGATCTCCTGCTTTGTAATACTGCCATTACAAACATATGTATTATATATTATATTTGTATTATTCATGAACACACTCACATACACACATGCATATACACTCTCACACACAAAAAGAGCTGATTACTCATGTAGATTTTCTGATTTTCTGTAAATTTGGTCCATTTTGATAATTGTTATATTTTCAGTGTCAATAATTTGTATATTTACTGCAGTCATAAAGGTTCACAAATGGTTGGAGACAGTGTTTACAGCATTAGAAGGGGTGTTAAATACATCTGGTGATAATTATGCTTGAATCATGTATTCTGTGTTAATATGATAAAGGTTAAACCAGACCGGTCAAATTTGACAAAATTATTATGTATTATGTATTATGTTCGTGTCACCCCCCAACATAATACAAGGGTTAACCAACTAGAAAAGCACTCTGAGAACGCAGACCTCCGCCAGTGCCACAGTCCTTAGTTGAAATTGACTTTCAACCTGCCTTGCCACAAACTGCCAACCCCTGGTTAATTAATTCCTTGCATTGTCAGTTTTGGGATTAGATGCCAAGTGGTAGTCTAAGTGTTTGGTGTGGATGTATCTCAGTGCTCCATGAAAATTATTTAAAATTCAATCCCTTACTATAGTAAATTGCATATACCAGATTGGTTGACAGAGAGACCGGAAATTCCACACAAAAGACCTAAACAACATCACCAACCCTTTTTAGCCTGTAGCCAGCCTGTATCAAAATATTTAGATTCCTTGACCATGAAAACACACCATTAGCCACTGGATTCATAATGATATCTATTTTAGTTCAGTAGTTATTCACAGAAATCACATTTTTTGCCATGGCGGCCAGACGCTGATCCGGATCAACACCAAAATCGAATCAGTTCTTCCTTTTCTCATGCTGAACATTTCCGGAAAATTTCATCAAAATCCGTCCATTACTTTTTGAGTTATTTTGTTCACAGATGGACAGACAGACGGATGAACAAACAAACAGACAAACAAACTCTCCCGAAAACATAACCTCCTTGGCGGAGGTAATTAGTGAATAACAGCATAGTTGTGAAACATTATCATAGAAACATCAGTTTTCATGCTAGCATGCAATTTGCCTTCACATATGGGACTGCTGAGGCAAGTCAGACTGAAGTACATGGCAGATTATCAACGTTATATTATCAAATTTTGGACATTTGAAATTGACTTTCAACCTGCCTTGCCACAAACTGCCAACCCCTGGTTAATTAATTCCTTGCATTGTCAGTTTTGGGATTAGATGCCAAGTGGTAGTCTAAGTGTTTGGTGTGGATGTATCTCAGTGCTCCATGAAAATTATTTAAAATTCAATCCCTTACTATAGTAAATTGCATATACCAGATTGGTTGACAGAGAGACCGGAAATTCCACACAAAAGACCTAAACAACATCACCAACCCTTTTTAGCCTGTAGCCAGCCTGTATCTCTAAAAAACAAAAGTTTTTCAGCTGGATGAAAAACTTTTTGGAAGGAACACATCTAACCTGGAGCTCTTTGTAGATCATCAGGTAGTACACTTTCAAAAAAGTTGGCCTTTTAAAGATTTGTTCTATGTTTACAATAGGGCTGTTGCTTTTCAAAAAATCAAACTAAACCTAAGCATGGGACAGACAATGCACCACTGGACTGTTGTAGGTACAAATTGTCCTGTCGATTTGTAGTTGTGGGCCAGATTCTTGCACATTATTAACACACAGAGGAGCCCAAAGTGCTTCCACATGGCACTCCTCAGATGTTTCAGTGTTTTTGTTATCCTCAGTGTCCCTCCATTTTCTCGATGGGTCTGCTTATTTGGTTTGTTTCCTGCAGACTGGATGCAGCTGTTTTGAGGTCAAGAGAGCACTGGTCTAGAGCTGCAGCTATTGATTCTTTTTGTAATCGATTACTCTATCAAATTTTTGTCGATTAATCAAGTAATCAGATAACAGTCACATAGCCCTCACTATTTTTTTTTTATATTGAATCACTACACATTATTATTATTAGTAACACACAAAACAGAAAAGCCAGGTCACTTAAATTAACAAATTATTTTTCTTATTTTGAACATTCTGAGCATAAATGGGATCTCAAAATCAAAATCTATACTTTTATTTTTACTCTGGGCCATATCTTGCTTTTCTCAGTTTGGTTTGGTTATTTTTTTATTTTATTTGTATTCATGCTTGTCTCTTTTTGCTAAATTATTGCCTTTACCACTGTACCATATTGATGATCTTATTTTGCTTACTTTATTTTTAGGGCCAAATAATATCATATTTAGATACTAAGATAATTTAACTAGCTTATGTACATTTCTATAACATATGAAAGCATTCCCTACACCTGCTTCCTCTACTCACTGTCAGTGTTTCCTGTTCTACTCTCTGCAATCAAATTAAATGTAAAGTTATTGGAAATAACTTATACACATAATTCTGGGCAAGTAGCCTCCGCATTGATTTACGTTCTGAACCAGCCTTTACACGGAGCCATAATCAAAGTAAGTTATTTACTCGCCCATATCTCAGTTATTGATCACATTAGCTGTATCTGTTGATGTATCGTGAGTGTCATCCTGTTGTGTCGCTCTGAGAATGCACAGTAGTGACCACACACTTGGGACTCTCTGCCATTTCTTCTGCAGACTCTATCCTTTCTGTCCCTCTCTTTTCTCTTCCTTCATGACTTTACAAGCAGCGCAGCAGCAGATGTGCCACAGAAATGACCGTCTGTGTCAAACACCGTGCACTGTATGGTAGTCCAGATATATATTTTATATGTATATCGAGATTATTCGAGGAATCATTTCAGCTCTACACTGGTCAGTTGGTTTGTTCTGGGAGCGGCCTCTGCTAGATCAGATAGTTCACTGCCCAAGGCAGCCTAATGTGCCTTTAAACTGTTTATTTTAAATTTGAATTTTCATTTACTGTTTGAGTATATATATATGTTTATTTACTACCATGCCTGAACAGATATTTAAATAAAAGCCCTACTTTGAATATTGTAAACAATGTGAAGTGTACCATTCAGTGACGCTGGCGCACCCCTTGAGTAGCAAGACTTAAGTGATTCACAAAGTGATTCTGATGTTAGTGAAGAAAATGTTGAAAACTTCTCTTTTTACTTTGATTTATCAACTGCTGTATTTTATGTTTATATTTTTTGTTATTGGATGATATGGATCTAAAATGAAGTATCAATCTAACTGTCAGTGATAGTGAATAATTCCTATAAATAATCAGCTTTACTTACTGCATTTACTGTTACCATCATTCACTAAACTACAGCAGCATAAACATCTTAACTGCCGCAGTCCAATACCCTCTAATTCAAGATTCTACATACATTTCTTCTCTGTGACTTTTTTTTTTCAGGACCTCACCTTACCCGCATTATCTTTTCACACCTTTCTCTTCTAACCTTGTGCTATGCCTCTCTCCTTCTCTTTTCAATTTTAAAACCGTGGCAGCCTCTGTTAAAACGGATTATTGTTATGGGTTTCATTATAGCCTCTGCTGTTATCCGTCCTGACGCCAATCATGCTTTCAGAAGTAGTCCCCCCTCTTGGGCCCCCTCGCTCTGTGTTTATTTGATCGTCAAGGGCAATGTGCAATAGATGAACGGTACGAAGACAGCCTCACAAGGACTACGCAGGCTAAAGTTGTACAGCTCAATAGAGCTCTACTCATAAGTGTCTGCCAGTAGCAAGTGCAATTACAAACAGGCGCATGTAAGAGTCAAGAGAATACAAATCACATAATAGACGTCTCGTGGGAACGGAGCACATAGCCTTGCAACACTTTTATAGACAAAAGACACAACGCATGAAAGTAAGGATACAAAAACTGCAGACCTTTAGAAGAGGGATTTATGCAGGGGTCAATTTGAAGGCTCGAGGTGCTAAAAAATAGCATAAGATTTATGCACTTCTCGGTTGTGTAATAGCTAAAAGAAGAAGCTACAGTGTAGGTGAATTAATGGTCCACTCACTCACTGTTTCCTGCGTGCAATCCCTCAGGCAGGTCCATAACATTTTACTCTCTTAAAAATGTCCGACTAATCCAGACCAGAGGCTCAATACACCGCACAGACGAGGGGCTCGAGGGGGGGCGTTTGGACAGAGTCCGAGAGTTTATGTGTGTCTGTGTGTGTGTTCGTGGTCTGGAGACAGGGGGGAACTCGTTTGTGTGCCAAAAGAGCAGGTCAAAGCAAGGACAAGAGATGCAGGGAGTCGTGATAGACTGTATCTGCTGTACACAATAGTGAGCATGCAGGGAAATTTAATCAGCCAGTGTTCCCATTAACACCAGTAACTACAGCAGTGTTACCCCCCCTGCACAAATGTCCTACATACTTCTATTTTTTTATACTTGCTTACTAATGGAGCCTCAATACAGGTCGTTTACTGTGTATATAGTTTAATTTATTAGATGTTTATGTTTTTTATGTTTTACATTTTGGATTTCAAGCAGGTGTATCCAGAATTTATTTTAATCAGTTCTCATTTGTTCTGTGGTCTTTAGGGAATAATCTGTTTTCAGGGAAATTATTAGATATATAATAGCTTTATCCTGATCCACATATCTTTTTATTCAAATTAGATTTCATATAAATTTTCAAACTGCATGCTACCATTACTGAGTGTTTTCAAACACTAGATCCATCTGGTGAGCCTGGACCTAAAAGTGGGTTGCACAGCTGCTGCAGTAGGTTGTAAATGTGTGCCTGGAGGCACTCTTGCTAAGTGTCTGTTAGGTTTTGACATACATCTTTCCTTCATCTAATTTTAGGTAAACAAATTCTAAACCAAGCATGTTTGGTCCGGACCAAGCAAACTTTAATGGCCCATTTTTTAAAGTTTATTTTGAGGTGGTAAGCAGCAAACCAAAGTGTCCATCTAAAAACATTAAATCTTGGTTCACTTCCATTTTGCACCCATAGCAAACCAGAGTTAGCTATGGGTGTAAAAGCCAAACAAGGACCAACCAAGGCCAACATAAATCATTGAGAGATAGACCTTTACATGCTGTACTTCAGGGGTTGTAATTGAAATAGATTTGACAAAGAAGCTTTTAAGATATTAAATACAAACCAAGTGCCAAAAATAACTCCAAGATATTTGGCAGAAGGGCTTACTGGAGGAAGCATAGGGGCCAAGAACACAATCGATACCAATCAGGAGTTCAAACTGACAAATTACAATCATTTGGTTTTTTTCTTGTTGAGATAAATGAGATCTTTTCTGGATTCATCTGTGATTTGACCTCTCAGATGCTTTTAAAAGGATTGATATCATCTTTATTTTTGTACTAGCAGGAAGATTTGCAAGCCACATGGAAAGCAATGTGGGGAACTGTTGTGTTTTCCAAATTCTTACTGAGAGGATAACCTGACATATATGGCCTGTTCAGTATATACCATACAGAATATACCTCACCAGGCCATTTGGAAAGCAGCCCTTGGAAAGCGTTTGGGGAGAGCAGAAACTTTCAAAAGCATATCCAGCAGGTGATTGGGCAATCACTCTTTGAATCACATTTATTACAGATAATGTAGTCGGCTGCCTTACTGTTGTGGTGTAAAGTACAAAGCATTAGTCACTTTGTAAAATAAAATCTCACCAAAACAAGTCAGAAGTGGAGCGAAAATATCAGTTCTATAGAGAAATGCTATAAGTGCTGTTACATGTTTTTCATTTAATAAAGAAATATGGACTAGATCTAACAAAGCTGTTACTGAAACTGTTTGCATTGTTGCTAATGCCCATATGAGGAGACACTTCCCTCTGCTGTCTCACTCTTTGCTCCTACCACTTCCTGCCCTTAAGGATGCAGGTTGGGCCATGTTGGCAATGTTTGGACTGAACACAAAGTTGGAGATTTAAGTTTAACATGATGGATCTGCCTGACTTTGAATCAGGTGGATCCAGCACAAATTTACCAGGGGAAACATTTGGGAAGAAAAGAGAATTGGGCCCAAAGTGAAAACTTGAAGTGCCCTCTAACACAAATTTCACATTATCACAAGCGTGAGAACCCCAAACCATCGGCATGAACATGAAGCTGAGAATAATAAACCCTTATTTTCAAGCCAGTAATCCATGATGTATTTGCCTCGTGTGTATCTGTTCACTACTGCCTGTGTGTGGTAGTCCAGGCGTAAAGCAGCTTGCATTAAACTTGTTTGAAATATGCACAAAACAATTTAATCTGAGTATATTTTCTTCATACTTTATTCATTATTAGCTCCATGTTTGATAAAAGCTTGAGATTTTTCCCTAAGTTATTTTTTGTTAAAGGTAAGAAGTATTTATGCAGTGACAAAGGGCATGTTTTTCTAATTCAAGTTGTTGTTTGTTTTCCACACTTGTACTCTGCAGAGTTGTTGGTAATGGCCTCCCTGTTGGCAGGCTCAGCTTCTTTCAGGAGTGTCAGTGGGCACGACTCCTGAATCCTCCTGTGTGAGCGGTTCATCGGCCTGCATGCTGAGCCCCAGGAGGGTGCAGAGAAAAAGCAGAATTTCTGATAGGGATCAATAGAGCCAAAAGTAGCCCAGAGATTGAAAGCGATGTCTGAAGATTCTTTTTTGGTCCTACTACTACGCTCGTGTGGTCGTACTCTAGACTCATTATTGCTCCGTTTGATCACGGCTGCAGTGTTTGGCCAGCACTATTTGTTTTAGTTGCCTGATGGGATAAATAATGTGGATTACATGAAAGAGCTAGAGACACATGCTGTCATACAGGAAGGTGATGTTTACATTTTGTTTTCACATCTACACGCAAAATGTTCTCATAATGAGGTGCTGCAGATGCAAAATTTATATTCATTTATCTGACTAATAACGCAAAGATAACAGGATGTATGTGAGAGATGCTCTTTTTATTTGAATTTGTAGTAGTCTACTGATCCTAAATATGGGGTAGAAAGTACATCCAAACAATTGTTTCAGGAATATTTTAGTTAAGCTTGGGCTGGGCCTTTCTTCATTTGCTTATCTACTTAAGTACCTGGTTGGATGCCTGCAAAAGTGAACCTAACAGCTTGTATAACATAAATCCATATATTAACAGCTCCTTGTCATTTTTTGCCATTACCAGCCCACCTTGATTTTTATTGGAAAATGCACATTGGACCTCAAACCCTTTCAAGAAGAACCAAGTTAAAGAAATTTGTCACCTAAGATTAGTTAGTTAGTAAATGTATGCTGTATTGATCTCAGGCTGATGCATAAAAAGTCATATGATGTAAAGACAAAACAAAACAGAGTGGTTACACAGGTGTGGCTAATGCTAATTTTATCAGCTTTAGCCTGCAGTCTTCCTGTCCCCTCTGTGCTGAATGGAGTTATTGGTAGTTTTGGACAAGGTGCTTTTGTGAGTATAATCTGAGTTCTTAAATACAACCCAAGATCATTTTTTACATCAAAACATGGTCAAACTTAACTGTCTCCAGAATGTGCTACTGATGGTATTTGTTCATTTCATTGTGTTCATTGATGTCCTTGTTTGAGCAGTAAGGAACCAAGTAGGAAGTGAAGCAACAGCACCTATAGACACAAGAATATCTAGCACCAGCTTTTACTTATCTAAATTTAACCATTTGGCTAATTATTTGTGTACCTTCCTACATAGGACATTCATGTTGATTCTGCATCCCATTCTATTGATGTCCCATCTATTACTCCATATTGTGTTACGGTGTTGCAGACATAAAAGAGAGCACCCTCGCTAAAGGGGGCTAAGCCAAGATGTGCCTGCAGTGTCATCTCCTTATGAGTTTACTGATGCTGTTTTTACCCCTGTGGTACTACATCAAAAACTGGCACACGTGGGGATCCCTTTTCTCCTCCCGTATGTCTCTGTGACACTCATATTGAAGGCAAAATGCCCTGACAACGTAAAAAGTATGCTTTCAATTGTACTTTGAATAAGCCAGTGGGTATGACTATTTGATATGAAGACAAGGTGTCGATAGGGTTATCTCCCTACATCAAATGTATAGAGGCTTGTGTCGGTGTGGGCAGCTGGGGTTTGATTCCAGCCTGCAGCCTCTTTCGCCCACTCTCTTGGCTCACTTGCTGACTCTATCAACTGTCTCATCCATCAGTAAAGGGATAAAAAAGCAAAAAAATAATTTAAAAAGATATTAACGCTTAGGTGTATGACCTACCAATACCTATACTCTTCCATGAGTGTGGTCAAAAACGACCCCAATTAGAGTGAATGTGTTTAATGCTGTAGATTTAAGATTTTTCATTCATTCTTTCAGTTAAAGATTATTATATCTTGATCAACAAAATAATTGTTCCATATTTTACATGTTCATTTATCACTTTTTACTCACATTTTATCATGAAACAGCTTTGAGAAAGGTAAAAACATCGAAAAATGATCCCAACATGAAAATGATTTCATGTTTGCATACTGATTTCTCACAGTTTTTGGTTCATTTTGTAATCTGTGCCAAAACGCAAGTTTTTTTTTTTATCAGATGTTAAAAATGAAAACATACCTTAATCAAATTTTCTTTTTAAGTCTTTTGGGAAATGATGGATAACTCTAGTTTAATGTTGACTTTTGGATGCTCACACCGTAAAGGCTTTTTAAAATTCAACACTTTTTACTGTAATATCATCAGTTCCTTAAGGTGAGTGGTATAAAGTAAGATACTGTAGATCACCAAGGATTGTGGGAAAGTATCAGGTCACTGTTGTAATTAATTTTCTGGAGAATCTGACCTATGGCAAGACAGATTTCTTTTCAAAGCAATTTCTTTTCATTATTTTTCATGAATCAACAAATATGAATCAATATGTAGCTGCATAAGTACTTGCATGAACATGCACATGCACACACCGACCAGATGCACATACACACTTATATCATTGAGTAAGCAATAATAATTTGATAGGCCACTTAATTGTTAACATTTTCTTTAAGGAAGCTAGAAACAGTGGTGGTTTTAGGCATGGGCAAAGCGGGCAGTCACCTGGGGTGGCATGACATGAGAGGCAGCATGAGCATGCAAAAAAAAAAAAAACTATAAAAAAGCTAATTTAAAAACTGTGGCGTAAGCTGGCTGTTGCAGATCATTCCCAGGGGTGGTTCCCCTGAACCCCCCCAGTCTGACGGTTGCCCCCCTCTTACTCAGGGCGTCAATCTATGTAGAACTGCCACTGGCCGTAAATATCATTGTAAGGGTATGTTTCTCATCACAACAAATGCTATGATGTTAGCTAGCTTAGTTAGCTAGTGTAGCTTAATAACACTATCAAATAAAGTTCATGGATGTGAAAAAAAGTTTTGTGTAAAAAATTATCTTCAGGCTGGTGTGACTGCTGCCATTAGATGTGCGAATTGACAGTAAATGTAAACCTGACAGTCACAGTTGATAGAAATCAAAGGTTCCTAGAATTAACCCTAAATATTCCATAGAATCGTTGAGGTCATTTTATACCCTCATATGGAAAAGTGTGGTACTATAATACAAAAATGCAATAACTTAAAATGTACAACAATGAGATACAAATCCAAATGGCCTCATGTCAAAGTCTATTTGAGGAATACAGGGAAGAGTAAGCAGTTAAAAAGTTAATATACAAAGATTTTGCAAAAAAAAAAAAAAACCCTGGGGTCCTTTTTGACCCCACTTATGCATCTAAGGGTTAAAGACCATAGTCTAGCATTTGACTATGGGGCCAAATGAGGAGTGAACCTCCTCTAGAGCCAGCCTCAAGTGGCCACAACAGGAACTAATTTGTTCACTTCACTGTTTTTTTTAATTAATCAGTGTCTTTATTCCTTTTGTTGCACCAAACCAAGTGAAGAAATATGGAAATGATGGAGGATTTTATTTTATTGCATTTATTTTTAAAGGTTTTTTTTGCTATTTTCATTTTGCATATTGGATTTCTTCTTCTTTGTTTGTTTGCATGCAAATATGGCAGTAAAGTCCACATTTTTGTCTGTACTGAACATCTGGATTATATTTTTGTTAAATATTACAGATTTCCATGGGGTCCTAAACTATATAATATACATAATATACTCGACCATGGGGTCTTAAATTACAGCCTTAACCATGCATCCACCTCCAGGCAGAGAGCCAGTCACATTCCTCAGGGCAGAGGTTGCGTAAGTTCTGGCCTGCTTTAGGTTTCCAAATTATATCAGTGGGGATACAAAATATTTCATCTGCAAAGCAAACAGTTCAGTATAATTGCCTCTCATGCCGTGCGTGTCTTGCACAAAAAGGAACAGAGCATAAAGCCCAGCATCGTCCTGCAGGGACACTTTAGTCTCACACCAGAGGTGGTCGCCTATCTATCAAATACAGACGTTGATCTTGTTTGTATGCTTTGCTCACTTGTTTACTTCCAAAATGTTTTCACTTTTAACAATCACCTCAGCTTAAGAAATGATAACAAAAATGTCTTTGCCCACACACTGAGCACTGGGCAAACCACAGAGGTCAAAGGGGTCACACAACAGAGTGCATGTGCTTAAATCATGCAGATGTTCATTGTTTGTGCTTTGTTTATGCATGTCTGTGTTTGTTTGCAGGGGAATCTTTCCCAAACCTCTATCCCATCTTTTTGGCACGCTGGTGAGGGTGTTTGGATTCCATTGTGTGAACTTGCCTGTCTGTGATATTCGTTGTGCGAGACTAAGTGTGGGCTGAATGTGTTGACCTGGTTATCGTGTTGTGCGGCACCCAGGAGCAAAGGCAGGGTGATACAGGTTGTAGAATTTGAGGTGCCAATCGAGCTGTGAAAATGGGAATTGAGTAGGGAAATGGGAATAGCTCCCCCCTGGTTTGTAACCTTCGTGGTGTTGTGTTGTGTTCAGCATTCAGCACAGGAATTCATCATTCATTCAATCAAAAATGTGTGCAAGTGGCGTATACCTGTGTCCCCCCGTGGTTGCATTATGTGATAGGTAGCGTCTTTTCCCAAAGTGAGCGTCAGTAATTGCGTATGTGGGGTAGTGTGTATTTATGACAGAGTGTCACACTCGTGTCTGAGCTCTGAGCCCTGGAACTGAATTGAATTAACCTAAATAAAGTCTAGCGTGTGGAGTACAGAGCACTTGAAAGGGAACAGCTGAAGGCTTGAGCTGAGGACCATCAGACTCTGAGACAGGAAGCAGGAGCACAGAAATGCTCTGTAGTGGGGGAAAAAAGCCATAAATGAAGCCTTGTGACAGTTTTTGAACATTGAACACAACAGCTAATGTGCTACGCCCCTCCCCCATGGCTTTCAGGGAGAGAGCGAGAGTTGGAACCAGTTCTGGGAGCCTTGGCCGGCCTAGATAGCGTAGCAGCAGCAGCAGTGGCAGCGGCAGCACCCATTAATGCGATTACAGCTTTTAGTGGGAGATTTTCAGGGCCAGTTTTCTTTTGAGGCATCATTAGTTTGTCCTCTTTTCTTGTTCTCTGCCGGTATATGAGTAAACAAACATCTACATTCACGGTCACTAACAACAGCCACCTAAATACTGTAGGAACCAATAAAGATAGGGGGTTTTTCTTGGATCTCTTCTTTCTAGGTGCCTCTAGATAAAGTCATTACATAATAGGTGCACATTAAATAAGAAGTGAACATCTAAATTTACCATCAGTGATAGAGATGAATGTACTGAATGCTGTCTCTTAAGGTGGCAATGTTTGCAGGTATGGATAAAAGCGGAGGGCAGTTCAAACACTTTGCCAAATATTGCAGACTTGTTTTTGAAATATAAACAGTGTCAGGAGAATTGCTCTGAATTTTTAGTACCGTAATGACAACATTCCCAAGGGGGGCATGGCCACATGTCGGGGGCACGACTTGTCTAGACAAATTGGGACTCGACTCCCCTGGTATCTCGATCAACTGTTTAATTTGAAAGTCCAGACTTCTGCATTGTGATTTTTGATGTATTTTAAATCAGATCTGGGGTTAATTTAAAAATCTATTGGGCCTGTTTATCAATGACAATGACAGTGACATGCTGAAACTGGCTGTTTCCACTTCAGTTGGCAATATTGTCAAGTGTGTGAAACTAATGCATGCCAGTTTCAGCAACTTAATATTGCTTGATACTGTAAGCATATTTTAACCTTGCAGAGCAATGAGAAGTGACTGAAAGCCTGTAGATAAACACTTCCTAGAAATTAGCATAGATGCAACCTGCTTTTGTAGCAGTTTTATTAGAACTGAAAAAAATATCTACTGTGAATCAAGAATAAAAACAACTATTAAAACTTTGCTCAATGTTCTTGGAGGGAGTTTGATGAACAAATTGACTTGCATTATTAGCTCCACTTCTTGTTAACAGTGCCCGCCCACTCCATCATCTGATTGGCCCAGACTGACTGCAATTGATGGAATAATCATCTAGTCAATCTCTGGATATGTGTTTTGAAACTGCCTGCCTTTACTTTATACTTTATACTTTATATTATGTACTGAACTATCTACCTGGTATGTAGGGGTAACCATACAGTCTCATGAGAAGTAATTACATTTTTTATAGTGATTTTTCAGCACATTTGGGTTATATTTTCAAATTACCCTGCTCTTTCAAATTTATTCCCCATCTTCAGTGTTGCTAACTTTATTAAACGATTATGGTAGCTCACTCTTTCTTTTGCTTAGGTAAGTTGCTGGCACTCTCCTTCACAAAATTGTACAAAAATACAAGTGATGGTGGTGCTGGTTTGGCGGAGTTTGCTGAGTGACTTTCCCTATTATTTCTTGCCACCCATTCACAAGCCTATTCACTGTCACTATCTTTCCTATCAATGGAGGCACAAATCCCCCCCAAATAATCCTAAAAAATGCAAGAAATGGAAGGCAGTTGTCCTGACACTAGAGTTCACTTGGAAACTGTTTCATTCATCTAAATATATAATATAATAAGCATTTACATCGCCAAAGTATTTGTCAAATATAGACTGTGACAGGGGAATTTAGCTATAGATTAAATCATTTCACAAAAAGACTGCCAACAATTGGTAAGGAGTAAGGTCCCTTTTTCCTGTTGGAAACCTATTTTTACAGTTTCATTACTTCCAAATGCAAATCAGTTATGCAAAAATATACCATCCAATTTTGTAGAAGTTCTAAAAACTATAAGAAAATCAGCCAACACTGTCCAACAGAACAATAAGTCAACAGTGTTGTTCTGATATTGCCAACACTGTAGACATGCTTATCTATTCCAGACTTTACTCTGGCTTAAATGTGATCATCATGATTGTGAGGCCTCTCATAATGCAGTTACATATTTTTTTACTCTTTGATGACTTTGGAGAAGAGCCCTGCTTTATTTTCTGCATGAGGCTTCCAAGTTACCCAAAGTGCCCCTGATTATATATGCAACTATCAGGCAACATAGGACTTGGTTCACAGATATAGTCATGAATTTATACATATAAAAGCATGGAAACAGCCTATATGAGGACACATACACAAGCAGACAAAACGAACAGGCATAATTACTCTTTATTTAGAGGATAATAAATTATTATGTAGTGGGGTTGGTTATTCCCAGAACTTTCTGCTGCGCCGTTTGAAAATCTTTTGATTAGCAAACCATGATGTGCATCATAATTCTGAATCCTTCCTCATTATTCTCTGTAATCAGACCATGATTCCACAAAGTCCTTTAATTTAAAACCCACGCTTCCTGCACATTAAGCGACGCCAGCACCGTCACATCGTCATCTCATCTCCCAGCCGATTTCCATTCAGAGGAGCTTAACATGTCTCTGACTTTGTGCAGCTATTTAACGGAGCTCGGGGTGCTTCTTAGCTTGCTTGCCATGGCGGCTTTAGTTTCATAAAGTCACCATTTATTAAACCTTAAGGCTAGACCACAGCAGAAGCCTGTTGAGATATTGGGGTCATGCTGCAGACGGGGGGAGACAGAGATGGTGGGAGATAGAGAGGGGACACAAGCTGAGGTATCTGGTGTCATGTGGTGATTTGGCAGAGTTGGGGTGGACAGAGCCAGGTGTCTTGCTGGGCAGCTTCAGCAGGAAATATTGCTGCCAAAATAAAAGGTCTTTGGTTATCTTTGTTTGCAGTCCAAGAAGATCCACAAAAATGAAAAATGTTTGAAACTTTTTGAATCCTATCCAGAGGGGGTTTTACCATTTGGCAAAGATAAGTAACTGCCGGAGTCTGCTGCACAGTTAAACAGTGCCCCCCCTTTTTCAGTTATGGTATTGCTGGCACATTCCTTCACACTGTCTAAATTGCAAACATTGCTTTACGAGCAACCTGACACACCAAGTGGACTGTACAAAATATTTCACTGATGCATCTGGGACGGAGCCCATAGAAAGTGTTTGAGGAGGGCAGAACCTTTAAGAAGCATATCCAGGTGTTAAACAATCGCTCGATAAATCATTTGTTACAGACCAATAAATGGTGAACTTTGTAAAACAAACTCAGGTCAAGTGGAGCGAAATATCCTGACTACAGAGGTTTGTAATGTTGTCATTTGTTTTTCATTAATAAAGCAATGAGGGGCAAATCTGATAAAACTGCCACTGAAGCTGTTAGCATCTATGCTAATCTCTCTAAGAGTAGTCACTTCCTGCTGTCGTCTCACTTGTCTCTTTCACATCTCTCACCTCTTTGTGCTCTTGAAGATTCTGATTGGGCAGTGCTACTTTGGACTGAGCACAAATTGGAGCTTGGCATGATGGAATCTGCATGATTACAGACACTGAATCAGGCAGATCCTGCTGCTGCGTAAGGCTAGTTTACATGGGAAAAGAGCGTGGAACTGTCGAGTAGCTACTTCTATTCACTTCAGTGTAGCCTTATGTGGCAGCATCTCCCTACCTGACCTATTTTGGGGTAGACTGTACTGGGACAGAAGGGCTTAAGTGGTCAGACATAATGATGGGCTGGTTTTCCATGGATTGGGTATGTTTAATACATTGTAAATCACAATATTTAAAAGTTGTGTAAGAAAGAGTTAATCAAATGAAATAATGTCACATCTAGTTCTGAGGCACAATGCTCTGGTTTGAGGAAATATGAGAGTCAAACTTAACTTATATATTATGCAACTTTTTAATGTTCATTTGTTCTTCTGTGGTGTGCTCAGGATGCAAATGTTATGTTTTTTAAAGGGTGAAATCATACACAAATTTGACCACCTGTAGATGGATTTAATAGTTATCATGAATAGACAGCATTAATGGCAAGAGCTAGTTATCACAATACTTACATACACATACTTACCTATATACACATACACAAATATCACTTTCTGACTTGAATAAATACAAATAATTCAGTGGTGACTCAAACACGTATAAAACCACACAACTGCTCGTATTACTGCCACTGCTGTCTTTTTATTATGCTGACATTCCCACTGCTGCTGCTACAGTGTACAGTCTAACTATCTGCATTGTAGTTTATTCATACCCGTCACTTTAATTGCTGCTTCAGTGTTAAGGTTTATTTACTAGTATTGTAGTTTATTTATGTCAGTTATTCTACCTGGTAAGTGCTAATGTTAATTATTTTATTTTTATATATATAAACCTGTGTATAACCTGTGTTTTTCTCTTTTTTATTTCTATCTAATCTGCACATTTTTTCTGAACTATGGTGTTACCTGCTGCTGGAATCTGAATTTCCTGAGGGAACCCTCACATGGGATTAATAAAGTTCCTATCTATCTATCTATCTATCTATCTATCTATCTATCTATCTATCTATCTATCTATCTATCTATCTATCTATCTATCTATCTATCTATCTATCTATCTATCATCTATCTATCTATCTATCTATCTATCTATCTATCTATCTATTTATCCATCCATCCATCCATCCATCCATCCATCCATCCATCCATCCATCCATCCATCCATCCATCCATCCATCCATCCATCTATCTATCTATCTATCTATCTATCTATCTATCTATCTATCTATCTATCTATCTATCTATCTATCTATCTATCTATCTATCTATCTATCTATCTATCTATCTATCTATCTATCTATCTATCTATCTATCTATCTATCTATCTATAACACTAAACTAAAAAACTAAGCCCATGCCATTTTTTACATAAATTCAACCTCTAACTTAGCAAGCAGCCAGTCTAGATAAAGAATTTTGGATTGGCACATGTAGTGGTCGATCAAAATTCCAGCGGTCCCATGCCTCACTTTGGTCACACCTTGCTCAGATAAGTCATCTATCTATCTATCTATCTATCTATGTAGACTATCTATCTATCTATCTATCTATCTATCCTATCTGATAACCCTCTCAAGGTCAAACCAAACTGAGTATCAGAATGGGGAGGAAAGGTGATTTAAATGATGTTAAATGTGAGTTGTTGAAATACTCAACTGTTGTCTGGGTGTTTTAGAAAGTGCAGATCTTCTTGGATCTTCACCCATAACCATCTACACACTGTGCATAGAATGATCTGGAAAAAAGAAAATATCCTGTGAATGACTGTTCTCCCTGCAAAAATGCCTTATTGATGCCAGAGGTGTGGATAGAGTGAATGAATGACTAGATTAAGGTTTTAGTGTGGTATGGAGTTCTATCTCTGGCCCTCCGTGGCTTTAATTTTTCTGCTTCTTGTTCATATTACTAGATTTTACCCTTCACATACAGATGACATTTAGTGTTACATTTATTTGAAACCTTGAAAATGTTACTGTATTACCTATAATCCTTGACATTGTAAATTGTGTGGCAGCTTGGATTGAAACCTTTATTTGCAGCAGGACATAGAGGAAAACTTGTGCTCCTTTACATGTTTTTTAAGCAGTCTTGGTTGTTTTTAAAACCTGAAAATCTTAATGTTTGTGTGGGTGCTCACTTACAGACAGCCAAATTAATGGGCCTGGTTAAAAACATTATGTAAACAACAAAAATGTCTCCAAAGTAAAGTGTATTAGCTGAATCCAGTCTACATAGTTGGGTTTTTGGGGCCAGTCGGGGCCATGTGTTAGGTTAGATAGCATCAGTGCTGCATCTACCTTGATAGCTTGCATAAACTGTGCCTGGGCCTGAAAGGTGGTGGTGCTGCTGTTTTGTTTACGGTGGCAGCTGAGGTCTTGCTTGGCAGCTTCAGGGGGAAACACTGCTGCCAAAATAAAGAGTCTTTGGTTATCTTTGTTTGCAGTCCAAGCAGGATTACATAAATGAAAATGTTTCAAAGTTCCTGAATCACACCTCACAGATGCAAAGTTTGTATTTCCTCTTCAGCTAATAGCTCTTAGGATGTGTCTGTACTTGTGTGTGCTTGTGAATTTGTAAGCATGTGCCTCTTTTTCCCAAGTATGTGTGTGTGTGAGAGTGTGTGTATTGGTAGGCAGGATGAGCATCCCTTCTGTTACCGTTGCTGTCCCTTCATTTCACGCTCTGGCAGCTCCGCGTGAATGCTCTTCCCTTGGCTCATTATCAGTGCTGTTCAATGAACGCACCGCGCACCAGAATGCAGGGTAAAAACCAAATCATTATTCAAGTACGGGGGTCAGTGCAGACATTGTGACTCTTTTGTTTAGTATATTTATTACTTTCCTTAAGAAATAAGCATGGATGGAGGGTACATCCCCCGCTCGACCTGTTTGGTGAGCGAGTCTGCGTCAAACACCCGACCTGAGATTGATGAACGCCTGCGGAGCGTCTGGTGCCGTTATTGGACACTCATTGCTCTCTTCTCTGGTTTTTCTTGGCAGGGTCCAGAGTGCACGCAGCAGAATTCGGACACCTGCCAGACAACATCACAGTGTTGGAAGGAGAAAGCGTCACTTTGAGGTAACTCTTGATCCTACACCTGCACTTATTAATTACATGGAAAGCATGTTTGTATCCCCCCCCCACTGTAATTGCCAATTCTCTGTCACACAACTTCAATTAGGCCTCCCATTTGTGCCATATTTTCCAGTTCTGTCTGTCTTAAAGCTAATTAAAATGCTAATACCTGTCAGGTGACGATGAAGTCCTCCCATCTGTTCTCCATTACCATTTACTAAAATGTTACAATAACAGAACTGAGCACGTCTGGCCTGAGCTGCCAAACTTTTAGCCACAGCTTTCTCACGACTAAGCAGAAAAACAGCCTCGTATTGATGTGACCTCGTTTGACAGAAAAGAAAAACAAAAGTCAACAATACTTTTATCAGCTTTAAGCCTACACCCTCTAAAGATCTCTGAGCAAAGTCCTCTTTAAGTCCTTTTTCCCTTGAAAGCAGTTTGGCCCTCCAATAAAATCAAATAGGTTATTCGGAAGCCAAGTAAAGCTCTGTCAATATTTGTTAACAACAACATGTCCCTCTCAGAGTTTAGAAAATCAAACAACCAGGATGCAGATCCATAATGTCATCAAGATGTGTCATCTGTTCGATTCATGCTGTGGAGAAATCTTATCAATTCAATTTATTTGGTTGTTCCTACATGTTTAAACTTTAAACTGAGAGCAGTGGAGGTAAAAAAAAAAATTATAGTTTGTTGTGGGGAGAGCTGAGAGAAAAGCTGAGAAACTGATACAAGCATAAGAGACAGCCAAAGCTGCTAAAATACTGATAGCCTATACTTTCTGGCTAGCTTGCCCACACTATTAGAACATTTAGATAATAGAATTCAGCTACACAAAAAACACCAGTCAACCATAAAGTTTCAGATTATCAAAAAATATTAATGAGGTTGCTTGTTCTTTGAAGTAAACTACTACTTAACAGAGTTAGCATTAGCTCAACCACATCTCATAATATATTACTAACATTTTAGATACATAAAAATGGCAGAGGTCGGTAGACCAGACAAACTGTTTTGGCCGAGCTGTCTCATTTTCAGGCCTTGTGCCCCATGTCCCTTACCTTGCAGCACATCTGGATTCACCTGATTCAGTAATCAGACAAATCCATCTTGCCGAGCTCCAATCTACAAGGACTGTGGGTGGCCCTAAGTGTCCGGCCCAAAAACAGAGTCCTGTAAAGCAAGGAAAGGTGGGAGCTATGAGTGAGACAAGTTAGTGTTTGTACAGAGATTAGCATAGATGCTAACAGCTTCAGTTACATTTGAATCATATCCGGACTGCATTTCTGTATTACATGATAAACAAAAAACACTGAAATCCTTTCTTAAATACAGGGATATTTTCAATCCATTTCTGACATGTTTTAGCAAGTTTGTTTTATGAAGTGGATCACGTTCTGTCCTTCCCACTACAGCAGTAATGCCCGCCCGATACATGAATGTGATTGATGAAACAATTATCTAATCACCTGCTAGATATGCTTTTGAAAGATTCTGCCCATTCCTAAACTCTTTCTATGGGCTGTGGCCCAGATAGGCTAGTCAAATACAGCATATTGAATGATTGACATGTCAACACAGCTATCCAAAACATGCCACAATGCCCCAATTTGGAACCCTGTCCCTACTGAAATAAGATGTCAAGACATTTCATCATGCTTGCAACTCGGATTGTTGCAAGCATGATGAAACACTAAACTTTTGTTGTTTTAATCAATAATGCATAACAATAAGCATTTGGCCTGCCCGTCTTAGCACACAGATATCTTGGTAACATCAGGCAGAGACATGGTAGGGAAAACATGTCAGCATTTTTCATAGAGCTTCAGAAATCATGAATGAATTTGTCTCATGTTACAAACACACAAAGCAATTACTCTTTTTATTCAAATTTAATTCAAATGCTGACATAAAAAGCTAACAACAGCAGAGGTACAGGTTATAAGTGGCACCATTCAAATGAAGCAAAGAGAACTGATAATGTATTGTACTTTATGAATGTCAGCCTCATGTTTACATCGATTAATGTAAATAAAACCAACTTATGCCATTTGTTGTCAAGCAAACATTTTGATGAACACAAAGCGCAATACAAAAATGAAAAACATATGTAGTCAGAATATTGAGTATTGATCATTCATGAGTGTATCTACTAAAATATGTTATAAGAAGGGTTGAAAAGATCAGTTCTTAATTTGATAACTTTAGGCAAAGGCCTGTTTCAAGCCAGGTAATATTTAGATAAGCAGACAATAAAAAATAAAATTGTCTTTTACTTATAATATATTTTAAGATGAGGTATGCAAAATTCAGAAAAAAGGGTATGATAAATGATGAAACAGTGGACATCATAGATTATATTACGTCAGCGATCACATATCATTTAAAGACAAAAGATAACATTTAATTAAAGAGGGAGAAGTGAGAGTAAAGATATTATCCGTGCGGATTAGTTTCTGAGCCTGGCATATCATTTTAAAAAATGATTCTGTCATTATTATTGTTAATATTAAAAAGGGGGACGACTTTAACGTTTAAATTAACAAAAAAATTACTGATGATAATAATAATAACAACACTTTGTAACACCAATGATTTTGTTGTATCACTGCTATGATTACATTGTTCAAACACAGATTTTGTTGATTTAGATGTTTCAAATATCTGCTGCTCTTTCTGGTGTCAAAAAGTGCACTGATAAAAAGTTATTGTGTCCTGAGCTCAGGCATGTGGTTTCACAATAAAATGAAGGTGTTGCTATTTTGAGGTCTGAAAGTCACCAGCCAAGGTTAACCAGCCAGCAACAATCTGCCCGGACTTTTTCCTCTGAGGAAGGAGAGTGTCTTATGACCATAAAAGAAATAGGAATTTCTTTTTATAATGAATCCAAATGCATTTTGTCTTTTTTAAATGCATATATATGACAAAAACAGGTACACTTAAACATTAGCTCACAACTAGCTTACAGTACCAGTGACCCTTCGGCTAATAAAGAATGGAGGTAAGTTAGCCATGAGCAAAAAGGTTAGGCAAGGCTCTTTTTTAACAGCTTTCCTCCATCTTTTTCCGAAAAAAAGGGTTTTACAAACAACTTATGAATAGAGGCTTAAAGGATAAGTTTGGTTTCTACAGCTTTCACATTGTTTATAGAATGAAATAGAACAATATACTCACCCAGAAGGCTTTCCTGATGCAAACAGTGCTTCAGGAGATATTTAGATCCAAAATCGAGCAGCGGACATCCGTATAATGGAAGCACATAGGGCATACAGCGCCGCTCCTAAAACTGCATTAACTGCCAAAAACTCATTAGTTTCACCAATATTCCATTATGGTCCGTTCGAGCTACTCCTCCACGACAGTCTGTGTCACTCCAGACATGTTGTTTGACTGTACTCTGTACTTTCTTTGGAGCGCTGCCTCCGCGTCCTCCTTTCGATGAGCTCCTCATCTGTAAACTCTGGCTCGAAACTGTAAGGACACCCATCATATTCAAAGTTCTCCTCCACAACATCTTCATCCGATAGATATTCGTCCATTTTGCACAAAACTGGAAGAAGAAAGTATTTGTGCAGCCTGCGGTCGCCGCTGAAACAATGAGCCGTACTGCGCAGGCATGGAGCAAGCGTTCTTCTTCTTCAGTTCAGAGGTCAGTCACACAACATGTCTGGAGTGACACAGACTGTCGTGGAGGAGTAGTCCGAACAGACCATAATGGAATATTAGTGAAACTATTAAGTTTTTGGACAATTAATGCAGTTTTAGGAGCGGCGCTGTATGCCCTATGTGCTACCATTATACGGATGTCCGCCGCTCAGTTTTGGATCTACATATCTCCCGAAGCACTGTTTGGATCAGGAAAGCCTTCTGGGTGAGTATATTGTTCTGCATTATTCTATAAAAAATGTGAAAGCTGCAGGAACCTAACTTATCCTTAATTACCTCTATAGCGGGTTTTGGATTGTCTTTCATGCATGCTGTGTTAGCGTCGTTTGTACCAAACCACATGAAGGCAAACGGAAGCCCCTCTTCATGAACAACATCAAATTATTCTCAGTTTGCACTGAGGTACAGTCAAAACTAGTTTTAACTATGACAACTTAAGATCTCACTATACTGATCGTTTGTTGGAGTTCAATATACACTTTTATAAAAGTGTATTTTGGGTCTCTTGTTACTTTAATGATAGGATAGAAATGGTAGTTAGGCTTGTGAAAGGGGATGAGGGAGTGGGGGAAACACTCTGCAAGTGGACGCCAAGCCAGATTTGCCCTGCTTAAAACATGCTTCTCTTAAAACATGGGTGAGACTTGAAGCCGGATGTAGACTGAACAGACATTATGTGCATATTTCATAGTGTAGGACCTTTTTTGGGGGGCATTTTGTGCCTTTTTAATGATAGGAGAGAGACAGTGAATAGACTTGTGAAAAGGGATGAGAGAGGAGGGGAAGACACTCTGCAAACTGGTCACAGGCAGGATTCGAACCTGGACCAGCAGATGCAAGTACATGTACGTGGGGTGCCTGATTGCTAACCACTCCGCCAAACCAGCACCCCATAGTGTAGGACCTTTGATTGTTGGTTAAAAAGGTTTTGAGATTAAGCTATAGCGTCCTATTTTGTTGCATGGCTTTTGAAATTGAGGCCTGCTTCCAGGACTTTAGAGTGAAGATTATAGTGATATTTTTTTAATTTAGAGCTTAATCTCCTTCTTTTTGTTCACCCAGTTGTTTGCCATCGTTTTGGCTGTTTAAAACACACAGACTGTCGCCCTTCTTCTCTTCCCCAGGTTCAACCAAAGGCTAATTGTTCCCTCTGAGTTTGTTTGAGGGAATACACTTAAGAGCCTCACAATAACTCACATGAAAACACCTAGAAGACGGCATTGAAGTGTGAGGAATAAACCCGTTTGTAGCAGCAGACATATGTTCTCCAGCTTTACTTTTATGTGAACCATCTCTCAACCCCTCAGGCTTGCGCAGCTTGCTGCCCCATATGGTTTACTAACTCTACACTAAATTGGGAAGCACTGCTCTAAACTTTACTTGTAGTAACGCTGTATGTAATTATAAAAGTTTCATTTCATGCAAATTTGGATGAAGCGTCATCAGCAGAGACGTGGTGTTGTATTTGCCAAGCAAATGTGAACAGCAAAAGAGCTGACAAAGGAAATATAGATTTACAAATAAACTCAATTTTTATGTAAAATCACTTTTGCCCATGTGGCACAAATATTAGTGTTGTTCTAGAGACAATGCTGATGTTTTAGCTTCGATGCGGGCCATTAGGACGAAACACATTTGATGCTATTATGGTGCTCATTTCCTCTGGGCTCGCCGTCTTTTAGCAACATCATGAGAGGAGAAGTGATTAATTTTAAGAATAGTTCAGCAGTGTTTGCTCACACGTAATACATTTTGATGAGGGTTCTTTGCATCCCTTTATAAACCCACAAGCTACAAACCAAATCTTAATCAAAATAATGTTTGTTCCTTTCTAGTATTTAACTGGCTGTGAGTAGGTGAAACTGTTTGGCCCTTGAGTCAACATGTCAATTTAAATATCTGCTCTTTTACTGGGGGCCTGTTTGTAGAACACTTGAGGCTTGCCTGCTCTGTTTATCTGTTATGTACTGTGGTGTAGCTGTCTCTGACTTGGCAGGTGATCTAAGACTTACCTTAACACTGAAACATATCCAGGTCATATCAATAAACATGAGGTCCACAGAGGCATGTCCTCACAGCTGGATGAAGCAGGGTAAGGACATCTAGTGGCCAAGATGAGAACTGACATAACACATTCAGGGTCGAGATCCTGTTTTGAGGTATGGCACTGTCTTTCAGAAGAATAGATTTAAGATTTAGATACAAATCAGATTAAAAGAAAATAGGTTTTAATGTGTTATCATGCTTTTTTCAACATTGAAAAAATTCGCATTGGGGTTAGAGCTTTGGGTTACTCACTGCTTGCATACCTGTACACCAGGGGAAGCAACTTTGGTTACCAAGAGAGCCGTATCAAATTATATCCATTATCAGAGGGCCAAATTTCTGCAACTGAAGGATACTTAAAGGGACATACATGTTAACTGCCATGAAGAGCTACTTTAAAAGTTTATATAGTGTATGTATTTAAACTGAAATATATACTCAAAATATATTCTACACTTATTTTTATATCTATTTCAAATAAAGGGCAAGCTTGGAGTTTTTCAACTTGGATTGCAAAAGGCTCATGGCTCTGATATGAGGTAGTCCATTTTTTTCACTGAGGGCCAATATAAGAAACAATGAGGACTGTCTGGCCACCTTTGATACTTCCTAACTTTTAGGTTGTAATGTCAGTTAAATCATTCTACAGCTTTTCCTTCGTGACTTGACAAAGCAAATAGATAATCATTTAAGAATTTGGGGCAGCAAATCAGACTTCAGAGGGTCTGTTTGGATCTGGCTACCACTGGATCCATATCTATAAAATGGGAGAATTATACTCTGTCGTATAGAAGGGAGACACATGGCTCATTCCCAAATTTAAACAGAACACAAGAACAAACTTTACAAAGCTGAAAAACTTTCATGAGTGTTGGTTTTTGCAGAATAATTGAGCATTATTTTAAGAGTTAGAGCTGTTATTGTTACTCTATGCCACTACTTAAATAAACATAACAAATCATGAGCACTCAAATAAAAGAAAAATAACATTATGCAACATATTGTGTATCTCTTTAAAAGTAATATTGAGCAGAAAATGCGCCATGGATCACACATCTGTTGTCAAGGACGTTTCCAGCACTGTTGTATGTGTGCAGGTCTGCTTTGACAAGCAAACCTTTCAGCTGAGCCTTGAAAGCGCTGTGTGTGGGACTGTTAATGGTAGACCTTTCAATTTATTTTTCTCACTTTTGACAGAAGACAATGTCTGGCCAAAGTGTTTTGTCGCAGGAACTTTAAGAAGTGACTCTGGTGGGTCTCGTGGCCCACGTTGGCTCACCACAATCTCCCTTAGTAAATCAGATGAAAATGCACTGAATGAGTTCTTGTGCTGAGTGCTCTGGTTACATGATTTCCCAATGCTCTCAAAGTGTTGTTTTTTTTAATAATTTGACCTATTTAGCTCCACCTGTGAAACAAGAGTGATGCATTTGTTCCAGTTTACCCAAGAGGTTTCAGACGGATGACAAACAGAGAAAAAATAGAAACGATGGTGCAGAGAAACTACATGCTTTTTAATACTTTGAACGGAGGGCTCAGTGGGTCCCTCTGAGGGTTTGGATGAAAAAAATAATGATCAAACTGTTGGCTCTTTTACAACCATTTCAACCACTGCAGGAGAATTTACACCTACATCAAGGACAGGGTTTTTCCACCTTCCAATTTAGTATTTGTTGAAGCACTTTATTCTGTCCCTTTAATTGACCCCAAACTATCTTTTCCATGATGAATGGGTCATAGAGACGCATCCCTCTATTAAGATGTTTTAAATTGTCATTCTTTTTACATCTCCAATTACACTACATTGCTGTTAATGTTTTCCAGGTATACACTTGCTAATGTGGCTGTTGGTACACTTCTTCTGTAGTTTTTAATTGTAAATCTACATAACCTGAAATATGTCCAACTACTTACTAATCCAGTCCACCATGTCTTCCCTTAACAAATCATTGATAAATTATCCTCAAAAAGTAAAGAAATTAGAGTTTGGTAGATAACTTCTTTGTTACAACAACAATCTTATACTGTTGGAAAGCTTGTACGCTTCTCTTTCAAGTGGTGCCACTTTTGTAAGGAACATTTGTGGGATGAGCAGTTGAGCTGAGTATGTGGGCTGCCCCATATAAAATCGCCAGATTGTCTTTGCTTTTGCTTTTGACTACCAGGTGCTGACAAAACTGAATCAAGTCAAAATATGGGCTCCTTACATACCAAAAGTAATGAACACTCTCTTGTTTCACAGATGTCGGATTGACGAGGAGGTGACTCACAAGGCCTGGCTGAACCGCTCCAACATCCTGTTCACAGGAACAGACAAGTGGTCGCTGGACAAGCGCGTGACGCTGGCCAACAGCAACAACAGCGACTTCTCCATCCACATCGAAAATGTGCAAGTAACTGACGAGGGGCCTTACACCTGCACCTTCCAGGCCAACAACAAGCCCCGCATCGCCCATGTCTACCTCATTGTCCAAGGTCAGCAGCTAAGTAGAGATTCTGCAAGAAGTATCTTTAAGTTGCTCAGTGTATCAAGTACAGGAGCTGGCTCCTTTCCATGATTCATACAGACTCTGCAGAATTAATTTCCACTGCGGCTGCAAAAAATGTATGGCAGAATATGACTGTAAGCAGCCAGATAAACACATCCACAAAAAGGGCCTAATTATGCTTTTTTTAGGCATTTACTCAAGTGCAGCACTGGCTATTAGGCGTAATTGAGGTTTGACATCAGAGGAAGCTATTAAGATTTCATATGGTTACAGTTTGTCATTTCTTTTCTGATGAAGATAGATGATTAGAAGATGGTGTTTTAAGCTTTTCAAAGTTCAGATATGTGTTTAAATCAAATGTATTTACCTGACTATTTCTTTGTTAGTCTATGTTTGTGTGTGGTTAACATGAAGCACACATACTGCAGTGACAAGTAGAAGTAGAGATCATCAGCCTCCACAGGACCAAAAGTTGTTGAGCTGGAAAAGGAGAGGGAGTGGGTAGATTTCTGGGCATGACTTGTACAGAAGGAATTAAAATAAATGTGAAGGTGCATGATTCATCAGAAACTTTAATTACATAACAAGTAAAGTCTATAGAAGTCAAGTTAATGCATAAAAGAACTTTTGAGCTTCATTGCTTCAAGAGCAAAATACTCCGAACATTCCCAACATAATTGGGTGACTTATTAGGAAAATGTGAGAAAATGCCCTAATTCACTTTGTGAAATAAAAATCTAATGGCGTCTTTCATGTGCCATGACCAACATTCCCTGGAAATGTCATGGGAACCTCTTGACTTATAAGCAAATATGGAAAACTGCCCTATCTGGCACTGCTAAAAAAACTTTGGAAAAATTAATGGATCCCCATTTGTGTCATGACCAAACTGAATAACTTATTTTCTGTGCCAAGGCCAATGTTCCCTGAAACTTTTCATTAAAATTCATTGAGAAGTGTAGTTTCTCGCTGGTTGATCTGGAGATGCGGATGAAGGAAGAAGCTTCGCGACACAAGCTTGTTTGCAAAAAAGAGCAGTTTATTGACAAACCAAGCAAGTGTCTGAATCAGGCACCCAGGACTGCCTGAGAGGCTCAAATGCCAAAAAATGAGACCTCCCGTACAAACTAAGAGAGCATGTATATATACTAGACATTGTTTAAATATAACATGTAGCGTGGATTCTCATTGGACCAGAGCATCTTAAGATACATTACCAGTGATCTAAAGCCTGACCCAATATGGCCTGAAGTGAAGGCCCCTGTAACTCTTGCCAATTTTAACCTGTCTTTATTGCCTTAAGTGTCAGTCTTGACTACTCAGCTGTTTACCTAACCATAGGGGTTCAGTTATATCAGGAGTACAAATGTAAAGAATGTTTCTTTTTAAGCATCCTGAGCCTTCCACCTGGCCATCTGTGTCCTGAGTAAATAAAGAAGCACAGCAGATACAACAGAAGTTTTTGAGATATAAGCAGATGTGTGAAAAACTGTCTTGTCATGCACTGTTAAGAAATCATTGGAAGACTTCTCAGATCCACATCAGATCGCCAACCAAATCTAATCACTCATTCCTTGTATCTTAACCTTCTGTCCTGAAATTATATTAAGGACTTATTAAGTTCATAGTAAAAACATGGAAAACTGCTAAATTTTGCACTGTTAAAAAATCCTTTGAAAAGATTTCTGGTTACACAATTGAATTTGAAAGAATAAAAAATTGTAGAAATCTACTAAGAGCTTACCAAAATATTAAATATAATATCTACAGATTTTTTTGCACTGCTAAGAAATCCTTGATCCAATGTTCTGGGTTTGCATTTGTGTTTGGACCACCGTCAAAATCCAATCACTTCTTTCCTGTGCTCTGACCAACCTGAAAATGTCATTAAAATCTTCAACGACTTATTGAACTATTAGGCAAAAGTTGGACATTTGCCTTATCTTGTCATTGGTAACTTCTTGGCATTGTGTCCAGTTTCAAATCAAAACCAAAATCGTATCGCTCCTTGCTTGAACCATGACCAACGTTCTCTTGAATTGTTCTGAAAACTCCTTCAGATATAAGCTAAATTGTGGAAAGATGCCCTGTCTTGCAATGATTAGAAGTCCTTTAAAAAAAATTCCACATCTGGATTTGGATCATAACAAAATCCATCCTAGTGCCATGACAAGAAGTCCCTGAAAATTTCATCAAAACCCATTTAGAATGGTTTGAGATACAAGCAAGCACATTAAAGCTGGGGTTGGCGATTTTGGAAAACTAGCAGGAATTTGAAAGTAGCATCTCCTCCCCCCACATGCACGCGCGCAGCTGATTTATCCAGAAGACTGATTCAACTCCAAACCCTCTGCACAAAGTGTTTGTTTTACACTACACCAAGTCATGTCTCAGTCAACGGTAAGAAAACACTAAACAAACATGTAAAGTTAGTTAGTACTCACAGCCGATGTTGATCGGGGTATAGGTAGTTCCTCTGACATTCTCCACATAGCTGTCAAATCTCCCGTTTTGGCCATGAAACTACCGTATTTTCCATATTTTATCCTCTTTTCTCCCGTCCTCCTGTATTAGTATTCTCCCATAAATCTCCCATGTGATGATATAATAATAAAAACATTCCTCTGCCTCTCCAAACTGAACTCTGTCACTAGCCTGAATGGGGCGGTAATGCTCCAAAATGATGGATGCCAACCACCGAAGAAGAAGAAGTCTCGCGAGAACTGTCACCTGTAGTAGCATGGATGGCAGTTCTCTCGAGATTAGAGCAGCAGAACAAACTTAGAAAAACAAAGTGTTTATTTTAGATTTCTTGTAAATCTGTCTTAAAATGTGAGGGATACTGGAGCTTGGTTTGGGGTTGTGGGACAACTCACAGCGGGCTTCCCTTATTTTCAAAGACAAAACTTGAAAGGTAAGCATTCTCCAGCGGACTCTGATATGTATGAGCTCGGCTACACGCACCAAGTCTGTGCACGCCAGGAAAATGCATGCACAGTAGGCGGGCAGAATGGCGACGGGATTTGATTGGTTTTAAAACAGGTGTCCCGGCATGATTATTGGTTGGGGTTTTCCCTGTTTTACTCCTGCTGTAGATAGCGGATATTTTTCGCTCTGTTTTAAGAACACATTATGAGTTGATTACCATCGGGTCATGAAGACCATTTTAACCAGAATTACAAAAAGTTTATCTAAATCAAATCGCCAACCCCAGCTTTAACAGATGCCAGCAAATAAGTAACCTGCATGGCGGTGGTAAGATGTACAAAAGCAAGAGATTAATGTTAGACCCATTGACCTTGATATTTAACCTACAACTTCCAAGATGTTTTCGGTAATTGTTGTGTCCGAGGGGATATTTGTGCCATGATTCAGCATTTAAAATCCCTCTGAATGAATTTAGTGGAGGTTTTAGCCTCTTTGTCTCACTCATGGTGACTTAGAGTTACGGTCTAAACAAACAGAGTGAGCCACATCTGATGTATGAGGATGTGTGAGGAGCAGATGGAGGGCACAGGGCGCTGTCCAACTGCCCCACTAAATAACTGACAGTAATATAGAGTAACTGACTGGGACTTGGTCTCAGTCATCGACTCAGTCCCTTAGTGAGTGAGACTCTGACTGATTCCGTCTGACATCATGCATTGGCACAAGTCTGCCCAGAATATGCACATAAAACCTTTTTTTCTCAGTCTTTTTTCAGATTTATGCATACTCTGGGCTGTGTGTCGTGCAGATTGCATTCATGCATCACCGGCAGAATGAAGCTGAAAACTTTTAACAGGATATATTAGGCACATTCTGCTGGAGCTGAAAACATGCAGCCTGGCTCACGACTCACAGGTGGCAGAGACAATGTCAGCAGCTTACTAACAGAGTTTTCATTTTGCACTGCAGCCAAACAAACACTTTTGTCTGCAGGGTCCAAAGCTTGGCACAGATTGACCATATATACCTAATTCCAAGCTGCCTGCACTTTCAGCCCTAGCTTGATATCACGCAAAATAATTACACCCTCAAGTCAGTAAATCAAGCAGGAGCGACTTCAGCGCCACTCCAATCTGTGCCTTATCGCTGCGAGTATTCAACTCCAGCAAGATAGAGAAAAATAGGATCCTTGGTGTGTGGCTCTGTAAAAAAAAAGCAATCTCTGGGCCAAGCTCATTAAAAACAATGATTATGGGCTATTTAAATTCGAGGGTCATCTTGTTATCAAACCAAATACATGCATAGCACTCAATGCTCCAAAAGTTTTGGGGGCCAAGTAGCATTGGTGGTAAATTGCTCGATTTAAAAGAAGGAGAAGTAAGACTTATGCTTTTTTGTCACCCACTCAAGTACAGTGCTGTCTGTTAAGAAAGTGAGGTTTGACATCCGAGGAAGCAATTATGATTTCATATGGCTTCATTTTGTCAGGTTCTGATGTAACATGCTCTAAATGTGAGATAGAAAATACAGTGGCAGATGTTTTAACGGATTTTCCATGGAGCATTTTTAGAGGTAAGGCAGAAGTGAGTAAGAATGAAGGAGGAGGTCATGTTTTCATAAGGCTCTGCCAAGCTTCAGATCAAAAATAAAGCCAAGCTGTCAAGGTATACAGAAAATATGTCAAGACTCATATCGAAAGAATCAGTTGATAATCAGATGGTTGCAGGTTTGAGCCCAGCTCCGGCTGTCACATGGTGATGTGTCTCTCGAGATACTTAACCCCAAATTGCTCCCACTGCTGTAAATGGGTATGATAGGACTTGAATGTGTAGGTTATGCTGATGGATTGCATACATAGAAATTCTGAACCATCAGTGAGTGAATGTGAAAGTGAATTGGTCGTGATCTGCAGTGTTAAAACGTTTTTGAGTAGCCAAAGTGACTAGAAAAACACTATATAAGCTCAAGTCCTTTTACTATTTACCATTACATCATCTCAGCTTTGGTTGTCGCAATAAACCAATTTTGAAGACACCTACCTTTGCTAAATACTACATTCATCATAATGGGTCTTACCCTGCCCAATGCACCCGGACTGTCTGGTCCATAGATCGGTGGATTCTCAACCTTTCAGCCCTGGAGTTGAACAGACAAAAGCAGCACAACAGAGGGCTTTCTCTGACACAAACAGCAGAGCAGAGCAGATACACATGTATACTGTAGATACTCAAACACCAAGCAGAACAGTCAATGCTAAGTTCCCCCTCCTCTGCATGTATGTCTGTGAATAAATGCAAAATAAATATGTGTGCCTGCTTTGAGTGTTGCTGTTTGCCTTAGCTTTGGCATGAATTATGTGATGTAATATATCAATGTTGATCAGCTTGATCCCGTGATGCCGAATGTCATTTCAATATTTCAGCTGCTTAAATATTAGCCTGTGTGAGTTTACCCCACTGACTTGCTTGTTTTATTCCAAAATGATCCAAAGAAACACCTAAAAATGCCATGGTCATGCAAACTCACCAGTAGACTCCAGAATGTGGATGTCTGTCAAGATGAACAGGGGACTTCTGAAAATAATCAAAATCAAGTATTTAACTTAAATTATGGGAGAATTATTTTATTTTGGAAAGTATTTGACTCACAGTAACAGGAAATTGTGTGTTTTCTACAGCATCTTAACAAAACTCGTGGGTTTTATAAATCACCAGCGTAGTAAGATTCAACTAGAAACACTTGGAGAGATCAAACCTCTGCCACGTTAGCGCACATATTGCTGTTATGTCAGTAAGGAATAGTTTTATGATAAAATTAGCATCATAATATGATTCCTTGACCTTGAAAAGCCACATGTAGCACTTGAAATCTTGCTGATATCCTTATTTGTTGGACCAATATTGAGCAAAATGATGGAGTTAACTGGATCAGCATCAAAATGTAATGATTTTCAAGTTGGGCCATTACCAACATGTAAAAATTACAGCAAATCATGTTAAGTAGTTTTGCCTAATCTTGCGAAACAAAAAGACAGACAGAGAAACAAACGGATATATGTTAGCAAAACATAACCTCCTTGGTGGAGCTAATTAACTATAATTGAGGTCAGAGACTGGTTAAAACATCTTTGAAATTTTTTGCATGGACATATGACGACTATGAAATAATAAACTTGTTTTGAGGGCTAAGAAGAACCTGTAGGTAGCAAGAATATGTATGTTTGAATACACAATTTCTTTCATTTTGTTTTTAGATCATGTAGTATTATTACCTCAGTTTATCAGCTTGAACATTAAATATTTTTCTTAGTAGTGTTTTTACTTAGATAAAGGATAGGGATTTCAAATCAGTGGATTCTGTTGTCATTTTGTTCTGTATTTGATCATCTCTTATTTAAGGACACATGACTGGGGGCTTATCAAGGTGCAACGATTTGATGTTAAAAACATGCAGAAAGTGAAAAAAAACCTGCGCACATTAAAAACTTTTAACTCCAGGTCAGCATAAAAAGCTATTCAACTTACATTTTGAATTTTTCTCGTTGTTTTATCACACTTCCTAACCCGTCTTAACATTTCAAAAAATTCTCTGTATTTTATAATTTTCCATGATATTTGAATCATAATTTCACATTTTGACTTTTTCCTGACATTTTCTTTACATAAGACTTTAGCTCCTGGTTCTGCATGTCCTTCTGTTCATTTCCCCCCTATTATGATCAAATGAGATGAGATGTTAGGAGGAGGCAGCCTTAAATGCCTTTTTGCAGCCTTTTAGAATTCAGTGCATTTTAAGTGGTTGGTCAAGCATATTGCTGCACAGCTCAGTAAGCACTTGGGTTCGGACCATTAATCAGCTGATTGCCTGTCTGTCTTTGGAGCGAGGATTTGCATCATACTTTAAACACCTTAACAGGCTGGAGGGCCATACCTCATCAATAATTTATGATAGCAAAAGAGGATTTTGAGGTCAAATTCTAATAGCGTGTTCTTGTTTTTCAGTGCCGGCCAAGATTGTCAACATCTCCAAAAACGTGTCAGTGAATGAAGGCGAGAATGTAAACCTCTACTGTCTGGCAGTGGGTCGACCCGAGCCCACCGTCACCTGGAAGGACCAGAAATGTAAGCCACCATGTCTTGTTTGCTTGTCTTCTGATTCAGATCTCATGTTTGCATCGTCACCTTTATCTCCTTTGCCTTCACATCCACGCCCTACAACGTTTGGTCCCCCATATTTCCTTTCTGTCCTGATCCCTTATCAGCATTCAGCCAATGTCGTAGTCTTTATCCTGTGCTCCTGTGTCATCATTCCCAAACACAGCTCTTTAGTCTGTCCCCTTCTTACATTCACAGTCATGTGTATTTTCCCTACATCCCAGTGTTGTGTCCCAAATAACCACACATTATACATAATTATCCCCAGCACGCCACCTGTAATCATCAGCATCTGTCTTCATCCACCCTGTCAACCTGCATCATGGTGCCAACTGACGGTAACAGCCGCTTTTGGCATTAAATCAGCTATTTTTAGCCTCCACTGGTGGGATGAATCAGAACTGGTGCAGGGTGGTCAGGAAACACAGCTTGATGGATGCAGTCAGACCCATTTGGTTTCATCAGGGCAGTGTTTATTTACAATCAGGTCCAATCTCCATCACCAGTTTTGTCTAGACTCAAATAACCGTTATGAAGCCACCAGGGTTATTTGGCTACTGAAAGCAGAAGTGCCATCAGGATGGACACAAGAACCATTTTAGTGCAGGAGGCACTTTTATTTTCTGAGTTACCTGATATACAGTATGTGCATAAACACAGCCACAAAATGATGGCTGTTTCTGTTCAATGGCTGCAAATGAAAGAGGTATTCTAGAAATTTGGCAAAGTAATTGCTTATGTGTGCAAATCTAAGTGTTATGAGTTGGGGCTGGCATTCACATCAGCCATACAAATCCAGCGTGAATCAAACTGGAGATGCAGTGAATCACTACATGTTAGCCAAATGCATCAGTGGTAGTTGTTGCTACAGCAGATGACAAGGACAGCCTGTCAAATGGCTCTTTGCCCTTATAATGTCAAAACTACATATCTGAAATTCCACACAGTCCATCTGGGCTCAGTTTTGTCCATGCAACATTTGAGTTCCATCTGATGTTGCATGCCCTTGCCTTCTGAGTCTTCCTTAAGAAAGCAGCACAGAACAGAGCTGTTGAAATGTAATGTAATGTTATGGGAACACACATGAAAAGAAAAAAACAGCACACATACAACATGTTTCTGTTCTAGTCAGTTAGTTTAGTTTTATTGATTGACAGTTAGTTTAGTTCTTGGCTTGAGTTTTAGTTCATGTAGAGAAGGGAAAAAGAATAATCTGTCGACAGTTGTTTTTTTATTATTTCATGCATGGCTCTAATTCATTGGATGCTGTGACTGACTGCGTGGGCCCAATCTGTTTTTTGTGGATTGTTGCATGCATGTAGGAGCTCTGCTGAAAATAAACAGCATGCATTCCAGACAGGACGGGGCAAAGTGACACTTGTGACGTGCGCTGAGGACAGATTGTGTTGCAAGATGTAGAAATCAAATGATTGGCTAGAGTGGTAGCAACAGTGATAAACAATACAAAAAGTTATGAAACATTAATTTTCTTTATATTATATATTCATATTTTTCTATTTTTTAACTTGAACCTGGACAAGGTAAACTTCATGATTTAGTCCAGTTACGCATTTAGCTACTACCTCTCAACTACTGTTATCTGGAGACCTATATTTAAAAGAATTAAAGAAAGAAAATAAGATTCTTGTTTTTGTAGTTGTTCAGGTTTGTATTTTCAATTCCAGAAGTACTGACATTGAATCATGCAGGTTGGGAGTTGTACCTTGAGATCTTATATGTGCTTTTTCTCCAAACTGAAGATAAACAGCATCCAGACAGGCATGTCAGACTTATTCAGCAAGAGTTATGCTCACGATTACTTACTGACTATGTGTAATCATTTAATTATCTGTCACTGCTGGGCCAAAACTTTAACCTGATACACCAGATGGACTGTTCATTATATTTCACTTGTCTGTCCGGAAAAGAGACCATAGAAAGTGTTTGGGCAGGGAAAAAAACCCTTTCAAATTAATGTCTGTAAACAGACAGATTCATGTTGCCAAGCTGCAGTCCTCTACAAGTGAGGTGCCCAAAGCAGCACGACCCAATCAGATCTTTGGAGCAGGAAGAGATTGGAGCTACAAGTTTGAGAACAGAGAACAGCCGTGTGTGACTTCTGGTTTGGAGATTAGCATTGATGCTAACAGCTTCAGTTGAAGTTTGATCAGATTTGGACTACATTTCTTTATTAGAGGATAAGTTCGGTTTCTGCAGCTTTCACATTGTTTATAGAATGAAGTAGAACAATATACTCACCCAGAAGGCTTTCCTGATCCAGACAGTGCTTCGGGAGATTTTTAGATCCAAAATCAAGCGGCGAACGTCCGTATAATGGTAGCACATAGGGCATACAGCGCCGCTCCTAAAACTGTGTTAATCGTCCAAAAACTTATTAGTTTCACCAATCTTCCATTATGGTCCGTTCGGGCTACTCCTCCACGACAGTCTGTGTCACTCCAGACATGTTGTGTGGCTGTGCTAATCTCTGAACCACAACGACTTTCTTCTTCCAGTTTTGTGCAAAATGGACGAATATCTATCGGATGAAGATGTTGTGGAGGGGAACTTTGAATATGATGGGTGTCCTTACAGTTTCGAGCCAGAGTTTACAGATGAGGAGCTCATCAAAAGGAGGATGCGGAGGCAGCGCTCCAGAGAGTACTGCGCAGGCACGGAGCAAGCGCTCTTCTTCTTCAGTTCAGAGGTCGGCACGGCCACACAACATGTCTGGAGTGACACAGACTGTCGTGGAGGAGTAGCCCGAACGGACCATAATGGAAGATTGGGGAAACTAATAAGTTTTTGGACGATTAACGCAGTTTTAGGAGCGGCGCTGTATGCCCTATGTGCTACCATTATACGGATGTCCGCTGCTTGATTTTGGATCTTAATATCTCCCAAAGCACTGTTTGCATCAGGAAAGCCTTCTGGGTGAGTATATTGTTCTACTTCATTCTATAAACAATGTGAAAGCTGCAGGAACCGAACTTATCCTTTAAATTAAAAACAAACACTGGTACAAACTTCACTAAAGAAATTACATTTATCCTCCATTGTCAAAATGTTTGGTGAGTTTTTTCTACAAAGTTGCTCATGTTCTGTCCTTACACCTCAGAACTTGCCCCCACCCACATTATATGATTGACAGAATGATTCTTCAATCACCTGCTGGATATGCTTTGAAAGGTTCTACCCATTTCTCAACACTTCCTATGGACTCTTTTCGGATGGACTAGGGAAATACATTAAACTAGCCATATCATGTATTCTTGTGGCCAAAATAAAATAAATATTGATGCATCTTCCACATCTGACTAAAGGTATGTAGCAGCACATGTGGCACAGCCATTGCTTAAAATCCTTGAACTGTTCTCATGATCTTGGGATGACAAAATTGCCCCTGGTGTTGAAATCCAGCACTTGCTTGAAATAACTGCAAGGTCACTGGCACCTTAACAGCTTCCTCATTTGTGAAATGAACATGCCAAAGTGTTTTAAAATCCTCTTGACTGGACTTCATGAAATAATGATTTTCATGGGGAGATAAAACAGCCTAAATCACGTTAATTGAGCCTTTCAGTGCTTTGAAAGTCAGACAGCGGACTCCTAATGGGGCTGGCATAGCATCAATGTCACCCAAAAATCCTGATTAAAGCGTTTTTGTCACGCACACACCAGTATTGGCTGAGTTGCAGCTTCAGTATAGCAGCTACAACACATCAAATGCAGCACGGAGACAGCAATAATAAATAGGTCAGCGTGAACAACTACTCAACATGATGTAATCACGCTGTTAGGCCAATAAATGCACCGCATCCTGTACTGCTTTACTGTAGTGTCAGACAGCTCCAGGCCTGCTCCGGGGTCTGTTTCTCCTGTGTCTCCTTTGTTTGTCCCTGTGCATGCATTGTCCTTCTCCGTGGTGAGTGCAGTACCTCAGGTGGGGACGGGCAGGAGAGGAGACAAGGACAAGAAAAGCATGCATGAACTCACACCTGCAGCAAACACTCACTTTACACCAGCAACGGTGCAGTCGTCCTTACTCACGAGCCTACAGCATTTCTACTCTGTCAGCAGTAATCCTCCCACTATCTCCCACCGCCGACTCCCCCACCCCCCTGTAACCCCTCAGCCTGCAGTGAGAGAGGGGGGAGAGGGAGATAGGGACTGCATTGCTATTCTGTCAGAGTCTCCACAAGCAAGCCATCAGTTGCAGGCGACCAGGGGCGGTGGAGAAAGAGGGAGGGATGGACGAACCCAAAGAAACAGCAAGAAGCTGCCCGCCATCTGTCCCCATTACTCAGAGGCTGTGTAAAGAAACAGGGAGGGGAGGAGAGTACATGGAAGAAATGTCTGTTTGTTTGTCAGTAGGAGAAACATCACACAGAGCTTTTTTGGAAAGATCAGTTCACTCCAGATTAAGAAACATGATTTCTACAATTCTGAATTGATCTAAGATGTTAAGATGCATGAATTTGGTCCTTTATACTTTACCCCAGAAGCCACAACTTCAGCATTGAAAACCTGATGCTTACTTGTTTTATGTATTGTTACCACAATTTAGTATCAACACTGGCACAGGTACTGTTTTAGTATTGATTACTCGCCTAAAATACCACTACCATATGAATACTCAAACAAAAATTTACATCTGTGCTCAATGTCTTTCTCTCTCTTTTCATGCCATGGTGGCACCACTTCCCGAGTCATGTGACTGTGGAGACCAATCAGGCATATTAAACAGCACAAAGCTCCACCTGTGAGCACACACAGACATATAGCACAGTTCTGTAATGGACTAAAGTATAATAATGGAGAACGAAGTCACATTATTATACATAGCTACACTTCATATAACACTTCAATTAAGTCTTAAAATAACTTAAAATTTATTGTATTTATTTGTAATATTTTAGCTTTAATGTAATTGATATGAGATTTAATCATCAAACATGATATCTAAAAAACAATTGAATTTACTGTATGGTTTTCAATACCTTCTACATGTCTTTGCTGTTGGGCAAAAACCTCCTTTCTTGAAAATCACTGCTTTCAGGAAAAAAAAGTGCTATATTACTGAATTAGTAAAGTTGTATGGTGCTGATTACAAGTAATTATTATTGTTACATTTTTATTTTCTAATTTGTTTAAACGTTTTAAAACCAACTCAAGGTGACCAAGCACTGTTTAAAAAAAAAAAACTTAATATTGTAAATTATATTTCCTTAAGACTTAATAAATATTTTACATTATCAGACCTTTCGCCTGTCTAATAATTTTTATGAACTTAGACAGTGAAAAGAAGGAAAAGAAGAACCGTTAAAGCAGTTTAGATACACAAGGAGTACAATCAGAAGTCAGATCAATTTTTTGTCATTTTGCAATCAAATACTGCTGTATGCTTAAAAAGCACTTAAGAAGTGTAATCTTCATCAGCAATGATGACTTTAGATTCATGATCACATCTGTTTTCCACCAGCAGGATCCTGATGGATAGTCATACAAATATATTTTTTATATATTTTATGTTAATATAATATATATACAATACAAAGCATATCTTTCACTAGTCCAAAGATGCTTTCCAAAGCAAATATGACAGGTGGTTGGTTGCTTGTTCCACCAATCCCATTCTAAAGGGCCAAGCAGACGGTGTAGTAGGTTAGCTTTTCTACCACACTGTAAAGTACAGAAACATTTGCCACAAACACTCACCAAAACATGTCAGAATTGGAGTTAAAATATGCTCTCGGCCAAGAAGTGCTTTTAGTGTTGTTGTCTGTTTTTCATTTAATAAAGAAATTATGTCCAGATCTGATAAAACTGTAATCTCAGTATGAGCAGTCATCTTACTCATAGCTCCCATCTCTACCTGCTTTAAAGGGTGCAGATTGGGCAGTTCAGCTGTAGACTGAGCACCATCATTGTAGACTGGAGCTTGGCGAGATGGATCTGTCTGATTACAGACATTGAATCAGGTGGATCCAGCTGCTGTGCAATGTTACTGGATCAGGGCACTTCATATTAATATACCACAGCACATGTTTTGTGTCAGAGCTTTCGATGAACAATAACACTGCTGAGCAAACACATTCTGTGTTGCTTTTATTTATAGACATTAAACTACAAGAGAAGGGAACACGTTGCAAACACACAGTACATTTATTTTACGACAGTTGTCATCCGTACCAATGTTTTGTGACCCCTATCTTAAACAACCATTACTGTGCTTTCAAATGCCAAGCAATGACTTGATGCTTCTTAATGCGCAGCTACAGCAGATTCAGGCAGATTTGATATAAGCACCTACTAAAGGACAAATAGGGAATTTATCTTGAATCCAAAATTGGTTTGAACTTTAAAACCATGAGATAATGAAAGATTCAGTGACGTGTTGCTTCAACCCTAGCACCTCATTGCATCCACTCCACACAGTTTCCAGAGCCTTTCCTCACGCTGATAGCACTGCCGCCCTGCTCTGTTGTCTGCAGGCGCCGCCTCCTTCATCTTCACTAAAGCAGATAGAAGATACAATCTGTCGCAGCCATTCACAGTCACTGGCATCCATCAGCTGACCCGCTCAGAGACATACAGGCTTTCTGTCTCATTCAGCTAAATACGCCGGCACATCAGGGCCTTATCATTTGACATGTCATCCATTAAAACACACACAGGCATACAGGCTTGGAATGGATAGCTGTTGAGCTGGGAGAATTGTGGACAGGGAGGAATGTGTTTTATTTTCCACAAAGAAGTCAGTGTTATGTTGATAAGAATACAGAGTGGACCCATCCTACAGGAGCTTTTTTTAATTTGGCCTGAAGGGATTCGGAGTTTAAGTTTTTGTGCTGCTGGAAGGAAGTTGCTCTTGTTTTTGATGGATACACTCAAACAACTGACGTAACAGGTAGATTGAAGCTAAATAATGCAGCTGAAAAAATCTGGGACCTTCTTTCAGAGGCATTATTTGCTGTGCTGGTCTTGTCCCCAACCCATTTTGTCACTGTCCAGCACAAACCTAGCCTTGCACAGTGTTGACAACTCCTCAGTAAGGAAAGTAGCTATTGGCTGTCCCAAAAGTCGCTAAAAGTCGCTAAATGACGTCATCACCTATTTTGCATAATCAGCAATTTGCATGAATTGTAATGGACGCTGTAGGAGAGAGGAATAACATCATGGGAGAGACAAAAGTGAGTAAAAAACACCCTAAATATGTTTAGAACTACAAATAATCAAAATAACTTCAACATTAACAGCATTAAATGATTTTAATGCTCGTTTTGTCCTGTATTGTTAAATGTTATAATGGCAAATTTAATCACATGATTGTTATGTGGGGTGGAATTGCTAGCTCTACAACCAACCCTCCTCCTTTATCCGGGCTTGGGACCGGCAAAGTGACCAAAAAAAGACACACTCAGGCAGTGAGTGAAATGCTTGCAGCGATAGAGTGATCCCGCTCTGCAAGCCAAAAGCGGCTTTGCGCATGCCCATTTCATTTGCAATCTGGACTCGGAGGGGTGAGGGTCTCCTCTCTGCTCTGCCTGCAGCTGGGACTGCTGCACGAGGCTGTGAGACGTCACCGCCTGTGAGTGCTTTGGGACGGGAGAGGGGCTCGCGGCAGCGAGCGCCCGTTGCTCGTTGAGGACAATAACTGCAGAACGATTAATTGATTGAATGATAATTGATTAATTGTCTGAAATCTTACCAACTTCCATTGTCAAATGACTTTACTCGGCTGAAACCTTAACAGCCCAATCAGGGAAGTCAGGCGGAGCTGCGAATGTGACGACACCAGGAAGTGACTGCCTGTTTGAAAACAATGGTGACTTCTGATGCAGTCTACATGGATGCAGCAATATCTGCAGTTTTCATCAGAAATGGACTCAATTTATTTTTTGGAAGAGGAGCGAAGAAATGTCACTTGAAGCTTGCCTTACGAGAAAATGTGTTTTGCTCTTCTCTTGACCGGGGATCACTGCTGGGAAACTGGGAGAGAACACGGACATGCCAGTTAGTCTATGGTCATCATGATTACTTAGTGATACTCGTCGAAATATGCTTTCCTCCGAAGTTTATTGAGAGACCTTGGCAGAGATTGTCTTTGTCAAGGTTCATGTCACGTATAAGTGGTAAATGAGACATTGGTGTGATATAATTTAATGTAAGACGATAGTCTAAGGAAGTTTAAGCTAACGGCTAACAACAGCCTGAGCGTGGCTTGGTCTGTAAAGGGTGTGACGAGCTGGACGATTGTGCAGTCACAAGCTGCTGTTGTTTTTGTAGGTGCTGCTCCTGAAAAAAATTTCATACAGCTCTTTCCCAGATGGACTAGTGAAATATTTCCGTGGATATATGAAACTGTCCATCTGCCGGCTCAGGTTAGCACAAACCTGCTATCGCCAAAATATCTAATTTTAGGGAGATGAAAAAATGCTTGACTTCTGAATGCATATCGTATTGTCCTGTTCACTTTTATTGTCTTTTTATTTGGTTAACGTTTATACAACCCACTTATCAACAGAGAAGGTAACCAATAGCACTATTTTCTGAAAAAAAATAAAAAAAAGAGAAAAGACACAAATTCTTGGGGATGGACTATATTGGAAGTTATTGACTCAATAGCACAAAGCTTCTTTTAACTGATATTGGCCTGTTCTTTCATGAATAATGTCCATTTGTGTAACAGTTTTGATACAGGAAAAACATTTTATTTCAGTATGTAGTGTGGTGTTAAAAGGCTTTTTGAAAATTTTTATCTTCATTATATTTCAGTTGAAGATACAGCCAAATATCTCCGTCAAATCCTGTGACTGAACTATTTGTAGATCCTCTTTTTGATTTCAACATCTGAGTCACCTCTAAAATGTCAGCAGCATTTGTATTATTGGAGAGTTTTTTTAAATCAGCTGACATGGAGGGAGGGTGTACGCGCTGGCATGTAAATATTCTCTGTATTAACTATTTGCAGACATGCGGCTAACACGACGTCGCTCAGTACTGTGGACAGCAGATGTACTGATGTTGTCAACGGCAATTTTGCCAATGATTGCTGTGATTTGAGCCACTAAAGCTATCAGAAAGTATCTATGACACATAAAAAAAATGTCACTGGGTCTGTTTGATTAGTCTGGACACCTCAAGAAGCCTCACAAACAGAAAAAACTACCATGTTTTAAATGATAAGTTTACTTGTCAATTACTAGCAGCATTAGCCCATTTAGTGTTTCCGTCACATATAAATAATGGTAGTATGGTCCACTACACAGTAGATAACTTCACAAAGGGGACATTGTTAATTATTTAATGTGCATTAAGCTACATGCTGGGTGGCATCATTTTTGCTGTCCAGCTGAACAGGGACTGAGACATCACATATGAATGGTCAACAGTATGAATCTGCCATAAGACGAGTAAAACATATTGTGCTTGACATAGCAAGGCACCTCCTGAGGATGCTTTACGTCAGACTTTATAAGCACCATGACAAAGAAAAGAAAAAATGCATTGAGACAGCTTTATAACATGAGTATAAAAGCCAACATGTGGTATAAAGATAATAAATTCTGATTTTCTGGTGTGTCTTTGGCCTTGACTCAAAGATGAAATGAGCATTAGTTATATGAGTGAGCTTAAGGTTGAGTTGGTTGGATGAGAAAATGACATTTTGAGAAAGATCCTTGAGAAATCTGGTCAGCAGGTTGCATGATAGTAAGGACAAGATTTCATATAAATACACAAATAGCTTAATAGCTCCGTACACTTTAATATAAACATTAACCTTGGTTCTACTAATTCATACAGGTTTTATGTGCTTATGCCAGAGGTAGATAATGGCTGTGATCAGTCTAAGAAATTAATCCTTTAAAACAGCAAACAGAGCTTTATGAGAAGCTGACACCAGCTGAGGTTCAAAATTGAGGTGAACTTGGACAGTTGTGAAGAAATATGAACCCATTTCTTACAACACAAAGGGAAACATAAACCAAGATAAACTAGGCTACTTAAACCAAACGGTGCATTCTGCTGACAGAAAATAAATCAGGTACTCCAGGCTCTCAGTCAGGAAGTCATGAAGCGCCCCAGATGTGGCCCTGGTTGTTGTTCACTATGCACAACATGGAATAAAATGACAGATGCAAGGCTCAACGGTTTCAAAGCTCTCTGTTTACCTGATCAGGCAATAATCATGCTTGTAATGTGTAGTCTGTCCCTGGTGTATTAAGCGGTCATAAAAAACAAATTACAGAAAAAGAGAAAATTGTGCAAAGCGAACAGAGAGATCATCTCTTCTAATACCACATACTTCACCTTTGCTGAAGTGTTGTTCATCCCTACCCGACATGCATCTTGAAATGTGGTCCCAAATACACAATTCAATTTAGCGAAATAGCAAAAAAACTGACTTTCCAATATCAACCATGCACTGTTTTATAGAATCACTGTGGCTCAGGATGGAGTAAATATTGTTTCAGTCTAGATTGAAAATAATAGTGAGTGTTTACAGCAGCAGCACTGTGGCACTATGTGTCTATAGTACTGATTTAAAGAAAAATGTATTTTCAGTTTTAGAAAGAGTGAAATATGTCATCTTGTGTTACAGTGTGGACTGCTGACGTGTTTCTTATATTTATACTAAGCTATACTTTATACTATACTTCAATACTTTTTTAACATGGCTGCGCTGTGTTGAGGCAGGTTGATCTGTAGCTTTCTTCTTTTATGACATTCTCTAGATCTAATATAGGCCTTTTCTATGCAGATATAGCCACTTACATACTTCCCACTTTTCTTGACTGGGTCTTGACTGATCCCTGACTTCAACTTGCTGGGACCTACCCACCACTGTGGCTGTAATGAGATCTCCCATTGTGACAAACATGTAGTGTCATGGCCAACGCTACATGGTGTTTAATTTATTCTGGGACTTGGATGTGGAAACTGGGAATTATGTCACATCCAAGGTAAACTGATTCCAGATGGGAGCTGGTAAAGTAAGGGTACCTGAAGATTGTCTGACCGCCTGAGTAGAAATTCTGGCCAAAGGGGGGCATTCGCAGTGATGCATCTATAATTTGCAATACAGATATCAAAACTTCTGAGCTCAAGTGGAACACACCATAAGGGCAAAGGTTTAGGCCTGCTGGATGGGTTTTTGTGAGGGAAGTGTTATCTCAGGGAGACCCTGCATTGTATACATGGGATTCAACTGAAATGGAAAAAGCAGCTGCATCTTTATAGCTACCTTTACAATATTCAGTATTCAGGCATTAAAGGAAATATAGTTTGAAAGAGTACAGTCAATCATGATTGTTAACAATTGATTATTGGCTACGTTTTGATAGTTAATTTCAAGTAATCACTGGTTTAATTGGGTGCTTAAATGCTATTACATTTCCATTATTCATTTAACAATGAATAACTGTCCTGACCTATGGGTATGTGATGGCCTTTAAGTTTTTATTCTGTGAAAAACAGCCTAAATCATGTTTGACTTCAACATGCATGGAATTGCATGAAAAAATGTTGCCTCTTCAATTTTCCCCTTCCAACCAAATGCCTGCCAGTCATTCAATTACAAATGCAGGGTTTTCCAATGGGATGTTGTCTCCCTCATCAAACAGTTCCAGTGGGCCTGAACCTTGCCCTTATTGAAATAGTATTAGCTTTTACAAGTCACTGTGTGTTGGTTGCTGAGGAACTCCGCCATGATCATAGGCAAGTCTCTGCTAGTTGCAGCCATGGACCAGTAAGGACTCAGTTAAGGATAGAAGGGAAAATTGAAGTGGCTCTATCTGTACAAAATACCCACAGGTGTACAGTGACTCTCGGTTAATAAGACACAGGGCTTTTTCAGCCTTTGGTTCAGACCTGCCCACTTAAAGGTGCTATGAGGGGAAATAAAGACTCTGCTACCCATGAGCACGTGCGCCGACTGTCATAATGCTGCGTTCCTGTAACCTCGGAAATGGGAGTGACATCATCTCCCACTTATTGGCGTTCCAGTTGATGTCAGAAAAAAACATGCTGATCTACCAGGCTATTGTTAGCTGTTGTTAGCACGCCCTGCATTATTGTATGAAGATTGTGATTATTACTAAGGCAGCGTTTTTGTAAATATAAGTCTAACAATACTATGTATACAGCTGATTTAGAGCGACACACCCCAGTCAGAAGTGCAAATAAATGGATTATTACAGGAGCTAAATAACTGTTCACACTGGGGGCATCCATCTTTGATTGTCAACTTGGGGGTGGCGAGTTCTCAGTAAGAAATTCAGACTTCGGGGAACGTTCCAGTTCCAGTTTCCTACTCGGAACCCAGAAATTCCTACTTCTGACTACAACTTAAACGCACCAAAGACGTGACAGAAGCCAAATGTGTGATTGTTGTGGTAAATGCAGCTCGGACCTTCCTCAGAACTCTGCATTGCTTTACAACTTCTTTTTTCAACAACTTACAGGATGCAAAGCGACGAGGTAATGTATCTCTTTCTAGTTACGCAGCGGTAGTTTTTGATGTGTGACAACAAGCAATTTTTGGAAAACTTATTATCATAGTTGTAGCTAGCTATATATCGCTACTTACAGCCTGATGCTCTAAGACGTGTAATATAAATAATAAAATAATATAAATTTGCTCTAGTTTTAATTGTCTTGTTCCCGAAGTTGAGTATCCAGGCCATTCCAGCTCTGTCCGACCCAACCAGAAGGCTAAGGAATAGCATTTATAGATAACCTATTTAGATGCTATAAAACTCATCTTAAAGTGTGTATTTCCATCAGGCATACATCTAAAAGTAAGGCTTTTTTGTAATTACTTAGAAACTCTTCACAGTCTCTTTAAATTGACAGCCTTTAAATGGAAATATAATTTCAGCACCATTAGCATCAAACATTTGCCATGAGTTTGTGTTACAATACAGAGTGACTGTTTGACTGTCGGATTGATTGACAAGCATGGAACAGTGCCATATTATATTAAATCTAAATCCTAGTTGATGTTAACAATGAAGCTTGAATATTTCTCTTCAGTTGTTTAGGGACTCTTGCACCATGTCCTAACACAAGTACAGTGACAGAATCAGTGTAATAATACAGAATATTATTGTGTGCAAAAGCAGTGTGCAATGTTGTGCTATAATGGGCTTAATGAATATGTTCATTGAATGAAGTCAGATTATTAATGAACAGTTAACTTAAAAGTCATATTTTTCAATCTATGAATGCATGTCCCTCCTCTGAATGACAACCTGGACCGTCCGTCAGCCTGTCAGCTCATCTCCGTTTCAGCCCATCATCTGACCCCTCTGCCATGACTGTGGTTTTTGTAATGGAAACGGATAAGTGGAGCTGAGAAATCAAGTGTCCTGATGATCCAGTCAGACTCAAAGTACTGCCGGGAAAATAGAGCAGTGGTTTGACTGTAGGGCAGACCAGAACCCACATCTCCCTTTTTTTTTACCCTATCTTTCATTCACACACCCTGCTTTCCTCTCAGGTGCAATCCAACTATCTCTGGTGGTCAGGAGTCAGGCTCCTTCAAAAGCTGTAAGTGGTTGATGGAGCTGTATTTTACAAGCCATTGTAGGAGTGCCAGGGGCCAGCTCCAGTCAGATATGATCTCCCACCAAAGTCGAGCAGCATGTGCAAGGCCCGGCCAGATATCTCAGGGGATGGAGATTGGAGGGGTGGGGGGCGGAGAGTGAAAGAGATGTCATATTACATCACAGACAGAGGTGCTGGGGATGAAAAAAAGTCCATGAATGGATGAAAAAGCTTGGTCAAAATCCTGACTCGTCATCTCTGGGAATGGGAATCTCAAGAAGAGTGTGATTCAGCAGTCACTGGGGATTCTTCAGGGAAAGTTGAATCTACCCGACATATACACATTAACATAGAAGCTTGTTTACCCTCATCAGCCTCAAAACATGTAGACCTAACGTTAATACATTTCAGGGATTCTGATACCAAGTGGAAGCCCTTGATGCAAAGTGTTAACATACTACCTCAGTGTGTACTGAAAACAATGTGATGTGGGATAGCTTGCAAACTCCTACATACACTCATACATCAGACACATTTTACATGCTCTCATGCCAAACCCCCTATTTCTCACGCTGTAAAATAAACAGAGAATGCTTTGCACCCGCTATAAGTCTTAATTTACATGCAAATAGTGCCTATCAATTGCACTATTTTATCTCCTAATCCTCAGAACTACTCACTTGAATCCAAGATGTAAGACCCAAGATTGTGATTTAAACTATATACGAGCAGTACATGGAAGAAAAAAATGCATTTCACCTGGCTCAGGTCGCTAAGAACAGAATAAATTATATTAACATAAAATTTAAACAAGAATGTATATGTATTATAAGTTACTTTGAAATGTTTAAGTCACAGAATTGAGAATTATTGCGAGTATAGCACTGCATATTTAACAGAGTTGATGAGAATGTCAGATGCTGGCACATCAACCCTAACAAAAGTTTACCAGCTGAGTGCCATCTGCTTCTGTTTTGTAACTTTTCATATGGCCGGTCTGTTAACATAAGGTTGTATTTATAATGAACTGTGAAATAATCATATTTATGTTTTACTCTTCTTTTGTTACCTGGTGGCAAACAGCTATCTTTACACTTCATTGGTAACTTTAGTAATACACAGTATAGTAGCTTTTCTAGAATTACTACAGTTAACAATTAAAAAAATAAAAACACATGTAAAAGTTGTGTAAGATATTCTAATCTTTTTTTATTAACAAGGTTAGAGTGGTGCAGGGCTAACATCATTTTAAATTGTTTATCTGGGTGTTAGGGCTGCACAGTGCTGCAGTGGATTACTGAAGGTTGCTGGTTTGACTCCTCGTGTTGCCCAGTGCCTTTCTGTGTAGAGTTTGCATGCTCTCCTTGAGTATGTGTTTTTTTCAGAGTACCGCCGCTTCCTCCTACAAACCAGAATAAAATCTTTTAGTTATTGTAGGGGGACAGTGGACAGAGCCTTAAAGAAGCAAGAAAGCAAAGAAAGACACACAGGAAAATAGACCACGGGCAAAACTCACACTCAGGCTGCCCACACAAGGCGCATGTCGCACTCGACCACAGCACCTCGTCCTGGTTGCACTTAAGCTGTGTTCACACTAAATGTGAAAAATATATTTGCGTCACACCTTCCCACAACATAATTTTGTGCATGTATTCAAATGTTTCACATTTACTGAGGAGAATTTTTATGCTTTAGACCCAAAGCCACAAAGGAAAAGGGCCAGCCTGTGTCCTATAGACACAACAAGTCGAGTTTCTGCCTTCTCAAGCGATGATCAACAATGGTGGATGTTTTTACAATCACCATCCTCTTCCTGTTCTGAAAAAGATGAAGCTAAATGACCCAGAAAAGTCTGAAATAGAAAGGAATCCATTTGATATTTCATAACATCCTGCCAAGCAACACATGGAGTTTCACCATAATGTCAGTGTGATGTTCACTCTGTTGCTTGCTGAAATTTCCCGGCCTTACTCATATTGATTCCTGGTACAGCTGGAGATCCATTCCTCCTGATGCTAGGGTACTTTCCCCAAGAGGTTCAGCACATTTTCTCTGACAAAAAACACATAAAATCAATGCTAATAGATCAGGAAACACACCGGTACCCAGTTAGCATTTTGCTAACTGCTGTTGTGATTTCTGACTCTGTCCACCTTTCAGCCCATGAAAAATGTAAAATAACTCTGAGCTTAACTTAGTAGATATTCAAAACTCATCAGTGACTTTCTTCCTGTTTCTCCTCTCTGTGGTTCATGCTCTGAACACTAAAATAACCATGTGGAAGAGCTGCAGTGATGTTTGCTCTCCCTCTGTCTCATGTAAGTTCATGTGATCCCATTCACTTTTAATTTATTCTCATCACACAGCAAACTGAAAGTTATGTTTGACAGGAACACAATTTAACATTCTTTTTTTCTGATTGTGGACCCTGGTGACAGTGTTTGGGCACTGCTGTTTAAGAATCTCACAATCTGTTGTGGAAAGACTGGTTAATCTCTCGAGCCTGTGTTTAGGCAGTGATCTGAAAAGTCATGTAAAAATCCTTTAAGACAAGGAGACCAGTGTGCTAAAAATGCTAATCATGTACCACATAGTTTGGATATCCAAAGCCAAATCCTGTCCTAAGTCATCTCCCTGGTTTCTTCTTCTGGCTGCTTTCCCTCTATTTTTCCCTCTTTATATCTTTTTCACTCCACTGCTCAAAATCTCTTACAAATTACCGCCCTTTCTGTGCTTTTTGGAGCTCAATTGCTCTCATTTTTATTTTCTTTGTCCCTTTTCCTTGGAAGTCATCTGAAAGAGTGTGGTATAATTTCTCCTCGAACCACATGTCTGATTTCATCGTTCTCCCCCTTCTTCCCTTTTCACTTCCTCCCCTTGGGAAAGTTGAATTTTCTGCCTACATGACAGAGATGTCACAGGAGAGCTGCATTTATTAGACTAATGGAAACAGTGAATAAAGCCGGCCCACCCTACCTCATCACCCCCTACTTCCCTGTCTCCCTGCACTCACTCGGGTGGCACGAGCAGCCATCAGCGCGGGTTGTCGCTTACTCGCCGCTTGGCTTCTGCTGCGGCAGCTGCAAATAATCGTCTCCAGCTCAGTAGCCGCACTAATAATCCCCCAGTATAATCTTCAATTAGAAGCGCCGCGCTAATCTCTGACAGGAATAATCATGGCGTTTAGTGTCTTTTGTGTGTGTATGTGTTTGCATTGGTAGAGCCATTTGTGTGTTTTTGTAGGAAAGTAAAGGTTCGCTGATTGACAGTGGTTGTGTGTATGTTTAGGGGGGCTTTGAAAGAGTAAAGTGAGCAGCAATTTAAGAGCTGGATTCCCTTGTTAGTGGTGAGATTATATATTATGTCGTGTTCCACGGTCTGACTTCTTTAATGGGGTAAAAAGGGGAGAAAAAAAGGCCTAATGGTTTTTGAGGCTGGGAGACAGCTGGTGGCGAAGGCTTGGAGGAAGAAAAAGGGGATGTATTTTCCCTCTTATTCTTCCTCTCACTGCATTTCTTTCTCTCTCCGCCACCGCCAATCCAATAACACCACCATCCATCCTCTCACATGCAGGAGCAATAACTTAAAGGCCGTCCCATTGGCTCCTTCCTCTGAAGAGATTCTGTGGCTGTTCTTGGCCCTGAGGAAAGAGACTGAAGAGTGTGAGATGGGCTAATTTGGTTTTCAGGGGGACCTGGGTGTTTGTCAACATCAAATAACAGCCAAATATTTCTTCTCGCCGCCTAATGTAGTGAAATATCCGTCACCCCCCACTGTGGTCAGCGCTTGGAAGCAGAGCTTACAATTTTCCTTGACAGTGGTAAAGTAATAGTGTCTCTGCTGCCAAATCATGTTTACTTACTTTGCATTCATAAATAAATTCACAAATGGACCCAATATTTATTAAACCAGTAAGCCCAAAACCCAGAGTGCAGTTTAAGAGACAAAAAGGACAGAAACATGAGCCAGTTTTCTTTATTAAACACATTTCATGACAGAGTGTCAACCATCTAACAGCCTTAGTTTTGTTTACCTTGCTAAGGTGGTTCTGTTTTTGCCAGAATTTGTTTGTTTGCTAGTTTATCAGAATAACAGAGTTAAGTTATAAACAAATTTGATACCATTTTCAGAGGGTGTTGGTCGTGGCACAAGAAAGCAGTGACTAGATTTTAGTGGTGACACAAGCACAGATGTAGATCCAGAACTTTTTTTAAGCTTTTTCTAACATCGCGAGATAGAACAGTTTTCCCCATTTTTGGTCATTACTTAACAAGGTCTAAATGTATTTTGATTATATTTTCAGGAATGTTGGTCATTTTTGACAACAAATCGCCTGACAATGACAACAGGCCAAAGTGTCTGTATTTACTCTCTGCTTGACTTGATCCACGACCCGAGTTTGTAGAGTCTCGCAGACTGACCAAGCAGAGAGCATCCCTTCTACTTTCAAACATTCAGAAGCTACTCACGATGCCTGTTGCCCTCATTCTGATGTGAAGAAAGTACCGCTCCTTTTTGGACAAAAAGCTCCCAGACAGCTCAGTGGAGGAGTCAAAATTCTTAAATGTTCAATCAAGTGTGATCAATCTCAAGTTAACTGCCACAAAATTGAAAATTTGTCACAGTCAAAATCAAAATAATCTGATAATCTTAGTATCAGTATGTCAGGATCATCTAGCCTCATTTTCATCTTTTTGTCCTTTTGCACAAACATTAACTCTGGCTCATGGTTTCATTCAAGGCCATGGTCAAAAGTCAGGGTAGTCGATCCTCATGTTCAGCCCTTGCTTTATGAGCATGAAGCTCCCATAAATTCAAGGTATTTTCTTTAAAGGAGGCATATGCTGATGCATGATTTAATACTTACATATAATATAATACATTTGAAAACAAGACCTTACACCCCCTTAATTTTCAAAAAATGAGATATTGTATTTTTTCTGATATCCTAGAACGAGATTTGATGCCTCTGAAAATAGGTCATTGTGAGTTGTCCACGAGATTTAAATCGTCGTGACGACACGAGGTACCTTTCTTTTTATTGGAGTAATCTGATAAAACACTTCCTCCTCTGTGGTGTCCGTTAGCCACAAATCCGTCACCGAGGAACACATTCGTCCAGCAGCAGTATATGGATCCCTAGCTCACACTCACTCATTACCAGCTCTGGCCTGTAGGGGGACTCAATACGCGGTCGCTGCTTTGAGCCTTCCGGAAAATACAGTAGAAGAAGAAGGACAGGCTGGCTCTACCCCCGATAGAACTGACCAATCAGAGCACAAAGGGCTGTGACGTTGCAAGGTAACTGTAGGTCATCCTGAGATCCTCGTGTTTCAACGAGAGCTTGATAATGGCCTAAAATGAGGATTTTGAGAACGCTATTGTGGGGCAATGAAGGAACTAAATGACTTGTACTGAGGGAAGAAACGCTTTACAGGCATCCTAGTCTGGCATAGTGAAAAGGAGAAACAAGCATGATATGTCAACTGTAAACTTCCATAAAGGTCCACTTTCAGTAGTTGGTTACTGTAAACTTTTGGGAGACCGCAGGTCAAAGGTAGAGCCCATTGAGCCTCATATTCATCCCTTACTTGTTAATTAACATTTAAGTCTCTTGAAAACTTTGAGGGATTTTCTCCAAACTTTAATTAAAAGTCCATATTGACTCATGTATGAACTAATTACTTTTGAAGATCAGAGCTGATGGTCATTGGCCCCTATGTTAGTGTGTGTGAATTCAGTATCTTAAGGACACACAGAAAGGTTTTCTTTAAACTCTTCACTGCTATCCCCTCTGACTCACAGATGATCTGATCACCTTTTGGAGTCAGGAGGTCAACAGCCAAGTCATCTATTACTTATGAGCAGACTATCTTTAGATCACACTGAGGGTTTTTTTTCCAGACTTTACACTCATGTCCACACTGATTCAATGATACAGAAATTAGATCTTTTAAGGTCATAATTCAACGGTCAAGGTTAAGGGCCTCCCTTCCTTATGAATGAAATATCTCAATTTTATGGTATGTTTTGCAAACTCAGTAAAAACATCTGCTCTGACTGAAGGGTGAACGAACTAGGGTTAGGATTTAACAGGTCAAGGTCACTCTGGCCTCACGTCTGTTTTACAAAACAACACATACTATCAAAAACATCCCAGCCATTCTCATTGACCCTCTCCTATGAACTTTCTACCTGTAATTATGTGCCTCAGGAAGTCATCTTACCAATTGCAACAGTTCTAGTTCACCCACTTTTTCAGTAAAATTCATCAATCCCAGTTTGCTCTGTTAAAATCTGGACTTATTTCCTCTGTTGTCATAGGATAACCATGGTTGTTTTCGCTGATTTATGTTTTCCTCAGATCTTGACTTGATTATATCAAAACCTCACGTTGACACAGCTGGTTCCCCCATCAAAACAGATTTATGCACCTTATTATCTTGGATAAACTTGTTTTCTTTCAACGCACAGTATTTTCCTCGCTTTGGGCTGATTACTGTTGCAGGCCAGATCATTACATGCCATGCTGCCATTGTCCACACTAATTAGATAATTAAGCCTGTGTCTGTGTTTGTTTGTATTTTTGTAACTCTGGGGATGCAGAAAAAAAATGAAAATATAACATTTTCAGAAAGAGGAAGATTAACATAAATGTATGGATGTATAGTTATTTAGGACCTCTGATTCTCCCCTGGGAAGAGTTAATAAGAGACACAGAGATCTCGAAGGGTGTGTCCCATTTGAGGAGCTGCAGCCTTTGAAGTGCACAATAAAAGGCCAAGTATGTCACAGCGTGTATGAAAGACCTGTTTGAAGGCCCCTTTATAGTAATAAGACAAGTACGGTCTTCTCTTCCTGCACAATGAGGGCTCAATCCAGTGCATCCATTTTGGCCCAATATTCAACAAGACTGAGGCATTTTTTAACAGATTTTTTAAAACTATATTTATTATCAGTCTGCCATTATAGTTATGAATAGGCAAACAGCACACAAAGCAAAAGTTCATTAAAAACCTTAACTCAGAGACACAGTTATGGGACTTTGAACATCTACAACTCTAAATGAATGCTTTTTCAAATTATTCTATCAGTTTAGGTCCATTAATTTCAATATACAACTGAGAACTCTGTAACTTTACTAAAAATCTTCACAAAATCTGCACTATAATGGGAGATACTTTGATGATTATGTGCCTTAAGATTTCAGCTCAGGTTTTTCTGTCTTGGGTGGAAAGACATCAAAACCAAAGGGAACTTGCAGCTTTGTAAATCACAATGACCTATTTACTCTAAATATATGAAAGTGTTTTAAAGTGTGTTTTATCTTCCTTCGAGGATTGAGACCAATATTATTTACTTCAAGCATCAACTGTGTGGGGAACATTTCTTAGCAATAATTTTCATGGTGTCATGCATTACCTAGTTTTGTTGAATCTTCTGAGATGAGATTAGTAGGTCAGGTTTGGGAACACATGCCAGGTTGCCAGGTTGCCATTTATCATTCCTGATGACTCGTTTGCACCGCCAGCAATGTCAACATTGCTTTATTTGTGGGTATTTACATGCTTTGAAGCTCAGGAGCCAAAGCATTCAAACCCTACACCCCAAGGCTCTGCAGACAAGGCACAGCATCCCTTTCAGCTGTGTTTCCAACTGCCATGAACAGCAAGGTACGCAATTACTTGTGGTCTGCTTGAAGAGAGGTTTTTTTTTTCACTTCCAAATGCACCAGAGTTCAATTTGCTGTAGGTGTGAATTGGATCTAAGCCAAACAACAACCAAAACACAATGTATTGTAGATTGGGTTTGGTCAAATGTTTTAGAGTAGGCAACAGTAAGCAAGCTTAAGTAACATTTATTGACAATATCAAATTTTACAACACAAATTCTGCCAACAACCTGTTATTTCTCACTCATCAGGCATAGCATTTATGACCATTAACAGATGAAGTGAATCACCCTGATTATCTCTCTATCATTGCACCTGTTATTGGGTGATGAGCAAGCAGAAGGATTTGCATCAGTTGGACAAGAGCCAAAGTGTAATAATGAAGCAACGAGGTCAGAGCATCTCCAAAACCAGAGCTCTTGTAGACTGTTCTGGGTCTCCAGTGGTCAGCATCTAACAAAAGTGGTCTGAGAAAGGAACAGTGGTGAACTGGGGCCAGGGTAGTGGGCAGCCAAGGCTCACTGATATACACATGGGGAACGAACACTGACTTGTGTAGTCTGACTGTTGCTCCTATTGCTGAAGTTTTTAATGATTTGTCTGACAGAAAGGTCTTAGAAGACACAGTGCATTGCAGTTTGTTGCATATGGGGCTGTATAACCAGGATGGCAGGTGGTCATAATGTTATGCCTGACTGGTTTATATCCTGGTCATGGTGCAACAAAAAGCCAAATAGCAGGAACAATGGCAGAAGCTACAGCCCCAAATCAGTGGCAGATGGCTACTTTTGACAGGTTTTGGTCAGCATGGCAAAGGGGCGGTCTGCATGAAAATTAACCAAATGAAAAATGTGAAAGTGTTCCAACTTCACCCAGGAACCAAACAAACTTTAAATGGGAAGCCATTTTATAGCTGACCATCTTTGGTAAAATGGTGTTATTATGTCTTTTATTTATGACTACATAAATATCAGATAAAAAGGTACAGAACATTAAATGTAGAGAAACCTATGTCTGTGTTTTCTTTGGGTTCCTGAATTGAAAAGTCTGCTCCTGGGTCCATACAGTTTAATGAGGATGGGTTCTTGCATAAGATGTAAGCTGGCAAACATGTCATCCTTCAGACTGCATTATAGAAATTGCAGTTTCTGAATCAACTCTTGGAGTCTTGGGTGTGAATCTTTTGAATTTTGACCTGTTGCTAATCATTAATGTGCATTATAATCTGCATGACCCTCATTACTAAAAGGGTCTATTGAGGCTGATGTGTGTCAGTGAGCATCTCTGTCATATACAGACTTTTATTTATTATTATCTCTGTTTTCTGTTTGTAATGTATGTATGGTCTGTGTGGACTGAATTGCCATTTGGGAGAAATAAAGTTGTCTAAACTAACTTAACTAAACTGAATCTCTCCCACTCTTAAATTATCTGAGCCCTGAGTTGGGATGACAGTCATCCTGCAGTCACATGTCATGTTGATGGCCTTAAATCAGCAGCCTGAGTCATCTCGCATTAGATTTATGGTGACCTTTGACCTCTCTTTTATGTTTATAGATGGGCTGGTGAGTGAGGGGGAGTTCCTGGACATAACAGAGATCAAGAGGCAGCAGGCCGAGGACTATGAATGCATCACCAACAATGGAGTCGCTCCGCCAGATCAACGCAAGGTTAAAGTCACGGTCAACTGTGAGTGCACCCTCGCACAACACACAACAGCCAAGTGGTGATGATTCAACCTCCATGCTATAGCATAATGATATATTAATAATGTATGTAAATGCAGTAGATACATTAGTATGTATGAATTCATGCATCTTCATTCTGTTCTCTCGAGGGTTTCTCTGTGACCTTGTTTGCAGCTTCATATTGACCTGACTCAACCTTTCTCCAAAGGCAGATGTAAACTAATTGCTGAATTCCCTCTTTTCTTCGCTCACTTACTCCACCAGATCCTCCCATGATCACAGACATGAAGAACATGCCAGCACATTTGGGTAAAACAGCCATCCTGCGCTGTGAAGCTATGGCTGTCCCACCAGCTGTCTTTGAGTGGTACAGAGACGACCACAGGTGAGACTCCAGAGACTACAGGTTTATCGATTATTAATCTAACCCAGTAATTTTGGATGCATGTTTTAGTATTTTTGAGCTTTGGTTCTCAATTGTGTTTGTTTTGTTTGCACTCCAAATCAAGCTTTTAGTTAACTAATGGCCCTTTTCCACTAGCACGCCTTGGCCCTACTCTACTCGGCCCTACTTGATTTGCAGCATGTTTCCACTAGCCTGGTACATCCTAAAACAAGCTAGTTTTAGTACCTACTCCGCTCTGGTTCCTAGCAAGCAGAGTCAATACTAAAAGATGACGTCACTGACTGCCAGCTACTGATTAGTCAGACAATGTCGTCATCGATGAGTCATGAGCGCGACGACCTAGCATGCTAGCGGTAGCTACCATTAGCTTACCCTCATAGGTCTTTTCTTTGCAGCTCAATTGCTCTTCATTGTGACTTCATTCTGTTGTATAGCTTCCAAAACTCTCCTGCGCTTCTCAAGGGGTATTTCTTCCACCTTACCACCTGCAGCCTTCTTCTGTTTTCCTTTTTCACATGGTTTGTGACAAAAAGCCACAGATTGTTGTGTCGCGCTCAAAATAACGTCACCGCAGAGCCGCTCAGCGACACTGCGCCCTGTTGGGCAGGAGACTGGGGCTAATGGAAATGCAGCACAAGGCGAGTAGAGTAGAGCTGGGTAGAGTCGAGTAGAGTAGAGTAGGGCTAATGGAAAAGGGCCATTAATGCCTAAGAAAGAAAAAAAACACAAGTTTTTTTTTCCACACACACACACAAAATTGAATGGTTTTCAAACTTGCATAAGAATGACCCTAGTTATTGAATTGTTTTTACTGTACCCTTGAAAGGGACTGTCCTCCATTTTCTTGAGGTGTACTACCTTGTTGTAGGGGTCACGTATGTCTGTGTGGTAGGGTAGATTAGATCAAGTAATTATTAGCACCAGCATGCATGGGCGTTTAGAGTTTGCATGGAGGGGGGCTAGCTCTGACCAGCCTCTTTGAGGGGGCATGGTGGCTAATTAGACAAAACTCCCGAGGCTGAAGGTCACCACCTGATGACCCCAGTGATGTTCTGGCTCTTGCAGCTCATCAGTCTTGAAGTGGAGTTGGAGGGCCAGTAACGGGTCATATGATAGAGAAAATAGCATCAGCATTGTTATTACTTGGCAATGCCAGTGCTAGCTTTCATGTACAGAGGCTGGTTCAGTTGTGGGCGGAAATACTGTGGCAACGAAGGGCCATGCAGATGAGTAGGTAACTCCTCAGAAATTTCTGTAGATGCTAGCAGGGTTAGAGGTCTCTTCACTGAGTGCTTATCATTTCATTTAAGGCAACGGTACCTTTAATTCAGTGTTTTTACCCATAGAGCAAAAATCCTCCTCAGATGTTAACTCCTCTCAAAACAGACCCAGTAATTAACTCAGTTAAATTCAGGATAAATATAAATCTGGTTAAATTTGTTTTATTTCCTGCTATTTTTTGAAGGCCTTTATGAGCTGCAAGTTCGACTACCTCTGATTAGAGTGCACAGCTCTACATGATGCGAAACACCAGACTGAACACACTCTAAGATAATTAGGCCTTTTTGGAAACAATTCTACCTCGTATAAATAAACAAAAAGGTTTGAAATGTCCCAGTTCATAACTTTATCTTGTGAGGTGTTTCAAGACTGGTCTGCTAGGATGAATGTTCCAGCTGCAGCAGTTTCTAATCCTTAATCTGACACATGTTAAATATTTATGATCAAACATCCTGTTCTTCGAGAAGCACAGTGAATAAACAAGTCTGCACTCTGCAGTTTGTCTCATGAACAAATCTTTAATCATTCAAAAAAGCTAACTGAAAAGACGAAAATTAACAGCACGAATCATTCTCAATCGTCTCGAGCTTACTCTGTTAAGATGCAGATAAACTAGAGATCAGTGGTCCTTAACCTTTTAAGTACCACCTCCAGGTTTTATGTTGTACAGTTTAGTCATGGATCAGCCTTCACTTAGGAGCGAGAGGAGGATGCAGAAAAACAAAACACATTCGGCATATAACTCACCATCACACTGGTTCAGAAAGAGTTATGGACCTCTTTTTTTACCCCAGATAAAGAGACATTCTCAAGTTCACTCCTCAGCTGCTTAAGTTGACTAACTATCACCTGTTGACGTGGTAACTACTCAAGTCTTTACATCTGTAAGTTGTTATCCCTCAACAGTTCAAGCTTATTTGATGTCTCCATTGATTATTGATGGGTATTTATGCCAAGCTGAGCACTGGAGATGTGACTGGTAGGGCTGGGCGATATTACCTGATCTCAACATAACGATTAATTGAAGCTCTTACCTCGATTATGATTAATGAACAATTATTTTATGCTATGCTGGAACAAATTAGTGGTGATACCACTGGTCATCGACATAGTCTTTATGCAGTACTTACACATAACTTCTTTCTGCTTGATGTCCTATGCACAGAATCCAAAATGTGCCCAAACAATTGAGACAGTATTTTTCTTGGCTACTAGGTCCTCTGATAGATTGCCGCTTGTCTGCTCCATGTTGGTCGCACATCCTTCGCTTTTGGCAAAAGTGAACATAGACTATATGGAGGGGGCGCGGTCATGTGACTTACACAGGGCAAATAATCAAAATAATCGTCATGAGTAAAATTACCTTGATTATAGGGTCTAAATGTCGATTTTAATTATTTTTTGATTAATTGCCCAGCCCCAGTGACTGGTGCGCATTTCCTGAGTTATTTGGGTCACATACTCTCTGGTCTGAAGACATTTCGCCTCCTCTCCAAAAGGCCTCTTGAGCTCTAAGAGTTGACTGGGTTAGAGCCAGAACACAAAGCCTGAATCAACCAGTAAAATGCAAATGGCCTTGGTAGTCACCTGAGAGTCGTTGACCTAGTTTCCCCCTGGAGGTAGGACTTGTGGGCTTATGCAGGGTTGTTTGAGTCACATGCTTTCTGGTCCTTTGTTCTCTGGTGGAGTTGCTGTTTGATTTTTTTTGTTAAAGGGATCTAAAACTGCATTGGGTGATCGAAGGTGTCTTTGTCCTCCACCTCTGTTCAGTAACATTTTCTCCATTTTCACAAAAATGCTGCCTTTGCACCTCTCTCAAAACATTGGTCCTCTCTGGATAAGATAGACACTCATCATCAAAAGAATGTCCTGTCTATTTTAGATGTAGGAGAACAGCTGAGTCCTGTCCACAGAAGGTGGCTCTCCTATACTGTGCAATGTGTAGCTCTTGTTTGTTTCCTGATGTACAGATTGTTGCACTCTTTATCAAATTCAGCGGCATAGACATTGCATTGCTTGTGTCTGGGCATTCTGACCTTGGGATGAATTAGCTTATGTCTCAGAGTGTGTAAAGCTTTGAAGTGTACAGGAATGTTGGGCTTGTGAAAGATCCCTTTGAGTTTTTCAGATACTCCAGACAAGCAGGGAATTACAATGCTGTGATGTGTGTTGTTCTCTTCTTCTCTGACAGTGTTCTGTCTCCTGGAGGTCTTGGTGAATGCCCAATCAGGGTAGCCTCATACTCTTAGTGCTTCCCGGCGGTGTTTCTCTTTGTTTTATGTGTCTCTAAATCCTGATGACACCAAAGGATCGTAAGAATCAAATAAATAGTACTGGTCAGAATGAGTGGGTTTTCACTAAACTTCTATGTTGAGGCTTCTTCCATGTTTATATTTCTGGCTCTTCCCCAGTCAACTCTCAGGACCGAAGAAGCTTTGGTGAAGAGGCAAAATGCCCTCAAGCAACTGCAAGACAATGTTTCCAATTGTAAAAAATAGATGCCAGTTCTTACACTGTAGATGTCTCATGAACAAATCTTTAACCATTCAAAAAAGCTAACTGAAGATTAATCATTTCTCAATCATCTCAAGCCTAATCTGTTAAGATGCAGATAAGCTAGAGATCCATGGTCCTTAACCTTTTACATACCACCTCCAGGTTTTATGTTATATAGTTTAGTCATGGATCAGCCTTTACGTACTACAATTATAGGCATGACACATAGTTGGCCATTTCATCAGGAACATTCCATTCCCATTATCATTATAGCTGTTAATGTAGATATTAGCATGATCTCCCTATCCATGATCGATACATCTACAGTATCTATTTTTTTATCACCACATAGGCATGAGGTCCCTCTGAAAATGGGATGTCACATCTCAAGAGGCCTTTAACACATTTATACTTAACGGAGACAAATATGGTTGGGATGCACTTGTGGTCTGGGCATCCATGAGTTCGTCACTACCATAAATTCTTATTTCAGTAAGAATATCATTGGTTATACTTCTATAAAATGATCATCACAACCATTTAGACATGAGGACCCTCCTGAAAACGAGATGTAGCATCTCAAGAGGCTAACCTCTACTAAATCAGACGACAGGTCTATGGTTCATGAATCTGTCACTAACTTTAGTTCTTACTTCAGTCCACTTGTCTCCTCTTACCTCCCTTCCTTTGCCCACACACCCAACACAGCATCGTGTGGATTTGCTGTTCATCATGAGACTGGCTATATGGATTCATGTTGGGTGTTGGATGTATATATTTATATATATATGTATATGTGTATCTTTAATGTGTGTATAATATGTGTATCTCTTGTAAAGTGTCTTGAGATAACACTTGTTATGAATTGGCGCTATGCAAATAAAGATTGATTGATTGACTTAGGAGCAAGAGGAGGATGAAGAAGAACAAAACGCATTTGGCATATAACTCACCATCACGCTGGATCAGAAAGAGTTATGGACCTCTTTTTTACCCCAAATAAAGAGACATTCACAAGTTCACTCATCAGCTGCTTAAGTTGACTGACTATCACCTGTTGACGTGGTAACTACGAGAGAATGTTTCCAATTGTAAAAAAAAAACACCTCCTATCCCCATGGGTTCATTCTGTCCTGATTGGCAGATCAGTCTTCTCAGTGGTCTGTTCAGTGTGGTTCAGAGCCCTTTTCAACAGCTCTACATTCTTTCTACAGCCTCTCTTCTGTGCTGGGCTTGCTACCCATGTAAATGAACTTGAACTGCAGATGAAACAGTGGTACAACATTACAGTGATGGGTCGAGTTGGGGGACCAGCTGTTTCAGGCAGCAAATAGGGCTGCTTACAAATCCATCCAGTAGTTTTACATAATCTTGCTAACAAACAAACAAACTGACAAACATGCCAGAAAGACATAACTTTCTTGGCAGAGGTCAAATAGATTTCAATATATTGTTTTGGCACATTAGTTCTTCCCTTTTATAATTCCCGTTGTTCTTTTTTGTATTCGTGGAAATCCTGATTTGTCATCTCTACAGTGAGGATCATGCATTAGTGGAATGAGTAATATAGCTAGATAGCACCCAAAAAACAGTGCATAAATACCCTCATACCCTGAAAGAAAACATAAGGTTCCTTGCAGAAACAGGGGTGATGAACTGTTTTTTTTTTTGTTTTGTTTTGTTTTCTAAAGGGAATGTTGTCTTCCTTGGACACCCACTTGCAGTCTGTCTTTTGCAACACCAGACTCCCAGAACTTGGTCCTAAATTTGAAGTTCTAACTCAAAAAAAGCTGCATAACAGAACACCAGCTTTCACTTGCAGGGGCATTTGGCACTTTTTATTCTTCCCCACACATTTGGCTTTGTTGCTTATTCCAAAAATGCACACTCCTTACAGGTTGTACCTCTTATAAAGGTGATTATCAGGCTTTCCAATGATATAAACACAACACAGATTGGTATTATTAGAGGAGAGAAATAACTGACCAAAATAACATCTCCAAACTTTATTTGAGGAGTATATAAAAGTAGATTATGCAGTTCAGAAAAACAGAGAACAGAGCAAAATTTAACCCACTCAAGCTTAGCAAAAATAAAACCCATTTATTCCTTATTTTCCTTGAGAACGTTGTTGTTTTTGAGGAACAAGACAGGGTGAGAAGAGATTATCACTTTGACATTTCAGAGAGAAAAACAATAAGAAAAGCTGATGATTTTCACACATAAGCAGCATTTTCACACATTCAGCCAGCTAACAGTGGACTTGGCTGCTTCACCTTTTACATTATTGTAGGTCTGAGATAATTGTGTGTGCTTTTGTCATCCCCAAAGACATATTATCCTGCTGGAAACTCTCTATTACCTTCACATAATCTGTCCCTCCAAGTTTGTAAAAGGTCCCACTGAGCATTGAAGAGTCAGGGTGATTTGGCATCGGGCAATGCGAGACGCAGAAGTACTTAGACAAGCTTTTGCCAGCCAGAGAGAGCTGTTAATAGTGTATAATGGGCCCCAGCAGGAGGCCTCTGTTATTTATGGACTGTTAGATTTCACTATTAGTACAAGGTGAGATGGAGGGGGTGGAGGAAGGGTGTGCCTCAATTCCTCCAGGGAGTTAGTGGGAAAAAAAGCCACCGAGTCTCTAGGTGTGATGTTATTTTGTGTTAATGCTCTTTTTTCTGTCACATTTCTTTTTCTCTTTTTGTCTCCTTTCTGCTTCCCCAACCACCCACCACCCAGACCGGTTGAAAGTGACAACACCCTTAGGATCAAAAACGAGAAGACGCGCTCGCTGTTGCTGTTTACCAATGTGACAGAAAAACACTTTGGCAACTATACCTGCTTCGCCTCGAACCGTCTGGGGGCTTCCAATGCCAGCATGCTGCTGTTTCGTAAGTAATGGCATTCAAGTGCACACAGGTGCAGACCCATGTACAGAAACTTGAGCCCCTCTGTCGTTCAAGTACAGTAAAGTGTGTGTTAACATTCTGAAATCATGATCAACAAATTCTTATTGCATCAATTTTGAATGTGGAACCTGCAAGAACTAGTGTAAAACACCAGGTAAGCACAAGAAACACAACAAAACATATGGGGAAAAATAAGAAAACAAAACAGCATGATGAATGAAACAACCGAAAATAAAATATTTAAAAGCATGACAACAAAGTAAGAAGCACAACATGACTAAGAAACATTTAACCATGCAGAGCTGATAGATCTGCCCAAAATAATGTCTATAATCAGGCAAATCCACCTTGCCAAGCTCTAATCTACAACTATTGTGAGCAGCCCAAGGCTGAATGGCTCAATCAGTCCTTCAGAGCAGGAAGAGGTTTAAGCTACGAGCGAGACGGCAACAGGAAGCCACTGCATGTACATAGAGCAGCATAGTTGTTAACCACTTCAGTGGCCTTTTATCAGATCTAGACCACATTTATTTATTGAATGAAAAACAAACGACACTACAACATAAACTCATGTTGTGTCCTTTATCTGATTGGCCTGTAAGGAATGTGATTGATGGAATGATCATCCAATCACCTGCTAGATATGCTTTGAAAGGTTTTGCCCATTCCCAAAATCAGATTCAGTTGACAAAACCACAAGCCCAAACACAAAAAGATACAAGTAAAAACATGAAAATAAATTACGCTGTTCAACCACAGTTAAAAAACAAACAAACAAAAAAGGGCAGGTACAAACTGGAAATCACAACAAGTCCAAAACTCAACAAGGAACACACAAAAAATTGTTGGGTTATTTTTTCAACCCAACAGCTGGGTTGAGACTGTTGGTTAGTTTAATTGGGTTGTTTTCATTAAATTGGGTAATCTAAATACCCAGATTGCTGGGTTATTGTAGTTGAGTTATTAGCTGTTGGGTTGTAATTTTCATTATAATGTGTTGGGTTATTTCGGACTACCCAACATGTTGGGTTGACACTCGCGCATGCGCGACCAACAGCTACCCCCAGGTTACCCCCACTCATTCGACCCCCCCCTCAGCTGCTTGCAGTCTGGACGCTGGATGGGCAAGTCTTGTTATGGCCCGACCAAATCCCGTGAGAAGTTCTGAGGAAAGAGAAGAAGAAGTCCGCGATTATCTTCGCGGGTTTCTAGGTGCAGTACCGCCATTTAGCTATTCTTTCACCACAATGTTCAATTTATATTAATAAAATGTATATAAAGCTCACTGTAGTAACCGTGTATGTTGGCTATCCGAATTCAATGTGACATGGGCGTCGGTGGCACAGTTGAATAGTGCGCTTGGTTAGTGACCGGGAAGTTGCAGGTTCAAGCCCAGCTCAGGGCGACACATGGCGATGTGTCCTTAGGCAAGACACTTAACTGCTGCGTCAGTGGCATGTAAATGGGCATGAAAGGGCGTGAGGGTTAGACTACTGATGGATAACTCACATAGAAACTCAAAACCATCAGTGAATGAATGTGAGAGTGAATGGGTAGGTGTGACCTGCGGTGTACAGCAGCTTTGAGTAGTCAAAGACTAGAAAAAGCGCTATATAAGCTCAAGTCCATTTACATGAGCGTGTGAAGCAGTGATTGTGAGCTCCTGGTCATTTGTAGTTAACGTTAGCGATAGCTTCTTGTGGGTAACGTTGGGTTATTTGAGCAACCCAACTGACTGAGTAAAAAGAACCCAACAGTGTAGTCAAATTGAGCCTGTGGTAAATAACCCAACTGTTGGTTAAAGGAAACCAACCCAACTTGATGGGTCAAAATAACACAGCATGTGTTCTGTCCAATATTTAACCAGTGTTGGGTTAAAAAATAACCCATATTGGGTTGTTTTTAACCCAACATTTTTAAGTGTGAATGAAACATCTAAAAAAAAAAAAAAACAAATGTAGTCTTTCACAAACACCAAAAAAAGACATATTTCTAAACAACAAACCAAAGAAGAAAGAAAATACAAGGGGAAAACACAAAGACAAATTTGAAAGAAAACGGAAAAAACAAGTAATAAAAACAACAACAGCCAGCATTTTCAATATTAGCAGTGGCATTGATTCTGTTGTGTTTATATAGCAATAAAACAAATCAGACTTGGTGAAATAGGACTTTTTGAGTCACTACATTGATGTAAGACATTTCCGGGTGTATGTTTTAGTGGTGAAAGTCATTAAAACAAATTAATCACATTAAGTTGTATTTCTCTGTTGATGGATGTTAACTTAGCAATGCCAACCACTGGCTGAGCTATCATTTACTTTTGTTTTCAGGAACAGAAACAGAATTTAGCTAAATTGTTGGAATAGGTAGGGGAAAGCACACAGCTTTCATTACGTAATTGAAAGAAAATGTATCATTTTTTTGTGTTTCATGCAGCTTTGCGTTGTAGAATTATTAATGCTGATGCAAACTTTGGCCCAGTAGGTGGTAGTAATGAATCTTCTGTGAAAGTTGCCACCCTCTGGAGAACAACATGGAAGAATCAGCTTGGCTAGTTGTCGCATACTACAGATTATCAGACGTTTGACAGTCATACTGCATCCCTCCATCTATAATTTAACTGTACCGCTTATCTCCTTGGGGTCACAGAGGGCAGGAGCCTGTCCCATCTGACACTGAGTAGGAGGTAGGGTGCACCCTGGACTGGTCATGATTACTGCAGAGCAAACAACAGCCTAAGGTCAATTCAGTGTCACCAAGTATTATTGATAATGCTAACTTTGTTTGTATAGTACTTCAAACACTTTGACAAACTACAGAAAAGTATAAGAGCTTAAAGGGATAGTTTAGGTTTTAAATGTGTGAGGTTGGCAGGAGCATGAGCTTGAATGTGTGCCACAGAGTCACAGCTCAGTTATTTCTCTGTTCAGAAATCTCAGGAACAATGCTAATGTTATCCATTTCGACCAACAAATTCACTGTAAAAATCCAGTTTATTCCATTTGGTAGAGTTTTTTTTCCTCTTGTAATGCAAACTATGTCACTGCAGGTGGAAGGACATGTAAGCTGTGCCTGTCTTCAATTACTGGCTAATCAAAGCAGCTTGGCAGTGTGAAATTAAGTGGGTGTTCAGAAGCTGTTTGTAGTGTGTGACGACCCTATGCTGTTTTTGTCACTTTTCTCCCAAAATTCTTTTAATTAAATGAAGTTTGGCACCATGTTTAGCAGCTTAGTAAAAGGTGCCATGTTCATCTGCTCTACAAACCCCTTCAATATCAATAAAAGCAAATAAAAAGCAAATAAAAGTGATTTAGCAGGACTTGGGCCTTTAAAAAGATTCAGTTGTCATAGTACCTACACTGTGGTAATGGCGTTTGCAATGTGTGGTTGATGACACAGATGAAGTAGATAAGTCAAACACAGATGTTCTTACAAGTAAAAGAGTTTCTGTAGCTCTTATTTCCAAAAGATCTCACATTTATCTCTTGTGGCCATCAATCAGCATGTGTGAAAAGCTTGAACAGACTTGACACACTGGCAGAAAACGATACATATGCAACGACACACACTTCCTCCCTCGTCTCCTCTTCTCATTTTCTCACTCTGCACAGCGTTTTCTCTGCCCTCTCCTCCCTCCTACTCCCCCATTTTCGTTATTCTCCGCCCCATTAAAGCTTTGCCTTCCTATATTACCACCTCACTCTCCCTCTCTCCCTCTCTCGCTCATTCACACTCAGACACATTCTGCTGCTCAGCTCCAGTCCCGTTACGCAAGAAGTTGTCATTTCACTCCAAGCCCAATTCACATTAACCGTCCCCAATGAGCGATTTCCTACCCTCCCATTCCCTTCACCCTCCCTTCCTTCTCTCCTTCCCTCCCTCCCTTTAGTGCATTCAGCATTACCATCTTAAGTGAGTCCTTCATCTATACCCCCCACCCCACCACCCATTCTTCTTTCATTCCTTTACCCATTATCTCGGCCAGTCTTCCTTCAATGACTCACTCCCTCCGTCAGACCCATACATCTTCCCGCTCCCTTTTTTTCTTCCTCCGCTGCTGCCACTTCTGTCAGCCTATCTCTCCATCATCTGTCCTTCTGCCTCCTCTTTCCTTCCTAATCTCCTCTTGCCATCGTTAGAACACAACAAACCCCCCTCATGTGCCGGATGGGGCACAGAAGGACGTACCACTGGATACTTTTGTGGCATTTCTATTCATGTGCTGTACCTCTCCAACTCTGGAGCCTTTGACTTTTTCCTCAAAATCGCGCCTCCTTTGTTCACCATTTTAAAGTGGCCACATGCCACAATTTAACAACCACAACTCAATGTCACGTCAAAATTGGCACATTATTGTAATTGCCTTCAACCGTTGAGCCCATTAGTGGGGCCATTGGCAGCCTGTGCTTGCTTTTACTCTACGCTGTCACATTTGGTTAGATTTTGGAAACGTACTTGACTGTATAATGGCACCAAAGAAGGAAAAAGAAGGTTAATCAAGATTTACGATCTGCTCGAGGTTCCTGCCAGTCAAAAAGAAGCTAATTTTTCTCGCCACTGTTATCAAATGATGCCAGTTGAATGTCAAGACCCGATACAGACAAAGAAGTGCACTTTTGAAGAGCAATTTACGGATTCAATTCTTTCAACATTGACTTTGTTGAAGGGATTCTTGATTTCAGATGTTTTTGAAAAGACAAAGGCATACACTTTGATGAAATAGTGCCTTTTTCAATAAGGCCGCCGAAGCAAACCTCTAAATTGGATTGTGTTGTCTGAATCAAATCAATCAGGTCATTAACTTGGTAGCTTTTGGAGGGTTTGAGCACTAGTTTTGTCATAACCTTTCTATTCTAACATTTGTACAATGCATTGCCTCTGCCCTAGGAGGCTGTTTCTGGTTTGTTTGCCTGTCCATCTGTCTGTCTATCTCAAAAAGTTCTCAACAGATATGGATAGGGGTGCGCGATATGGCAAAAATATCATATCATGATTTTTAAAAAATAAAATCACGATTTTATCACGATTCTTTTTTACTTTGATTTTTCTAGACTAATTTGCATGTTTGACCATTATTTCCCTATGTTTAACATATAAAACATGTAACACCCCCAAAGAAAAAAAAGGACAATTAAAGCCAAAGAAACTTTCTGAACAGGTTTTAATTTAAAAAGTGCAGTTTTTATAAAAACGTGCAATAAATGTAAACATAAAAGGTAATGAACAACAATATCAACATTATCTCTGAAAGTGCAACAATTCAAAACAAATGTTATCTAACTGCAATGTCTATAACCTGAGTGAATAATACAGCTGCTTTAGAACAGATTTTTGTTCAGACATCTTCAAACTTTTATCTCCTTTTTTCTTTCCACCATGGCTTCACGCTACATAACCAAACAGGAGATACTACCATGCACTGCGCGTAATGTGCTACGATTGGCTAGTCGGGTGCGCGTCAAAGTCTCTTTGTCCACACAGACGATCTGACGATCTTTCTGCTTTATGGCGATATTAAATCGTTATAATCCTTAACAATTTAATATCGTCATATCGCACACCCCTAGATATGGATCAGATTTTCAGGGTATGTTAGCCATGGCCGAAAGAAGCACATACACAGTCAAGTCAATCAGTCAGTGTCCAGAGCCTGTGACTGAATCCTTGTCTTGTGCATACCAGCAGCACACCTTTACACTGGTTGGCTGAGAAAAACCAGCAAGTCTATTTTTTAGCTTTGATCCTGCATCAATTTCCACCAAGAATAACAACCCTAAACATGAAAACAAACTCTTAAGACATTTGGATTTCAGAGTTTGAAAATACAGCAGAAATACTTCCATCAACATTGATACAAACAGCAAATTAATGTCAGACAGGCAATATCACCTGTTATTCAAAAGAACTCTTCCTATTGGTATGTGAACTGACAATTACTTGAAGTTGTGATCCTCTCATGATCTGATGATCTTATTTATCAAGCTCATCAGGGCTGCACTCCACTGTACAGTGCTTTAAATATGCTTTCAGTGGGCAAGGACAAGTGCTGTTAGTTGAAGTAAAGCCACAGCACCAATAGGATGCTGACAGATTTTGTTAAAACTCACAGTTTCAGTGGAAAAAGATCCCTGGTATGTTGGAATTTAGGATGATGGGACAAGAACTTCAACTAGAAATCATAAACATACTTGAAATGTCTGACATGGTTTGGATGTGGCCTGTGGCTCCTTCACTCCACATCATTCCACACTCTTTCTTCCTTACCTTCAACTCTATTTACTGTCCTGTCTCTCAAATAAGGCATAAAAAGAAGAAAAGAACAAACTGTTGTGCTGGAAGAATTCACCCTCTGGGCAGAGTTAGGGCTGATGAATAAGAGTGTTGCAGGTTTTCACATTAGTGAATGCACTAAACATTATATAATGCTTTCTTTTGGATTTAATGGTCCAACCAACAACACGAATATCACAAAAATTAGGATTTTATGATTTTAGGAGAAGGTGGTTTGCTTAGGTGGACAAATACTTTTCCCCTGCTTTACTGAAACGTGCTAACTATTGAAATTCAAAAGTGAACAATGCCATTATTAACCAAAGAAAGCTTTCCCCTTTGGCCTAAAAGAGATTTATCTGAACTGAATATTTGAGATAACTTCTGAGTAATTTTGTTTTTAACACAAGGTAATCTTATAATAAAACAGTGCTCATGAGCTGCATTAATTCTGTAGTGTTTTCTAAGCCCACTGTAAATCCTAATGCTCTAAACCTATCTTTATGACTTTACCACTGTCACAGCTTAAATGTTATGCACAGTTTAAGAGTACACAGTAAAATGGCTTTCAGATGTTCTGTAATGAGGTGCAAAGAGTGTAAATCTGTTTGAAATTACAAAATGTGACACAGTAATGTGACTATTGTAAAACACAGGCTTTGTGTTAATTGTTTTGGCTAATTAAACCAATGCTTCAGAATACATTTGGTTAATTAACTGAACTATTTTTAAAATGTGGACAAGCTGCCACAAACAAACACTCCTTATATTAGCAGGGTTGGATTTTTTCTGCTTGTAAATAACACGCCTCTCCTCCCCTGCCTTCTCGCCTTTATTTGTCCTTCTGTCTGTTTTTTCATCCAGGACCAGGGGCCATACAGGGTCGAGGGACCGGTTTACAAGCAGGAGTGAGCGTCGGCGTGTGTGTTTGGATTTCCCTCTCCTCTGTTCTCCTGATGAGGGTGTAAAAAGATGGAGCTCCACCTGGAATTCTCTACGTCTGTGAAAGCCCCGCCCAATCCCTGCCCCCTCCTAACCTCCCTCACTGCCCCCCTCTCTCTCTCTTTTCCCCCCTCTCTGGATGGAAGGAAGGAAGATGGAAAAGAAATTCTTTAATTACAAACCCATCACTGTGAACAAAAAGAATATGCATTAATCCAGGAGCCATTGAATCATCACATACTAAATCAACCCCAGCCCAGAAAAAACACCCACAATTCAATTGCAAGGTCGAAAACTGTCCCCACCCCCTCCTCTTCCTCGCTGTATCTCTTTTTCTGTCTCCCAGAATGCCTTGCAGAGTCATCTGGCTTGGTATTTCCCCATCACCTTTCATTATAACCACTTGGCGGATGTTGATAGAGAGTGTATATTAATGATTATTGTATCAGTAATAGGTAATCTAACAACCGGACGATCATGTATGTAATATACTACACAGACTAATGACTGAATTACAATGTTTGCCTTATGGAAACAATAAGATCACAATATTATGGTGGATATTTATGGAAATTATTGGGTTAATGTGGCGGTTATGTGACCTTTTTTGGAAATTGTTGAATTGGTGGCCATGTGAAGCGTCACCCTTTATCACACACACCTACACACACATACATGTATGGATTTTTTTTAAATGCGTAGCAGGGAAACTGCTATGAATGATGTCAAAATGTAAAAAAGAAGGGTGGGTGGTGGCGGCGTCAGTCTCAGAAACCCCTTTATGTAACTCCAGGGGTTCCGCATGTGGACGCCGTCACCACCTGAACCATTTTATTAATCCTTCCCCCCCACCCTTTCTCTCTGTTCTACGTGCTCTGTCTGGTCCTCCCTCCTCCCCCCGCATTGCTTTAGTGTCCCCCTGCTTCGTGTCACCCCTTCACAGTGTAAATATGCAGTACAGAGGCCGCGCTGGCGACCTTGACTCGCCCAGCACTGAACTTAACACCCTTCATCGGCCTCGGTTTTTCTTGCGCCAGTTCTCCCGAAACAGCGAGAGACTGTCCGGCTGACAACAAAAAACTTCTGTTTCGGTGCCATCCTCTTTGTCGCTTGTTGATAGCATGTACCGGTTAGAGATGTTCCCGTTGTGAGTCCATCCTTCCTCCCCCTTCCTGCACTGTGTCTGTTCTCCTCTGCAAGGTTACCTGCTTTTACTTTTTTGGTGTTAATAATAGTACAGATGATGATGATGTTAATAAGTATTTGAATAACTATGAATAGTAATTCCATGTGAGATAAAACAACAAAAAAATGTTAATGAGCTGTATGTGGGGGAAAAATAATTTTTGTACTTTACTCGGAGACACATTGAGGGGTAAAAAAAAAAGAACAAAAACACACACATGTAAAGTTTTTTTGATGTGATGTGCTCTATTTTGCCATGACAAGCTTTTTAAAAAAATGTATTTCATTTGAGTCCAGGAGCAGTGAATGATGATGTAAATTATGATTTGTATACCTAATTTACTGGACTCTTTTTCCCATGCATTTCTGTGTCCATGCATCAAAGTGTGTCTTTCTTTGAGATTTGTGTCAGTCTGGTTGTGGATGTGAGTCGGTTCTTGTTCGGCCGGACCGCAGGGAGATAAAGATGTAATTAGCTCTTACCTGTGGCTGGTTAAGTGAAAGAGCCTGGGCCCCACTTGTCCCCCCTACCCCCTCTCTTTTCCAACCTGTGATGGCCCCCATAAATCAAGCTCAATCCTGCTGCTGACAGGAATCCTCTTCAAGGACAACGCCACATCCGTGTGCCTGTTCTCTCCCCCTTTGGTGTGTACCTGTGACACGCAGACACGGGCACTACAAAACCCCCCACGGCACAATTATCCATCCGCCTCCCTCGCACAGCACAAACAGTGGGAGGTGAACCCAACACGGTGATGCTCATTTCTCCGTTTAAACACTTGCTCCACTCACGTGCAGGGGACTATATGCAAATCTGCCATAACGAGCCTGCTCAAAACGGAGAGATGAGTTACCCCAGCTGAACCCATAACACGGTGACTTTAAAGGGGGATTACGCAGTATAAAAATGTCTGAATGTTATTTTGTTTGATTCTGTTTCAAGCCAGCAATAACCCCTAACTCTACTGTGCAAGAGGTATCAGACATGGTTAAAGCTGTGGTGTAATATCTGACAAATTTAAGGTAATATCAAATGTCATTGTAATTTTACTGTGTACAGTACTCTGAAATGATTGTGAAGCTTTGTTTAAATGGCCCTAATCTTAAAGAAAAAATAATCCATGTTGTACTCAATTAGTCTTGCCCTCTGCGTTGTAATTGGGCCGTCTGTGTGACAAAGACACACACTGTTTGTGCATGCATCTTGTTGCTCCAAAACTATTGAATCATTCCATTTCAAGCACAAGAGCAGGTTGTTTGGTCGCTGCTTCTTTTTCTTGTTTTCATTCACATTATCATAATCAGAGGGCCGGGTCAGACTACACAAAGTTAGCCAGATTTTTTGTCCTAATTGTGTTGTTGCACCCCAATTTTAAATTTAGGGAAGGATTACAGTTGAGTAAAATAGGGATGAATGATGCATCCTTTAGCCACCACAATTTTGATATTCAAGCCTAATAGAGTGGTACAGGAAAGAGCCAGAAAACAGGGACTTGAGTTAGCACTTTAGCACTACTGGTTCCCACTTCCTAAAATCTATGAGATTTTAGAATAGCCTTAGAACTGCCAGCAAGGCCCACAAAATGACCTGGGAACCCAGTGCAGTCATTTCTGATAACAACATAATAATGCCTACGGCAACAGCCAGGGACACCAACTTGATCAGGTCATTTAGTTAAGAGAAAAGTCTCAAAAGTTACAGTACGACATTATACATAAGAAACGCAGTGGCTGCCTCTAGGTTAAACCAACTTGTTGTAGCTTCGTAACAGCTTAATGACAACATTTTACTCTTCGCAATATGTTCAATCTTATAAAAATGTGAAAGGTAGGTTAATTCATGAACAAATCACGATGGCCAAAGCTTGTGAGTTTCATGAACCTTGTTATCAGCAATTATCCAAGAGCACATTAAAAATATTCCACAGGTTTTTAGTAGAGAGAACCAGCACAATGCTAACTTTGGAGTTTGCCTACAAAAAAATGTCATCCCTGCACCACTCTGCTGTACCATCAAAGGATGTAGGATGTTGTTATTTGATCTGAAGCACATCAAGCTGTAACTTCAGTGTTGCTTCATTAAATCCAAAACTGCCTGTGTTGTCATTTGGATAGCTCATCATAAAAGACAGTCCAATCACCATTGGTGGTGAAAGCACTGATCACTGTGCATCAAGAGACAGTGTGTTCCCAGCATGCAAGGTTGGCATGCAGACAACTCCAATTACAGAGACACCAACATGATGCCTGAGGCAGACCCTCAGGCCGCGTTTACATGGCGCCGAAAACGGTCAAATCCGGTAAGTTTTCATTGCATTTTGGCCTTGCGTCTACATGGAAACTCGTTGAAAACGGAAACTTTTGAAAACAGGCTCCAGAGTGGAAAGATTTGTATCCGCTCTCCATGCAGCTCCGTGTAAACCCATATCAGAGCATTTCAGGGTGACGTCACCGCATAGGCAGTAGTCTTTCAGATGAAGGCTGTGCGCGCATACCAGGAACAACAACAGCTTCGGCCGTCTGCTGAGTAACGTGTGAGCCTCTTCTCGTGCTCGGTTTGTTATCCAGACAAAACTGTCGAGACAGATTTGTTGTCCAAACTGATTTTTTGTCCAGAAAAGAAACTCCTGCGTCTCTGTGCGTCTATTCACCATTGTTGTTTGTGAAAGTTTTTCTTCTGCGTTTGTGTGTTGTAGCAGCGCTGCCTCTCTGCAGACCTACACCGCCATCTACTGAACTGGCATGCACACTACAGCGGATTAACTCGTCTCTGAGCGTCGTCGTCTGAACGCAGAATTCTAAAACGCCAAAGGAAAAATTGTTGCGTCTTTAAGTCAGGAGTTTCCATGTAAACGTAACCTCAGTTACATGGGGTAGCTCTTAAGTGAGTGTTTTCCTGCTATCAGAAGACCCTTGCCCTTATGTTTGAGAATGCTGGGACAGAATTTACAGTGCACTCATTCCACCGGCATGATGCCTTGGTTGTTGACTGTTGATATTATATTGATATTAGGTTGAAACCTGCTGGTTGCTGACTGCTTGTCATGGTGAGCTAAAGCTAAAATCACATGTTAGAGTTAATTTGAGCATCAACAAAAATGGTTGATGTTCATTAACACAATAACAGCACATTTATTTCCATCCACCATTTATCTTTTGGGGTCACAGGGAGCTAAAGCTTAGCCCAGCAGACATTCAGTGAGAGGCAGGGTACACTCTGAAGTGGTCACCAGCTGATCACAGGACCAATAAAGAGAAAGACAACCATTCATGCTTACATTCAAACCTTTGGCTGCTTCAAACCAGCAACCTTCCTGCTGTGCCATCGTGCCACCCGCATTTATTTAAATAGTTTCATTTGTGAAGAAGTTGTTGGCTATTAATATCAGCCCCAAGTCATAACCACTTGATATAAGGTCCATTTGATATAGATTTTAGGAATGAACACAGTATTTACATAAAAACACATTGTTCCTAATGTGATAAGAGAGATGCATCAAAATCACCTCTGCTGTTTATTTGAATGTCAAGACCATTGGTGTGCAGGGGGCATTTTATTCGAAAGCACTGCAAAATACACTGGATTTTTAGCTAGTAATTGTGTTAATTTTTCTTAACATATTACATTCATACCTTAAATTTTACATTAAGGACTGTCAGCACTAATTTTCTTCTTTCTGGCGAGTCCACAATTGTTTCCTGTTTTTTTTTGCGCCCTTCTTTTTTAGCACACACTTCTGTTGCAGCCATGGTGGCACTCTTTGACCCAACCCCTGACAATCTGTGAACCTGCGCACAATTGCAAAGACAGATAAAAGCAAACTGACAACCGCACTCAGAGACTGGTCGAGATCAAACTTTTAGTGTTGCCGGTTTGTCAGCCGAGACAGGAGCCTGACATGGAGCCATTATAAAAGACAAAAAAAAAAGTGTTTTCTGATCCGGCCTGTTGCCTTTGTTTCTTTGTTTCTCCCGCACAAACATGCTTTACTGTACACTGTTTCATGTCAGCGTCCCCACTGGGTTTGTCAGTGGCATGTAACATCTGTTTGTACATAATCTGTCCTCAAAGAAGAAAAAAATTAAGAAAGCATCAAAAGAAAGAAAAACGTTAAAAAATATCACACTGTCATGTTCCTCAATGTGGGTTTTCGGGGAAAAAAAGCACGTCAATGTTGGTGTACGGGTGGATTTTGAAAAGAAAAAAACAAGCATTGTATGTTGTGTTCAGGTTTGTGGGTCCAGGGTCCGTATGGAGGGGAATCGGACAGTATAATATGAAACTGTGGTGTTTGAATTGAAAGAATGTGGCCATTTTTGTATAAACAAGCCGCTAAAGAACATGTTTTCATGAGTCATGGTGTATGTAAATGAGTCTGGAGCGAGAGAGAGAGTGGATGAGGTGAACGGAGTGTGTGAGAGGAGGCAGTAGCTCCGTCGGGTGCCCACTGGGAGGGTAGATGAGACTGCTGCACCCGGTGTGACGGTCCTGTGGGAGGATACCCTGACAAAGCAAATCCTGAAACAGAGAACCAGGGAGAGATGGGATGACAGTCACCCGACTGTGAACCCTGGGTTTGGTGGAAGACGACAGTCCGACGCTCGTATTGCATCCCAAAACTTGAGCACGGTGGTCTTCTCCTGGGGGACGGTGTATCATACACTATTTATGATTGCACCATGTAATATGAATAGCATTAGCATAGCCGCTATGATCACAAACACAGTCTGCCCTACTTCAAGTGTATAAATAACGCCACGACTGGAGTTCAACGAGTTTACAGTGATATAAACAAGACGTCTGCTTGGCCCCTAATTACATTCTGTGCTCCTGATGAGAAAGTGCTGATTGGCTCCTGCCGCTGAAGGTTATGATGATCTGTTTATAGAAACTTTGCTAATAAAGTGTCATAAATGTTGTTCAGAGCTCACTCAAGTATACACACTGTTAGATTTAATCACAGGTTTATTAGAGTCATGACCAAAAAAAAAAATTATTCACATAGTTCTCAATGACTGACACTTTCATGCAAATGTTGTTACCCTGCCGCATAGGGGAGAGTGGGGTAAGATGAGCCACTTTTTACTTTTGTTGTTACTGAGGCAAGAAAAAAAGCAACAGAGGTAAAATGGAAACATATACTGTTATTTAAGTATGCTTGCTATGAACTGAAAGTGTATGGGCATGTCAATGACTAAGAGCCTGGAAACTGTTGCCTTTTAAAATAAAGTGCTCCTGTGGCTCAACTTGCCCCAGGTCAGGGGTAAGTTAAGCCAAGTCTGTGGGTAAGTTGACCGTGTGACTTCATAACTTTAAATCTGAGAATTATTAAAAGATAATGTATTGTTGTCAAAAGAGTCAGTTCACAAGAAATAGTTCACTTCACAAATAGTCACATTTATTTTCTTAAACCTAACTTCAACAACTGAGGAAAAAGTCAGTAATTTAAAAATTTTAATGCCATAAATGGACACATTTTGCAACTTTTGGGGAAAATTAGATACTCATATAAAGTAAAGTGAGAGCCGGCAAAGCTTTGAACAACAAACAAAAACAAAATCAGTTCATGGCAGAAAGAAAACTATTATTCCTTCTAGTAAAGTAACATTTGCTTATGCTTTAAAGTTTTACAAGTTCAGACTTGCTAAAACAAGAAAGTTCAAACATCCCTCTCCTTCATACACCTCTGCAGGGTTGTCTGTCAGTATTTCACTTCTTTGTAACAGCTCTGATCGACTTTTCACCCATGACTTCCTTCATTACTTTTTCTCCATCTCAGCAGAGGTGTTGAGCCTCAGTTGGTTTTCCTCTTGTTCACTCTTATCATGATTTTCTTCTGTTTAACATTTTATCAGACAAGTCAGTTGGTTAAAATAACATTAAAAAATATTTTATTATTCAGCACATTAATATAACTTTTCAACTTTTGGTGGTATAAAAGGAGCCAATGGCTCAACTTACCCCACTACATGTGGCTCACTTTGCCCCATAGTCAACATTTTGGAAAAAATGTTGCTAACTTTGCCCTTCAGGCTCATCAGTAGCCAAATGACTCACATAGTTTTATACACTGGTAAATAACAAATTTGTATAATACACCATTTTAGACCTGGATAATTGGATTTGATAAAAAGCTCAATATACCTGAAATGCTAAAAATTTACTCTGACACATGAAAAAGAGTTTTTTGTGTTAAAAAGTACCAACCGTTTGTGCCAGGTGCTCATCGTCAACACAGGCAGGGAGAAATGATTGGGGCTTTCTGAATTTAGAGCCACATGACAAGAATTGTTTACTGTTTCCCAGAAACAGGGGGTGGGTCAATTTGCCCACAAGCTCAGTTTACCCCACTCTCCCCTACCTCTTGCTGGAGTTTCCTTGAAAGTGTCCAACAGCTGAAAGAAACATAGATACAGCCAGATACTCTAAAGACACTGAGGCTACTGGCAGCCCATTTAACATTATATATAAATGAAAATAGAATGTGAGGCTTCAAGCAGTTTGGTCACCTATCAGGTCTAAAATCCAGATATTTGTCCATACTCAATCCTACATTGATGTTTGAGTTTTGGGGGTTCCATATCCTGTATAATTAATTTTCTGTGCTTTTTATGTTGTTAGCAGGGGGCAGGGAGCAGAAGAACATGTCATCTTTTACTAAAATCTCAGTACATAGAGAAAAAATCTCTGTCTCTTCAAAGCTTTCCCCCCTAAAACACTCAGTTTGTTTTACTTCCTGTTGTTATGATGTAAGAGCTGTACAGCCTCCACCTACATGTGTACTTTCTGCTCACAACAGGCAGACACTATGGCTGGTTTGACATCTGCTCCACAACTTATAACCCTCCCCCCTCCTCTATCCTCCCACCAGATATTATTAGAGTTATTATCCTTTTTATTTAAAGGGACTGTGAGGAGTTTCTAAGTAATTACAAAAAAGTCTCACTTTTAGATGTATGCCTGATGGAAATACACACTTTAAGATGAGTTTTATAGCATCAAAATAGGTTATCTATAAATGCTATTCCTTAGCCTTCCGGTCGGGTCGGACAGGGCTGGACTGGCCTGGATACTCAACTTCGGGAACAAGACGATTAAAACTAGAGCAAATTTATATTATTCGGACACGTCTTAGAGCACCGGGCTGTGAGTAGCCATATATAGCTAGCTACAAATCTACGATACTAAGTTTTCCAAGATTTGCTTGTTGTCACACATCAAAAACTACCGCTACGTAACTAGAAAGAGGTGCATTACCTCGTCGCTTTGCATCCTGTAAGTTGTTGAAAAAGAAGTTGTAAAGCAATGCAGAGTTCTGAGGAAGGACCGCGCCGCATTCATTAGCATCACAACAAACACATGCTTTGGATTGCACACGTCTTTTGGTGCATTCCAGTTGTAGTCAGAAGTAGGAATTTTGAGTTCTGAGTAGGAAACTGCAACTGGAACGTTCCCCGAAGTCAGAATTTCCTACTGGGAACGCGGTGAAACCTCGCCACCCCCGAGCTGACAATCGAAGATGGATGCCCCCAGTGTGAACAGTTTTTTAGCTCCTGTAATAATCAATTTATTTGCACTTCTGACTGGGGTGTGTCGCTCTAGATCAGCCGTATACATAGTATTGTTAGACTTATATTTACAAAAATGCTGCCATAGCTATAATCACATTCTTCATGTGATATTTGTGAACAGGCGTGCTAACAACAGCTAACAATAGCCTGGTAGATCGGCTTGTTTTTTTCCGACTTCAACTGGAACGCTGAACTCTGAGATGATGTCACTCCCAGTTCCGAGGTTACTGGAACGCAGCATTACAACAATCGCCGCGTGTGCTCATGGGTAGCAGAGTCTTTGTGTTGCCGGCAATAGATTCTCTTCACAGTCCCTTTAAGTATGTTTTATGAAAAGTTTAGCCTACTGTCAGATCTAAAAATGTTGCTCTACCTTAATGCTTATTATGCTGATGGTGTTCAAACAACATTATCTTAACTTTGTAAAACAATGTAAACTGTCTAAAACTAGGTCTATTTAACAACTTGGCTTTCATTTATACAGTATACTACTATTTAGAATCAGAATCAGCATCATTTTTATTGCCAGGTATGAGACATATGCAAGTAATTTGAATCTGGCAGTTGTTTTCTCTAGTAAGAAGAAAGTAAAAAAAAAAAAAAAAGATAAATTTGATATAAAAATAGAGAATAAAATTAAATAAAATTAAAATGAAAAATAGGCTCCGCACTGAAATGCACGTAGGTAGGCAGGTAGTGCACGAACCTCACAGCAAGAAGTTCCCCGGTTCGGGCAGACCATTCTGTGTGAAGTTTGCATGTTCTCCCCGTGCATGCGTGGGTCCTCTCTGGGCACTCCGGCTTCCTCCCACAGACCAAAAACATGTTCATTAGGTTAGTTGGTGACTCTAAATTGCCCTTAGGTAGGAGTATGAGCATGAATGGTTGTTTGTCTCTCTATGTGGCCCTGCGATTGACTGGCGACCAGTTCAGGGTGTACCCCGCCTCTCGCCCAATGACAGCTGGGATAGGCTCCAGCCCTCCTGTGACCCCAAAAGGGATAAGTGTGATAGAAAATCAATGACTGAGTAAAATGAAAAATAAATGAAAATAACCTTTAACAAATGTAGTGTATATACAAACTGTACATCAGGGACAAATACAAACATCCAGGAATATCTACATCTAATGGAAAGAAAGGACAGGTGTGCAAATGAATGGTGCAGCTATCAAATGTCTTAAAAAAATATTGGTGTTTAATGGTAATGGTGGTTTGAAAGTAAAGCAGATCAAATTGCTCTAAAAAGTTAAGAAGCAAGTTATTTTATTATTAGTTTAATTTAAATTCATTTTTTGTAATGCTATATCAAATGGATAGAGCATTTTAAAATAAAATGTTCTATTCATTTGGGTATCAATTAACATTTCATTGTGAACCAATGTTAATTGCGTAAGGGCCACCATGACTAAAGAGTTTATTTGATATAATGTTACATTTAATGTATATCTTGGCAAATATGATACTGTCTCTTGACAGGTGACCCAAAAGGGTGAAATAATATCAGGGAAAACACTTATTCCATTGTAATACATGTAACAGCAATGAGTCAGGCCTTTTATATTCATATTGGTGCTATGTTTTTGATAGACGACATTTTCTTAGCATAGGCATAAAGAGTTGAAATCGATGCCTCTCAGTATTGCAGGATGGGGAAAAGTTCCTTGTCTGCCCACACCCCGCCCCCTACTATGATGCAGTGTCGACTGTATAATGTAGGAAGGTTGTTTGCTCTAGCAACCACTGAAGGTCTGGGTGTAAGAGCACTTTTGTTAAATAATAGAACTGAACATGAGTCCCCTACCACCACGCACCAGACAATACAGAAATAAGAAAATTAAAACAATTGAAATATCTATTCTGCTTCATTAGTCAACAGGATGTTAATTTGAATATTTAGATTTACGAGTGTTACGTCCCCGGCTCTTAAAAGAGGTAAAAGGTAAAAGGAGGTAACATAAAACCCAGATGGAACGGTCTAACAGAGATGTTTAATAAAAATAATAAGGATTTGCTTACAAACTTTGTTGCACACAATACCAAATAAGATTTCAAAAATATGACAAACTTAACTACTAGAAAATTTTACATAAATTAGGAGATTTCAGCAACAATTTCAGAATTTCTAGTGCCGAGCCAGGCGAGGTTGAGCGACAGGCCACACCAGACACACCTGACTGAAGCTCCAGCCAGCCTTTTAAAGGGGTTGCCATTCACTGGCCAGCTTTCCGTTGGCGACGCCATATAGTCATGATTCACAGGCGCTCCAATCCTCCACCTTCACCTGGCAACCTAAAGGAAGAGGGAGGGACACATCCACGCATGCGCACTCGCAGACACACCCACACTCACACAACCAAGCGGCAGCAGCCGTAACAACGAGATTGTCTCACATATGTGTAGTTTGACTGTCAACTCCTCGTCTCTGTGGCCGATGTAAAAATCATTGTAATTTTTTTACTTTATCTGTGATCTAAACAAGCATGACTATAAAATCTCTTGTGAAATTACAGTATAATGTTGCCTAGTGCTCACACTGGTCTCTTGTAATGCAAGGGAGACCATTGTACAAGGGACCGTTTCTACTATGGACCAATCCTACGACTGATCAGTAGGTGCAGCCATTATCAGTGGCTGCCATTACTGCGGTGGTGGAACAGCGCGTCTACTACCACCTACTGTGTAAAACAGCGGCATGGACGTTTGTAATCAAAACGTTACGGAACCACAAGAGTACTGTAAACTAAGGGCTAAAACTTTTGATATACTGTATTTCACAGATAAAGGATTTTACATATCCATTTAAAAATAACATCTACATTTTGCATGAACTATGTTGCTCACCCACCTACAGTTTCGATCTTTGTTAAACTTTAACATCCAGACGCGAGAAATGGGGTCTCTGGTTCAGCTACAGTAGAGTGTTGTCCTCCGTTTGTTAGTTTAGATCTGTCATTTTGCTGTTTATTCCTTCATCGGCTTTACGTCCTCACTACTGTTAGCCTGGATAGCCTTAGCTATGGTTGAGACCCTAGCGATGGTTAGCCTGAAGCTAACCAGCTCCTACTCATGCATATTCAATTAGCAATGTGCTGCTTAGGTGTTTGGCACTGAACAGGAGGGAGTATCGCTACATGATAGTTACACAAAGAGAGCTGGTCCTATAAAATACAAGTAATTAATGTATAGTAATGTAAGAACAATATAGTATGTAGTTGAGAATTATAATTAGTTTACATGTGCGAGTGTAGGCGCGACCATCTTGAGGTGGATGGCGTCACTACTATCGACAGGACAGTAGTGCTGTAGTACAGTAAAGTACAGTCCTGGCTAGCTGGGAGAGCAAGATGAATAGTTGGATTGATGATGTTAGACACTACTGTTGAGGCAGCCTAAAACAGCGCACATCCTCCCAGATCGTCCTGGCATGTTTTAACGCCGATAAAAAAACAAAGAAATCGATTTTTGTTCAGTCCACTCTCCTGATCATTCTCAGTCATAAGTATGCCAGCTGCCCTACTTACCACCTCAGTAATGGTGTCTCGACAACTTCTGGTGTTTCTTAGGATTGGTCTATATAATCACAGCAACTCGACAGTCAGTTAATTCCTATGAATTAACAGTGTACATGCAACAATTAAATGCAGTGCATTTACACATTTTACCCATCATGCACTGCTAAAGCAACAGTACAATAAAACACTGTTGAATGTCACAGTAAAAATCTGTGGTAACCTTGTGATTTTGTGTAGAATATGATTCCTGTAATTTTATTTCCATAGAAAAGCAAATAATAAATGCATGCACTAAGGTCAAACAGGCAGATAAATACTATGGAGGGGGGTGAAAGTCAACACAGCAACAGCAAGGGCTGGTGAGAGGTGCCCTAAACCCCAGTTTTAGACTCACAGACCCAACAACAGCAACTTGCCAACATGTAAACCCTGTCAGACAATGACCCCAGCCAGTCAAGTTTATATAATCTTAACTTCAGCCATTGTAACAGTAACAAGATGACTAACTGGATTTTTTTTAGCTTTAGACTGGTGTGTGAATGCAATATGCCATAAAGTTACACAGTGCTAAGAGCAGATGATCAGGGTGCTACTGTAAGAAAAACAGGTTGGTTACCCCTTTAAAAGCTATTATATTATCAAATGAATTTGAAACAACTACAAAAGTATAAAGCTCAATAGGTTTTGGGAGTAGACAGACGTTCCTGGTGTGATAAAGTTTAATAGCAATATTCTTATTAAAGCAGAGACAATAGAAGAGAGCATGCAGTTAGCCTGATTACACTGCTTATATTCATTCAGTATGTAGCAGGCTCAGTCTGCAGCCACTCCCGCAACCCCCTCCCTCTGAGGAACAGATCCCGTATAGACTTTCAATTCAGGGTGCAATGGTTAATCAATACCTTCGACTGAATGGCTTTGGAATAGAGCAATTTCTCTCCGGCTGGCCCTACCAGGTCCCCAGAAGCTGAATTGATCAAGTGTCTATAGAGCGGCCTTAGAACAGAGAGCATAATTCATCATGCCTGATACAAGACACCCCTAATTGCGCATCGATTTTAAACCCTTCTCTGAAACTATTTGGGCAAGCTGTAATGTCAGCTCAGTAAGCAATGTGTTCAGAGCTAGGCTTCAGACCAAGGAATGAAGAATTAATCAGTTATTTTTCTTCTCAAATCAGTCTGGGCTGGTTTGTTTTGCAGCATAATGTACTTTTATCCTTACATGCACCAAGCCTTTTACTTAAATGTATTATTTGCTGGCTTTTGTCTGAGCATTGTATTTGTTTCTTATGACAAAAATGCATCTGGATCATTCTGTAGTGGCCTGTTCCAGCAACCATATAGACCGTCTTTATCTAAGAGCTTTTTCTGGATGTGATGTACATAAAAAGAACCATTGATACAATAGCATGACGTTATAAAGAGCCTTTTCAATTCAATAATGTTATATTTCGCAGACTTCAGTGAAGAAGTCAGTATACAAGGATATATCCTACGCAGAGAGACAACAATATGTATATGGATGTCTGTCATTGTTCTAACTCCCTCGCTCACATCCTTTACAGTGGCACACGCTAATTCCCATATATTATCCTAATTATCCATTGTTTACCAACCATCTACAGACTCATTCAGTCCTCACGGGCAAAGTCAATGTAGAAAGTCTATTAAGGCCCAGTACTTTTCTATTACAACGCTTAATGAGTGCATTAGTATACACCATGCTGTATGAGAACTGAGACAAGAGGGGTCTCCATTACAGTTAGCAGGGGAATAATTTAGGTAGATGAGCTTTTTTTTTTAATTAAAAAAGTCTGAGATAGAGAGACAGATGGATAGAAGTCTTGACAAGGTACAGAGTGAATGTCTATAGACTGCCTATAGAGACATGTCGTCTCAAAAAGAGCTGGCTCCCACAAATTGCAAGATTTTGCTCCTAATGTGACACTCAACAGGTAGATATAGGCCTCCACAAAAATATTAATAGTTTAAATATACGAATAAAACTTTACAATGAATGAGACGAGTAGGGTCTCCATTAAAATAAGCAGGGAAATGGTTTAGATCAAGCAGATTCGAAAGTTTAACGAAACTACAGAGACATGTTGTACAGACTCTGCTTCCAATATGACGCTCAACAGGTACGTACAGGCCTCCATTTTCTTACACCCTGCTCTAAACATTTGGCTGTAATGCTATCCAAAAGTACCACATACATGTTCATAGTTTAAATATCCAATTAATACTTAGAAAAGAAAATCCATGAACAGGAAATTATGCAAACTAAAAGATTGTTGTGGTCATAAATATAAGTATGTGAGGACCTAAGGATTGCCAGTCAACTTAAATATACAAAAATGAATGAAAAAAGACACAAATAAAATACTTGGTCCAAGCATTTTTTTAATATTAATTTGATAATGAAAGTTTATTATTAATATTAATATTATTACTTTTGTTATTACTTTATATCTTAATGTAAATACATGTATAAAATTTTGCTACCTTGATACATTTATTTTATTTTTTTAGATAGATAGATAGATAGATAGATAGATAAATAGATAGATAGATAGATAGATAGATAGATAGATAGATAGATAGATAGATAGATAGATAGATAGATAGATAGATAGATAGATAGATAGATAGATAGATAGATAGATAGATAGATAGATAGATAGATAGATAGATAGATGGTTTTAAATTATGTGTTTTTGTCTTGAGTGATAGATTTCTCATGAATACCCTTCCCTTCAGGTGTTCTGTATATATTTAAATCCTCAGCATGCAGCATAGATGTTGGACCACAGAGCCACACGTCTTGCCCTTTCCTTGCTGTGACCACAGATGGCGTCTTGTCAATCACTCACCCCTCTAAGAAACAGCAGTGTCTGGCTAATTAACAGCGTGCTGCACTTCCACCAGGCGAGCAACGGCGACGCACGCGTAGGACCAGGCATCACAATGGAAGAATCTCGCCCACCACATCTCCCCTTGTCATTAAGTCGCCCACCTCACATCTCCAACATAGAAAGAGTGCCATTACTTGGCCTCTCTGAATCAGCGGCCCACGTCTGGCATTTTCTCTGTCAATCAACGTAGGGGTAAATATTGCTTGCGTGTGGAGGACTGACAGGGGGAACTTGGATGTCTTCCACAAGTGACAGAACCAACTGGTGTTTTGTGCTGATTTATATAGCAGTTATGGGGTGTATGCATGCCAGGCTGTGGTGAAGTCATCTACGTTGGCAACAAGTGTCTTATTAGAGTGTGTGCTGCACCGGAGGAGGGGTACATGACAGAATGTAAGATAAGGGCTAGAGATGTGGCATGTGCCTGCAGAGGGCGATAACAGGAGGCTAGAAGCCTCACTGCAGAGTGATGGAAAAGTCTTATTTAGAAACTAATGCACTCTCCAAGAAAAACTGAGGCATGTAGAATTGAGAGACTTGGCTGTGGCTAGTGTCCAATCATGTTATTAACCGAGAACCCATTTTCCTTTTATATTATTCAGGCTGCAACTGCTTATGTGCAAGTTTACAAATAGTCAAACAAACTTGATAGATTGCTATCCACTCTGACTAATAAGCAGCATGAGAATGGAAGTCATGAAAGCCAAAGGAACTTCAGTTTTTGAGATCTAAATACTTTGTAAATGTAGGCCTGTATAAAACAGGTTGCTCTTCTTAAACCAACATGGCCATTTCCTCTGTTTAACCTTTTAACATGTGATAAAATAGGGAAGAAATGCAACTTCTTGTCTTATTTAGCTCATTTCAGTGGTAGCCCAGTATTGCGCTTTTCTTATAAGGAATCTTCCGGTCCTTATTTGCTGATAAATATGTAGATTTGAAAGCTTGTTAAAAGTGCAACAGGTTGTATGAAAGGACTATTCAACCACTTCCTAGTTAATTTTGGCAAAGACAAAGTCAAAAAGAAGAGATTGAAAAGCCTCAAACATTGACTGATAAAACTAGCTTGAGGTCCTACTTGCTGTCATCAGTTAGGTGCTAGCATCAGCTGTTGTGATTTAATTGTTCATATGTATTTAGAAATAGGCTATGTTGTTTTAAGAATTAATTAGCTTAGGCTATTTAGATACAGCAGTTAAGGTGTTTCTCCCTTTTAAAGGTTACTTACTCGTGAACTGCTACAAGATAGGATAGAAAAGGCTTACTCTTGTCATAACGGTTTATGACAAGAGTAAGCTACACAGACACAGTCCTAGCTTCAGGTCATGTTTGCTTTGACTTGTTTTTGTGCAAATGTTGCTAATGTAAACAAATGCACGCTCATGCAAATATATAATTTGAAATCACCCATATATCACATTTGATTTTGCTCTGGCTGGCTGGTTTTCAGTTCAAAATCAATGTGGTCCAGTGTTCTCAGCGCTCAGTGCCCCGAGCAGAGTGCTCTCAGAGTTGGCTGATTTTTGTTGCAGAGCTCTCAGCACTCATTTGAAAAGAGTTAAACTTCTGGGAGTGCACTGTGCTTGTTGATGTTACTTCTAATCAATAAAAATCAAGAAGTAGTAGGACCTCTGCTGTTTGGAGGTGAAAACAAGCTGCTTCATATTTATGAGGGCTCTCTGCTGCTCTTCAGCTTCTGTCAGTGGTTGGGCATGATTTCTTTATTTTTCTGCGAGTTAAAGACAATACAGTACATGTGGATTATATGAATTTTGAACAGCCTTACATCTGTTTCACACTGGGAGCATTTTACTCGAGTGCATTTGCTGCACATGTCAGATACAGCAAGTGCCACCACAGCTTTCACACCAGGTGCAGCCTAAACATGTCTCCCTGCTCTCTCAGCTCTATTGGCCCTTTTCCAATAGCCCTACTCTACTCTACTCCACTCTACCCGGCTCTACTCTACTCGCCTTGTGCTGCTTTTCCACTAGCCCCAGTCACCTGCCCAATGGGGTGCAGTGTCGCTGTAAACAGCTGAGCAGCACTTTTGAGCGTGACACAACAACCTGTGGCGTTTTTGTCACAAACCGAATAAAAAAGGAAAGCAGAAGAAGGCTGCAGGTGGCAAGAAGAAATACCCCTTGAGAAGCACAGGAGAGTTTTGGAAGCTATACAACAGAATGAAGCCGAGGACGAGAGCAATCGAGCTGCAAAGAAAAGACGTATGAGAGTAAGCTAATGGTAGCTACCACAAGCATGCTAGGTCGTTGCGCTCATGACTCACAGATGACAACATTGTCTGACCAATCAGTAGCCGGCAGTCAGTGGCGTTATCTTTTAGTATCGACTCTGCTCGCTTGGAACCAGAGCAGAGAAGGTACTAAAACTAGCTTGTTTTAGGAGGTACCAGGCCAGTGGAAACACGCTGCAAATCAAGTAAGGCCGAGTAGGGTAGGGCCAAGGCGTTCTAGTGGAAAAGGGCCATATGTCTCCATATACATCAACACAACAAAGTCCTTTTATTGAAAGGTGAGGAATAATAAGTCCCCTCGAAGAACCTGACAGGTGAATAACTGACCTGGGAGACCTGCAGAATGAAAGCATTCTGATGTACACAGAGTTTTCCACAGAAAATGTAACTGAGAGGCACAGACAGGAAGAGTCTGAGACACGTGGTCAAGCTTCCTGTCTGATGGCTCACTGAAATGGTAACAGGCATAAACTGCTGCTTTCATGCACAACTGTTACAACTGATACACACAGATGTCAGCTCTTGTTACCTGTAAGAATTAAGTGTTGGCAAAAAGCATCTGAAAATGGGGCTGAGAGTGCTTTCAATAGGAAAAATGTTCCCTGTGGACAAAAGGCCCTCTGCCCTCTCCTCTCTGTGGGCACCTTCACACTAGTGTTTCACTCAGTTGTTGAAGCCAACAAGAATGTCCAAGAAACTTTTTAACAGGAGTTTAAGATTATCATGTATGTCTCTAATCAAAGTATGAACAAAGAAATCATACTCAGTCCGCCTGCTATCATCAGTTAACATAAACACAAGTTAAACAGTAATTCCAGTCAGACTGTGGTTAGAACTGATATGGAAAATAAATTCATTAAAAGAGGAGAGAGAAAAATGCATATCACAGACCTTACTCAATAATAAACAACATTTAACTGTATATTTATTAGGGATGCAAGGATACACATAATTCACGGTTTGGTTCGGTTCGATACGTTTCTGTCATGGTTGATACTTTTTTTATACAAAATATGAGAAATTTCAATGTCGTTTTTACTTGTGGTTTATTAAAATAACCAACATTTGTTTCAACTCAGAGTACACTTTCATTAAATTGAATTAAATGTAACTCTTGCAGCTAAACCAGGCACATTCTTCGGTGCATACTTGGAATCATAAAAAACAAAAACATCACCATGTAAAATTAGAGTAAGTTAAAAAAACAAATGTATTTAATAGAGAACTCACCCATCTTATGTGGTGCATTCTTAGCAGCAGAGTAAATATTACAAAGAACTAGCTATAAGTGTATCAAGTGTCCGTACCATGTCCTGAAACCCGGCATTATCCACAACAGCATGTCGACAGCAATATAAGTAGTTATTGCCTGGTCGATTTCCTTGGCCCTCTTTGAATCATGTGCTAATGGCTGTCTAAATGACCCAGGCAAAGTCTGTAGCATGTGTGCTGCTTGTTGTTTTTGTCTGGTTCCACTTGTTTTAATACCGGGAGGATGTCAGCGTTTGTTGGATATCCCCTGACGTAGTTTAGCATCGTGTTGCACTTCCGACATACATGGACATTGTGTTTTTGTCCACGACATGTTTACCATCAGGGTCATACTTAACACGGAAGCCAAAGTAGTCCCAAACGCCAGATCTGAATGATAGTGGAGGGTCTTTAATTTCAGCTGTAGGTAAAGTACTCGCCATGTTGCAGCACCCTAGCGTATGTAGCTTCTTCTGTCTCAGCAGCTTGGCCTAATGAAAGGGGAGGTGCTGCGCACGCAGCTCAGTGGATCTGTGCTCGACAATGCAACCCGGAGTAGTCGAACGCAGATTCACGGAACTTTCAGTGCATAGCACCTCGTCAGAAGTTGATCAAATAAATAAATACAAAATTGCGTATTGTTCGGTTCATAGGGTGTACCAAACCGAGGCCACTGTATCGAACAGTTCAATATAGATACATGCATTGTTGCTCCCCTAATATTTATGTGTCTTTGTGTGGTCAAAGATGTTCAGGAAACATCAGTTTTCAAAAATATCAACCTATATGTCGACACCAGCAGGCCAAAACATTTGGGTGTCTTAAAAAGAAAATAAAAACATAAAAATGCTGTTAGACAATAAAAATATGGACGACTTATAATTAACAAGTTTTTGTGTTTAAAAGAAACAAGGGGGCTTCAAACACTGAAGAAAACACTATTTAGAGAAGATTATGCAATTAGCTGTAAATGACTTGTGAATGATAAGTAACTGGCATTTAGACCAGTTATTTGTCATTTGCAGATCTTCTATAAAGATCTCCAATTTGGAAGATTATTGATTGCTGTTGGGCACAAACCTCCTATCTCAATTTTCATGGTTTATATTTTTTTTTTCATAAAACAGTGCCCTTGGCCAACATGTTGATGAATAGGTTTTATAAACTAAAAAAAACAAACAAATGAAAGTCCCTAAAATGACTTTTTATTAGGACAATACAGCATTCATTCATTCTCTAATACAGTGTTTCTATTTTCTGAAAAGTAGTAATTTTGGAGTCAAGAGGGTTGTTCTCGACAGCATTATATTTGACTTACTCCATAATCTATAATTACTTTTAAGACCCAAGTCTTTTAATGAGTGATTCAGATAACCAACAACACATCAAAAACATAAACAAAACTAATATCCTGTGGTGAGGACTTTAAAGGTTTTTTTGATTGTCATTTATGAGAGTTTATGATGTGTTGAAGATCCCCAAATATAACGTTTTTGCTATGAAAAACAACCAAACTAATTTTAAAAGTGAAGTATAAAGAAATCTTAAACACCAACGGTAAAATCATAAACCGTACCATTTTGGGGGTCTGAGAATCTGTCTAATTTTACAGCCATCCTGATGGATATAGAGCCTTATGTTCTTGTGTTCATGGTGGTATTAATATATTTCCTGTGATAGCCTAAGATAGTCTACAAAATCTCTCTTTAGCACTCATTTACATTTGTTTATAACATATTTTATTTATATTTATCACATATGGAAATGGTCCTTTCCATAGTGATGACAGGGAAAATTATTATTTTTTGTATCTTTTTCTCTTTAGAGCAAAAACTGAACCAGTCCTTAAAACGCACATGATACTGTATTGGCATTTGCTAATCTGACCAGTAGGTGATCAGTGATTGGTTTATCAGCAACAAACAGCCTGACTGGGCCATTCCTTATATAAAAAAAAATCCTTTTGCTCTCTAAAAACACAGTCACTCACAGTGAAACATATTTAGCCCCACTCTCACTCTCCTCCAAATTTCTGACAGTACCTAAAATGCTCCATGGTCAGCCAACACGAGTTTGCTAATCTAAGTGGTGTGTGGGTCAGTGTGGGTGTGAATTTGTGCTTACAGGTGTGCACTGGGCATGAGAAATCAAGGAACTTTATTTTCCTGCTTTAGGTATGTCTGTCTCTAAAGGTTTTTTTTGTGTTTAGGTGTGTTTGGTTCATTCAAAACCCACAGGCACCTCTCCAGATCTTGAAGCTGTAAACACAGAAAAGACAGAAAAATGCAACAAAAGGCAAAAGAAAAAAAATCTTCCACCCAAACAGATGTTCAGAGCTGTGAGTTGATCATTACACCCGTTTTGAATTTGTTTAGCTGCTGAACTTGTCTATTTTTGCTTTGATTTCTGAGTGTGTCTACGTTTGATCAACATTTTTAAAAGTTTAAAATCAAGTGAAGGAAGACAAAAAAATAATAAAACTCAGTTTTGTTTCTAACAGACGCGCTGTGTGTGATTTGTTGATGGAAGCGCAGCTCTCTGTTGGCCCCTGTGGTTTGAAAGGAGGTGAGGTCAGACGGGGTATTTCAGCATATTTTTGCTTCCTGCTGAGCGAAGAGACTTTTGCTTTTGTTGTGTTTGCAGGTTTGTATCTGAGGCTTTTATTCAAATGTGTGAATATACAGTGTGATGGGAGACTGACAAAATAAACAGCCCACATTAAATCTCTTTCCAAAAGTGAAGGCTGTGCTTTAATGGTGAGAAATTAAAGAAATGATCCGTGGTCAATATCAGCTTTAAATATGAACATTTAAAACGTTGTCTGCAGCATTCATTCAAAACAAGCTCATCATGCGATAATGAGATTATTTTTAGCTACCAATTAGAACCCATGCACACAAGAGGAAACTTCCCACTTGTCCTCTTGTAAATGACAAACATCTGTTTCTTCTCATCCTTAAATTCAACAGCTCCACATGTTGAGAGGCTCTTTGCTCAAATTACTAACAACTATGGCCAAACAGGGAACAGTACAAGGGTGTGACTTTTCATAAAAGGGGATAATTTCACCACTTATAGAGTCTGTATTTAAGAAAACTCATTCCGGGATTTTATCCAATAATCACCTACTATAGATAGCTTATTGTAGACCCCCAAAGCAGGTCTCACCAAATGGATGGGCTGGGACCAATATTTATTTTAAGTAGAAGTAATTCACCTACTTAATTAACAGTAAATAAAACAGCGATGGTTACACTTTTCAGCCGTAATATATAGTGAACGTTTCAGTAGTTTGAAAAAAATACTCTGATGGAATGCATTTCTGAAACTATGAAAATGTTGATCAAACGTTAAACCATTGTGTTACAAATGTTTAGATTTTAACTCCTAAAAGAGTCCACACACAAAAAAACTATTAACACGAGTTAAAGAAGCAACTTTTCAGAAAGACAGGAAACAACATCTTGTGGTGTGGACTAGGGATGGGACAATACACTTAAACTCACGATACGCTGCACCTCGATATGCCCGTCACGATACGATACGTCACGATACAATATCAAAAAAGTAAAAAAGATAAAACATTACTGTGTAATTACAACTTATTTATTTTTGTTTTAGTTGCACACAGGAAAACACAAGGCCTAACAGGCCAAACACAAACAATAACACTCTCTCTAACCCTAGAGAGGTTAGACAGTGTATGCTAAAGAGCAGTAGGCTCGTTTTCGCCGTCTTCATCTTTTTTAATGAGAAAGCCAAAATACTGTCAGACAGATGACTTGTATCCGGGTGGAGCGCCCTCAATTTCGACCTCATTCGAGTCCATCATTCGGCTTTTTGGAGACAAGGTAGTTGGTGCTAATGTTTGTTTTCGTCACTTCTGGTTACATGCGCTATTACTGGTCTTTATTTCGCGATCCATTTTTTTCAAAGTCGATGCGTTTTGTCATGTACTGTATCGCGATATTTCATCCCATCCCTAGTGTGGACCTGCATAGGCACTGAAGAAGTTTAAACATCAACTCTGATTGTATTGATTTGTCTAAGCAGATTTTGATCATTAAATGTTTTTCAGTTTGCTGAATGAAAAAAAAAGTTGTGTCTTGTAAATAGCATTCTATGTTACCTTTTTGCATGACAACAGCCCCAGCTTGACAACACACACAGTCAAATACATCATTAAGAGTTCCCCCCACTGGCAATACAACAAGTTTTAGATATCGATTCAAAACACTTATATATGCCTTTAGCAATGCACCTGGAAGATTGTAAATTCTGAAAAAAATGTAAGATTATAAAGGATCAGTACAGATGATGACTTTATTTCTAGAATGGTGTGCAAAATATAACTGTGTGGTAGCTTGGCTAACGCGCCATTCTGCCATCTCTTCACGCAGTTTTAAATTGGAAACATGACAACTGTGAAAATCATGTGTCAAAATAGACATGAACAGATGGATTGAAACGACCATGTGCGTTGTCATCAGAAATACTCATACACTGACAAGGAGAACATTTCTGCTTTTTTGTGTGATAGATTGAGTTCTTTTTCCTGGTGATTCACATCCAGATAGTCTGTATGAGTTCTTCACGGTCAATGCTTCTTTATTACATTGCTTTTCGTGATAAAGGAGCTGTTAGATTTTTTTTCTAGGGCAAGAAATACACAAACAATTGACACCAAATGCAGACAAAATTAATAGAAGGGTACTATGTCTTTTGTTTGAGTTTCAGTTTTCCGAAGAGGCAAACTCAATAAACCAGCAATGAGAGTATTTTGGAGAGTTCATATTGGATGTTTTTGAGGACTTATGAATACCCAATAAACCGAGCTGTCCTTACTCCAAAAACAATTTACTCATTGAAATGTAGAGTTGTGAAAAGTTTACACCACGGACAAAGATGGAATAACTTCCTTAACTCTGCTGGATGGTGTTACGGTGAAACATGGAACATTCACAACTTAAAATGTAGAGATCAACAAGGTCTTTGATTCTTGAAACATGATCTCTGATTCAGAAGAACACTATAGAAAAATACGTCTTTCATGGTCAATTTGGGTCAAATTCAGCACTTTATTTCAAAACCTTGACTAACCAAAGTGCAAGATTATTCAAAGCATAATACAACCTTAAAGGAGACATATCATGCTTGTTTCTCCTTTTCACTATGCCAGACTAGGATGCCTGTAAAGCATTTCTGCTCTCAGTACAAGTTATTTAGTTCCTTCATTGCCCCACAATAGCGTTCTCAAAATCCTCATTTTAGGCCATTAACAAGGTCTCGTTGAAATGCTTGGATCTGAGGATGACCTAAAGTTACCTCGCAACGTCACAGCCCTTTATGCTCTGATTGGTCAGTTCTATCGGGGGTAGAGCCAGCCTGTCCTTCTTCTTCTACTGTGTGTTCCGGCAGGCTCAAAGCAGCGAGCGCGTATTGAGTCCCCCTACAGGCCATGAGTGAGTGTGAGCTAGGGAACTATAAACCCCTGCTGGACGGATGTGTTCCTCGGTGACGGTTTTGTGACTAACGGACATCACAGAGGAGGAAGTGTTTTATCAGATTACTCCAATAAAAAGAAAGGTACCTCATGTCATCACGACATTTGAAATCTCGCAGACATCTCGCAATAACCTATTTTCAGAGGCATCAAATCACGTTCTAGGATATCAGAAAAAATACAATATCTAATTTTTTGAAAATTAAGGGGGTGTAAGGTCTTGTTTTCAAATTTACTATATTATATGTAAGTATTAAATCATGCATCAGCATGATATGTCTCCTTTAATGTTTCAGTCATTGAAAAGCTGTCTGACTTCGTAGTTTCCAGCTGGAAGGGCTCACATTGGACCTCAATTTGGACCCATAAGATGTAAATACATCACTTGTTGCACTGATGTTTTTCAAGAAGCCAAATAAAATTAACTGAAAAAAATACCTAAGTAAAAGGGTTGAAATATGCTGTAGTTATTGATATTTGTATGATGCATTCAAATAAACAGAGATAAAAATACATAAATATCAGCGGCAGAACTTGCTTACACTTGCACTGCGGTTTCTCTGACTGCCATTTCTTAGCTGAGAGCCTGACATCTGTGTTTTTTCTGCTCTGAACACAGTCTAAGATTTAGGTTTGTGTTGAAGACTGGCCTCTTAATGAACCATCACTTCTAACCATCGACTGCAGCAACCCAAAAAAAGAGAAGAACAGCTGACACCATCACATTTTAAAGCAGTCGTTTAGTGCCTGAGAAATAATTTCACCTCTCAAGCGTGAAGCGGGGAACAGCAGCAGCAGCAGCAGCAGCATGGGAAACCTGCCCTCACTGGCTCTCCTTCTTTTATTTGCAGGCCAAGTACCAGGTCAGTCTGAAATCAAGTCAGTCCTGTTTGAAAAGTGCTTACTTTTGTGAAGGCTGGGGTTCAAGCTTGATTCTGTGCATGTGGTGATGTCTGCTGAGCTCGTCTGCTTCTTCAATTACATGTAAACATTAGATAGCCTAAACTGTCCTTTTTATTCATTATATTCATATTCATTAACATACATTTTTTTAATGTAGATGCATGATGACATCTCATGATTTGCCATGAATAAAGGGTAGTGTTAATGCAATGAAGCACAGGATTACAGAGGCACAGGCTAAACTTCCATACAAATTACACTTTGTCAGATCTTTTATGACCCAAACTAAGAAAAAATCTAAATGTTTTTGTGCAGCAGAACAAAGAACAATCAATGAATCTGTTGCTTGTTTTCTTTCTACTTTTTTTACAATGTCAAAAGTGAGAGGCAAATTTAGTTTCAAAGCAAATGGCGCAGGGAGATAAATTGTCCAGTTGTGCATTTTCTTACAAATGTATTCTGAAATGCAATGTTTTGGACGAACTGAATGTATAGACGTTTATTGAAGGGATGCACCAACAGCCTGGTAGCTGTGCACAGATGCATGTATACTCGCCTCATGCATGCAGCCTAGGCTCAAATCCTGCTCAAGGTCAGTTTACCACATGTCTGCCCCGCTCTCTTGTCCCCTTTCAAGCTCGGCTCAATGCCTCTCTACACTATTAATAAAGGCAAAAAAAAGCCTGAAAATCTACTCAAACGTTTTTCATTCAAATTGAAAAAATTTAATTAAATGTCATTTTTAAACACATATTTTAAAACCTATTTCCTCTCATTTGAAGTCACTTTCCACCAGCAGTGCAGCACAGTCTCACAGCTCTCTCTGCACATACTGAGGAAAGGACATGTCCTCAGGTGTTAGCTTTTATTTGAAAACATTTTTCAATTTCAACATAAATCTATATACATATATATGTATGTATGTCATCGCCCTGCAGTAAACAGTTATCCAGCTCACTCTCTTTTTGTTTAAAATTGGATTTTAGATCGTTATGTTTCTGTAAGTCACAAATCTCCAAATATTTTGTTCACATGCTCTGGTAGCTTTTAGCTCTCAAGTGAAGGGCCCCATATTGATCTGCGCCCAGGTCCTCCAAAAAGAGCCCCTAGCCTCAGCTTTGTCGTTATTGAGCCAAACCTACATTAGAAGAATCACTTTGTCTGCTGCTCCTCTCTGTCATCTGCACTGCGATTGTGGGCGATGGAGTGTTTTGCTTATCTTATCTGCAGTATTTCATCATCATCATCACACTTAATAATCACTTCATCACACTTAGTGAGACAAGCCGTTGCTCCAATCAAACAATCATTTTGAAGCTTTTCAGATCTTTTGTGTTGTGCGTGCCTGCATCATAAAGACTTTATAAACTGCATTTGTTGTCTGGAGAACTTTATCACATTGTCTGCTATTGGATAAAGAAATGATGCATTGTAAAATTATACTAAATTGATTTCCAATTTTCTGCTCCTGGTTTGTTTGAGTTTTCCGTCTCATTGCTTTTTGTCTGGGAAGCCTCGATCTTAGCTGTCAGGCAGGAATACTAAACGCACATTTAAAGTATTTGTAGTCAACCCACAGGTCTGCTCTGCACTTTCTAAAAGTTCCTTGTATGACACATTGCATTAATGGCTCTGTCTTTAGCCCTGACAGCGACCCCGGAGGGACTGAGTGTGAGACAGAACCCCCCCTCCCTCGGCGTGATGCGCGGTGAAACGGCAAAACTGTTCTGTCATTTCAAAGCCAAATCCCTCAAGTATGGGGTCCAGTGGTTCAAAATGAAGCCAGAAAAGCAGCTCATCCCAAAGTCATCCAGGCACATCGTGAAAAACGGGGATCAAACCTCCTCCCTGGAGATCTCTGTGGTAGCACTGGAGGATTCTGGGTGGTATTTCTGCGAGGTGAGCACCCTGCAGAGGGACCCTGCGATGGGCAACGGCACCAAGCTGGACGTCTTGGGTGAGAAACAAATTGCTGAAATCAGAAATTCATTAGTGCTTGCCCTGCTTGGGTGATGTTCCCATGCTGCTAATTAAATCTCATTTGTATCTTTTGTGCAGCAGAGCCACAGCGTTTAGTTTGAGTCAGCTCGATACACACTGCCGGTGTAACCCATGCATCACAGGGAAGAGAAAGACGGCCAAACTCCATCCATAAAAATTCAAGTCATGTGAAATTCCCTGCGAGTTCATCTTTTTGCCTGAGTAGTTTCATGACAGATCTAGAAATAATCACCCCGGCACCATGCACGGTGCCGCGTATCGATCTTGCCCAGGGAATTGAAACTCGCCAGAAAACAAGGCAGGGAGGGATGGCCAAATTATTATGTGGAAATCCTCCATGTGGAAGAAAAGCTTCCACTTTGATTTTCTGAGAATGCAAAGCTGCTTCCACAAAATGATAATTGATATTCAATGTTTTAAATCCATCAGACTCTGCCGTGATTCAATAACCAAATAAACACGTAGAGGACTATTGGCTTATGCCGTCTTATCAGACAAATCTTACAAGATGTTTGCCTCTCAGAGAAACTTTTGAAATTAATATTTCAGACTGAAAAACACTTTTATGATGAAATAACTACTTAAAAAAAGTAAGGGCCCATCGATTAGTGTAGGAATGAGTCTAAAATGCTGAACTAAGTTAGCATCTAGCACTTCCTGGCTGTGTATTTAAAACGGAAGTCACCAAATAATTGCTCCCAAGAACTAGGAAAATGGCAGAGAGGCTGATGAAATGAATTTTTGATTGTTTTTCAGTAATCAATAATTCATACATTATTGCCACAGTAATGGGGACCAACTTGATCAGGTCACTTGATTGTAAGGAAACAGTCAAACAAAATGTCACCATCAGATATTGTTGTTGCTTCTAAGTTGGACCGCAATGTTATAGTTTCATAGTAGCTTCACTCACCCTGATAACGTGCAAGCTTAAAAATCATGAAAAGTAGATTTCTTTGTTAAAGGGAAACTCCGGTATTTTGACACCTGGACCTTATTTTTAGGTTTGTGCATGCTCATATACTCACTCAGACAAACATCGTGCAGCTCGGAGTCCTTCAGAAGTTATTTAGATCCAACCGATGTAGCCGCACTTAGCCAGGGCCACGGCTACGGAGCTTCAGCGCGGGACGTAATCTCTGCAAAATCGCTCGTCTCTACCACAGCCCGGTTTGTCATTGCAGAGAAATCCTCCAGAGTAGTCAGACATATATTCCTGGATAGATCCATACGCGTGTCAGCCGGTTTCAAGTCCCACTCTGAGCAGCTAACACACTCCTCTTCTGTTGCTATAAGCGAACACTGTCCTAGCGCACCGCCAGTTAGCATTAGTCGTGGGCGTGCTCCTGTTTGTTGTTCACGAGCCAGCTGTTTCTCTCTCCCTCTGCATCCTTCTCTCATTGAGCTCCTCGTCCGTGTACTCAGACTCAAACCGGTCGTCGTAGTCTGACTCTTGACATCAGATAAATATTCTGCCATGTTGCTCAGCAATGCCCGGCTAAAAAGTAGGTCAGCTGTACCTTTGTGTCATATGGCGTCATCAAAAGTTTGTTTACCAGGTCAGCTGACCCACCTGAAGAGGGTAGATGAGCTGACTTTATGATAACACTGGTGATGGATGAAAAAATATAGCGAAATAGCGATTTTTGCCCTATAAGGACTTCAGCGCGGAACATAATCTCTGCAAAATCGCTCATTTGGCTATATTTTTCATCCATCAGTGATCAATTGTTATTTAGAAACTTTTTTGTTTGCTACAGACATTATTATCCGTAGATAAAAAGCACAGCGAAAAATCTCATAGGCTTCAAGTATGCTTGCAGTTGAAGGAACTGTTGCGATTCTGATTCCACACTTGCCTAAAAAATCAGCCCTCATCTCACTCATTTTTGATGACTGCTTGACTATGTTCAAAATTAACTATGTGGAAGAAACCTCCTAGTTTTCGTGTAATAAATACTCTTGATAGTGTTTCTATCCCTGATGTGTCTTCCCCTTTAAGGCTCCTTTCCCCACAAGGGCCCACCCCATTTTGATTGGTTTACAGTCAGCTCTGTGGTAATTGGTCAATTCAACACTGCTCTGCACCATATTGTCAGCAACTTTACATCAAATATGCAATGACCTCGTACAGCCATAGAATGGGCCTTAATTTGAGCTGGCAGTAGCCCAAGCCAACAGTGTATGTGACAGTCTTACAAAACATCTGTATAATGGAGCCAAAGCACCAAAATAGGACACATATACTATAGTAGTGATATCACCAAAAATGCAAAAAAAAAAAAAAAACTTTTAATGGGTGTTACCAGGGCGTGTCAGTTTCCATTTTACAACAAAGAATATTGCAAAAATTACAATGTTTTGTCATTTTTGAGCCAGACATTGACTAAAAGGTGCAATGATTGTGTGTTCAAATGTCTTAGATGTCTTAATTCTTCTATGGCAGTCACTTTTCCAAAAAATCAAACTTGAACAGTTTTCGAACATGCACCTAAATAACCGAAGACATTAGACTATTTTGTTCTTCTGTGAACTCCACTTCATAAAGACATCCTTGTGGCTCCAAAGTGAATGGAACTTCATTGTCGCTGTCACAATTACACATATTTAATTTTTAATTTCCTACGTTGTCTCTTCCTCACACCGCTAAAAATCAGAACAAAATAATCGCAATACTTTACAATTTTGCCAACCAACATCTGTAGTCCCTAGCTTGTTATGTTTACAACAGCTGAGAGGGAGGTGGAGTGATTCAGCGATTCACGAAGAGTTATTGCACTTAAAAACATTTATAGGTATAGGCTTTAACTGTGCTATTATTTTTTGAGAGTTCATGAAGGTGAAAAAATCCACTTTGTACTGAGTACCATACTTCCCTGTTTGTGGCTAGTTCTGCGTAACAGACTGTTTCAGACTGTGGCTTACTGAAGGAGAGGAGAGAACTTTCTACAGCGTCTAATGTACTTAGTGGTCATATGGAGCTCAAACAACCCACTTCAAATAGCTGGACTGTCCCTTTAAGAAGAATTCACTCTTTTTTATTCCTCTTTTCTCCTGATAGGACCGCCCTCTGCTCCTAAAATTTTCCTCTACGTTCCCCCACACCCTCTGACTGGACAGTCTGCTCTTGTCTGTCTCACCGGGGGATTCCACCCCAGTGAACTGACCCTCACCTGGACCTACCAGAGCACAGCAGCCAATATCGATCACCTGTCAGTAAAAAATTGCACCCTCCCTGCAGTCAGAAACATGTCTAAAGGAACCCCGCTGTCTACTATCTGGTTGGTGAACTCCATACCTTCAAACCAGCCAGAGTGTTTCCACGTGATCGACAACCACAGTCAGGAGGTTTTCCTCTTCAGTGTGGTTTTCCTCCCGCTGAAACAGTCTCTGGACGCAGCACTTACCTTCACATGTGGGATTCAGGACCACCCTGCTCTAAATGCGCCTCTGACTTCCTCCTTCACTTGGGGTAAATATTACTCAGAATAATTTAATCTTAAAAATGTGATCGTTTTTGTACAGGAGGAATCGGTAAAGCAGGCCTCAGAGTCACAGCCTGTAGAATCATTTTTTTAAATTATTAATTGATACTTAGAAGTTTTCTGTTCCATGATATCTTAAATCTTCCTCAACATGAAATTTTAATTGAACTTAATATCAAGTTCATTAATTTTGAATGTTCAACTTACTTTCTTCTTCTTTTATTTAGTTAGGTATGACAGATGGCTCCAAATATTATGAAACCTGCAGCTTGTTCTGAAGAAGAAGCCTGTCAGACACACGAAACGCTGCTGTGAAAAACACACAGCATGTCATCGCAGTTTTAAGGGAAAAAATACTTCCAGCCTTGACCCAAAATTTAGATAGGTGAAAACTGCAAATTTACCTCATCTGGTTTGTATCATTTACCTGATGAATAATTCACACTGACACCATGTCCTTGCCCAGGCAGTACATCGACCTCAGAAGCGCTGAATTCAGGGAGGAAGTGTTTTCCCCCTCTCAACGTGACATATCAGTGTTACTTAAAGCTCTTGTTAGTGTGTTTATAGAAGGTGATGGAACAGTCTGAATTTAATACTGGTGCCTCTGAATGACCCGCAGAAGCAACTAGAATAATCAGCATGAAGATTGATTACCTAATGGTAGTTAAATTTAATGCTTGTAAAAGCTGCTGCGGGGGAGGTGTCAGACATGGAGACGAACAGCACTCTAGCAACCTTCATTTCTACATCCACAGAGGAACAAATTCATGTTGACTTAAATGTATGAATGTTAAAATCTACTCAAACTAAGGTACTTTTTAAAATAGAAGTTTTAGAGCACTGAGCGGCTGTAGCCCGTTGTAGGACAGTCAAACTTTTTCAGATTTAAAGTTACAAATTTATGTGTGTCGCTCCTCAAAAATTACTATAGAACTCCTAAAGAAAAATATTTCTCCCTTTTAATAATACTGATTTGTATTGAATCTTACTTTATCTGAAAACCGTGATTCGTCATCTTTACAACGAGGAACAACTGGAAGCAGATGTTCTGATCTGCAGAGTGGCAGCTTTATTTGGTGCCAGCCTTGGTGCCATTTCCAAACTTTGTAGGCCTGCTGACCTCCACAAGGTGAAGAGGGTGTCCTATGAAGACAGCAGCCCATGAAACCTGGTTCCTCATCCTTGCTTTACTGAGGAAACTTTAGCTTTCTGCAGGGGAGTGGGAGATTTTATTTAACCTTTATTTAAAAAGATGAAAACCCATTGAGATCAAGATCTCTTCACAAGGCTGAACTGGTCAAGAGGTCGGCTGAACACTTGATGAAAAAGCCTAATGGAAAGGCAACAACACAACTCAAATTTTAAAAAAGAAGATGGTGCAGGGTATCTTGTAAGTAAAGAGCAGGCGCTTAAACATAAATAACAATTTAGAAGCACAGGCGCTGCTCAGTGGTCTCATGCTGTTTATCCATCAGGATAGAGCGAAAGTCTCAGAGTGAATGTGACTTCTGTCTGCTTCAGTTTGGTCTGTAGAGTGGTTCATGCTGAGGGGGTGCCGAAACTGAATACTCTGTATCCCAGTTCAGTTCTGGCATGAGGAACAAATGGATGAAGAGCGTCTCAAGGAAGTAGCTTTTAGATCCTTTAAAATATGTGCACAAACAGGACAATTAAGCCAAGACGAACCTTAGAAACCAGCCAGTCGCTGCCTCTACCAGTGTACACTCAGAGAAGGCAGGCAAATTTTAAAATACACTCGACACATTTAGCTGTGTTGCTTATTGGGGCGGCAGTTTCTCAGTCCGGAGGGACCTGGGTGTGAACCAAAGAGTGTCCAGTTCAAGTCCCGACCAAACCATGTTTGTAAGTTGACTTGGTAGCTGGAGAGGTGCCAGCTGACTTCCTGGACACCGCCGAAGTGCCCTTAAGCAGGATACTTAACCTCAAAACTGCTCAGAAGCACTTCTTCATGAGCCATCATGCTGAGATCTCTCCATTGATGCATGTATATTTCAGTTTTATGTGTATGTAGTAATTTTCAACAACAGAGTGTAAAGACTTAAATTTTCCAATGAGGATTGATAAAACATGTCTTCTTATTATCAGTCCACAAATGCACAGAGGTGGGAGAAAGTCATTGTTTTGCAAGTCTCAAGTAAGTCTCAAGTCTTTAAACCCAAGTCTCGAGTCAAGTCTAAAGTAAAGACATGCAAGTCCAAGTCGAGTCTCAAGTAAAGACAAGACAAGTCAAGTCAAGTCTGAAGTCATAGGCTTAAAATTTTCAAGTCCTTCCAAGTCATTAGCACCGTTGACCAAATAATAAAAAAACAATAAAAAACAGAACAGGTTCATCACTTTATAAAAAATAACCACAGTCAGGGCAGGACATGAAAACAGGACATGTCATGGGAAAACAGGACACTTGATCACCCTAGGCCTTAACTTTACAATTATTTTCAATTACAATCATTTACACCTACTCACACCTAAGGGTTGAGGTTCTACATGCATCATGACAAATAAAATCCAGGTTAAAAAAATAGCAGGAAATGATTTATAGTTAATATAATATTAGTATAATATTCAGATAATGGTTTCAAATGTATCAGTTTTAGCTTTCAATTTTATTTATCTTGCCAAACTGTTTAAAAATTGTACTAAGCCTACAATGACAGAAAATCTGCCAACAAGTTTTAACCAAAATAAGGACATCTTACAAAAAACAAACATCTGATATATTCTGCTTTTAAGCTGTGCTCTTTAAATATTTATGTGTTGTCTGACTTGTGGGTTGTCTGTCTGGTATTGGTGTCAGTTTGGTGAGTTTTACAGAAGAAGCTGTGTCTGGAAAGTAAGCAGAACAAGCTGGAAGATTTTGTACAGCTCAGCAGCAGAGAGGAAAGCAAGATATTTGTTGTGATTCAGTGTTGCTTCATCAGTGACCTCATTCACATTGCACGTAATCAACTTATCAATTATTAACATAAAAAGTATTTACTAGTGCAACCTCAAGTTTTCATGTGTTTGGATTTGTTAGTAATTAGCAGAAGCTTTTGTCCATAATGACCTACATCTGACATAGGCTTGATAGTGACAACGACCATAACTACACAGCAAAATCTGTATAGACAATTCATCACTAAAAGAAATTACATTCACATTTCGTAGGTGTCTTTATAGGTCCAAACCACAAAGTGTTGTTTTCACTGTTTTTGGACAGTTGGCTCTTTAACTGTCAATAATAACTGTTGACTCTTTGTGGAGTTAGAATTACAGGAACAGGCAGGATGACTGACTCTTCAAGTGTCACTTGCATGTTCAACTGTCAGATCCCACAGTGACACCTATAGATGTGACTTACTGCTTAACACGATTTTTAAGATTGTTTTTGACACCATTTTTACAACTAAGAGTACATTTTAAGGGATCTGACTTAATCCAGTGTTTAATTAACTCTGTACTTGCTGAAATTTTGCTTACCCCAATTCTTTAACTCCTCTTAATTTCTTATTTAAGGGGCCCCAGGGATGCATGCTGAAAAAGGGATTCATATTATTAATTTGTTATCATTGGAAGTTATTTTTTCTTGGATTAGCTAATGGCTATCTATTACCGGCAACACTAAGACTCTGCTACCCATGAGCACGCGCGGCGACTGTCGTAATGCTGCGTTCCAGTAACCTCGGAACTAGGAGTGACATCATCTCCGACTTATCGGCGTTCCAGTTGAAGTCGGAAAAAAACATGCCGATCTACCAGGCTATTGTTAGCTGTTGTTAGCTCGCCCTGCGTTGTTGTATGAATAAGATAAGACTTATCTTATCATATGAAGAATGTGATTATCACTATGGCAGCATTTTTGTAAATGTAAGTCTAACAATACTATGTATACAGCTGATCTCGAGCAACACACCCCAGTCAGAAGTGCAAATAAACTGATTATTACAGGAGCTAAATAACTGTTCACACTGGGGCCATCCATCTTTGATTGTCAACTCGGGGGTGGCGAGGTTTCAACAAGTTGCCAGCAGGAAATTTCCACTTCGGGGGACGTTTCAGTTGTAGTCTCCTACTCGGAACTCAGAAATTCCAACTTCCGACTACAACTTGAACGCACCACAAGCCAAAGCGTGTGTTTGTTGTGATGCTAAATGAATGAAACTCGGACCTTCCTCAGAACCCTGCATTGCTTTAGAACTTCTTTTTTCAACAACTTCCAGGATGCAAAGCGACGAGGTAATGTTTCTCTTTCTAGTTATGTAGCGGTAGTTTTTGACGTGTGACAACAAGCAATTTTTAGAAAATTTAGTATCGTAGTTTTGTAGCTGGCCATATATCACTACTCACAGCCCGGTGCTCTAAGACGTGTCTGAATAATATAAATGTGCTCTAGTTTTAATTGTCTTGTTCCCGAAGTTGAGTATCCAGGCCAGTCCAGCCCTGTCCGACCCGACCGGAAGGCTAAGGAATAGCATTTATAGATAACCTATTTTTATGCTATAAACTCATCTTAAAGTGTGTATTTCCATCAGGCATATATCTAAAATTGAAACTTTTTGTAATTATTTAGAAACTCCTCACAGTCCCTTTAAAACATTTTTTTTTAAATACACAAACCAGAAAGTGTTATGCAAGAACTTTAATGACCTTAAAACAAAACAAACAACTTAGAACAATGTGGTCGACACCCTTGGGCTAAAAGTTTAGTTTTTCACATATTTTGTTTTGCCATATTGGTGTTTTGTTCATTTCTCCCTGTTGCTTTCTCCTGATGCTTTATAATATAAAACATGAATCAGCATTATTTACATGTTTTAAGAGATAATAATGATCAAACATTGACTTAAGTAAGTGGACCATTACATGTTGTCACAACCGAAACTCTACCATCTGTTTCGGTTGTGAAAATTTTAGCTAATTTTAGCTAATAACTAAAAAATGCTACTAAGCACATAACCAGCAAATGGATGTTTGAACAGGTGTACACCCATAAAAACATAATATGTTGCATTAAACCTCCAAAAGTTTACCTAATTGCAGAGAATACGTGTTCGGTAGTGACGATTAAAAATGTTCCCGACAGATTTTCAGATTTTGGAACACGTTTACTCCAAAATGATGAGAGGTAACTACTCACCATGGGTGCTTCCCAATGTGCCAAAATGCAGTCTCCTCTCTCCTCTCTCCTCCGCGACACCGGAAGTACTTTGTGAGCAGCCATATTGAAGGACATTCCAAAGCGCCAAATGCGCTCGGAGGAGAGAGGAGAGAGGAGAGAGGAGACTGATCTGGAGGAGGTATAAGCGAGGAAACACAAGTGCAGGCCATGAAGTCTTTTCACTGACAGACACGCCCCCTTGTGACGTATCTGCAGCCGGCTGTAAAGCGTCAGCTGCCCACATGAGTGAAATATAAACATCACGGCGCAAAAGAAAGTGTTAAAGTGTAATTAGTAACTTCTTGGAAGTCATTGTGATGAGTATATCCACATTTCACACAAAGCAGCCGATGTGTAGGCCTAATGTTCCCTCAGAATGTGAGCAGTTACTAAATTTCAGTGTCTCTTTTATCTCTTTTTTATTTTTCCTCACTGTGCAAAGAAATATTTGACTCATCATTTAAAAGTATTTTAAGATGAACATATTGAAATCACAGAAAATATTGAACACTATCATAGGGCAGTTCTTCCAGGTTTTCCATCTGTTGTCTGTCCTGATTTTTCTGTGTTGTTTGTGTTTGTGTCTGTAACTGTAAGGCTGCTACAGTAGACAGGTCTGTTCAGGAAAACACATTTTAGATTAGATTAGATTAGACAACTTTATTTATCCTAAAGGCCCATTCAGTTTTTGCAGTCTACCCAGACCAAACAAACATTTACAAACAGCAAACATGGACAATATTAAATAATAAAAAAAGAGATGCTTATTGAAAAATATCAGCACCCAATAGACCCCATGGTCAGGCAGATTATAATGCACAATAACGAAAAGCATGTTTTATGTAGTTCCTGATATAACCAAGCATAAATAAGGAGAGTGAATTGTACACTGTTATCTCAGGCCTTTACATTTTTTCTATATAAATGTGCACGGAGGGGGGTTTAAGTGCTTAGTGCAGAATAAAAACATTATTTATGAACACAAAGTGGCCGCAATATAACAATTAAAAACTCCTATCATTCTGGGCCTAGGAAAACGTGACATTTTTCTTTTTCATTCATGTACATATTCATGTTAAATTGATGTAAAGTTAATATGAATTTACCGCGGTCGAGCGCCCTGGAGTTTACATTATTTTCCTTTATTCAATTTCTCCCGTGCGCTCAGACCGGCATATTCAGCTGTGACGACGTCATCACTAAAAGACGTCGCTTCATGTGACGCTCCGGAGGAGAGGACATCTCAATGCTCATAAAATGAACCTCCTCGTCTCCTCTATCCTCTGTTCGTTTCCTCGCGTCTCTGGCATGCATCTCTGGTAGGCGGGACTAAGACGCAAGTGGAGGAGTCGAGTGGAGGAGGCGAGGATGCAACTTTGGAGCTTTGGGAAGCACCCCATGATGCCATGAGGTAGAGGGATGCTGAGTCTCTGCCTGATCAAAAATGCAGGGGTGTGGCTAAAACCAGGCTCAACCTATGTGGTAAAACTATCCGTGTTTCAGGCGTGACATGAAAGCGTTGGACAGCATTTTTTGAATGATCTTTTTAAAATAAAAAAATAAACCTGCAATATATCCAAATCTTTTCAATGCTGTTTAAAATAAATCAACAAGATATTTTAAAAAACATCATTGAAAAAAAATACAAAATTGTTTGAAGTATTATTTTCATAGGTCGAAATTTAGGGCTTAGGGGTTGGGACAACCACTCCCCAATAGAAAGTACACTATAAATGATGATTTTGTATATATTTAGCTTATCACTATCTATTTGCTGTCTTGTGTGTTAAATAGATCATAACAGAATCTTAGTAAATATGTCAAGTCTGAATTCTTTATTGTTTTGTTAGTTTTTTTTAGTGTGGGACCACAGTTTGGACAAATTCGGTAGAATGGCCCATATATGTATGTGTATGTATGTGTATATGTATATACATACATACATACATACTGTATATATGTATATAGATAGATAGATAGATAGATAGATAGATAGATAGATAGATAGATAGATAGATAGATAGATAGATAGATAGATAGATAGATAGATAGATAGATTTTTTAGCAGTGTCCAAAGAAATCAAATAACATTTATAAAAACATTCTGATTAACTTCAGAATGTCTTTCAAGCAGGTTTCATACATCCAGATTTCTTTCTTTCTTTCTTGTTCTTTGGATCTTGTCAAGGACACTTTTGTTGAATAGTCTTTCAAACCAAAACCATAGTAACATTTCGAGCACTGCCAGCCAGCAGTCCTTTTTACAGGGTAACATCTACACATCTATGCAGATAATGTTTGTACTCTGATTCAGTCAATATGGAAGTGCCATCTGACAGCCTAAATGCAACTTCATCTGTATTTTATGGCACAGAATACTTCTGAATTGCCTTAAGCAAAACACTGTTTCTAAAGGCTGGTGGTGTATTTACTGCTCAACAATGAGCTGCTTGGCAGGAGCAGAGCTCACAGCTACAGCCCCAACAAGTGGCAGGAAGCTTGGCTACACAACATTTGACAGTCTTTGATCCACATGACTCTGTGCAGTGTGAAAGCGTACCAATTCAAATGAAAATGTTAAAAAAAAGCCAATTCTACCCCAAAACTGGGTCCACAAACTTTTAGGTGTGAAAGTAACTAGAGAGTTAGGTACTGCATTATAGAAAATGAGCCCTTTTGAGGCTGGTCAGTGCTGCACATTTTTACCTTCAACAAAGAGGCTATGTTTTTATTTGTTAGCAAGATTACACAAAAACTACTGAACAGATTTTGTTGAAATTTTCAGAACATGTTGGCAATGTTCCAGCTTTTAAATGATACGATTTGTGTGGTGATCCAGATAACCGCCTTTACTGGACAATTGTTTTTGCTCAATAACTGTTTAATTAATAATAATAATATCAACATGATTCCAAATGCTGTATGTGGGTTTTCAGGGTCAAGGAATCATATTGTGGTGGCAACTTTATCATTGAACTTTAACTTATAGATGTAACAGCAGTATGTGAGCTACCTTGACGAATGTTTTCGCCCTCCGAGTGCTTTCTAGAATTACATTTATTTGGTCCATAAGTCAAGAAATCAACTAGAATTGCTTCAGGTTGTCAGCATGAACCTGGTAATGCAATGTTATACAATTCCACAAACCACATATAAACATTAATTAATAACAACTGTGATAGGAAAATTGAATAGTTTGGCAGCCATACAGAAAATAAATACTACTTCTGGGAAAGACAGAATCTATATTTCCGACTAATTTATGACTGGTTTTCTTCAGAGTGACATTACCACTGGAACCACATGTCTCCTCATCTGTGTCTGCCCTACGTGACTGTTTATGTGGGTCAAACATCGATCATTCCGAGGCAACAGATGGTCTGCAATACTGCATACTTGAACAAATTAATGATTTTTCCAATCAATGTTTAAACACCTCTCTGCTCGGAGAGGAGGTGATGTCCATCAACCAATGCCAGCTCAACCCCCCTGGTTTAATTCAGACGTGCTCAATAGAAAGATAAGTTGCTGCTAATCATCGTTTTTTTCACACTCTACTTTCCAGATGCTTCCTCAAACAAACTGATTGTATACCTGAATATTGCTAAGATGTGTTTCCTTTCTGCGGTGACAGGCATGTTTTTATTGGGGGGTGAGTAAGTAAACCTTTTGTCTAGAATTACAGGAAGTCATTAAAAAAACAATATTTAATTAACGATATATCGCTCTCCCAACAGGAGTCAGTCATTGCTGCCTGCAGGGTGAATGATGTCGCTGCCATGTGAGGCCAATATTCTTCTCTGCCTTTGACAAACACATCATATACACATCCTAACACAAACACAACCATGTGTACACACTCATGCAGGGCTGTTTTTCTTATTGCTTTTTTCCCCTCACCTATCACACATTGTTAACAAAATGTCAACACTGATGCAACAACCAATTATTGTCTTCCAGGAAATTCAGAATGAATAGATGACAACAAAAAAGGAGCGACTGGTGTTCAGATGGTTTTGCCTCAGCTCTACAAATCAAGTCAGTGGTGGATAACGGCGAATGTCTGTTCATTTTTACTTTTATACATGGGTTTTAATTGTGCTTTTTTTCTAAAAGTTTAGTTTTATTTGTAAAGCTTTGTTAATTTTCTCGCTAGTCTGCATTTGCTAGCACACTTACCGCCAATGCATTATAAAGTAAACACCATTTTGTTGTTAGTATCCGAAATCTAAGTGAGTATTTATAACTTTTTATGCAGTTGGAGAGAAACTAATTATCAGAGATGGGCAGGCTATTTGTAAAACAAAGTGAGATAAGTTTAACATAGCTTTGTAAAAGAATCAGCTTGACCAAAGCTATGCCCTGAAGAAACTTACAAAGCCAAGCTGCAGGAACACAACAAAATCAACCTACTCCTTTCTAAGCTATCTTCACCTTGCAGATGTTGCACAATTGAAGTCGTCAGAAAGGCAAGCTTAAATGTTGTCAAACTTAGCCAACATTCTTATGACATAAAGCATTATAAAAACTCAACAAAACAACAAGATATCACATGGAAAATTATCTCTAAAATGTTTTCTCAAACGTACACTGTAAAGAATTTCACTGTAAAATAACAGTAAAATACTGGCAGCAGAGACGCCAGTATTTTACTGTTATTTTACAGTGCACGTACTGTAATTTATTTTAACAGTATGGTACTGTATTTAGAATTACAGTATATTACCGTAGGATAACAGTGGTGGTTTGGTAATTTTACAGCACATCTACTGTTATTTATTTTAACAGTATACTACTGTATTTCGGATTACAGTACATGACGGTAGGATTACTGTGTTATGGTAATTTTACAGTATACACCAGTATATTCGCAAAGGATTTTAGATCTGCTATTTTGCATTTAATTCCTATAAATCCCCACAAATTAGCTTATAACATCATAAGGGGCTTTTGAAATTCTGGGCTGAAAAGCAAGTCAATCTGGACCCATGTCCATCCATACCTCATGTTTATCATGATAGGAGGTAATATCCACTAGTCCTCCTATTAATGCAAAAGACATGACTTTTCTCGTATTTTACTACCACCTTGTACCTTCTTGTGCTGGTGCTTCTACCTTAAGCCTATCACAAACACATCCAGCAACATGCATCTACCATTTACCGCCTGTCTGTACCAACTGAAGAAAAGCAGCAGGTTAAGCAAGCAGAGGAGACTGAGATGCTGTTTTCAAGAATTAAGAACTGACAGAGTACAGAGCGCTCACACCAACGCCGTTTCCCAGAATAATCATAAGTGACCTGATTTAATGTGTATTAAATGTTATTACCAATCATTCGTGAACTCTGACCTTGAATAAAAAACAGATCAGACCTTTAAGTACAAGTTTAAGAACCCCAGGTATAAAACACAAGAGAACACATATTCAATGACATTGTTTTCCTTTAATACAAACCCCCAGCAGACTTTGTAATACTACAAAATACATTTAGAACATTTGTATTACATAAAGAAAACATATTACATTACCTATTTAGAAGAAAATGCGCACAATAATAAAATTCTTAATAACAGGCTTTACCAATCAGACACTGCATTAAAATACCATCAAGAGCAGTATAAGAACAGTCCAGCTTGTTAACAAGTCTTCTGCACATGTAGATGTGAACAGTAACAATGGAGAAGAAGTGGAGAAAGTGAAGAGAAGGAGAAAGATAGGCATTACTACGATGAGGTGTAATGAAATATGTTTAACACAGTTTTAATGTTGCTTGAGAAGAACACACCAACACATCACACCTTTACATCTGATGAAATACTGGCAAGTCCATGTCTTCAATCCCTTTTGGCCATCCTCCTGTCTTCCCATTTTGGTTGTACAGTCAGCTCTACAATAGCACAAATAAACACAAGTTAATCTTCACACTGTAATTTGCAATTAGCTTTAACACATGTTCATTTAAATAAATGACAGTAAAGTCAGTCAAAACTTTCAATGAAACTAAATTATTAAGTAATAAGATGCTAACACACCTTACAAAGGTCAGAAACAACACCAGATTGCTAAAGTTAGCTAACTGAGTTTAAGCTTGCTAAGTTACAGAGCTTGCTTTGCCAAATTTAGCAGCCTGACCAGGTGAAACAGACCTAATGAAATGGGCTAGTTATAAGTCAACTGTTTAATAATCATGCAGACAAAACAATACTGGACACTATTAGTTTTTGGAGATAAAAATAACTTTACCTCTTTAGTTGAAGTCCACGTGGACTGCTCGGAAGGATGAAGAAGCAGTGCTGTCCAAGTCAGGTTCAGGAATATCCTCTCACAACTTGTCACTCAAAAATGACTTGAGTAATGTGAAATGTTTGATCAATAAAGAAGTGGTATCATCAAAAAAGAAACATAAACCCACAATTATCAGTAAGATGCTGATGGATAGTGACAAGACTTGTGAAGGAATGTGGTGCCTATCTCACCGCTTGACAGAAAATACTGTTTTATACTGTTAAATTACAGTTTGTTATTCTTAACAAAGCATTGACAGTTAATTTACACGTGGAGGTGAATATTTAACAGTATTTTACATTTTCTTTGAAAAATACAGTAAGATACTGTTCTAACCTCAGAAATTTACAGCAAACCATAGTTTTATGTTGTTAAAGTACAGTTATCTACTGTTATTGTTCACTGACTGATTTAACTGTTAATTTACATGCTGTGGATGAATATTTAACAGTATTGTACAATTATTATGAAAAACAGTAAGATACTGTGGTAAATTCACCGTAAATTTACAGAAATTTGTTACAGTGTACAGTGCTTTATGCACAATATTTCCCTTAAAAGAGGAAGAAAAATACTGTGAAAAGGAGAAACGGTCAAGCCTCTATGCCTTCACTAGTCAGTATAAAGTGAGGAACAGATCACAAACCATTTAAACAATGATCTGCATTAGTTTTTGCATTACTTTCTTATCAAAACATATTAATTAAACTTAGATACAAACTCTGAAGCACAGGAACAAATTGATATGAAACCATTTATATCAAAAATACAGAAGTATAAGTGGAATACAGGCGGATGAATTAGCATTGACCTGAGCTGATCTGTTACAGAGATTTATTATTTTTATTATTATTTGTTATTGTTTATTATTACTATTATTATCATTATCATTATTATTATTATTTTTATTTATTTATTTATTTATTTATTTATTTTTTATTACTTGTCGTGTTGACAAGAAACTTATGTATCGTGTTCTCTCGACTGCCAAGAGTCATGGAGGGCTCCAAATAAGGGAAATTAAAGGCTCATCCTGATTTTGAGAAAAATTATCATCTTCGACTAACTATAATAATAATTCCCCATTTAACGCATCAAATGTATTTTTTGTTTGTTTTTGTTTTTTTGTTGTTTTTTTGTTTGGTTGGTTTTTCATTTCAAAATGTAAGCCCTCTCTAACTGAAATGAAAGCTGAGCTAGAAATTTGCAGGGGTCAGGCCAGAAATGCAAATTAGTGCTGATAGTACATATCCGACAAGGTCTCAAAGCCTTTCTTTGTGTGGGCTTAGGCACTGTAATCAGTACTGCTGAACCAATTTTAACCAAATCAAATGTTTTTTTTTTGTTTGTTTTTTGTGCATTAAGTAATACCGCTATGTGTCACCAATCTGTATCTGTTTTTATGAAACTCTCTTGTTTGTTTTTCTTTTTGATTAGCCTTTTGTAATCATTTTGTTATTGTGCATAACTTTGAAAAGTCTGCTTTTGTTTGATTCTGTAATACATTGTTTTGCACTCTCTTGATTTGTGTATCAATAAACAGTACTTCATCAATATGCAATCAACCATGAAGCAAAACTTGAAAAAAGGTACAAATTTTTTTTATCAATTTTGAGTTAAAAGTTGGAGAACACAATTATAAATGTCACCTCTTAACAGCCCTGAAATTAAATAAAAGCTAAACCAATTATTGCTATCAATTAGTCTTTTCACAACACCAAAATTGTAACATTATTATAGATACCAAGTTTAGTATCACGATGCTGTACCTAAAAACTAAACTCAAAACACAAAATTTAACTGGTTAAACAGTCTTTACCTGAAATGACAGAAAGAGGATGTCTGCTATAGCTTCAGTTATCACAGTTCTCTCTGGTGGATGGACAAACAATAGCAACCAGGTTCAAGATGTGGCAGTTAAGGCTGTTACCCAGTTGGCTATTCTTTTTGTGCCATTGTGGGGAGGGTCTCATAATAGCCAAAACCACCCAAGACCAGCCAAGACGCTATAGCAAAGAAGGTGTGGAAGTGTCTGTATCTTTGCTCCAGAGCTATACTTAAAACATAAACTCTGAGGTGGTTTGATACTCAATACTTTATGGAATACAAAGATGATGTCAAGGGTTGGTTGAATTTTAAATAAGCAACTTATTTACAACATTAGGGTATGTCCAATGTATGCCTGGCACAAAGTGTCTTTGCATGCTCATGGATAATAATAAAGGCTGTGCAGTGTGTTTTGTGAAAGTGGTAGAGAATAAAGCCAAGAATTTTTGCAAACAATTTGAATATATATTGCTTAAAGCCAAAAATTATTTGATGAACAGTTAAGAGGCCTATCATATATATACCATACAGTGCGTGATCTCTGAGCGGCATAATAAAAGAAGAGAAATGAAGCAATCCATCCAAAATTCAGAACAAAGAGTAAACTTTCTTGTGTAAATTAGAGATGGCCCCCTTTACTCAGTTTGGCTTGTGAGAGTTTTTTTTCTTTCAGTTCTGAAAAATTACAGCTGTACAGAAAATGTATGGCATGTACTAAATGAAATTCAATTTCGAATCCAAACACAATATCATGCACCACCTAAATTACAAAGTTCAGCTATATCCCTAAAGGCTTTCTTGCCAATACATGTTTTGTTCCTTGCAAGAAGTTAGTGTACCTAATTGGATGAAATTATTTCCATGAAGCACTTGCAGCTATTAGCAAGGCATATTCAATGGCAGATAATAATGTAAATGCATTAAAAAATATATATGTTAACTCAGCTTTGATTCAGTGTCAAGCTGAATTAATTAATTTCCATATGAGTTTTAGGATATAAATGTCTACTGGGATAGTCTCCAGTCCTCCGGGACCCCAAAGGGATAAGCAGCATAGATAATGGTTTGATCGAATGTTGGTATTGTTATTGTTGGAATTCACATTGGGCCTCATTTTACCTTTTTCTGTATTTTTTTACTTGCTGTCGTGTGGCACAAAAGGGTATGGGCATTGTTTTGACACTGACTCTTGTATGATAAGCCATTCACAGTGGAAAGCCTTATTTGAAAGCATCTGATGATATGACAAAATTTAGAGGAGAGAATTCAATTTTTGTGGCCCACATGGTGACAGAAGTTGCCCATCCCTGGTGTAAATAGTGGACAACCAGCCACTTGGCACACACTGATTTAAAGGGGAATGAGAGATAACACCCTGATTGGTTTGATTTATGTTACACCCCAAACACACCCATGTATATATTCAATGCACATATCCATACCCTTTGTGACCTAAAAATGTGTTTGTGTCAAGAACATGCATTATGAAAGTAGCAAAATATAGACCCACACTCCCCAAACCGCCATGCATCATACATTTTTGACAGCACATTTCTCACCATCAAAATAGAGCCCTAAAAAGTCTAACGTAACAACTTTAATTCTTTCTTCATTTTTTTTAACTAACTGTAAATATCATGGTACTCCACATGCTTTATTGTGTATTATCCAACACTGATGCAATGCTGATTTCTTCCTGCACACCAAAGCTGTTTATCCCTCCAACTCCTTATCTCTGAGTGTGCTGACTTGCCATTTTTTTGGATCTCTTCATTGTGTCATTGGCTGGCAGTCACCACGTCTTAGTCATGCGCTGAGGTCTGTGTGTCAGAATGAATGCTTCATGCATGATCCACCTGTCAAACAGAGACAGTGATCAGCTCAACCTCCATGCAGACCTAATCCTCTCTAAACAGGATTAAAGCCGGTGCCAGTGCTTGCCTCTGAGATAGCATTGTTTATGCGAGCAGTGTGTGAGGGGTAAGATCTTGAATCATATTTTGGAAGAAGTTTGTTTTAATTTTAGGGCTGCCTACAGTTGGGAATGCTAAATACTGCAGGGAATAATGAAGGTTAATTCAAGAGCAAGATTATGAGTGGAGCACAACCAGATAAGTGCTGTCAAAAACTGCTTTTTCTTTGGCTCACAAAACTACACATACAAATTTTCTACCGTTTGTAGACTCCAATGGTGGATCAGCAACATGGTAGCAACTCAATGCATTTTGGCAGGTGGGCATGATCAAGTAACCCAACACCAACTTGGCCATTCAAAATTTTTCACTAGTCCATAGGCAACAGCCCCTAGAACGTGTTTGGGAATGGGCAAGACCTTTCAAAGCACATCCAGCAGGTGATTGGACAATCATTCTGTCCCTCACAGTCAGTCAGATAATGTAGTAGGTGGGCACAACTGCCAGGGTGAGAAATATAAAATGTGAGCCACTGTGTAGGGCAAACTCTTGTCAAAACATGTCAGAAGTTTAAGTGAATGTATCCGTACTAACGAAGAGTTCTTTCATTGGGTACTGACTGGGCCATGATGCGTTGGGACACTCATAGTTGCTGTAGATTGTTTCTTGACATTGAATCAGTCCGATTATGCTGCTGAGAAAGGTAAACAGACAAAATGACCGGCTGAAGTTCCAACTTAGCATCAGAACAGGGAAGTAGGGTGATTTATGTGACTTTGAACTTGGTATAGTTGTTAGTGCCAAAAAGGCTGGTCTGAGTATTTCTGAGACTGAGGATTTACTGGGAATGTCATGCTCTATCATCTCTAGGGTTTACAGAGAATGGTCTAATGAAGATACACTATCCAGTGGGCAGCAGCTCTCTGGGTAAAAATGCCTTGTTAATGCTGGAGGCCAGAGGTGAATAGCCAAGGTGATTCAAGATGACAATAGAAAAACAGAATCAGAGAACGCAGAAGGGTATTTCTGAATGCAGAATATGTTGAATATCATGGGCTATAGAAGCGGAAGACATCACCCATTCCTGTTTTCTAAGAACAGAGAACTGGGGATACAATTGGAAGGAGGCCACCAAACATGCTGATAGAAGATTCAACAGCAGTTACTTGGTCTGGTGGTTGTTGGTAGCTGCAATGTTAAGATTGCCCTTTGGTACAAATGTGATCATGTAATGTTGTTTGTCTCTCTATGTGGCCCTGTGATTGGCCAGCAACTGGCTTAGGGTGGGCCCCATCTCTCACCCAATGTCATCTTGGATAGGCTCCAGTTTCTGCAATCCTGAAAGGGATATAAATGGTATGGATAAAGAATGAATGAATGAACGGTGGGATGGATGGATGGATGTTTCTAACACCTAACTGAATATATGCCATGAAGAATGAATGCAGCTCTATGGGCAAAAAGGGGTCCAAGTAGTGAGCTGTGCTTGTTAAAGAGGCCTGTGAGTGTAGACCAGGCAACTTCGCTATCTTCAGATTAACAAGAACTGCATTTGATCAGTTTGTCTTTGTTATGTAAGAAATAAGTTAAAGGGGAAGAGATGGCCTCAATTTACAGGGAAACAAACTGAAACAAAGTGTGTTTGTTGGTATGACACATGTACATGTTTGCACACACACACCCACTCAATATATGCCTTTATAAAACAGTACGAGCCATGAATTATGTAAAACACATGTTTTTATTACTCCAGTATGAAATCATATCCTTTACATAATTACAACCTTCTCATATGGCTTTCAGACATATGCTTCGAGCAGTCATAAATATATTCATGTGTGTAATCGGAGCACATTTGCGTGCTTCTGATCAAATCATACTGTAAACACACAATCTGCATAAAAATGACCACAGCTCTGCATGCAAAGAACAAAACATAAACATTATCTGTACACTGAAGACTCTTTTAACTGAAACTGTACAAATCCCATTCATTTCCTCTGTACTCGACACACATTTCATGATTCCTTTAGATCACACACTTCAGTTACTTTTTTCAATTTCACCACAACATCTGACACATAATGAGCTGAGTGTAAGAACAGAAACATATCCTGTTGAAGCTGCGAGCTCTGTCTCTTATTGCTCACAGATGACATCGGAGGCTTTTGCAAGCATATTCTGCGTTTTACAGCACTAATGTGGATCTTGTAAAATCCTGCAGTCTGTTTGCAAGAGATGCTTTTTATTTGAATGTGACAGTTCAAAGTCTCTGTGTCTTCTTACTTGACACTTCTTTACAATTGTGGAGACCTGCTTAGAGAGTCTGAACATTCTCCATGCTTTCCAAACAGGCTGAGTATCAGACAAGCTCAGTGTGCACAGCATGCCAAGTCACTATCAGACATAGGACTGGGCGATGTGTTAGCTTTTGAACGTGTTAAGGCATTTTTTGAATGAGATAAAGTGTAAGACAAAACTGTTTGAATCAATATAGTACATTTTGATATTTATTTATTAAAGAGAGGCCAGTTCAAATGCTCTGACACAACAATTCACTACAGAAAGAATTAGACAAAGTCAGATGACATGGCAGTTTGATTGTTAAAGGAGGCTTTGGAACATTGCTGACGCTAATCCATGAATGCTGAGAGTTGAGGAAAGACTGAAAACTGTCTGACCAAACTTGACTCTTGCAGAGTCGGGGTTAAACCCCTGTCAATCATGTCCCTAATTATCCCAAAGTGTAAATCTTTAAATCAAATATTTTAACCAAGGCAGTTCCTTGAACCAGACTGTGATCATGAAAGGCTGCAAACACATTACTTCTCCACACACCATTGTGTAACTTTACATTTTTTCTGCAGCTAGCTTCAGACAGACAGTCATGAAACTGCAGTTTTTGGCACTTCCTCACTGGTTTTATTATTGTGTCTTGGTAAAATTGGAGTTCCCTAGGCCCAAAATCTGACGAATTTAAATACAAATTCAGATTATTACCTGGAAAAGGATCCGTGATGAACACATGAACACACAGATTCTTTTTGCAACATAAAATGCATCTATTATTGCCCTGTTTTTAATAATAAACTGTTATTGTGATTTTAAAAGGATGGTTGCTAAAGAAATGCAAATAAGGATGAGAAAAATGGCTGCGGACCATAATGCAATCATTTCAGATAGCTATTTAAGATGCAATGTAGTTGCTATCAAGCATGCAAACTTCATGCTTCTTTATCAGCCATTTTTGTAGGTGTCGGAAGGCTTTACGTGCATTCAAGGTGGCATTTAATTTTTTTAGATGTAATAAATTTAACATTGTCATTAAAGACAAAATAATCAAAGATGTCCGACTGGCGTAGCTGTCAAAACCGTTCCCACTACCTATGACACCAACTTCCTGATTACCTTTAACCCTACAAACACCTGAGACTAGATTACTTTACTTGCAAAAAAAATTTTGTTTTCATAGCAGGTAACATCTGTTTGGTAATACTTTGCCATCTGCATACTATCTTTTACTCTGGAGTGCAGCAAATGGTAGGCAGCTGAATGGTAAATGGACTTGAGCTTATATAGCGCTTTTCTAGTTTTGGACTACTCAAAGCTGCTTTACACCGCAGGTCACACCTACCCATTCATACCCACAGTCACTCACTGATGGTTCAGAGTTTCTATGTTAGTTTCCATCAGTATTTCTAACACATTCACGCCCTTTCATGCCCATTTACACACCACTGACGCAGCAGTGGGAGCAACTTGGGGTTAAGTGTCTTGCCCAAGGACACATGTGTCGCCTGGAGCTGGGCTTGAACCTGCAACCTCCCGATCACTGACCAAGCGCACTACCCAATTGCGCCACCGACGCCCCTGAACCAGTTGATAAAATATCAAACTTTATATTTAAGATTTAAAAAGCTCAAAACTGATCAAAGCAGCAGAAAATTTGTATTTTCTTCAAACACGCGAGGAATTTTTGGGATAAAGAATTTGTTATAAGGAGGGGGAATTCGGGTCAGAAATCAGTCATTAAATTGTGCTCTCTAATAACAACAAAAAAATATTCATCATTATTGGCATTAAAGTGCTGCTAATATTATTTGATCATCTGTTTACTTATTTCTTCTTTGTATCATACAAAATCTTTTGATCCTGGTATTGTGACACTCTTTTTTTTTTTTTAAATAAATATTGGGATATGTATGAACACTCAAAAAAATATGGTGGTATGATTTTTGTTCCATATTGTCCAGCCCTAACCTGACTTGTCCAAACAAACACATGGCCTTAATTTCCTGCTTGTAGAGATGAAGAAACAACAAATGAGTTCAGGCAGCTGCCCACAGCTTCCTCTCAGTCCGTCGTGATAGCATTGATCTCCTCTTGTTTGTGCTCCTTATCTTTCTCAGTCTTGTTAATCCCCCTGCACAAGCCCCCCAGCATGTGACAGCAAAAGCACCTGTTTAGGCGACTCTTCACCCCTTTCAACACAATCCCCACGTTCGCCCTCACAGCGGAGGACGAGAAGTAGAAAATGAGCGGATCCAGACATGCGTTAAAGGTGCTCAACAGAAGGGCAATGTTTCTCCATTCTGGATTCTCCCACTCTATGATTCCAAAGATGTGTGAGATGTTGTAAGGTCCGAAACACACAACGAACACCACCAGCGTTCCCAAAGCCATGCCAATGGCTCGCAGACGCCTTCGCCGGTCAATGTGCTGAAGCTTGGTCAAGATCCGAATGAAGTTGATGTAGCAGTAGCTGCTGATAAGTAAAGGGATGAAAAACAGAACAATGCACAGCTCAAGTCTGACAGGCAGAAGGACTTCCAGCTGAGCATTCGTAAAGTTCCTATAGCACCTCTTCCAAGATTTTTCATTGGCTGAGCTATTGTTTCCATTGTGGGTTGAGGTGTCGTTCTTTTGGCCAATAAAGGGCATGATGAACACGATGCTCAGGTGGAGGATTGTGAAAATCCAAAAGAAGATGCTGGCAATAATGGCATACAACGGTTTTCGCTTTAGGGTGTGCTTAATTGGAAAAGCCACACCAAGGTAGCGCTCCACGCTGACTGCTGTGAGGAAGAAGGTGCTGTTGTAGATGGTCATGTAGAAGATAAAGCCAGAGATTGAGCAGAGGGAATACGGCAATATCCAGGACAAGTCATTCACAGTTTCATGCATCTTAAAAGGCAGGAAGAGAAGAAAAAGGAGGTCGGAGATGGTGAGATTGAGAAGAAAGATGTCTATTGGTGATGGTTTCTGCCTCACTTTATTACAAAAAGTGTAAAAGGCCAAGACATTGGCAGGGAAGCCCAACACAAAGGTGATGATGTAGACGGTCAGAAACAGGACAGGGTAGCACTCCTGCATGGTGGTCTCCTGCATAGTGGACTCAATTTGCACAGTCACTCAGTTAGAGATGGAGACGTGTCACAATATGTCCTTGACTCTGCAGAGACTTGAGCTCTTTGCAGCACAGGGAGGTTTGATCTGTCAGGCAGTCGGTGCTGTGGGAGCCGAAGGCGCCTTACCGGGTCAGCAGCGTGGAACAAACCCGGTGAGACAGTGTGGTTTTCCTGTCCCTGCCGATAAACCAACGTTCATCACTTCCTCCAGGGTTTTGAGCTCTGCTGATAAGAGAGAATAGAGAGAGATTATCGCACTGCACTGCTGAGAAATTCAACCTACTGCCTGTTTGACTCTTTAAAAATCTACTGTTAGAGGCTATGACAGCAGTGGGAACTTCACACTAATTGTGTTGTTCTGTTTATTTGTTGGTGTTGGTATTGGCCTCGTGATGTTTTTTTCTGGTTTATTTGTCCCCCCGTCATCATTTCTGTATTTATTTACTGTATGTTATTTAGGAGAATTTGCTGAAATGTAGATACCGTGTTTAGTTAGAGCACACATATCTGAAAAAAAACATTTGCACTGCAGTTTTCATCATGTGGGCTTGTGAAATGTATTGACACTTTTTTTTTAAATTGGGGACTGACAGGATGAGTGACTAGAAGTGTCCCTTACAGGTTCAGGTTTCAGAGTGAAAAGTACAAAGTTTCAGATCTTACAGTGACACCCGTTTTTCACAACAGCTTTTTCAGCTTTCAGCTTTTGCTGAATTTTTTTTGCTAATTTTTCTTTTCTATGTAGATGTAGTGCATTTATTTATATTATAACATTTTCTTCATACAAACCAACATGCCAAGGAAGGCATACATCATGAATATCAACACACTATTAGCAAATGCAGGAATTACTATTTAGAGCATACCTGGCACTACTCAGTTCTTGTCATTATATTTTATAGTGAAAAAAGACCACTGATATTTACTTTAAATGTAAAAGACTACAAGCAGGGGAAAAACACCAGAATGTAGCATGAGATAAAACTCTAATTTCATTTTTCTCTTAATTTGAACTCCGGGGCTCATTCTGGGAATGAATTATCTCTTAACGAGTCGGCTCTTTACGGTCCCGCACATGGTTTGTATACAAACCAAAACACTGTGTTATTGCTAACTCACTGTCGTAAATTCAGCACAGTATGGCTTTTATCATAAACTGCAGCCTCTGCTGTCATTATGGGTAGAACACTGCATATTTGGCATGATGACACTCACTAAACATAATTACCTGGGATATAGGGATGAAAGTGTTAAACATGTTGAAGCAATATTTAATAAAAGCCATGAGAAAAAATGTGATCCAGCAACAAAGTTTATGGAGACACAGCAGATAAGTGCAGATAAAGATCCTAAAACACACCGAGGATAGATGAGTAAACGACAAGAGCAAAATCACAGGCATTTTTCTGTAGGTAGACTGTTTTATTACAAGACTGGCACCGCTGTCTAATCCTTTATATCTGCTGTGTCCACACTGCAGCTGAACGTGTGAACAGGTGAACGGGGACAGGCAAAAGGTGATCCACGTGAGTAATGGACACCTTTCAAGTTAACAATCACCACTGTAAACACCAGCAAGCATCTCTCAATCATTAACTAGGGAAGAAGAGGTGCATGAATTATGAGGAAGCAGTGGAGAGGCTATTTATTTTGAGGTCAATTTCAGTGAATGTTAGCACAAAGGAGAAGTGGTTAGACCTTAGTGGTAGTCAGAATCCAGATCTTGTAATTACATTAAGGATTTGCTAATATTGTTGTTCCACCATAGGGCAATGGTCCACATTTTTTGTTGTAATTGTTCACCACAGCACAATAGAGAAGTAGTTAGTCTTTAATTATCTGAATCTGGATGCATATTCAGGAATTTCTTTAAGAGGTTGTTAACATTGTGCGATAAGGCAATTTTCCACAGTTTTCTTTCTCTTTTTCTTGTATCCAACACTTTACAGAACTCACTTGCTGTGGAAAACTTTTGAACTACAAGTACCTTGTGAGCACAAACCTCCAAAAAGACATTAGTTACTAAAAATGTGGAAAACTCGAAAAGTTTCAAACTGAATTTTATGAAACAGTTAGTTCGTAATGGCACAAGAAAGCAGTGACTACATTATGGTGGTGACCTACATCCAAAGGTATATCTAATTTGTGAACAAAATACTGATCCTCTGCACCACATGGCTGTAAAGGTATGTATTACTGAGGTATAATAAAAAACAAAAGATAGATATTAACAGTAACAGCTACTCTGGTTGTAAGGTAGGGAGGGCTTATGTTAAATAAAACACCAGTTCAATAACTAAATTAGGGCACTGCAAATTAAAATGAGATGCTATGGTTTCAGTTCTGTTGATAGTTTGGGAGGGAGGGACTAAAACAATAATGAATGATAGCGAAACTATTATGATCACCTGAACCAATAAATGTGTCTTCGTCGTATATTTGTCTCTGTTGAGCTGAAATTTATTAGAGGTTTGCCCCTCGAGATGTGTCGTCTTGTTTTCAAATGGTAAATGGTTAAATAGACTTGAGCCTAAACAGTGCATTTCTAGTCTCTGATGACTTACAGCAGCTTTAGACCGCAGGACACATCTACTCATTCACACCCATTCCCTCTCACATTCACTCACGGATGGTTCTGTTTCTATATTAGTTGTCCATTAGTGTCAACTAAAGCATTATTGCCCTTTCATACCCATATGCAAGCCCCTGATGCTGCAGTTGGAGCAACATGGGGTTAAGTCTTTTGCCCAAGGACACATTGCTATGTGACAGCCATCAAACTTGTGCCACCGGCACACTAAGAAGGTCCTTCTGACTTCTCTCATGTACATGTAAAAATACTTTAAAATGTTACAGGATCCACATGCACTTTCAGTTCACCACCAAAATGTAAACACTTCCTCCTGACTGACATTTTCTGAGAATTTTAACAAAATCTGTTAAAAAACAAACCAACAAAAAGACATAAGCTGTCCAAAACAAATAAAGTAACTAATGTCAGAAGTCAGCAAAATATATAGAGTTAATGTGTATATTTTAGATGCTTAAAAATCCAAAATTTACCTTTATGAGTTTGAAAGCTTCAAAATATGTTTACCATAATAGTATTATTTATGTTTTATGTATGCAATTTATTTTGAGGGATATAATGAAAGAAAGTGTTGGAAAAAGATTAAATTTAAAGTCAATGATTTTTGTCTCAATGTGTATAAAAAAGTCAGTTTCTTACCTTTTTTCCAATCCTCTGCTTCACTCTAAAGTATAATCGTGTGTCAGAAGCTTGTCTCTTATAAAGGAGAGGGGGGAGTGAGTTTTTTCTCCGGGGAAAGTGACGTAACCAAAGAAGTTCCTTGACTGAAGCAACATTCAGACTTCCTCTTTGTCTGCAGAGCAGGTTTCTCACTTCACAACTTTCATATTTCCGTCTGTATATAAAAAGACTACCTCAAGAAAAAGCAGAAGGTTTTTTTTCCCTCATTGTGTTTCTTGGTACATTCAAATGTGGCGATTGCTCAACTGTTTTTATTTGATCTCTTCTGCTCCTACCTGCTGTCATCCTGGCACGTCCCCTCTGTTTACATGATAATCTAGACATCCAGCACAGATAATAAAAATAATTATCGGAGAGATACTGCGGCAATTTATCACCGCTGCCCGCCAAACATGGTTTCCCTGGTAACAACTGGCCTTTTTTGCAATATGAGCGGCACAGGCGGTCTTCACTGCTCCTGTGACAGTGGGTCATTAAATCATCTTTATTTATCCATGCCCACTGCTTGAACATGGACACCTCTTTATTATGAGAGAAAAAGAATCAGATGACCTGTTGTAAGAGCCGTCCCTCCCTTCTTGACATGGCGAGGGCAGCAGGTGATGCTGCACCGCTGACCAAACAGAGGTTTGTTTGTCTGGTTGGACAGCCATACAATTCACACTTCAATAAAGAAGCATGACCCGTGGGTTATTCAAAGAAGACAGTTGACGTTGTCTGGCAGGTAAGAACAAGTCATGTAAGGGATGCATGACCTTGATCATTTAGTCCCTTATATCACCAGAAGTGTGACAACATGTTCTTGATCGGGTCAAACTAAGGAGGACATGGATTCCTTCCCAAAGTGAGACAAGTGAGCGTCTGAAGTTGTTGTGATTTACATGTGCAGGAGTCTTTTTGAAGCCATTTAATGTATGTAAATCACTCTGAGGCACTCTGCTCCAAAGTTTATCCCTTACAAACTTAATGTTTGTTTCATTATTCTAAAACGCTCTGATATTGTGGTGGACAGAGGGATCAGTGTAAGAGCTTCTCAGCTGAAAGGTTGGTGGTACACTCTCAACTACAACTAAAAGATTACTTAGAATCCAGCAGTATGTTGGTGTATGTGGATGAGATTCATTCTTACTGATCAATACTTTACATAGCATCTTCTGGCAATAGGGATGTCACTGTGATACGTAGAGAAAGGCTCTTTTATTGCTTAAAAACACCATCTGCTCTCCATTCCAAGAGGTGAAAAAGAAAACACATTCATTAACCAAGAAGACCTGTTTTGTGGTTTCTTTCTTGAGGCAGAAAGAAATAGAAGTACAGCCTCTTCTCCAAAGAAATTAAAGATGCCTCTTAGGTAGATTAAATCTATTAAATTGCCGGTTTTAGGTATTCGACAGCTGAATTCACACCAAAAGTAAACTTTGGTTTGTTTTGCTATAAAAATACAAAGTGAATGGGTTGATGTGAAAATTCACATTGTACAACAACTTCCCATTGAGTTGTTGTGCAATGTATGTGTTGCAGGAACTAAGCATCTTTAGCCTCTTTCGCCAAATTTGGAAATACCCACCTTCAATAACAAATTCACCAGAATCTGTGGTGTGACAGCCAATCAGCATTTGGACTGAATGATTTCAAAGATGACATCACAGACAGAGAAGGAAGTAAACATTTCCACATTCAGGATTTGGATCTCGTTCACACGGCTAGATTAGTGTTTACATACTGAACCACAGAGAGGAACTGTTAGCTTTCTTCCACGGGAAGAGGGGCTTTTAGTTCCATTATTTTTAGGTGCTAGTTACATATTAAACTTTGTTATTCATTTCAAAAATGCACAATTTTTTTTAAGTTGTGTCTCATTGTAAATGGAGCCAATACATGTTTCCAACAGTATAAAAAGAATTACCAATAGTTTTTGTGTTAAAGGGATGAATCAATAAACCAAAATAGTATTACCAGGCTGTGTTCTCAAAAGTATAGCCTACTTATTTTTTGGAAACGTAGTTTGTCCACAGTGTGTTCATAGGGATTTCAAGACAATCAAATCCTTTATTCAGGGACAGTTCAAAGGTGTTTCCATTTCTAAAGCTTTCCTTAAGTCCTTTTAATCTCGGCGACTGTAAAAAAGGGTTATTTTTTCCTGATTTGCAAGCTGGATGCAGAAAGTCATGCTGCTCTGAATAAGCTTTGATGCACTGACAGTGTTGTCCCATTCACTGTCATCCGCCTTACTGCAATCAATGGATTTCTGCCTTGTGCTGAGATAATGGTGAAGGATTCCATGACTTTGGGATTTATTTAAAGAATAAAAATAATAAAAAAAAAAATCCAAGTTACTGAACAGAACATTTCAAATCCCTCACAGTTAAGGTGAAGCATATGACATGGAATAATGTGGCATGCACAGAAACTAGCAACTAGCCATTCTCAGCAAGCTTATCATCCCTGTTTATGGTGGACATTTGTGTAAAGTTTACAGAAAATCCTTTTTAATGTTTATGTGATATGGCCATAAAACTGCTTTTACAAGCAATAGGTGAACATGAGTCACAGTGACACTGATCTTCAACCTTGTGCCTCCCAAAATTAAGTTTACATTTTTGTTCTCTAATTAACTTCAGTGCAATCCCGATGGAAAACTCTTCTAAGCCACAAAATCCTAGTTTTAACTGTGCAGGTGAATGTTGTCCTCAGCGATCTTTATGGGGTTTTTTTAGCTTTGCTTGTCCAGAATTAACAGGACACAGATGTGAGTTGCAGTCTACACCAGACTAGTAGCATCGGTGTAGAGGTAAAGGAGAAATGACAGATTGATACAGGAGCAGAAAAAACTATTGCAGAAAGACTAATAAATAAAGTGATAAATCAAGACCACAATCAGTAACAACTTGATAATGATTGACTCAGTAGAGACACAAACATGACAGTTTATCCAGCTGATGACCTTTAGAAGACAGGAAACAAGGAAATAAGTTTGGTGTGTTCACTCAACTAGTGACCATGTAAACTGATTACTGAGTTGACAGCAGGGTTGACTTCGTCTGTGGATACTTGTGTCAGCTTAGTTTCTTTGACATTTTCTTATTATTTATAAACCACTGACTAGTACTTTTATATGATTTATAAAAAAAAATCTCAATAAAGCAGTGGGGAGTAAAGCTCTTTATGTACCGGTGCCTTCTGCCGCAAGTTATCAGTTAACAAGGTCACTCATTACCTCCACCATGGTTTTGTTACAGTGTTTTATTTGTCTGTTTGTTTGTTTGTTAGCAAGACTATGCAAAAACTACTGGACAGATTTTGTTGAAATTTTCAGGAGCTGTCGGTAATGGCCCAACTTAAAAATGATTCAAATTTGAAGGTGATCCAGATAACCACCAAAAGCAAACAAGTGTTTTTGCTGCATAACTGTCTGACTAAAAATGATAACATGATTCTGAGTGCAAAGAGTTTTACGGGTCGAGGAATCATACCATGATGCTAACTTTATCATGGATTGATTGCTCTCAGATGTAACAGCAATATATGAGCCACCTTGGTGGAGATTTGTGCTTTCCAAGTGCGTTTAGTTCCAACACTCAAAGACAATTAAGATGGTTTATGAAGGAAATGAAGGAAGAAATGCAGTCCAGATGGTACAAAGAAAGGTCTGACCATTTGTCATCAGTTGCTTACAAGTTTTTCATTCTGATATTGTTTGTTGTATTGATTTTGTTACTAAACTTTCAAAATTACCACCATGTTTGCAGTTTACCTCAGTACACAACAGGTAGTTACAAATTAAAGTCTCTGGAAGCGTCCTTCAGTCGCATGCATCACAGACAAGTATATAAAAAAATGCTCATGACACCAACTGATGAAAGTGTGAAAGCAAGGAGGAACTGCAAGTAAAGACACAGCCACTTTAAACTTTGTCACTTTTCTTGATAGGGTTTTGGCTGATCTGTGACAGGGACTGCTCTTCCTTACAGTTATAAATTGTCAACTCTAGGCTGTGTGTCAAATGTGCTCTCTGTTGATTTAACAGCCAGGGAATGGGCTGGGACATCGTGGCAGGGAAATTCCAGCTCATGGATGCAATCTACAAATGCACAAATGGGTATATTTTCAGTGAAACTTCCAGCAGCTGGAGGTTGGCTGGTAACTGGTGGAGAAGGGAAAATGGAAGTGGCTGGATCTGTGTATCTCTAGTTTATGAAGTTAATGTATTAACTTAGGTTTGGGAGCAGGACCACGCCACAAACCACACCACCTGGATCTGTGTATCTCTAGTTTTAGGATTCTTGAGACATTGGAAAGGATAACCCCAAGATACCATAATCTTTACCCTTGATATATGATCTTAAAAATCTGATCAGTTCATCCTTGGATCCGCATGGGGTCGAAGTTTGTGGAAAATCCTTAAAGACCTTAGAGATTTTGCATTAACAAGGCCTTGACCATGATGGACAGATGATCAGACAGTTTGAAAACACGTATTCAGAGTGCAGGAGTAAAATATTTAGTGTTTGCATTACGTATTGGTAAGAAAAAATAGTTGTATGAAAAATGCAGCCTGGAGGAGTACAGACATGAACACTCCTAAAGAACAACAACAAAGCATTTGTACTTTTTATTCGATTCATACTTCGTCATACTTCCCAGTCAGGCTCCAAAAGTGAAACTGTTGGAGTTTCAACTCTGCACTCACGTCTGAATCATCATATTTATGTTTAATGCATAAATCAAGACGCCCAGATTGCATTACGCAAGCTGGTGTGTTCCAGTGTGACAGCTGGTTTTACAGAATGACAACAGGAATTTTCTCAGATGCTGCATGAGGCGCGCTGATATTTCATCACTACAGGACAAACCGCTTCTGTAATTAGTCACAGACGACTCAGCTCTTTAGCAAGAGACAGAGGAGCAAATCTGAAGAGAAAAGTAGGCGAGCCCCTTTTTTGCACTTTCATATTCCATATTTTACTCTTTCTTATCTTTCAAAGTGATATCAGAGGCAGCATGTCATCATTTTTGTTGTTTTATAAAGGTTGTCTGTCGTAGAAAATCCTAACATAAGCCTGAAGATACACAAGGTTGTTTCATTAGATATTTCCTTGATTGAGCTTTACTGCTGGAATTCTTCCTTTTCTTTTTTGTGAAAAGAGGACAGAAAAAGAAAGAAAGTTCAAGGCTGAGCTGTGCACATTTGCTCCTCTGACCGTCTGCTCTGTATCTTTAATTACTACAAAAATGTGGAGCTTCATTTTTAAGCATGTTTTCGAGGTGTCTGTCCTTCCGTTCTCCAAAGGGGTCATTCTTATTAGGAAGATATCTCCAGACTACTTTAGAGATTTTCTTTAAACACTAAGCAAAAGCTGACTCAAGGGTGAACTAATTAGTTCTATCTGGTCAAAGGTCAAAATTGTTAGGATTCATGCTGATCCCTTGCTTGGGAACAAACAAGATTAAAAAAAAGTTCTAAGACTTAATTGTCAGACTTTGTGCATTTTCCCACTCTAACATTCGAGCATCAGATCAAATAAAACAACAATGGAGTCAGTCATCAGTACTTAGCAGAAGCTGGGTAGATAGATAGATAGATAGATAGATAGATAGATAGATAGATAGATAGATAGATAGATAGATAGATAGATAGATAGATAGATAGATAGATAGATAGATAGATAGATAGATAGATAGTTTTCTTGTTAACCTACCATCTGATCGATGTTGCACCCAACCACCACGCCTACTTCCACAGTTACTCAGTGATGGTTTGTCGCCTGAACTCAGGGGAGAAAACTATAGACCAGGAATGAGAAACTTAGTTAACGTTATCGAGAGGGAAACTTTAATGTTATTATCAAATACAGAGGGTCAAATCTTTACAGACTGTAAGAGCACAAACCTGCCAAGGCTTTCCAACACTGCCAGAGGAGTAATTTTCTCGAGTGTTGGATACTGTCCTATCAGTCACGTTAAAGGCCCAGGTTGCCCATGCAGATGCTTTTAATCACTGGTTGATCAGAAAAGGTTGAAAACAGTACAGGCTAATTTTTAGGACCACTTGAAATAAAAACAGGTCAACTAGTCCTCCTACAAGTACAGCTTCTGCATATTTCCATAGAGTTGGGAGCTGCCTGTCAAACAAATTCAACCACACCAACAGAATCCTGAGAAGATGTCTGATCAAGTTTTTTCGCCTTTGTGGATTACCAGGGCCTCTAACAAATCTTTGAAGAAGCTCTTGATCTGCATCCAGATTCAGATCACCACCAAATTTATTTATATACCATGACCAATATTCTCTGAAAAAGACATCAAAATCTATTTACAACTCTTTGAGTTATCAGCAAAAATGTGGAAAACATCCCTCTCTTGAATCACTAACAAATCCAGGCTCAGATCACCACCAACATCGCATCACATTTTCTGAGCCACAGCCAACATTACCTGAAAGTGACATCAAAATCCATTCATAATTTTATGAGAACCTTTTCACAAACATAAACTGGAAGTGCTCTAATAGCACAAATCTGTTCTAAAGTGTTTATAACATTCATAGTCAAGTCAATTCTGAAGATGTAGAAAGCTGCTGTGTCGCACAATGGTCTCAAATTCTCGAAATATGACTGGATCCACATCCATTTTTTTGGGTCACCACCACAGTCATACTGATTGGTACTTGGCCCATTTCTGATCTATTCTTAAAACCTCCACTCATAACTTTTTGAGTCACTCTGTTTACAAAAATCTTATGCAGACAAACATGCAACGTCTTTGTCAGAGCAAAGAATATTAATAGACAATCAACGGTAATTATCGAGCTCATTACATACCTTAAATATTCAGTTTCAATCCCAAAAACTAACAAGATAAGTTAAAGTAACAAATCAATCATAAAACAAAGAACAATTTATGGCGCTGTTTCAGTGCAAAACACCAGTATTAAGTGTTTTCATTGATAACTAGATTTATCTTAACTTTATTGTCCCAATAAGTCCAACTGAGAATAAACATGGATTTGAAAAAAGAAATTTGACGAAGATTTTAATAAAAAATGGGTAACGCTTCCTTTTACGGTACTATAATTACCATGTATTTACATGCTAATTACTAGGTAAGTACCATGTAATAAGAGGTAGTTACTGTAAAATTACCATGTAATTACAAGGTAACTATATAGGTAATTACCTTATACTTTTAAAGTAATTACCTTGTCAATTCCAGGCAAATACCAAGTACCTACCTGGTAATAAGTATTAATTACTGGGTAATTATAATGTCATTATATACTATTTTGTTAACTGCCAAGTACTTACTAGGTAATTGCCATGCAACTTCTTAAGAAGTACCTGGTAACAGCCAGGTAATAAGAAGTAATTATTCAGTAATTATTAAGTATTTATATGGTAACTATGTGATTAATTATTAGGTACTCACTAAGTAATTATAATATTATTTCCTAACAACCACATATAATAATTCGTAATTACTGGGTGTTCCTTAAAGTAATTACAAGGCGATTGCATAGTAATTAATAATGTACTTATTTCATGAGTACCAAGTAATTTTCTGAAAACTACCAAGTAACTACAAGGTCATAAATAGCAATTACTGAGTAATTACTAAGTAACATATGGTAAAAACCTTATTATTTACACTGTAAATACTTAGTAAATATATTATTGATTATATTTATTAAACAAACATTATTGATTGTATTTATTTTGTAACTTCACAGCAACTACCCTTTAATTGTACATCAATGAGGAAGGCTATGTATTGTATTTGTAAATACACAGTAAGTACTGTAAAATTTAGAAAGAAATTATGACACCACCAGTTACTTTCCTATTGGCTACCAGGTGTAATTACCAAGAAATTAGAAGTTTCTACTAGATACTTACCATGTAATTACTAGGACATGAAGAGTATTTACTACGTATTACTAGGTACTACTAGGTATTAACGCCATGTATTTCCCTAGCAGTCAATAGGTTTTTACTACTTACCTGGTAACTTCTTAGTATTTACCCAGTAACTTCAACATTTACCTGGTAATTACAGTTGAACTGTACTGCAAAAGGAAGTGAGAACGTTTCCATGCTATTACCTGGTAATTACTTATTTGTTACCCAGGAACTACAAAAATACCAACATGGAAATTACATAGTTATTAAAGTGTGACTGTACTGTAAAAGGAAGTGAGGTCTGTTTCCATGTTATTACCTGGTAATTACTTATTTGTTACCCAGGAACTACAAAAATACCAACATGGAAATTACATAGTTATTAAAGTGTGACTGTACTGTAAAAGGAAGTGAGGTCTGTTTCCATGCTATTACCTGGTAATTACTTATTTGTTACCCAGGAACTACAAAAATACCAACATGGAAATTACATAGTTATTAAAGTGTGACTGTACTGTAAAAGGAAGTGAGGTCTGTTTCCATGCTATTACCTGGTAATTAGTCAGTATTTAGCCCTAAACTAGGAAACTGTCACATCACACAAGTCACTTGGACCGAAAATGCTGCAAAACTGACCAGTGACTATGATACAGTGTCAGAGTACACTGATACAGATACAGAGTCTGAGTCTCCCCCCTGAACAGCACACTGTATCTGTCAGGAGATAAGAGTTCCCATCAAAAACCACCATCACCAGCCATCAAAATACATTAAGATGAATGCATGATTTTTACACTTCCTCACTCAAAACACCTCGCTGTGACACATATACAAAAACAAGTGAGCTGCCAAAGATAAACGTTTTAATCCAATGGATTTCAAATTCTCATAAAACAATTTCTGAAACAGTGCACATTTTGGTAACAGTTTATAAGTACACACTATTAAGCATTAGTTAAGCATTAATAAATATTGAATTCATCATTTATAAAGCATTTTTCTGACATGAATAGTTAGTAATAACACATTTGTACACGCAATTATAAATGCTTTACCCATCAATAATAAGCTTTGGGAAAAAATAATATTTGCAGCTTATCAGCATATTGTGACTGTGTAACATGAACAAGGGTAAACATGGCCAAATCAAAACTTGCCAACACCAACTGCGCATCACAGAAAATTACAGTACGCAAAATAAATTCAAGTAAACAATTTTGTATTTAAGTACACAAAATAAATCTTTAAGTTATATATATATATATATATATATATATATATATATATATATATATATATATATATATATATGTATATGTATATATGTGTGTGTGTGTGTGTATATATATATGTGTATATATATATGTGTATATATATATATATGTGTGTGTGTATATATATATATATATATATATATATATATATATATATATATATATATATATGAATAAAAGATGTTCTGCTAGTATCAAAAAAAAAGTTCCGAAATATTTCGCTGTCATTTGGTGTTATTCTTAGGCCTTTCACTGAGTAAAAATTCAAAAATAATAATTTAACCCCTAAAAAAAAATACACTTAATACCTCATAAAATTATTATACAAATAAAAAATGTTGTGAAAAATCAAAAGAAAATCTTCAAGAGTGTCCAACTTCAACAATGAACTTTGATTCAACATTCAGCACTGTAGCCTACTTTGTTTTTAGGGGAAGGAGTTTCCTGGAAACCTTGAAGGCTTTAACTTTTTCAGCTATGTCTGTATCCTCCTGAATTGAAGTGGCACACTGTGTGGCGAACACACTGAGTTTCACCTGACTGTTGTAGTTTTCAAGGAGTTCCTTGTATTTACTGGGAGCAGCAATGAACAGCTCTGCGACTGGAGCACTGACAACAACCGTGTTCCGGTTCACCCCAACACTCTTGAAAGCAGCAGACATGGTCCTTCCTTGAATGAACAGCCGTAGAACTTCTTTGAAACGGGCCACCACCTGAGCAGAATCTTTGGCTGCAATTCAGAGGACAAAGAATTAGGGTTATCCAAAGTAAAAACAAAAATATGGTGACACTTACACAAATTTCTCGTCACTTTCAATGAAGAGGCAGTACTTTCAAGAAAATAGAGCCCCGAGACCCTTTTCAGCATCGTGATTAAACCCAGGTATTGGCCTTGCCAACAGAACACAGAGGGCATCCAGGATAGAACTGTGTTCGGAGGACAGAACTCTAAAATATTCAGAGCAAGAAACCTAAAAACAAGTTGAATAGGGTAATTGTTTCCTAAATAACTGCTTTATTTTCTGTGACAATCGAGATTTTTTGTGAAGCATTAGAAGGTAATTTGAGTTACTATAGCATTTTCTACAGGTAGGGATACTATGATTCATTGATCCTGAAAACCTACACCTTGCATTTGGAATCATACTGATATCATTGTTAGTTTGGCAGTTATTGAACAAAACCAGTCATTCACTAGTTATCTGGATCACCACCAAATTATAATAACCTCCTTAGGGTAGGTAAACAATTTAGCTACTTGGACAGCTCTGTTGCCATTTGGGCATATGAAATGCCAGTTCTTAGATTCATGCAATGCTATTATCTTAAACTATCCACAAAAGGTCTAAAGACAGTAACATCAATACTTGTAGCTCAAGGAATAAGTTGACAAAACTACAGAAATATTGGAAAACCAACATGTTTTGACAGTTGCTGAGTGACATACAGAACGAAACTTTCAGACACAGCATTAATGATATAAGGTGATCGTAGTTTGGGGAAATATAAGTATGCTTAATGGGGCAAGGTTGCTTTTCATATTCAGGATTATTTCCTGGTGAAAATCATGCATGATCTCATGCTATATGAGACTGAGGTACTGTGGCTGCTGTTAAATTTACCTTGGATCAGGTCTGTTATGATTGGTTGCTGTAACAGACTGCTTGGTGTTTATCTTGACAAAATATTTAAAATATTAGAGCGAGAATGTGAATTAAACAATGAAAGTTATTTTTTGGTGGCCTGAATATAGACTGGGGCTCAGCAGACTGCTCTGTAAAACTCAAACTCAGACCTGCAGATGCATGTGGGTTATCCCAGATTATTAACTAGATTAAGGTTAACAGCGTGTGGCACTGTGAGTTCTACAAGAGTCCTACATTAGTTCTACATACATGGATCAGATTTTTACTAATGTAGCTGAGTTATTCTCCAAAATGGTATCTATAACTGTCGGTTGTAATGATCACATTTTGGTTGCTGTTGTGAGAAAGGTGCAAGTGCCTAAGAGAAGACCAAAGATATAATATAAAAAAAAATAATTAAATGTTCAACCGAGAATTATTTGTAGAAGGATTTGCTTGCTAAATCAAATAACGAGAAAAAACTATTTTGATATGTATTTAGTGAGCAAAGTAATGGAGTGGTTCAAAAAACCTCTTTACCTCTCTTAGGTGTCTTTGTCTCCATTTTCTTTGACTTCTTGGCCTTTCTCTCTCTCCGCTTCTTCTTGTTCTTCTTCTTCTTGTCTTCCTCTGATGAGGATGATTCAAAGGAGGAGTCAGATGAAGCATCAGAGGAATATTCACTTGAGCTATCACAAGGGGAAGATGAAGGCAAGTTGACTGCCTGGGTGGAACTGCTGCCCTCCTATTAAAGAGCTCTTAAAATAAATACAAACATTAGGCTAAGTGGCACAAAGAGGCATAAATATATATGTATGTAAAGATAGATATATTGATACTCAACTGTCCAGAGATAAACTAACAAAGTAAGACCAAGGTGTATTTAAATGTGTGTTCATACTGTGTGTAGTAAATCTTACCCACTGCCAGCTGTTCTTTTGGATAGTCTCTTTCCTTGGTAAGCTCTTCAGCCTTCTGCTTTAGGACCTCTACCCTCAGCTGACACATCTCCAAATCCTGTGGTTGACTTTTGTCTTTCAGTTGTGCAGTAGGGGCAATGGAAACACCTTTAAAAACAAACAAACAAACAAAAAAAAACATTTTAAAATGTATTCAAAACATTCAGTACCAACAAAGGTTTCATTCATCTCTGATCTCGGCTAGTCTGTTGTATCTGTAACTGATCCAGTGGATCTCCTGTATTTTGTTACATCATAATTTGAACATACACAACTTCTTTTTTCCCTTTGTCTAATACTCTTAGACTAAGGGATTTAGCCATATTTACAGATCAACACTTTAATTGTAAAATTAATCTGGAAATCGCTGTGATAAATTACAAAGCTTTACTATGCAGCAAATCTGTGAACATAGCAGCTTCTTGCATCATTTGGGAAGTAAATAACAGAGACATTGGTTTATACTAACATCTAAGGTGTTGATTCAGCAGTTAAAACTGAGATTTAATGTCTGCAGACTGAGAAACCCTTTCACCACTGTATTTATACCAGCCATTCAATGCAGGTGGAGACAAAACTGTTCTGGCATCACACAGTCAACACACTATCAGGCCTACCTGTATGACTATTTTAGCCCAATTTGATGGCATTAATTAAAGAAAAAAATAATACAATAATATTTCAGAACTTAATGGCATGTATCTATTTTTGATCACCATACATGTAAATACTTATATAGGTCTGCCTGAAGCACTCAGAGCATGTGGTTTATTTTATGTAAAGCCCTTGTTCATTTATATTGCTGAAATTATCATAAGAGTAATTCATAAATATAGATACATATTTTTGTAATATTTCCTAAAAAAGATTTTGTTTTTATTAAACAAACTGAACCAGAGTATAGTGAGGTGATGCTCTATGGTCTAACACCAGCCAGCATGATTAATGTATGTCAGTTTAAAAAAAAAACAAAAAAACGTACTTACCACTGGTGCCATCGACGGCCATAGACTTTATGATCGACACCAACAATCTTTTTGGCCTGCGTTCGCACAAATCAAAGAGTTCAGCATGATATTGGCGACATTCAAGTTTCTTCCAGGGAAATGTGACGTCTGCTCCCGCCTGCAGTTACCTGCGACGACACGTTGATGACGCAGAAGAAGCATATTCGCCCCACGCTGATGACGTATTCAGAGCGGGATTGTAGTCCTTCAGTGAATCAGAGCGGTTCAGTGAAAATGAGCGGATTCACTCGACTAAAACAACTGATAAAGAAAGAAATATCAAAAAGAAATGCCCTGAAGCTAATAAAGTGGCTACAGAGGAGGAGACTGCTTCAAAGAAGAGTTAAATGCAGAAGTTGCCATACGGACATGAAACTGAAGAGAAGTACGAACAGTGGAGACATATGCACGGTAAGTAGTGGTGGTGAGTTGAAGCCTCATGAGGCATTGAACCACTTGAGCCAACTGGTTCGAGAAAGGGTTCATCTCATGAAGCTTCATGTGCACACGAAACCACCTACTGGCCAGGTGTATAATCACAGATAGGTTTATCTTAACCATACAATGTGTGAAGCATTGTCTGTTGTGGCTCTTGGAAATGACTATGGATTAAAAAATAACATTGCTTCATTTTCATTTTCAATATATCATTTTCATTTCATATATGTATATATATGATAGATAGATAGATATAGATATATATAGATATATAGATATGTATATATGTATATGTATATGATCAAGTAATTTCTCGACATAATTTAACATATATGTGTGTAATAAAATATTTTGGAATGTACTGTGTGTTTAAAGTATGACTTTCCTTGATTGTCATTGTCAATTGCGCTTGATTTGGGTTTCTTTGTTCGCTCTTTGGGAGGAGGAGGGTGGGGGGCATCAGGAGGAGTGAGAACTGCATTCGTTGGATTTAATTGTGCATTTTCAGATTTTGAATTGACAAAGAACTTTAGATATTTGGAATTTTGGATCTAAATATATTTGGACATCTCTGTGTTTGATGAACTGCCTGCAACATTCTAAGTTTTTTCTTTGATGGACTGAAAACAAGTTTACAGACTTGCTTTGAAGAACTTCATACTTTAAGAGAATTTTGGACTTCATTCCTAAGCTCTTTGGGAATCTACATTTAAATAAAATTGAAATTTTGTGGATGTTTTTTTTGTTAAAATTATAAGTTTTCTATCGTGTGGTTTAATTGTCCTCACTTCAGGAGAGTGTGATGTGCTTAAGCAGAGGACAGTGAAAGTGCTTGTGGAACTGAGAAGAGGGCACTTAATATGCTTGTGCTTGTGTAACTTGGACAATGATGATGAACAGGGAGGTTTTATTCATTTTTATTTAGAAATAACAGTTTCTCAACAGTTTTTGGTTTTAAACGATTTCTTTTTTTGGAAACAACTTCTCCGCCTTTGAAAAGACCCTTTCACAGGGACGGAAGATGCCGTGTGCACAAAATGTAAGTGCAAGTTCATATAAAGTTGGATATGATAGCTTTTGCTTCTTCCAGTACTCCAGAGGGTTTTCCATCCTGCTTATATTTGGTTCAGAGAGATAGCGCTGGACTTGACTGTGGCATCAGCTGTAACATTCTGAGTCCTCCGTGCCTCCATTACACTGGTGTCCAGGCGATGCCAAAGTTTGCTACCTATGAGGAAACCACAGATCATGTTAGTAAAAGTTTTCCAATAGGAATTAATCATTTCAAAATGTCAAACAAAATTTTACCTCCACTGACATCATGAGAGGTGGAAGGCTGAGGGATTTCCTCTCTGCCTTGTCTGGACCTAATAAGCATGGCACACTCAGATGTCAATCGTTTCACTGCATCAGCTGCGTTGGACTGAAAAATCCAATGGTCTTAAACCGGGGGTCCAGGAGTGTCACAAGAGACATTATGCTCATGGACTGCAAAAGGTGAAGCCTGTCCTGTAGATGTCTGATCAGCTGTTCACCAATTTCCAATGCAACTGCAGGTACTGGCTTGGTGATCTCCTCCTGAAGTGTTTGCTCCAGCATTTTCATGAGTGGAACAACTTTGGAGGCAGACACATTCTCCTCCGCCGACAGCTCCACAGTTGCATCATAAAAGGGAGACAGCAGGGACAAGCACCCTCCAACAATGCAGAACTCCTCTGTATTGAGAAAAGAGATGTCGTGCTGTAGCCCAGCTAGTGCTGCCCCCACTGGCTCCCTCAGCTCCACCAGCCGTTGCAACATCAAGTACGTGCTGTTCCATCTGGTCTCCACCTCTTGGATTAGCTTCAAATTTTTCATTCCCAGATGTAGCTGCACTTGTGTAAGCTTCTCCTTTAAAGATACAGATGAGTAGGCTATTAAATCACTGCAGTAGGAACATAGATAAACTTTTAGCATTATTAAAAATTGGAATAAAAGGACATACCTTTGCAGTGGTGCTGCTTCTGAAGTAGCCAACCAGCTTCCTTGCTTTGGCGCGGATGCTACAAAGCACAGGGTGCTGGTCAAGCGCCTTCTTAACAATTAGGTTGAGCGTGTGTGCAATGCATATATGGTGCCGAAGCTTCAGCTCTCTCACACAGGCAACCATATTGGGAGCACCGTCAGTGACCATACATGTCACTTTGTTAGTGATTCCCCACTCCTCCATCAGGGAGGCCTTCACACGAGCTATATTTTCAGCTGTGTGCGACTGGGGGAATGCCTGCACTCCCAACAGCACAGAACTCAGCCTAGTGTTGTCTCCCACCAAATGACATGTCACAGCAAGGTAGGCATCCATGTTAATGGATGTCCACATGTCGGACGTCAGGCTAACAGCAGGCGCCTTTTTTACTGTTGCCTTTGCCTTCTCTTTGGCTGACTCATATTTGGCCTCCACCATGGCCTTTAGAGCCTAAAAGAAAAAAAAATTAAGTGCTCCATTTTGAGATATACAATAAAGTAACCATTTTGTTTCATTTATACACCAATACATACCTGCCTTGTAGGGAGAACATATTTCGGATCCAGTTTGGACACGAATGTCCTGAATCCTTCATCCTCCACAATACTGAAGGGCTGTGTGTCCTTCACAATCATGGAGACCAAGGCCTCATCCAGCTCTTGTTTTCTGGTGGCTGGTTAAAACAGAATAAATACAGTGTCTCTTAACTATCTTTATTAGTATAATAAACAGAAGTCAACATAGACTAAATGTGTCAATGTGTTTGTAATATTGTAATAACTTACCTTGGCTAGATGAAGCTCCGGTTTCCTCCCGATTTTCATGCAAGGCACGGTAATGCCTTAGCATAGATCAGGTATTATTGTTGTACCCCAACTCCTTGGAACACAATAAACACCTCACCTTTGAATAAAAAATAAGAAACAGTGAAAAATACATTTCTTGATGAGCAAATCTAATGTGTCTGAAATTTCTATGTTATTCACTTACCTTATTCGGGGTAATCAAATCAAAATGTTCCCACACAGGAAATCCTCCTCTTTCTAGCTGGCTCCATCCTCTCACCTATCCTCTCCTCACTCTCCTCACTCTCCTTAATCTCCAATCTGTCTCTAACTCACTCTAAACTCTCCAAACTATCTCAACACTATATAAACACTATCCAAACTCCTGTATCCAAACTATCCAAACTATCCAAACTCTATCCAAACTCTCAACTGACCGCAACTCTCCTACAAACACCCACATTTTGAATGGCGCCTGAGGGGTTTATAACGCTGTCAAACCTCGCGGCACAATCTGAACCGCTTCCTGAAGCAGTCACGTGGTACGGCCGGGCAGCGAGGCTTCGGACGTCATCGGTTTTGGCCCCTCCCCTAAATGAAGCAAGCCTCGATACGCGCTTTGAAGAAACGCCCCCTCCATTACTCGGCACACGCTTCGAAGCCTCGGCACAGCTCATAACATCACTAACGGTAAGACACAATGATAGATATAGGAAAATTAAACAAATGTGCAGTTATTTGTTGATTTATGTGCATGTTTGGGTCGGATTAATATGAGATGTAGTGTTGCAGGATTAAGTAATTACATGAAATTTGTTTAATGAGCAATTTAGCAATTTTATCAATGGAATAATAGATAAACAGTAATATATATATATATAGATAGATAGATAGATAGATATAGTTATATATATATATACATATATATGTATATATATAGATATATATAGATATATATGTATATACATATATATATATGTATATACATATATATATATTTATGTGTATATATATATCTATATATAGATATAGATATATAGATATATACATACAGTATATGAAATAAGAATATTGCATAATTGTAATTAATCCTTAACTTCCTAATGTGAACAAACAGGTAGAAGAACAAAAACTGTATCTTTAATTCATTAAACAAACGACCATATCAATGAATAGCCATTTCAAAAAGTAGCAACCTGAGAGGAGTAAATTACTTATTACCAAACATTTAGAACAGGTCAAATCAATTACCCCCTACAAAAAGCAAAGTGTTCATGAAGGTCTACAGCTTTACTGTGTAATTTTATAATGATTAAATTGACACATTTAAATATGTAATAAAAAGTCTAAGCAAATAATCCTTGTGACAAACTACAATCTAATTACACATATTTTTGTGTTGTGCTGATTATATTATCATTTTATGGTAACCTGATAATGCCATCTTGATTATATTTATTGTTTATTATTGCTACCTAAACCTGTGTGCCAGTGTGTGTCCTAATTACAGTCTGTTCCTATTCTTTTTAAAAGGACTGGTCGCCAAATACCACATAAAGGACAGGAAAAACAAATTTCAGTGAGGCATATGTCCATCTTCAGTCACTCAAACGTCTCTCTCAGTAACGATGCAGTTCATGTACAGGTGGGTAATAATAATAATAATAATAACAATAATAATAATAGTATAAACATTAAAGCCATTTTCATTTTCAGCACAAAAGAAATGTATGTTAATTCGATTGTGAATTTAAATAAGTTTCAAGGAGAGTTGAGAAAGTTGTTGTACATAGAATGTGTAAATTCAGGTTTTTTATGTTTGTTTGTTTATGCCTCAGTATGGGAGAGGAAGAATGACCAGTGGGTGGACAAGAAAGAAGTGGGTCTCTGGGATGTTGGGTGTGAGGCATCATCAAGGACGAAGAAAACCCATCCAGCGCCTTGTGAAGAGACGATCTTGAAGACATCTGATTCCTTTAATTGTTCATCATGTGAGGCCTAGATCTTCAGTTATCAGTGACGAGTGGCATGCTTATCGGGTGCTCTCTGGACTAGGATACAACCATCACACTGTTAACCACAGGAGGTGGTATGTAGATCCCCAAGCTGGTGCCCACACGAAGCATCTTAAGAGGGCCTGGAGATCCTACAAGGAGCAGATCTGGAGGGGAAACCGCACTGACAGTTTGCTCTCTGACCACCTTTCACTGATTGAATGGAATGAGTATAGCTCGCAAAGAATCACCCTGATGGTGCTTTTGGCAGACTAATTTATAACATTTCCAAAAAGAGCAAGTAATTTGCAGTCACTGTTACCAATGCAAGAACCTTCTTTTGAAGATGGTAGTGAGGTAATCACTGCAGTTTGTTTTTGTAGTGTCTTTAAAATTACATTGCCAGGATTATTTTCTCTGCTGTTGATTGTTTTGTCTGGCTGAATAATTTTGTCAGAGAAAGGGTTTAGAAAAACAGTGACAGTGAAATATCTTTGAACTTTTATATTTGATACTAGAAGAACAAATATAAATATTTGTGTGTGTGTGTGTATATATATATATATATGTATAAACACACACACACACACACACACACATATATATATATATACATATATATATATATATATATATATATATATATATATATATATATATATATATACATGTATATATGTATATATATATATAAAATATATGTAAATTTATATATATATACATATGTGTGTGTGTATATATATATATATATATATATATATATATATATATCCCTCTCTCTCTCTCTCTCTCTCTCTCTCTCTCCCTATGTATATATATATGTATATATATATATGTATATATAAACCTAAATGATTTATTTTGTGTACTTAAATACAAAATTGTTTACTTGAATTTATTTTGCGTACTGTAATTTTCTGTGATGCGCAGTTGGTGTTGGCAAGTTTTGATTTGGCCATGTTTACCCTTGTTCATGTTACACAGTCACAATATGCTGATAAGCTGCAAATATTATTTTTTTCCAAAGCTTATTATTGATGGGTAAAGCATTTATAATTGCGTGTACAAATGTGTTATTACTAACTATTCATGTCAGAAAAATGCTTTATAAATGATGAATTCAATATTTATTAATGCTTAACTAATGCTTAATAGTGTGTACTTATAAACTGTTACCAAAATGTGCACTGTTTCAGAAATTGTTTTATGAGAATTTGAAATCCATTGGATTAAAACGTTTATCTTTGGCAGCTCACTTGTTTTTGTATATGTGTCACAGCGAGGTGTTTTGAGTGAGGAAGTGTAAAAATCATGCATTCATCTTAATGTATTTTGATGGCTGGTGATGGTGGTTTTTGATGGGAACTCTTATCTCCTGACAGATACAGTGTGCTGTTCAGGGGGGAGACTCAGACTCTGTATCTGTATCAGTGTACTCTGACACTGTATCATAGTCACTGGTCAGTTTTGCAGCATTTTCGGTCCAAGTGTCTTGTGTGATGTGACAGTTTCCTAGTTTAGGGCAAAATACTGACTAATTACCAGGTAATAGCATGGAAACAGACCTCACTTCCTTTTACAGTACAGTCACACTTTAATAACTATGTAATTTCCATGTAGGTATTTTTGTAGTTCCTGGGTAACAAATAAGTAATTACCAGGTAATAGCATGGAAACAGACCTCACTTCCTTTTACAGTACAGTCACACTTTAATAACTATGTAATTTCCATGTTGGTATTTTTGTAGTTCCTGGGTAACAAATAAGTAATTACCAGGTAATAACATGGAAACAGACCTCACTTCCTTTTACAGTACAGTCACACTTTAATAACTATGTAATTTCCATGTTGGTATTTTTGTAGTTCCTGGGTAACAAATAAGTAATTACCAGGTAATAACATGGAAACAGACCTCACTTCCTTTTACAGTACAGTCACACTTTAATAACTATGTAATTTCCATGTTGGTATTTTTGTAGTTCCTGGGTAACAAATAAGTAATTACCAGGTAATAACATGGAAACAGACCTCACTTCCTTTTACAGTACAGTCACACTTTAATAACTATGTAATTTCCATGTTGGTATTTTTGTAGTTCCTGGGTAACAAATAAGTAATTACCAGGTAATAGCATGGAAACGTTCTCACTTCCTTTTGCAGTACAGTTCAACTGTAATTACCAGGTAAATGTTGAAGTTACTGGGTAAATACTAAGAAGTTACCAGGTAAGTAGTAAAAACCTATTGACTGCTAGGGAAATACATGGCGTTAATACCTAGTAGTACCTAGTAATACGTAGTAAATACTCTTCATGTCCTAGTAATTACATGGTAAGTATCTAGTAGAAACTTCTAATTTCTTGGTAATTACACCTGGTAGCCAATAGGAAAGTAACTGGTGGTGTCATAATTTCTTTCTAAATTTTACAGTACTTACTGTGTATTTACAAATACAATACATAGCCTTCCTCGGTAGTCGTCATGTACAATTAAAGGGTAGTTGCTGTGAAGTTACAAAATAAATACAATCAATAATGTTTGTTTAATAAATATAATCAATAATATATTTACTAAGTATTTACAGTGTAAATAATAAGGTTTTTACCATATGTTACTTAGTAATTACTCAGTAATTGCTATTTATGACCTTGTAGTTACTTGGTAGTTTTCAGAAAATTACTTGGTACTCATGAAATAAGTACATTATTAATTACTATGCAATTACCGTGTAATTACTTTAAGGAACACCCAGTAATTACGAATTATTATATGTGGTTGTTAGGAAATATAATAATTACTTAGTGAGTACCTAATAATTAATCACATAGTTACCATATAAATACTTAATAATTACTGAGTAATTACTTCTTATTACCTGGCTGTTACCAGGTACTTCTTAAGAAATTGCATGGCAATTACCTAGTAAGTACTTGGCAGTTAACAAAATAGTATATAATGACATTATAACTACCCAGTAATTAATACTTATTACCAGGTAGGTACTTGGTATTTGCCTGGAATTGACTAGGTAATTACTTTAAAAGTATAAGGTAATTACCTATATAGTTACCTTGTAATTACATGGTAATTTTACAGTAACTACCTCTTATTACATGGTACTTACCTAGTAATTAGCATGTAAATACATGGTAATTATAGTACCGTAAAAGGAAGCGTTACCAAAAAATGTAGTTACCAACGGTTAAGTCAGTTCATTTGATTTTGTTCCATGAAAAGTGTCAATAATAATTCAATAAAGATATTTGAAGAAAGTGCTTAAGTATATCAAAATTACTAATTTGTTGTAAGAACTATAATAAAACCAATAATCACAGACCATGATGGAAATGTTTGCAGTTTTTCATGTTTTTTTGCATTTTTCTCATTGTAATGTGTTGGCAAATTGGACTAAAGCACATCATTGTGGATTTTTTCATCTTCATAGTTGCAATTTTTTAAAAACTTGACATGGACAGATGGTCTGCATGTGTGGTGATGTGATCAAGACTTAAGCTGCCATCAGAGATATCATCAGTCTTCCACTGCCTCCAGATTGAACTCTGCTCATGTTTAGTTCACAGGGTAAAAGCTTTCAGCTATTTGTATATCAAAAACATGACACAAGGATAAATTCACATCCACTTACAGTTTCTTTTGATAACTGCTGGTCACACAAAATATAATTCATCCTTCACAGAATACCTTTGTCAAACATTATCACAGACTGTTTAAGAGACAGAAGTCGTCCTGCTTCATATCAGAAATATGTCATGGCACTGTAAACATAAAGAAACTGTTATATTGATTTAATCCAAACTCCTGTTGCACTTTGCTCAGTATACAAATGTAAGACCGTGTCCTCAAAAGACCACAACTTGGAAAAAACTGAGCAGATGGAAATCTGTACAGATAGAGAAACAAACAGGCTGGGGAAAGAGTTTTCTCTTGCACCCTTTTTGCCTGCGTGAATTCAGATATAACCGTCTTTAGTCTGGACACTGGGACTAGCCGATAAAATATTCACCGTGCCATATATTTTATTCCCTTCATTTTTGCATTACATAGAACATGCAACCCTCAAGTTTGCTGCTGGTCAGAAATCTAAAAAGAAAAAGTCTGAAAACACGTCCTTGGTGCTTTGAGTGATGAGTACAGCCCTGAAGAAGAGGAACTGAACCAGCCTGCGACTGCTAAAGAACCAGCAAATTGACATTTGGGTGAAAATGTCACAGTTATTATTGTCAGAGAAAAGGAACAACATCATTATATAGCAAGAAAATTCCAACAGAGGGAAGATCAAGACAACACAGTGTGATTTCTATTAAGAGAGAGTACAGCATACCTGCGGAGTTGATGGCCAAAAGTGTACAAGTTAAACATGCTTGAAATAATCTGAGACTATTCATGAAACCAGGGGTTCCCAAACTTTCAGATGAATCTCATGCATGTTTGTCAAACACTAAGAAGATAAGTGCTGTATTTTACTTCATGAGGATGAGACATCATGTAAATGACACTGATTAGAGAGGGAGATCGTAACAGCACTTGTGGGCATTCACAAACATGTATTATAAGACCCTATGTATCTAAAATAAAAGCACATCCTCTATCACTCACTCACAATGATAAGATTCCTTTAAATTTTTCTTTTTTATTCAAGGTATCTTATTAATGCAGCGATATGTGAGCTTCTGCTTAGAGCTGGACTAGGATTCAAGTCTCTGTAGATAACAGTCACTATACATACTTTTCTAAAAATGAAGTTTGGAAGTCAGCATTAATTGAGAGAGCATTCATTTAGAAATCCTCTAATTCATTTCTGTAATTGCACCAAGTTCCCTTTGCCCATTTGATAAACTGATTATATTTTGGAAATCATAGATCAAGGTGAATGAGCCTTGTAGTTATCTTTTGCAAGTGACTCCAGTAGCTCGAGGTTTTTTAGTTCAAACATCAAACCTGACAGGTTGCCATGCTCACCACCTGATCTGAATACAATAATCCAAATTTGCTGTACTAGATTTCCTTCAAAACTAGAAAAGCACTCAGAGAGCACAGACCTCCGCCAGCACCACAGTCCTCACCGTATTGTGATTTCCATCATAGATATTAGTCCTACCTTTATTTCATCTGAATATTTTGATTTTTTGACAATGAAAACATACCATTAGCAATTGAATCATAATGATATTTATTTTAGTTCATTAGTTATTCAGGAAAATCACATTTTTCATCAAATCCAATAATTTGTTCCTTGTCCCAATCCGGACATTTTCTGAAAATTCATTGGAATCCATCCATAACTTTTTGAGTTATGTTGCTCAAGAGAAACAAACAAACAGATGCCAACAATAAAATAATCTCCTTGGCGAAGGAAATAAACACAAAACTCAAAGAGGAACTAATCCACATTTGGACGGACAAGGTCAAAGGTATTTGGCTTTATAGTTATCATGAAGTTCACAAATGCTTTTTAGAGGACTTTGGTTAAACTTTGTACAGCATGTTTACTCTACAATCAACTAATTTCATTTTGGAAGTGCAACACTGAAGTCCAGGCTCATTTAGCTCCTGGTTATTCCTGACATTTGACATTCATGTGAACCACATTACAACAAAATACCCCATGTAGCCTTTCTCCATCGACCACTGTCCTTTCACTATCTGGAACCTGTATGGCTTTAAAAGGCACAAAATGGCCAGACTGATATGTGGGTCTCATTAAAGTTCAAGTGTTCAGTGAGCAAAAACTGCTTATTCATCCTTACTGTGTGTTTTTTGTTTGCTTCACAGTTCACACTATGACTGAAAGCGCAGGCTGCAGGCACATATATGTGTGTCAGAGGACAATGAGGTACTTTCCCAGCCACATCCAACACATTGCAGAGTCCTTGCAACGTGTTATAAGTGAACATCAAACAACCCAGAAACCTGAGAATTCTTTTGCTAAGTGGGACACTAAAAAGCCAAACAAGACTGCTGCATAAAGATGATTTTTGGTGAGTGAGCCCACAAAACAAGAACAAAGACATGGCTGAGGTGCACCAGTGATGTGTAAAAAGAGAATTTCTCAGAGCAGCTGTCAGTAGGTTTGCCAAAGCTACAAGTGACGTATTTATTTGACTTGCAAGATTAATGGTGTTCAGCACCTGTTAAAGAGATAGTTCAGTATTTTTGGGTGGGGTTATATGAGCTCAGTCATTTTAGTGACTTCAGTCTGACAGTTGTACTTTTATCTCATACATATCCCAATGAAACAAGGGCACACAACCCTGTTTGGGTCACCACCATGGATGTATTATAAGAACTGGATAGTGTGGCTCCGCCTTCTACCATGTAACGGATTTGAAGCCAGAATATCCCCCATCAGGGCGCCGCCATTGTGCGGCAAGTAGAGAATCTGGACCATATTTGGACGCAGCTGTCGTAAACAGTCGCAAAACTCTGCAGCATACGCCGTACACAATCATTGTGAAGCTGCCGTAAACCGTGGTTATTTTTTAAACTCTAATCACTGATGAAAAAGAAACTTTTCAGAAAAAAGAGGACTTGGAAAAAACGCAGCCCAATAATACTTTCATATCACCACAGCATACGGGTGCGAGAAATATTTCCTACGAGGTGCATTAATTTTTTGAAGTTTCACTACGGCCCGTTCAGATGAATGGGGGAGACGGAGATTTGACCTATACTGCAGCCAGTCACCACGGGAAGCAGGAATACGAGACATGAGTCAGTTAGTTTCAGATAAACTTTATTTTTCCAAAAAAGTTAATGAACTCAAAAAAAAATTTTTAAACTATGGTATTATTTTTTGGAGGGAGTTTTTGTAGGCAGAGAATATAATTTGTATTTGGTACAATCCTTCCCTGTTCATGGCTGGTCCTGGGTCAAGAACTTTCTACTGCATCTAATGTACTCAGCGGCTATGTGGAGCTCATACAACCCCACTTAAAAAATACCAATGCAGTTTTTTGTACTCTTATCAGGAAAATCCACAAATGCACCAACTATTGACTTCTTTGTGTTATCTTGATTTAAAAGTTATTGACCTCCAGAAAATCAATAAACAAACCCTAATTCCAATGAAGTTGCAACATCACAATGAATTGCAAATCCTCTTCAACCTGTGTAAAACTGAGAACACTGGAAAGCCAAGATAATCCACTGATACTCTCAAATTCTTAGCTATAAGTTGACACACCAGATGGATCATTCAAAGTATTTAGTATTTCATCCGGGCAACAGCCCATAGAAAGTGTTATTGGAGGGCAGAACCTTTCAAAAGCACATCAGGCTGGTGATCAGTTACATTCAGTATGGGCCAATCAGATAAAATAGTAGCTGGACAATACTGCCATTGTAACATACAAGGCATGAGCAACTACATCGAAGAAACATTCATCAAAACATGTCTGGAGTAGACTGAATATATATAATTTCTATCAAGAACTGCTTTCAGTGTTGTTTGTTCTTCATTTCAAAAATAAATGCAGCCCAGATCTAACAAAACTGCTGCTGAAGCTGTTAGTATCTATGCTAATCTCTGTACCAGCAGTGACCTTTGCTGTCATTTTGCTCGTAGCTCCCACCTCTTCCTGCCCTAGAGGACAAGAATTGGGCTGCGTAGCTTTGGGTCGCTCAGATTGGAGCTTGGCAAGATGAATCCAGCTGCTGTGCAAGGTTAATCCAGCTGTGCCTGATCAATCAACCAGATGGTAATTTGGTGAATCAACTTGATCTTGTAGGGCACTTATAGTCTTTCTCTCTACTCAAAGCATTTTTGAAAAGCAGGTCACATCTGCCTGATCACACCCATTCACTCTCACATTTACTCACTGATGGTTAAAGTTCAATGTTGTTTAGCCCTTTAGTATCAGCTAACATGTCAGCACTCTTTATTATCCAATTACACAGCAGTGGGGGCAACTTGGGGTTGTGTGTTGGTAGATTCATGAGATTTGTCTTAAACTGCAAACAAAACTAAGACCGCAGAGTTCCAGCAGACCCCACTAACATTAAAATCTCCCTCACTTTATTCACACTGCAGACAAAAGTGGCCAAAATCTGACTTTTTGGCCTGTATGTGACCCCTACTGATATTTTTATAACAGTCTGAATGGCACAAATCCAACTTCTTCAAACCAGACCCAGGTCACTGTCATATATAGTCCTAAATCAGATATATCAGATTTATCTGATGTTTCCCAAAGTGACTTTTCTCTGAACAGTCATGTCACCTTCCATCTGATTTTTCTACTTTATTGAAGTGAGATAGACGTCACAAATCTGCACCAGAGATGCAACAAGATCCTATGCAAGAACTCTTGTGTCAGAGGAGCCCCTTAGGCCACAATCCCACCGCCCCTGGCTCACAAACCACACATATTACTGTGCAGCAGCAGCTCCACTGCTCCACAAAAGGCCATTTAAATTTGTGTTGTTTCTTCTCAGTCTTCTTCTTCTCATTATCACTTTGTCATGGTGTTGTCAGCTCTTGAAACTTGAAAACAGAAACACACACGCTGACATGTGCAGCATCCATATTTTACTTCTGTAAATACTGTTTGCTGCATGTAATGTCACGTTTTCTGTGCAGAAGATGTTTCATCCCGAAGTCTGACTGCAGTCCCTTTTGTATTAGAATGTGAACAACCACACACAGACACTAAATCAGATTTCAACAAAAAAAAAAGAGTTGAGCAGAAAGACCTGCAGTGCTTAAGCCACTCTCCTGATTGCATAACATTTCATGAAAAATGTAAATAATTAAAAATCACCTAAAATTTGATGAAGACACACCTGTTTTGATTCATGTTTTTTTTTTACATTCTTATTACTGCTGATATTTCTGTATTTCATATTATTACTGATTTCTACTGTAATAATCTGTCGCACCCAAAAAAGAATAAGAGTTAAGGAAATGTTTTAGTGCATTTAGTAATGAAAGCAAAGACCAGGGTGAGATCTGTTAATGTCAGACAGCTTCTGTTGATGTGGAAACTATAGACAAAGCTGCTTTGACTGCTGACAACAGGTAGAAAAGGCGTGAAAATGTTATGTTACAGTTTTAGCAGCGCTGATGATGCTTCCTCTTCTGTATTTATGGTAAACCGTGAATGCAAATAAGCACATAGTTTCCTGGGGTCTTCGGAGAAAGAGGAAGCAATAAGATAAAAAAACCCTCTCTGTCTAGGTAACTGGCCTACTTTTCAACATCACTTTATACTTCTCTTTTTTTCTGACAGAAAACCTCACCCTTGCATCAGCTTAACAAGTGTGCAAACAACACAGGATTGATGTTTTGACACAAAATATACACTGCCTTTATCATAAAAGAACAACCTTTAAATGTCAAATGTAGGTTAATTTTATCACCTGAAAGGAGCTCTTTCTACAGGAACATGTGTTTGGAGTGACATTTGTGATTTTCATACTGATTATTAACATAAAAACAGACATGTCTCCTTGGATAGTGTCTTTGCATTACATAGAAAAGTAATTAAGGTATTTTAATTGAAGTAAATGATAAAAAAATAATGTTTTCTGCTAATTCTTTTAAGCAAGATTTAATTAATTAACCAGGGAGTTGAAAGATTATGTAAAGTGATCATCAAAACTGCATCATCATTCTTTGTTTGTAAATGCATTTTTTTTTTTACCACAAAATCATAAGAAAGCTCAGGATAGTTTTTTCCTCATCCTTGTGAAAAATCTACACCATGACACACCTCCATAAGTTTTAGCTTTAGCTTCTCTGAAAGAGGATGAGTGATGGGAGGGCTTTGATTTGAAAATTTTGAAGTGAGAGATAAAATTTTCTGCTTAATTATAATGTAGTTAAAGGTGCTATGAGGAGAATCAATTACCAGCGAAATAAAGACTCTGCTACCCATGAGTACGCGCGGCGACTGTCGTAATGCTGCGTTCCAGTAACCTCGGAACTGGGAGTAACATCATCTCCGACTTATCGGCATTCCAATTGAAGTCGGAAAAAAACATGCCAATCTACCAGGCTATTGTTAGCTGTTGTTAGCACGCCCTGTGTTGTTGTATGAAGAATGTGATTATCACTATGGCAGCATTTTTGTAAATATAAGTCTCTATGTATACAGCTGATCTAGAGTGACACACCCCAGTCAGAAATGCAAATAAATTGATTATTACAGGAGCTAAATAACTGTTCACACTGGGGGCATCCATCTTCGATTGTCAACTCGGGGGTGGAGAGGTTTCACCGAGTTCCCAGTAGAAAATTCAGACTTCGGGGGAACGTTCCAGTTGAAGTTTCCTACTCGGAACCCAGAAATTCCGACTTCTGACTACAACTGAAACACACCAAAGATGTGACTGAAGCCAAAGCGTGTGCTTGTTATGGTAAATGCAGCTCGGACCTTCCTCAGAACTCTGCATTGAGTTACAACTTCTTTTTTCAACAACTTACAGGATGCAAAGCGACGAGGTAATGTATCTCTTTCTAGTTACGTAGCGGTAGTTTTTGATGTGTGACAACAAGCAATTTTTGGAAAACTTAGTATCGTAGTTTTGTAGCCGGCTATATATCGCTACTTACAGCCCGGTGCTCTAAGACGTGTCCGAATAATATAAATTTGCTCTAGTTTTAATTGTCTTGTTCCCGAAGTTGAGTATCCAGGCCAGTCCAGCCCTGTCCGACCCGACCGGAAGGCTAAGGAATAGCATTTATAGATAACCTATTTTGATGCTATAAAACTCATCTTAAAGTGTGTATTTCCATCAGGCATATATCTAAAAGTGAGACTTTTTTGTAATTACTTAGAAACTCCTCACAGTCTCTTTAAAGGAGACATATCATGCTGATGCATGATTTAATACTTACATATAATATAATACATTTGAAAACAAGACCTTACACCCCCTTAATGTTCAAAAAATGAGATATTGTATTTTTTCTGATATCCTAGAACGAGATTTGATTCCTCTGAAAATAGGTCATTGCGAGATGTCCGCGAGATTTCAAACGTTGTGACGACACGAGGTACCTTTCTTTTTATTGGAGTAATCTGATAAAACACTTCCTCCTCTGTGATGTCCGTTAGCCACAAAACCGTCATCGTTCCCTGGCTCACACTCACTCATTACCTGCTCTGGCCTGTAGGGGGACTCAATACGCGCTCGCTGCTTTGAGCCTGCCAGAAAATACAGTAGAAGAAGAAGGACAGGCTGGCTCTACCCCCGATAGAACTGACCAATCAGAGCACAAAGGGCTGTGACGTTGCGAGGTAACTTTAGGTCATCCTCAGATCCGAGCATTTCAACAAGACCTTGTTAATGGCCTAAAATGAGGATATTGAGAACGCTGTTGTGGGGCAATGAAGGAACTAACTGACTTGTACTGAGGGCAGAAATGCTTTACAGGCATCCTAGTCTGGCATAGTGAAAAGGAGAAACAAGCATGATATGTCTCCTTTAAGTATGATGTAGTGTCACATGAAATTCAATGACATGAATTAAACACTTGAAAATGAGTATCAGTAATTGAACTATACTGTAGCTTGGAATATTAAACTTGTTCCCTCCATTTGATCTGAGCTCTAACAGACCGTATCCATTACAGCCTGTTGTTGACAATCAATAAATAAGCTGCGCTATTTTCATTTAGCTGGACACAGTAGGAGGAACGAGGCCTTGTGAGCTCACACAGCTAATTTGTCCAATTTCACAGTTTATCTGTGTGACATCTTGCAGCAGCAGCAGCAGCACACTCAGCTGCTTCTTATCAGCAGATTTGTTTTGGTCCAGAACAGAAGAAACCAACTATTGTTCCAGTCCGCAAAGTGCACAGCCACAACAGGTAAGACACTACGCACAGTAATGATTTCCTCAGAAAGCCCCTGTAAGACCTCAGTGCCTTTGAAATAAATAGTTAATTGTGTTACATCAAGTAGATATCTCAACAAAGAGGAGATTGTGACTGTGCTTTATGGACTCGAGCACCCCAGAAGCCTCCTCACTAATCCTTCTGTTAATACCCGGAGCATGAACCTATAAGCTCCCTTATATTTATGGTGGAAGAGGAAAAAAATAACAACATAATTCTCCATCCTGACAGTGGAGTTCAGTGTCTGTTAAGCCACTATATTATGGTTTCAAGAGTGACTTTGCACCCAACAAAGCTGAACTCATTTTACTCCCTGTGACACATTCAAAAAAAGGCTCCCTATGTTAAGAAGATAATCTTGTTCATTTGGCAGCGGCATAATCATATATGACCTGAGCCTAGAGAACTGCTTTAAGAGGACAGAAATCAGAGAGAGAAATAGATTTTCAGCCACAAGCCCCTTGCAAAACCAGCTTTTAGAATAATCATATCAATGGCTTTAAAGGGAAAATGTAAAAGGAAATAATACTGTGGTCACGTTACGCTGTTGTCAAGGGCTTCTGTAGTTAAATCTTATTCAGTCAGCCATTGAAATATAACTTATGGTGTATGTGTCAAATAATATTTATTGCAAAAATAATCGCAAAGTATTATTACTGCTGGGAAATTGCATTAATTTTTGGCACAGCATTCCAATACACGCTTCAATCCCAACAAGCATGATTAAATTTGTAAGCGTGGAAGTGCTACGGCAGCACTTCTGGCACTACTGGCATGGCTGTCAAGCGAGAGATGGGGGAAGCGCAACTTTCTGCTGTTTGTACTGCGTGCACAGCAAATGAATGATGAGAAAGGAGGAGTTTGTAGCTTGACTGAGGAGAAAGTCACAGGTGTTCAAGGAACAGAGCTAGACTAAGAGTAACCATGTGGAGATTTTTCAGACCTGATGAAAGACTGCATGCAGCAACCCTCATTTTCTCTGTTATCAAGTTTAGGTCTAGATTTGATATCATGTTTCTGTTATAAACAAAAAGAACAGTCATCCAATTTGCTGAAAGGAGATGTTGGAGCAAAGCTGAGCGAGCTGGCTGAGTTGACAACGGGCTATGACTGTGAAGAGAAACTGCAACAGGTGAGGACTGTCTCCTTTATCCTCAGTTAAGTAGCCACATGCAAGTATTTCTTGAGTAACTGGTGCCTTGAAGCCACAGATTTGACAATTGAGTTTGCCCTGACAGATGATACATGAATCATTTTGGCAAAAATACAAAATGACCAATTACCAAAGAGTAGATACCTGAGCAGACGGGACCCTCATGGCGTAGGGGGCCTAAATGTAGCAGGAGTTCTGACAGACACACTGAGAACACGGGTAGAACAGGGAAAATTAGAGGGTGCTTGAACAAACTCTAGTACTCATAGAAAGTTAATATATGAACTAGGGCTGTCACTTTAGTGCATTAATTAGATTAACTAATTACAACGCAAATTAATGTCAGTGGCATGTCACTTCACACATGTGTCGCTAGTCAAACCAAACAGACTCCGCAGTATATATATATTTTTTTTCTTTATTTGTACTGCATTCTTTAATAATGCAACAGGCCCGATTGTTTTGCTGGATGTCCTCCACCTTTTTTCCTTTTTTTGAATTTGATTTATGAAACACACTTTAAGTGTAATTTGAGTTGCCTGAATGAGCTCAGCATTCTCTGGACAAGTTTCCCTGACTTTGGTTTTATTCAGTCACCAATAAAAATGTAGATTTACAATCTTCTCTTTTTAGTGTATTCATTTGGTTAGTCATCTTCTACAATTTTGTAATGTCCTACAATTCAAATTCTTTATGTGGGGACTTTAAGCAGATATGTACGGAAGCGTATTACTGCCACCCTATAAAAATAAAACTGGATCAGTAACATGTTATAACGTGTTATGTTTATTGTTAGGACAATATATTTTCACGTTATAACGTGATAATCTTTATTGTAAGAACGTGAAACGTTTCATGTTATAACGTGATAGTTTGTTATATTGTAAAAACGTGATAATTTATATTGTATAAATGTGATAATTATATTGTAATAACGTGATAATTATATTGTATTAAATTATCACGTTTTTACAATATAATTATCACGTTTATACAATATAATTATCACGTTTATACAATATAAATGATCACATTTTTACAATATAACAAACTGTCACGTTATAACGTAAAACGTTTCACGTTCTTACAACAAAGATTATCACGTCATAACGTCAAAATATATTGTTCTAACAATAAACCTGTATAACGTGTTACTGATCAAGTTTTATTTTTATAGGGTGGCAGTAATACGTTTCCGTAAATATGAGATTAAAATGCGATTAATTAGATTTATTAATTACAAATCCTGTAATTAATTAGATTAATTTTTTTAATTGCCTGACAGCACTAATATGAGCACAACTTAACGCAAAATATAGGTAGGGTTCATACTGATAAAAATTAGCAATTGTTTCTGTACTGAATAAATAAACATTGTATAATCCCGACAACAAATTATTTTGTACTTTTAACTGGTTAATACTTATTAAAGCCCACTCATGAACACAAAAGGTGACGAATGTAAGGAAATATAAATCAACAGTGACGAAATGCGAAAGTACACTGTCATACCAAAACAAATACTGGTTACTCATCATTCCCCACTGTTTTCCATTTAGGACACATCATAGAAAAACGTTCTCAAACACAGAGTATTTTGAGCCCAGTTTGAACCCACTGGGTAAGAGATAAGCCTGTTGCAGTGCTGTTGACAACATAGCATCAAGCAACACTTTACTGACCAACTACCGGCAGTAAACTGATCGAACCAATCAGATCTCTGCTCCAAGCCCAGTCTGCTCTGATTGGTTGCCCAGTTTACTACTGTTCATTGGTCTATAAAGTGATACTTGATGCCATGTTGTCAGCAGCTCTGCAATTGTCTTACCACCCAAACTGACAAAGAAACAATGCTATGACATCACACAGGTGGGTCCTTTTTGGGGGAGGGATTTAGGGAGAGAGTCATTTCTAGCAGCTTCTGGTGCTCCTAAAAGTATTCTATCTGGTGGAGGAGATAAATTGAAGACACTAAAGAGAATAAATATAAAACTCAAAACAAAAATGGGCTTGAGTTTATGTCAGGCTTTTTCTAGTCTGACGACCCGGAGTGCTTTTTCATTGCAGGTCACATCTTCTCATTCACACCCAGATGCCCCCACAGTCATTCACTGATGGTCTGAGTTTCGGTGTAAATTGAACATCAGTATCAGCGAACATATTCACACCCTCACATCAAGTGACGACCAGAGCTGGGCTTAAACCCCTTAACTCTTCGATAGATGGAAGAACCTGTTCCAGATTAAGCCATCAATACCACTATAAAATGGGCTTCTTAAAGTAATAATTCTCATTTATTTAAGCAAAGTAATATTATTTGCTTTAACGTTGTGCTCATATTGCAAATTCAGCTTGGAGGGAAAGGAAATTTATTTTTCAAAAACACATTTTCTTTTCATGTTTTAATCTCAGACAGTAAGATTAGTTTCTGTTTAAAAGTGAGATCAATGTGCAATTCATCCAAACTTTCTCTCCTCCTGGGAACAAGGCCAAGTCAAACTCCCATTCACTGAGATCCAGCCTTTTGTGGTTATTGAATTATGTGGTGTTACTGGGAACTCTCAAAGTGGTTGTAAAAACAAATCTAATATCAGCTCTGCTGTATGTTTGGGTGTGCTCAGAGATCACCATTCGAGGTTTCTAGCTAATAACTCACAAGCGGCATCTGCCTTTTATTACAAGCCTGAGTATGATGAATAAGCATAACAGAAACAGCTTGTTGTTTACAGTTTCTGAGCTCTGCCCTGCATTTATTTTGTTGCTTGTTCTTGAAAAAAGGCCTTAATTGTTTTTACCATTTTATTCACAATACAGTAACATATTTTATTTTTTTATTTTATTCTATTATCTGAAATTTCCCCCTGTGGGACTAATAAAGGTTTCTCTTATCTTATCTTATCTTATCTTTAGGTCTTTTAAACAAAATCTCAATTAGTTTGATTCGAGTCCTCAACCACAAAATGTTATTGGGGAGCTCAGAACCATCACAGAGAGTTAAGTTTTTCATTGTACAACCGCAGAAAGAGATAAATAAACCAGACTGATCTGATAAACACTCTTGATGCTGTGACACCACTGATCCTCAGACCATGAGCTCAGATCCTGGAGATAAAAATGTCTTGACAGATCAAAAAGCAAAGCGCTTAAAATGCATCTCATTTGGGTGAGGAGAGAGTTGAATCAATGGTTTTGTCAAACAGTGGGTGATTGTGAGATAAAAGAAGACCCCAATAAGACTAGAATTACAAGTGGTTGGGATCTTTTTCTCAGAGGATGATAAAACTTGAAAGTCCAACTCTTGATTGCAGGGTAAAATTGATCAATAAATACACAAATGAAGTTCTAACATTTATATTCAGTGGCCTGGTAGAGAAGAGGGCATGGGATCCGGTCAGATGTGATCCACTGTTGACCCTTTCTATTGTCCTTCGGGCTTATCTGACCCCTTTTCATGACTTTTCCTAATTTGATGGGGATTACTGATTAATCAGAATTGTCATGATGATATTTTTTCAATGCCCTGAACACATTGATGTTCCCCTGTGGTCAATTTGACCTCATGCTGTTTTAGCTGGTCTGTCTGTGTGTGTGGCCTCACATTCCCACACATGCAGGTGCAGTGTTGATACTTCGGGGTTGAGACAAAACAGGTGGGTGGAGAAAACAACTATTCCCACAAGAGCTTTGATACTTGTCATGGTGTGGACAACTTGATATTGTGAACTCGTGCCAAAATGAGGAAGCCAGTGTAGGCTAGGGAGTTGATCACATCCAAGTCTTTCCAACTACACATGCCTCCTTCTAAAATTGTATTCCTAAGTACAATATTTTCAATTGATTGTTACATGAAGAGCTCATAAATTGGTTTTATGTCCTCAACATGGCTGACTGTGTCTGGGAAAAGACACAAATAGCAACCAGGGGTGTAACGAAATGGTCAATTCACGAAACGATACGAAATACAAAACAGGGCTCACGATACGAAATAATGATTAAGGAAAATCCCCAACACTAGGAAGTTGTGCAAAAATCTCATTTTCTTTATTTTCTTCCTAATGCAGACATACAAAAATATTGCTGCATCAGTACAAAATGAATACTCTTTTAAAAAAAACAAAATTGTAGTTTTTTCCCCTTATTTAGACTACAGTGCAAATACAAACATAAAATCTCAATAAAAAGTGCTTTGTTGTTGTAACAATCAGGATAAGTACATTCTTGAATGAAAAGGAAAACAAATAGCAGTCCTCAGAGCTGCAGTTTAGACCTATAAATGTCTGAACTGTGAACTATAATATTTAGCCTATAACAGTGCATATACTTCTGATCTTCAAGTATGATCAAATTCTGTCAACTCAACAGTAGATGCAAAAATCAAATATTGTTTTTTATGCAGACTTACTCAAACATAGTGGAGCAGTTCTACTGTTTGTTATGTGTTCAATGTGGATTTTAATGTTTCCTATAAATTGACGGTCAGTGAATGGATCAGGAAGGCGGGGCGAGCGGGTCAGAGTTCAGAAGGGGAGAGTTGTGTGTGTGTGTTAGCGAGGAGGGAGAGAGCCATTAGCAGGAGGTGTAGAGATTACTACTCACTGTTTTGTTCGTGAATTAAAATTGTAGTTGGCGTGGTCATAGCCCACAGTGACTGTTAAATAAAAGCAGGTATTTGCAAGCCAGTCACCTTTATTTTTAAGTCCGACCGACGTCACAATTCAGCCGCTGCCTGTGTCCAGTCCAAAGAAGTTGGTAGTTGTACTCGCCACAATATACGGCGAACTGTGGCGGCATATTTTGCACACGGTTGTTGTTTTGTCCGCAATCTTCTCTCTCGTCTTCTACATGGGAAGCCAAAATAGGTCCACACAACCGATTTATTTGACGAAGGAGCGTCAGCTAATTCCTCCACTCTGTCCTCCTCCATGTTGCAGCGGGTGTTTAGCTATGGGAGACGAGGAGGGTTTGTTCCGTCCTTTTATTTCGAGCGTCTTTGAATTTTATTTCGTCATTTTTTATTTCGCGAAATTTCGTTTCACCCCTATTAGCAACACATCTACCTTGTTGTTGAAGTAAGTAAAGGGATCCTGATTTTCCATTTTTGGTGCTAACATGGCATAGGGGAGGAAGAAACAATATTCTCATGAGAACTTACCTGTATCATGGCCAAAAAGCTGTGTGTGTTTCTGTGTGTATATGTTACCTACTGTACTCACACCTGCCAAAGTAGAACTGATATTTCCCGCACTGTGGAGGACCTTGGTAGTTTATGCAAAATAAGGAAGGAGCAAACATATAAAAGCTTGCATAGCAGCCCTCTATCTAAATCATCCCTCATTGTGCTCTTTGTATACTGCAATCTGCCCACTCTCTCACTTGAAAATGTCCTTTAAGAAAAGGTTTATTCTCAACGGTGTGTTGGAACAGCTCCTTGACAGTGAAAGTGAGAGAATGTGTCTGAGACGGACGCTTGTGATAGAAGGACCCTGATTTTGAGGCGAGAGTGTTAAACCACATGTTGTCTCTCAACTCCAAGCAGACACGATCCCTTCCAAAAATGGGAAGATAATATGCTCCCTGTCCCCACTTCAAAAACAGGGTAGACTTACTGCTAATATTACCGACATGGTTCCAGACTCCACCAGATATGCAAACAGCCATGTTGAAGACATCAAATCATCATTTAAGCTCTTCATAACACCATCTTTCAAAAATGTTGTACAATATTGTACTTTAAATGTAGAGGGTGTGTGTGGCTTGCTCATTTTGGCACGAGTTTACAAATCTAAAGGTGAAGCAACATCAAGCTTTGGGATCACTGAAACTGGAAGGGCATTCTTTCCAACCACCATGTCTATGAAGACAAGCTGTGTCCCCTGTCTTACATTTTTGAGGACAATCAAACAAGGCAGGGCCGATATGAACATGACAAACTTGCAACAATAAGGGATGTGTGGGACAAGCGTGTGCAGCGTTTACCCATGCTTTACAATCCAAGCCCCAATATGACTGTCCGTAAGTGCTAACCACAAATATGCTGCAAAGCAGGAGACATGAAGTAAATTAAAGGTGCTATGAGGAGAATCTATTTCCGGCAACATAAAGACTCTGCTACCCATGAGCACGCGCGGTGACCGTCGTAAAGTCGTGACCCAAGCCAAAGCGTACATTTGTTGTGATGCTAACAAATGCAGCTCGGACCTTCCTCAGAACTCTGCATTGCTTTACAACTTCTTTTTTCAACAACTTACAGGATGCAAAGCGATGAGGTAATGTATCTCTTTCTAGTTACGTAGCGGTAGTTTTTGATGTGTGACAACAAGCAGTTTTTGGCAAACTTATTATCGTAGTTTTGTAGCTGACTATAAATGGCTACTTACAGCCCGGTGCTCTAAGACATGTCTGAATAATATAAATTTGCTCTAGTTTTGTCTTGTTCCTGAAGTTGAGTATCCAGGCCAGTCCAGCCCTGTCTGACCCGACCACGAAGCTAAGGAATAGCATTTATAGATAACCTATTTTGATGCTATAAACTCATCTTAAAGTGTGTATTTCGATCAGGCATATATCTACAAGTGAGACTTTTTTGTAATTACTTAGAAACTCCTCATAGCATCTTTAGGTAAACATATATGGTCATGAGAGGAAAGGGAGGATCACCAACATCAATCAATCCAGTTCATTCTGTGAGAGTCATGGGACAGCTCATATCATCCCCAAAACCAATAGGGTTCATACTCTAGTTGCCTTTAATGTTGTCAGCAAATTTGAGAGGATTTGTAAGACAACTTTCAAGATATGTCAATTCTAATTTAAAAGTTTAGCCTGATGCTAGTGTTAGAGGACAGGTCAACTCCCTGTTAGGGTTCATTTTTAAAGGTAAATGAACAGTCTCATAAATGCTTTATTTTTAACATGTATTTCACTTTAACTTAAATCCAAACATCATCCTCGCATTGTGCACTGTCTGTCCAATTTATTTTGGTTTCTTTGCATTTGCACTTATATTTTTTATTTGCAGTCATCTGCTTTGTCTGTACTTGTCTGCCAGAGCAAATATTTACACACAATCTTAGCAACAGCCAAAGTAAAGTGAACATTTCTTCATTTCACACTGCGGTCGACCAACTGCTACAAGGTGAAACACACCACCTGTGGGCCGTGGCAACAAGGGTTCAACCACAGACCACAATCAAGGTAAGGCCCTTTCACAAGGTTCAATCACTATATTGTTTGCAACACCGAGAAAAAGGTGGCTTACCAAAGATTCCTATCTAACAGTCATTGAGGTAAAAAGTCTGTAACCTTTTAAAACTTAAACCTCCAAATCTCACACATTTATTTTTATTTAAAAAAAAACCTGCTCAGCATTGTGTTGATAGATTCATCTTAATACAATACTTATGTGAAGGTCACATCAAATAATACTCTAGCAGCAACTTTATCAGGTACACTTCATTAGCTTCTCTTTTAAACAAATGTTTAGTGGGCTACATGGCAGCAACTCAATGCATTATGGTATGTTATCACTAAGATGACCTGCTAAAAATCAAACAAAGCATTTTCATCGGGAAGAGAAGTAATTAAGGTGACTTGGTTAAGGCACAGTTTTTGACACCAGACAGGCTAGTCTGAATATTTCAGAGCACAATCACCTCCCGGGCTCACAATGGTCCAAAAAGAGAAGATATCCAGGCAGCAGAAGTCCTCTAGATGAAAATTGGTTGGTCATGCTAAAGTGGAGAATGACCAGAGATGGTAACGCAAATAACCATTAGCAAGAGCCAAGGCTCCAGTCAGCTTAAAAGGCAAAACTGGGACTTCAGTGCAGACATACTCACAGCATGTGGACGATAAAGATCAGTAAAATGGTGCCTGGTCTGACAGGTCCAAATTTCTGGTGCCGTATTCAGATGGTGAAGTTAGAATTTAGCAAACCATGGACGCATCCTGTCTTGTATTTATGGTTCAGGTTGGTAGTGTCGGTGTAAAGACGTGAGGGGCGTTCTTGGCACACATTGGGCTCCTTGGTACCACTTGAGCTTTGTTTATTTGCAACAGCCTATAGAGTACTGATGCTGATTATGCCCATCTATTTTGTACACAGTGTAGCCATATCCTAATGGATACTTCCAGCAGGTTAACATGCCATGTGATAAAGCTCAAATCCTCTCAACTGTTTTCTTGAACATGGCAATGACTTCACTGCACTGTCTTGAGATAACACTTGTTATGAATTGGCGCTATACAAATAAAGATTGATTGACTGCACTCCAGTGGCCACAGAGTCACCAGATCTCAATCCAATAGAGCACTTCAGGATGTGGTAAAGCAGGAGATTCACATCATGGATGTGCAGCTGACAAATCTGCAGCAACTGCACAATGCTGTCATGTAGATGTACCAAAATCTCTGAGGAATGATTCCAGCATCTTATTGAACCTCTGCACTGAGGACAAAAGGAGGTCCATACCTACAGTACATTAGCAAGGTGTACCTAATAAAGTTCAATCCTCACTTCATAGATGTAAGAAGATCATCCATGAAAACACAAGTACAGAAATCTCTTACATCATTTTGAGACACATGCTCATGCAGCATCTAAATGCCAGAACAAGCAGATCAAAAACATACTTCAGTGTTTGACAGCAGAGATAAGCAGCTTTAGATTCATGAAGACACTTCAATAAAACTGTTCACATATTCGTAGCTGCAATAAAAAATATTCTGCTTTTGGAATTTTTCACTTTAGTGCCTAAGTGGTTACAAAATTAATGATCTTTGTGAAATGTATTAGAAAGTCTTTAGAAGAATAAAATTCATCGCTCAGAAATGATGTATTTTACAGTGAGTGAAGCTTCAGAAGTCTGCTTACTCGGCTTTTTCTACGGGCGTATCAAAGGCTGATAGGACAAACAGAACCTTTTTATCTCAGCGAAAATGTCATTTCATAAAGACCTTCAACGTTCCTTAGAAAATATTTTGCTTATCAAACGAGGTTGGAAAATAAATCGTAGCATGTGATTGGATAAGTGAGCCTTGCCTTGAAAAATTATTATAAATGTCAATGTTTAGTCCCCTAAAGGGAGCTTAATGTGAGGTCACGGCCAACTGCAGTCGTTTTCTGTAGGAGAGAGATATGTAAAATTCTGTGGCATAGTTACTTAAAAAGGGGTCTTATATTACGAATATGTTGGGACCAAAAACTGCATATTAAGACGGACAGCATATAAGCATCCCCATGTTATAGCCAAAATATTTTGACTTGATGGCATGCTACATTATACTCCATAAACCTGCCCCCTCAATGTTTACTTATTGGGTCGGGGTCAAAATGAAGTTGAAATACAGGCCAGGTTAATTTTTCACATTGATTTTAGCTGTAAATTGAGTTAGTTACTTTCTTAGATGGCCTTGTTGGGGTCCTCAGATTAATGAACAAAAAAAAAATTAGCCCAAGGTCAGTTCTCCCTTAGTCGGTGCCCACAGACATGTTGGGAAAGGTTTATCAAGTCATGATTCAGCTAAAGATGCTGATTTTATTTTCATTAATTTCATTTTTCTGTCATCAGTACACTAGAAGAGGCTGACATTTTATATATATTTATTTTCAGGAGTCTGAAAGAAATTCAAATGTAAATCACCAGCGCCCGGGTGGTTAGTATCCAGGATTAAACTTTCGAAACAATTCTAAAACTTTTGTGAAGATTTTGTTTGGCACTGGTCCACACCACCCACTTGGCAGATCTCAGTGCTTTGGGGCACCATCAGGATGTTTTGTGGAAGATTTGCATCAGGGATTTAAGGCTAACAAATCTGCAGCAACTGTGTGAAGCTATCTGGTCAATATGGGAGGAATGTCTTCAACACCTTGTTGAATATATGCCACAAAGAGTTAAGGCAGTTCAGCAGGTAAAGAGGAGTGCAAGACTTACAATGTAGGACCTATAAAAGTGATTTATATATTATTGTGTTTGTACAAAGTGTTTGGTTTGGATGTCATGGGGTTAAAATCTTGAATCTCTTGTTTCTGTGACAAGTATTGTTCAGGTATGGCAAAGAGCTGTGGCCCCATGAAAGCAGGAAGGTATAATGAGGCACAAACTCTGTAGGTTATAGTAAATTAGCTTCATGCACTCAGCAAAACTTTTCTAAAAAAGACTGCAGTAACTTTGGACAAGCCCATTATTACAGTGAAGTCTATTTGTTTAAATACTATATCATTAAAGATAAGGAGAAATTATCACCTATAATTTAGTTAAAATGTCTCAATTATGTTGGAATAACTTCATATGAGCAACCTCTGGGAATTTTTCTAATCTCAAACGTATCATTTTGTATATTTTTTGATTAGTCCTTAAATCTTTTGCCAGTCTGTGACTGTTGTACAGTATTAGGTCATAAAGGAAGTCAGGTCTACAGTGGGATATAAACTCTTGTTTTAAGGTTATCTCTTTCAGTATCAATGTTGTTGTGTTCTTTGTTGTTTCAGATTTCTAAATGAAAACCTCTTTGGAAATAAACAACAATAAAATGTTACAATAAACCACATATTAGGAGATGTAACTATCTTTGGCATGACCTTAAATATGTTTTTTTTCTTTATAAATGAGAAGCTATGTCTCAAAGACCAAACTTTTTTAAAAATATTTTTTCCAACCTCCTGGACAGCAATGACAAACACCATGAGGACTGGTTTGATGAACAGAACTGAAAATCATTGAAGCTGTTTTCAGTTGACTTCATTCTAATTTTATTTCATTTATTTTTTAGCATTAGCATTTATAACTTTCTTTATTGTTGCTGTTTATCTTGTTTTATGTATTTATTTTGTTATTCAATCACTGTTATTTTTAATATTAGTATTTTTGTTATGTATTTTTTAAGTCTATTAATGTTATTTACATTTTTTTTACCAATACTGTTACTGTGATTATTATCATTTTAAATGTTATTATCATTCTATATCTGGTATTTGTTCAAGTATGATATTTCATGTTTGTCGCTGTGGAGTGGACTGATATAACTGCATCAGTCTTTGCTAAATATGATGACTAATCAATGAAAATCATTATTTGTAACACAAATATGACCAGGGCAGCACAGGGGCACAGAAAGTTGTACATGTGCCTCACAGTAAGTAGGAACTGGTTCAGTCCTCAGGTTGATCAGGCCCTTTCTCTGTGGAGTTTGCATGGTCTCCTCGTGCATGCATTGGTTCTCTCCAGACACTCCAGCTTCTTACCATAAACCAAAAACATGCTTAGGTCATTGGTGACTCCAAATTGCCCCGAGATATGAATGTAAGTCAGGATGGTTGTTTGTCTCTCTATGTGGCCAGTGTCAGCTGGGTCACCTCCAGCTGACTCTGAAGAGGCAGCTCTCTAAAACTGAGTTTACTACGAGATGACGAAGATGTAGTCAGGCCCTTCAGGTCCTGGAGCAGCGAATGCAGGCCACTCATGCTTCATTAGCAGAGAACTGTTTGCCATAAATTATATATATTCTAATTTCTTTATTGCTGTTAAACCCAAAAGTCTTTTACAGTTGCACAGTGACATTGCAAATAAATTTAACTTGACACCATACTGCGATCAGACATGCTTAATGAATTGTTTCTGTTGACAAAACTGTCAATCAAATCCATTCTCGACACCTCCTGCAGGTTTAAAAGATATATTTAGCATATCAGAGTTTTCAGGCTAAGCACTGAGCCCAAAAAGTAGGGCATCACACCAATGTCAAACAACACATGGAGGCCATAACTGTAGTGTATACAGATGTAAACAAGAATCTGACCCAGACACTCTGCTGATAGTAGGTCACTCATATTTCCTGCCAGTGCAGGAAATGTAGGCAGCAACACCAATCACATGAAGCAGTTAATTTACTACAGATCAGCAGACTCTGGAGAGTTTATGACTGAGCTGGAAAACAACCAGTCTTCAGTACACACCATATCTATGTCAAGTCTGTTTGATAAGAACATCTGAGGGATCACTGCTGTCGCTGAGCTGGTAAGGTTTAAAAAAAGAACCCAAACAAAGACCATTGTACCAAATCCATCCAAACTTCAGCACCAGTGGCATTATGTGTGTCAGCTGTCAGTCTGTTTGTTTGTTTCTGTGTTTCTGCAGCCAGGCTATTCTTGTGTACACAACATCTCAAGACTTTTTCAATAAGTTTTGTATAAATTTTAAGTGATGAAATGGTTACATTTTTAAACTTTTTTCCATTATAGGTCAAGCATTTTTACTAGACTAAACATTATAATGTATATCTCTGTGTCAATACAATGTGACTACTATATAATATCACAAACTCTTGGCAGATGATTAAACTTCAACCAACAAACTGGTGCGGTGTGAGAAAATATCCATGCACTGTTGTACTGCAAGAACTTCTGGTTTAAGTAGCGATACTTTAGTTTCCATAACGTGATATCTAATTGGTCAATAATCTGAAGACATTTTGGGCATTTGTTTGTATTAAGTGCAGACAGACCTGCCTGATTCTAAAATCTTGCCGGTCCGTCTTGCCAGCCTGCGTTGTCCAACGAATTCAATCAGCTGAATTCTTAACGGCCCAATCAAGGAAGAGAGGTGGGAGCAGCAGAATGCAGATGTGACGACAACTGGAAGTTGAGAACCGGAAGTTGAGAACGGACGTGCCGATTAGCTTATTGTCCTCATAGCTATCTAGTGAAACTTGGTGAAATCCGCCCTCCTCAGAAGTTTACTTGTAGGGATTGTCTTTGACGAGGTTCATGTTACATATAAGTGTTAAATGAATCATCTGTGTGGTACGATTTAGAGTAAGACAATAGTAAAAGGACGTTAGCTGTTAGCAGCTATGGCTAACATCGATGAACTGTTGTTAAATGTTGTTAGCCATTAGCCACTACATTAGCCGCTATGTATGCTACATTATAGGAGGCAACCCTGCTTGATGTGGATTGGTCTGTGATGAATGTGACGAGCCAAATGATTGTCCAATCACAAACTTGTGTTTTTTTTTAACGTTCTGCCCCTGAAAACAAATTCAAAGGGCTCCTACCCAGAAGGACTAGTGAAATATTTCTGTGGCAGATATATGGAGCTGTCCATCTGGCTTGTCAGGTTACAGCCTATGGCCACTAGTTGGCTATTACATCTACTTGGAGTTCAACCAGCACCTTTCTTGCTGCGAGACACATGCAGAATCAAAATGGCAACTGGACTGGTTCAGATTCTTGAAGCCTTTTTGCCTCTTCTCCAAAAGGATTCTTCAGTTCCAAGAGTTGATTGGCAAGAGCCAGGATATAAAGCCTAAGTCAGTCAATGAAATGCAAGTGGTCTGTAGGGTCACCTTAGAGTCATTGACCTTGTTTTCCCCTACACGGACCACTGGGCACATCCTTGGTTGTTTGGGCCACATGCTTTCTGATCCTTTGTTCGCTGGTGGAGGTGTTGTTTCAATTGTTTGTTAGGGGAATTCAAAACGGCATTATATGATGCTTTGTCTCAGTCCCCCTGTTCTTTTCAAGTATGGTTTCTCCGTCTTGATGAAAATGGCTTCCTTGACACCTCTCTCAAACCATCAGTGCTCTCTGGATACAACGAAGACATTATTGTCCTCAAGGGAATGATTTGTTAAGATGTGGGTGTACAGCTGAGTCCTGCCCAAAAGAGCTGGCTCTCTTGTGCTGTGACATGCATTTATGTAAAGGTTGCTTGGTTTCCCTGGTGTACAGATTGTTGCATTCTTTATTGCATTGAATGGCATTGGCCACATTGCTCTGCTTGTGTCTGGGTATTCTGTCCTTGTGATGTAGAGGATCCATGCATTTACCTGCTGTGCTGTCCAAACTTAATTCAATACTGAGTTAATATACAAGAATTTATCTAAATGTGGTGCTTGATGGCTAAGTCTTTCACATTGCTTAGGTTCATGATGAGCTTTGGGCACAGGAAAGTCTAACTTATGAAAAGACCCTCATTGCTGTCGAGAGGTCAAGCAAAACCCTCTCAGACTGGATGTTTTCACAGTGTAATAGCACTGAACTCTTACCTTGTATATGCTCAAGGCTGTGAGTCTCTAAGTGTTGAGTTGGGGATTTATACACAGATAAACTGGCTACATTTTGGAAGTCAAATGCCAAGGTAATTTGTGTCTTCCATTTGACCTTCCTTCAACTCGATAGCTCAAGATTGCTTTGAGGGGTTTTGTGAACAACTTTATTTTCTGACACAAAGTGCTAAGATTTTGGAGGTATCAGGCTGAGGTTTGAGGTCACTGTTCCTCATGTAAATCACTTACTTGTGAATGCAACAGCTCAGAAACATTTGGGAGACTTTACTTCAAGTTTAACACAATTCTTAATTCAAATTCTGGGATGAAGTTGTGTATTTTGTGGAGTCATACATCACTAAAAAGAGGATGTTTCTCCTGAAAACACTCACAAAAAATATACAGTCTTCTGTTTTGGCCCACCTTTGATTGCCAGGTCATTTTATAGCCCACCTTATGGAGGCATATTACTTTGCCAAACAATGCTACAGAGCTGCTAGGGTGACCAGGTGTCCGTGCTAAACTGTGAAATCTTAATTCAGGCCTTGTGTCCTTTGTCCACAAAAATATTTAAAAATGTTAATACAGATCGAGTCACTTCAATTTTCCACTTCCAGCCAGCTGTCTGTCAACTTCCAGCCAGTCGCCATCCAATAACCAAATTTTAAAGTCCTTTGGAAACACACTTATTCTTGCATTTTTAGGGTGTCACAAACCTTTTTCTTGTTAATAGAGTAACTGCCAAACTGAGAAGAAACTTGGCACCACAAATTCACACAAACATGACCTGAAGTTGACCAGCCAAGACCCTATCAAGGAAACTGGGGAAGTTTTAAGCTGCTGCATCTGTGTCCAAGGGTGAATTCCAATTCCTCCCTTAACCCTCAATCTGAACCCTCAATCTCAGTGACACTCAAAACAAAGTGTTAAGGGCTATTTCGTGACTCACAAATGGGACACCCCTTAAATGCAGTTACGTCTTCAGACTGTGGGGGCAGCACTCTGCCCAAGCTGCATTCAGTCTGCCAATTTAAAAACTAAAGAAGAAGCCATTTCCGTCATCCATAGTCCATTTCCACCAACTCCAGCAACAATGACAAAATGTTCCATCCATCTCTGCTACCGTAACTTTAGCTTATGAATGAGGCTGTGCACTGAAACCGGGACCGCCAGTCCGGCTGGCAAACATCATCAAATAAAAAGAATGTTATGCAACAATGAGGTCAATAATTGTGATGCGGGTTTAAATAAGATGATACAATGGTTTTTTGTAATATATTTGTATTTCATATTGACAAAAATACTTAAATTTGTAGCTCATTTTTTCGCCGCTTTGGACACCATCTTGGTTGGGGTGAAGCTGGTGAAAATACGGAATGCATTCTGGGTAGCAATTACTCCCGAGGGTGGTGGCAGAAAATCTCAATTTGAGGGGCCGTACAGCCCTCAAACTTGTCCCTCAACTTAACATTCTGAGAATCGGGACAGCACTAGCAGCGCATTTTTGATATTGAGGGTTAAGATTGAGGGTTAAGGGAGGAAATAGAATTCACCCCAAATGTGGGACAGTGTTTGTCCTATTTTAACCAAATGAAAAAAAGAAACCTGATCATTTCACCAGGCTTGCCACAACGCTTTTTCTGGATGTATGTTAATCAGTGTTTTCTCATATCTGCAGTCAATTTAACCAATAAAAACATCCTAAACATGGTGCACGATACAGCTCACTCTTGATTCATCCGTATGTCAATCAATCTCAGTGTGAAGCCACAGCTTGCCCAGCTTATCATTATGTCAGGGAAAGGATGCCAGCAATGCCACAGAGCTTTCAGGTGAAGCACAGCTCCCTTCAAAAGTCAAAAATTAATTTGTCTGATGTTGAATACACTGCAAGGACCCTTTTTATTTGGAAGTGCAGACTAATAATGCCTTATTAAAACTAGGAAACACTTCGGGAGGTACAGGCTGGAAGTTGCTCGGCTGAAATGAAGAAAATAATGCTGTCAACCAACTTAATGTGATCTCCTGATTATCACTGTTTGACTCTACTGATGATGATAAAAAAGGAGCTTGTGTCAATCAACAAACATGATTGATATTGAAATACAATACAGGAGGGTTTAACCTGCAAAGATGTCAACACAACCTTTCCTGTCACTATTGTGTCAAGCATCAGCCATGTTATTATCAGACTATAGCCCGTATCCAGCAGAGTGTTTACAGTAACAACGACAGTTCTCTGATAAAAGGCATGCGAGTCTTCTCTGCAGGCATGGCATCCAGGACAGTAAAGCAGACTGCTCCTTTAATCATCCTCCTAACAGCAGCAGACCTCACACTGACACTGTCAAAGAGGCACAGACAGGCTGAACTGGGCCCTTTCATTCTCTTCAATAATTATCCACACAGCATACAGTATTCATCTAAACATAGTTCTGCACCTGCTGCCAGTCACTGCTGAATCCATCATCTGATCTCCATCTTCTCTGGTATGCTGGTCTGTACGGATCTCTTAGCTTCATGTTTTGGAGGCCTGCAAAGAGTATGATGTGCATACACTGCCAAAAACAAGTTTCAGTTTTAAAAGATGGCAAAACATCTGTCCTCTAACAAGTGAAAAGTTGATTTTATTTTTAGGAACACAATGCAGTGGCTCTGCTGCCAAGGGACTATTAAAAAAGCAGTCACTACTACTTTGTAGGGGGCAATCTCAGTTCTGATTTCAGATTGTACAGAAGAAGTTTGCCTTTGTGATGGCCAAAACTAGTTTGGGTTCTATATGTGTTTAAAGTTTGGCAATTTCATGCTGCATTGTTGGTTTGGGGGCTTGAGGTGACCATGTTCTGACTAAAGAGTGCAGCTGGAAAGAAAAATGATAGTTGAAATAGCAAGTTACCACGGCTAAACTACGACACTATCCTTTCTCCCTTTTAAGTATGCTGTGGCCCACACAGCAGAAAATCTTCTTTGGCTCACTTATACCCTGATACAACTATACCATGAGGGTAAAATACCTGCCAATGTATTCTCCATAGTAAATAACACACTTTATTCATGATGCAACATGAATGAAACTGTATTTAACCAGAAGAACCTTACTGAGATTAAAAATCTCACTTGCAAGTGTCTTGGCCAAGACAGGCCGCGGCACATTTATAAAGTTACAGACATAGAACAATGAAAGACACAGATACAGACATATGAACCAGTTAAGTCAGGGTCACAGAGCAGAAATTTTCAAAGCATTTACAGCCTGCTTCATCTTCCTCTAAAGCAGGGGTGGGCAACTAGCGGCCCGGGGGTCACATATGGCCCCCCATCTCACTAAATGTGGCCCGCCAGTTATATCCAAAATACAACAGATATGGAGAAAACCCAGATACCAAACAGAAATAATTCTGTATTACTTGATTAGTTTAAGTAAGTGTTTGCAGAACTTTGCTGTAATGGTGTCTCTAAATCTCTTTCAGAAAGTGTTAGCACATTATATCAAGTATTATTTAATACTGTATTTAGAAAATTGCAGTGGTCAAATGTTTGTGCTCTAAAAACTGAAAAAAAACTCTTTGTTTGGTTGATTGAAAATTGCTTGATTGACTTTAATTATGTGTAGATTGGCTAAATTAGCTTGAATCTTATGTCAAATCCATTTAACTATTCATTATAACTTGTATTTGTGTTATAATACATGAATATTTGTGTACAATATTTCTGACTACTTTATATTTGCACATTTTGTTTATCAGACATTATTTTTCCCCATCAAGGGTATCTGAATATTTGACATAATGCGGCTCTCAAGCTGGGAAAAATAGTTTTATGTGGCGCTCTGTGTTGCCCATCTTCTGCTCTAAAGCCTTTAACCTGCCTGATTTGAAGAAACCAGCTCTCCAAGACACAGTTTTTCTTGTAGCAGATTCCAGTCTACAGGAGCAGCTTATCTGAAGCTTCTGTTTCCCATTTCAAGAAGAACTTTGGGAAACAGATAGCAAGAAATGATTTTGTGATTGAGTCTCAGAACAAACAAAGCCCTCAGAAGTTAAAGATAGTAATGGAGCGCTGTCAGTATTGGCAGATGTAAACATTCCTGAAGATATTTTAGTTGTACATACTAGGTATACAATATGCTTTATTTGATACAGTAAACTAGCTTTGATATTGACAGAGTGTACATATGTACAATAATGGACACCTTGTTGTTGCTGAAAGCCCACCTTTATAAATCACAAATGTAATTTATGAGAGAATAAAATCTTTTGTATTCCTTCATATCTGTTTCTAACACCCCAACCATGAAAGGAACAGGTCTATTTCAGTAATGTGGAGACTTTGTGCTCTAAAAAAAATATTGGAAAGTACAAGTATTGTGCATCCATGCATGTGATTTGGCTACATAATATGGCAGTAAGGTATGGCATGTTCCTTAAAGCACAGCACTGAAATGTAGCGTGTAAGACAGCCAAAGTGCTGAAATAATCATTTCAGCTCTGTAAAAAAAAAAAAAATTAAAAAATGTCTATAGACCTTTACAGACATGCCATTAATATTTTCACTTAGACCATTTAAGTTGCAGGAAAGCCTCTGTTGTCAAAGCTACAATACATTTTTTTCTGTAGAATTTTTCAGAATGTATTAAAGAGCTTTAAAAGAAAGTGAATAGAACATAAATGTACTTTCACTGCATGTAAACAGTGACACTGCCAATTAAGATGCTTCAACTCAAGGACACAAAAAAACAGAAAAATGAAAGACTTAAAGTGTTTGTTTTTTTTCAGTATAGAGGCTGTGATTCAAAAGCAGAGTGGTCCAAACATTTATTGAACTGAGGGCCACTATAAGAAAATATTAGGATGGTCGGGCCACCTTTGATACTCTCCCACTTTTAGGCAGCAATGTTTGTAAAAACCAATCTAATGTAAAAAGCCAGCACCACAGCTTTGCATGTGTGCCTGGACAAGGCAAATAGTTACTCATTGAAGATTTTGGGGCAGCAAATGTGATTTCAGAGGACCTGTCCAGGTCTGGCTTCCACCGGATCCATTGCTAAGAGAAGAATAACACTCTACAGTACAGGGGGAGACACATTTAAACACAAAACAAGAACAAACTGCACAAAGCTGACAAACTCTGTTGGAGTGTAGGTGTGTGCAGAATAATCATGGAATATGTTTTGTCTTATTTTATCAGGCCTTTAAGACTAAGAACTAAGAAGCCGATAATACTCAAGCACAAACTCATTTTATTTTAAGAATGGGCAAGGGCCAAAAAAAGACAGTTGGCCGTAGTTTGGACTCCCTGTCCCAAAATATAGGGACAGCCCTTACTGCATACATTCAATAATATGCTGGAAATGTTGTGTAAAGCTTCTGTCTGTATAATCTTGATATCATCAAACAGTTGCTGGAAATTTGTTGGTATCACATCCATAAATCAGATCTCCCTAAGGTCCTCTACTGGGCTGAGATCTGCTTACTGTGGAGGCCACTGGAGTACAGTGAACTTCATTGTCAAGTTGAAGAAACCAGTTTGGATGTTTTGCTGGTGAACTTTTTTCTTCAGTGACTCACCAAAAAAAATCTTGATGAGCTTGTTCTTAAACCCAGTATGAGCCCGAGCTATAAATATCAACACAGGAAAACATCATGTACTCCTTGCTGATGTGTGTAATGATACAGGTTGTGGAGAATTTTACTGCCTCAAATGCTGCAACAGCTCTTTGAAAATACACTTCAGATAATGTAATTGATGACAGAGTTCAAACCAGACAACTACATGATGCAGCAAAATCATATTAAGATCTTTGAGGTCCTGAAATTTAAATTTACTGAGCTAATTAAACACTTAAACTTAGTCTTCATCTTTTTGTACTTGCAATATAAACAAACAAAGGTCATGGGGAATTCTGTTACAAGTGTGGCAAATGTCCATTTAAATTGGAATATGTATCATGTTGTGGCCTCAGTATCGGGATATGTGTTGTATCATAAGGCTACCAGAAACACCGAGCCTTTGTTTAACATTCTCTCTAACGCTCCTCTTGATAATCGATCAGTATTTTCTTAGTTCCTACCACTGAACTGACGGCTGCTCTTGATCGCTCAACTTCCCACCAGTTACACACATCATGCAGATTACATTTTTACCTCCGCCAAAGAGATTATAAAATATCCAGCATCTGTTTGTTTGTTTGTTTCTCTATTAGCAACATAACTCAAAAAGTTACGGACGGATTTCGATGAAATTTTCAGGAAATGTCCAGATTGAGACAAGGAACAAATTATTCCATTTTGGGAGTGATCCGGATCAGGGTAAAACTGCCATGACGAAAAATGTGATTTCCCTGAACAACTACTGAACTAAAATAGATATCATTATGGATCCAATTGCTAATGGTTTGTTTTCATGGTCAAGGAATCTAAATATTTCGATGAAATAAAGGTAGGAGTAATATTTATGGTGAAAATCACAATACAGGTTAGGACTGTGGCTCTGGTGGTGGTCTGCGCTCTTCGAGTGCTTTTCTAGTTTTATATCTACATCAAGAGCAGAAGCGAAATAGTGCATGAGCACAAGTTTTGACCACCAGTTCATTTCTCGTTGTACTGTTACATTCATCACAGTCATGACAGTGAAAAGGAGCCTGTTGTAGACTGCAAGGTCAAGCTATGTGGGTGGATATGCAAGGATCCGGTCATCTTTTCAAAATCGAATAATCTGTCAACCGCTGCTTTTCTACAAATGGTATTAATAACTATTTTGTTTCTCTACAGCCAATGTAGCAAATGATCTACATTCCAGTATTGATCTGCAGTCTGCTGCTCGAGAGCTCTGGTCTTGTGAGTTGCCATTGTAACCCCAAATTTCCACGTTATCCGTCTACACAGCAGTCCATACACACTCTCCCTGCAGCGAGTTGCATCCATTCTCTTCAATCAGACTGTTTTCACAGCCTGTGCCTCCCTCTGTCAGCAGCGCACTTCTGCCACAGATGGCTGGAAATACACAACACTCAGCTCCACATCAACCCCCGCCAAGCAGATCGACCCAACACAGGAAAACAAGCACTCAGAGTTTCCTGGTCATTTCAACATGACCTTGTGAAGTTGTGGTTCTCCTGTGATTTTTATAATCTTGTGTTTCAAGCTTACAGGTCAGAAACAAAGGTCAGGAGTAAGAGTATCCATGTTAGGGGCTGCTGGGTGGTCCATGGCTGCACTTATCCAGTTTGCTGATGGAAACTGTTTGCAGGGTCAACCAGAGGGATGCTGTAAAATTAACTTACAGGGGACATATTGCCACTCATGTGTTTGTGTTCTTCAACAAAGTAGTGCAACATATACCCTAATCGAGCCAAAGCTTAAGCCTGACCACAACTGTGCATGTCAATACACTGATTGTGAAGCCTTTTGTATGGGTAGAGAAGTCTCTTTTGTAAATGCAAAGATAATAGAAAAGACCTGTTAGGGGGCATGAACTTTATTTTAAACTCAGAGCTTTTACAACAAATTCACTTCTGTAAGTTAACTTTTCTGGCTTCTCACTTTGATGCTCTCTTTATAATTCTTGGCTCACATTCTCAGTATTTTTAATGACTCGTACATCTGCTCTGTTTTATGCAATCATCTTTCTTTTTTTCTGCTGAGTGAGGATTTTTGCTGAAACACATTGCTTAATTATGAGACGATCTATCTGCGCTGCAGTTTGGAGGAGCCGTGCTTCTTTGAACATCGAACAGAAAAGGCGAGACGCTTCTTGTGGGGGGCCTTCTGTCTGTGGTTTCTTCATGCTACACCTTCAATTCTTTTAAAATACTTTGTAGGTGTGAAGTTTAGAGGCAGCATAGACCGCTGTGATGTCTATTTTTAGTGGAGTTTCAAAAGCAATGATATCCACGGTGCACCAGTCAAACAACAGCTAAAAATTAACTTTAGGCCATGAATTAAATTATGAATGCCTGAAAAGATGGCCTACATTTAAGTTCATTAGTCCTTGAAGAACAAATACGCTGTCCTGAGCACTGCAAATTCAAGAGAAGCAAAAAATTACCTAAAATAAAAGAAAGACAGAGGTTTCTCCTGCCCTTAAAGAAATGTAAGTCATATTATTTTACAAACAAAGAATTCAGGTTTACTGAAAGTTAGATTATTGGAATCAAAGGCATTTGTTTCATTAAAAAAGTGAGAGTGGGGAAATGTTTCAAATATATTGATCAAGTGGCCTAAAAGTTGTCATACCTTGTCTAGAAAAAAAATTTAAACAAGGACCACATGATCACTATTAGAGCTGTAGTCTGTAAAACTGTTTTGCACAAGTTTGAACCTCTGTTATTATGAGCTGACATCCAGTGGCAACTTTATTTACTTCACCTTGCTAATTCTGGATAAGACCCCTTTTGCCCCCACAACTATCCTTTATAGACCTTTTGTTGGTCTCTTATTGGTTCACTAATCAAACCAATCAGAACCAGAAATCACTCAGAGAACAGAACAAACCTCCGCAAGGTTATCACGCATACTGCTTTTACATCTATAAGCAATAGGTCCATGAATAGTTTACAATCTTAATATGATTTCTTTACCCTGAAACCCACACCTAGCAATATGAATCATGTTGATATCATTATTAGTTAGACAGTTATTGTTTAAAAACAAATGTTCGCTAATGGCTGTTATCTTGATTACTACCAAAATTGAATCTTTTTTAGGTTAAATTCTTACCAACATCTAAAAATTTCAGTAAGATCCATCTAGTAGTTTTTGTGTAATCTTGCTAACAATCAAATGGACATACAAATAAACATAGACCAGTAAAACTATAACCTCCTTGGTGGAGATAAGAACAGAGCCCCATCTTGTAGCTGTAACGAGATCATCCCAATCAAACTAAGGCCCCATCCACACGAAGACAAACTGTGGTCTAAACGCATAAGTTTTTTCCAAATCTGCGTATCATCCATACGAAGACGGCATTTTGGGGGTCTGTAAACGATCATTTTTGAAACCAGGTTCCAGGGTGGAAAGATTTTGAAATGCCGTAAACGCAGCTCTGTGGTTACTGGCTCTCCGCAAGTTTTCAGATACGCTTACGTCATAGTTTCATATCTTCATTGACACGCATGCGCCACACGCGGCAACAACAATGGCGGCGTACATGAAGCATATGAGCTGATGAAGCTAGTGACCCTACTATCCTTGTTGCAGCAAAATCTCCTTCTTCTCAATCACCACGAGTTGAACAAACAATTATCGAGGACACATTACGCCACTTTATGATCACTTTATCACAATCTCTGTTTACAACTTTTGCCGCAAGTGCGAATGCCCACTGTTTTTTCATCTGTTTCTGCTTATTTCCGTCATATCATTACAGCTCCCCTAGAGGTCTGGCATGTGTTTTACAGCGTCTTCATGCGTATCGAGTACGTAGACGCTATTATGACGATCGTTTTGGAAACTGTAAAGCATTTTGTCTTCGTGTGGATAGGGCCTATATTTGTGTTGGCAGTCGCATCATTGAGAACCACTGCAGTAGACAATAAACAGCACCTCCAAAGTTTTTTATTTTGCACACTTCTTTTTGCTTTGTTATAATGAACAATATTAAAACTATGAATGAATTTTAGAAGACCCAATAAAGAAGAACTTTATTTCCAAAACTTTAAGAGGTGTTAAGAAAACCAAACATCTTCTCTCCTTTAAAAAGTTGGATTTATTTTAAATTCTCCCGGGTTTCTTGCAGATTTATTTGACAGGAAAAGGCAGGGAAAGAGCTGGTGTAAAATGAAAGAGAAAGCTTGGTAACAGTATGAAATACAACATGAGGCCATTGAAACAACAAAAGATTACAATGAAATCCAACTCTCTGAAGTGATGGTGTTTGATATGTATCCCTGAAGGCAGCAGTTCACCTTTAAGCTTCTACAAACAAGCTCGTGACAACTGAGGATTTCCTTGTTGTTGCACACGACTCAATGTATTTTTTTTCTGTTCTGTATATGCTGGATTGGAGACAAAGAATAACGCTGCCTGTGGCTTGTGGCTTAAAAACCAGCCTTCTCCATCAAAGTAGCACAGATGGAGGAAGCCTGGAGCAGAAAAAAATGGTGGACAATGATCAATAGATAACCTCAGAAGGCCTCTCACATGGCTCCCCCTTGTGGGATGAGGAGGACCGTGGCAGTGTGATTAGCATTTTACACACTCACATGTTGAGCGATTCACTGTTAGTGAACTGTTGGGGATTCACCGTCCTGCTCAAGGACATTTGGACTGCAGAGGCGGCCGGCACAGAGCGCAGATATAGACTCAGGGTCAGGCTGTCTTACTCAGAAATGTTTCTGCTGCTGGTGTGTGGTAAGTTTAATCACAACATTTGTTTCATTGGTGCTCCTCTGAGACTCGTGTGTCATTTCACTAAAAGGAGGTCACAGCACACGGAGGCAGAGATTTGGTGTCTTGCTCAAGGACACTTTGACAGGGATGGACACACGAGTCTCAGAGGAACGTCCACTTCATTAAAATGATGATATGGACTTATGAGTGCTATCATGGCTGACCTCTTTCTTTCCCTGGTGGTGGAGAGTAAAAGTCACTACTGCAATGAAAAGCAGCGTCATGACTCCCAGGCTAAAATCAAAATAATAACTTTAAATGTATAACAGTTTTAAAAATACAGGTTAACAAACAGATGGGAAAATACAGAAAACAAAGCACCAGAACTTAAAGGGTTAGTTTGGGTTTTTTGAAGAAAGCTTCCTAGAGGCCGATGACACTTGTAAATATAAGAGCCAATAAAAGAACTTGCTCGCCTTATCTCTGGGGAGAGATATCCAGGGGCTGGTACAAAGTAGCACATGATGCCACCTAAAGCCTCAGCATTCATCCAGGGACAGGTTAACACTCAAAAAGCTACAGTATGTTGGCTCAACAATACCATACAGTAGGATTCTTTACAGCTTCAGTAGTTGTTTTATCAGATTTTGACCGCATTTCTTTCGTAATAAAAAAGAAATATCAATGTTACAAACTTCCAAATAGAAAGGATATTTTCACTTCTCTTCTGACATGTGCTGAGAGTTTGTTCACAAAGTGGATCTTGTTTTGTCCTGTACATGATAGCAGTGGTATGCCTACTGCATTATCTGACTGACCAGTAATGAATGTGATTGATAGAATGACAGTTGAATCACCCGCCAGGTATGTTTTTGCGTGTGCGAGGCTGGCCACATTCATTACTGGGCCCCTGAAAGGCGTCATAGCACATCTTTATCCAAGGTTATTACTAGGGATGCACAAAATTGGATTTTTGCCGACATCCAACATATTTCCAAACTCATTATTACCAATACTGACATTTTTTGTTAAAAGCACAAAGCCTTCGTTTACATAAAATGAACCCCTCTCTTTTACAGTTGAAGTCAATTTGTGTTAGAAACAGATGTAAGGCAAGAAAAAGAGCATTTTATTATTTTGTAAATTATGCTTTGGGTTAACAAAAGTCGACATTCATTGATGATGTTGCAAACCAAAATGGTATATGCATATTCTGCCAATATAACAGCCAATACAAGGGAAGCATATGGCCAGTTTGAATGGTTGAAATATTGTCTTAAAATGTCATATCTGCTAATTTTGATCCCATAGTTTTGTGCATTCCTCATTATTACTGTGTCGTAACTGTCATTTGTTTTTCTGAGTTTTTTACCTTTTACTTAAGGTTTTGATTTTTACTCAGACTACTCTGTCTTTGTCTATGCTAAGTCTGAAATTGGATTGTGTATTGTACATTAGTATGTTATCACTATTACTCTATCTTGCTGTCAAATGCCCATTTAATGTGTAATTACTGGAATCCATCTTTCCATCCATCTGTCCATTTACTGATTCCACCTGCCGAAAGGGGCCACACGAGGGTGCCCCTTCAATAATCTACCAACTATTTTGTTACCTATTGTCTCAGACATACCCCTGTGTGCTTTCCTTATGAAATGTATACATGACTTGGTTAGCTGTTGGCCTAATGGAAGTAATACATTTTCAGATTCTGATTCTGATGCTAACTTCTAGGTAGGTCTAAAAACATATGCCATCCCTTCAGTTACCATTCAGCCTCAAACTATCAGGATTTCAATTCAGTCCACATCGCCCAGCCCTACCTAATATGCTTCTAAAGTCCAGACAAAATGAGAAAATATGGAAGCTAGACTGACTTCATTTAAAAATTGGATTAGGCTTATATTGGCCATCTTGCGGTGTTAACTTTTCCTGTGAAAATGCACTGCAGTCTCTGGAGTAAAATCAACACTGGCTCCCTGCACACTTGAGTCAGAAAAGCTCTCTGCTGCCGTCTGACACACGGCAAAATGAGCATTCATCAATGCAAAAAAATGCCCTGTTTGCACTCAGCACTTGAGTTATGTTTGAGTTTAATTTATGCCTCTAAAGGGATGCGTAAACAATTACAATTACTTGTGGCAGTCACAGTAAATCATGTTAAATCAGTATACTAAAACAACAGCAGCAGATTTACATGCAAATTGGCCCAGAGAAGGTGGCCACATCAGCGTTTGGGGTTTACGGGGCCGTGTGTTTCATAGGGTTGAGCAATTTGAGTTGTTTAGGCCGTAAACAAAACACTTCACTCCGAAGACAGCAGGAACAGTATAGAGCAGAAAAAAGTGCTGTATTTTATAAAACTGAGGCAAACTTTTCATAAATCACAGCTTTCACGAGTAACTGTGAGCCAATGCCACAACCTTTTCTAGCACCAACTACTCAAACACACTCCATCTCCACTCATTACGGTGCTAGACGAGCGTGAAGTGTCTCCAATGGTGAGCAGCAGGACTGTTCATCAGAGGTGACGTACAAGTGGGAGCAGGGGATGGGGAGACTGATGGAGCCGTGATCCAAACACACACGCTGCACCTCCACAACAAGCCCAAGGAACAGATTCATCTGACGAGAATCAACAAGAGCGCCCGGTGTACACAGGCGCCATGCATAATTAGCACTACAGACACGGTGTGCGGGAGTAGCACTCAGACTGCAAACAGCTCTGTGATTCAGGGGAGAGACAGAATAAATAGGTGCTTCTGCGGGTTTATAGTCAACAGGCAGGAAGAGGAATTTAAATCTGAAACTCTAAGGATCTTCTTGTTTGCTTTGAACATAGAGGCCCAAACTTTGTCCAATCTGCTGTGAAAAAGTTAAACAAAAGGCTCATTTCCATGGGGGTTAAGAGGACTTTCTATAGAAGCATCAAGTCCACCGACACACAAGATATAACCATAATATTTCCATTCTAGTTGAGTGAAAAAAATGACTGGTCTGCAATAGGGGTGAGTATTTGCAAGAACCTCACAATACGATATGTAACACGATATTTGGGTCATGACGTGATAATACCACAATATATCACGATATCACAATATTGTGATCTATTGCAATATTCTGCAGTCAACTAAGACAAAACTAGAACTGGTGTATATGTTAAAGGGACTGTGAGGAGAATCTATTACCGGCGACACAAAGACTCTGCTACCCATGAGCACGCACTGCAACTGTCGTAATGCTGCGTTCCAGTAACCTTGAAACTGGGAGTGACATCATCTCCGACTTATCGGCGTTCCTGTTGAAGTCTGAAAAAAACATGCTGATCTACCAGGCTATTGTTAGCTGTTGTTAGCACACCTGCGTTGTTGTTCACAAATATCACATGAAGAATTTGATTATCACTATGGCAGCTTTTTTGTAAATATAAGTCTAACAATACGATGTATACAGCTGATCTAGAGCGACACACCCCAGTCAGAAGTGCAAATAAATTGATTATTACAGGAGCTAAATAACTGTTCACGCTGGGGGCATCCATCTTCGATTGTTTACTCGGGGGTGGCGAGGTTTCACCGAGTTCCCAGTAGGAAATTCTGACTTTGGGGAACATTCCAGTTGCAGTTTCCTACTCGGAACTCAGAACTTGGAAATTCCTACTTCTGACTACAACTGGAACGCACCACAACACAACCGAAGCCAAAGCGTGTGTTTGTTGTGTTGTAGCCCAGACCTTCCTCCGAACTCTCTATTGATTTACAACTTCTTTTTTCATCAACTTACAGGATGCAAAGCGACGAGGTAATGTATCTCTTTCTAGTTACATAGCGGTAGTTTTTGATGTGTGACAACAAGCAAGTTTTGAAAAACTTAGTATTGTAGTTTTGTAGCCGGCTATATATCACTACTAACAGCCCGGTGCTCTAAGACGTGTCCGAATAATATAAATTTGCTCTTGTTTTAATTGTCTTGTTCCTGAAGTTGAGTATCCAGGCCAGGCCAGTCCTGTCCTGTAAAACCCGACCAAGAAGCTAAGGAATAGCATTTATAGATAACCCATTTTGATGCTATAGAACTCATCGATAAGTGTGTATTGCGATCAGGCATATATCTAAAAGTGAGACTTTTTTGCAATTACTTAGAAATTCCTCACAGTCCCTTTGAGCACGCAATATTACTCAAAACTGAAAGTACAAATCATGTAAAACTATTTGAAAACAACTTTTTTCTTTCATTGTTTTTGAAATATGTCTAATGCAGTTTTACATACATACACTTTACTTGAAAAAAGAGTGCATCAAGTCACTTAAACTAATCTGGCAAAGAAATTATTCTTGTTTTCCCTTTAACGATGTAATGAAAGCATCTTAACTTGCAGTGCAGCTCAAACTGTAACTTAACACGAGGAACAAAGTGCTTTGAGTTACTGACAGCACAACAGAAAGTAAAAAAAAATCTAGTTTCTCTTGTCACTGTCTGAACTGAATAGGCTGCATGAAAAAAAACCTGTGTATACATATCTATAAGTTGTATTTTATTTCCAACTCTGATAAAATTTGAGTTTTTATTTTTACAAAAAAGTTGATATTAAGATTTTAAATATCGATATATCTGAGGTCAAAATATTGTGATATTTTTACACATCTCTAGTGTGCAAATATGTAAGTGAGCAATTTCTCAGTGCCAAAATATTACCTCTACATTTTTTTGTAAGAGGATGGGCAAAATTTAAAGAAAAAAACATAGACTTGATGTAACTTTGGACACACTGTAGTTTCGTCCTGTCCTAAAAATAATCAATTCAGAAATAAATTGTCACATACTCTTCACCGATTCCTGTGTTGACACACATTTTAAAAATCAATTCAGCCTCTAATGCTGTGACAGAAGTTTTAAAGTAAACCATTGGTAAGATCACCAATGGTGCAGTTCACAAAAAAATCAAAAGGGGGCAGTAGATCTTTGGTCCCAATGTGGTCCAAATTTTAAATTACTAATTAAAATTGCAGGTGACTAAAATTTAGGTCTTAAGATGCAGGATCTTTTAAATGTTATCCATGCTTTTTTTGTTTTTACAAAAAAGAAAAGTTCTAAAATCCTGTATGAAGTGTGGTAAATGTCCGTAATGTAAGAATATTAGGATGTCTGGCATTTTGTGGCCTCTGTTTTGAAATACCTGCTGTGATATAATGTGATACGACATACAGTAAATACTCAGAGCTTCTCGACATTGTCTTCTCCACATTATGTGTGCTAACATCTTGTCTGTAACTAAAAATTAGTTTCAATTGCTGTTGGTATAAAATGTAAATAAATGATTGATAGCTGAAGACTAAATTCTATTTCTTTTTAAACCAGTACCCCAATTGGGTCACCACATTTAAAGGTTTCTGGACATGCGTCTGTGCATCACATATTCATAGATGACATTATGATCACAAGACTTTGAGCAACAGTTTTAAGGCATCATTTAAAAAAAGGACATGGAGATGCACCTGATGTCCAATTCTTTTGTTGTTTTTATGTCTGTGATGGTTAATATAATAGTATGAATAAGCTCGGTTTACCTACATTAAAATATTCAAAATAATTTTAAAAATTATAATTGTTAGTAATTTATTTTAAAAACAAGCTATACTATATAACAACAAAAACACAGAGAGATAGTAAAACGCTTCATTATTTCTTGATTATGATGTCAAATTTTAGTTAATTAATTGCTTTCTTGGACAAAAAATGTGTTTCAATTGTTGAATGTTAATTTCTGACTTCTCAGAGATATATAAAAAGGGTATAAAAAGGTTACATTCAGTTTAAAATTCCTCATTTCTATTTAAAATGTTGTGTCAATGTCCAATAACAACATTCTCAGTTTCAAACTGCTTTTAAAAGATTTGTAAAATATGTAAGTTATCACATTTCTATGGTACCTGTGAGTATATTAATATGATTAGAGTTAGATTTGGTGTTTAGTGATAGGAGTGGAGGAAGAGAAGGAGATGGTGAAGAAAATGGAAGAGTTTTGGGGAATATGTTTAAAAGGGAAGGGTTTAAATGTAAAGGAGAGTGAAACAATATCCGAAAATGAAATCCATCATCACTGATGGAGAATCAGGACTTGAGTATATCAGACAGCTTCAGCGATACTTGAAATATAGGAAACAATAACAACATTACTTTGATTACTTCAGTTGTCCTTCACATACAAGTGCTGCTGGAACTCTCTAGTATCCTCCAAACACTTCAACCAGATAAATGCAGACAGATTAGTTCATAGCATATTTTATTGATGATAATAATGACCTTTGGTACAATCCAGAATGACCCAACAACATATACCAAATCCTTCCAGAGGAACAAAAATGAAGCACTGAGTTTATAGTTTTATAGACATCTGTACAAAATATTCACAGTTTATATTTATATTATAATATTAGAAAACTTAAGATAGATATAAAAACTACCTACAAGAGCATCTTAATGTAACTAACATCCATACGTAGTACTTCAGAGAGAAACCCAAGGCCCACCTGTAAACTGAAGATACACATTTTCAAAAACAGTTGGCAATATACAGGTTTGTTTCAAAAAGTTAAAGTAAGTTGCTGCAAAGTGCTGCATCACAATTCAGCAGCTGCATATTTTCAAAGGTACTTCAAACCAGCAATTAAACAATGACGCATTGTAGATTCCTTCAAACTTGTCCAACAAATACGATTTTTTTCAACGCCATAAAGGATCCACTCAGTGTATCCTTAGCGTCCCATCATATCCCAATAGCCACTGCAGGCAACTCAAGACAAGCTAGTAGACCCTGAAGCAGCTAAACTATACCCTTTAAAATTAAATACTGGTGTCAGGTCATTGAAAAAGATCCCAGTACTCTTCAAAAAGGATACTGAAACTTAAGACTGTATTTTACTAAAGGTTTGACACCTGAGAATTTCTGAGGTCTGGCAAAACTGTCATAAAACCGTAACATGACTCAAAAGTATGACCCTGTCATTTTTTGTTTTGATTTTTATTTGGCAGAGTTGAGTGTGACATCAGCTCCGCTTATTACACATTAAAACTGATACAGCTGTGATTTAACCCAAAACCTCTGCCTGTTTCTTTGTTGGCTTTGGGGCTCCAGTGTTTCAAGATAAGTAAAAAGACATTTTCAACAGGACTTTGCTTTTCAGTTCTCGTAAATGACCTCAAGCTACTCTCCAGCAGTACCTCTTCAGCTCAGCAGAGGGCCCCAGTCTACACTTTGGAAAGCACTGGGTTCGATTATGCTAGTTAGTTTAACCTCATTCATGTGGAGCTGACACGGTTTTCAAAGCCTGATGCTGCGTTCACACCGCAAGCGACCCAGCTACCAAAATCGCGTCGCCCACTGGCGTATCATCGCGTGTCCATAAATACCTCACCGTTGCCGTCGGCGGTCGCTCGGTGACGTCACGTCCGCACGAGATTCACCGCAATCATATGATATATCATATAATAGGATGTATGAGCGGACATTATTCCAGCGGTATCCTTTTCATTCACTTATCAACCACAAAACACTGCAGCTGATGCCCTGCAGCAGCATTATCTGTGAGTATCTGGCAGTCCGTCTAGGCGGAACTAATGTCGTCACAGACTCATGTTTCCCACATGGACATAAATTGTTCCTCTGTAGTCTGGATGAAAAACTGTCTGTCATGGGCACCGTCACACTCGCACACACTGCTGATTGGCTGTTGCTGCACAGTCACGCACGACATCGTCTGAATAGATCAACTTTTTTTACTTTGACATTGCGTGACAAGCTATATGTGGTCGTGTGACAAGCGGCTGTCGCATCGCGGGAGGGCTAGCCCACCCCATCGCAGCTGTTCATCGACTTTGCATGGAGAGTGATCACCGAGGTAGTACAAGTAGCGTGCGGTGTGAATGCAGCATTAGTCTGAGAAATACACTCAGATTGGAGAGGTTGAGTCATTCAAAGGATCCCACCCCTGAATTGGGACACATCTTATGTTGCCTTGAGTGCAGTATAAAGTGCATATGTATTAAGTGCTATCTTGTGGGGATTTGCACCAACATAATAATGAGTAACAATGTGATAGAATATCTTAAAAAGCGTGGCATCCATCATTGTAAAATGTCTTGTAATAACATTTATGATTTGACACTACTCAAATGAAGATTGATTGACTGAAGAAATGTCACCCAATTCACACATTCAAAGCTACTTGCATTTTCAATTTATGCTAATTCTTACCCCTTTTTGTGAATATCATCTAAAATTGTTGAATTTTTAAACTTTTTTTTCCTTTTCTTGCTTTTGTATGCTCACGTTTTAAAAAAGTCTTCATTCATTCATTCATTCAGTTTATGGAAAACAACAGAGCTTAAGGATAGAGTGAGACGTGTCACTTACTGACAGCGAAAACAAAGCAGATCATTTTGGTCAAGCTTATCACACATAAGATCCACCTTAAATGACCAGAGATCCTTCCCTGAGTGAGTTAAAAAAAACCTGCTACCATTATAAACCACTTTAGAGTTATCTTTAAAATTAATAATGACATTCCTTCATATTTCCCTCAGTGACAGCGTGCAGACAGTAAATTGTTCCTCTCTGCCTTTTCAGCAGAAAGCGTGGCCGCTCAGGTCTTTGTGCTGACCTCATTCATGCGCGGAGGTGATTATTTTCCAAGTCGTTTAAGTCACATAAAAGCATTTAATTAATAAGCAGCCCAACCATTTGTGGGATCCCCTTCATAGTTAGATGAGCATTACTTCTCAGCGCCACTGAGGCGAATCCTCTTAATTGAGTGGTGTCATGAGAGGCATCTGTAAATAGCAGCACAAAATAAATAGTTCCATGTACATGAAGACCAACCCTTCTGCTAATTTCTGCTTTCATAATTGTCAACGTCCCAGAGGGGGAGACAAGTCCACCCCGTGCACAGTGGGTACCTTCTCATTTATTCCCCTGTCATTATTATTATTATTTCTTCAGCATAAGATACACACAGACATATTCATGGCAGCACCTCAAGTGCATTTTGTCAAGGTGCCGTTGTTTAGTTTTCATGATGAATGGCAGAGCGGATGTGAGCTTGGTCAAGAGCTATGGATCACTGAGCTTGTCTTCTCTGAGCAGCCTCCTGGCAAAGCTTGATGCACGACCTGTGCTGTGCAAGTCAAAATAGAACAATACATGTGGGTCCAGGGAGCTGTGTGTGTGTAGGGAAAGAGGATATAGTCTGGGGAGTGCTTCAAATAAATATCCTTCAGCACCATAATTCTGATTAAATTAACTCATTAAAATTATTTCTTCGTGTAAAATAGGCCTGTATACCTCTAAATTCAGTGACATCCTTAAAACTACACTCTATAACTAGCAGTAAATACAGAAGTCAGCAAAGGGGTGAAATTATGTCATTATAAACACAGTTTGAACAGAGATGCACATAAGTCACTTATCACAAGCCAAAGTCAAATCTCTGAGGAGCAGAAACAAGTCCCTGAAGTCTCTAATGATTTAATAATACTGAAACTAATAGAAGTACTTAAAGCCATTATTATGTTCAGTGCTTATCAAATATTAGACCACTACCTGGTGTACAGTTTATAACCGCCCTAAATTAACAGCATTGGTAATTACCCAAATCATTTTATGTGTTTCTGTAGTGGTTAATACACCAGTATGAAGGAGCTCTTCAACTGAAATGATTATTTTAATGCTGTGATTTAATAGCTGTTTTCCAATAATTTTCAAATTTGCAGTTTCATTAAAAAAACAGAAAAAGGAAGAAACATTTTTATTTCTTGATTAAGATGCCAAATAATGGTTATTTACTTGCATTCCTGAACAGGAAAATTAGTTCAGTGTACTGAACGCTATGCCTGATTTATTTCTGACTTCTCAGAGAAGCTCAGTGTGCAGCTCAAATGTGGGAATAAAAAGGTGAATTCAGTTTTAAATTCCTCTTTCCTGTTCAAAATGTTTGTCCATTAAGAATAACTTAGGGCAGTAGCTGAATTCTTAGGGCACTGCAGTTGGTAATACAGCACTGTAAAAAAAATAGTAATATAACAAAATTTTACTGTTTATTTTACAGTTTCTTTCTGTATTTTCAAAATGCCAATTAATTCACGAAAATAAACTGATTTTACATGTCAAATGTAATATAACAAGAAATTACTGTAACTGTGAAAAAACACAATATTTCTGTTCTTTTACAAAGAAACACCATTAGAAATACGAATATTTATTGTTAAAATACGTTCACAAGTGTATTGTAATTTTACAAATATTTTTCTGTTATTTAAGGGAATAAACTGTAAAATTCAACTTTACAACTCTAACAAAAATCTTTTTCTATAAAATAATGTCATTAAGGGGTGCTAATTTGGCGGAGTGGTTAGCAACCAGGCACCCCATATACTTGCTTCTGCCAGTCCAGGTTCGGATCCAACCTGTGACCAGTTTGCAAAGTGTCTTCCCCTGCTCTCTCAGCCCCTGCTCTCTCAGCCCCTTTCACAAGCCTATCCACTGTCTCTCTCCTATCAATAAAGGCACAAAATGCCTAAAAAATACACAAAAAAATAACAATAACGTCACTAAAAACAACTTTTAGCAGCACATTCCTGTAAATGTAAGCATAATTCTTCCTATTACAATGTCGATTTACCATCTTCATGGGTAATTTTATTGTTTTTTAACGTTAAATGTTTGTAATTAAACATTAAAGAACCTTAAATTAAGGCAAAATCTTGTTAAAATTGCAACTACAAACTGTATTTTAATTATGGAAAGAAACTATTTTTAATGAAAGCAATTTTCTGTTATTTCATGGTATTTTTTTGGCGTCCCAGCTGCCGGAAAATTACCGTTTTTTTACGATTTTTTTTTTTTTTACAGTGAGCTGTAAGGGGTGTAGGGTTTGCATCCTTGGGCCTTTAATCTTCATCACACGTAAACACTTAAAAATTAAGGAGGGTTAAGCTGCTGGTGGTACAAATGAGTCGTCAGAAATGGTGAATGGCAAAGTGCCGACCCAGCATGTGCTCCCAAACTTGACCTGACCCTACACACACAGCCTAAAACACCCTGAAGCCCCTCCTCTACATCCCAAATGATTCCGATGAGGGTAAAACTTATGACCTCCTCTTCATGTTTCTGCTTTAACCAGAGAGCACGTGCAGGGGTCTCTGAGCAGGGTTGTGATAAGGTCAACGGGAAGCATTGAACACTCCCCACACTGTCACTGTAGTGATTCTACACTGCCAGTCCAGTTGGGCCTGGCTATTCTGGGTCAGTGGGAAAATTTTGTAAGGGCTATCAATAAGTGAAAATCCCACCTTTGCTTAACCAAAACTTTTTATGACCGTTTTACTATTATTAGCGCATAAATAAATCATTTATAGCTGTGTTAATAAATAAATTAGTTAATCATACTGTATAGCTAAGGGCTTTTCCATTCACTGATGCTGCACTGATGATTTATATTGTGTGGTTACCATTGTGTTCTTTAGTGTTCATATAAATATCCTTCAGCACAATAAATTAAATGGAGTAAATCTTTAAAAGGCTGGGCCAGTATTCCCCAAACGTTTCACTCCTCTATCCCCATAGGAGACATCTTCCACCCCGTTCATACAAAAAAAACATACATCTGATTTGGTACTTAGATATCGTGCTATGACAGCTACTTTGAGTGCAGAACCTTGTGCAGTCACTCTTCCTTGGTGGTGTATTGGATCACGTCTGTCAGCTGTTTGTTTGTGTCGGAGGATGTGGGACAGTCGTGAAGTGTAGTCTGCTGACATCTGTCATCATCTCGGTCTGCCTCTGTGGGCCTGTTGCTGAAAAAAAAACACAACAGGGCCTTCATTGCCAACATGTCATGCAGAAAAAGCAGCTGAACCTCTGACACACAATGCAGATTTAAAAAAAACTGCCACCATGTCACAAACACTCAGACTAAATAGATTTTTATGGCAGTGAGATGACTGTCAATCGTGAGAATGCAGCATCCAAGAGCTGTCAAGCTTCCCTCATGAAATGAAACAGTCAAAAGCACACAGTGGAGAGGAGAGAGTGCCGCTGGAAGAGGGACTAAAGAAGAGCAACACAGGATACACAGTGTGATATGTCAGACTTTAAGTGCATATGTAAGACAGAAGAACTCGCCTTGTTCCCTGTTATTGGTTTTTATTATAATTTATCCACATTCTTTTTCTTTTCTCTTCTTTCTTCTGTCAGGACCCGCACACTAAACAAATGTCAAATCTTAACTGAAAGGCAAGGGATGGGATCGGATTTGGATGTTCAAAAGCGTGTTACCTTGTAAAAGTCTGCAAAATTTCCTTTTAAAACCATTGCCAATGACGCTTAGTTGTCATGCTGTCCTACAGCAAAGGGGGATTCCAGTGTATCTGACGCCATTACAGAGCTACAGCAGAGGAGTGATACTAACTCAACAGCTCTAAACTTTAGACAGTCTACTTTACTGAATAGCGTTGGGTGAATTAAGTGGAGCTTTAAGCAGAATTTCAGGAGTGGACCACACCTCAACCACGCCTCTTCCTGTGTTCCCATAAATTCTAACCGACCATTTCCCTCTTGTTTCGCACACTCGACGCACCCCTCCCTCCCTCCCCTTATTTAAAACTTCTTTCTTCCTTCCTTCCTCAGGGCCTTAAAGTGGGGGTTCGTTGTGCCCGGGAGCTACGGCGAATTCCCATGAACTTTCCCCAAACCATTATCCGCTTCACCTACCTACTGTGTTGTTTGTTATCCACTGTATGCAACAAATAATTGTCAAATTCATCCTGTTGATGGTGTGGTCCTTACTCGTGAATAATGAAAGTATTACTTCAATTGATATTGTTGGCATCAGTTTAACATTAGTGTCTGCTGACATATAGCCTGACACACCTGATGGACTGTTAAACACATCCATAAGATACATTTCTTCTCTTCTTTAAAAATAGAAAAGGCAGAATATTGTTGCCAGAGCAGATTGAGAAAATGTGCAGTAAAATTGCTGGCAGCACTTGGAGCAATCTTAACCTTTATGCAGAGGCAGAGCTACTACAAAAGCACAAACAGTCCTGGAAGATGACCCTCAGCCTCTCCACAAAAGCTGCTGACATCTGGCCGCAGATATACTGTGCTCAAGTGTCAGAGAGATAGATTTTAAAAATCCTTTGTCCCTGTTTCGGTTTGCCTCATAAATATGTGAGCTGATGCTTCTACTCTGTGTCTATTAAATGTGTCCAGTATTTTTTTTTTTGATCTGACTCTGTGTTTTATTTTGTCTGTTTGCTGTAAAACAAACACACGGCATGGATAATAAAGTTTACCTTGTCTCTGACATTTCTCAAGTCCATTTGGGAAACATCTCATAGAAAGTGATTGGGAAGAGCAGAACCTTTAAAGCCTCTGGGAGCATAACTTGAATTTTTTAGAATTTTAATAGGACATGAAAGGTCAACGTGTCCCTGAGCATTCTTGAAATTTTGAGAGAAAAACCTCTCTGAGTATCAGAAATCCTGATTCTCAAGCAGCTTATTTTACAGCTATGATTATTTCTCAGGACTGTGGCTTTGCCATGAGGAGGCTGATCAGGCCAGGGTAAAGTAGCTTTGTTGCCTATTAAAGGATAGTCCTTGGTGGGATTTGTTTGAGTCATTTATTATGTAATGATCGTTTATCTAAAGCCCACTAACTTGCCATCCCGTTTCTGAGCACCCAAAAAAACTTAAATTCTAACATTTAAGAACTGTGCAAATATTTTTGAAAAGATTTGTAGATAGTAGATAGTAGTAGACAGTAATAGTTTGTATATATGATCATAAATAGCTCATGAAGGAAGTTTTTTGATTTCCATTCCCAAGGGGCTCTAAAGAAAACAAGACGTTTAAAGCTGGGGTTGGCGATCTTATTTAGATACACTCTTTGTAATACTGGTTAAAATGGTCTTCATGACCCGATGGTAATCAACTCACAATGTGTTCTTAAAACGGAGCGAAAAATATCCGCTATCTACAGCAGGAGTAAAACAGGGAAAACCCCATCCAATAATCATGCCGGGACACCTGTTTTTAAACCAATCAAATCCCGTCGCCATTCTGCCCGCCTACTGCGCATGCATTTTCCCGACGTGCACAGACTCGGTGCGTGTAGGTAAGGTAATAAGGGAAGCCCACCGTGAGCCGTCCCACAACCCCAACCAAGCTCCAGTATCCCTCACATTTTAAGACAGATGAACAAGCAATCTAAAATAAACTCTTTGTTTTTCTAAGTTAGCTCTGCTGCTCTAATCTCATGACAGCTGCCACCCAGGCTACTGCAGGTGGACGTTCTCGCGAGGCTTTTTCTTCTTTTTTGGTTTTAGGGCGGTTGGCATCCATCATTTTGGAGCATTACCGCCCCATTCAGGCTAGATACAGAGCTCAGTTTGGAGAGGCAGAGGAATGTTTTTATTATTATATCATCATACTGGAGATTTACGGGAGAATACTGATACAGGAGGACGGCGGAAAAAAGGAGAAAATACAAAAAATACGGTAGTTTCATGGCCAAAACGGGAGATTTGACAGCTATGTGGAGAATGTCAGAGGAACTACCTACACCCCGATCAACATCGGCTGTGAGTACTAACTAACTTTACATGTTTGTTTGGTGTTTTCTTACCGCTGACTGAGACATGACTTGGTGTAGTGTAAAACAAACACGTTGTGCAGAGGGTTTGGAGTTGAATCAGTCTTCTGGATATATCAGCTGCGCGTGTGCATGTGAGCGGGGGGGCAGGGGGTCTAGGCGCAGCCCTTAGGAGATGCTACTTTCAAATTCATGCTAGTTTTCCAAAATCGCCAACCCCAGCTTTAATTTATGATTGTTTGGTCCGCCCCATTTATTAAGGGTCAGCCAGAGGCTTTCAGACACTTCTTGCTTTCAGAGCAGAGAAACCACACTCAGAAACAGCCTCTTTGTCTTCCCTGGTCATTTACTGACCAGCAACAATTGTTCCACCTTGAAGCTTGAAGGTGGATCTGCCTGATGATAAATATGACATCTGGCAAGTCCAGCCGCACTGCGGGGTTAGCTGATAAGAGCCCTTTTCCCCAAACATCAACCACTGTCTAATAAATACGTGGATGAGCAGAGCAGTTGCAGGTGTTGATTTGTTGTGTCAGACCAATTTGAACCTGATATCTGACAAATCTAACAGCTATTCAGAGAAGACTCTTCTCACTGGAATGAATAAACGGCTTGTTGGACAAACCTGATCTGTTTTTATTATAAAACAGTTTAGGAAAAATTAAGTAAATATGAAAACACCAGCTTGGCACTGCCACTGGTTTAATTGTTCTTTCAAACATCAGTATCAGTACTCACTAAATTTAAAGAAAAATAGGACAGACTGTTTCTATTATTAAAATTAGCACAGTCTGAGCTGAAATAAAAAGAACTACTGCAGGATGGACAGACAGACAGACAGACAGACAGACAGACAGACAGACAGACAGACAGATAGACAGATAGATAGATAGATAGATAGATAGATAGATAGATAGATAGATAGAGAGTACTGAGTGTGAATTGATAATTTAGCACTTTGCAGTCAAACATTGCATAATTGGAATAAACAGGTGATCATAAATCTCTCTGCCAAAGAGCTTTTGCTACTGTCAGCATTCATCCATTTGTTTGTCTGTCTATTAGCAAGATAACTCAGAAAGCTTTAAATAGATTTTGATGAAACTACCAGGGAAAGTTAGTCAAGATTTAAGGAAGGAGTGATTGAATTTTGGTGGGGATCCAAATCCAGATCTGGATCCAGAGTTGTTTAAGGACTTTTTAACACTGAAATAGGGAGTTTTCAACATTTCTGTCAGCAACTTGGCGAGAATATCTGAAATGCTTGGCAGGGGTTTGTGCCCTCAGAGCACTTTGAGTTAATCTTGTGACCTATTTGAACATGTTAAAGTGCACATGTAATTAGACGCTCTGCTGATAAAAATGACATCTTGTCATGATATTAATTGATCATATCTGAAAAAAGATAAGCCAAAAAAAAAATCACATTTTAATGTATGCACTTAAAAGTGTTTAAGTGTGCTCCTACATGCTCCTATAAGACTGCATTTTAAGCTCAGAACAAAAACAGATCTGAAAACTTAAGTGACTTTTTAGAATCTTCAAAAAAGCAGTATATTTTTCTGTTTTCTTTTTTTTAGAACAACCCAATTCTTATATATCTTGGTGTGTGAGGCCCTTTGCACTGCAAAAGTTTCTAACAAACACATTTTTCTGCCCTCTTTTTGTCATTAAACTGTGTCTCACTCACCTGTCGTGGGTGGGTGGGATGTGCGTGGTGCCCGTGGGTGTGTGCATGCCTATGTGCTCCAGCGTGGTGATGATGGTTTCCGGGCACTGTGGTGTGTCGGTGCTGTGCATTGTGCCGCTGCTGTACATGCAGATGTCTCTGAGCCACGGGCATGTTCACAGGAGGTTTGGGGGGCTGAAGTCCTCTGTTTGGAGATCTGTGATGGGAGTGTGTCTTTGGGATTGTTTGAAACTGAGTGAGGGGGATCACAGGTGGAGGTGTTGGTGGGCGTTGGGCCACGGCAGCAGGAGGAGCTTGAGCCTGTGGTCCAGGGTGAAGCAGGGCGGCCTGGGTCTGCTGTCTGCGATTCTGAAATGTCTGAGCCCTCTGGGTGTGAGCTGAGAGTGCAGCCTGAGTGAGGACGGTGGGATTACTTTGAGCGGAGGGGTTCAGGGTTGGAGCGAAGCCTCCTTGGCGTGGCGGGCTGGCAGCTTGTATGACAGGCTGCGTGTGCATGCCCAGGCCTTGCGGTGTTTGTTGGACGGGCTCTGCTCTGTGCTGCGGGGCCATGTGTGTCTGTGGAAGGTGATTAGGATCGGCCAAAGCCCTTGTATCTGCGGCGTGCAGGGCTGTGAGTCCCTGTTGGGTCATCAGTCCTTGTGACAGAGCGGAGGGCTGCTGGCTCATGAGAGGGATAGCCTGGGGGTTATAGCCGCGGGTGGCATCCTGCCCCGGGGCGGTCTGGCTTCCAGAGGCTGTTCTGATGTCTCGTTGAGCAGCCTCCCTTTGTGTGCGCGGGCTCCTCTGTGTGTGGCCAGTGGCCTCAAGCTGTGATACACGGCGAGAGTCGGGGCCTAGACGATCAGCTGAGCGGCTGCGTGAACGCCTGTCCGCTGATTCAGCATCTCGCCTTCGAGTAGGGGTTCTGCTGCGAGATCTGTTCTGTGTTCTTGACTCCCGTATGGGAGGATGTGTGGTGTAGTCTGTTGAGTCAGAGGACATCTGTCCTCTTTGATGAGTGTTTGGATACGCAGGCGTCCCTCGGAGACGATCCCATGGCATTTGTCGAGGAGAGGGGGGGCTGACAGAAGTATCATGGCTAACTGAGTCCCTTTCGTAATTGTGATGAGGCTCAGGCTCACGTGTGTAGGTCCGTGTGTTTGCATTTCTTTGATGAGTGTTATTACTGTTAAAGTGTGAATATCCAGTTGGTATAAGTGCAGGTTGATTTTGGTGACCTGACCTCATATGATCATTCAGCTGGGGGTCAATTCTGAATGAAGGTCCATTTTGCATTCTGGGATTTAAAAGCACTCTTTCTATTAAGCCTTGTTCAGGTTGTGGAGCACTATTGTTGGCTGTATTAGGGTCGTAGTTGGTCATATTTGGGTTGTGGTTGGCTGTATTAGGGTTGTTATTGGTCGTGTTTGGGTTAAAATTTGTTGTATTCATGGTATTGTGCCCACTATGACCGTTGTAATTGGCTGCATTTGTAAAAGGTGCAGAGGTGTCCTGCTGAGTCTGCTGGCTGTTGGTCGGGTATGAGTTCAGATTGACATGAATAGTTGGCATCTGTGCATTGTTGCTGCTCTGTTGGCCATTTTGTGGCATCGTATTCAGGCTGACGTGAACAGCCGGCTGCTGGGCACCGCCCTGAATGAGAACACTTGGATTTTGTTGGAGCGTCTGTGCCGGTTGTGTGTTCACGTTCTGAGCATCAGTGCGTGTAAAAGCTGGGTTATCAATGCCATCGAGTGGGAATGAATTGCTGTTGCGAAGGAGTCTATTTGTGTTCGTCTGACCGTTGTGTCGACGTGTGTCTGAGTTTTGCAGCCCACTCATCTGCAGTGTCTGCGGGTTGCTGCGGTCATCGCGCACTGGTGTGTTCAGGCGGCGTGCTCGTGTGTTTGAGTAGTAGAGGGGGGGCTGGGGACCTTGGTCCAAATCCCTCGCACCATTAGGTAGTAGATCTGGAGGCTTAATGGGACAAGATGAAGAACGAGGAAGGAGAGAAAAGAGGCAGCAGAAGAAGGATGGAGTGAGAGGGTTAATTTGTGTGAAGCACCGACACATGGACAAGAGAAACACAAAATCAATAGTGAATCATATGAAAACTTAAGAGCGGCTTACTATAGGCCTGGGATTTGGGTTGGTCTTAGGCACAGGCATGGTTTCCCTTTGTTGCTCTACAATAGAAAGAACAAACCAATTTACTGCAACAGTGGGAAAAAAAGTTATTATTATGATAATGGATTTTCATTAGTTTTACTCGTGTTGTTTTTCTTTTCAGTTTTAATTAGTATTTTACCCTGGGTTATTAGTTTAAGTTCATATTTTGTAAAATGCTTAATTTCAATGTGAGTGATTGTTCGATTTTTTAAGTATAATGTCATAATCATCTGGGCAGGTAACCAAAGTGGCCAGAAACAGTAACATCATACAACTTTAGGAAAGATATTCAATCAAAATATTCCAAAAAGCATTTTTTAACAAAGCTGTGGCATTGGGTTAGCTTTGTGGGCCTTGACTCGTACAGCCAATTAGCTTTAAATTACAGCGAAAAGAAAAAAATAGGAGCCATGCTTAATTTTTTTTGTATGTGTTGGTTATGCAAAAATAATTTTAGACCTTCAATAAAGCACCTTTTTTCTTGTGTCAGCATGTCTGAGTTTAAGTAGAGCAAGAAGTTACCTGAAGGGGCACTTCTGTTACATCTTTACTGCCAGAGGACCGAATTAACGTGAATAAAAGGACACACTGAACTCGAGAACTACAATATTTGCAATTTAACAAAAATTGCATAAATAAATAAATTGAAAGATATAAAGTGTAATGCAAAATTTAAAAATACACTATCATTAATTAGTTAAAGACCAACTGCATGCAAAAATGCATTTAGCTTTAAATAAGTTGAAGTAACTTTAAGTTTCGTTTTTTTTAAAAGCATCTGACACAAGTAAATCATATTTCTATATTTTCTGATATAAACTTATTCCATGTAACAAATTGAATACAAACAAAGATTGCTAAAAATTCCAAATGTATTGTTCTTCCTCTTTCTTACTTTGTCCACAATGTTGAATGGCCAACACATTTAAAGTTCTTCAGACAGAATTTGCCATGTCTCAAGTTTATTCAAACGATAATGATTTATTGATATCTAAAATTACTTAATGGTCCCAGGGCCATTAGTTGTCAACCTCTGAAAACAACAACTGACAGGCTGAGGACAAAGACAGAGCTGTCGGTACCACGTATACTGGCCACACATGTTGAACATGAGTGAAACATTCGTAAATACTTGACCAATACCTGTAATAAGTGTATGAATCAGACATTGGTTCATATGCTTCACTGATGCATTTGTTGACTCATATTTGTGAAGCATCATTTATTAATTTACATAATTCTATCAGCACATAGACCAATGTTTACTGATACATAAGTAAATATTTACTCAAGGCTGAAGGAAGAATAAGAGTTAGGATACAATAATTAATCATTTTAAACCATAGATGACTGTGTTCATAAATTAAATTAAAAATAACTTTGCTTTATTGGTAATAAGTTTTCATTACTATTAATGCGTTATCAAAGCTTTACACAACGTTCTTCATTGGAACCCATTAACTGAGCTTCAGTGGCGCAGTTGGATAGTGCGCTTGGCCAGTGATAGGGAGGTTGCAGGTTCAAGCCCAGTTACATGGCGATGCGTCCTTGAGCAAGACACTTATCCCCAATTTGCTCCCACTGCTGCGTCAGTAAATGGTAAATGGACTTGAGCTTATATAGCGCTTTTCTAGTCTTTGACTACTCAAAGCTGCTTTACGCCGCAGGTCACACCTACCCATTCACACCCATTCACTCTCACATTCACTCACTGATGGTTCAGAGTTTCTATGTTAAGGCCCCTACACACTGAGCGCGGTTTGCGCGGCGGCCACCGCGCGGCACAGCCCAGAGTGCGCGCAGAGCAAGCGCTGAGCATGGCGGCACGCGGCGCGTCGAGCGCCAGTTGCTAAGCGACAGAGCAGGAAGTGTTCTTGGTGCGCTTGGTTTGATGAGTAGTACCCTAACTCCGTAGCAAAAACCTGTAGCTGTAATCCTCCTGAGGAGCTGGACCAGAGTAGCAGCATCAGCAGCGGGGAGGAGTCACACTTACCCATTGTGAGAAGGATGTGGGTCCACCCGATCCTGATGGAAAGGCAGGTATTGGGGGAGTACAGGCTCGTTCGGGAGCTGCATTTTCACAGAATGCTTCCAAATGTACTTCAGGCTGACCAAGGAGAAGTTTGAGAGCCTGTTGTCCCGAGTTGGTCAAAGTCTGGTAAGAATGCAGACAAACTTCAGGCAGCCAGTCTCTCGTAGCACAGTTCAGCTCTGTATCCGCGGCCACTTTTTTCTGAACTGGCCTCTCCTATTGGATGCGCTAAGATGTCGTCACAGCGCGCTGCGCCCGAATTAAACATATTTCAATTCGAGCGCCGCTGCCTTGCCGCTCTGAACCATCAGTGAGTTAACCCTTTAAAGCCCAAGACCATGGATTAGAGCCAGAAAATTCAACTTTTTTGGAGCTGAAATGTTTGTTTCACTTTCCGCTAAAATCCATAAAAATATAAAAATGTCCGTAAAATTCAACATATAGATTTTTCGTATCTCATTTGATACATTAGGTGTTTTTGGCAACTGATAATCCATTTGAGGACATTTTTATCATTTATCTGATTGTATTCAGATGGGTTTTTTGTAATTTGTGGATCATATTGAGTAGATAGAGGTATTATAAAAGTATGTATCAAATATGATACAATTGGCTTTATAGGGTTAATGTGAGAGTGAATGGGTTTGAATGGGTAAGTGTGACCTGCAGCTTTGAGCAGTCAAAAAGCCTTGAAAAACACTTAATAAGCTCAAGTCCATTTACCATTTAACTAAGGGTGAATTTTTCTATAACTCATCCATTTTAATTTCATTAAGGATAACAGATATGCAGAATTAAGGGCACGGCTGATATGACTGCAATCAGGCATGTTTTATCTCTGTTTTGGGAGGCTTAAACCTGCCTGTTACCCGTCTGTTACTAGGTTGGTTGAAAGTTCGTTTGACACTGCATTTCCAGCATGGCTGCTGTCACAGACTGTCCTCAGAAGACTCCCTCTGTGACCAAACAGCAGAGACTTTCTCCAGTATTTTCTACCCTCTAAGGATAATAACCTTGATGACCTGCTTGAGCTCTTCTGTAAAGTATGAACAGACAATTGGAAAATTAAAAATCCAATCAAGCCCTTGGGATAAATAAAGTTATATCTTATCTCTCACAAGTGCCTGACTCTCCGTCATGTACAATGAATAGACAAACAAAATGCCCATGACAGCCCACACAGACTTACCCCTCCTCCTTCGCACGAGAATGACAATGAGCCAGATGAGGAGAGCGATGATTAAAATCAGCAGCAAACAGCCAATCACAATCCCCACCACCTCTCCAACATCGAGACATATGTCTGAAATGGAGAGAGCGGTGTCAGAGGGGGAGAATTAATAAAGATAATGAGTCTGGAGCGCAGACAGACAAACGATAGAGGAGGGAGGAGATGATTCTTAAAAAGGATGATGGAGTGAAAACAAAGGACAGGGAGAAATAAAAATAAAAGGAGAGGAGAGTGTATGTGAAAGTCACTGAATGACATTGACTATGCTCCCACCAGATCAATCTCCCCGGATACTTTCTGTCCCTCTCCTGTCGTGAAGACTGATTCAGGGAAGGAATCCAAAACCAACCGTCATCATAATCACTCACAGCGAGGTCAGAGCCCGCCATAACTCACCGACGATGGTCAGGACGGTGCTGTTCTCAGACGTGCCCGCAGTGATGCTGTTTCTGGCCGTGCAGACGAAACGGCCGCTCTCGTCAGTCGAGAAGGTCTCAAGGCTGAGCACCCCGCTGTCTGGCTGACCTGTTGTGATCGTCTGTCCGTCCCGTGTCCATGTGAACAGGGCAGGGGGCAGCGAGTCCGACAAGCAGGTGAGACGTACCGTCTGTCCAACCAGCACATCCCCGTCCCCGACGCAGTCTTTAGGGCTCTCTTTGGTCAGCACAGGGGTGTCAGGGCCATCTGGTTTGGTGAAGACCAGACAACAATATCAACACAGGAAACCACTGGCTCACAAGCAACAACTTCACCTGCATTCAAAACAAGCTGATTGTAAAGCTCGGATTAAGAAATCTGCCAAAGGGTTTTACCGTTTGTCAGTCTCTGGTTTAAAATCTCATCTGGCTAAAACATTTTGATAAGCCTTCCTGATCTTGTGGGCATATTTCTTCAGTAATGAAGCTCTTCATCGTGTAGTATGATGTTAAGCCTAATCGCACCAGCTGCCAGGTATTTAATGAACATGTGTTTCAAACAGTTGTGTTAACAGTAGAGCCAGATGCAAGGTAAGAGATATTGTGCATAAAAGATTCTGCACAGAGGCTGAAAATGTCCCAAACAGTAGGAAGTAAGATCCTATTTTAAGTGCTGCAGTCTGCTGTGCAACACAGTTTGGTTTAGGCTTGTCTATGACTAACTTACATTTTAATTTGTTTAATTTGCTGATTATTTTCTTCTGGTTAACATCACAAGTTACTCAATCCTTACATGGACAAAGTCTGCTTATGCCAAGAGTATTAGGGGTGGGTATGTGAAAATTAAAGCTAGGGTCAGGATTTTGGAAAACTAGCATGAATTTGAGTATAGCATTTCCTCCTGCTTCTATTCTCCACATAGCTGTCAAGTCTCCCGTTTTGGCCATGAAACTACTGTATTTTACGTATTTTATCCTCTTTCACGACGTCCTCCCGAATTAGTACAAACAAAGTGTTTATTTCAGATTTATTGTACACCTGTCTTAAAATATGAGGGATACTGGAGCTTGGTTTGGGGTTGTGGGACGGCTCACAGCGGGCTTCCCTTATTTTCAAAGCCAAAAGTTGACAGGTAAGCATTCTCCAGCGGACTCTGATCCCTTTCAGCTCGGCTACACGCACTGATTTAGAGTCAGTGCACGCCGGCAAAATGTACGCACAGGAGGCGGGCAGAACGGCGACGGGATTTGCTTGGTTTAAAATGTGGGATACAAAGATTTTATTGGTTGGCGTTTTCTCTGTTTTACTCCTGCTGTAGATAGTGGATATTTTTTGCTCTGTTTTAAGAAGACATTATGAATTGATTGCCATCGGGTCATAAATATCATTTTAACCAGTATTACAAAAAGTGTATCTAAATCAGATTACCAACCTCAGCTTTAATAAAGAAGAGGAAGATTTATTTTTCATGAGGCACTTTGAGAAAAAAAAATTAACGACTGGATGTGAAAAATGTTAATGAAAAAGGATAAATTCAGTCTTCAAACACAAAATAAAAACAACATTAAAATACAGTATTTGAAATGTTGAGAATAGCGTTGAATGCAAATATTAAGCACTGACATACTATATGTAATAAAAATCTTTTCAAGTTTGTTTATTAAAGATGAACTTTCACTTAGTTTGCACATTTACTGGATTTCTTCATGAGCATGCTCAGTTGTAGTGTACCGACCAATCAGAGAGCAGTTATCAACATGCCGATGTCTTCAATGGCAGCGCCTGCGTTTTTGCAGAGAAAGCGAATATTTCAGCCTTTTGTATCAGATGTGTTGAATCGTGATGTTGGCGGGACAAAATATGGTAACTATTTTGCTTGTACTCCTGGATAATATACATCCGAAACTTAGACCTTATTTAAGAGAAAAAAATGCATGTTATAATCAAGAAATTACAGTACATCGATCTTTTTAAGGGGTGTGTCCTGGCAAAAATCTGACAATACAAAACATATCCCAATACATTGGCAATATTTCACATTTTTTCACTTAAGTATTTTTAATTATCTTTTAATGGTATTAAGAACCCACAATATTTCATATCATACCTGAAATTGTATTATGTTGTATCTGATAACATTCCAGAGCGAAGTGTTTCTATCATACTGTATCATATAATATATGGTATTATATCCTATTGTTTAACTATGATGAATTGCATCATGTAATATTTTATCATATTGTGTTTTATCTTACCAGATTGAATTGTATCATATCTTATTATACATCATATTGTTGCCTTTCAGTTTCATCCCTCAGATTTTGTACTCATTAGATGAATAGAATTATTTTAAGGGCCACATGTGGGATACCTTTTTTTGTTTTGGTGCTCTAATTTCTGAAAAATGTGGCTCATGTTTCTCTCATCTCAAGTTTTGTATGCCAATCCAAGCAATGTGGCTTTTGTTGATTAAAAAGAGAGGAACAATTTCACCAGTTTGACAACAAAATAATGACAAAAATAATAAAAATATCCATAAATTAAGTTTGTTTATCTTGTTTTGTTTAAAAATGTCAGCAAATGTCATTTTGATGCCAGCTAAAGAATGTGGCTTTCAAAAAAGGTCGATTTTCAGCCATTTGACTTGTTTTATATTGTGATTACAGTGAATTTATCTCTGCCACCTGCCAGACGAGACAAGAACAAAATTTCTGGATGTCATTTTAGCCTGTTGTAAAATTTGAAGGGTTTAATAAAGGGCTTTTTCTCAAGTTTAGAAACAAGAAAAAATCCAGTAACGAAACTCAAAGTAATGAATCAAAGACCTTGACCTTTAATTCAAGCTTAAGTTTTATATTCTTTCCCGAGGAGGCATGAATTCAACAGCTGGTATACTAATGGAAGGCAGGATTTGTGCTTTTGACAAATTGAATTACATCCTTTGAGTGCACAGACATTTGACATTTATCGCTCCAGCAGATTTACACTTTATCAAGTATAATATGTTTTCTTCTGATTATAGAAAGGTATTTTCTTGCCGTTTAATGGCGTTGAAACATGCTGTGTGATTGATTGACTGTGTTAGTTGGAATATGTCACTTCAGTTATATAGCCGTGATGAAATCTAAGCTTGAAGCATCATAATAAGCTTATAGAAAGATGTCCAGTCCAATCTGAGTCTTATTCAGTACATTGTACAGTGGATAACAGATAAGCCAGAGCTATTTGGAGTATCTGTAGCAGATTAGCCTCTGCTTGTCTTGATCAGTGTTAACTCACAGAAGACAGTGAGGCTCTCTGTGGTGGTTTGGGCACTGACAAGGTTGCTGACGGTGCAGGAGTACTCCCCAGCATCCGCCCGTCTGGCTGGGTTGATGACTAGAAAGCCGTCTGAGATGGTGATCCTGGAGTCTGCAGTGACTGTTACACCGTCTTTCCCCCACTGGATTGAGGTTTCTGTCCCTGTAGTCAACGTACACCTCAGAGACACGTTTCCTCCTTCTGATGCCATTGTGGGAACTTGCAGTGTGACCCCGGTCACTGCATCTACAGGGAGAGCGAGAGAGAGAGAAAAGTTTTACCAAAGGGCTGAACTACAGAGAAAAGGTCTCCCAGGGCACTGTTCCTCTGGAGAATGAGAGGATAAGAGACAAAAGTTGGAGTGATGGAACAATAAAGGGCAGATTTTGTGATTCTGTAGAGGATAATTTGTTGTAATCAAAGCAAGTGAGTGCTGAGAAGGGACAGGATTCAGACAGAGGCACAGATGGTGAGTAAGGGGGCAGACGGTGCGAGTGGTAGCAGAGATGCCTCTTGGCGGGCGGCCGAAGTTAAATAATTGGAGAGGGAGAAGAGGATGGAGAAGGCTGTGACTAAGAGAGGACCTTGGTGAAAACCAAGCAGTTAGGTGACAATGAAAAACTCTAATTACTTGTATTTTAACACATTTACTTCTGTCCTGTGAACTGGCCAGGGGTTATTTTAGTCATTTGGATGCATAACTAAAATGTTTTAGGGTGTCTTGAAGGGTTTTTAAAGTACAACAGCTTTATGAGCTTCAGCAAAAGAGAGAGAGCACTGCCTGAATTGACCCACTGTCAAGCCTCTCCCTTTTCCAAGGGTGACCTCTTATGAAGCTCTACCCTCCTACCTGCCTGAAGCTGGCCCCCCACCCCACGCAAAATTTCGGGAAGATAGTTAATTTCTTTAGTGCTTCGTTTGTGCTGGTTTTTGCCGTAAAAACTGTTGTTTGTGCTGCTATGGTTTTTAAGTTATTGCATATTATTTTATAGGTCATCCAGAGTTCACCCAGCACCCCATTTCCTCCAAATGGACCCCAAATGGTGCCGTTTGTTAGTGCTTCGTTTGTGCTGGTTTGTGCGATAGAAAGTTTTGTTTGTGCTGCTACAGTTTTATAGATATTACACACTTTATTTTCTGGCGATGACGTCATCCAGCCCCCCATTTGCTCCGATTGGACCCGAAATGGTGCCGTTCGTCAGTGCCTCGTTTGTGCCATCAAAACTTTTGTTTGTGCTGCTACAGTTTTATAGATATTACACATTTTAATTTCCATCGATGACGTCACGAACGGAAATGCTCTCGTGCCGCTGCTCTTCATTTGTTTTGGCTGCGGTCACACAAGGATCGGCTCGCGCGGCCACGCCGAGTGAATCGCTCATTTGGATTTTGATTCCATGTACCTTTGTATGTTTCTGCGCATTTTTCATACTCAAAGCACCTGGAGTGGCACGTAAAAAAGTTTTTTGACTACGGCCAAACAGCATGAATGTTAGGAACCTTATTATTATAAACCTTTTTATTGAATATCGCATGGAGGTGAAACAAAACAGTCATATCAACAAATATAATAGACTTATAATAGTAAGTCAAATACTGAGTGATTTTCAGTTGTTTCAAATGGGAGAGGCCAACAACAACTGGTCTTAACCTTTTAACAGCTACCAAAGAGGGCAGGGCTTGCTTAGGATCACTTCCAGTAAAGGGTGGTGCTTGATAAAGGTTCAGATGCATAAGCATGTAGATTTTGGCAATGATGGACAAAAATGAACAGTCAATATTGCACATGTTTTATTGACCCCCTCATTTGTTACATTTTCTTGTGTATGGTTTTTGGGCGAGAGGGTAGGGCCTTCTATATTCCTTTCACTTTTCTGTTCATTGACTCACAATGATCCAACCTCCAAACAACAGCAACTTATTTGGTTAATTTGGCAGTTCCAGGAGTTTGAAACATCAAATCATTTTTGAGTAACAAAATTATACTTTTCAAAATCACTGAGATTTAGGTAATTATAATAATTATAACAATTTGCAGCTCTTGTAAAATTGGATGGAAGTAGCATTCAACCAAATTTTTGACTTAGGAGTAGAAAATCCTCTTTGCTAGCCAGTTCCACCCACTTCCCAAATGTTGCTAACATGCAGTAGGCTGACACACCAGATGGACCGTTCAATTTATTTCACTCGTCCATCTGGGAAAGAGGCCACCGGACATCTACACTAATCTTTGGATGAGCAGTCACGTCCTGCTCTCGTCTGGCCCGTATCCCTCATCTCCTCCTGCTACAGAGGACTCTGATTGGTCCGTCACACTTTGGGCTGCTCACCAAACAAGCATCAGTATCATTTGATTTTAACAAGTACTGCTGATGCATCTTTGATGCTGAATAGATTAGTACTTCCCAGTTGTGACCCCCAGTTGTGAGTCTCTTCCTCATATAGTGCAAGCACACAGTCACTATTAACTTAATTAGGTACACCAATTACACTGCTTGTTTATGCAAATAGCTAATCAGGCATGCCTTGGGACAAGTCTAGGTGTGCCTTGGGAGTTTGTCATCACCATGAATCATTACCAGTAAACAACAACTAATTATTAGTTTACCAATTACTCTATCTGTGTTTGAGGTGCTTTGCTTTAAATATAAAGGGCTTAAACTTGTTCGCTTACTACACCGAATTAAAGGGTGGTTTAATTTATTACCTCCATAACTCCCTGCGATCTCCCCCTAATATGATTAAAAAATAGTGACCTGTAAAGCTGTTAAGCTTTAAACTGAAAAGCTTCGGGTGAGTTTTACAATGATTTCATAAATAAGTATATCATGAGTAATTCTGCTGTTTGGTGGATTTGATTTGGTATTATTGAATAAAGACTATCAGTCACAGACTGACAAAAACACTAATGCATGCTTAAGAGGCGTCTCTCCTGGACGTGAATATGGTGTGCCTTGAGTTAAACATGCTAAAAAAAATAAAAAAATAGTCTAGACAACCTGTTGAGTCAAACCAAGCATCAGAATGAGGAAAAAGTGATTAGACTGAGTTTGAACATTGTTGTTTTTCAATGTCAATGTGAGCTTTATTTATAAAGCACTTTGAAACAGCAGGAGGCCTACCAAAGTGCTTTATAGTAGAATAGGCAGAATGGTTTTAGTTTGTAAAACAGGATGGTCTCAGTATTTCAGAAACTGCTGATCTACTTGGATTTCCTATCACAATGTTGGATTTACAGAGAACTGTCATAAAAGAGAAAATATCCAAATGCCTTGCTTACACCAGAGGTTCAGAAGAAAAAAATGCCAGAAAGCTACCGGTAACTTAAACCAACACTATGTAGTTTTTCAAACATAATATAATCCTTTGATATTCATTGTGATGGTCCACCACTTTAAAATGGAGTTCAATGAAACCTCTGTCGTGGTCTGGAGTGGTCTGTATCCCTTTCACTGGCGCTATGTAACTTCGAGGTGAATGGTGGGAACCCTGCCACACTAAATACTACACGTTTGGACTGCTTTATAACATACGTCACTTCCCCCAATTCCCGATTCATTTAAAACATGGAAGTCTCAGCGAAAGCCAATCGTCAACGCCGAGCTGTAACCATGGCGGAGGAAACGAAGAACGTAAAGAATAGAAAAGTTTTGTCAGAGGATACAAAACAAAGAAAGCGAGAGAAAAACAAGCTGAATGCTCGGACCAGAATAAAAATTGGTTCGGTGTTCACTCACTGGCGTGAAATAAAAGACGAGGAGGGATGTCCGACTACAATCAGGTATGTTGGGCGACTAATTTATCACGAAGTTCCTCAAAAAAACTTGACAGCAAAAAGTACAGCACAACAAATCCAGAACGTACCAGTATGTAGTTGTGTTTAGACCTATTTCAAGTGTGTGATATCGCCAGCTCATCGTTGTCTTTACTTTTATTCACTTTATCGCTTCAACAGGACGGGGGCGACTTCACGGTAATAAAACCAAGTTGAACTTAGCGATTTTTAACATCGTCATTTAGTCAGAAATAAATACATTACCTCGTCGCTATCTATCCTGCAAACAGCCGCTGAAGACAGAAGAATACTTTTGAGCAAAGTCCTGGCTTCTGTGATTCACCTACAAAACAAATGCACGCAACCGGCAGATCTGTATCCTTACAACAGTATGCGCGCGCTAGAGCTCATGGGTAGTTGAGTTCTCGTTCCGGTCAAGCGGGGATCTTCCGTAGTGCTGCTTTAAATAACCACTTTAAGATGAAACTTGAATCAGGAGGGCTATAGCAGCAAAAGACCACACCGGATGCCACTCCTGGTAGCTGAGAACAAGAAACAAAGGCTGACAACAAAAGATTGGAAAACTGTGTGTCTGGTGTGAGGAGTCAAACTTCTACTGTGACATTTGTAACATGAGATTTGCATCATGGATGTGTAGCTGGGGAATAGCAGCTGTATGATCCATTCTTGTCAGGATTGACATGATAACTTGGGAAAGTGGCTGATGAGTGAATGTTGGCAATGTTTGATTTTTTTTTTGATTGATTTTTATTTTAAGTTACGAAATCATGACTTTTCTGAATAAATTTGTTGTGACTGATATTGACATTTGACAAATATGTTGATGAACTTGGAAAAGTGTGTGTCTTTAACCACTCTTTCAATGCAGCTTAAAAAACAAAGAGGACTTTGTTTAAACTAAAACAGAGAGGGCATAGTCAAAATTACAGAAATAAGTTCAACAAAATCTTAATTAAAAATATAATTTTGAATAAAAGCTTCATAATTTTAAAAAGCATCATTTCATTTCCAAAATAAACAATATAGAAATAGATGCAATTCTCCAGGTACTGTTTAAATACATTTACAATGTTTGCAAACGTGGATGTCATTGACAGGTAAAAGGCTATATTTGGTAAAAATTTGCATAAAGTTGCAAACATATTTACACAGAGTGATCATAAATTAGAAAAGTATTATTTCCTTGCATTAAATTTACCGAAACCTTCAGCCAAACTCCTGACCATGTTGTATTAAAGATGGCAAAGACTGTATAAGTAACAGCATGCAAGAGTCTCCCTTTCTCCTTATCAATTTCACCTTCTTGTCTGAACATTGCCAAGCACTGCCAAAATATGTGCAATTAAAACAGCGCCCTGTCTTTGTTCTTTCAAAATATGACTGCAAACCATTTTGCCTGGCACAAACATAAGCATTTCTAAAATCTTAACAGATTTTGAAACTGTGAGAGACTTCACAAATAAAGACAAAATATGATAGATAATCAAATGTGCCAACATATTGATACAGTATACAACAGACAGTATACAATATAATTAAACACATCTCTTCACAATTCAAAGTAAAACTGACAAACATGAGGATTTTCTAAATCTGAAGAGATTTATTTTATCTGGTAGAGACCCCACATATGAAGATAAAAAAAAAACATGCACTGAACAGTTTTGATCATACAGTGTGTTGCGTGCTCCGAAAATCTCAACACAGCACATCACACCCATAACAATTCTGTCCTACCACTGATCTAGAATCTAGTCCTCCAAGACAGAAATCTCACGTGATCAAAAGTGATCAAAAACAAAAACAGAAGAAGCATAGCAACAACCATAAACACTGTCCATGGCAACAACCGTAAAACACAACACGCAACATGGGAGAGGACATAGAAGAGGAGGGAAAGATGGTGGTCTTTGGACTGTTTTTGACAGAAAATCTGGAACTAAATAAAAGAAAAGACAGTGGAAAAATCCTGGAGATGACATGAACACGTGAGTCGGTCCTCCGCTTCTTAGGTCCACTGAACTTCAAATTTATTTTTAAGGTTGGCCATGCTTGTTTTTATTTAAAGGGACTGTGAGGAGAATCTATTACCGGCAACACAAAGACTCTGCTACCCATGAGCACACACGGCAACTGTCATAATGCTGCGTTCCAGTAACCTCGGAACTGGGGGTGACATCTCCGACTTATCGGCGTTCTAGTTGAAGTCAGAAAAAAACATGCTGATCTACCAGGCTACTGTTAGCTGTTGTTAGCACGCCCTGCATTGTTGTATGAAGAATGTGATTATCACTATGGCAGCATTTTTGTAAATATAAATCTAACAATACGATGTATACAGCTGATCTAGAGCGACACACCCCAGTCAGAAGTGCAAATAAATTGATTATTACAGGAGCTAAATAACTGTTCACACTGGGGGCATCCATATTCGATTGTCAACTCGCGGGTGACGAGTTTTCACCAAGTTCCCAGTAGGAAATTCTGACTTCGGGGAACATTCCAGCTGCAGTTTCCTACTCGGAACTTGGAAATTCCGACTTCTGACTACAACTGGAACGCACCACAACACGTTACCGAAGCCAAAGCGTGTGTTTGTTGTGTTGTAGCACAGACCTTCCTCAGAACTCTGCATTGATTTTCAGCTTCTTTTTTCAGCAACTTACAGGATGCAAAGCGAAGAGGAAATGTATCTCTTTCTAGTTACGTAGCGGTAGTTTTTGATGTGTGACAACAAGCAAGTTTTGAAAAACTTAGTATCGTAGTCTTGTAGCCGGCTATATATCGCTGCTTACAGCCTGGTGCTCTAGGACATGTCAGAATAATATAAATTTGCTCTAGTTTTAATTGTCTTGTTCCCGAAGATGAGTATCCAGGCCAGGCCAGTCCGGCTCTGTCCAACCCGACCAAGAAGCTAAGGAATAGCTTTTATAGATAACCTATTTTGATGCTATAAAACTCATCGATAAGTGCGTATTTCGATCAGGCATATATCTAAAGAAACTCCTCACAGTCCCTTTAAGCCAGCTTCCTTGTTCCTCAGTCAGCTCCCTTCTTGATTGGCTACATTCTGTTTCACGTAACAATTCACAAAGTCATTAATCGGGGAGTCATCGGCTTTCTCCAATCACACAAAGATTTTTGGTTGGAAACATTGAACAAGTTTAAAATTTACGATTGTCAGCTCCGACCCATTTCTGAGTCAATTATTGGGACAAATTCACCCTTAACACACCTCAGACCACAGGATAATCTTATAGGATAATCTTATAAAACAGAAGATAATCAGGCATTTGCTGTCTTTGGTCAGAAAGGAGGAAAGTCGGGACAAAAACAGCCATTTATTTTTATGTGTGTACCCCACTTAACTTAAGATGTAAACCTTCAAGGCTTACCTCTGTTGACATATATTGCTCTTATGGCCCCTCAGAGCACGGGGCCTCATACCGTTGTTTACCTTTGTCAATCCAACAGCCTGTGGACTCAGCAGAAGTATTTTCACTTTAGGATTTTAGCAGCGAGTTAGCAGTAAGTGGGAGGTTGAGAGTCGTGCTCAAGGATGTGGATGTTTCATGATATAGACTTGCTGTTGTGAGTTTGGAGGATGTGACCTTTTGAGAAATAATAGACTAGTGCTTCCAACAATTCAGTCACCCTTGAACACCATTATTGTCATTGTAAGAGGGATGAGAAAGACTGAACATCAACCCTTCAGTGTGGGCATGAAATAAAGAGAGACACTCAGCTTCTCAGGCTCCATTACAGAGCTGAATAGAAATAGATGCAGATACTGTATGTACTGTATGTGATGCTATATTCAGACTACTTCAAAATCAAACATCTAAGAGCATAAGAGCTGCATATCAAATGAGTTTTAATTAGCATAAAGCCTGCAGCTCCATCCCCTCCTCCATTTTCATTAATTTTCCCTCGCCTATGATGGGTCACTAATTTCATTACACCTCCCAGACTAATTCTCTTACTTCCCAATCCTCCCTCTCCTCTCCTTACTCCCGTCTGTTCCTCCTTAACATTATCACCTCCCTTAAAACCTCCCTCTCCTGCACACTTCACCACCTCGCCCACTTTCCCCTCCCTCGTCCTTCACTTCCTCTTTATCTCTTACCGAACACTCTCAGCTGTATCGATCTGGAGTTAGCCACCAGGCCCGTTGTCTCGATGGGGTCCACTTCCACAGAGTAGTCTCCCGCGTCGCGGAGCTGGGCGCTTCCGATTCTAAGCTGGGTGGCCGTGATGGTGACCCGGCCCTGAAACTGGGGCACCGGGTTTATCACAGAATTTCCACCGGTCCAGAGACCCAGAGTGACCCCCTGGTATGACCATGTCACGGACAGGACATCGGACACCGTCAGCACAGTGAACACAATCTCAGTGCTGGTTTGAACCAGTACAGGGTCAGTCTGGAACTGGATCTGGACCTGGTCTTGAGCATTGGCTGCAAGAAGGACTAAATTAGAAAAAGTGGAAAAGACAGAGGTTAGGTTTAACAGAGAGTGTAATACAAGGCATATCGTGTTGCTATTCTGTAAAATATTGTTTAGTTCTGAACCACTTGTGCTTTCTTTTCATAACATTTTACATTGAAAAAAAATATTCACAGAAGGGGCACCCACACTTTGTCTTCACAAATACGTCAAAGTTTTTTTCCTTTCTCTTTTTTCTACCCTTGACATGAAGTTAATTTTGAAGAGCTTGTGTCTGACTGTACCTCAAGGACATTAGTTATGAAGCCATCCATTTTATAGATTTTCTAACAAGACATCTCCTTTAATTGTTTATTCTAAACAAATATATTAATGCCTTATTAAGTAAAGAATGTAAGGACTTCTCTCAGCACAGCAGAGAATAAAATCTATAGACACAAAGGGTGAGCTATGGGAGAAAAACAATTGGTAAGGTACACTCTCTCTTCCCTCTCAGACTTCACACCATGTTTTCTGGACTGTAAATGATCCCCAGCTAAACATCTATTTTGTGTTTTTGTTAGCTTGACTTAAGTTGAGCCAAGCTGAATTGTGTTTGCTGTCTCTCTTCTTAAGATAAAGTGGTGTACGGGCAATTTTCAGAAGTAAAGAGGCATTGATTTTACACATTCAGAGATTTTACTGCTGTGTGCCGTTTGTCTATTTGTATTCTGTGTGTGAGGACAAAACAGACAAAAAAAATTCTGTTTTTGTATTTGGCTGCCAGTTCTGTCTCTTGTTTGTGTTTGTGTGGTATTACAGATTCAAGCAGAGAAACCCAGGCTGAATTTTCAATATTCTTTTACTGGCACATAAAGTGATCACAGGAGAACTCTCAGGCCAATAAATTACAGTGAATCAAATCAATATGGTCCTGATCAGTCTCACTGGACTGCTTTTACACGCCTTTCACCGAGGAGCAGAGGATTAAATGACAGGCGCCAACAGTGAGATGGATTACATTCAAGCTCCTAGGACAAGTGTTTCAATGCCTGATTAAAAATATGAATAGCTGTTTTTTTCCATTTGGAGCAGCGACAGCAGGAGTCATGAGTCAGAGGTGAGCAACACCCAGGAGTGACACAGCACAGTTTCGGTGCAGGTATGTGGTGTTCAAATAAATATTAGAGCTACACAAACAGAGAATGATGTGAGAGTGAGCGTCAGTAAGATTTTATTAATGTTTAACAATAAGAGAGGGATGGCAGTATTGACCAAAAATAATATTTTAAGATTTTTTTCTATTAAAGGTAAGCTCGGAACTGGGAGTGACATCATCCCTGACTTATCGGCGTTCTAGTTGAAGTCGGTAAAAAAAACATGCCAATCTACCAGGCTATTGTTAGCTGTTGTTAGCACGCCCTGCTTTATTGTTCACAAATATCACATGAAGAATGTGATTATCACTATGGCAGCATTTTTGTAAATATAAGTCTAACAATACTATGAATACAGCTGATCTAGAGCGACACACTCCAGTGAGAAGTGCAAATAAATGGATTATTACAGGAGCTAAATAACTGTTCACACTGGGGGCATCCATCTTCGATTGTCAACTTGGGGGTGGCGAGGTTTCACCGAGTTCCTAGTAGGAAATTCCGACTTCAGGGGACGTCCCAGTTGCAGTTTCCTACTCGGAACTCTGAAATTCCTACTTCTGACTACAACTGGAACGCACCAAAGACGTGACCCAAAGCGTGTGTTTGTTGTGATGCAGCTCAGACCTTCCTCAGAACTCTGCATTACTTTACAACTTCTTTTTTCAACAACTTACAGGATGCAAAGCGACGAGGTAATGTATCTCTTTCTAGTTACATAGCGGTAGTTTTTGATGTGTGACAACAAGCAATTTTGGAAAACATAGTATCGTAGTTTTGTAGCCGGCTATATATCGCTACTTACAGCCCGGTGCTCTAAGACGTGTCCGAATAATATAAATTTGCTCTAGTTTTAATTGTCTTGTTTCGCAGTTGTGTATCCATGCCAGTCAAGCCCTGCCCGACCGGACCGTGAAGCTAAGGAATAGCATTTATAGATAACCTATGTTGATGCCATAAAACTCATCTTAAAGTGTGTATTTCGATCAGGCATGTATCTAAAAGTGAGACTTTTTTGTAATTACTTAGAAAGTCCTCACAGTCCCTTTAAATTGTGATAACAACTGAATATTCATATTATGAGAAACTAGTTAACGACTTGTAGTCTCAACACAAGACTCTAATAACAATTTAACAAATAAACATCACAGCACAAACAGAAGTTTTGACAGTCAACACTGGCAATTTTTATCACTTCGATCAAAAGTTGAAGAGAGACTTCTAAAAATGGTTTAATAGCACAAAACCACAGCCACAATTTCTGTTTAGGGTTGAGAAGTGATAAAACATTATTGACACCAATGCCATTAAAAATTCTACACATCAATCTCATTTTTTAACACTTCCCTTGTAGATCCAAATAGATTTTCTGTCAGGGCAAAGACGCCATATACAGGTTTTCAGTGGTTTCATGTGAAAAACGTCACTCTTGGTTTTCTATTTTTAACTTGTAGAGGTGGAAGGGGAAATCCGTGCTTGGCGTCAGCTGGCAAACGCAGACCACAGGCAGTGCTACTGAAAACATGATGCTGCACCAATAACCACAGAGTAAACTGATGGATCAGAGCAGAGCTGGACCATGTTATAAAAAGGAACTTAAATTTCAACAGAGTGCCCCAAGAAGAGAGACAATACAGGTGGATCAGGGGTACTCAGTATATGAAAACGAGATATTTGTTTACATTAGTGGTTGGGAGCATACTGAAGCAGTCATCCATATCAAATATATGAACTAGTGTTAAAGGCAGGGTTGGTAATCAGATTTAGATACACTTTTTGTTATACTGGTTATAGCTGCTGTCTACAGCAGGAGTGAAGCAGGGAAAACACCAACCAATCACAGCGATTTGGACCAAATTTATTAAACCAAACAAATCCAACTTTCTGCATGTACAGTTTGCCGGTATGCACAGACCCTGATTCGAGCTAAGAGGAATCACAAACTACCTACACCTCGATTACTGGTAACAGCTCCTCCTGCTAAACAGAGCAAGCAAAGACAGGTGGAGGCAGAGAAGGTTGAAATAAAAAAGAATTTGGACAAAGTAAGGGCAAGAAAAGGCGTCAACATTGGGCTGTGAGTACAAACTAACTTGTCATGTTGGTTTGTTTGTCTTTTTAACTTTACTGTGATAATGTTTGGTGTTTTCTTACTGCTGAGTGAGACATGACTTGGTGTAGTGCAAAACAAAAACAATGTGCTGAGAACCGGTTTTGATTCAAATTAGTCAAATAGTTGCAAATCAGTGGCGCTTATGCACGTGAGTGGGGGTGTTGTTTTGGAGGAGCTCCAGGGAGAGAGTGGGGGGGCTAGAAGAGTCCTAAGAAGATGCTACATTCAAATTCATGCTAGTTTTTCATGACTGCCAACCCTGTCTTTTTTATGGTTTTTTAATGTATGTTTTGGGCATTTTGTGCCTTTATTGATTGGAGAGAGGCAGTGGATAGGCTTGTGAAAGCGGTTGAGAGAGTAGGGGAAGACACTCTGCAACTGGTCACAGGCGGGATTGGAACCTGGACCAGCAGAAGCCTATTCATGGGACATGCATGGTTGCTAATCACTCCGCCAAACCAGCACCCCACCAACCCTGTCTTTAAGGCAAATTACAGCCTCTTTAAGATTAAATGTAACTGTTGCCGCTGCTTGCAACATGATTTAAGTTCTAAATAAAAAAAGCACTTTTAAGTCCTACATTTTTAACAATTACTCTGATATTGTTCGATAGCAGTGGTGCTTCTGCTTATTGCATAAAAACAGTGTGTTGAGTTCTCATGAGGAATGTCAGTGCAAATTTACATTAATGAATTATATTTTTTGCAATACTTTTATATATTGTAGTGTGTTTATTGCAACAGCTCTTGTTATGAGAGCAAAAAAATGTGGTGTGTTTTGCAGCTCTACTATAATCTAATAAATCATCTTGTTTGCAGGAGAGAAATGTATTTTTCAAGATGTTCACCTTGAATGAAAAAGTCATGGCAACACTTCTATCATTAATACGATGATGAAACTGTAATGAGAAGAGTCAGCGCTTAAAGTCAGAAATCATTTTATAGGGGGGTTATTTATCTAAACTTTATGCTTTCATAAAAATGCTCCAATGAGTACATCTCTTCATTTTTTTATGCATGATACCGCTCTCTGCTTCTGTGAATGAAACATGAAAAACTACCTGCACCCAAAGGAGATCTGTGAGGGACAGACACAAATGCACAGGTGTGCAGATGAAAGCTCAAGCAGCTTTTAGAAAGTTAAAATGGAAAGTTTAAAGCGAATGAAAAACAAAAATAACATTACATTTTAGAATAGGTGGATCTTTCATGCATTGATGAGAAAAATCAAAATGCATATTTACTCCTGCCAGCCAGCAGCAGAGCAATGTTCTGAGATGAAAAGTACTGGATATTGATTGATGTATTAAACAGGGTAAAAGTAGCTCATTATATTCACTCGAACTACTGGAATTTATCAAACCATCAAACGTCTCATCAACTGGTGTTGCCACTATACCAAAAACCTAACCCCAGTACTATACAAAGTTAATATCATGATAGTAAACTTCTAAAACAAAGCTAAAAACAGTAATATTTACACCAAATGGATCAAGCAAAGGGCAGGTCATATTTGGAATTAACAATTAATCACAGCATAAAGAGTTTGCACTAAGTTTCATTGCATGTATATCTACGAGGGAAAATGGTTAATTGATATTTATATGTGGCATTCAGTATTTATTTAAAGAAACACAGCTGTTCAGAAAAACTATGACAAAAACATGAGACACGACTTTCATTAACTCCTCTATATAATTTCATATATATCAGAGCAAAGTGCTTTTTTCAAGTTACATTATTAGGGTCAATTGTGATTATACTATATCATAATAAATGGGTAAAAATGTTGTCCTTAATTAAAAGTAAAGGTAGCTCTTTTTGTAACTTTTCATTTGAATTGCATTTATGAATTCACTTTTCTGTTGTGTTAAAGGGACAACAGATAGTCACCAGTGAGTCAAACAGTAATTTTTTATAAGATAATTTGGTTTTATAATCAAATCTGACTCAAATAATCCATTGATGTTTATGATATTTAAAACTATAGATATCAGTTTTGCCTGAGTATACTGCATCTGACAAATGTGACTACTGATCAACAATTTGCTCTGATTCATATATATATATATATATATATATATATATATATATATATATATATATATATATATATAGATATATGTATATATATATATATATATATATATATGTATTTGTTTGGGGGTTTTTTTGTTTGTTTGTTTTGTTTTTTTAACCTTTATTTAACCAGGTAGAAAACCCATTGAGATCAAGACCTCTTTTGCAAGGGTGACCTGGCCAAGAGGTCAGCAGCACATGTCAATACATAAATACATTACAATAATGCAAGATTAATTTTAAACAGACTTCATTCCATTACTTAAACCTTATTGCAAATGTATTTTTACTCTCTATGCTGATAACAAACTGTCAGTTTCTAAACGTGACCAACTCTTTGGGATGTCCTGTCTTTGATTCATTACGTATCAAGGAATAAACTGGTAGCTACTTCCTCGAAGGCGGGGTGTACCATTAGAAAAGCATCTTCAGAAAAACAGTTGTTTCCATTTTAACAGGGTGTCTACCAAAAAGTAATTAAGAAAACAGGTAGCTACTGATACATTCAGTGTTGTTTTTTCTTTAGCAATATGATGAATCTTAAACAGAGAAAGAAGTGGCAGAAAAGAGTCACTAAACCTCTCAACAACAATCCACTTAAAGCTCTGTGTTTAGTGTGTGTTTGAGCAAAACTGTGAACATTTGGTTTGCTGAAGCTAATTTCCCACTGATTTTATTTGACTGTGCGTGAGTGTAGATTCTCTCTTCAAGTCCTCCCTACGCTTTTCCCCAGCTTTTGTCATAATTTGTGTATGCACTGGTCCAATCCACAATGTGAATTTTACACAATGCACTTGTTTTTTCCTGCTTTAATGAGGAATAGCGAGTATTTGGGTTTGAAATAATCGGAAATCAGTCTCTAAATTTAGGATGGATCATTGCTTTACTAAACTTGATGGGCTCCTTTACGTCTGTGGGACCCAGTATGCTGTCCCACTTCACCTGAAGAACATTTTAATTTTCCTTGCGTGAATTCTCGGAGTGTTACGTTTACATGCAAACAAAGAATCTGTAAATCTACTATAAATCAATAAACTCTCTCCGGTGTTAGGAAACGTCATTTTTTTAGTCTTTTGTTAAAGCAGAAAAACACTCTTTTCCAACATGACAACATCCAGCAATACCCATAGCTGTAAACTTCAGACGAAATGGCGAACATTTAAACCAAATACAGCTAAACTGACAAAGTGACCGCCCCCGCCTGCTGCAGAGCCCAGATGTCCGAGCCTGGGAGGGGTCCGTGAAGGCAGCAGCGCTCACTCGGCAGTCGGAGCACAGAGGAGTGTTACGGAGAATGCAGCCTCGCAGGTGTAACAGACGAGTTTAAGACGAGCTATCTGCTTGAAATGCAATTGTTTTACAAACGTGCTCAGCATACCTCGCCTCCTCTTCCCTGACCTGTTTTATTTCCCACAGCACTGACTCTACTGAAACTGCTTTGGTTTGAACGAAGCTGTCGAAACAGGAGCGAAGAAACTGTCAGAGTAAATTGTTTTTACCTGCCAGAAAGAGGCTGATAAGGAGCAGAGGGTGTCTCATGTCGTCAGTCAGGCCAGTCTGTGGAAAAAATTACACCCTTTAATACGAAAAAAGAAGTGTGTGACATCGCTCTGAGGAAAAATGAGCATTCTTTCTGGAGTTTGTCAAACAAAGGCTGTATAGAGGCTAAACAAATTAGCATATTACTGTGTGTTAACCAGATTAGAGAGGACTAAACAAACGTTCAAAATGGACCAAGCTGTCTGAAACTTACCGAAATATTTTCCCCCAGCCCTCATTCTCATTTTGCCTTAAAATAATCCCCCATATGGGATCATGTTTGTTGACTTATGAGATGGCTTCCTGTTTCTCCACAGTTACCTGTAAAGGACACACCTGTTCTCTTAAAGGGCCAGCATCCTTTTATCCACTCAAACCCGACCCACTTTGGATTTAACCCTTTAACTCCCAGCTCAACTGTTTGGAAGTGGTCAATAAATTCAGGAATATCTGCAAACAAAAAAACTGCAAACGAAACAAAATAACTGATATTCTCTTTGTTTGGAATTTAAAGGTTCAAAAAGCAAAAAAAAAAAAATTATTAGAATTGCCATGATTATAACTCTAAATACTTAACCACTTACTGTCATGATTCATTAATATAAAATCTGTGATTCATCAAAAACATTTTTGTGTTTCAAACACAGTATCATCATTTTTGAGTTATTTTTTTTTATTGCTACTTTATTTACAAATGTTTTTGCCTTTTTTGTCCCAAATACTTGTGCATTTTTTAATCACATTATCCAATGTCAACTGTTTAAACCTTTACATCCCACACCAAGAAAATATCTGGTGTTTGGCTTGTTTGTAGTTTTCTCTGTTCCCTGAAATGTTGACAGAATCATACCAATGATTTGATTTGTTCTATTTTTTAAAACATTAAATGTCCCTGAATTTACTGATGACCTCTGCCCAACAGTTGAGCTGGTAGTTAAAGGGTTTAGGCACATTTTCAGAAAAAAGCAGAGACACACAAGGACAACCAGGTACTATAAAATATGTTAAAAACAGTAATCTCCTTTAATTATTTGTATTTTGTGTGTATATGAAAAAAATAAATAAAAGAAAAGTGTGATTAAACTGAAGGTACATGTTCAGGTGAGGTAGAAACCCAATATGAGTTTATTTACAAGCCTCTGATAAAATCAGCACAAAAAATAAGTCACAGTAATAAATAAATAAGTTAAAAAAAACCTTCATATCACAAAACAAATATACTAAAATGAGGGTGTGTGCCAACACAAAAAATACAACAACACAAAGTGTTACATATACCGTACTTTGTCAATCAAAATTGAAATTTGGTCATTATAGAGCTCATCATGAAGAAAATGTCTGTCTCTGTCAGTTAATATAAATGTGAGACCCATAACTGAATACTTTGGTATGTTATTGAATGCTGACCTCAGGTTGTATGACACTGTGGTAGCTTATTGGTCTGTCTTGCTCACTATCTGGTCAAAATAGAGCAAGGTGTTTGGAGTGCAGCAGTCTCAGCTGCAGGATATCTACAGCAGATGTATCACCCTCTGTTTGCTGAATTTGTTTCCCCTCCCTTCTGGCCGATGTTACAGAATGACTAGAACCAAAACCAGGAAGAACTTACTTTAGTCCACTTTTCCATTGCCAACCTTAATTCTTAGCCTGACCAGTTTTCTTGTGTGTGCTTAATGCACCTTGTGGGCAGAACTGATTGTTGATTTTTAAACTCTAATCCTCGACTATTTATTATTTATTAAACCTCTTTTTATCTACTTTATCTCAAATCTTCATTATTGCTGTTTATTTATTAACTACACAGCCCTTTAATGACTGAATACACTTTGTGTTTTTGTCTGATTCTTTAGCTTTTGGCATTTTGTGGTTTCAGTGCATCCTTTTTCACTTGTGGATTTTTCCTGATTTTTCTAATGCCTGTATGTTTTATGTTTTATGGAGTACTGATGCCTGCTGCTGAAAAACAATTTTCCCACAAGCTAGTAATAAAGTTGAAGATGCAGCTAAAGTAAAGTTGATACTTCGGAAAGTAAAATTTTCAGTAGAATCGTTTAGACACATAAAACACCCAAAAGCGCCAAAACAAAGGAGACAATAACTTAAAATAAAAGTAAAATTAAGGGAAACAAACCCTATTAAAACAGAGACCAAACAACTACTGTGCTGATTTAAAAGCTAACAAGGAAAAATAAGTCTTAAGACAGGATTTAAAAGGAGGTAGGGTGGGGGACATTCTGATTTTAGGAGGTAGGTTGATCCATAATTCAAGGCCCACCATAGAAAAGGCTGGGTCGCCTCTGGTTTAAAGTCTGGCCTTTGGGACGCCAAGAAGAAACCAGGGTACAATCTTAAAACCTTGGGTAAAGGCCCCAGGTGATAGAAACTGGATTCAACAACAGAGTTTTTCTGTTGATCCAATTTAAAATTACTGTCAAGATTAACACCATGACTTGTGATGTGGGTTTAAGATAAGGCCGCAGTGAGTTCAGGTCTGTATGAGGGTCTTCAAGTCTACTCGGTCCAAACACAATAATCTCTGTTATAGGTTTGTAACATTTAAAAAGCTTAAGGTCATCCAGGCCTTAATGTCCCTGATACACTCTATGAGAGTTTTAATGGAGCTGCTGTCATTTTTTATCCAGAACACTAAAGACTAGTAGTGAGTGGAAATAATAAAATGGATTTGCCCTTGTATCATTTTGAAGAATATTTCAGAGGGAAATTTTGTATCATAACTCAGTCCCAAAATACAGAAGTCCCAAGTGGGGGAGGCCAAGGACAAAAGTAACACTTTTACATATTTTCCCCCATGTTGCAGATAATTTGAGCAACATTTTCCATCTTTTGAAATATTTTTCTTGCTTTTCAGCATCATAACAACAACAAAAATCAAATGCTTGCTTCTTTCAGGCCACAGAATAAGTTTGCCGTAAACACAAGATCATTCCAAGAAGTGTGTGTGTCCAAACAAAAACACTGTAGAATATTTTTGCTGTTGGGCACAGTCCTTCAACGAACCTCAAACTTGTGACCTTGCAGAAAATTTAAAAAATGCTCTATGACTGAATGGATTAATATTTTATTGCCCTGACTACAAAGCATTTTCTGTACTTCAATTCCGAAAATCACAAAAATAAAGGAGATAAGAGGTTTGCGTCTGGCAGTGACATTCTCCCGGACCTGTAAGTGGGGCCATGACACTGAAACAGACATACCAAAACCAGAGAAGAAGACACAAAGCAACACACAAAACATGTACAATGTCAGGAAACACAAAAAAGCTTGATGCATGCTGTTCTCTGTGTCCTTTTGCTGTTCGCTGTGGTCATAGAGGAGCAGAAGGTTTTACCTGAAAAAGTGTTTACGTTACTGTAACGCGTTACTTTGTAATGTGTTACACACAACACTGCCCATTAGTCATTGTTTTGGCAGCCAGTCAACACAGAGTTCGTCATCCTAGCCTCCCATAGCTGCCCTGCCCCGTCAGATTCAAGTGTTTCCAAAGGGGAGGGTAAATGAGCTGTGTCTGATCTGCCACGGAGACAAAAATATTCATTTTTCTAATCAACTTTAAAAAATCTTTACTTAAAGGGACTGTGAGGAGAATCTATTACCGGCAACGTAAAGATTCTGCTACCCATGAGCACGTGCGGCGACTGTCGTAATGCTGCGTTCCAGTAACCTCAGAACTGGGAGTGACATCATCTCATACTTATCGGCGTTCCAGTTGAAGTCGGAAAAAAGCATGCCGACCTACTAGGCTATTGTTAGCTGTTGTTAGCACGCCTGTGTTGTTGTTCACAAATATCACATGAAGAATGTGATTATCACTATGGCAGCATTTTTGTAAATTTAAGTCTAACAATACTATGTATACAGCTGATCTAGAGCGACACACCCCAGTCAGAAGTGCAAATAAATGGATTATTACAGGAGCTAAATAACTGTTCATACTGGGGGCATCCATCTTCGATTGTCAACTTGGGGGTGGCGAGGTTTCACCAAGTTCCCAGTAGGAAATTCCGACTTCAGGGGACGTTCCAGTTGCAGTTTCCTACTCGGAACTCAAAATTCTTACTTCTGACTACAACTGGAACGCACCAAAGACGTGTGCAATCCAAAGCGTGTGTTTGTTGTGATGCAGCTCAGACCTTCCTCAGAACTCTGCATTACTTTACAACTTCTTTTTTCAGCAACTTATAGATGCAAAGCGACGAGGTAATGTATCTCTTTCTAGTTACATAGCGGTAGTTTTTGATGTGTGACAACAAGCAATTTTTGGAAAACATAGTATCGTAGTTTTGTAGCCGGCTATATATCGCTACTTACAGCCTGGTGCTCTAAGACGTGTCTGAATAATATAAATTTGCTCCAGTTTTAATTGTCTTGTTCCCGAAGTTGAGTATCCAGGCCAGTCCAGCCCTGTCCGACCCGACCATGAAGCTAAGGAATAGCATTAATAGATAACCTATTTTGATGCTATAAAACTCATCTTAAAGTGTGTATTTCCATCAGGCATATATCTAAAAGTGAGACTTTTTTGTACTTACTTAGAAACTCCTCACAGTCTCTTTAAAAGACACTCAAGACGTGATGTAGACAATCATAAACAATCACAGACATAGCAGGACACGTGACCTTTAATATGTGTAACAAGTACACAAGCTAGATTATAGCTCTAAAAGAAATTAGCATAAAACTAGTATTTGGGAATAGGTCTACAGAAGACAGGTTCGATTCTTAGAGGTAGTGGTACAATAAAAAACACAACAACAGCTCTTTGAATGCTGTTGGTACCATATATTAATGTGTGATAATAAATACAGTGAACCCCAATATTTACAATCTGCAGACGACATTAACAAAATAGTAAAATGCACAAAAAAGTCTGATACATCCAAACATTCAAAATCAAATCCCAGCTGTAACTTATATGGCAGTAGTTCCACACATGATATTTACTCCTGCAAAAGCTCAAAGTTCATAGAGGATGAGATGTATGGAAACAGTCCAGCATGCGATTTGATTTGTCTGGATTTTTATGTACTGCCAACCACATCACTACTCTGAAACACAAATCTGTAATTATCACAGGGCTATAATGAGGACAGGCACAGAGCTGCCACTCTATTTCTAGCCGGGCAGAACGCGAATCAATGAAGGACGAGGGAGCCTTTTTCCATCAAGTTATAATAGATAAATAAACAGCCCAATATTCAGAGACTTTTTAGTTCCAATTAAAGGGCATAACTGTTATAAAAAGGATTGCTCTGAGGTGCTGGAGCTCGCCGTCAACAACCTTGGTGATGTGCTAGCTGTGCTTCCCAAAGGTCCCCACAGCTGCTTCCTGAGGGTCGATAAAAACCACATACTTGGACACAGGGGATTCATCACTAGGTGCTCACCCTTTCATAAGAGTTTATTTTGAATCAAATGCTTAAAGAATCAAGAAGTTAACACCAGCAAAAACAATACTTTTTACCCCGCACACGTACAAAGGCATGTTCAAACAGCATCAGAAACTTGTAACATTGTTTTTGCACAGGCATGTTTTCTTAATTTCATTTTTAAAAAGGTTTTTCAGATCAATGAAATTCATATTAATGGGACCTTGAGCTTCAGTATCATACAGATAGACCTGTCCAATGGATAATTTATTATATTTTAGAGTGCGTGATGGTTTAAATCCAGCAGCTTTGGGATTTTTTTTTCTCTTGCATTTATTATTGATGTTTGAGGTAGGGATGAGCTAGAAGAATAAAAAACATCAAATCTCAGTATTTTTATGTTCATGTTGGGTGTTGGATGTATGTTTATATATGTAAATGTGTATTTTATTTGTATATGTGTATCCATAAAACAAAGATTTTGTCTTCCATCTGCTGTATTGTAAAATGTTCCGAAATAACATTTATTGTGAATTGGTGCTACACTAATAGAGATTGATTGATTGATCGATTTGATAAGTTACTTCAATAACCAGTAAGTGTGTGGACTTCATAAAATCTCTAAAGAAAAAGCAGAAACTTCTGTTCAAATTCGAATCAGGAGCTTTTTGTAAAAAACAGACACATGAGGTAAACATGAGCATAAATAGACCTACAGATAAAATACTTGTTACTTACCGTGCTTGGTTAAAAAAAATTAAGTTTTTTCTCCCCCTTGATACAAGTTGGTGATCGTGGTGCAACAGGTAGTGTTCTCCCTGTACATCTATTGGTTCTCTCCAGCCACTCCCCTTTCTTCCCATTGACCAAAAACATGCTGGCTGAATAATAACTCCAAAATGACCTTGGGAATGAGTGTAGGCTTGAATGGTTGTCTGTCTCTCTATGCAGCCCTGTGATCTTGGCAAATGGTCCAGGATGTACCCAGCTGGGATGGGCTCCAGGGCCACACGAGCCCGAAAAGGATAAGCATTATAGATAATGAATGGATGGATGGTATTGTACTTTTTATCCTCGGAAAGCCTGATTAGTCACCTTACCTTTGTTGTACCCTGCAAACTCAGTTTGTTGTAAAAGCTGTAGTGTGAAGGTTATCTCACTGGCATCATTCAGTTTCAGCACAGCTGTAGTGTGAAACTAACATCCTATTAGGTTTATTTTCTCCATAAATGTGCTAAGTCATTCAATCACACTGATGAAAATTAATCAAAAGCAGACATTACAATGTGTCAAATAGAACAGAGGCTTGTTATGCTGTCTGCTGAGTCTTAAGTGAGAGCTAAATGTTGATATTACTCGGCTGATGTATTAGTGCCACCCACTGGATAATTCCTGCTAACAGCACTCGTCTGCAGACAAAGAGCACAGTGGGAGCCACAGCTGTGTTTCCCGTGATTATTCATAAACAGTCTGCAAATACAAATGGATTTATAATCAGTTTAAAATCAGTCATTACATCTGTGCCCCGGGATGTGTTGCATATAGTGAGGAGCTGCAGAGATAATCCCAGAGTAAGGGGTGTCATTATGTTACTGTGTGCTGAAAGAGAAGTTTAGTAGACAAAACAATCTCACCCTGAGGTCCACTTTGCAGCTTTTCTTGAGCTCACTATCATATCACAGAATCATGTTTGGCTGAGGGCTTTTATGCAGTAATCTATGGGGGGGTATTAGGGTCATAAACGAGAAAGAAGAGACAAGAGAAGAGTTTTTTCACATTATGCACCTGCAGGAACGTTGAAATGGTGACATTAATGTTGAAAAGAATTACAGAGTCAACATTGCACCATTACTTTGACATTTTAACATCAACTGGACCTGTGGATGTAAATTTTGGCATTTTATTTACAATTCAACTATGTTGCCAACATTGGATTTTATTTATTTATTTGTTTTATTGGACTGCAGGTTAGAGCACATGCTTGACAGAAAATAGGTTGCTAGTTAAACTCCTCATACTGGTCTTCCCCTTTCACTGATGTTCTTGTGTTTCAGATACATGGGCCAGACGGGGCCATCGAACAGGCTAGGTGGATCTAGTTCCTAGAGCACCTCCTCTTTTTTGCATTCTTCATATGGATGGAAATAAAGTAGCATTGGTTCAGCACATCTATCAAAGGTTTGTAGGTGTAAAGAAGAAAGCCCTCAACAATAAGGATGTGAGTCTCCTCCCCCTCATTGTCAGACTTTGGGACGATCTCAGTATCCAGGGTGTTATTAACGTCAGGAGATTTCTCAACTTTACCGGATTCTCTAACCATGCGTGGATCGTACTCATCATGGCGTCCATGTCCAGGGCAGGTTTCCTCCCACTGACCAAAAACATGCTTGTTAGGTTAATTAGTGTCTCTAAATAGGCTTTAGGTGTGAGTGTGTGTGATTGGCTGGTGACCGGATCAGGGTGAACCCCTTTACCCCTGTGACGGATGAGCATGAAGAGTCCTTTTCTTCACCCAAACAAACCGTCAGCGCAGATGTCTTTCATATTTTTACCTCTACCATGGTTGTTTTTGCATGTGTGTTAGTCAGTTTGTTAGTTTGCAAAAAAGATTAATCAAACCGTTATAAACAGATTTTGTTACAATTTTCAGGAAATTGTATTCATGTCACAAAGATGCTATAGGATTTCATTATGATCCTGATCCAAATGCAGATTCAAGAACTTTTTTATTATTTTTGTTAACAATGTAAATCATGGCAGTTTTCCACATTTTCAGAAATTACGGAAAAGGTGCTTAACTGGTTTTGATGTCATTTTCAGGGAATGTGGGTCATGGCTCAAAGGAGAAATGATTTGAAACCAGATGTGGTTCAAGGAGTTAAATAATTGTTAGCACTGTACAAAAGGGCAGTTTTTTACATTTTCGATCATAACCCGGAAAGCAAAGTCGGACATGACTTATCTTATCAATATTTTGATGTAAATGTTACAATGAAATTTGATTGAGTTCGATTTTTCAGTTTAAGCGATCATGTGTTTTGAAATAATGTACTAGTACTGATGTTTATTGTGAATTATTCAGTTAATCCTGATGGTACAGGGTAGGCTAAAATAAGCCTTGGGGCTTCAGCCTATTCCTTTTTCAGCTGCTTTCTGTTTTCTTTTTCTTTTTGTATAAACATGATTTTCTTTTTGTTTTTAAACTGAAATAAAGCATTCATTTGTTCATTCAAATGTGTCAGAAAAGGATGATATATGAACTCAGGCTTATTGAGTGTTACATGATAACCTAAAGTGTTGATGTGAGTTAGCTCCTCTACTTATGAAAAATGACCTGGAGTGAACATGAGTACAAAATTTGAAAGTTTTATAAAACATAAAATATTTCTGAAATTGCCCTACTTCTGAATTGTAAAGGACTGTTTTGGTTTTTGTTTTTTTTAAATGTCAGTAGCTAATAAACTGCTACCAAATGACGGTGGAGCCTAATGTTACTATTTCAAACTGTTTTTTTTTTTCTTTTTCTTTTTTTTTATCAACAATAACACAAATGTCATGGCTATCTTGAAGATTAAAAAAAGAGGCAACTGAACTGTACTGAGTTCTGGGAGCTTTCCCAAAACTCAACGCAGTCCAGTTGCCTCGTATTTGACTCTTCAAAATAACACACACACTATAGCCAAAGCCATGGGCACCAAATTCTCAAACAAAGGGCTACAGAAAGGTGTTGGAGTCCCTTGCCTCTGGAGCCCCACATAGGATTTGAAGCCTTGAGCTATCAAACTATATCACAAGTAAACACCTACAAATAAAGTATGGTAAACATCATCAGGAATGATGCATGAGTAAGTGCCTGCATGTGAATACTTTTTTACTCTCACCAATAACATATACACTTCAGAAATAATGAAAATTGTGTTTGCTCATAAAGATTATCATGATTCATAAAACATGTAAATTTATTTAACTTTAGTTCACCACAGAGCTTATTATCAGCAATTATCTAAAAACTCAGTGTAAAATCCCAAAGGCTTTAAGTCAAGTGGACCAGAAAAAACACAAAATAAATATCTTTGTACCACTTAATTGTGATAAGAGAAGCCTTTTTCTGTCTCTTATTTGATTTTTTCCCATAGAACTTTCTCAGAGAAAAGATTCCCTTAAAGGAATCCCTCAGTTGTATGCAAAACAATTATTGACAATAAAATAAGAATAGGGTAATTCATGTATTACCGTCTTTTACAACCCAAAGCTAAGACGGAGGGCATTATTGTGTCTGCAGGGTGAACAGTGTACGTGGAGGATAAGAAGCCTGCTGTACAAAGCCTGTTTCATAAGACTGAGTTTCAACATTGTCACCAGTTCCCCTTGTTGCATTTTATCTCTGTTTACAAACAGCAACAACGCTGGTGTGAGAAAATCCTCCTTTAGCATGTTGCATTGTGGGACTGAAGTACAGACACAAGTCAGGGGAATACTGGGAACAAGGAGGGGAATGTTGTTCAATGGAAAGAACATTCATTTTAAAAACACAAAGCAGACACAAGCATTTACTGTACAGGAAAACAGGGAGGGGGGGGGGCAGATGGTGGGGAGGAAGCTGCATGAAAACAAGGTGACGCCTACAGTGCTAACTCACACTGACTGGACCTGACAGGCGGAGAAAAAGGCCGCAGAGAGGCGAGGAGAGTGCAGAAACAAACTCGCTCTTAGATGGTGTTTGCAGTGACAGCTGTAGATCGAGGAACTGTCATCTTTAACTCGATTACTCCTTGCAATGCTATGGCAAGCGCTTTGAAGGGATTGCTTTATTTTGGGTCTTAAATCTAGACTGTGCCACACCTTAACCTTTGGAGAACTTTCAGAGTGCTTTGACTTTGTTTGCCTTGTTTCACCTTTGGAGAAGTAAGTAAACTTCAACTTTTTTCTTCCTTTTTTTTTGTAAGTCATTGCTGTTAATTTAGTAAAACAATAACACTGATGATTTGTCCTGACTGTACCTTGCAAGTGGTGAGATTAATGTTTAATACATGACTTTGAATTAGATATATGCCACGTCTTAAGCTTTGTAAAACATGTATTTACATGCAAGAACAAATTAACATCAATACAGCTTACCTCTGTCAGGGTCAAGGTATTTGGGCACATGTTTTGGGGCACTTTAGTTGTGTAACTCACCATTATTCCTCATAAATGCAGAAACCTTACGACCCCATTTAAGGTCATGAGTGCTGGAGCTTGTCCCAGTGGACACTAGGCGAGAGGCGGGGACACCCTGAACTAGTCACTAAACACAGAGCCACAAAGACAGACAATCATTCTCTCTTAGACCCACAACAAAGAGCAATTTAGAGACACCAATTAACCTTACAAGCATGTTTTTAGTCTGTAGGAAGCTGGAGTACCTGAAGAGAACTCATGTATGCAAACTCCACACTGAAAGACCCTGATCGACCCTGGGTTTGAACCAGCATCCTTCATGCTGTGAGGCACTCGCACTACCTGCTGCACCACCAATGACGCCCCAAACCACAGTAAACCTCTAATTAACCAAAGAAAATGTTCCAAATGTATTACTAAATGGGAATTACTTCTGTTTAGTTTTATATGTTATAGCATTAAAAAAAGGGATTGCTTCACGCAGCTTTGTGGGTCTTTGTCTCATGATAAAGGCAGACTTTGATTCCAAAGGACCAATATTTTATTACTTTTCAACCAGGCATTGAACCAAGATTTCCATGGGACATATGTTTGACATTTCTTGCCTAAAATCCACTCAGATTTTGGATTTTGGCATAACCTGCCCAAGAAGATGAAATAGCAACATCTTTTAAATCAGTGGTTCTCCCTTGGTTTGGCAGGGCACCCTGGTGTATGTCCTGATGTGCATCTAGGGACTTACACACAGTCTTGAGTTAAATTTACTTATTTTACACAGCTACTAAAGCTTATCTAACTCATGGTCATACAGATTTCTTTAAAGCACAAAGTTACCACAGTAATGCCAGGGTCTGAAATCACCATACCAGGTTTGGCAGTTGGTTTGGCAGCTGGAGAGGTGCCAGCTGACTTCCTTGGAACAGCAGAAGTGCCCTTGAGCAAAGCACTGAACCCCATAGCTGCTTGGTAGGGCTGCTTCAGGAGCATCAAGCCATAACTCAGACATCTGTCCATTAGTATATGATTGCAGGACATGTTTGGATTTCTGGTCCAGCATAGTGAAAACACTTAGTCAGGCTTTTAGTACTATCATTACTCCCAACTCTTTCATACGTGAGGGTTCAATTTAACATCTGGCATTACAGCCTTAGTTGTTAATTATCTGTATTTCATATTATATTTTGCCCTACATGTTGTAAAAAAAAAAAAAATCAATAAATAAAACAGAGAAAAATGGATAAAGATGAAGTCTGCTATTTTTGATAACACATATCATTAAAATATTTTAGATTCTTTGCTTTGATTAAAGGGACTGTGAGGAGTTTCTAAGTAATAACAAAAAAGTCTCACTTTTAGATATATGCCTGATTGAAATACACACTTTAAGATGAGTTTTATAGCATCAAAATAGGTTATCTATAAATGCTATTCCCCATTTAAGGTCATGAGTGCTGGAGCTTGTCCCAGTGGACACTAGGACGGACAGGGCTGGACTGGCCTGGATACTCAACTTCGGGAACAAGACAATTAAAACTAGAGCAAATTTATATTATTCTGACACGTCTTAGAGCACCGGGCTGTAAGTAGTGATATATAGCCGGCTACAAAACTACGATACTAAGTTTTCCAAAAATTGCTTGTTGTCACACATCAAAAACTACTGCTACGAAACTAGCGAGAGATACATTACCTCATCACTTTGCATCCATGTAAGTTGTTGAAAAAAGAAGTTGTAAAGCAATGCAGAGTTCTGAGGAAGGTCCGAGCTGCATTTATTAGCATCACAACAAGCACACGCTTTAGTTTGGGTCACGTCTTTGGTGTGTTCCAGTTGTAGTTAGAAGTAGGAAACTGCAACTGGAACACCCCCGAAGTCTGAATTTCCTACTGGGAACTCGGTGAAAACTCGCCACCCCCAAGTTGACAATCGAAGATGGATGCCCCCAGTGTAAACAGTTATTTAGCTTCTGTAATAATCAATTTATTTGCACTTCTGACTGGGGTGTGTCGCTCTGGATCAGCTGTATACATAGTATTGTTAGACTTATATTTACAAAAATGCTGCCATAGTGATAATCACATTCTTCACATGATATTTGTGAACAACAACACAGGGCGTGCTAACAGCAGCTAACAATAGCCTAGTAGGTCGGCATGTTTTTTTCTGACTTCAACTGGAACGCCGATAAGTCGGAGATGATGTCACTCCCAGTTCCGAGGTTACTGGAACGCAGCATTACGACAGTCGCCGCGCGTGCTCATGGGTAGCAGTCTTGATGTCGCTGGAAAGAGATTCTCCTCATAGCACCTTTAAGAAACTTAATATAAAGTTTACAGAATGAAAATGCTGCCAGTATTTTTGCATAGTTTAAACAAAGTGTAATGAGTCATTGGAAACAAAAATCTGCTCAATATCAGATTTCTAGTACTTTAGTTTTTGTTTCTTGTTATCAAACAGGCATCAGTATTGATTTTTTACACCAAAACCAAATCAAAGTGCTGTGCTAATGTGCAAAGTGCTAATCATTTAGTGCTGTGACAAACATTTATTATGTCTTTAAAGAACAATTCATCAGGTATGCTTTTTGTCCCACCGTTCAGCTAAAAGAAATGAGCTGTTGTTCTAATTTCCAAGCCCTACTTGCCCAGGAAAGCATTGCAGGAAATTTCAGGTTTTGTATAGATGTATGCAGGCTGGGTTGGTTGTGTTCCTGCACGGCTATCAGAGCTTCCTCTCTGTGTGTTTTTCTTGTAGCAGCTGTGCTTCAGGGGGTTCATTTCAGTTTTTGGCTCTGAACTCGTCCCCTACGTCGTTCCAAGTTCTCTGCAGGGCCTGTGCTGCTGTTCTTTGGCTACTTCACAAACAAATTAAGAAGGAAGAGAGAATACCCTAAACATTTGGATTGCAATTTTTAATAGAGAGGACATGCTTCTTTAATTGTTTCCTGCTCTCGTTTTAATTTTACTTTTTTTCTGAAGGTGGTATGATTATTTTTGCACTCCTGCTGCAGGAGAACAGGAGAGAAATGTTGTGTGGCTGCTGAGGTCATGGACAAATGTTTCTCTGTCTCTGTCTCTGTTCTGTGTTTGCAGCAGCAGGTGTTATGGATCTATGGTGTTTCCCGAGCTGCAGAGTTGCCCTGCTGCTTCTCTTGAGTAAGATATTTTTTATTTATTTGTTTATTTTTCTTGTAAACCATCATCGTAATGATTTCTGTTTAGAGCCCTGCATGAAACTGTCAGAGAAAAACAAAATATTCTTCTGTGTGTGCAAAATAAAGTGAGCAGCCTTCTTTATTCACTGAGAAGACAAGAGAACTCCAGGCAGCGATTAGCTGATGTAGGAGGATTTGCATCCAAAAGATCTTTTGCAAAACTGCATTTTGCACAAATTTTATTCTTGAATTATTTACTTCCCCTCCTTCCTTTGCCTGTAACGTTGTTTATGATTAATACTCCATGCAGTACATGCAAATAGACTTAACAAGTCCGCTGGAGTTTTGACACACATTTTAGGATTTTTGATGTGGTTTGATGGATATCACATTAGGCACGGCTGCCATGTGCTATAAATCATCACTTGGCATTGTTTGACAAGAATCAGCCCTGCATATTCACAAAGAAGCTCCTGGGGTAAACTAAAGTGCTCACATGTAACTGAATCATGCAGACAGGGCCAGTGTTATTCATTTGGAGGCCCCAGGGAAAAACAACATTAGGCCCCTCCTCATTGGGCTCATAGCACTCATAGCCTGGGAGCAAAATTATTTAGTTTTACTTCTTACTTCAACCACTTCTCACTACTTGCCAAGAAAGTTGTGTGTCCTTGTTGGCTCATGTCCACTGAGCATCTCACTCGAGAATAAGAACAACTTCCTGAGAAAAACAAGTAATGCTCCAGCATGCCAACATGTTTTTTTAACCCGGCTACTGGTCTTAAACCATTGATCTCTTCCAGTGCGTGAACACTGACTGGTACTTAGCACACTTCAAAACAACTTCAAATTACATCACCAGATGTACAGAACAAACTTGTGGTCACATCTTAAACATTATTCATTTGGAGGCCCTTGTGAATTTACTGACTGGTGATAAAGCTGGGCTCCTCATTCCTGGCTCATACATGTAACTGACCATCATGCTGGCACAAATTAATCGATCAGTCAGTCAGTCCATCTTTATTTATATGGAGCTAAATTATAGAAAATGGAATCTCGAGACACTTTAAACTAAAGCAGGTTATAAATTTAAACTGTAATGTTATCCTGATGGAAGCAAGAAATGCCATTTTAGCTACCCTGTAAGACATGTACACATGAAGACAATGCACTGTAAAATCCAATAGCTGTCTTGACTTGCAAGCATGAGTTAACTTTACAAAGTTAACAAAAATATGCCTTTATAACTAGTATTTATTAAGTAACAATCACTTGCATGTGTAAAAATGCAAAGTGCTAGTTAGTAAAACTCAAATTAACTAGTTCTCTGCACTTGTTTTTTTAAGTTCAACCGGTTTGCATGCTTTTTTAAAGTAACGATAACTAATTGGATTTCACAGTGTGGCTTTGATACACAGAAAATGTTTATTATGTGTATACATACTATATACATTTTAATATATAGACATAGACATATACATATAAATCCATCAACACCTGACATGATCCACCATGAGCACAGCACTGGGCCATAATATGTGGCTTACAGTTACAGTGACAAGAACAAAACCTCTGTTAAACACCAGGAAATCTTAGAGCAGAACCAGACATGGATTCGTGGATGCCCAGACCATCAATCTGTCCCCATCACACATGTACCTCTATGAAGCCATGAGTTATACAGCCTTGCATTTGTGTTTGTATCATGGATGCTCTTTATATGCAATATGTGTTACTGCAGGAGACCACAAGAGGGCCTACCAGAGTGCTCAGGCTGTTAACTACTACCTATTGAGTGGGAAGAAAACTACAAAAATGGTGACAGTTTGGTCTGATCATTTCAATGGTTTCATAAGTGTTGTCGTCTCAGCAACAGAGAAAACAAATGGGTTAGTTTGGTTTCATATCACCTTGCACAGTTTTTCATATCATGTCCAGCGAGCTGACTAAATGTGACTGGGAGACAGTGCTGACCTCTGAATGGTCAGAGTACGGAGTAGTGCAGGAATGTTTCAACACAGAAGTGAGTTAGCATTTCATTCTTTCTGTTTCCAAAAGGCAAAAGCAAATGGGAATTTGAATACTGGTTTCAGACAGATGCCTCTAAAGGGTTTGTTATAAACACATACACACAAGATTTTGATGTGTAAGCTGAAAAAGTAAAATACATCTGATGTTGCATGCTTTTAATCTTAAAGTTTCGTTGAGTGTTATAAAGGACAATAACTGATGGACAGATAAAAAGGACAGCAAAAATGGCAAAACTCTCTGATTGTTTATAATAAACAATAATTCATACACTGTTGCCACAGCCATTGTTATCAGATGTTCTAAGGCAAAAGGATACGCTACAAGACTGGAGGTTTATCTGATAGTTTATTCGGCCGGTTCAGAGATAGTCTGACAAAGAGCAATAGGTAACCACCGCTTATATACATGTCACATATATGGTAACAAAACATGCAGACAACAACGTCATGTCCAGTCCATAGTTGGTCAGCTGTGAGACTTCTCAAGTTCAGGCTTTCTATTTCTGGCGAGGGTCCAGACTTACAGTTGCCTTGCTTACATAGTTGCAGACATAGAGAACTTCATGTATGGACAAAATCATCCTAGATGTTGCATGAATTGGTCCACGACTAAATTGATTGATATAAGAGTTAAATGGTACATGAATAGAAATGATACATGACTTAAAATTCATGCTATCAGCCATTAATACCAACTTGATCAGGTCATTGGAATAAGAAGGAATTCTCACACAAGAGGTCTCAAGAAGTCATCATTGGAGATAATGTCGAACCACCATGTAGCTATATTTACTCCCATGATTACGTTAAGGCTTAAAAAATCATGACAGGTAGTTTTCTTTAAGATTAACAATAAAAAAAGAACACGTTAGTTTCATAACCGGATGTTCACTTCAGAGCTTTTTATCAGCAATGAAAGTGAAAAATTCCATTGGCTTTTAGTCCAGAGAACCAGCACAATGCTAACTTCCATATTGGCCAACAAAATTATATAATTCTTGCATGACTATGTTGCCACACGTCAGAGGTATTAGACACATATTCACAGAAATGAGACCCCTCCTGTTGTGTGACTTTCCAAACTTTCCTGCTTTGAAACTATGTTGTCTTGCTGGAGCAAAATGTATCTTCTGACATATGGTAACAAAACATGCAGACAACAACGTCATGTCCAGTCCATAGTTGGTCAGCTGTGAGACTTCTCAAGTTCAGGCTTTCTATTTCTGGCGAGGTTCCAGACTTACAGTTGCCTTGCTTACATAGTTGCAGACATAGAGAACTTCATGTATGGACAAAATCATCCTAGATGTTGCATGAATTGGTCCACGACTAAATTGATTGATATAAGAGTTAAATGGTACATGAATAGAAATGATACATGACTTAAAATTCATGCTATCAGCCATTAATACCAACTTGATCAGGTCATTGGAATAAGAAGGAATTCTCACACAAGAGGTCTCAAGAAGTCATCATTGGAGATAATGTCGAACCACCATGTAGCTATATTTACTCCCATGATTACGTTAAGGCTTAAAAAATCATGACAGGTAGTTTTCTTTAAGATTAACAATAAAAAAAGAACACGTTAGTTTCATAACCGGATGTTCACTTCAGAGCTTTTTATCAGCAATGAAAGTGAAAAATTCCATTGGCTTTTAGTCCAGAGAACCAGCACAATGCTAACTTCCATATTGGCCAACAAAATTATATAATTCTTGCATGACTATGTTGCCACACGTCAGAGGTATTAGACACATATTCACAGAAATGAGACCCCTCCTGTTGTGTGACTTTCCAAACTTTCCTGCTTTGAAACTATGTTGTCTTGCTGGAGCAAAATGTATCTTCTGACAATGACAAAAAGCCAAACAGGGGCCTTATTGCCTCTGTTCCCTCCTTTGTTGTTGTAGAGAAGCAATGGTAGTTTCTCACAGCCATGCTCTAACAACCCTGTCTGCCTTGAGGTACACCTGTTTAGACTGTGGAAAACAAAGCAGGGCGGACCCAACCTTGGTGGGTTGAGATGAATTTATAAAGATATTCTAATAAGTTCTTTATATTTTAGAATATACAGCAACAGAAACAATGCTGATACACAGACAGAGTCAACTGAATGTCCCCAGTTTACACAGTCACTGTCTGAACTGATACATTGAACTTATTATCAGTGGGCGGGCTGAAGCCTTTCCTAGCTGAATATGGAAGAGAGGCAGAGCACACCCTGGTCAGATCATCAGTCAATCACAGGGCTGACATTAAGGGACAAACAATCAGGCTGCTCACAACAGCAGGGAATTTAAAATCACCAGTTAACCTGACAAGCATGTTAAATGTCTGTAAGAGAGAAGCAGAGCATGAGCAAGAGGCAAACTCCATGCAGAGAGACCCCTGTGAAAATAAACAGTAGTTCTCTCTCTGTGGGGCATCAGCTCAACCCAATGGAACATCTTATACATTTTTAAGAACAGAAAACATAGCTTTTTATATCTATCATTATTATTTGAAATATAATTGTGTGTAGAAGCTGGGTGGAATGTTCTTAGTGCTCTCTACCCACTGCACCGAAATGTTGCAAACCGGTTTGTGCAATTTACCGAGTGTGTTATTTTTGCAATATCTGTAACCAAGAGATGGATAGAGAGAACTACACCTATTTGTATAACCACATTGCAAGGAAAGGTTGGCAGCATTATATTAAAGCAAAATCTTTTTAAAAAGTAGAAAAAGCAGAAATTGTAAGCATTCGTTCGACATTATCTGAATTGCTCAAAAAAGTTGACAGTATTTAAACAAGTGGCTACTCACAACTTGTCCAAACATTGCTAGACATTGCGTAATGTATTTAAATGTCTTAATCAACAAGGGTAACTCTAGACATACCCTTGTTAAGCATCTCAATCTGATGCTTACTGTGTGCCTGTCCCAATTCTACCCCTTAGGTTTTATCTTACTCCTTACCCCATGGTTTTGCTCATTCACATCTAGCGAGCGAAAGGTGTCCCAATTCTCCATTGGGCTTAGGCTGCATTTACACGGCGCTGAAAACGGTCAAATCCGATAAATTTTATTGCGTTTTGGTCTTGCGTTTAAACTGAAATGTGTTGAAAACGGTAACTTTTGAAAACGGGGTCCAGGGTGAAAAGTTTCCAAAAAGCTCTCCATGCAGCTCCGTGTAAACCCGATTCGGAGCGTTTCAGGGTGAAACGCCGGCGTCACCGCATGTGCAGTACTTTTTCAGATGAAGGCTGCGCGCTCATACCAGGAACAACAAAAGCTTCGTCAGTCTGCTGAGTAACGTGAGCCTCTTATCGTGCTCAGTTTGTTATCCAGTCAAAACTATCCAGACGGATTTGTTGTCCGAACTGATTTGTTGTCCAGAAAAGAAACTCCTGCGTCTCTGTGCGTCTATTCGCCATTGTTGTTTGTGAAAAGTTTTTCTTCTTCATTCGTGTGTTGTAGCAGCACTGCCTCTCTGCAGACCTACACCGCCATCTACTGAACCGGCCTGCACACTACAGCGGGTCCATACGTCCACAGCGTCGTCTTCTGAACGCAGAAGAATTTGAAAACAAAAAGGAAAAATCTTTGCGTCTTTAAGTCAGGAGTGTCCAATGTTAACACAGCCTAAGACAAAGGGCTACACAGTCCTTGAAATGAAGACAGACCAGGACCTCACTTGAAAGAAGGGGAATGACAATTTCCTACTGCTGATAGGAAGGCAGAGCAGAGACTGAAGGAAGTTCATAGTTACAAGCAATTTTTAAATCTTCGAGTAAATATTATTCATGTTTTGAATTGTCTTATCTTAAATTTTCTCATTCTAAGAAGCTAGCTTTCCCAGCTGTATCTATGGCTATTGTTGCATCTACCTGCATAACAGCCAGTGTGTGGCTCTGAGTGATGACATAGTGGCGTCATATTCCTTAGTGGCATCTCGTTCCTTCTCCTTGGCCCTTAAAACAGAGGGCAAAGTGGAAGGGGTAAGACAGAGTGGAAGGGCTAAGGGGTACAACTGGGATTCGCCCTTAAATTCCAACTCAAAAATCAAAAGCATGTTGAAACGTCAGATTAATTAAACATATGCTTAAATCTATTAACATAAAGGCCATAGCTTGAGGGGGGTCCCTTAGAATATTTCGCCCAAGATAATTTCCCAGCTTTGTCTAATAAAACAACTGCTAAAGGGGCCTAAAGTTCCTGACTAATGAACACAGCTTGTCTCCTAAATAGAAATACAGAGTTAATTAAGCTTAAACATGACATAACACACAGTCCATTCTCTGTTTTCAGTGCCATGTGGGCTCCTCTGTATGTCAGTGCACATCCTCAATCAGGGGCCTGTGTACGCTATGCCCAGCTCCAGCTTGACTCTGAAAGCCCGCATCGAGCATGGCCCCCTGGAGAAGATCTCTACAGTGACCTGGGAAAGGGAGCCTGAATCTGGACTCAGTCCTGGGGGAGAGACTCTGGCCATGTGCCCAGGCAGAGGCTCCAAGTGTGCTGGTACAAGGCCAAACGTCCATGGAGACATGCAGCAGCAGGAGACAACACTTCAGATTAATGGCTACAGCAGCAGAGACAGCGGCGTGTATGCTGTGACGGTGACGGATCAAAGAGGCGTCAAGACCACCGCACACTGCATCGTCAGGATGTATGGTACAGTATGACAGCAACATGGGAAGGAAGCTGCTGTTGAGTCTATAGTTATCCTTGAGGATGTTTTTGAGGAAAATGTAGAATAATTGATTTCTTTGTTTGTTCAGGATCTAAAAAATGAAACCACTGCTGAAGTATCTAAATTATGCATTCTTTCTATAGGTCAGCAGGAGGTGACTAGTGTGGCTGAACAAAATGTGCTTCTACAGCACTTCAGGGGCATTCGTCCTGCTTCAATTAGATTAATACAACGATGTGATGAGGGTTTTTTAATGACACAAAGTTAGACTCAATCAAACCCAGTTTGCATCACGTAAGCCCCAACTGAGCCCCGTCACTTGCGCCGCCTTGAACGGAACACATGTAGTTGGGGCAGATTCGGATAATCAGAAAGCTTTCAGGCTTGAGCCACGATCAGCCCGATTGAGCCCTGTACATAATAATGATACCATTCACCATAGGACAGCTTTAGGCTTCCACCCCGCTATACTGAGAGCGATGATTCTCCTTGACAATTTTGAACAGTTAAAAGCTGCATACCCATTCCCCAGCATTTGTCCACGACTATACAATGCTGATCCAGATCAAGTAGCCCATACAACATGACCAAAGCACGTTTCATCAGGATTACGGTATGTCCTCTATTTAATTAGTTTTCACAATGGCTCTGGAGGCTATGGTCTACCCTCAGAAAGCCTCATCCATTTTGAGTTTCTACGAGTAGTTCACGTTCAAGAGTAAAAGCTTGATTGTTACCTACTGTGCCCAACACTTTTGCTCCCCTCTACCTTATGGACTGATTCCCCACTCATAATATTGCTCATTAAGAAAAAGGTTACATGGTGCTAGATCAGGCTAATAGCAAGGACGATCAGGCACTGTGATTTGTTTTGAGACCAGAGACTGCTGTACCAAGTGTCAGTACCAGCAGTGGCCTTGAAGTTGGACTTGCTCTGTCGTACTTTCTTAATCTTTGGTGAAGATGGTGTTTTCAATGCATTTGGCTGCTGTTTTGTCACAGAATCCTATTGGGAGACAAATGTTTTATTCATGGTATCACTCCTAAGAAATCAGTTTGTTCCAAACGTCTCTACAAATTTGCTTGTTTTTTTTTCCTTTTGGTCGGGAGTCAGTGGTTTGGGACAACTTTGGTGAACACTTTTGTCATCTTCAAATTTTTATGCAGGGTCATCAGAGACCATTTCTGATATCATTCTTACACTGTGTCATTGATCATCTTGAATGATCTCTAATTTGTTGAATTTTTTCAATAGTTTTTTACATGTGTCGTAACCTTGCAGCGCAGGTGGATCCAACATGATTCAAAGTCCTCCTTACAAGCTCCAATCTACATCAACTGTGCTTGTCCCAAAGTGGCTCGACCAAATCAGAGTCCTTTAGAGCAGGAAGAGGTCAGAGCCTAAGCATGATAACAATAGGAAGTGACTGCTTGAGATTAGCACAGATGCTAACTGTTTTAGTCATGTTTACCGATTTTGACTGCATTTCTTAATTAAATTTAAAAAATACTAAAAACTTATCTATAAAAAAGGATATTTTCACTCTACTGTTTTTGTTGGACGGGGTGGCAGAACTGTATTTTACAAACCAGTAGTGCCCTCCTGCTATTTTATCTGATTAGCCTGTACTGAAAATGATTGATAGAACGATTGTCCACACTTGTAGGATTTGCTTTTGAAAGGTTCTGGACAACTTGAATATATCAAACAGTCCATCTGATGTGTCAGGTATTGGGTGTCACATTCTTCTCTGTCTTTAGAAATCTTTTGTGTCATTCTTACAAACTAGCACATGGCTTGCAGTGTTCCCTATACACCTCAGTTAATGTACAAGGAAACTACTGCTGTTTTGTTCAGCTATGCAGAAAATTTAAAGCTAAAAGCTTGCTCAACTTTCAAGCTAATTATTTTCCAACACTTTAGCAAGAACACACGCACTTCATCCATTAGCTAGCAATGAATTGAAGCCATCACTCATTGTAAACTCACAGCAATCATACATGAATACCCAATCTTTTGTTCTTTTAAGCACAGCCTCATTTTGTAATAGCCATACCTCACACTCAATCAGTGATTGAAAAGGAAAATAAACCTGAGTCAAGGCAAACATTTTCTCTTTAAAATGTGTTTTTACAACATTGGAACAAAACTCTTTGTTTGGCCATTCAAACAATTTAGAGCTCCTTATTCTGTAATAGAAAGTATGTGTCCCCTCTGTTGTTTATTTGTTCCAAACAAAAATGCAAAATAGAAATGATGACTTGAATTAAAGAAATAGTCTATAATTTCAGCCCCTGAAAACAGATCATTGTGTATTTTGAAATCCACTAGCAACAATGTTTAAAAAGGATAGATAGACCACAGTTCAATTTGGGCTTTTACAGGCTATAAAAAAGCAGCTAAAGAGAAGATATGTGCATACAAATAATCTCCTGCAACGCTTTAAAACCTTGTTAAAATCAAGTTGTGTAGAATAATGGCCTATTATGAATATCAAGGTTGTGCTATGAAGGGAGAAATATTTCAGATACTCTCCAGCAGACAATGTCAATGCTTCTCCAGCGTCGACTCCAACGATTACCAGCAGTATAGCAAATGTGTTTCAATATCCCCCCAGTGTGCATTGTTTCTTCCTGATAGTGGATTTCCTCATTAAAATTAAAGCACTTGAAATTAAATCTGTCTATAGGCTTTCCTCTCAGGATTTCTCTTTTGTTCCTTCTAGATGATTCCGTCCTCGTCCTAGCTTCTTCTCTGTTTTCTGTCAAAGCGTCTTTCCTCTCTCCCTCATCCGTCTGCTCTAACAGTATCAATTCATCAGCCTCACTCTCCTCTACATCTGCTCTCTCAGCATCCAGGGTTTTCCATCATCCCGTTCTCCAACATTATGCCTCACTCTGCGGTCTCATTATTGTCTCTGAAACGGAGCCAGTTTCTCCTGACAGCGTTAAACGTCTCCCATGATTCTTCGTGTTGGACCCTCTCAGACAGCCAGCTGCCATTTTTCTCATTTTATAACAGATAGAGCATCTCATATTCCCTTGTTTCTGAGTTTTAACCTCCACATGGATCACATTTTCTCATTTCTACCTTTTCTGTCTGACTGTACAGAAGCGGTACATCACGTCACGGTCAGCATTAATGCATCCCACTCAATGCTGGTTTGTGGCGAGACCTGGGGGACGGACCCACGCTTCAGCTGGCTCCATGAGAGAGTCGCCATCACTCAGTCCGTGGGGACGGTTTCAAAGGATGGGACAGTACTGTCTGTGACCATGAAGCCCTTCTGTGGACACTTCACCTGTACGGTCAGCAACAAGTTGAGCCACAGCTCTGCCACCTACACGGCGGGTAAATGATCATCCATAGATCCATATCTATTTTCCCTTTTTACACCTACAAATAATTTTAAGGCTCTGTTCTTCAGGATGTTTTTTTTAGGAATACAGATTTGTATTGACAGTAAATGCATAAATTGAACTCAGGGGTCATCCACATGGATGGGGATCCCTCTTGAAAATGGGATGTCACATCTCAAGAGGCCTTTAATACATTTATGCTTAACAGAGACAAATATATAATGGATGCACTTGTGGTCTGGGCACCCATGAGTTCGTCACTACCATAAATTCTTATTTTCATTAAGAATATAATCGATTACACTCCTATAACATGATTACCACAACCATTCAGACATGAGGAACCTCCTGAAAACAAGATGTAGCATCTCAAGAGGCTAACCTCTAATAAATCAGATGACAGGTCTATGGTTCATGGATCTGTCACTAACTTTAGCTCTTACTTTAGTCCACTTGTCTCCTCTTACCTCCCTTCCTTCCCCCACACACCCAACACAGCATCGTGTGGATTTGCTGTTCATCATGAGACTGGGATCCACATTCAAGATTTGCTGCTGCTTAACAGAAGGTTTTTTTTCTTTTTCGTGATGGAGGGATTCATGATTGGCTATATGGATTCATGTTGGGTGTTGGATGCATATATTTGTATATATGTGTATGTGTATTTTTATATGTATATATGCATAATCAATGCATATATGTGTATCCATAAAATGAAGAGCTTTATGCTCTATTGTGAAGTGTTTTGAGATAACACTTGTTATGAATTGGCACTATACAAATAAAGAGAGATTGATTGATTGATGGACATGGAGACAAATTCAGGCAATCAGCATAACTTTTCATCCATCCACACGGACACACCCAAAAAATCTGAAAACACAATCCTTGTGTTACTGTGTGTACAACAAATACAAATAGTTTCAGAAACCATGACTTTAAAGCACCACCTCTCCTTTAAACCATATGTGCAAACCCTGTCAACAAAACAATGGTGGAATACCATGTTGTGTTTGTACTGCAGAGACTACTGAGCTTGTTATAGCTTAAAGAGCAAAATCTTCTGCTTCTCTATGACCACGGAGAGCAACAAGAGGACACAGAGAAGATTCTATGCTGACATTTGTTCACATTTCTCATGATGTATGTACACAGCCCATGTCTTCTCTGGATTTGGTGCACATCTGCAGCAGCTTTACGGCTCCACTTACAGGCCTGACATATATACTACAGTGTTTTGGTGTGGATAGACTCTTCTTTTTTTAAACAATGTTGTCTTTACAGAGAACTTTTTCACTACCAATATGTTTTATCTCCGTGTGGATAAGATCTCAGGAATCCACACCTAAAGGAACACTCAGATATTTTTGTTGTTTTTATGTCTTGCCTCATCCCGAGTCCAAGATCGGCTGGTAGACTGCATTCTTCCGACTGTGCATTCAGTAACAAGCAAGACACAGTCAAGTTCGACCACAGCTAGTAAGCTTAGGTAAAACACTGGAAGTCAACCCGGAAGTGTTAGCCTGCCTCTGCCTGCAGTCATCAGATAAACTCTTTCTTAACCCTTTATGTTACGTCATCTTCTGCTATCACTGTGTTATCTTCTTCTACTCCTAAACAGACACGTTTATTTACTTTTTTCACAAGAGATGTAAAGTTCTCAAACAAGTTGAGTCTTTTGAGCAGCTCTTTTAAGGAATAATGAGAACCGATTGTCAGTTGTGAGTGAGCCATACATTTGCGAGCCATTATTAAATGCAAATTGCCTGCATATTTAAGAAACAAATAACTCAATCACAACTGCATCAGTTCTCATTGTTTTTAAAAGAGCTGTTTAAAAGACTCTACCTGTTCACGAACGTCATATCTCTCACAAAACCATAGCAGAAGTAGATAAACAAAACACAGCCTCTGTTTAGGAGTAGAAGAAGAAAATACAATGTCATACCTAAGTCACACATTCCCGTTTCTCATGGCGATTGTGCACGACTGTAAACGATTGAGGAGGCTGGTGTGATCGCTATGATCCGGGATGAAATGACTGTCTCACTCCCTGATACACCCCGTAAATACACCGTCAGTTGAGCTTCTATAGCGCTTCGGGGGTGTTCGTCCCGCTCCAGTTAGGTTAATACAGCGATATGACGAGGATTCCTTGAATTTTCATCCCGCTGACTCGACGTAAGCCCCGACTGAGCCCCGTCGCTTGCGCCATCTTGAACGGGACACAGTCGGGGCACAAACGGATACATCCTTGTCAGTCATCCTCATAAAGCTTTCAGGATTGAGCCACGATCAGCCTGACTGAGCTCCGTACATGCCACACTAATACCGTTCGCATTAGGACTGCATCAGGCTTCCATCCTGTGACACTGAGAGCGGCGATTCTCCACGACAGTTTTGAACAGTTCAAACCTGTCGGGACCCTTCCACATTCCCCGCCGTTCATCCAAGACTATACAATGCTGATCCAGACCAAGTAGCGCATGCACCACGACCAAAGCACGTTTTATCAGGATTATGACAACAGTGCACAATCGCCATGAGAAACAGGAACGTGTGACTGGGGCTTTAGTAGAGTATGACATAACATAAAGGGGTAAAAATGTGTCACAACAAGCACACAGGACTGTTTAGAGCTGCTGAGGAGATTATCTGATGACTGCAGGCAGAGGCAGGCTAAAAGTACCACTGGACTCCCAGCGTTCGAGTTATGCCAAGTAGTAGCAGGCGAGCTCTGCCTGTCTCTTCCTCATTTCTGGACTCACAGTTGAGAGAATGGAGTCTACCTGCTTATCATGGACTCGGGAGTGAGGTAAGACATGAAAACAACAAAAATGTTGTAGTGTTCCTAAAATAAATTAACAAAGTGTTCATGTTAATATACCATTGAATCCACTAGGGTCATTGCTAACTTTGCACAGCAGCTGAATCAAGCTGATTAACTGTCTGTTATCAAACTCTAATCTACAATGGCCTAATCAGCGTCTTTTACAGCAGGGAGAGGAATGAGCTACAAGCAAGACAACAGCAAGAAGTGACTGTAATTAGAGATTGGCAAAGACGCTTCAGTAGCATTTTTATTAGATCTGAACCACAGTTTTTTTGTAAATAAAGATCTGATTGAGCTGGAATAAATGTGACTGCTGAAACAATTATCCAATCACCTGCTTGATTTACTTTTGAACAGTTCTGTTCATTACCAAATACTTAATTTTGGGTATTTCCCAGATGGACTAGTGTGATATAGTGAAAGGTTCGTCTGCTGTGACAGGTTAGGTCACTGTTATTTTGACTTAATTAAATCCCCGGAGCCTTTTTTTTCTTTACATAAGCATTAATATTTTTTAAATACAGTGGTGCCTCATTACTTCTTACTTAAATTGTTGTTTCATTTTATTGTCTCAGGTTTCCAGAAATCTAATTATCTTACACCTTTTGCCTGTCTTGAGCCACGTCCTGCCTGCTCTTTGCTCTGTGTATCATATCTCCTCTGGTGTTTCTGTGATGAAGGATTTTCTATGCTGCAATCAATAAATCACTTCTACCACTACTGCTACTGCTACTGCTGCTAAACAGGCGAGACAAATGCAATTCTCGTACCTGTCAAAAGGTCTGATGATCCAAGACGGGTATTGTAGGTGTCCTCTTGTTGGCTCCTGTCGTCTTTCTCAGTTCAGTGCCTGCACCTTCATATTTAGGAGTTTTAGGGCATGACTTGAGTGTGTTTAATCATCATTGTTGGTTTTTTTTTGGTTTGTTTTGACAGCACCTTGTGGGACAGAGGTCAGAGGGACAACAGCAGCTGTGGTGTGTCTCGTTCTCCTGCTGCTGGTCGGAGCGGTGCTGGCCTTTCTGTTCTGGAGGTAACACGAGAAACTGTGCCGCTCTTATTCTAGGAAATAGTCTCACTACATAGCCATACAATTACTGGCCACTTTATTAGTCACCTGCTCAACAACTTGTTGACGCAAATACAAGTAGTTTTTCATCCAATTAAATGGGAGCAACTCAGTGCACTCGAGACAACTTGCTAAGCACCAAACCAGGTATCAAAATGGGGAAGAAAGATGATTTAAGAGGCTTTGAATGGGTATGATTTGAGTAATTAAGAAACTGATAGTGTACAGGTAGTTTCTGCAGGGTTTAAAGAGAATGGTCCAATGAAAGAGGAAATATCCAGTGACTTGGGAATGACTTGTTGGAGCCAGAGGTCAGATAATGGCTAGAGTGGTTTGATATGATAGAAAGGCAACAGAACTCAAATAACCACTTGTAAAACCAATGTATGCAGGAGACTGTTTGTAAATGCACAAAATGACAAATGTTGAAGCACACTGGCAACAGCAGTAAAAGACCACACAAGGTGCCGCTCTTATTAGCTAAGAACTGGAAACAGGAAGGTTGGAAAAATGTTGGTTGGTGGACAGGTTTTTATTTCTGGGTCTGAATTTGGCATCAGTATTGTGAAAACATGGATCCAGGCTACCCTGCATCAACCATTGGGGATGTTGGGGGTTGTAATGGCATGATAGATATTTCTCTGCACACTTTGAGTCCTTTAGCATGAACTTAGCATTGTTGAAGCACCTCAGCTTACCTGAGTATTGCTTTTAAACATAACCATCCAACAGTATAACTATCTTTTGATGGCCACTCTCAGTGAGATAACTTGTTATTATATCTTGAAGCTCTAATTAAAACAATCTTCATGCCAACTTGTCTCTGCTGTCTGATCTAAACTGGACTCTTGGTTTCTTTCCAGGAAACACAGGCACAATAACAGAGGAGAGAGGCTGCAGGAACATTTGGACGACACTATCTGAAAGACGACTGAAGACGCACGTCTCTTACTCAAAGGTCTCAAGGAGGAGAATGGGAAATGGACGAGGCTGTGAGGGAGGGACTTCCTATCCTGTGAGCAGTATGACCTTGAGCTGCACTGAACAATGTGAAGAGTGAACTGCTCACAGGCTAATGCCCAAAATATCATACAATGGATATTTAGCTTGAAAAGTCAACTTTGTCTTTCTGCCTCCTGCTGGACTGCAGCTGTTACAGTATACTGACTTAAAGCCTCTGGAAGCAACAACATGAAACTGTAAAATGCATCTACTGTGTATCAAAGCTACTGGATCATCAGTACAAAGGGCAGTTTTGTCTTAACATATGCAACAGGAGCTGAATTTAAAAAGAGATGATAAAAGAAATAAACAAGTGCTTTGTGCTGATTATTATATTTGAACATATTATTTAGATGTTTTTCAACTTTTATCTACTGTTTCTTAGCATATACAAGTGAGATCAGTCCCAGTCTTTCAACCACCAGGGGCATTTATGTATCTTCTGGGATGTTCATGCTTTTCTTTGCTGGTTTTGCCTCCAATAAACAATATTCCCATAGCTGAGTATCAGCTTATGATAACTGACTGGTGGATTTTCTGTAAAACAGATTAAATACGAAGCCGCTACTTTGAAAATGGTTGGATCACAGTGTTGTGAATCTTGCACAGGAGGTGGATCTGCCTGATATAATATAATGTCTGTAATCAGGCAGATCCAGTTTGCCAAGCTCGATAATTGTGAGCAGCCTAAAGTGGCCCGGCTACCTAGATTCTGTTAGATCAGGAAAAGGAAGGACAAGGACATTGTGTGACACTTAATTGTCTGATGGTTCATGATCGGATAAATATATATGACCTATTTTAATATTTTCCACCAAGGACAGATCTTTAGCAAACATAAAAAAAATAGTCAAGTCTCGAGTAGTTTCCTGTAACTGGGGAAAAATATGTATAATTGCGTTTAGTTGGGTTAAAGGTTCGCCATACATCGGCAATGCCCATATCTTTTTCAAAAGCTCTCATCAGACGTGCATCCTTTAGGGCTTTATGTTTAACTTTAATTTGAGAATCAAGTTTTTTATTCATCAATAAATTAAGGTCACCTCCTAGGACAGTTATTCCTTTATTCTGTACCGTTATTAAATCCAAATTAAATTGTCATTTAAATTTGCAAATGACAATAAAGACCAGTGATGAAAGACCCAGCAGTATTTGGAGATTTAATAATTCCCTCCTGCTAGAAAATGAGTTTAAAACAAAGATGAGATAAATATTACAAGAGTATGTAAAGAATAATGATATAGAAGAAATAAATCCAGTAACAGTATGGGAAGGGCCCAAGGTAGTTCTAAGGGGTGAAATAATAGCTTATGCTTCCTATAGGAAAAAACAACATGAAATTAAAAGGCAATCCCTTGAAAAGAAAATTAAGGACCTAGAAAGAGTGCATAAACCAGCAGGGGAAACACTGGCTCTAGAAAATCTCAAGGTAGCTAAAGAGTGTATGAATGAATTTTTAAATATTGAGATAGAAAAATCATTAGCCATCACTCGACAAAATTCATATGATGGACGACCCAGAGCAGCAAAAATCTTAGCATATAAACTTAAAAAACAACAAAAGAATTCATTAGTGGTTCAGCTTTACGACAAAAGTTCAAATACATTTCTGAAGAGTCGAAAGGATATAGCAAATCAGTTTGCAAATTATTGCCAGGATCTCTATGATACATCTCAAAATAATGTGGAGGAAGGGAAATTAAAGCAATTTTTTCAGAAGATTGATTTACCTAAAATCACAGATGAGCAGAATAAAAGCCTTACAAAGGCAGTTACAGAAAATGACATTTATAAACAGATTAAGAAACTTAAAGCCAACAAGTCACCAGGAAGTGATGGCCATACAAACGAGCTTTATAAAGAATTCCAGCATGAATTAGTTCCACTCTTTGGCAAAGCATATAACTGAGCATTAGAGAATGAAGTTTGGGGAGATACATGGAACTGTGCTATCATTACAGTGGTCCATAAGCCAGGTAAGAACCCAAAAGTCTGTTCATCCTACAGACCTATTAGTTTGTTAAACACAGATCATAAACTCTTAACTTCAATAATATCCACTAGATTAGAGAATATTATACCAAACCTTATAAATACAGATCAGTCTGGGTTTATTGGCCAAAGACAGTTAAGTGATAATGTGAGGCGAACATTGAACAATGTGGAAGTTGCCCAGAAACAGAACCTTCCTGTTGGCCTCTTTACATTAGATGCAGAGAAGGCTTTTGATAAAGCGCTGTGGCCTTACTTGTTTGAAACTCTTCACAACTTTGGTTTTTGTTCTACATTTATTAATTGGATGAAAGCTATGTACAAACAACCAAATGCCAGAGTTAGAGTTAATGGTTTAATGTCTAATACTTTCAGGATTTCGAAAGGTACCAGACAGGGAGATCCACTGTCCCCTTTAATTTTTGTCCTTTGCATTGAACCTCTTGCAGAATACATTAGGGCTAAAAAAGAAATAGAAGGCATATATTTAGCAGGGGAAATTCATAAATTAGCAATGTATGCAGACGATATTTTGATTTATTTGCAGGAACCTGGAAAATCAATTGAAATATTAATGAAAGCAATTGAAGATTTTGGTTTAATTTCAGGTTATACGTTAAATGTAAATAAGTCAGAGGTCATGTTAATGGGCTGTAAAGTCAGTCAGGATATCAAAAAAAAATATTCATTTCATTGGGATGTAGAAAAGATTAGATACTCGGGGATTAATATCACAAAGAACTTGGATGACCTTTTTTCAAAACATTTTGGAGAATTACTCTGTCAAGTCAAGCAGGACCTAAACAGGTGGACTATAACCCCATTCTCTCTATGGGAAAGAATTAAAATAATTCAGATGAATATTCTGCCAAGATTTCTCTTCTTTTTTAACACTTTACCAATTTACATTCCTCCTAAGCTGTTCAAACAATGGGACTCCATCCTTAATAAGTTTATATGGAGTGGAAGGAAACCAAGATTAAAAATGAAATTCCTCAAATTATCAAAAGAGATGGGTGGGCTTGACTTACCAGATCTACACACTTACTATCAAGCTGCACAAATGAGAAACATCTTAGGCCCTCCTCACACGAGGACAGCACCATATTGTCTTGGCGTCGGCATCAAAACATGGATCGCTGTTTACACATCGTATTGTAGATAGGCTTGTGTATTTACTTGAGAACGCAAAATCCACGCCTGGACGTACCTGTGGGTTTCCACGCATGCTCCTAACCCATATTGCATGCTGGGTAATGTAGTTCTTGGGTTATTACACTCGTAACATCACAGTTGTGCTCCGAGGTGGATTCAACGTCAACAAGTGCTCATGCGTGCGTAACATGCTGCGTCTCTTGCTGTTGTTGCTGTAGCTGGTGTTGTTGCTGTTCTGTGAGCAAATGTTGGTGTAAAAGTCGTGGCAATATTTACAGCTGCTGCCACCATAGTTGTTGTTGGTGTGTGTGTGACAGCGTGAGTTGGGGGGCGGGGAGGAAGACAGGTGCTATGAGGTCACCGTCTTTTCCGGACTTATCTGTTTATACCAACTACGGCATGAAGACGAATACGCAGATATCCACTTGCAAACCCGTTTTCAAAAAAGATGCGGAGTCATGGACAAATACGCGTCTCCATGTGTCAATATCACCAGATCGATAGTTTATTTCACCAGAGTCTAACAAATTCGTACTCGTGTAAAGCCAACCTTAGTGTGGATGCAAAAGAGCGCCCATATTAAATGGAGAGAGTTAGAATTAAACTGTGGAAATATACTGCTAACGGTTTTGCCTTTCATGAAATATAAAAGCTCACTTGTTAAAAACGTAAACAATAGATGGGTACTTGCCACTCTCAAGGTCTGGAGGGAAGTCTGTCAGAAGCATAAGATAAAGGATGATATAATCCTCTTAAAAGAAATAAGTTATGATCCAGACTTCTCTTCAAACAAAGTTGATCAGACATTTGCAAACTGGGCTTCTAAGGGTTTGTGTATTTATGGACAACTGTTTGGAGAAAAAGAAATGAAATCATTTGAACAGCTGTTGACTGAATTTTTTTTACCCAACTTGCATCTATTTAGATACTTCCAAGTGAGAAGTTTTATATTTGATTTGTTAAAAAGGAAATCCAATGAAGGAATAAATCCCCTAATCAAATATGCTTAAGATATATGACCGTGGACTTGAGAAAAGAGTTCTAACTAATGTGGTTAAAATATTTAAATTCAGCAATTGTCAAGATCAGCAAACATGTGTCAAAATTAAGAATAAATGGGAAAATGAACTTTCGTGCACTATATCTCCAATAGACTGGGGGAAAATGTGTAAAAACATTCATTATACAACCAACTCAATGTACTGGAGAGAGTATGTGTGGAAAGTCTTGATGAGATATTTTAAGACGCCCCAAATTCAAAGTAAATACAAAGACAATATTACATCAATCTGTTGGAGGGAATGTGGGGAACCAATTGCTAATCACAGTCATGTATTCTGGTCATGTAAAGTTATTAGGGAATTTTGGGAAAATACCTTCAAGAAATTTCAAATATTTTGTGTATATCATTGAATTTTTGCCCACATTCTTTACTTCTAGGGAAAGTACCAGAAGAGGTTCATGAGACGGACTCCCATTTATTTTTAATTCTAAGAGCAGCAATAATGAAGCAAATTACAAGACACTGGTTGAAAAATGACAGTTTAGTAAGAGCAAAATGGAAGGATCTTGTAAATGAAATCTATGAAATGGAAAGAATGACAATGAAAATCAGAAATCAACTCCATGTTTTTGAGAAAAGGTGGAAAAATGGGAGAGATTCAAAATACCCAGCACGTCAAATGATACACTGTGATGGACAAAGATGCTTCTGCTTTCTAAATGGCCGGGCTGGGCCTGGTTGGAATGGGTTTCTCTCAGGCATTTTGGTCTGTTCTTTTATTTACTTTTTTGTTGATGAGAGGGTCAGCTGACTGGATATGGGTTTTTATTCATGTGCGCTTGTACTTGTTTGATTGTTGTCTGGCTTCCATCAGGGGAAGATGAGGGTATGTGGATGAAGGCTATAATGAGGATAGTCAACAAAATTATCATTGCTCAAAAGCTATGCTGGGCTCAGTGTTGAGACCTATTTTGTGAGGCAACAAAGGACCATGTTATTTTATAGGAGGTCACACTGATTAAATTTGGCTTGCTATTTGTTCTATCTATGGCGCCAACTGCTGGAGATCTTCTATATTTGTCGAAAACAACATAAACGACTTTACTTCACAACAACGTAGAGGCCCCAGGTGATGGATGCTGCTTCATGTTTGCAGTCCTCATCCAATACTCATTGAAGAAGTCCTGGATGAGTCTGCGTGAAAAATCAGTTAGTATAATGTCAAAATGAACCTGTTTAATATTGATCATCAAATGATTACAAATATACCACAGGCCTGTTGTGGGTCTTACCCTATTTTATCATTATTTATAAATGTATATATTTTTTGTCCTATTTTTGTTTTGTTGTATTATTATTGTTATTATTATTTTTTTGTTTATTTTTATTTTATTCTAATTTTTCCTTTTTTCTCCTTGTTGTTTCGTATATTCGGTAAAACTAAAGTGGATGTACTATTTGTAAGATTTTTGTTTGAAAAATGAAAATAAAAAATAATAAAAAAAAAAATAATAATTGTCTGATGGTTGTTTGTAAAAATCATGCAATTTAACAGAAATTTGTTTGCAGAAATGTACTCATAATTTTATGTTTTGACAATCAGAAGTGGCTAGAAGTCAATCATGAAGTCTTTAGCCTGTGCATACTGTTTTGTTACTTAGGATTTAGATCTTTAGAGACTTTGTTATGGCTTTGTATGAGCTGCACTTTGTATTGTACTGTACTGCTTTTTAATAAAATATCTGCACTTTTGCAGTTTATATACTGTATTTTTTTTTACTTGTAAATCAAAAAGAGTTATTACACTTCAAATTTCCAGATAAATCTATTAAATGATTCATTCAACTTGGTTTATATTTACTTTATTTACTTATTTTTTTGTTTTATATCAAGTTTTTAATGATATAGAGATGAACTCTTACACCACATATATGACAACATCGTCTTTTTTCATATAGTCAATTGTAACTGTTGCACCAAAACCTTGTACCTCAAAAAATTTGCTATCAGTCTCAAGAGACAGAAAAAACTCAGAATGGATAAATACTCTTTGCCATATTCTCTAGCAGTTTTATACTTTTAATTGGATAAGATTAAGTGCACTCACTGGTGAGCCTAAAGTAAGTCCAGCTGTACCTTGGAAATACGTCACCATAACTCATTTTTTCTCCCCTTTTTTTCGTCTCTTCTGAATGTTAAACCAACACTATGTAGTTTTTCAAACATAATATAGTCCTTAGATATTCATCGCCATGGTTCAGCACTTTACAATAAGTTGAATGACACCTCTGTCGTGTTCTGAAGTGGTCTGTATTGCTTTCACTGGCGCTATGTAACTCTGGGGTGGATGGTGGGAACCCTGCCACACTAAAAACTACACGTTTGGACTGCTTTACAGCATAGGCTACGTCACTTCCCCCGATTCCCGATTTGTTTAAAACACGGAAGTGTCGGCGAAAGCCAAATGCAGAGCTGTAGTCATGGCGGAGGCAGCAAAGAACGCAAGAAAAAGAAAAGTTTATTTTGAGGATACGGAACAAAGAAAGCGAGAGAAAAACAAGCTGAATGCTCGGACCAGAATAAACATCGGTTCGGTTTATTCCACACTCGCTGGCGTGAAATAAAAGACGAGGAGGGATGTCCTACCGATGTCGACTTGGCCCTGTTATTGCTGGACTTGTAAGTACTTGTTGATTGTTTACCATCTGTTTACAGTATTCGTGAGAACGTACCAGTATGTAGTTTTGTTTAGACCTATTTCAAGTGTGTGATATCGCCAACTGGTGGTTGTCTTTACTTTTATTCACTTTATCGCTTCAATAGGACGGGGGCAACTTCACGGTAATAAAACCAAGCTGAACTTAGCGATTTTGAACATCATCATTTAGTCAAAAATAAATACATTACCTCGTCGCTATCCATCCTGCAAACAGCCGCTGAAGACAGAAGAATACTTTTTAGCGAAGTCCTGGCTTTTGTGATTCGCCTACAAAACAAATGCACGCGACCGGCAGATCTGTACCTTTACGACAGTATGCACACGCTAGCGCTCATGGGTAGTTGTGTTCTCGTTCCGGTCGAGCGAGAATCTTTTGTAGTGCTGCTTTAAGGGAAGTCAATACAACTATTTCATGGATAATAATGATTTAAAAACAATAAATGAAGGATGTACATAATTTGAACTTCTTTCAAGAGTAATTCTTCTTTGGGGCCCCGTAATTATTTTGGTAACTGCAGGTTCTTAGGTGCAGGTTACACGTTGCTTGCTTAATGTTTTGTAGCTTTTTCCCCTCTGGTTTCAGCTTGCATTGGTCCAACTTCAGACTACATTCAAGTTGAATAATTCATGCATTATAATATGACTTTATGTCTTTAAAAAGGACTATTTCTTATTTTATGCCTCCACTCTGTGCTTTACCAGGTCACCCTGGCACAGGTCATGGTCGTTGATTTTGTTGTTGTTGTTTTTTTGTATAATACTGTTTTTCATGTATAATACCACCAAATATTCTACTTTTGGGATGCCATTCATTTCTAGCAGTGTTTTTAGTATCAAGGTCATCTTGACCTTAAAAAACACATTCTGCATGATCAAGTTTAGTTTCCTCTAAGTGTGTTGAGTGTGTGAGGCAAAAGTCCACAGCATCAGGATTCTCCCTCTACCTCACTGTCTGCACCAGAATCTGCCAAAAACATCTCATTCCCCAGTCCCCTTCCATAGGTCTACCAGTGTTATGTCCTACCACTGTTTTGTCATCAGTGTAAAACCATTGGCTCACAGTAGCAAGCCCACTGCAGGGAGCTGACGATAAAATGTTAGATTACGTAGAGGTCAGAGATCAAGGTCACCTGGTCTCATGGACATGCTTTATTACCTCTGCCAAGGAGGTTAAGTTTGTTTGTTTATTCGTTTGTTTGCAAGATTACGCAAAACTATTGGACAGATTTTGCGGCCATTTTCAGGAGATGTAATGGCCCAGTTTAAAAATGATCAGATTTCTGTGGTCATCCGGATAACTAGCAAACAACCACTTTTGATGATAGCTAAGGACTAGAAACATGATTCCGAGTGCAAGGTGTGGGTTTTCACGGTCATCAATCGTATTATGATGGCAGCTTTATTGTGGAAATACTGCTTAGATGTACCGGCAATATATGAACCCCCTTGGCAGAGGTTTGCGTTCATCGAGCGCTTTCTAGGTGTCAATATGATGCCTCCAGAATGCTCATCTACATTGAAAATTTGCATAGATATTCACTGAGACTCAAAACTAAGGGCAATATATTTGTGTGCACAGGGGTCAGGTCTTGATAATAGATCTTTTAAGAAAACATGAACCGCACAGAAATCGCACAACCACAAAATCTACCTCAACACTTTTCAATCCACTGCTGTTCATTTGTGCATCTCACATATATCCACCAAGAAGTAGGTCTGATTTTCTCTTGTCTCTTGTTCATGGCTTTAACTATGACACTGCAGATTATGTGAGGCCATAAACACTCAGTGCAATCAACAGCATCAGCATTAACTTTCACTGTCCTCCCATCACTCCACGTAAGAAATAAACCCTCTAACCCCGAGCAGCTTTACAGTTTCTCTGCAGAGTTAAACTGCACCACATGGGGGAAGTGAGGCCAGAGGAGCCAGGGGCCAGACGCAGGACAAATCAAATCACCTGTGAGGGAGGAGAAACCAAATGAACATCTGCCGTGGAAGTAAAGGTGTGCCTCTGGGAGTTAATGCCAAAGTCTACTTTCTATGCCAATAATTTGAAATATGTCAAAGAGAAGCCGCTCCATTTGCAGCAACAAAAGTCATCAAAATCACCAGGAAAGTAGATACTGCTTAAAGCTCCCTGAGGTTTTACCCCGAGGTGGAAAAGACAATGATGAAATATTATGAAAATGGGATGAGAAATGTAGAGTGATATGTGATGAATACAGATCACTCGGTGCTTAAATAAGACTGCTGCTAAGTTAAAACGTGCACTGGTTCTGGGTTAAACAATTTTGTCCTTAGAAAATGTTAAAATATACGAAGAACTCTCTGAAGATGACAATGCGAGCTTCAGACGAGGAAGGATAATTTCTCAAATGGCTCCCTCTCCCAGACTGGTGTCAAAATCCCCACATCGTTAGCCCACTAGCAGCACTCCTATTGTACCTCAGTGCTCAGCTGCATTCATGTGTCCCCCGTCAGACTACAGAGTAGGTGGAGGTGCAGGAGAGGTCCATCAATCATGTGAAGCTAGACCTGCAAGCTGCAGAGCTCTCACTAAGACCGGTGCACTAGAAGGGAGATGCATGTGAGGGGATTAGGGCCACTGAAAAAATGGAAGTTGAATAATTTAAATCTTATTTACAGACTTAAAAAAGTCTACTTCTAAAAATGTTGGCCCAAAGCAAAGATGAAAATCAAACCCTAATCCTCAAAGGAAATCAATATCATTGGCCTTTTTGCTTAGCAATTTCCTCATCAATTTCTTCCATCTTTCTTTTTCTGCATGTTTTGCAAATCAGAGATGTCATGCTCCCATCGAGGCAGACAGTAGAAATGATAACAAAGCATTTAAAAAATCATCACACACAGGAAGGGAAATGTGGCCAAGTTTTGGTCCAAACGCAGCTTACAGCAAACCTCTCAGTAAGTGGAAATAGCAGCAGTTTGCAGAAGCATTTATGCAGTACAGCACTGAATATCAGGAGTGCGGTAGGTTTGACATTGTTGCTGCGAAAAAACTATGTAGCAGCAATCAATAAAGGAACCTTTAGAGAGCAGCATCAGTAAGAAGAATTGTTAATGGCATTCCCCTCCCTACCACTAAGCCTCCCAGCAAACAGCAACTTCACACCTGTCTCAAAGTCAAATCAGCCATGCTGCTCATTATTCAGTTTTATTCAAAACTCTCACCCAAACAAGACAGTGATGCAGTACTGATATCTAAAGCAGGAATGAATTTGCATTCTGGCACTTCCAGTTCCCCATGTCAAAGTCTGTGGGATGTTGGAGAGGGCAAAGTCTGTGGGGTGTATGGTAGACACACCAGCCTGGTGGGTTTAAACAGTTATGTCATAAAAAATAATTTAGAAATACACCTGGCATTACCCCACTTTTGTATTTTTAAAGGGATCTCACTTTTAAATGAATACAGAGCTACAGAGCTGTCAGAGATGTTAAATGTCATCATTTTGATTGTCTTTAAGCAACATTATTACACAAACATTACAGCCACAAGCACTGACAGGAGAAAAGTCTCTTACAGAGGCAGAGAGAGCATGTGAAGTCTGAATCTAAGCAGCAACCTCTCTGATAGTCGTCCATGTTGCAGCTCCATAGTAGCCCGACATTGCTTTTTTTTTTTTTTTAAGTTTTGTCAATTTTCATTTTTGCTTCAAAATTGAGAAAAGTAGTGTTCAATTGTTAAGTTTAACTTAAAAAGCTCATATTTTGCCACAACCATTATTCATATTAGGCCGTGTTTACATGGCGCCAAAAACGGTCAAATCCGATAAGTTTTCATTGTGTTTTGGCCTTGCGTCTACATGGAAACTCGTTGAAAACGGAAACTTTTGAAAACGGGCTCCAGAGTGGAAAGATTTGAATCTGCTCTCCATGCAGCTCCGTGTAAACCCGTATCAGAGCGTTTCAGGGTGAAACGCTGATGTCACCGCATGCGCAGTACTCCTTCAGATGAAAGCTGCGTGCACATACCAGGAACAACAACAGCTTCGGCCGTCCGCCGAGTAACGTGTGAGCCTCTTACCGTGCTCGGTTTGTTACTCAGACAAAACTATCAAGACAGATTTGTTGTCCAAACTGATCTGTTGTCCAGAAAAGAAACTCCTGCGTCTCTGCGTGTCTATTCGCCATTGTTGTTTGTGAAAGTTTTTCTTCATCGTTCGTGTGTTGTAGCAGCACTGCCTCTCTGCAGACCTACACCGTCACCTACTGAACCGGCATACACACTACAGTGGATTAACTCATCTCCGAGCGTCATCGTCTGAACGCAGAAGAATTCTAAAACACAAAGGACAAATCTTTGCGTCTTTAAGTCAGGAGTTTCCATGTAAACATAGCCTTAATTTCTGAAGACTGCTTGGGCATGTTCCCAATCACTGATGTCCAAAAAACCCTTCTGGATACTCAGTGAACCTGATCTAGCTGTATTCTCTGCCTGTTTGGGATGCTCTGTTAGATTGATGACTCTTCTCCCTACATGGGCCCAGTCTGCTAATTAGTTGACTCACCTACTCTGTGGTAATTGATCAGTTCAGCGCTGTTCTACACCATTTTTCAACAGCTCTGCATTCATCCTAAAGTCTTTGTTCGGCACAGGGCTTTGTTTCCTGAGTCTGTGGGCTTAAAATGACAGTAGGTTGTCACACCGGTAGGTTAAGGGAGGAGAAAAAGCCACTGTTAGCAGCTCCTGGTGTTACAGAGACGGGGAGAGGGAGAAGTCATAAGACCACATTATGTCTTGTATAAAACTGCAAAAACTAATTGATACCATTGATTATTATTGATATTTAGAAGAGTTTTTAACTAATGTGGTTATTGATTTTTGTGTGTGTTGTGTGATTACTTCATTACCTGCCATGACTTGGATCCATTAATGTCACCTATAGATCGTAGAGCAGAGAGTGTTGAGTAGCCCAGTAGCAGCCAGTCAGATCAGGTTTTTTTTATTGTTTGTTTCTCTAACCAAAATTTGGTGGAGTTAAGACATCTATGAGCAATAAAGATCACTGAATATGAAAACACAACTCATGCTCATGAATTAAGAGCCTCAGAGGTGAAGTTGCCACCACAACCGTAACAAACATAGTCTAAGGAGTGAATGATATATGTAAATTAATTTTCTATTAACATTCAAAGGACAAAGTTTCACTAAATAAAGATGTAAAATCCTCAGAAATATCACTTTTCTGTGTTTCATCCCAATCATAAGTAAAGTTTTGTTTTGTATATGAGATGCAGCACCATAAAGACTGAAGTATTTCCCCCACCGTGTTGACATATCTGTCAAAACCCAAACAGAGTGAATAAAAAAATGTGATTGCTGTAGGCAAAACACAGACCAAGCCACCCTGAGTTTGTGTGTGAAAAGCTTCAACAAGCTGAGGATGTTTTTTCCAGGACTGGCTCTTCAAACTGCTGCTGTAAGAATGCTTTCAAACATTAACAGTTTTTTATTGATTTTTAGAATATAAGTTCATGTTGTTTAAACAGCTTAGGGATATTACTGATTTTCAGCTTTCTCTTTCTGAAGAAACAAACAAAAAAAACATACAATTTATCAGTTGTTCACAAAAGTAATCATCAGATGGCTCAATAACTAGATTATCATTAGCTCCAGCCCTGGTCTTGTGCATAGAAGTACTCTATCACATGTGGGGTCATGCCAAACACATTAAAGGGCATATAAAATTCCAGAATGCATAATATTGGCTCTAAAGAAATGAGCTATAGAGTTGAAAACTGACTTGTTTATTTCTGGGGTTAAAATTAATACTTTAATATGAGACTCTAATTCATGCCTTTAACTTTCAGGCAGCCCCCTTGTGGACATAAGAGGAACTGCATGGTTTTGTATTTTCTTTGTATTAAATTACATGGGAATCTACTCGAACCAATCCGGTGAAGAAAGACCAAAACAAAGAATCTGTTAAATTTTTTACTGTATGCCAAAAGCTTTATATTGCCTTTTCTTAGTATCAGCTAGTCTCTAGTGTTGCCAACTCCTCAGCATAGGAAGTAGCTATAGGCCCCCCAAAAGTAGCTAGAAGTCGCCAGATTTTTTTTTTTTTTCAGCAAATCAAACATACACCCCCAGGCTGTGCGTAGGGGGGGACTCCCGCAAAATGTTGAGGCCCCCCCGTCAGTGTAAAAATTAGTTATTTAGCTTAGCCTGCCTACCCATAATCACCTTTCAATTACCGACTAATTGTCAACAGACTGTCGTGTGTCTGTGTGTTTGAGTGAGTGAGAAAAAACAACAAGGAAGCGACAGCTGAGCTGTTCTCAACTCCGCCCCGCCTCCCTCTATCTGCCGCTCTGCCTCTCTCTCTCTCTCTCTCTCTCTCTCTCTCTCTCTCTCTCTCTCTCTCTCTCTCTCTCTGAACAGGGAAAGAGAGAAAACAGCGCTTTTTTAAAAAACTTTTTCTCCCGTGATCTTGGAGCCTCTGACCACCAAAAAAGGCACTAGATTTGGCACCAGTCGCTTTTCTCTAATTTTCTCGCTGGGGGGGTCCAGAAAGTAGCTAAAAATAGCACCAAAATCACTAAGTTGGCAACACCGCTAGTCTCGGCTTTTCCAAAGACAACTGAGCAGAATATAAGCATCATTTTAGTTTTAGATGTTGAAGTATTTGATCTAGCTTACAGGAAGAAAGTCCATGTCATCATGTTAAGAAAGAAATATAGTGTAAAGTTCAGATCAGCCAAAAATACCGTAAGTACTGTCTCGTGTCTATGTATGTCAGGAAATTTCTAGCAACCTTTTTAATGTGTTTCCAGGACATAAAATAAAAAAATAGAATAACAGGGAGGGAGGAGATGTTCTTGTATACTGATTTGTCAAACTTGGTCTGTTCATATGTGGAAAATAAGAGGAGTCGGAGTATGTCTGGTCTTGTCCTTGGACAGAAAAAGAAGAAAAAAGAAGAACTCTTTCAGTCGCTGTCAAGAAAAAAAAACAGGTTGTCAGTTTTGGGTATAGCGGCTCTGACCATCTGTCTGTAGAGAAAAGGTCAAAAATATCGAACATCATTGTTCTCTACGACCCACAAACTGCTCCTCCAAACAGGTTTTTACAACCACATTACCACGTCTGTAAAGGTTCAGACTCGGCAGTGCACTTTTGCTGCCTTCCAGAGATCGGCCTACCAGGCCACATTAAGCAGCACATTATTGTCTATGCTGCTGGTCAGGTTCACTATATGAATTTAGATTTTTGGGTTGGCTTTGTTATTGAGAAAAGGCTGAGTTATACCCCTGTCTTTGTTATTCTTGCCAAACACATTTAAATGTATATATTGATTGCATTATGTAATTTATTTCACATAATCATAGGCACATTGCAGGGACTACCAGGTTCAAGAAAGGCCGACAAAGGCTAACTGCTACAACGTGCTGCCATAATTCATTCAGTCCATGAAAGAGGAAAGGTCTGATGGCTGATCTCTGACAGCTCTGCATTATCACCATCTCAGCCTCCACACACACACACTCACAATACCAGATCAATAGATACAGGCTCTTATTTATGCCGTGCATTGTATTCAGAAGCACTAAAGAGCAGTGAAGTAATCCCCGACACATCCATGAGAAACATCAGCGACCAGTCTTCCCTCTTTTGACCTCAATTATTCAGCGCCTCCCTGCGTACATTCCAGCTGTGTTGCTCTTATCACAGCTCTGTTTCCTCTTTAACTATTGAGTATTCATGCTCATAGAGGAAGAGCCCAGAGAGGGGCTAACAAAGGGAGAATGGGTGGTCTGGTGTGATTAGAAGAAACAAAACAATATGAGGTTTAAAGACGTCGCCGAGAGCTGATTTTATTCCGAAGGCCTCTTTTTATTAGTGCAGCAGCGCTCATGATTCCACTTGGCAGCGTTTTGCTCATCATTTGCACTTATTTACTGCTTTAACTGTGTAAACACTGGTTGTAATAGTTTTATGAGTTTCCACTGGGATTGGAGTGCTACTCTGTCAAACACGAGGGCCTTCTGTAAGGACCCCTGCAAACTGTTATATTAACTGAAATAGTTTTATTTGTTAGGATGAGGGTATTATTTGTTGATGCCATGTTTGTGTAAATCTTGTAAATCAAAATCAGACATCTCTGTCATAACAATGATTTGTAGCTCCTTATCATGTTGTTACATTTTGCTAGCTTCAGTGTTGAGTGCTATGATGTAGATTATGTTTGTCAATTAGCTTAATGATTACAAAGGAGGCTGTGTTTTTGCCAGCATATGTTCTTGTTTCTTTGTTGGCAGGATCAAGCAAAAACTACAGGACAGATTTTGCTGAAATTTTCAGTAGATGTTGTTGATGCCTCAACTTAAAAATGATTAAGTTTTAGTGGTGATCCAGAAAACTGCCATTCGCTAATGACCATTTTTGCTCAGTAACTGTCGAACGAATATTGATATCAACATGATATTGAGGGCTAGGTGTGGGTTTTCAGGGTCAAGGAATCATATTATGATGGTAACTTTATCATAGATTTATTGCTTATGGATATTACAGCAATATGTGACCTACCTCAACAGAGGTTTGCTCTCACTGAGTGGTTTCTAGTTTTATGTGATTTGTGTGTATCCTGCAGATCTAAATCACGCATCTCTGTTATAATGCTGAGGTGTATTTTGGTGATGTATGCTTATCATGTTGTTACACCTTGCTAGCTTCAGTGTTGATTGCTATGCTATAGATTATGTTTGTAAGTTAGCTTAATTATTACAAAAAGGATGTGTTTTAACCAGCATGTGTTTGTTTGTCTGTTTGTTTTTGCTGAAATTTTCAGGAGATGTTGGGACTTGAACATGATAAGATTTTGGTGGCAATACAGATAACTACCATTGGGAAATAATTGCTTTTGCTCAAAAGCTGTCTAACTAATAATGATATCAACACGGTTTTGAGTGCAAGGTTTGGGGTTTCAGGGTCAATGAATCATATTATGATGATAACTTTATCATAGATTTATTGCTTATGGGTATTACAGCAATATGTGAGCTACCTTGGCAGAGATTTGCACTCTATGAGTGCTTTCTAGTTTGTTGATGTGATGTTTGTGTGAATCCCATAAATCTAAATCAAACATCTCTGTCATAACATTGTATGTTCTAGTTATCATGTCGTTGCACCTTGCTAGCTTAACTGTTTGTTGCTATGATAAAGATTATGTTTGCCAGTTAGCCTACTTACAAATTAGGTTATGTTATAGTTTGTTTGTTTGATTGAAAAAGGTATGAACAGAAATAAATGGATCATGCAAATCTGACCCACAGGATGTGCTATTCAATATATTGCACTATTTCATCTGGAAAGAGCCCGCAGAAAGAGTTTGGGGAGGGCATAACCTTTCAAAATCATATCCAGCAGAGGATTGGATGGTTATTTGATCAGCTATATTCACTATGAGCCAATCAGATTCTGCAGCAGTGTGAAGGTAAGCATGTGAGACACTTCCTGGAACAAACTCTCGCCAAAGCATGTCATAAGCAAGGCAATATATAGAGAAGTTTGTTATGCTTTATTTGTTTTACACAAGATTAAGAAATGTGGTCCAGATCTGATAAAATTGCTACAGAAGCTGTTAGCATCTATGCTAATCTCTGTGAGATCAGTCACTTCCTGCTGTCGTCTCACCTCTCCCTGCTCTTAAGGACACTGATCAAACCGTCCTGCTTTGGGATGCTCACAGACACTGACATTAAATGAGGCTGATCCATCTGCACTGCAAGTTTAGGGCCAAAGACCGATCCATTCTATTTTTGAGGTCATCCTGATCACTCTCTGGATCCAGGACTGTTTTAAAGCGTTCTTTGCTCTTGCAGGATTGGGCCATTTTCATTGTTTGAAGGCTTAACATGAGACACACAGAGGACAGGGTGTAAACTTTTATAACTTACTCTTTTTTATTGGTTGAAATCTTAAACACTGTCCAAATAAGTATGACGAAAACTTTTAACAAAAGTGTGCTTCACAGGATGAGTGAAAATGTTCAGTAAGGTAGCTGCCAGCTGTGGGCTGCAGCAAAACATAAAACTATCTGGTGAATTAATTTAAAGTGGTTTAAATCTTCTGAGCATTAAAATGAAAAAATGTACCTCCCCAAAATTACTCCAGGAGTTACTGCCATTTTCGATCAAATGTTTTATCTGTGAACATTGGACATTTAATGAAGTAGCATCAAAACAAACCTGTGTAACTTCATCATTCTCCAAAAATCTTTTTCAAAAAGAGCCAAATATTCAGTCAGCAGGCAGTAAATCACAAAGCCTGCTTACACCCACAAAAGCCTGTGCTCTTATTAATTCAGTATTTGTTGCTGACTGTGCCCGGCAGACGCCAGCTCCTGTGCTGGGACTGGGATGTTTCTCCTGGATCCTCTTTTGCAGGTTGACATAATTCTCTCTGCCTGCGAGTCATTTGTCATCGATGGGACGGGGAGGTGGCAGTGTTTGGTGGTGTGCAGCCTCAGAGTCAAGTTGTTTTCTCCTTTATATCATCACCCACCCAGCTGACAAAAACAGCGCTGGAGGTTAGAGGTAAAATAAAAACATCAGACTTGAGATGCAGCTTTGAAATATAGACGTCAACATCCTGAGATGTAGAGAGAAGTGCTGTGGGAATGGAGCCTGATTGTGTCTGCACACCTCAATCTAACATGTCCACACTTCCTTCTGTCCTCTAAGGACCTTTTGTTTTTATTCAGCACTCAACGTGACTCCTCTCCGTACCTGACCTCTAACTTCACCTCAGAACACACAAACACACCCGAGATATCCTGAACACACCATCACTATCCTCAGAGACCCTGACAGACATACCCGGCTGTCTCTTGTCTTGGTGAACTGCTCCCCCTACTGGTGGGAAGTGGGATTGCAGGAAAACGTCAACAGACTAGTGATGATGTTTCAAGCCGTGAGACGGACAGAGCAGAGAGTTTATGATCACTATATTGGGTCCAAGGTCAGCTCAAGCGTATCTGTAGAAGCAGTAAAAGGTATGTGCCTGATTGTGTACTAGTTAGAAGGTTTAAGGCCACCTCTGTGTGGCCAACTTCGCACTGAGTATGTTGATGCTTAATGTGGTGTTGATGTCAATGACATGAGGACTTGATGATGATGATGATGATGATGATGATGATATTGAGGTGACTGACAAGCTCTTCTGTGAATTGCTTGGTTTAAAAAAAGGCACCGCCTATGGCTGCTCGTGTGTCCATTAAACTTTTAGCAGCTTGTTGCTCTTACTAAAGTTTTTACCTCCAGTTTAGGTTCTTACTTGTGTTGTTCTTACTCTCAGATGTTTGTAGCCATGGACGAAAGAGTCTGCTAACTAACAATGTAGCACTGTTGTCTACCTGTACTTTTCTAAGACTGCTGATTTCTTCAAAGTTCTTGCAAGTAACAGAACACTAAGAGGAGGCCATGGGATGCTTTCCAAAAACAAATACAAAATATTCAGTGATTTACGATGACATTATATATTTCTTTATTTTGATCCAAAGTAGAACCAATGTCATTTAGGGAGATTTATGCTTATATTAAAGCTAAAATGTCTAAACGATCTTCAAAATTACTAGTTTGCATGTGACACCATTAACTTATGGGTCTGTTGCTCTTTAAGGTTCCAAATGTGGGGGTCCCAAGTCCCTGGTTCTGCTTTTGTGGGTGGTCTGAAGCCAAACGTCTGGAAGCCCCAACAATAAAGTACACATAATGCAGCCTCCACTTCACTAAATGCAGTCATTTCCAAAATCATTAAATTGTAAACCTAGGAGAACATGACTGAATCATCCACATGGGATTCAGCCTGAGATATGAATACAATGCTATGAACAAATTAGGATGTGTGATATTTTTTACAAGTAATCAAAGGACTTACTTTGCAATAATTGTTTTTCTAAGTCTCATGTTGAAGCATTCAAAATGTAAAATATTTGTTCTTGAACAAACACTGATTGTTCAGAGGAGCTTGAATTGGCTTGTATTCCAGGTCAAGCTTATTTGATTGTGCATGTTTTTTGTATGAGTTATAATAAATGGATGTTGATATGATTGAAATTTGTTTCAGCGCCATAGTTGCTTTTTGTTTATTTATACATGTAGTTTTCCCTGTGAGTGTATCCAGTAATTTGTGAAATGTGGCTTTCAGTGATGCCACCCTGCTGACATCTCATTTTTGTGACCAGTGGAGGATAGATTTTGCTCTCATTGTCTAAATGTTAAACTTGTGTTTTTGACAAATCATAATAAATATCCCTACAATACTTTATCTCCCAGGAATTACAGAGGTCTATGTGAACCCCCTTTAGCCCTATTTTAGACCCATTAGAGGGAGGTTTTGTTTAAACTTTGCACACATGTCCACTTCTTTGCTGCTTTGAAGGATTTCAATCAAGTTTCATAAGTACAATTCAAGGTCCCTGTGACCTCAGATGTTGTTCATAAACACACTTCTGTAACTTTCAAGAATTAGATTTCCTCACAATCACAGCACCATAAAAAAAAATAATAATAATAAGCCGGCCCATCTTTTTGACCCACTCTTTTATTGTTTCAGGGTTGTAACTCTCCTTTTATAAATCTATTCATCCTACAGATGCATGCTTTAGGTCAGTTGTTCTCAAATGGTGGCCCAGGGCACACTGGTGTCCCTTGGAAATTTTGTCCAACCTTAGCTTACAACTACAATATCTGTGTTTAGATGCATACATTTTTGCATTAAAGAGTTTTTTGAAGTGGGGAGTGCCAATAAAGAAATTTGTGAGTTCTGTCCTTCGGGGGAGATTTCCGGGGACCAACAGTAGCCGGAGAGCTAAAATTAATCTACTGACAGGTCAAAACTACTCAAAAACTATGTTGGTTGATAATATGCTACAGCAAGATTCTTTGCAGTGTTTAACTTTTCCTTGACAAATGTTGTATGTTGGGATGTAGGGGTTATGTATCCCTCCACCATCAAACTGACCTATGACAACTTTGTCCCATTAGTTGTGGGTATGAGTATCTTTATGACCCAGAGCACACAGAAGAACTTTAGCAGATGGAGTTACAGGTAGACAGAGGGATGGAGAACAGAGGACCAATCACAGGTTACCTGGTGATGACGAGGCATTAACTGTTAGTAATCTTAAAACCACCTTCTCTGCAGAAAATAGAACCAGTAGGTGGAGAATGTTATAGAATTCCTCTTTCTAAACTTTTAAAGAACCTGGTTTTATAACATGTGATAATGAGTGTGGCAAAATCTTTGAAATTCTACCAGGTTTTCTAATCGATTTCCCTTTCAGTTTGAGATGTATCTAAAAAGTTATTCTGTTTTCTACCAGATCTGATTAGACTTTAGGTTTGAATAAACTTACATGGAACCATGTGATATTAAAATATTTGCTAAAGGAGCTATTTTGCTTTATTTACACATGGTGTGTCCTGAGACTTTGTCTTAAAAGTATGTGTGCTGGAAAACAGTTTAAAAACAATTCTTTTCAATAACATCCTGAAAGACTGCTGCAGATGAAACTTTTGATCTAAATTCTCCTATTTTTAGCTCTAAGGTCAGGGTGTTGGAGACAGTTTATCATCATCAGCTGATGAAAAAACCTGCAGAGATGAACAGAAAAGAAAAGCAGGCAAGCCCCAAAAACAGGCACATGTACAAGTTTTCATTTTTATTTTAGGTGATTAAGATTTTGTTAAAATAATACTCTACTAAGAGCTTTGTTGAAGAAATCTGTCTCTACATAAATCTGTGTTGTGAGCTTTTTTCTAGGAAATGGCGATGCAAAGCTGAATTAAAGCTGACATACACTCTGAGTTGATGTTTACTTTAATCAGAATGATTTATGTTGCTGCTTTGGTAATTATGATAAAGTGTTGACGGCCTAAATTGCTGCAGCATCAATAGTTGATTTAGTGAAATGATGTGATGTGGTGAGAGGGAGAAAGTGCCAAACCAACATGACAGATCCCCCTGCAGTGACTCCCGGACTTTTAAAAGGATCTGTCAAACAATCCCACTAACTTTATTCTCCAACTTGATTTAATTAAACACCTCTGACAGTCTAAAAACAGCCTCAGGGATCCGCTCTGATCTTTCTCTTGTAAATCCTGTGGTGACACTTGTTCTGTGCTCCTGCATGATTAAAACATTAGTCTGTTTTACCACACAAAAGTCTGCCAAAGTCTCTGAAGGATATTAAAATTAAGACAGACAAAACCAATTATTAACTTCACTTGAGTGAATGTACAGTTTTAAGATGCATTAATAAACTTTTATGCATCAACAATTACAAAATCCTTTCAAGTTATGCAGGGGTTGTTTGTTTGTTTGCCTTTTCAAGCATAGAAGTCTTGTCAGTATGATGTTTGTTGCTTAAACTCATCAACCTGCAGCACGGTTTCTGCATCAGACTGCAGGGAGATGGAGGTGATATTAAGCTCCTAAAGGCCTCGATGTTTCTCTCTAGAGCTGTTAAAGGCCCTGGTTAATTTAAGGGATATGCCAACATTTTTTTGGTTTCATGTCTTGCTTCATCCCAGAATCCATGGCAAGCAGATAGATGCAATTATTTCAACTGTGTGTGCACTAACAATGGAGAGACGGACTAAGTTCACCCACCGCTAGTTAGATTAGCTCTAACACTGGAAGTCAATGGGTAGCATTAGCCTGCCTTCTGCCTACAGTAAAAGTAATAATACTTTTTATTTGGGGGTGCCTTTCAAGTCATCCACGGTCACCTTACAGAAAATACAAGCATAAAAGCACAAAACATCACAGACATTTTTAAACAAAACTACATTAAAAAGTGAATATGTCAGTTTGAACGGTTGCGTTTGACTTGGTATTTGAATGATGTGACGGAGTAGGCCTACAGTCATCAGATAAACTCTTTAGCAACTCTAAATGGTCCTGTGTGCTTGTTTTGACTCTTTTTTAAACTTTGTTATGTTGCATTATCTGTTTTTAGACAAAGATTAGCATTCTATGAGATATTTTGAAATAAATAAATACAAAACTAACTGGGTAAACCACTGCCTCGGTGCTTGTAAGTAGGTCCTCAAAACTCTACTCTGCAGAGGTTTGAACCCTGCGGCTAGGTTTCACCTTACATACTATTAATATGGTAGCCTAAGTCACGTTTTGTTTCCACTAAAATTCAAAGAATTAGTAATTTAGAAAAATAAAGTGGCAGGAAACAGAAGAGTAACTATAAAGCAGGACATTTAGGGTAAGGGGTGGTTTCGTGGTGTTGTGATTGGTAGAAAACTTGTTTCTTCAGTAGTGTGGAGGATTTTGTGTGGCTGGGTTTGAGGTCACTCTGATGTTTGATGTTCATTCTTGAGTCAGAGAAGATATTAGAGCAGAGTTTGAAGAACATTCCTCAAATTTGGAGTATCACATTCACATACAAGGGATTTACGTGAGGTCAAACAACCTTGGCTTTAGAACAATGACCTCAAATATCAGAGTTCATTCTGGAGTCAGAGTGGACATTCCTGCAAAGTTTGACAGTAATGTCAAAGAGCATATCCGAGAAATTATCTATATAAGCCTGAGATAATCATGAGACAGGAACCTTGAGTCAGATAAATTTAAAGTTTGAAGACGTCCCTTATGCTTCTTAAAGGGATATTTCAGTGTTATTAAAGTTGTGGTATATGAGGCACGAACAAAAGTCAGTAAAGTGACTTAAAGGTGCTCAAAGCAGTCCTGTACCTTTTAGAAGAACAAACTGAGACTACCAGTAAGGTACAGTGCTGTTGTTGGGTATAGTTATTTTGTTTAATTGTGTAGGTTTTGTGTAAAATGAGCCACAAAACTATGTTGGGTTGAATATATGATTGGGTAAAAAATTTCAGAGCAGTTTATTTTTCACTATTACGCTCATGTCCATTAATTCTGCTGATCTGCTGCTTTGCTCTAAGAACTCAGGAAGACACAACAACAGCAGAGAAAACTAACACTGACCCAGATGTTAATGATTTTGACTCGAGAGACAATGATGTTCCTTTTACTGTGGATATTCAGGGTTAGTTTATGAACATGTTTTTCAGATTGAGACTCAAAACTATTTTGAGGAGCAGATATTCCTCCTCAAAACCACTTAAACACTGAGGATTTCAAATGTCTAACAGCCCACTTTAACACTTCATTTTCCCCCTGGCTGGCTGATGAAAAGTAAACAAGCATTTCATCGGTTTTTAATCATCAGAAATATTTTTACATACTCATCAGCTCTGCTACCACAGAAAAAAAGCCTCTCGACAATGTTTTCAGTCTTATCTCTTGTCAGCTGAACTGCCTTGGCTGTGCCTCACCTTAATCTGAATGATGTGGGTAAATGAGCACCATCATGTTGTGAGTAGGATGTATCCGTGTGCAGGGAGGCCGAGCTGCTTATAACAGTTAATCAGTGTCATGTCTCAGCCTACAGAGCACCTGTTTTCTCACAGCATACACAGCTCAGTGTGTTTTTAATGACGGAGGAGATGGAGCATGGAAATTAAAATATTCTGTTGGTTAATAACGCTCTCATTATTCTGAACCCAGAGATAAAAAGCTTTCAAGATGTAAATACAGATGGGTTTATACACAAGAGTGAGATGATCAGTGATAAATAATACCAAATAATAAATACTAAAAGAAAGGTGGTCATTAATCTGAAGGACATGATATCCTACTTTCTTATAGATAAGATAGATAGATAGATAGATAGATAGATAGATAGATAGATAGATAGATAGATAGATAGATAGATAGATAGATAGATAGATAGATAGATAGATAGATAGATAGATAGATAGATAGATAGATAGATAGATAGATAGATAGATAGACAGACAGATATGACCCTTTTCCACTCGCACGCCTTGGCCCTACTCTACTCGGCCTTACTTGATTTGCAGCTTGTTTCCACTAGCCCGGTACCTCCTAAAACAAGTTAGTTTTAGTACTTACTCCGCTCTGGTTCCAAGCGAGCTGAGTCGATACTAAAAGATGACGTCACCGACTGCCAGCTACTGATTGGTCAAGACAATGTCGTCATCGATGAGCGCGACGACCTAGCATGCTAGCGGTAGTTACCCTCATACGTCTTTCCTTTGCAGCTCGATTGCTCTCGTCCTCGGCCTCATTCTGTTGCATAGCTTCCAAAACTCTCTTGTGCTTCTCAAGGGGTATTTCTTCTTGCCACCTGCAGCCTTCTTCTGCTTTCCTTTTTTACTCGGTTTGTGACAAAAAGCCACAGATTGTTGTGTCGAAAAAATGACATCACCGCAGCGACATGGCACCTTGTTGGGCAGGCAACTGGGGCTAATGGAAAAGCAGCACAAGGCGAGTAGAGTTGAGCCGGGTAGAGTCGAGTATAGAGTGGGCTAATAGAAAAGGGTTAATAGACAGATAGATAGATAGTTAACATTTTGCAGTTGTGTTGGTGCATTTCAGTTCATACTCAAGGTTTCTATTGTAAAATCCTGATAGTGTTGTTACCTTCAACCTCCTGAGATGAGGTTAGCAAAGCTGAATAGATAAAATATTTCAATGCAAATACTGTTTATTCAGCTTTTGCGACGATGTCAGTAGTTCATGGCTGAATGGCTCTATCCAACAGGCTTATTTATGCATGCTAGTTTAAAACGGAGTCTTTACATGTCAGCCTGTAGTCGACAGGGTCAAGCTGAAGGTGTCAAGTAAATCCTTAAAGGTGCAGTGTGTAGAATTTGGCAACATTTTGCTGAACAGAAATGGTGAATATTGGATATAATGCTTCTACAAACCCAAAACCAGTGAAGTTGGCACGTTGTGTAAATCGTAAATAAAAACAGAATACAATGATTTGCAAATCCTTTTCAACTTATATTCAATTGAATACACTGCAAAGACAAGATATTTAATGTTCGAACTGAGAAACTTTATTTTCTTTAGCAAATAATCATCCTCACCTTGTAACTTTTGTAAACAGTTACAAGGTGAGGATTTTCCTTTTTGGTCTTCACCGGCTCTCGTTACTTTGAGATGTGATGGATGGGCTCATTCCAAAATCTGAACACTAGATGTCACTAAAACGCCAATTTCTACACACTGCACCTTTAAAGAAAACCTTAGAGAACATAGAGAATTCATCATCAATCCTACCTTGACTACTCCAATGTAAGCTTTAGTTAGGAACGTTTATGGTGAGTTTAAACATTTCTCCTACGCTGTTCTTTTTGATTGAAAATCCAGGCTGCTGACCGAGAACTTGTTGTGAGACCAGAGTCAGTGTCCAGGTCTAAGGCCTGATATGGGTACACATGGAGGCCATGCCCTAGGTTCCCCTAGAGACGGGCAAGAAGTCACCACAATACAAGACAGCTACGTAGCAGGTCCCTCTGCCTTGCATACTGTAACTGAATATAAACTCATTTCTTGAGATGTCTGAACATCAAGCAAACGTGTTTTAACACGAGGTGAGCAGATGTTAGTCCAAAATTATGACACAAAGTCCACCTGGGATGGACTCCAGCACCTTTGACTCCAGACACAGGGCGCTGGTTTACATGTTGGATGGTTAGTAAATGACTGAAATGCTTGATGCCTTTAAGCAGATGCCTTAACTTATTTCCTCTCTGGATATGACTGTGTAAAAAAACAGAGAGGGGCCTCAGGCTGATTTTTCCCAGGACCCCTAAATAACTTTAACTTTGTGTGTGTGTCTGCTCAAGGTTTTTAAAGAAAATGATATTGAGACAACCCGGGTAAAGCAAAGCATTTTATTGCAAGTATTAGTCAAAGATACACTTCAAACTGAAGCAAAGCAACACTAAAAGGCCAACGACATATGAGAGAGAGTTACAAAAGAAAGAGACATTCAAACTGAGAGGAATAGAGCTGTCGGTACAACAGAGGCTTTGCTGCACGCAGAGAGACCGAGACATGGATCATCTGGTGGACAAAGTTCACTGTTTCTCCGTTTGCTGGTGCCTCACTCTGAGGTATCAGAGCCCAGGGCCTTTACTTTGAAATAAAACTGACACAAGATGCATGGAAATAAAATATGACAATCAGCTCACACAGATATCCTGTTAAATCCTTGGCCGCTGCCGAATATTTATCTTCTGTATACAAGGGAAACATGGCATCAGGAGCCTAATCTCTTGTGCAATATTTGGTTCAAAGTCATTATTGGAATGATAATGGGATGAAAACAGGTTAAACATCTGATAACCGTGGGAGTAAACATTACAGTAAACATTGATTAAAAGCGCAGAGGGCCTTTTTTCAAACTTTGGGACAGGAGGGACGACACCCAAAGGCTCCATGTCTCTGATCCTCTGATTGGGTGAAGGTCACAACCAATGAGAACATTTTAAAGAGAAAGAAAAACAGAAATTCATCACAAGATAATTGATTCTCTGTTCATTATACAGGCACAGGTCTCTGTAATCCAGCACTCCGACAAACTTTGTGTCTTCTGTGAGGCACCAGGTCAAACTGCATCTGAAACGGCTGCCACTCTGGGTTTGTTCTATATGGAGATCATTAAGGGGGAATTAATTAACCCTGAAGATGTCAATATCCTAATATTTTTCATACACATTGCAGATATACACTTGAAATTAAGATATTTTTACAGGTGTATTGCCATTGTTTGAATCTGAAGCTTGTGCAGAAGTACAAAAAACTGCAGTTCCTAGAAAGTCCACAAGAGGTCTGCCCAAAAAACAGGAGATCCACATTTGGCTCCATTTAAAATTGCTCAAGTTCATGGATCTTGGCAATTTGGTATCTAAAGCTTATTTCCAATGCGACATTGTACCAAGAATGTATTCCTGAAAAACTAAGCCGAGCGTCCCCTTAGTTATAAAAAACAAATGTTTTGATCAGAAATAAACTTGTTAGAAGCTTTTTACAAGGGATAAATTTGGTACACTTTGCAGTAGGTGAAACAGATGAGTAGTAAAGACTCATCTTGCTTCATGTTAATAATAAATTTACATAATCAGAGCTAATAGTAGATAATAAGAGCTTACACACTACGGTTGTCTGACAGGAGGCGACTTCAACTCATTTTTTGTCTGTTACTTAAGTAAAAGTTACGTTAAAACAGCTTTACAAGTAACTGCAGTTCCGTTCATGTCCACTAGAGGCTGGTCCCAAAATCAGTCAAACCCTATTAGGGTCCATAACACAGTGCTGATATTTAGTGCTGAAATGGACTTGTTTACGGCATAATTCAAAGACCTGGTTTGTATAGCTCATTTTTATTGGGACCTACAGGTACAGAGGTGAATGTTCATATCAGGCTTAAGGTTGAGATAATTTTAAGAGGTTTTAGACCTGCATTAGCTACTCATTTGTCTTACAAAAAACTGACTTAAAGTTGAGATAGGACCCTCACAAAGGAGCCATTATTCAGCTTCAGTGCCTTTAAGAAAGTGATGGATGACCTGAATGGGACTATGTTCATGTTAATACAATCTTTGAATTTTACTCTCCGTGTCTCTTGGAGTTCTTTGCAGAAATACAATAACACCAGGAAATTTTTTATCTGCCTAGACATTTTTCAATGATGTTGCCGTTTTGCTTTTTGATTGCATATGTAAAAAAAAACTACTGCAAATTGTTTGCTAATGCAGTTTGACCTGGACCGTTATTTTGTCCTGTGCAAACAAGACAGAGTAAGTCATCTAAAGCATACACTTATTCGCACATGAACATCCTGTAGCAATGCTAGTGGTTAACATGAGAAATGATAGAGATGAAGATACCGGTATGTTTATAGGCTTGTTATTCTCAGTAGGTCGCCTAACACAGGCATCGCAAAGTCACACAGAAATCTGACAAATACTTAAGAACGCACTTAAGGCTGAGGCATGTGTGTCTGTTTTGTGGAATGAGACCTGTCTACTGTAGTCAAATGTTCTGGCACAAGAAACACATTCAAAAGAAAAGAAGGAGCGCCACTTCGGCTAACATTTTCACCAGGATCCAGAGAACTCTGTCTAATCAAACATCTGTCTTTTCCTCCCTCGCTGCTTTACGATTTCTCTGCTTTCCCACACACTCTTTACTGGCTCTGGGAATTTTCATGGCTAACGTACCAATAAGCAGCACGGGATCAGAAACAACAACAAAATAAAAGATCAGCTATTCGCCTTTTAGGTCAGCGTGGTACAGAAATGGTTCCCTTCGTCAGAGATGAGCTGCAACACGTGGGGGTTAGCGTTTGGCCTTCTAAAGTTGGTACAAAAAAGGAAAGTAGAGGCTTAGAAGAACATTAAGGAAAGAAAGAGGGAGATTTGACCTGCACACAGAAACCAAAGCTTAATACATGGCTCTGAATTGGAAGGTTGAATCACCCCCTCCTTTCCCTCCACCTCACACCCCCCTCCATATTGTTGTGCTTGCGTGTCTAAGAGAATAAGGCGTCAACATGGAGGGGGAGGGGCTAAAGGCCTCTTTTTAACTCCTGGCTCCGCCCCCGCCATGCTGCAATATGATGCGGAGACTCCAGCCGCTTGAACGCACTCTCAATAAATACACCATAAAATATTCCGCACATATATATTTCATATATAAATTTCAAAGAAACGACACATTTAAATAGGACAACAAAACAAAAAGTCGGCTCAAGAACAACTCGTCAAAATCGGATAAGTGTTAAGACAAAAACAGAATAATTTTTTTTACAGTTATACTTAACTCTAAAATAGTTACTGTATAAGAATATCGCAATCAGGCATTACTCAAGCATAATATGTCATAATAAAAGCAGTTTGCAGTTTTTTTTTTTAAATCTTTCATGTAGTTTAACATATGCAGCATACCAAGGTAAGTGAGGTGCAGTGTTTGTAGAGATCTCTTGTAATAGAAACATTTCACCCCCCCTAGACTGAAAAGGTTCCCCCTGACCTACTGACCACTGTTACAGTTTTTCTGTCGACACACTCCAAGCTCAGGACAAATATTCCCGTCATCAGGGACAAAACACAGCGGGGCACTGGGATGGGAAGGCCAGGGTCTCCTGCTGGGGCTGGGCGTCATTCAATACTGACTCTGTGTAAGCTTGAGTGTTATTAAAGATACACTCACTTTCAACTTACTACAACTCTACAAGGTTTAATTACTAAAGGTTCTCCAACATCTCCTTAAGTGGATATTTATGAATGACAATGAGGGAGAAAGTTGTTAAAAGTTCTAGGGATACAAAAAAACACTCAGCCCGAGGTTTAGACTGTACCTGTTTTTGGTCATGGTTTTTGTTTTTTACAACTTTGGCCATTGGAGTGTTTTTAAAGTCTACACATTTTAAGTTAAATTTCACATAAAAAGCTAAAGGTTAGAGAGGAAAAAGCTATTATTTCATCATTCCTAAGAAGATATTTATTTTTCTTTTAAACTAAAAGGGAAAAAAGTCCACTAACATCCCTGCTGAAGTTTGTATGATAGAAGGTAAAAATGAACTTTAAAGAAATAACGTATTACATAAACATACTCATCCTGAAATTATGGGGAAAAAATGGCTTCCAATGAAGTTTTTCGCAGAAATTAAGAAGATTTTTTCATGGCCAGTTTGCAGCAGAGACCAGATTGTCGTAAGTCTGTTGTTGATCTACTATTGTTTTTGTTGTCTAAGTCCACGGTGACAAAGTGTGACATTCAATGTATAATCTGATGCACGATGCCGATCTGCTTGGTGTTGATGTTCCCCCTGCAAGAACTACTGCATGTTTGTGCATCAGTGGTTTATTAAACTGATCTGGGACCTGTGAGACTCAACATTACAATAACAATGAGCTAAAACGTTGCTGATTTTGGGGGTTCTGCATAGATGCTTTACCATCGTCACCCCACAGATCAGATCATCAAATGATTAGTGTGATATATCGTTACAATTACAGCTACTGGAAATGGTTTCTACATCCCTACATGCTGACTCAGAATAAAAAATGCAGCAGATGCTGAGAGAAATGGGTAACGATGAATGAAAGCTGTTTCCTCTCAAAACCAAAAAACAGTAATGCACATGAACATTTTGAACCAAGAATGTCTTAGCAAACAGATTTGTTGCACCCATAAAGGACATTTCTGTATTCTGTGTGCAGAGAAGCTACTTATAATCTGAATGGGGCACTGCTAGCCACTCAGAGGAGCTAAATATTTATCTGTGTTCCCAACTTCTATCAGGAGAGGATACCTAGTGATGAACTCGAGGGCAAGCGGTGCATCCGCAAAGATCTTTAACCATCTTTAATGTGTTTAAATGTGTGCATGTGTAAACACTCCCAGTCCGATGTCACAGCTATGTGCCATCTAAATTACAGAGTATTTAATCTTGATCAAATGCACTGATGTTTCAGACCTTGGAGATAAACACGTCATTTACAGTAACTCAATGCAGATACTAATGTAGGGTGTAATGAGGTCTCTGATACAAGTGGCATGAAAACAACATCAAAGTCATTGGAGGTAAAACACAAGTTTTACGATTTTTCAGCCTTGATCCTCATTATTTTCCTTCTTGTTTACTATTTCCCCGGATGAAACTTTAATTAAAAGCCTGAGGTGTTTGTACTCCATCACTGAAATGACTCTGTTTTTTTGAGACAGCCATCAATATGAGGCTGGCCTTTAAATATCTTTAAACAAAACCTGTGCACCATGATGACGGGGCTAAACACTGGAAGTCTAAATCAGCAGGAAAGCGCATCTGTGTACAAAACTAGGGTATTGATGTGCAGATTAAAACATCAATCTGTGATTTGATTCTGCTTCACAAGACAGACGATCAATGTCAAGAAGAGATGTAAGTATAATCACCGATGGGTGCTGTACTGGGCTAGTGACAAAATGTTTTAATTATTTAACCTCGAATTCAATCTTTGAGGACAGTGTGAGTCCTCTTCATTTTTGTGTCTTGCAGCTTTTCTCATTAATTTTGATCAACAAACTATTCTAACTCCAAAGGCACAGAGGCCTCTAATTGAGACATGCCTTTCTTTGTAAGACATTAAATACTAAATGAGACTTGGTCTTATGTTGGGATGGGCTGTTTCTTTACTACGTTTTATGGTACTTATGTTACTCATGCTGCGTTTCAGTCATGCTGGGAAGTCGAGATTTCAGGGTGGGAAATTTCAACTGGAACGCCCCTCGGAATTTCCTACAAGGAAGTTGGGGAATCCTCTCCACCTCTAAGTTGACAATCAAAGATGGCTGCCCCCAGTATAAACAGTTATGTAATGTTCTGATTATTTGCACTTTTGACTAGTGTTTATGGCACTAAATCAGCCGAATACACAGTATTTTTCAACTTGTATTTATAGAAATGCTGCCATAGTGTTATTTACATTCTTCATGTGGAATTTGTGAACTACAACGAAGGGTGTGCTAATAAAGGCTAGCAATAGTCTGGTAGATTAGTAAGTTTTTTCCGACTTTTGTAATTGGAATGATAACTTGGAGATGTCATTCCCACTTCCCTCTTCCCAGTTCTGAAGTTAATGGAACGCAGCATTAAAAGCCATCCTAGTTTTGGTTTAATAAATGGACTTACTGACCGGCATGCTCACAATATTAGATACTGCATGCTCTGTGGCATCAGAGGTGGATGTCATTATGAATATTTGTTCCAAAACAAGTTTTATTTTTCTGTGCAACAAGCTCATTAGAATCCCATCATCAAAAAATTCTGCAGTTAAGACCCAAAAGATGTAAAAGTTCAGTTCTTATATGATGTTATGACACCCAGCCCCGGCCCAAAACCAGCCAGCAGCGCTCCCAAGAGCAAATCCTCAGCCTAAAGGCGACCAGGCTGCCGAAAAGTCACAAGAGCATGAGGCACACTTTAACAGATGGACTGCCTTAGTATGGTAACACACACGCCCCCCTTGGCTCCTCGCTTTTGGACCCCTTCCTGGTTCAAGTGATGGAGGGGGGACAAGGACTTTGCGATGTGTGTGAATGAGCGTGGCAGTCTCTAAAGTGCTGTGCTATGTTTGTCGTTCACGGGATGCGTCAAACCACACTAGTGTCACCTTAAACCCACCCTCAACGAAGCCCTAAACCAACCAAACGCACATCCACTGTACCATCGACACCATTGGTCCAAGACACTGAAAGCACTAGGAAGCAAAAGCTCAACCACAACCATTAACTTGGCTTTTTTAAAAATCTATTTCTATGTCGACTTTATATCTAAAAACATGAAACACAAGTTCACATTGCCATCTCTTAAAAAACCAACAGTGAGTGAGTGAAAGCAGCCGCTTCTGCACTGCTGTGTTCTTGAGAAGGAGTTTTACATTTTATCTCTCCGTTTACAGCACCATCAAGAGGAAAGGCACTTTCTGTGGACTTTTTCTCATGCCTCTGCTACCTTCAACTGCAACAAAAATCAGGGCTTTATTGATCGATCACTCAAAGTGAAATACACTTTAACTCGTTTCAAATCGAGGCGCTGACCTTTTAAAGGTAATTTAGCCATTTTTCTTCAGCAAACTCTCCCACTTTGAGGAAAAAAATGTTTGTTTTTCCAGCTCCTGTAAAAAGACTTGTGGGCACCATTGGCAATCCTAATTGAAAGCAAAAGCCTCCACTGGCTGCAAGCTGTGTGTGTCCTTTATTTCAGTCAAGCCTAAAAAGTCTTTTATTATAACCGGAAAAACAAACAAATCTTCCCCCTCTCTGTGAAACAAAGATGCCACCAGGGAGAAAAATAAACTCGATAAATGATGTTGTCCCTTCTAGCACTCACTGCCACAGGCCCTGGATGGTCCTTTCTCATGTTCGGTCATTTCACTACAAGCTAATATTTGCAAAGCAGAGCTGATGACATTTCAGCTGGATGAGAGGCAAACACATCTGCTATGTAAACATGTGTTCAAGTGCCCTCCAGAGTGTAGTTCACGAGATCGTGGGATTTTACAAATTCATACAATCAGTCATCAGACAGAACCTGCCACAAATATTCATCATGCATCACCTTTGGCTCCATCTTAAAAATCACGTCCTTGAATAAACTGAGTCGACTAAAACAAAGCGACCTGGCTGAACTCTTGTCTCTTAAGGTGTCAAAGTCCTCGATCATCTTTACCATGTGTTTTAAGACCATACAATCACCTTTACTTTTATGATCAATAGTCAAAAGTGTCAAAGCTTAAAATTGAAAACCTAATTTTGCAAAATATAAATCCCCAATCACTGTCTTCATAAATGATAAATTAAAAAAGTGGCAAAGCTGAAAGAGAAAAGATTCAAATCAAATCAGATTTTATCCACAATCTGACAATAGAGAGAGGGAGCGCATCATCCGAACTACACTGCCCACAAATTAGTAAAAAAAATGTTAGTTATTAATAGACTTGTTGTACCATAAAAGGGGCAGCCATATATTTAACAGACGCTGCCACAAAATATTAGTCCAGAAGTTTGTTTAGTTTTTGGAAATTAAAAACAAAGAATAACACAACATTACGAGCTTATGATTTGTGGAGTTAAAACGGATATCAACGCCATTTTAATATAACAATATAAAATCTGCACAACCAAACTGTGGCTCTTTTACACTGTCATTCCCCACATTCTCTCTCTATTTTTGAAATTCCCTACTCTTAACACTGACTTATTTAACCTGACACACCAGATGGACTGTTCAGTATATTTCACAAGTCCATCTGGGAAAGAGCCCATAGAAAGTGTTTCAAAAGCACATCCAGCAGGTGATTGGACGATCGTTCCATCAATCAACAACAATTACAGTCCAATCAGATAATGGAAAAGGCGGCACTACTGCGTTACAGAACGTGGGCCACTTTGTGTAAAAAATGTGGTGAGTGGAGCAAAAATATCTTTACTATAGACAAGTTTGTAGTGTTTTTGTTTTTCATTTAATAAACAAATGTGGTCCAGATCTGATAGAACTGCCACTGTAGCTTTTAGCATCAATGCTAATCTCTGTACAAGCAGTCACTTCCTGTTGTTAGCTTGCTTGTAGCTCACACCTCCCCCTGCTCGAAAAGATACTGATTGGGCTGCACTTCCTTATTAAGATTGTAGATTGCAGCTTGGCAAGATGACCAGTCTGATGGCAGACACTGTATCAGGCTGATCCAGCTGCTGTGCATGGTCCCTGGTTTATACTAATTAAAGGTGTCAACACTTTCAAAGTAAATCTCTAAAAAGTAAAAAAAAGTGTTTATTCCTGTTTGTTTCTCTTTCAACTTTTGGTAGAAAACGGAATACATATCTGTTTCTTCTTCTTTCTTTTCATAACTTAAATGATTTTAGAACCGTTTAACATAAAATCACTGATATTATGTCTCTTAAAGCACATGGTAACAAAACAGCATCAAACTTTGACAGCTTTTATTGCCTCGATCATCAGATTTCTTTGCAATGTTATTAAAACACTGGATTAACAGCCGAATTTGAAGTTTAAACTCTGATGACAGGAACAGCCCTATGTCCTTCCACTCAAATCCATATTCCACCTCCCAGTAGGGGGGGATCGAATGGGATTGTACGTCAGTGGAATGTACTCCTCTGGCACATTGGGGGTAAATGTTCGGGAGCAAAAGAGGAAAAGAGAGCAACAATGAGATTACAGGCTTTGTCACAGCACAGATTTACCGGGAGGCTGACTCTTTGTGTTTTTTGGAGAGCGCACCAAGTGACTCCTAGTATCAGAAAGGCAACGGGGGCTGCAAATCCCCCCGAGGATTTAACACAATGGGAAAGGAATGGAGAACTACTAGGTCTTGTTAGGACATCGTTTGATCACGCGTGTCCCAAAAGGTGGATCGACAACACTTACAAAAACCCGCTCGCCTGTTCCTTTTCAGTCATGAGCAGGCGTCAGCACCATTTGAAGAGAACATTCAAGAGCAGAAGCTCAATACGCCAACGATTCTCCCTCTATTGTCGCCTTAAAGGGTGTAATTTCCTAACACAAAAGCCTCCTGGAGTGGAGTTTGTGATATTTTCTCTCCTCTACAACATACCTCCAGGAAAAGGAGAGAAATATGCATTTTAATTCTTGCTGTTTTTTTATCCAAACACCAAAATCAGGCAGTTAAAGTCCACATCCCGATCGATAACAGTTTGACAGTCCAAAACACAACAACCCCACCGCTGTTCACACAAATACAATAGTGACACAGGAACAAGTCAACAGTCTATTGCGATAATAATAAAACTTTGTTATCATATCTTTTTTTTATAACTTATCAGGATACACGTTTTACTAAGATTAATAACTTTTAGACTACATCTTTTATTCTGTTAGCAAAAATAAGTGGTGTGCATTACATAATTTAAAATGTACAAATATACTTTCAATCTGGCTTTTTTTTTATAAAGGCTTTCAGACACTAGTGATATCATGAAGGCTCGAGCCCACTGGCCAAGGAAAGGCAGTCAAATGCAACAGCGGATGCAGGACCCAAGTGTCCACATTGGTACCGTTTACAGTCAGAACTACCGAGCGAGAGAAATCCTCAAATCTAGAGCACCCCGCACCAACTACAGCACCTTTTTCTGACCTCGTGTAAGTGAGGTTTTTTCTTTTCTTTCAAAGTCTCAAAAAAGGTTCAAACAGAGTAGCACCACGCTTGTGTTCAGGCCCCAAACACAGCTTCTTTTAGTGCAGATTACTTGGAAAAAACAACCACCAGACGAGCTTCAGCAGCACAGAGGAGCAGAGAAGTGACTTTGGTTTGGAGACGCGTTTATATTTTCAGATATAGGTCACGGTAGGGCCGGGCAATATCAAGTCTTTAGGGTATGGTGATGCATTCTTAAATAAGATATCAAGTAGGGCAATATCATTTAAAATGACTGAGTTAATGGTTCCCAATGCTAAGAGTCATGTTTGATAAGCAGGTTTACATTAAGAAACATTTATTGATCACAAACAGGTCTATATCAAATACTGAAAGAAGTATTAATATTCACTTATTCTATTGTATTTAAAGAGCATATCTAAACCTGTATGACTCAAGCAACAAAGTCTGTTTTTATCACCAAACTTGCAGGAAAATTCCCGCACACTGTCTACAGTTCACCACTGTTGTCCTCATATTTACCAAACTTAACCAGTGCTCACTTTCTTTTAGTTTAAATATGTCATAGGGTTTTTGAACTTTTAAACCAAAAAATTGAATCTAAAAAAATTTTTTTAAAAGGAAAAATGCTGTCAATGTCTTGTACATTTTTGAAAGCTCTTTTTCCTGTAGTTAGGAACAGGACGAGAGACAGAGAAGTACTTTAAACACATAGTTGAAGAAGTATAGAAAACTTTCACAGTCTCTTGCCACAGGTTTATGCAGTTTACACACTACTCTTCTGTTTTCTCTTCTGGTTTAACTGGTTTCTGATCTTTTTCAGACAGTGCAGATGGTTTAGGTGCTTTTCTAGATCTTGTAAAACATGGTATTCGATAGTGGAGAACATTTTGAAAACCTCCACGTTGGTAGTTTCCAATAGAGTGTGCAAAACCTATTATTTGTTTAATAAAATTGATACAGATTGTCCTTTTGATGCTCCTGTTTTTTTAAACAATAGAAGATTTATCATTTGAACCACATGACGGGTTGAAGAGAACAGGAAATTTGGACAAACTTAAGAAGATGAAATGTGGACTGAGCTCTCGCTTTCATACCAACAGATCACGATGTTTTGTCATTTTTGGTATCTGTGATAATCTTAGAAAAGATGATTCTACATTTCTGAAACAGAGTTTGCAAAGGAATAATAAATCTAACATTTGGTATTGTTGCAGCACAGTATCTGTGCAATTTGGAGTGCTTTCTCTCTCTGGCTCTTCGGTTCCTTTTTACTGCTACCAATAAAACAATTTAATCACTAAAATACATGACATTTTTAGATGATTGTGCAAACAACACACAAAAATGATTTGCACAGTTAAGACAGTGAACTTGCTCAAATATAACTGAATATTTGTAAGTTTCATACATTTTGGACAGCAATGTTGATTGGAAAATACAAATTTTATCATAAAATACTTAGTGTTTAATTACAATTTTTGACACAGACAAATGGATATAAGAAAATGCTGCCAATATGTAGTTCATGCAGTTCAGATAGTTGATGTACAAACTTGTTGAAATTTTGTAAAATTCATTATATGCAGGAGTTTGTCCACAATGTTCAGTAAGTAAAAACCATAAACAACCTATTATTGTTGTTCAGGACATTAGTTTTCAAACAGGTTTAAATGCATTATAGTCCTTACTAGAATAAAGTGAAATAAATGTTACAAGCTCATTACTTTGGGGAGAAAAATATAGAGGTTTAGTGATAAAAACCTTCAGCTGAAAAATGACATAGTTTTAGTTAAACACTGATGTCCAGGTAGGAAAGTTGAGTTTTGGTCCATACTGCCCAGCCCTATGTCACTTCCATGCTCCTCAGCTGTTTTCTGAAGCCAACTCACAGCCGGGCTTTATGGGCAGGAGTTAAACCTTGTCTTCAACTTCTACTGAGGGAAACAAGTCACAGAAATATTCAAGGCTGACTCCACTACCCACAAACCCCTCTTTTAGGTTCAAACACATTATAGCAGCTGGATCCATGTTCTGGTGAAGATTGGGCAAAAAAAAAAAAAAAAGACAACTCTGCAAAAAGCCACTGACACAGCCAACACCGCTGTATAAGCAAGAACAATAAATATATCGTCTCAGGATGATTGAATGAGATGTATAGAAAAGTCAGTAGATGGTTTTTGAGAGGAATAAGAGGCATCGGGTGAACGTTCATGCTTTAGACCATCGTATGCTGTCTATTTATTGGAATATGCTGCTTTAGTATCGAACCCCACTGACATGATTCTCAAAAACACTTATCCTCCACCAGGCACTTGAATACTTCGTCTTTATGGCCTTTATTCTCCACTTTGCTGCTGAGGAGCTTTGCTATTCTCCAGAATCGAGAAAATCAGCCTCATTATCAAACTCTGAAATAACCTTTGCTGATAATAAAAGTCTCCTTAAACCTCAGAGGTGCATATTATCCTTCAATTCAAGTAAAATACACCAAAAACCGCAGTTGCACCATGGTTTCTTTTTTGCCCAACAGCGAGGACAAACGTGCTGATCGATCGTCTCGCCAAGGAGCGATGCGTGAAAGCGCCCAAACTTTGCTCACTTTCAAGTGAAATGTGTAACCGCTCTTTCAAAGTCCCCTAACAAACCTCTTCCCTTCGTTTCGACTGATTATTGCACTAGAGGAAAACATTGACGCAATCTTGTTTTTCAATACACAAGAGAGGGAAATGTGAGATAAAGCACTGAGGGAAATAGAAGCAGGCAGACTAATGAGGAATAAGAATAGAACATAAGCTTATAAATGATTAAAAAAGACATAAATGTTTCACATAATGTAGAAGAAATAAAACAATTAAATAACAGTGTTACTCTAGCTAAAATACATAGTGTAGAGTTATTGATATACAGCCACTATTGATTGAGATAGATGACTGTTTCATATAAATAAAACTGTTTAAAAAAGGTATTGGGAAACAACAACTGTTGTGACTTTAAAATGGGGCATTTATAACTCGAGGCCAACAGGTGGCAGTGTGCTCAAGAATTTTATACACTAAAAACAGACCGATAAACGAAGAGAAAGGAGAAATATAAGTGGCAGCAGAGAGGACTTGAAAACAAAAGAAAAAAATTCCAAACACCACTCAACCTCTCCAAGACTTAGACCCTTCTTTGTCACTTAAATCTGGGGAAATCAGCACTAAACGACCGTAAAACTATCAGAATGTAAAAATGCTGCAGCTCTATCTGACTTGAGGTACTGTAGATGGCAAAGCAGCAGCTCAGTATACGACAGAAAGCCAAAAGATAAGTGAAAATAAAAACAAACAAAAAAAAACACCCACAGGCCACATGTAAAGGAGACGAACGGAGCAGAGGAAAGACAGAAATAAGGGGCTACGGAAAGGGGGCCTCGAGAGGGAGAAAAGAAACTTGTTGGCTGGTTTAATATTGCATAATAGTGCTGAGTTTCTCTCTTGTTTGTTTGTTTTTAAAGCAGCTTTTGCATCCTCCGTCCAGTGTGGGGGTGCCTCCTCCCCTCCCTCCTCCCTGCTCTCCTCTGCACAGTGTCAGGTCCGGATTGACTCGGCGAATGGGGGGGTTGGGGAAGGGGCGGGCTTTGCACATACGAGGACTCCTTGACTGGCAAGCCAGGCGTGCATGGTTACGTCCATGTGTGTGTTTGTGTGTGTGTGGGTGTAAAAGGTGGCAATGGTTTTTGAGGAAGGGTTGGTGGAGCTCAGGCGAAGTACATGGTCCTCAGGGTGTCGTGGTGAATCTGAACAGCTTTGGCCAATGCCTGGGGGTCCCGTCCGTTACTCTGGCCAGATACATGGCTGCCCTCGGCGCTGTAGAAGAGGAGGAGAGACAGGAGGTGAACATTAAACTTTTCTACAAGATACAGAATCTTAATGTTAAGGCGCTTTAATAACATTGGTAATACACTGGTAGCTCATGTTTTTATAAAATAGATTTGTGTATGTGTTTAATTCTCTTCCCTCTAAATTCTTCTGCATGCCCCTGGTGGTTAGGACAGATGATAAACAATAAAGGCATATGCAAGAACATATTCTGGTTATAAAAACACGACAGCTGCTTTCACACACCACAGAGTTCAGGTTCTTCAGAGTGGAAAAGAAAAGCGCCTCACCTGTCGTGTTCTTTGTCCACCAGATGGTAGCGGGCACGGAAGGCCACCAAGTGGGCGTAGTAGGCGGGCGCAGGGATGGAGACTGAGCGGGTACAGCGCACGTAGGTGTGGCACAACTGGTAGGTGAGCAGCTGGAACTCATCAGCCGTAAAACAATTGTCGTCCCACAGAACGTGGTAGTGGGAGGGCCGACTGGTGCCCTGGAGGATGGAATTAAATTACACTTTGAATAATTATTAGCTTCACATAATAGATAAAGAACAACTGAAGTGTCCAGATGATGGATGGAAAAACACTGAGGATGACTTATAGGCAAGAGAAAGGAGACGGACACTTGAGGAAATGAGGAAAAAAATATGGAAAAGCTGTCAAACAAATCCAGGAAAATTAAGATATCACAGAAAAAAATGATGTTTTTTTTCCCGGGTTTCTGTATATATCTGAGTGTACATAGAAAATGCTGCATTACGTTGAATTTACCATTTAAATTAAATATGGTTCATATATCAAATCCACAGTAAAACTCAAGCATCGACAAGATGCATTTAAAACACTGCAAGGACTCAATGATAGTAAAATAATCATACAAATATGCCAACAATCGGGTTGATTATAACACTACCTGTTCATGCTTAGGAAGAACACAACACTTGATATGTATTATACCGTAAAATACCAAATAGTAGCCGGGGCGTTTATTTGCTTCAATTACTGAGCAGACCAGGCGTTTATTTGGGACCAGGCGTTTATTTGGGACCAGACGACTATTTGGGACAGGCGTTTAATTCCTTTGCACAAAAATTTCATTTAGCAAAAGGTGAAAAAATACGGTAAATATAATCACATTATTTATTTACACCAGTATGAATAACACCTGTACATTTTCAAGGCAAGATTGCAGTACCGTTGTTACACTCTTGTCTTCTTCTTTCAACTCAGCATTCTCTCAACACTCTTAATACTGATCAGGAATGACTGCTATTTAAGTTAAGGTTGTACTTCTTTTTTCTTGCTGCACCAGGGACATGGAGATAAGCAGCAACATACCGCTAACTGACGTGATCGGCCTCCCTGATGTTAGTTAAGGACAAAAAACAAACAGCGGCAGTGGCAAAGTCTTTTTCGTTGAATTTTCAAAGCCCCAGTATGTAAGATTCTGTCTTTCTGCACTCTGGTGCCCTCTGTGGACGTCGAGTGTAACTGCACTGTCATGAAACAGAGCGCCTCACACCAACATACATTTGTTGACATACAGAGGGAGGAGAATGTGAATAAATTACACCAGGCGTTTATTTGGAACGGGCGTCTATTTGTCAAAATGTACTGCTACACCCGGCGTTTATTTAGGACCGGGCGTTTATTTGGTATTTTACGGTAAGTCATGTTTTTAATCATCAACAGGAGGATGACAAATCACAGGAAAAGTTACAAAACTTAACCATCAAAATCTCTCACCTAAATGTGAACTTCACTCTAATGTGGATCTGTAAATATGAAATTCACTTTTCATAGAATTTTTCAGTAAAAAAACTGGTCAGAATCCTGTCAGATTTGATGAAGACAAACAATTATTCTTCTGATTGCTATTTTTATCATTTTACTGTAGCATGTTTTTTAATTTACAGTTTATCATGAATCTGCCTTCATTAAAGTGTTGCTTGAAAGCCATTAAAACTAAAATATGAATTTCTTTTTCTTTGACACACTGCATGCACTTTTATTCTTTATAAACAAAAATATGGTTGAAAATTCAAGCACCCTGTCTCAAGTTCAAGCAAATCTAAACTCTGAAAATGCAACAATATAACTCGAGCACTTTCAGGATTTCAAGCACCTGTACAAACCCTGAAAAAAACGTTTTTAAGGACGCCATTGCATCTTCTCTTTTAAACATCAGCAACAGCATCATATGTACTGATGGTTAAACAGTTCAGCTGAACAGTCTTTTCATGATTACTCCACCTTTTTGCAGTTTAAATCACACTTTTTTTGGGTAGCAAAACTGAGAGAGAAATTGACTGCCACAACTCTGACCTTCCCTTGTTTTACCCTGCACTTGTTAAACTTTGTGTGTACTGTGTACAATGTGTGTAGTTGCACAATTTCTAAGAGATTAAAGGGTAGAGTCATCACAATGTAGATTAACAGACTACAACCTCACACTCCTTGTTACCAATCAGAGATAAAAAAAAAAACACTTCAGAAGAGGTATTTAAGTAAAATCTATGCTGTTTGAAGATGCAGAGCGCAAGTGGAGTCCTTTGCACCGGAACATACCGTCTTCAATTAATCATGAGTGCAAGTCATTACTTTGGGTTGTTAAGTCCATTCAAGCTGTTAAAATCTGGTGAGTTAAAGATAATGAAAGTACTTTTCTTACACTCTCAATGCCTTATCATTCTTCCCTTTTTCACTGCATTTGTCCTTGAAATTTTGTTTTTTATTTTCATTTCATACTTTATCAATTCTCAGAAAACACTGAAGACATTTATAAATCCATCTAAGCTACATGCAAATAAACAAGTGATAAGAAAACACAGCTTTAGAAAAAAATGTAGATATAAAAAAGAACGATGGAAAATGTAAATTAAACTGATTTCCTCATTAAGAAAAGTTAAGTTATTTAAACAATGGATGCATCACTCAATGTATTTTACTAGTCCATCTGGGAAACAGCTCACAGGAAGTGTTTGGGAGGGCAGACCCTTTCAAAAGAAAATCCAGCAGGTGATTGACGACTGATCCATCAATCACATCCTTTACAGACTAATCTGATAAAGTAGTTAGTAAATGTTACTGTTGCAGAGTAAAGAACAGGACGTGAGACACATGGTACAAAAAACTTTTGGCAGAGTTATGTTTTTTCTTTAATAAAGGACTGTGGTCTAGATCTGATAAAACCGCTGCTGAGACTGTTAGCATCTCTGCTAATACGAACAGTCACTTTCTGCTGTCATCTCTCTTGTAGCTGCCATAGACATGTATAGAAAGGCTAGACGGATCATGCACGCTGTTGGCCAATGGTGACCGGTGTCTTTACTTGGTGGCCATCTTGGTACAAGGCACTGGCTCACTTATAACACCGATGTCTGGCAAGCCATGTACTGATAATTAAGTGTCGCTTGCTAAATTGTTGACCGACTTTCAAATGGTTAACTTTGTTGGAAACATCAGAGAAGTAGTTTTAACACTCATAATTAAGATTATGTATTTTTATATATAAATAACATAAAGTAGAAATGTAATGCAATAGCTACACACGCACTATCTAGATTATGATGTAGTCCTGTATACACATTTTCACAGATATACACACACCTCAGTTTTATTACTACAGAGCAGAGCAGAATTGCGTCCTGTTCCAAGAAGGACGCAAATGGCTGCTCCTCATGCCATCTAGCCTTTCTATACATGTCTGTGGTAGCTCCCACTCTTCCTGCTCAAAAGGATGCAGAGAAGGCTGGGCCACTCACAGCAGTTGTAGATAAGACCTTGGCAAGATGGATCTGCCTGATTACAGACACAGAATCAGGTAGATATATCAGCACAGCAGGGTTAGAAATCTGCAGCCAATGAGCCAAAGGCATCAACACATCCAAAAGCCACAGAACCTGATTGCAGTACATATTTCAGAGCTTAATTTTGGTACCATCTTACTTTGAGAGCCAAAGATGCTGACCTTTCTCTGCTAAGTGGGCAGTCCAATTATTCCTTTCAGGACAGGAAGCATCAATAACATTGCAACCAAAAATGAAGTTTAAGGACAGCACTCCAGTCACATCATAAACCTTTTTGATTGCCGCAGAAGACTTAAGTTACTAAAGTGCTGTGTCATGCTTCATTTTTCTATCATCAATAATTCAATGTTTTCTTTAAAGTGTCAGTTCAAGAACTGTTCAGGCGTTAGCACCGTTTTATAAATATCACTTTGGCAAAGATGCTGGAAAACACCAGAGCAGTACCTTGACCTAACTGCTGAAGTAAAGTGCATCTGTTTGAGTCTTTTACCAAAAAAAGCACTTTGTGTGGAACTTTGTCGACATGTTGGGTACAATTACACAACACAGTCATTTTATTCATACACAGACCTAAAAATAATCAAACCAGAGAAAAGCCTATCTTTGCTCTGGTTTCTGATTTTTCCCTGAGGTTTATCTCTGAACACACACCACTGCTGTGTCTTCAGGACAAGAATAACATCAGTACAATACAGCTTTTCAGAGAGGAATCAAGCAATCTTTCCCCTTTGCGAAAGCATCTTTGAACAAGTTTGCTGTCCTACTTTGAGTGTTTTTCAGTGTTATGAAAGTAGGAAAATAGTTTAAGGGGGGGTTAAGGATGATTAGCAGGAGAAAGGGCTCTTTCAGAATTCTGTCCTTTATTTATAACAGTTTGAACGAGAAGTAGCATGTGTAACTTCATCGGATTTAGATTTTGTTCCACCGTGTATTGTGTTGAGCTAAGATGTTTCCATTTTGCGCAATTACATACACCAAATGTTTTTGGCCCAGTATGTTTGTTTGTCTGTTTGTTAGCAAGTTTAGCAGTGATCCAGAGCACTGTCATTAGCAGACGATCATTGTAGCTCAGTGACTGTCTGATAATGATATCAACATGATTTCTCAGCCTTCCAACTGTTTTCTGGAAGAATCTCCTTTTATGTCTTTTTGTGTTCGAGTAAGTGGGTGTGTGTGTCGTACGTGGATTGTGAGGGTTTTCATTGTGTTCAATTTCTACTAATTGTTTCATTTATTATTTTATTTATTGCTTTTTTTTTCTTATGTAAAGAAGTTTAAAGTTTTTTTTGATTGATTGATTGATTACAAGTGCTGGGTGTGGGTTTTCAGGGTCAAGGAAGCATATTATGATGGTATCTTTATCATGGAACTATTGTTTATAGATGTAACAGCAACCTTGGTGGAGGTTTATGCTCTCCCAGTTATTTCTTATTGTTGTTATGGAAAGGAAGAAAAACTTCATACTAGCTTAAATTAAGATCAGAAAAACTTTTTGCCAACTTTTGTCAGGGGCAAGTTAGAACTTCCTGAAGCAATCTAACTTCTGATTAAGACAGGAGGAAAAAACAAAGAAGGAAGTATTTCCTTTTCTCTCAGTTGTTAAATCTTGTTTACTTTCTTTATTCCTGCAGAAGCTCACAGCGTTGAAAAGTTAAAAGCCATAAAGGTTGTTCTGACCTGTATTCCAGCGTGACTGCAGAGGTAAAAGTCAAACTCGTAGGGATGCGTGATGTCCGTATCCACAGTAGTACCAGCAGGAATGTTTCCACTGCGTCCAACCTTAAAATAACACAATGAAGGTCGGTTAGTCCCCGGTCGTAATTGCCTTTTACCTTTTCAGCTGTGTTTCACCATAACTCTTAGGAATAATGAGGAATTCTAGAAAAAGCAGCAGAAAAACAACGATCCAAAAGCACTAAGTGAAAAACAGAAAATCCTAATAAAGGCAAAAAGGATCAAACTGTTTGGAACGACCTGGGTCGAGCTTTACCAAGTGCTTTCCAATCAGCCCATTAAAGGGCCCAATGCTCCAGAGAACCCGTTGCTCTGCGTAGAAGTCCCTGCTCTGAAAATAAGCTTGTTACTAGCCCGGTCTTACTCTCAGGGCCTTGAGTGCCACTCAGCAGCGCTCAGCCTGTTTTGGGCCCTAATGCTTTAATCGAATGTAATTACAGGGGGTGAGGGGGGCCAACGGTCCAATCGACAACAAAAGGTAATTAAGGAGAGCCATTTTGAGTACTCAACATGCTGGCTTAGACCATATAACAGAATATGGGCAAACATGTAACAGACTGTGCTGGCTTTAATGGGTGCCATCGCTCTGCTACACTCAGAAAAATGTGTGTGTGTTTGTGTGTGAGCGGTGTGAACTCACCCTCTCGTTGCGGTCGGCACAGAAGAGGCGTGTGTGGTGGCGTTTTTGCACAACAATGTAGGTGATGCCAGGCTGGTACTCCTTCTCCAGGCTTATACAGGCCTCACGGATGGCCAGCAGCTCATAATACAGCACCTGAGGGTGAGGAAGGGATCAAATATTCAGCTTTAAATATTTCTCTAATGTTTCCTACAGTTATGTAGGCTGCTTCAAAAGAGAAAGCTGACAATGCGATGCCTTCTCCTCCTGAAAACATAGATTACAGGTCAGGATGTTCACTGTGTTTTGTTGTGTAGTACAGTTGTTGAGTTGTACCGATATGGAGGACATTTGTCTTAATGAAAAAACATGAAAATGAAAATTGCTTTATAAAGGTATGTTTTTTTCTTTTAGCTTACACTGTTGAAGTGAGTGAATAAAGTCAAAATATCATGCTGAAGTTTCCTTTATTCTCACCGTTTTAACTTTAATGACATTTCTGCTATTTTCCTCAAAATGTAAAAATGAGCTTGTAGCTGCATCCAACACTTTTTTTCTCTTTACAGTCACCGAAAGCCTGCTTCTTAACCATTTTATGTTCACAATTAACCACATTATTACCTCCGCCAAGGAGGTTATGTTTTCAGGAGAGTTTGTCCGTCCGTGAACAAAATAACTCAAAAAGTAATGGATGGATTTGGATGAAATTTTCAGGAAATGTTCAGCATGGGAAAAGGAAGAACTGATTCGATTTTGGTGTTGATCGGGATCAGCATCTGGCCGCCATGGCGAAAAATGTGATTTCTGTGAATAACTACTGAGCTAAAATAGATATCATTATGAATCCAATTGCTAATGGTATGTTTTCATGGTCAAGGAATCTAAATATGTACATGAAATAAAGCTAGGAGTAATATTTATGGTCAAAATGACAATATGGCGGATGTCTGCGCTCTCTGAGTGCTTTTTAGTTTGATATTTTGTTTGTTTTCTTTCATTACATGCCCCAGCTTTATATGAACTGCCTGTCAAATCCAAAAATGTGCATCAAATTAGGTGACCTCAATAAACACAATTTGTCGAAATACTCCTTATTCACCAGCAGAGGCTGCTCTCTACTTAAGCTTTTCTTCATTGACATCAGTATGTAAAAATGAGACGTCAAAATATAGTGAAAACAAAAAAATACTGAGATTGTACGACAATAGACAATCTCACACCACTGTGGCTGCTGACCTGTCTGAACTGGCCTTCAGAAACTCCGTCCCTGTAGAAGATGATCCTGGTCGGCTTGTATCTTGTTGACTTGTAGAACTGGATTAGCAGCTCCCGCACCATGGAGGCCAGATCCTGGATGACCTCCTGTCTCGGCCTTTGGACCCGAACAGTGGCACAGTACCTGCTGGGGTGGGCGTCCATACTGCCAACCACCTGGAGGAGGGTTTGAGGGGGCAGATGACGTCGATGAGGGGATGGAACAGAAAAGGAATGAGAAAGAAAGCGGAACAATAGGAGAGAAAGATTGATTTTTAGAGTCAATTAACCCTTTGACTGGCACTGTGACCGCACGGTTGACTTTTTTGCCGCCATACTGCTGTATTTAAAACTCTGTAAACCTACCTTTGGCTTTTTATCCTCACTCATCTCTTTGAATAGTGTACCTAACACTAGTCATATAAACTAGGAAGTGCTGCTATACGAAAATACCATTTTCTAAAAACTTTGGAAAAAATGGTAGTGGCTTTGTGTTGCACAGCTTCTCAGAGTAAAAACAAGGTTAAAGGTTATTTTAGCTAGTTCTGCTCTCTGGGATGTCTTTATGTTTGGAGAAAGAGAAATTAAATTTTTGAAGAAATTCAAGGAAATCCAGTAGGGCTGGGACGGTACACTTTTCTCCCCATTTGAATTTTTACAAGTTTTAGGTGCCGATTCGATTTAAATTGCGATTCTACGAACACTAGCAAAAAAGATGAACAATGATGATGCCTACTGACTCTATCAGGTAAAAAACACATCACATTTGAGTCCGTTTTTAGGATTTATTCAGCAACATATTCTAACCAGCTGTTCATACTCTCTCTTCAAAAGCCTGGACTGCATTTAAAAGTGGCTTATTAACACAGACTAAAGTGAAGCTTTTACATTTGGAAAAAATCGATTTTTGAACAAAAAATGTAAAAATCGTCAATCAAAAAAACTCGATACTTATGTGAATCAATTTTTTCTCCCACCCCTACTGAACCGATAAGTCAACCTGCAAGTTGACCAGCATAACTGCTTCCTGATTGGACGACATCAAACCTAAAATGTCACCAAATGAAGAGGCGCAAACACAATTTTACCAAGTAATATTTTTTTTAAATGTATTTCTTAATATGGAAGCCAAAAGGTTAAAGGCAAAAATAGCCACGGTTTGTAAACAAAGGCTGCGTGGAAGATGGAGAAAAACTCACTGCTGCAATTGAAGGCTTCTTCCCATCACCAGCAGGTGGGTGTGTAACATCTGCTCCCAAGAAGATAACTGGCTGCTGAAACACTGAGGGTCTGTTGATGACAAGTAAAGAAAAGATACAAAATGATGCCCGGTTTGATGACAAGAGATGGCTGTTCTTACGTCTACGTGACATTTACTCCTTTTTTTGACAGCAAACATCTCAACAGTGTGATCATACTGTAGCTTAACATGTTTACATCTGGACAGAGAGAGGGCACGACTGACCGTTGGTGAGGCACCAGGATGTTGTTGATGCCTCCCAGCTTCACGTTGATCTTGAGGCAGAGGTTGGAGAGGGTCTGAGGGGACGTCTTCACAACGTTCTTCACCTGCACACACTGAGTGGCCATGCCAAGGAGGGTGTCTCCCACACGCTTCACCTCAGCTGGAAGACGAGACAACAGATCAACATCACAACATTTAAATACGTTCAAAAGCTATTTAACTGATCATCAGGATATCAGGGTGAGGCATCTGAAATAAAAACAGAAGTGTGTTTTTTTTCCTTTTAGCTTACATTTCCAGAAAAATCTTAATACTCTATTCTCATCATTTTGAATCTGTATATTGATATTTATGCCTTTTTTTACATGACACTTTGACTTTTCTTAAAATAAGCTTGGATACAACACTCTCTTAAAAACATTTTTACTGATTTCTCAACATTTTTAAAAACTTTTTACCATTTTCTTTACACTGATCTTTTTTGTTCTTATGTCTGGTTCCAACTTTTTAACATTTCAACTTAAATTTAAGTTTCAAATTGCCGTGCTTTTTTTCCTTTTTGCAGAAACTGTTACTTTGTTGTTGCTATATTTCTAAAATCTTCTTAAAATTGTAATACAATGGCAAATTTGACATTTAAACTTTTCCTCTTAATAATTCAACCTCACTCTTGATATTGCAAGATGAACATACCGGTACTTTTTGTCTTTATCATCATCATATGCCTTCCTTGAATCATCTTATGTACGCAATTAACAACCTTATTACATTCTTTTATATGTATATATGTATCTATGCATATATGTGTTTCCATAAAATGAAGAGCTGAAATGTCTTGAGATAACACTTGTTATGAATTGGCGCCATACAAATAAAGATTAATAGATTGATTGGTTTTAGTTTTTTTATTACTATAATTCATGTTTTTTAATAGGTTAATTGTATCTGTATTTATTCCTTAAGATGAGGTTTGTCAATAAATCTACCCTCACCTGCATATGTGACTTAACCTTATTCACCGTTTTCTTTGACTTTTCTTTCAAATGTGTGCAAATTAATTCCAAAAGATTCAAAAAGTTGACCTATATGTAAGAGATTAAGGATACAAATCAGGTAAAGCAGCCAAAAAAATAGCCTCTTATGAAATACAAGTGATACAAGAGTATTTTGGTAAGAGTGAGCAGAACTCCCTCCTCAGCACCACAATCGTGTTTCAGTAATCGCAGCGTGCTGAGGAGGAGAGAAAATCTGCTCAGGCACTCATCCCAGAATAGCATTAGAGCTTCCACGGTCTAAACCGCAATCACATCTATAGACTCTAACACAATATTCATTTGAAGCAGTTTTCTGACCATAAACGGGAGTCTTTCCCGGCAGGATGACGATGATGAGCTGGAGCCCGGCGTAGGTGTTCTTCAGGTGTCTGAACATGGGCTCCACGCTGTCCGCTCCCTGGGCATATTTACAGAAACATGGCTGGCCCTGGATGGGCATCCCAGCGTCCTTTGAGATCTTACGTAGCTGGTCTGTGAAACCCCTGCACGACGGAACAGGACAAAGCAAAATATAAGAGCTAGAGGTGTATGAAAATATAAACACAACAATATATTGGAGTTGCTGCATGATACTGTAGATATCTAGAGAGCAACATTTCAATATTTTGTTAATTATACATATCTAAAAAATCCTCTTCAATGCATTAAAGCTCTGGTTGCAGTTTGAAGGTACAAGTTTTAACACTAAAAAGGACTACAGAAGACTTTCAAAATAGATCCTCTAGTATTGTTCTTCTAAAAAAACATTGAAGCATTTATTTTTAATCTTACACTGAAATTATAACTTCATTTCTCCAATTCAACTATTTTTTAATGGTTTTTATTTCTCTTAACATTATTTTTGCTATTGCAATAGATTTTTTTTCTCCAATCAGATTTTTTTTTAAATCTTTTTTTCTCCTCATTTTCCTCTTTGTTACTTTTTTCAGAGTTCCCGCTCTTTTTTAGAAATAATTTTCAACGACTTTTCCAGGACTGAACTGAACATCTATTTACTACTAACTCTCGGCATGAACATTGTAAGCTAGCTATCTTTTTAAGTCCAGCTTTTATGTCGTGTCTTACTTTTATAAATTTATGGTTTATCACTTTTTATAAAATCTTTTTATTAACTCTGCTTTTATCAATATATTTTGTTGACCTAATGTTGAAGTAGCCTACATTTTATTTTGCCAGTATTTATTATTTCTTTTTGTCACCATTGTTTGGGGTTGCTATTTTTTATTCCTCAACTTGCATTATTTTATCTACTCATAATTTATGGCTAAGTGTGCATCAGTTACCAAGTACATTTTTACTTATTTCCTATCTTTGAGTTTTGTTCACTAACAAGGAAAGAGGATAAATAATTTTTTCCAGAACAATTCAAACTTTTCCAGGACATATTACTTTTTTTCCTCATTTCCATACATTTTCCATGACTGGAAAATTAGTCTGTCATTTTCCAGGTTTTCCAGGATGCATGGGAACTCTGATTGTGCTGGTTAAAACATCCTGGGTCCCCTTGGTTGGTTGTTATCAACATATATCACTCTCTTGTGTTGCCATATTGTTTGTTCTTTGTTTCTAACTTAATTTAATAATTTCTCTTGCTGACCTAAAATATCTTCACAGATTAAGAGACTGGAAAAAGAGACGGTCAAAGTCATACTTCAATATTTCTTCCCGACACTGCCGCTGCGTGGCAAAGCAGGCGATGGCCCACATCTTGATCTCCACTCCGGTGTGGAACTGCTTCCCCCTCATGTCCCACACCCCGTGGCTTGGTGTGGCTACGGTGCGGTTCTGAAACGACATCGAAGTCTCACCACGTGCTCATGATTAAGATGGCAAACTGTCAAACAGACTTTTACTTCAAACAGAAAGAAACACACTCAGTCACACACACATTCCTCGTATAACCCAAAATGTATCAACTTCCATTTTTATACAGAAATTCCCCTCAAGAATGAAAATCACGTGCATAAAATTTCTAGAGCTGATTGACTGACTGTGTGTGTGAGAAAATAACAAACCTAAAATACTGAACATATACCTGAGTAGAATTCAGTTATTACATTGATGTGTCGGGTCCTTAATGATACAAATGTAAAGATACTTCTGCCTACATGTATCTGCTCCACAGTCTGTGATCTCAGCTCTGCTTGTTGTTTTTCAATATTTGAGCCTTTAAGCTGTGGTCTACGATTTGGAAGCTTGGTACGTCTTAATAACACTGTTTATAAGACCGTTATGGTCCTATAGTCCGATCTATACAATATAAACACCAAAAAGAATGAAAAAAATCCATTCAGTATATCCACTGCAAAGCGGCATAATAGTTGACCAACTTGGTCCGTGAGTCCATCCAATCCCCTGTCTCCCCTGCTCCGCACCGTCCCGCCTCCTCCTCACTACCTCCCTCATATACCGGTGAGCAGCTAGCTGAACAGTTACTGAAGCGTCATGGAGCCGGAGAAGACCAGCACCGAGGCCACTTCTGGAACGGGTAGGCTCTGTCAATAGATTTTAGCATAAGTTAGCCACTCATCATTAGCATTGTAAACTGAGCTGGTGAAGACACGCCGAGAAACGTAAATCCTTGCCCACAATCTGCTCTGCTCTGCTCTGACTGGCTAAGAGTGGCGACGCCAGACCCGCTTCGCCGCCGGTCCAATTGAAATGGCTACTGCTGTGTGTTACAAGGGAGATGACTGTCGTGTTTGTTACTTCCAGCTATGAGAAATCTCATTTATCTTCAACGCCAATGAATATTTTCTGCCGGCTGGCTTCTTGCTCTATCGGAGGGGCGTGTTGTTAGGAGGCAACACGAGCTGGGGGGCGGGATCTTGGAACACAGAGGGGAGGGGTGAGTGAAGGGGGGGGCAGGCTGCGTTTTTCAAATCTATCTCAACAGCCAAACTAATTTTCAGATCGTAGACCCTAGCTTTAATTAATGTATAAAACATAAATGGCTGATCAACAATCCAATCAGATTGAATCCATTTACCTCGCCATTCATATGACAACTTTATTTGAAATCCTCACTGCCCGCCTGTGTGACAGTTTCCGCTGAGACGTACGGTTTCCCCAGCTGTTTCCCAGCTAGAGGTAGCCTGAGCAAGCAGCTCGTACCTTCAATTTAGGGAGCACAAAGAGGATTTTTTCTCCTCTTTCAGCTTTGTGACAACAGTGTGGACATAAAAACATCAAGGCGGACTGCTCAGCTTTATATGATGGCCATGTTTCATTCATAACCATTTATGGCCAACATAAGTCCAACCTACACAGTAAAAAATAATCACCTATTTAGCACAGAAGTAGTATCTGTTACAGGATGTTGGAAAACAAAAAGTGAAAAGCCCGCAGTCAGGTGTCTGGATGGATGATGAGTGTATATTTTGCATGTCATGCTTAATATTTTATAACTCTCACAATCTCCCACTACATCCTTCTCCACTTGAAAAGCCACTTCAAACCCACCTATTTATTAAAACCAAGATAAAAGAAAATATGAATTCAAACTTTTGTCACAATTTCACAAAAACACACAAACAACCTGCTGTTTATGACACAGAATACATGGTTGAGTAAAGTAAAAATAACAATTTTAGTCCACAAATATGTAGAATCTAGAAATAGGGAGAGAAGACAGAATCTTGATTTTGATGGTTGAAAAAGTACAAATGACCACATAAAAATGAGCTAAGCACAGAGAATTATAAAGGTTTTCAATACTCAATATATCAGAGTCATTGATTCCAGAAAAATTGTAAAAAGCATTAGCATTATTAAACTGCACGTATAAGGCAATGATAAAGTTCTGTTTTTTATCCATTAAAGTTTAAAGGAAGATTAATCTGTTTTCAGATTAAAACAGAAAAATTTCAACCACAAAAATGTGCTGTTTTTTTATATTAATGTGACTGTGTTAAATTTTTGCACTATACTATTCAATATCTATTGTAGGCTTCTAAATTTCATCGATTCGATATTGCATCGTAGCAGGCTTTGCAATATTGCAAACATAGTACAGAATATTGTATTGTTATCCAGAAAACTGACATTGCATTGTTATCCACAAAACTGATATTGTATTGTTATCCAGAAAACTGATATTGTCTAACTTGCCAACAAACTCATTTTTGTTTGACTGACCCAGACTCTGGCTCAAGTACTCTGAATCTATTAAAGAGAAGTTTAATGCACTGAGTGTCAGAAATGTGTGTGAGATAAATATAATGTCCACATCATGCACAAAAGAGCCTCAAAATTCCTCAGTATTACACATACACTAAAGTGTTACAGAGGAAAGGTGTGTCTCATCAGAGAAGATACATGAACAGATGTTAATCAGCACCGTGGTTCGGTCTCAATCAGATGCTACTTCAGTCAAATTGTCTTTCCCAAGGAGAATCAACACCTGTTAGATCCAATTTGTTGACATTTTCTGACTCGAGTTTTGTTTTTGTTTGACATGAGACTAAACCACAGAAAAGCCGAAAAGTCAGACACTATGAAGACCAAAAACAAAGCTGGTGAGTTAGTTCCCCTTTAGAGACAGAGCAGAAAAACAGCTGAGGAAGGGGAGAGCGTGTCAGACAAACAGAGAGAATGGGCGTGATTTAAAGGAAGGGTACCATAAAGTGCTCTGTGCTCACCCTGCCGCCGTACTGCAGCATGGGGGCGGGTAGCACTCGCCCCGTCACATGGGCCATCTCGTCGCGCACTTTGAACTGGAACTCCTGCACGAAAGGGTCGGCCTCGTAGTTGGCACTGCGAACCTGCAAAAGGAAAAGGGAGAGGATGAAAACTTTGGTAAAAATATTCAACGGCAAAGAGAAAAGAAAGTTAAACAGACTTACGTTACTATTTAATAATGATTATTTAACTAATCTGAGTTTTGATGAAGTTTCTCCTGAAATGGCTGTTTGTGGAATTACTGAACCTTGGCTTTAATGCTGTGTCATGATACCACTTTTGTTTGAGTCAGGGGAGTGAATTGGCCAAAGAAGAGGAGAGGCATGGCTGATTAGGGGTCAAATTTGTTCAAAGTCTGTTGCGTCCATTTTTCTCAAACTGATTGCTTAAATCATTACTTCTTCAAAGTTTTGAATAAATACTGAAATATACTTGTTTAAATAATGTAAAAAACACGTTCCTAAACAAAGTTCTATAATTATTCAGGTAGAAAACCTAAGGGTCAATCCCAATTGTACCCCTTAGCCCTTGGTTTTGTGCGCTCATGTCTAGTAAAGGGATCTCCCAATTCTGCTGAAAAGAAGGCAGAGTAGAGGCAGAAGGAAGCCCATAATAAAATGTAATTATTACGTCATTAAGTAAATATCAATCATTTTCTGAATTGATGGTCAAATTTTAAAACTGCTCTTTATAATGAGCTAGCTTTAGCAGCTGTTGCTACAGCCATCTGCCTATGGCACAGCCAGCGAGCAGCACTGGGCGATGACGTACCAGGAATGGAGTGGCTTCTTGTTTCTTAAGGGCATGTTTTCACCCATTCCCCTTGGCCCTCAAAACAGAGGGTCAAATGGGTAGACAATGGGGTAAGATGAAGAGTAAGGACTAAGGGGTAGAATTGTGATTGACATCCATCAAACATCAGACATAGGATATCAGGGAGTCATTGCAGGGCTTTCTAAAGACATATGAAGTAGTCAGCCAGAGGCCCAGCAGTCTTCAACATGAAACCTGACTGGTCTGATTGATCAGTTTACAATGGTAGACTTGTTTTCAATCATATCCAAATGTACTCTAAAAAGCACAGAGAGCCTCTCATTTGTGACAGCGCAAACTGAAGTTATACAAAGAGATATATTTCCTTCTTGTTGCCTTGATTTTTGGAACCTTAAGCGCTTTAGTCAACTAGTTAGTTCAAAGAATGAACCACTGGTTCACTCGTGTCAAAGTGTGAGCTGCTCTGAGATTACCAGCCTGTCAGAACTGGTTAATAACTTAAAAAGCAGCATGGAGTGCTGGTTTAGTGGGGTGGTAAGCAACCAGGCATGACCCATACACGTGCTTCTGTTGGCTTGGGTTGGAATCCAGCCAGTGGTCAGTTTGTGGAGTGTCCTCCCCCTACTCTCTTTCGACCACTTCCATAAACTTATATCCACTGTCTCTCAATCAAAAAAACAAACAAAAAAAAGCATTAGCTTAGTGAGCACAGTGGCAAAGATTCACAAAAAGAAGGTTCCTGATTTGAACCCATGTCAATCAGGGCCCTCCTGTGTGGAGTTTGCATGTTCTCCCTGTGCATGTGTGGTTTCTCTCCAGGCACATGCTCATTAGGTTAACTGGTGACTCCAAACTGCCCTTAGGTATGAGCGTCAGCACGAATGGTTGTCTGTCTCTCTATGTGGGCCTGAGATTGGCTGGCGACTGGTCCAGGGTGTACCGCACCCCTTAACCAGTGTCACAGTAGAGGTAGGCTGCAGCCCCTGTGACCCCAAAAAGAGATCAACAGTATAGACAATGAATGAATGGGTTAGCTTAGTGAGCGTTATATAAAAACTGCAATATCAAGGGTCAATCCCAATTCTACCCCTTAGCCCTTTCCCTTCGTCTTACCCCTTCTCCTTAGCCCTCTGTTTTGAGGGCCATGGGGAAGGTGTGAAAACACACTGCTAAGAAACGAGACACCACTCAATTTCTGCTGCGTCATCACCCAGAGTCGCTCGCTAGCTGTGACGTAAGCAGATGCGACAATAACCGAAGACATGGCTGTGAAAGCTAGCTTGTTATAACAAGTTAGCTTTCACATCTAAAGTACGACCAACACCTAAAAATGACCAACAAATAAAAACATTAATAATATTAACTTGATGATTTAATAATTACTTAGCGCTTCCTTTGGTCTTCACTTCAAGAGCTATGTAGCCCTTGGTCTTAGCCCTTCCCCTTTGCCCTATGGAGAATTGGGACACCACTTCACTAGACATGAATACGCAAAAGCAAGTGTTAAGGGGTACAATCGGGATGAACCCTAAGAGCTCCCAGATGGGGAACAATCGTCTGTATCTACTGGCCTTTGTGTCAGTATTAGTTTTACTTCATGAATTTTTTTCATTTTCATCGAGCATCTTTTTTCAAACACATAAAAATGGCTTTAAATGGAACACAAGTCATTAACTTAGTGACATGCCTCTGAAGTGTCAGGTCCCAACATCTTAATTGAAAATGACTGCAGGCACACAGTCCATGATCAGCTCAGCTGGCACGACATCCAACTTTAATACAGAATTCATTATGTCCCTCTGACAGACACGGCTTATCTGCTTGTTTTGTACTTTTCTGTCTCTTTACCTCGTCTATTCCACCCACACTCATCCTGACAGTGTGAAGCGGCGGTGCATCTAAATGAAAACGCCACCACAGTGTTGTTGTCTACAATCATTTCCTGGAAGCCTGTCTAGATATTTTGTTGCAGAGTGAGGTGATAAGGAGACGGGGTTTAATAAGGGAATGACAGGAACTAAAATGAACGCTGCTAATCTGATGGTTTACAGAAGCAGGTTACAGCCTGTCAGTCTCTACATGGACAACACAAAGCAGAACATGCAGCTGCTGCACACACACACACACACACACGTAAGGGCCAACAGGACTCTGGTGTTTTGCTGTTAGCTCTACCTTTTAATTGCAGGATGTGATGGATGAGCACAGAGAGATGCTGCCTCTAACAATACAATATGGGAATCTTGGAGAGGTGATTACAAAACAAGTAATTTGATGAAGGAAGAGCAGCATGGCAACCAGGCATTAGTAAGCCTAGCAACAGGAGCATTTCAAAACACTTCTGTGTTTAGACCGAATCAAATGTAAGACGCTGAAATCATTAGACTGGCAAATCCTAAAGTATTCTACAAAATCAACCCATGAACTGTGTTTGTCCACAAACAGGTCAGCTAATTACTCAAAATCACCTCCTCTTTAATTACATTATTCAACTAATCAATCAAACTTTATTTATCGAGCACTTTTCATACAAAAAAATGTAGCAATAGTGCTGTACATTTAAGAGCACAAGCAGATGCGGGCCAAGGGATGCAAACCAAAACACAAAAATTGGGAATGCATGATATTATCAGTTTGATATCGGTATCAGCCGATATCAGCCTAAAAGTTAAAGGTGTAGTCAGCGATCTTCTAATCTTCTAATATAATGCAGTATTTGTCAAATTCACCGTATTTCTCCTCTCCATTTACAAAATGTCACTCCTGACAGCATGTCGAAAAAAAAGTCCGGTTTCAATACACAGCCTTGGCTCTGAATTTCAGCAGCTAAATACTGTGGCTCGGGCCGAGTCACCAAAACAGGGTATTCTCCCACATTGCTGACTACACCTTTAAGTATCATATCGGCTGATATTGAAATTTTTGCAGATATTGACAGCCAATATATCGGCCATATATTTGCTGGAATATCGGCAAATTACACAAATGTTCAAAATTGATGCAACTTCTCATCACTGCATGGATACATTTAAATATGAAGGGTTTCATTTTGCAAGAGTTAAAAGTTGTTTTTCTTGTTTTACATCGGTTCAAGAGATAATGAGATGTTCATGAGAAGTAACACTGAAAGAAACAAGTCCATTTTTATTAAGCACAGAGCTTGTGCTTTTAGCCTGAAATATCAGTATTGGTATCAGTGTCAGTATCGGCAATAATGAACCCATAAAATATCGGCATATCAGATACTGGCAAAAATCCAATATCGAGCATCCCTAATAAAAACCCATCCCACCCTGCAACCCACATTCAACACATACAGCCACTCACGTGCACACACACAGACGGGGACACACACACACACACACACACACACACACACACACACACACACACACACACACACACGCGTGTTCTTGACTCTTCGAACTACCACAGATGACTGAGGAAACGCTATCTTTAATTAAAAAAGAGCAAACACAGGATCTATGACTAAACTAGTAAAACCATGATAAGACATAATCAAGGTAATAAAGCATTAAAAGTTAGTTAAAACAAGACCAAACAATAAACCAGAAAATAAGAAAATTTAAAAAATGAGGTAGTAAAACATCATTTAGTAACTCTGAAAGTAAAATAGAGTAAAACACAAAATGCATATTGATGCATATGAGAGAATAAAACAATAAGTCAACTAAAAGCCAGACTAAAAAAAACAATAAAACAGCTAAATTGAAACAATAAGTCTGAGAAATCGGTTGGCAGGGAAAGTTTGTAGGTCTTCAAACATAAAAATATTTTAATTTGAGGCTGATCAGTTATCAGAAGCATCATGTTTGGAAAGTGCTCTGATTTTAATGTTTGAGAAATTTTAAGCAATAGCTTTTTTCCATTTTGACAAACTATAACATTTACGTAGCCTCTCTCTAAGGTGCAAAAACTGAAATTATTTGTAATGAAAATCTAATGATCTACAAATAATTTAATGTTTAAACAATATGCCTGAAACATGCTTTATATATCTTTATTTATATCTTTATATTTCTAATCACTCCACAGTTCAGTGCAGTACAGTTTAAAAAACATGTTTGTTTTATTAGAACTAATACTCTTGTATTTGTGGACCATCAATCAGCTTTTGATAAATGACTGTCAGCTGAATGATGATCAGCTGTTTCTGTCATGGCAAACGCATAATGCTTTACATGTCGCAGAGGAAAATAGGTCTTATGTCTTTTAAGTCTTTTTTTTTCAGTTATCTACATAAGCCTGTCACAATAACAAATTTTGCTTGACGATAATTGTCAAAAAAAATTATTGACAATAAACGATATTATTGTCAGTATTATTTTGATTTTTTTTCTCATTTTTTCATTATTGTAATGACAATATCTGTCATAATAAAGTGAGTACACCATGTCAAAAGCAAGTAACTTTGAAATTGGAAGGTCAGAATCTTTTAAATAAAATAAATTAAACAGACAATAAATTTAACAAAAAAAGAGAAAAAACCCAATGAAAATGAAATGGACTCTCTTTTAGGAAAAAATTGCATGTAAATAAAAATAATTACACTAATCAAAAACAATAAAAAATAGACCCTGTCTCTGTGAATAAAAAAATGAAACTCCAATAAAAACAATAAAAAAAAAAAAGAGAGTTTATACAGTTCAGGAATTCTTTGTGACATGTACTTTCTCCCAGTCAATCCGTACCGTCTGTCAAACGTTTGTAACATTGATGGCTTTTTAACCGTATTGAAGGATTGCATTTCTTTTGCAATGTAGCGAATGACACTGTCTGTGAGTGCGCACTATTTCACTCTTTGATTTATATTTACTTTGCCGACAGAACGCCTCACTGACTCAAGGCTCCAGCACTCCTCCCCTTCTTCTTCTTCTTCGTCACTACTTTCAAACAAATACGACATGTCAGCTCGTCAGTGTTCATGGGCTCACGCCTTGTTCATTCTGTTTAAAACCAACACATTCTCACACTGGGGCTGTGGCAGCCTGCTTAGGAACCGTATCTTTCGTGCCATCATTCGTATTAGCGTTTGTTTCCTTGTTACTCTTCAGGACGCTCACTTCAGCTCTCTCCGAGTGTATGCACGAGCGGCCCCGACTCCACCCCCAAAGATCGCATGAGTGACAAATGCTCACTCCGCTATAAATCCGCTAAATCCGCTATAGAACTTATGCACGCCGGTGTTAAGAAAGAGAGACGTGGTGAACCATCTTCTCATTCAGCCTCTTTGGTAGAAAGAGAGGAGGAAAACAAACTTGCATGCACATGTCAGTTTATCGAGGCTGGCAAACTTACCGAGGACGTTTTTATTTGTCGTTCTGTTAATTGATTTATTGATTATTGTGACAGGCCTACTCAGACATTTAACTTTGATAGCAAAACCCAAATCTATTTATTTTAACAAACAAATGTTAAAAAAGTCTATTACTTTAGAAGGTAAACAATCTGGAATTGAGTTGTCTAAGCTGAGGGGGTACTCATAGTGGACAGGTGATGTTCAGTGTCATGAAAGAGTTAAACTGGAGTGTTAATGGAGCAGAATCCTAAGTCAGCATGTGTCTGCTAAACTCACCAGCCTGCTGATCTCCTCCTGTCTGTCGGGTGCAGAGCGAGCTGTGGCTTTGATCATAGTGGAGGTCTGATTATCCGTCAGCTTCTTGATGCATCGTTGACCAGCTACAATGTTACACACCTGCAAGAAGAAACGTTTTATTATTGTTTTTCAGAAAGGAAAAGACGACTGAACCAATCAACAAAAACGAAGAGGAGAAACTCCGGTTTACTCACCTCCAGAGGCAGGTAAGTGTGCTTCTGCTCCTGGCCCACCTGTAGACAGGGTAAGTGTGGGTATTTGAGCTGCAGGTTGTACTTCTCCCTGAAGTAGTGGGCTACAGTGCGCTCTACAGTCTGACCGTTTTCCAGCTGTAAGGGGAACCTGAGAGAGAATAAACAGTGCATTTAAAACACTAAAAAGCCACAGGATGGAACTGAATAAGTTTGATTCACAAATTAATGGAAATGTATCACAGCTGATTAAAGCATATGAGCCCCAAGGCTAAATCAAACAAATAAGGAACCGTCCAGGTATGAAGCTGATAACAGATACATTACATGACATTAACTTTAGGTCTGAAACCCTTAGGAAGCAGTTGTGGGGGCACTTAGCATCATCGCCAGTATTGGCTTGATTTAATTTCATTAGATTGACAGTGAAATCTGGTCCATATGAGAAATGATGTGTCTGTTTTGTCTTGTTTTTGAAACCAGATCTACCCCCGTATATGAAAATTTAAACCTTTTGACAATGAACTAAATGTCTGCTACTATTTCTCAGGGTCTGGATCTGTGTGTATTGTTGTCATATTTGACAGCAATGGACAAAGAGTATCAAATGAGGACCCTGCCATTTAAAACAATCTAATTACATGCCAACTGTGAAATATCTGTTCATTATTTAATAGTAAAAATATAAACAATAACAGTAATTATTTAGAACAATAATAATTCCAGAAAAGAATAGTAAAAATAATAATAGAATAATTTTGGGTGCAATTTGCAATTAGTCAGATTGTAAAAATGTTAACTCCGTTTCATTCAATGGATTAAATAGGTTGTTTTTTTCATTCTAGTAAGTCAATTCAACATGTTACAGCCACTCATCTGTCCTTGCTCATGTATATACAGATTAATCAAGCATTCTATTCACATGCTAAACGCATTCACTTGTAAGAGTTCAAATCAAAAGTGTATTAATATTCTGTACAACTTCTTAACCTCAGACTTAGATAATAGTGGTGAGTCTAACACAGATGAGAAAGCCTTGATTGAGTGCTAAATATACATGTCTTGAGGCCAGCTCACTACCCTTGTGATCTGTGTAGCTTCATGTCAACATCTTAGATCATCAAATTAACAATTAAACTGATACATATTCATCTAACTTTTATTCTTGATGGCATGTCTTGCCAACATTTGTGACAGTGGCCTTGTCAAATAAGACGTTCTGGCCCATGTGGGAACACCAAATGTTTGTCTTTCTATGCTTTCTTTGGTTGACTGAATTAAGTTTATTTGCATTAATTTCATTATTGCTAAAATGAGTACTTAACATGAACTATACTCTTCAAAAAAGTTTTGAAACACTGATTCAGTCAAGTATTTCTCCCCTTTAATAACACCAATAGGTTTTGTATTCTATGCTGATGGAAAGCCTGATTAGCCGCCTTTACAAAAAGGTCCAGCTTGTAAAGATTGTGCATTTCAGAAATAAGCAACACAGCTAAAGGTGTTGGTAGCACTCTAAAAACATGTGCTTGAAAAACTCCATATGTTTCCCAGCCCTAGCGTTCAACCTGATGAGGACTGTCTAGATATCTTCTGATAACTTTTATGGGTGCTGCCCACATATGAAGCGTCTTCCCTGGTGGCCATCTGCTGATGTAAAGAAAAACACAAAGACGTAATCTACACTGATGAGGATGACAAACTCTGAGGTTCAGCAGCTGCTCACAGCAGCGATTTCACTAGCAGATGACTAATGTCGGCCGCATGGCTGTTTGATGAGTCAACCATTATCTGTTTTGTTTGGTGCTGGATTGGTGATTGCATCCTCTGCGGTCTACGTTACCCGCCTCCATCCCATCCACACTCTCCACCCAGAGTCTCCTGCTCCCCCACCCCGCTCGCCCACCCGTCCGTCCGTCCACCGCCCCACAGGCTGACTCACGTTTGATGGCTGGCAGGGCGGCGGGTCACGTTGCAGACGCGGTACTTCCTCCGCATGGTTCCACAGTGCGTCACCTCCACCTTCAAACCTGGTGAATAATACAAAGTGGAGGAAAATGAAGAGTGTGTCTGTGACTGAACGACAGCGGCATGTGCTGTGCCTGCTCCTGTTCAAACTCCCACACGTACACACATAACGCACTTTAATTCATCCCATTTAACTCTTTCTCCCATGTTGCTGATACGCTTTGCATCCTCGTCATTACCTTTAATTTCTTTGGTGAATTTGACTCGGTGTGAGTCTGTGAGAGGCCGAGGCTGCTCGTCGATGTTGTGGATGTCGAGAACTTCACACATGAACTGGATGACTGGCTGGGCCTTGTAGAAAGCAGTGGCAGATACTGAAAGAACAATAAAAACATGTATGAGAAAAACATCAGTATGGTATATTGTAACATAAAATATCAGGACATTTTAAAAGTAGAAGAGCAGAAACCTCCGCAAAGGCATGTCTGACACCATTAGCCTGATTTCACAATCTAAAAAACATCCTTTAAAACATGTTGGATCCACGTCCAGATCTGGATCACCCCCAAAATCTGTTTAAACTTCTCCCACGCTGACGTCTGGTGAGAGGCGGGGCACACCTTAAACTGGTCGCCAGCCAATGACAGGGCCACATAGCCAGGCAGACAACCATTATCATCACTGTCAACAATGAGCCTAATAAGCATGTTTTTGGTTTGTGGAAGGAAACATCAGGTGCCTACAAAACCAACACAGGGACAGGGAGACCATGCAAACACCACACAAAGATGCTGTTTGACACAGGGAGTCGAACCAGCAATTGTCTTGGTGTGAGGCACAAACATCAACCTGCGGCACCACTGTGCCACCCTACATGCTGTTCAGTACTGTAAAACACTGACTACAGTTATGATTTATTTATGAGTGATGTCACTCTGGTTATTTCTTTCCTCATTGACTTTTCTCTACTGTAAGTTTTTGCTGCTGTTTGTTTGAAATGCAATCAAATTTGTTTTAATCATTAACATATCATTTCTTGATGAAATGCTAAATTCACTAAACCAGAACCACAACTTCAAAAACAAGATAAAAGATGTGAGTAAGAAAAGGCAGAGAGTATTGTCCCTGAAGGTAACAACCTCCTTATGTGGAATAAGTGCATTTTTATTTAAAGGGAAACTTGGACTCTTTGCAAAAAAGTTAGAAATTTATAAAGATGGCTTGAATATTACAAATGTGCTTGTATGTGTTTGGTGCCTTTTTTTCATTTACATAGTATGATTTTTATTTATGAATTTTAAGACCATCATGCATTATTAATTTACCTCTGAGGTAATTCTCTTAAGTTGGAGAGTTGTATCTCTTTCTTTATTCTCTTTTAAAGGCAGAGCGAGTCAATGCTGATTTATTTAGAGCATCACTCGTACAGAGAGCAATTCAAAGTACCTTGAATGAAAAAATAAAGCACTTAAAATATGATTCAGATAAACAAGACTTTATATTTAAAGACATTTCTTACCATCAGATTCAGTCAGATATAAAATGTGTAAACAAACATGTTTCAATGTTTCATTCCAATTACTGCTCATTAGTTATCATTAGTTCTTCAAGAATTCACAACATCTACTAGAATGCGTCATGAAAACTTAGATGGGTAGTTTGGCATTTTTTGTGGAGCTGAATGAGGAACTTGTCAATATTAGGCTATCTGAACCAGGAAAAGCCAGTCAGCTTTAAGGAGAGAGTGATCATAGCTCAGACAAGGAGGCAACGCCAGCCTTTCCCAAATTTTAGCTTTTGGTCCAATCCAAAACCTGACAATATTCTGGGGTCAACCAAAACCTCAAAACAACCACAGCATTAACCTAATAGTGTTTCAAAAACAGAACATTTTACCCGTCAACTTGCATGTAATCAAATCATTCAGGCTGTTTGTTCACAACCTTGAAAAGCTGAATTTGTAAGATCCCACGCCTGTCATTAAGCAGATCAGTCTTGCAAAGCTTGAAGCTGAAACATGCCTTTAGAGAGTCCTTTTAAGGACAAAGAGGCAGTGTTACAGACCTGAATTGGTTGTGCAAAAAATAAGAAGCAACCTCAAGCTTCTGATTAGTTTACATGAATGTGGAAGACCAAATATTCATGCAGTCACCCTCCAGTTTTTCTTAAAAGGTCCTGCCCTCCCCGGTCACTTTCTACAGGACTTGCCCCAGATGGATGGGAAATATGTCCCATGAATATTTTACATGATCCAAGACATGTTGCTGCTCAAAACAGTTTGTTTATGAGGTTTTATGAATTGGAAATTACCCCTGATCATTAGCTTCCTGGACCCACCAGGGGGGCTTATGAAAGTCAGAGCTGTGAAACAGACAGACGGGGAGAATGCTCGCTATATCCCCGTCAAAATCAAATTACACCACTCTCCTTTTCTGCACATAAGCCCCTTTGTTTAAACAAGACCTCAAAGCACCTCATATACAGTATGTGCTTTAAATTCCACATTATTTTACAGCTTTCTGAGATGATTTTAAGGCGAAATAAGCAGCTGATGAGAGCACTCCAGGTGGAAACACAAAGGCTAGGTGGTGTAACAACGAAAGACTATGAAAAGAATATGTGCAGAGAAATCGCTGCGCTGGTGTCATTTCTTGTGGCAGATATCCTTATTATTGACAAGTAGCTCAAAAAATGGAACTGTCCCTTTAAACAGGCTGCCTACAATGATGTCTACATCATACCGGTCCTTCATAAAAATCAGCTTTTCAAGAAAATAAGATTCCAAGAATACAAAAGGATCTGTAACAAAAAGAGGGATAATGTGGTCTTTATGTGCAACGCAGGCATTCTGAAGCCATACAAAGGCTTACTCTGCATCATATTTAACAGACTGCATTAAGTCCGCCCTCAAAAATGTAATACGGCAGGATCACTCACTAAATGCAGAGATAGAAATTCACTCGGCACAAAGTTCCCTTTGTTCTGATGCGATGCTTTTTTTTCCAAACAAAAGGCAAGTCTGAGAGATAAAACATGAACAGAGCCCGACAACATCAGAGAGAAATTATACGGAAATAGAGGAAAAACAACCAAAGCAGACATGCAGAATCGGAAAGCAGCATCAAAAGAGATCCAAAAATGGTCACAAAAAAAAAACAAAAAAAAACAAAACAGTGATTGAGTGCTATTGAGGAAGTTGTTGACTGATAATCTGGCTTGGCTGATGTGACACAGCAGCCTCTCTGTGCCGGTGTGTTTGAAGAAACATCGTCAAGCAGACATCCATGACTGATTCCTGGTAGCTGCATGAGAGACGAACGCCTCTGTTTTGAATGTAATATGTGGGTCTTGAATTGCTGTTCGGCAGTGACATCACTCTTGATTTTACTCACCACGCACTGCAGTGTAAATTCTAGGTTTTTGACAGTCTGTGAGTCATTTATGCAGAGGAAAGTTATTGGTTTTCCTGTCACTATTTGGTACATTTTATTTGAAAATATACCACATGGGCAGCAATTCCTCAATGTTGACGTACTTAACTGGTCATTTTAGCTTCCCCTAACAAACACAAGGAATAGGACTGGGTGCCAAATTGAATAGTATCTAGCCGAATTATACCGGACAATTCAACATCACTCTAATAAGCCTCCAAATATCAATACCTGATTGATATCAAACAACATTGAAGTGGCTCTAGGGCCTACATAAGGCTTTTTTTTGGCATTGATTCAATTAATTCAATCAAACTTTATTTTCATACAGGATTTTGTAATACAAAGTGCTGTACATGGGACAAAAGATAACAAAAAGTTAAATAAAAAGCAGAAAATTGCATAAAATGAAAACATAAAACCCCCACACCCCCTCTCCCAATCCACACTCAATATACACACTCACTTACTCAAACACATAAAAACATAAAAAGGAAAATTTGACAGAAAGCTAAATCGAAGGACTGAGGACACACTATCCTGAATTAAAAATGAGGAAACACAGGAGCAAAAAGTGAAATGATGGTTAAAAACTGTAGAAAAATACTACAGGGTAAGATAAGTAAACGCGTAAATAAAAAAATAATATAATAATATAAATAAAATAAAGATAAATAACACGGCAAAATTAGAAAGCGTAACATCAGGTGCATAATAAAATCAGCTAAAATAGGACAACAAAAGGAAAAGCTTTTAACAAACAATAAAATTCCCCCCAAAAAAAAGTCTGAGCTGAAATGTAGAAATAAAACAGATAAAAGGGTTAAAATAAGCTAATATGATGTAAAATAATAATAAATATAATCAGCTAAAAGTCAGATCTCCTACAAACTGTCTTTATTGTACAAACACATTGACATCATGTCTGTTTACCCTGCCAAAAAATCCTGTACTGATAATAATTATACATTTCTTTCTTAATACATTTGCCTTTATCAGCACTCAAGGTCACCTTACCAGGTAAAGCTAAGACTTTAATAAAAAATTAAGATGAAAAAGATGAATGAGCAAACAGTGATCAAAACATAAAATTACTTGACCAGACGTTAAACAATCAGACCTAATATTAAGTCAGGTAAAGTCAACCCTTTGCCATTCTTCATTCCAGATGCCACTAGCAACATGACCGCTGCTTTATTTAGAGGCTTTACATGCAAATAAGTTTAACGCTCCACAGCTCAGGACACAAACTCCTTCAGCTGTGTTACCCTTTGCTATAACTGGAGGCAGCGACCCAGGACGTCAGCTTGGATCTCTACTAGGGCTGAATGATTTGAGAAAATAATCTAATTGCGATTTTTTCCCCCAATATTGTGATTTTCTCTGCAATTGTTTTAATGTTCCTCATCTTACGTATTCTTAAACAAACATAAGCAGTAGATCTTTATATAGTAAAACCAATATGACATTAAATTAATCTAAGGATAAAAGATTTGAGAAAAAGTCGAGGAGTGAAGAACAGAAGCAAAAAAGGTATGAAATTGTAAAAACTGGGTAAAAATGGTATGAAAGTGGAAAAAGGTTAATAAATAGGTGCAAAATAGGTATGAAATTACAAAAATAGGGAAAAATTGGCAACAAAAAATCCAAAATTGATTATGGCAGCAAAATTTGAAATAAAAATTCACAAACCATGTAAAAATTCCCAAAATGGTTCTGACAGTGGCAAAAAAAAAAAAGATGAATGGGGGCAAAATAGGCATAAAGTTGTAAAAACAGGGTTAAATAAAGGTGAAAATGGTTCAAAAGTGGGAAAAAGTGCATGAATAGAGGTAAAAAAAAAAATTGGCATGAAATTGCAAAAACTACATCACAATGCCAAAATGTTCAACACATTTTGGGCTAAAAATGTTGAACCTTCTGCGATTTGAAAATTGCAACAAGCCATATTGCGATTTAATCTAATTTGCAATTAATTGTTCAGCCCTAATCTCTACCAAACTAACTCCCATCAAAGCTCATCGGGATGTGAACTAGCCACCCTCCTGTCCCAAACCCTTCCAGACTAAGCTACACAACCAAAAGACTACACTGAATATGCCAGTATCAAAAGACTAGTCTCTAAAACAGGATTTTAACCCTTCAACTACCAGCTCAATGGTTTGGCAGAGGTCAAAACTAAACTTAGGGATATTTAATGTTTTATAAAACAGAACAAATCAAATCTTTGTTTGATTCCCTTAACATTTTAGGGAATAGGGAAAACTACAAACAAACAAAAAAAGGAGCAAGATCTTGAGATCAATGCAGTAATTAACTGGGAGCCAGAGGAATGGGAGAGGTGGGATTCATGGAGGGGCTTCATATTCGTAAATATCATCCATTTTTCAAATGAATCCTCGAAACCAGCCTCATTGTCAACAGCCTTAGGGTATCCTCCTTCTGCCATGACAATCGTCGGCCTCATAGGACGCTGATTGAGCAATTCCTCTTCAGACTGAGCTCAATCATTTCAGTTTGGAATAGGGATGGGAACTGATACGATTTTATATATTATTTTAAATTTTTGGTGAACTTTACAAGTGATTAGTTTCGTTAGTGACATATACAAACTATAAAATGTCATCTTGTGGTCAAAAAGGACATCACAGTCTTTTCACTCATCAATAGGGCACACATCAGTTTTTTAAGCAGCATCTTCATAAACTGAAGTGTCAGAAAACTTACTCCCTTACCCCATATCTTACATGAAAACCCATATCTTAAATACTTGACTCAGTGCCCAGCCCTGACAAGGAGCAGGGGACAAACGCTTGTTTGTGCCTCGAAAGCAGACAAGGGACTTGAGCTGTCGACTAGATTTCTGGGGATGACAGGGCGGGAAGAGGAAACAAAAGCGTGAATCAATGAGCAGAGAGGGAAACGTTTTCAAATCCAGACGGCAACTTCAAGCACTTGGATCGAAACAAAAGCTGCCTCAAGAAAATACTCTACAAAGCTCCCCTCCTGACCCTAACAACACCCACCCGTCTCACTCGTGAAGGCACAGCCACTTTCAGTCACACACTATCACACACACACACACACATTAACTGCTCTCTGTCTCCACAGCAACCCACCAGTCATCTCGCATCCAGCCAAAAAGCCACCTTCCTCCAAATCTCCAGCAAATTCCTGCAGAGTGCATATGGCCAGACACATTCTGCTTCACCCGTTCTGCTCCTGATTTTCACCAACACAAACAGACTGAAGTTGGAGCTCAAACTGGTCTCTCCTTGAGTTTCCTTCTGAGACCACTGATCAACAAATTACATTTCCTGTCATTTTTTCTCTAGAATGGTTTCAAGCCAGTAGAATTTGCATCATTTCGACAACTTCTAGATGCTTAAAAACGAGTGATGGCAAAGAGATTGCAATGTTGTCACCATATGGCGCTCAAAATGTGCTTTTCCTGAAAAAAAATCTGTGTCGTTATTTAACACCTTAGAGGCGGTCGACTCAATAATTTCCAATGAAATGTGTGATCAGAGGGTCGAGATTATAGCTTGCTGTCACCACACTGAACTGAGGGTTTGAAAACAACTTCACATTTTTACTGCTGCTGCCAGTCAGTCATCATAATCCACTTAAGAGTGCCAGAATTAAACCCGAGAAACTGCGCTGTGAGTTCTGTTAGTTAAAGATAGCAGTCCCATTCTGTAACCTGTGTTCAAAACCACATAAAAACCAGCAGGATAAAGGGCAGATTACATTATGATGTGATAAAGGTCAGTTTGGTAGAAAGACTATTTGGCAAAGGTAAATAAAAGGTGGAATTTAGTTCCTCTTTAGGAAAATACACTTTGGTTTTGTTGTGAACTTTAAAGAAATTAGATGTTTCCGTGGTTTCACTTGTTTAATTTGCAATAAAAAAACTGCATCTGTTCATAAAGCATCTGAGTTGATGTCGTATGCCTTCTTGTCCATTATTTGTTAGGCTATTTAGAAAGCCTAGCCATGGCTGTCCAGACCTTTTTCATTAGGGGCCACAAACTGGGCCATGTGGACACACTTCACCTGAACTGTATTAAAGTTCAAGGGCTTGTGGTGGCAAATCAGATTTCAAGGACCCTCCTTTTAAGGATGACAGGCTTTCTCCAGTTGATCTCGGAAGTGTAATTTTTCAAGTTGCAAATTAGATAAGTCACTGGGAGAGCCCCCTTTGGTTGGAATTTCCAACTGGGGAGTCTGACAATATTCAGGTACCCTGACTTTACCAGCTGGGACACATTTCAGTGGGACGTAATGTGATGTAATTCTCACTTCCCACGTCCGAGGTGAATGGAAGCACCATAATCCTTTAATTCAGACATAAAGAGAAAGCTGTATGAAGAAGCCAAATTTCATGAGTGTTGTTGCATAAAGAGGATAAATACAGGTTAATCTGAGGATGATGTGAGTGGATAGCACAGAAAATTAGCACAGTTTGTGCCGCATAAACTATTTATCTTAGCTGAATAGTCTAGAAAAGCTTCATGTTATAAAATGGGCCATATTAAACTTTTTCCACATCCTAAAATGTGTGTTGATTAACTTACATAAATACACATATAGTTACTCAGTGGCTCTTACTGAAGAACAATTTATGCTTGTGTCATTGAGAGGTTTTTGAACAAAGGAAAAGCATATTGTTGACTGAATGAAATAAAGAGTTGGTCATCCTTAAATAAGGTCATACTGCCATCTACAGGAGGCCCCAGTGCTAAAAAGCTGCCATTATCAAAACACCGAATATGTTTGGCATTGAAAGACACCAGCACTGAGAGAGGGGGAGCAAAAGAGTTTATCTACGTCTGACCACCATGTGGGGTTGTTGTCTGGCTCATTTACATTGCATCTCATCAAAGTGAAACAGGTCAACACTGTAAGACAACAGCAAGAAAATAGAAAAGTGACAAGTTTTAGGCACTCATGTTTTACAGCACTATCCCCATCAGTGGTGTTTTTAGATGGTGATCATGGAGAAGCTTACTTCTGCACCACTGTCAAGACGAAAGTCTACAAAAGTATAAGCAGCTTATTGTTTATCTGATGTCTAGATTTAACAATATGAACAGGGTCGCTCCCAGCCGTCACTTTAAGACAGTAATCCAGGGCAGCAATTATCATAGGTAGTGATATCCTGATCAATCTTAACAATATTTCAGCATAGTAGTCTGACAGCACTGATACGCGCTCTTTCTTTAACAGGGTTCAGTAGAGGTACAGCCTGTGTGCACAATCAAAAAATAACTTCCACTAAAAAGATGAAATTAATTGGTCAGAATACAAAGTGGTCATCCAAGACTGACAACAACTTCTCCCTACAAAAAGCAGAAGGAAGCATTTCTATTTTGCCAGTGACACATCCAGTAAAAGTGAGGCACTACATCAAAGCTAAAAATAGATATTAGAGAACATACAGTATCTTATGCAGTGAGTGGTCCACGTTAGCAGAATGATGTAAAAACAAGGCTTAATTTGCACATTAAAACAAAATAAAATAACAATTACACACACAGTACACACTAAATCTGAAAGTCTCTTGATAAAACTGTACAAAACACACTCAGACTTCTTGCTCAAACACTGTAGTTAAGGTGATTAAGATTGGAATTGTGTATAATATTAAAATACGTAATACGTAAATACATGACTCGGGCAAGTGGTAATGAAAAGGGTGGGGTTTAGTAAGTTTAGACTTCTTCTTACTCCTTTTCGAGCATGCAGACCTGCTGCACATGTGGATGTCATCAGCGGTCTTTGTTTGTTTGTTCCTCTGGTTTTGGTGTGTGCATGTTTCTTTATGGTGACTACCTATTTTTGCTTTTTGCTGTTTGTTTTTCTCTGTGTTTGAAATAAAAGCATTCATTCATTAAAGCAGCTCTGTCTCACTTTTTTACGTTTAGGATTTAGGAAGTATGAAATAGCTTTCTTGTAAGCATGATATTATGCCACCTATTTTATTTACTCACTCCTTAATTCAGTAAAAGACCTTTAGTCATGTGCAATATTTTGTATTGAGGAGGCTTAACAGAGAGAAACCTAATTTTCCCCACTATCAAATGAGACAGAACATTTCTCCTTAAACAAACATCAGAATAGAAAAAAACTGTGCATCCTATCTTTTGCCAAAGACGTTATTTTGTGTTAAAAGCTGTAACAGACGAAAACAGGTATTGCATTTATTTTGCTAAAGCCCTGAGATGCACCTAAACCTGGGGTGTCCAAACTGTGGCCGGGGACCCAAACATTTTAAATTGGCCCCTAAAATCCTGAATATAGACATTTAAATTACAGCAGTAAATACCACCAATCATGCACATTTTCTACCATATTTACTGTCACAAGGTCTCACTTACAAAGCATATTGCAATATTCATCTTCAAGCTCCAACATTCTTGCAGTTTACTCTTTCTTTGTGTCTGAAAGTGACGATAAGCCATCGGTGTCTCCATCTCTGCTGCTCAGAAGGCCAATCTCGCCCTGACTAGTGGCCCTTTTCCATTAGCTCTACTCTACTCGACTCTACCTGGCTCTACTCTACTCGCCTTGTGCTGCTTTTCCATTAGCCCCAGTTGCCTGCCCAACGGGGTGAGCGGCGCTGCGGTGACGTCATTTTGAGCACGACACAAAAATCAGTGGCTTTTTGGCACAAACCGAGTAAAAAAGGAAAGCAGAAGAAGGCTGCAGGTGGCAAGAAGAAATACCCCTTGAGAAGCACAGGAGAGTTTTGGAAGCTATACAACAGAATGAAGCCGAGGACAAGAGCAACCGAGCTGCAAAGAAAAGACGTATGAGGGTAAGCTAACGGTAGCTATCGCTAGCATGCTAGGTTGTCGCGCTCACACATTGATGACTGCATTGTCTGACCAATCAGTAGCCGGCAGTCGGTGACCTCATCTTTCAGTATCGACTCAGCTCGCTTGGAACCAGAGCAGAGTAGGTACTAAAACTAGCTTGTTTCAGGAGGAACCGGGCCAGTGGAAACACGCTGCAAATCGAGTAGGGCCGAGTAGAGTAGGGCCAAGGCGTGCTAGTGGAAAAGGGCCATAGGTGCAAATCCAGTGATTGCCCGAGGTTACAAGGGCTCCTTGACAAGTGACAACCCACTCCTAAACCCTTTAAATTAAACTTAAATAAACTAAAAGTGGGGTGGAGTAAGTGGCTTGGTCATCCATGTATTACTCTTTATGCGACCCTCATGTAAAAGTTTGGACACCCCTGCTCTAAGTAAATGTAGGTAAATTCTCACCGTCAATGTTGAGCATCATCTTCCACATGGCAGGGCGCACGGACTGATGAAAGCCGAACCAAACCTCCCTTCCTCCTCCCAAGGGATGGTCATATCCCTCTGGAGCGGAGAAGAAGGAGCGACCGACTGGAGTGTACCTAAAGGAGTAAGTATGAGAAAATAAACCAAGGGTAGGAAATGTAAGATCAAACTGAAAACTAAACTTCAAAAGTAGGTCAACGTGCCTCTATATAAAGTCTTATTCAAATATGGCCTCGGACTATAACAATGAAACGAGGGGGAGGTGACACTGCCTGCACCCATCAACCTCGTGTTCCTCTGCCCAGGAGACGCATGAATATCTTCAGGCAGAGCTCATTTTTCTTTCTGAATTTTGGGCCTGACGGAGTGTCAAGGTGCCGGTGCTGCACCATCCTGCATCGAGTGACAACACCGCAAAATGAAAGGTGTCCATATAACTGTTTTTTAATAATGCCTGGGAAAGACTTTCATTAAGTGCAGCAGAGATTGTGTTCGATTTGGCTCTTGCTGTGACTCAGGAATTTGATATCGAGTGGAGAGGGTGATATGAGGTCCATATTAGCTTTGTTTGATTTCCGTTGAGATCACAGTGCTGATATTTGTGCCACTATGACCAAAACAAATATAGAGTATTTACCCTGGGTTTCTGTGGGGTCATGTTTTATGTTTATAGCGTCATGTTTGCTGGTGTTTAGTTGAAGATAAACAGACCGTCTCGTGACTGCTGTTGATCTTTTTAAAGCGACACAGCTCTATCATTATGTGCCTGTTATGTTGCAATAACAACAGGCCTATTTTTGGCCCCCAGCTGCCTTCAGAAGACTGCACAGGCCTGATGCACGGGTGAAATAAGGCCAGGTAACTTAATCGGTGGCTCACTTCATGGAGGGCAGGTGTCGCAGGACTACATCCACTGCGTGTACTGGGTTGGTGCTGATGGGTTTGTCCAGCTCCATAAGCTCCGGCATGCTGCGGCCGGTCAGGACCTCGTGGAGCATGTGCCAGCTGACCAGAGATACAAACTTGATGGAAACTTTGAAGGGCCGGTCTTTGCCCCCCTCCCCTGGTAAAGTGACATCCAGATCCACCTGAGGGAAAACACACAGTCAGATCAAGGCAAGAATAATTTGGTTTCCAAGGGCTGATGGTCAAGATCTTGTTTATTTGTGTTTACATGAGTGCATGCATGGGTTTTTGTCACATCCTGCATGTAAACAGAGTGGCTTGAGTTTGGTTGATGGTGAGTCGTTAAGAGGGTGTGTCTGTGTGCATGAATGCTGCCATGATCACTGAGCAAAACATCGTTCTTCTAGAAAGTAAAACTTATATCTAACCTAAAATGAAATAACTAGGGCTGGCAAGTATATTGATTAAATCGATTAATTTGAATTAGTTTCTGCAGAAGATTTAAAAATTTAAAATCAAGTTTTTTTTTCTGGACTTACTCCAGTTGCAGGATGTTGTCATTTTTTAAAATAGAAATACTTACAGTTTTTAATATGGAAGGCCCTGGCGGAGTTTGCACAAGCACATGTTTAGGCTTGTATTTGTTTTTTTTAATATATCAAATAATGATCAGAGTTCTGTGTTAAAATGCTGAGAAAATAGTTTGGTTTTGGGATATATTTTGATAACATGAAGGCATATCTTGATTCATGTCATTTCTGTCTCACTTAGAGGTTTCTGTCTTGAGAGGGAAAACACAATTAAAGTCGTAACTTGAATGTCATTGAATAATCTCTGGGATTTTTTTACGACCATATCGCCCAGCCCTAGAACTAGCCCCTGTTGATGTGGACTTCAATCTAGAAATTAAAGCATTATTCGTTATTGTTGTTTATCAGTGTTGGGGAGGTTTGTTGCTCCATAAAACAGTAACAATATGTAATAGATACTTATTACTTACACAGCATTAAATATTGAATAAATGCATTACTATTAGGTACTTATAACTTTTCCTGCTTTAAGAACTGATTTACAACAGGGCTTTAACAGAATGTGTAACTGTCAGCGATGTTCTTTGGATTTTTCAAAGAAACAAACTCAAATAAGAATAACACTGAGCTATTAAAAGTATATCTCGGGGTGCTGGTTTGGCGTAGTGGTTAGCACCTCATGTACATGCTTCTGCTGGTCCAGGTTCGAATCTCGCCTGTGACCAGTTTGCAGAGTGTCTTCCCCTACTCTCTCTCCCCCTTTCACAAGCCTATCCACTGACTCTCTCCTATCAATAAAGGCACAAAATGCCCAAAAATATACATTTAAAAAAAACAAACAAAAAAAAAAAGTATATCTCACGGTGATTTTCTAGCTAATGTGCTGCATTGAATATTTAGAAACAAGTAACAGCCCAAAACTGTTGTTCATACAATAGTCATCACACTATTCTTTCCACATGTTTAGACTGTACAGTGCTTTAATCCATTACAGATATCATTACCATGATATCATCAGCATACTGCTGACTCTTCTGAATGTGTTGCACACTGTCAGGAGTTAAGTTTAAACCTTTTTCTCCACAACAGACTTCATCTTGCCCACGCATTTTCTGTTGCAGATTTTATGGTCAATGTTCTGTCTGTTCCCCTGCTTACCCCAGTTGGTGCCACAGGCAGTGGGTTGGCCGTGTACAGACTCTTCTTCCCATCATAGACTGGCCTACGATCCCCAAAGATGGTCACCTTAAAGTGCTGCACCATCGAGTCAACCACCTCCCTGGAAGACACAAAAACAAACTGTTACTTTAACTCTGAGTGGAAAACACAGACATGTTTAAGGCTTAAAGAACAGAAGCCCATCTATCATATCCAGAATTATCTTTGTGAGAAAGACAGAGAATTAAACCCAAACAGTGCATGTTTTTTATCAACAGCCATGTATTCTTTAGCACACTGGTTCTTAATCAGTGGACTGGGAAACAACAGCAGGTAGTTGAGCTGCTCTCAGTTTGTCATATCGGCAAAATTGGGGATGAATGTATAATGAACAAAAGCTATGTATGACTTATGATGCTACAATTTCAGCAAGAAGATTGTAATTGTTCTCCCTTGACTGATATATCTGGTTATCTTGCAAAACAGCAGTGCAGGGATGACATATTTGTAGGACAGCATGTAAGTTAGCATTACTCTCGTTCCATAACTGCAACCCTATGGGATTTTTTCCAGTGTTTTGTATTATTGCTCATAATAACAACTAAGTAGATGTTCTGTTCTTTGTGACAATCTTAACAACCAACCCTACTTTCATGATATTATTTTGCTTAAACATAATCGGTGAGAGTAAAATGCTATGCTTTGGCTACACCAAAATTTCCAATGTATGACCTCTTCTTGTAACCTTTTGTTTCAGAGTTTCCTCTTAATCAAATTACTTTATCAAGTTGGGGGTCAAGGCTGTGGCAGTGCTGTGTGAATTATTCATAATTCAAAACGATAAGATATGCTAGCAGTCCCGAGTCATTTTTGTAGCCCTTATTAACGGTTTAGGACTGTCCTGTAAAATGCTCAACAGTTTAAGATTAAAAGCAAAAACATCAGAGGCATTTAATTTTCCCATCAAACAGTTAAATCTTGTGTGTGTGTTGCTGCCTTTCATTAACCTCGGAACTAAGAAGAGGGAAGTGGCATCATCTCCGAGTTATCAGCGTTCCAGTTACAAAGTCAAAACAAACATGCTGATCTACAAGGCTATTGTTAGCCGTTGTAGTTCACAAATACCACACTAAGAATGTAAATAACACTTTGGCAGCATTTCCATAATTACAAGTTGAACAATACTGTGTATACGGCTGATTTAGTGGCATTAACACGAGTTTGAAGTGCAAATAAACAGAATATTACTGGAGCTTATTAACTGTTTACACCGGGGGCAGCCATCATTGATTGTCAACTTGGAAGTGGTGAGGATCCCACAGAGTTCCCAGTAGGAAATTCTGATATCAGGGGGCGTTCCAGTTGAAATTTCCCAATCAGAACTCAGAAATTTGAACTTCCTAGCACAACTGGAACGCAGCATGTGTTCATCACAAACATTATGTCAGGCACTTACACAAAACCAGTATTCAAAATCCCATCTAGCTGTCGGCTTTGGAACCAGGAAGTGCCAAATGCTAACTCACTGCTATGTCTTTAGAATAATTCCTGCACCACTCTATAGTAAGGCACCTTTTACTTCAATGCAGCGTTAATTTCCCAATATCTGCAGTAAGCAACCAGGTGTTACCACAGGAAATGGACTAAAATAATGTGCATGCATGCAGTTCTGAATGATGTGGTTTGAAAGATGCTTTGTTTTGTCTGGTCTCTTTGTTTCTTAATATCTACTTTTCTATCTAAGGTCCAAATAAATTTGAGTGAATGCATCCTTTCGGAAACATAGGTTAAGACTTCTCATTATGGAGAGGGTTGTGGGATTTGAGGCTTAGACCTGAAAACTGATTCAGCTGTAGTCAAGATGAAAAACTATCAAAGATAATTTGATTGTGCAGCCCACCTGTTGACTCGTCGTGGACACTTATCAGGCTTGATGTCCACCTCATAGAGGTAGACATCCATCTTGGGGATCTCCACCTGGAAGCAGTTGGCCAGCAGCTTGATGGGCTTCCCCATGGTGCCATAGCCGGGCCGCCGTGGCATGGAGAACAGGGACTGAGCCCCAACGGCTGCTGAGAGGAGAACAAGGAAAGGAGGGTTAGGGAGAGGGAAAGTGAGTGAGGTCATTTCGGGTGAGGGCGTGAGCAAGTGTTGTTATATTTAACAGCACGTGTGAGGCTTCAGTCCATTAGCACAATGACAGATACAGACCTGCCACAGTTACAGCGAAGCTCTGTGTCAGCCTGACACTTTATCACTTATTAACTTAAGGGCAATGTTTGTAATTAAATCAAGTGAAATCCACTGCTACAATTTTATTACAATATGTACATGAATATTTCTACAAGGGGAACAGTCAACACTAACAACACTTGACAGTTATTTGTGTTCACAGTGGATAAATTGAGACTATTGTATTATATTAGAATAGACTGAACCATGCCAGCTCATTTGAAAGCTTTTCTCTGCTAAAATATTCATTCGCACTTACCTGTTGACTTGTTAAATCCATTAAAATTCAGCTATACACTGCAGTGTATTTGCATTTTGTCAACTCTCCATGACTTCTACTTTAATTCTTTTATATCTATATTTGCACTGGTTTTCAGTGACATTTTCATGTAAATCGTTTGTAAATCACCTTAACTATTTGCAGATTCTGCTACATGCTGCATTTATCTGTCAATACATTGCTGCAAACTGTTTACAAAGGCGTACATATCTCAGGGTTTGCACATCTAATCCAAGGTCAAATACAAGCACTTGAAGGTGCATATTAACACATTCCAAATACCCTACAGCTGTGGTTAAATGCAAAACCCTTGACAATAAAGATAGTAATACCACATCCTTAACATATTATCACAGACAGATTTGGGGGAACAATTTTTTTAACAAACATTCTAAAAAGAAAGGATGAAAATTATAGAAAAAAAGCAGCATAACCTAAATTTACTGATTTTTTCCCCCTTTAAATACATTTTAGACAAGCATGATACAGCTGTGACTTATCTAATCTCCCTCCAACCTTTTAAGTTAACTACCTAAATTACTACTAATATTTATAACAAGTCAAAATGGAGGGGAAAAAATCAAGCACTTTAAGCACCTTGTCCCAAATCCAAGCACTTTTCAGAACTTAAAATCAAAACGTGAAAATTAAAGAACTGTAAGAATCCTGATGACTATTCTCTAGAATATATATGTACTCACTGGAAAATTCTGCTGCTACCTATATATTCAAATCTACATATTGATAATCAATTTTTAAATTATGTAATATACATTTAGTCTGTTTCAATATCTTGGGCCACTGTTATTTGGTTCAACTGTGCACTGTTTGGTATGTATACTCCTAAAAAAGTTTGTATGTTATTTTGGTCTATAATTTCCACCTTTAATAAGGGGGAAATTATTCAAATTAGCACTCCAGTACTTAATAATTCAGTGTGTAAAATTACCAAGGTCTCCCCATTCCTGGCCAGTTTTCTTTTGGACTGTATGATGTTTTAGTTTGTCTACGGCTTATGTTATGTTGCTTGTTTTTAATATGTTCTGTGTGTTTTTATTCCTATTACGGATGTTCGTACTGTTCTATGTAGGCCTGTCACGATAACAAATTTTGCTGGACGATAATTGTCCAAAAAATTATTGCCTATAAACGATATTACTGTCAATATTATTTTAAAAAAAAATCATATTTCCATTAATGTAATTATAATATATGTCATAACAAAGTGAGTACACCATATCAAAAGCAATAAACTTTAATTTCTTAAAAGCATTTAACTGTAATTGGAAGGTCAAGAGCTTTTAAATAAAATAACTTAAACAAACAATATAATAAATTCAACAAAACAAGAGAAAAAAGACCCAATGAAAATTAAATGGACTCTCTTTTGGGAAAAATTGCATGTAAGTAAAAAATCTTTATACTAATCAAAACCAATAAAAAAATAGACCCTGTCTCTGCAAAGAAAAAAAAAACTCCAATAAAAACAATAAATAAAATGGAGTTTATACACTTCAGGAACTGTTTGTGGCATGTCATTCTCCCAGTCAATTTGAACAGTCTGTCCAATGTTGGTAACATTTTCCGACAGCGTGGCTTTACAACTGTACTGAAGGGCTGCGTTTCTTTTGCAGTGTAATGAACGACACTGTGAGTGAGCGCACCATTTTGTGCTTTTATTTATATTTCCTTTGCTGACCTATTGCCTCAGTAAGCACAAAGGACAAGGACAAAGGTTCTGCTGCACCTCCCCATCGTCGCCACTACTTTCAAACAAATGCAACATATTGGCTCTCTGGTGTTCATGGGCTCACACCTTGTTCATCCTGTTCAAAACCAAAATATTCCCACACTGGGGCTGTGGCATTCAGCTTAGGAACCGTCGCTTTGTGCCATCATTCACATTGGCGTTTGTTTCCGTATTACTCCTCACGATGCTCACTTCAGCTCTCTGTGTGTACACGCGAGCGGCCGCGCCTCTCCCTGGGGGAGAGGAATGACTGACAGATGCTCACTCCGCTATAAAACCGAAGCACCCCAGTGTTGAGACAGTTGCACAGAGTGAGCCATCTTCTCTTTTAGCCTGTTTGGCCTACAGAGAGGAGGAAAACAAACATGCATGCACGTGTCAATTTATCGAGGCCGGCAAACTTACCGAGGATGTTTTTATTTATTGTGCCGTTAATAGATTTTTTGATTATCGTGACAGGTCTAGTTTTATGTCTTTACAGCAACCTGCCAATGGGACTGGGGATGGAAATAAGTTAGCTGGCTATAATTGCATTCATTTACATGTCAATGTTCATTAAATGCATACTGTTTGATATAAAAAAATATTAAAAGAAATCTCAAATCTTAATACACACTAAGGCTGGCCTGTTTGAGTCCAGCTTGTAGCCAGGTTGTAGTATCCTCCCCTATTCTCTCTTGCCCCTTTCAATAAAGACACAACATTTCCAAAAAATAATTATTAAAAAAACAACCAGTTGAGTAATACTGAAGTTACTCAGGCACCAGTGTGCCAAACTCACTGCATTATAAATAGATTAAAGATCAACTGGCTTAAACTTTCTCCTTCTATAGTTCTACAGTGGACCAATACAAGGCAGCATTAATAAAGTTAATTGAGCAGTGCTAATCCTGACCAAACATGTGTTAGAAAATCTCCTTAGTGTGTTACACTGTTCTTACTTCTATAACCATACACACACAACCACACACACGCTGACAAAGAGACCCGGAGATATCTTAGACGTGAGTCACTTTGATCCAGAAACAGAGAGTTCTGTTCAACTTAATGTGTCACACTCATGGCGGGGCTATTTTTGGTCTGCTTAGGCTTGCCTTCCACATCACACTTCACAAAACAAAACGGCTCTGCGGGCCAGCTAGCACAATGTTTGGATTAAAATCATAATGTTAGCTTATTGAAGCGTTGTGCAATAGAAACTCAATATGACACTCATATGGGACTTATCCATTTTGAAAGTGTTGTTTGTTTATGCCTCATTGAACGCCTCATGACATTTCATTGTTTCAGTTTTACTCAGCTGTTTGATTCTGTTTCCACAGCTTCGACACAGAGGAGAAAATAAATGCGCCCGAAATGTGTCATTGATAAATTAAAGTCAGTTGAGCGTGATTCATCCCCGATTTGACTCACAGGCTCACATGCGTGGGTGAAGTCGGGGTTGAGGGCCCAGCTGAGGGGAAGAGTTCATAAAATCTCCCCACAGCAGAACAGAAACCTTCTGTGAGGTGGCAGCAGACAACACGAGCAGCCCTGTTTGTTTACAGGCAGGAGCTGGTAGTATGTGCTTTCTGCCCCTCTGCTCTTTTTCTGCTTCCTTTGGGTGGGCTGTGCGAGAAGCGGCGGTTAACACAGCTGATGTTTGGGAAGGCCTCATGTTTGAAAAAGCCTGCTGGGATGAAATGGAGAAAAAAAAAAAAAAAAAAGAGCGGAAAGTCTGGAATTCCTGCCACGGCTGTCCCTCTTGCACTAAACTTTGTGCACACAAACTTTTGTCATGGTAATTCCTTCAGGGGCCTCAGTGAGAGTCGTGAGGTAGGCCCGATTTCACACACAAGAGCGACTCAAAGAGGAAGACAGATATCCTGGTACTAAATCTTCATTAAGGCAACAGAAATAAGCCCATGTACCAGAGACTGAAATCCAGCCTGATTCACTTGGAAATCAATCACACCAAAAGGGTCTCCTGTTACTGGGAGCACTTTTTCTGCCCTGCGATGGCCTGGCTCAAGTCTGCGAGTAGGAGGGGGAAAGCAGGGAGTGGTTGGATTACAGAGAGGGTAGGGTTGGTGTTTTCAGGCTTTCATCTGCCTCTCAGGGCTGGCATCCACTCAGAGTGAGTCACAGAACCACCACAGGCGCACAGACTCATAGTGGAGCATCCTTGAGTCCACGCTGCGAGGTTTGGTAGTAGGAATGACTGGTGACTTATAGCAAGAGACTTGATGTACATGAAAAAATGCACCACATGTATTCCACCCACGTGCTAGCACACTAAATTTCATGGCCAAGTTTGAGTTTTAACCCACACAGATGCTCAGTATGACAGTTTTAAAGGCTGTTAACGCACAGACAAGCAAGTGAACAGCAACACTGTGGTATCTTCTGTCTCTATGATGTGCCAAATGTATACAGAGATTATTTAGGCTTAAAAAGATATTAAACACTAGAAAGTGAAGGTAGCTCACATACTGCTGTTACGTCTATAAGCAATGTTTCTATGATAAAGTTACCATCATCATATTATTCCTTGACCCTGAGAACCCACAGTTAGCTCTCAGAATCATGTTGATATCATTACTAGTGAGAAAGTTATTAAATAAAAACAATCATTCCCTAATGGTGGTTACCTGATCACCACAAAAATTGAATCATTTTTGAGTTGGGCTATTACCCACATTTCCTGAAAATTTCAACAAAATCTGTCCAGTAGTTTTTGCGTAATCCTGCCAACAAACAACAAACATGCGCTGGCAAAAATATAACCTGCTTGGTGGAGGTTTTTAGATCTTCATTGCACTAGGGCTGTATCAATACACTTATTTTCCGATACGATACGATACACGATATTCAGCTCAGGATACGATAATATCACGATATATCACGATATCACAATATTGCGATATATTGCGATATTCTACATTAAACTAGGAAAAAACCTAGAGACAGTGAATATGTAACTTTTCTATTTTATTGTTATTGAAATATGTCAAATGCAGCGTTACATACATACACATAACACAGAGTGCATCAAGTCAATTAAACTAATGTTGCAAAGAAATTGTTCTTTTTTTCCCTTTAACAAAGTGTTGAAATCATCCTAACCATTAGTCCAGCTCAGACTGTAATTAAACACATGAGGAACAAAGTGCGTTGAGTTACTGACAGAACCACAGTCAGTTAAAAAAAAATCACATATTTCTCTTGTCACTGTCTGAACTGAATAGTGCATGAAAAAAAAACATGTGCATACATATTTATAAGTTGTATTTATTCCCAACTCTGATAAAATATGGGTTTTTATTTTTACCAAAAGTATCGATACTAAGATTTGAGATATCGATATTATATTGAGAGTCAAAATATCGATATATATTGCGATATCGATATTTTTCTACACCTCTACATTGCACTGCATTTCTTGATTAAATGAAACACAAGTAATATTCAAAGCACTACTGATAGCTGCTCTCTGACTGGTCGGTACACTACGACTGAGCATGCTCAGGCAGAAACTGAGTTACTGGGCATGTAAAAGGTGCTTTCACATTCGTTTGAGAGAAAAAATTGTGTATTTGTTGTGAAAATACAATTCATAGATTAAAACTCCGAATAAAGGTAATTTTTGAGTTGTCTGAGCCAGTAAGGTTTGGGTTAAGTTTGGGTGTATGTTATAATCGATTACGGTGTTTTTCAGGTAAAAATCCTGAAAATATGGGGGTGTTATACTCTAGTGTGTGTTAGAATTGAGAAACAATAGCATCTGATTGGCCCATAATGAGCGTTAATGACTGAACGTTTGTTTAATGCCCAGCCTGATTTGCTTTTGAAAGGTTCTGCCCATTCCCAAACACTTTCTATCGGCTGCTGACTAGATGGACTAGAGGTAGATATTGAATGGTCCACCTGGAGTGTCAGGCTACACATTTTTCCTGACGCAACAAAAAAAAAAAATCAAAAACATACTTGTTACCTCCACAAAGAAGGTTATGCTTTTGCCAGCATAGGTGTGTTTGCTTGTCTGTTTTTTTTTTTTTAGCAAGATATTGCAAAAGCTACTGGATGGATTTTGCTAAAATTTTCAGGAGATGTTGGTAATGGTACAACTTAAAAATGATCAGATTTTGGTGGTGATTCAGATAACCACCATTAGTGAATGATTGTTTTTGCTTAATAACTGTCTAACTAATAATGATTTCAATGATTCCAGGTGCTAGTTGGGGAATTTCAGGGTCAAGGAATCACTATCATCATTATCAATTATTGCTTATGGATGTAACAGTAATAGGTGAGCTACCTTGGCGGATTGGTGTCTCTATTGCCCTTAAACCAACTAAGTAGTTTTTCCACCTTAATATAATATTTCTAGAGTCATTGTGATGGTACATCACCTTACAACAGGTTGAATGACACTTCTGTCATGGTCAGAAGGGGTCTGTATCACCTTCATTGGCACTATGTAACTTCAGTGTGGATGGTGGGAACACTTCCACACTAAAAACCACACATTTTTACTGCTGTGACTACTTTACAGCATACGTCACTTCCACCTCGAGGCGAAAGCTAAATGTTGGGAAAAGTAGAATATGAAGCTTTTTTTAATTTTAAAAACAGATTTGATGAGTTTAGTTTAAAGTAAATATTCCCTTATTTTCCTAATGGAAACACAGACCTCTGGCTCACACTCCTGGTGGTGGTAATGCTTCTCTGACATTGGATGCCACCTGCCATTAAATAAGAAGATGAAGAAGAAGCAAAATGTAAAACCTTTATCATGGAGAAGCAGCAAAAAAGCAACCCAAAGAAGAGAAACGTTTATTTTTTTATGAGACAAAAAAAAGAAAGAAAGAGAGTAACAAGCTAAATATTCAGACGGATAAATAAATATTGGCCTGATGTTCACTTGCTGGCGTGAGCTGAAAGGCGAGGAGGGATGTCCAACCTATGCCCATTTGGCCTTGTTTTTGTTGGACTTGTAAGTACATGATGATTTCTTCATAAACAAACATGATCAGACTGTACCTTATCAGTCCACATGGTTTGTTTGCCTCTCGGGACACCCTGTCAGCTCGCTTCTCCTCCCTCTGTATGTCAACAAATGCACGTTCTTGTACAACAGTGCAGTTACACTCAATGACCACATAGGCCCCTAGAGAGCTGAAAGCCAGAATCTTACAAAGTGCTGCTTTAAATATGAGAGCCAGTGTCAGTGGCTGTTCGTCTCCTGATGCGATACTATGGCTGACTGGCAATGGTTCACTGATGCCCTGCCTCACGACCAATGCCAGCTGGGATGGGCTTCCTGTTACCTTGATAGGCATAAGCAGTATAGATGATTGATGGATCTTTTTAAAGCAGAACACTAAGGCGGTTGCTTGACTCATCTTTTTTGCCCATGCATGCATGTTTAATGTCTGCCATGAACCCAAATGGACCATACAACATTTCACATGTATGATCAGCAGCATAAAAATCTTCAACCAGGCCGAACACACGTGTTTTGAAGCTGAAAAGCCAACCTGCTACTGATCATTCGGAAACACAGATTCCTCTCCGCTCCTATCTGCCTTTCTTGGAAACTGTGCAGCTCTGTTCCCTCCACAAACAGACAAAACAAACGTGCTTGTCCTCTGGCAGAGGGGTCATACAGGGAGCTTAACTGGCAGGCGGGGAATGGAGATACATTTTCAGCCTTTTAGACAATTTTAGGGAGGTTTATGCAATAATAATTCAATTCTAAGCACAGTCATTGTAATTACTGAAAACTGAATTCTCAAGACATGTAAGCGATGTAATGGTTATATAATGACTGAGACCTTGAATGTCAAAAAGCCCATTCTCTGAGCTTGCTAGATGCGTGGGAGGCTGTACCACCTTGAACACGCCACGCTCAATGAGTTAACAGGAAAATGCAAATTCTAAAAACTAGAGACAGAAAATGAAGTGGGAACATGTCAGACAATCTACGAGCTCAGCTGCTGGTAGATGACGTGACAGTCGGCTTTGACAAACAGCGAAAAGTCAACCACGAGTTTAGCAGACACATCAAAGCTTATTTACTCGCCGAACAGTGAGAGTGAAGGTTCAAGGAAACCTCCCTCTATTTGAGCTGACAACGCCGTGGTGAGTGTGTGTGTACATGTGCGTGTGAGTGTTTGCACCCACTTTCAGATAATTACAGGAAGGACATGTTTGAACGAACTGAGGAGAGAAGATGCAATCCTCCCCCTGTTTATCAGTATGAATCTCATTTTCTGAGCTTGGAAATTCAGACAGAGAAATTACTACGAAGAAGAAATAAAACTGTGAAAATGTTTTACACAGACGGTAGTATATACAGAACAAAGACCGTGGGCATTTGGTTACTGGAGGGGGCTTTCCACATGTTAAAAGTGCTGCTTCAAACTAAATTAAAACCAACTAACAGAGAATATGGCTCTGTTAAGCCTCGTTTCTACCAGAGAGTTCAGTCTGGTTTGTCTCGGTATGGCTCGCTTTTTGTGGCGTTTCCATAGCCTTAAACTGAGACAGGACCCCTTATAAGCAAATCGTACTGTCCTACTTTTTTGGGACCCTTCTGTTGGGGTGCCAAGCATACACATCCTACCCCAGAAGGTGGAGCTAGAAACACTGCAGTTCGGTGATTGGTCGAAGGAGACCTCACTTCCTGTGCAACAGTGTCAATAAAGAACAACACATAACCCCGCAATGTTTAAATCTCCACTCGTCTTCGTGAAGACAACTCTCGTGGCACACAGCGTTCTCTAAAACAGTTTGGATGCGCTTTGTAACAAAAAGCCACCTGCGGATCCCAAAAAAAGAAGAATTGCTGGATGTCTTCCATCGTTGCTCTTTGTTTACTGTGTCACGTTAAAGTGCCATTTTCACATAGAGCAAAGCTGTGTTTGAACCAGGCTGTAAACATGCTCATTTCAGTTATAAAAAATGTATTTTTAACATATAACAATTATTTGACTCCCTTTTCTACTGCAGCCTGCCTCATGTGGACATTCAAGGAACTGCAGCAGCTTCATTTTTCAACACAAGACATTTCCACTCAGTATTTCAGAGTAAAAGGCACATGACACTGTAGAGAGGTGCTTTATGTAGGCAAGCCCAGAAGTTAGCACAGCACTGGTCCTCGTCATTAAAAGCCAATGTTATTTTTCCACTGTGTTCAGGAATCATCTCTGACAAAAAGCACTGTGGTGAACAAAAACTTCTATAATTTGCACTTTTCTTCATGATCATTTGAAAGAAATGCCAAGGTAATACTGAAATCCTATAGGTTTTGGTCTTGGGAACTGGATGCTCGAAAATGCTAACTTTCTCCACTTTTTATTTATTCCTGCAGCACTCTGACATCTTGAGCCTTCATCAACCTGATAAAAAAGGCAGCTCCTTGTTGCCCTCTACTTAACAACAAGCCCTTTATTCTATAATCATTTAATAGTTATTCTCATTTTAATTTCTGTCATGCCCCCCTGTGAGATTGACTTTTTGTGATGTGTAGGAGGCAGGTACCACTACCAAGAGTTTAGCACGTAGCACAAGCCAGTTTGTCAATCTAACACTTCCCAAAATTGGATAGCATATGGCTAAATTAATCTATCAAGAAATGCTTTCAGTGTTTTTGTTTGGATTAATGAAAAATGGCTTCATGAACGAATACAACTACAGCTAAAGCAAGCAGGATCCATTCTAATCTCTCAATGAGCAGAAACTGTTTACAGGTTTACAGTCTCATTTTACTGTTGTCATGCTAGCTCCCAACTCTTTCTACTTTCTACCAAGGACACCAATTGATCAGATACAAACAATAAACAGACAGCTGCAGCAGCACTGTAAGTTATGTGGCTGATATGTCAACTGTAAATATTTGCAGGAATTTTCATATCTACTGATACCAATCATCAGCTTTTTGAGATCTGCCAATAATGTTGAGCATCCCTCAAACCAACCATACATTGTGCACTGCATAATTTATTTTACAAAGTATCATTTGGCAATATATATCGTTTTCTGTGTCAGAGTATACTTTGTTTCTTTGGTCTTTTTGTGATTCTCACTTGTAAAATAAAGAGGTTATGTTAGGTTCTATAAAAAATGGCTGTGAAGTGGCTCTCCTCAATTTCAGAGCAGATATAGTTGCAAAGTAAATTTTAGAGTTTCCACAATACCAGTAATTTCTACAGTGATAATATACAAGTAAGATCAAACAAAATCAATATCTTTCTCAATACAGCAAAGAAATTTCTCAGCAACCTGTACATTACACTTTTACATTAATATATCAAAAATAATAGTGAATTTTGAAAATATATATATATACATATATATAAATATACACATTTGAGATTCTCTGTTATTATTTCTCTTCTTCAAAAACAGATCCCTTTTCTGACTAAAACAAAGACTTAGAGTAATGTTAGATGTTTAAATCTGAAAAGAAATGATCACATCATGTAGAACTGAAATAAAGGCAGAATAACAGAAGAACAAAAACAATTTTGGAACTACAATTTTTAGATGCGTTCTTTAGATTCATTTTTAAGGGATACTACAATTTGAATAACTCCAGGAGAGAGATGCAGATTAAGTCTCTGTGTTGCTGGCTGTAGTTGGAAGTAGTTTGAATATTTCCACAGACTTTATGCTTCACTGCTACGTAGCTTTTAAAATATGGTATCAAACGTCACTTGAAACTTAATTTATTCCTGAGTCTCGAAACATATTCCACTTCTGCTCTCCAACAGCAGGATCAGGACACACTTGGCAAGTTTTTGTTTCTGGACACACAGCTTCTGTTTTCTGTCTTCTGTCTTTTTTGTGTTTTTTTCTGGCAAAACAACTTTCTGTATTTTTTTAATCACTCCCTTCAGCAAATCCGTTTTTTTTTTTAACAGGTGTTTGAAGATGTGTTGGATCAGATGTCAACCTGCTAACACTGATTAAATAAAGATCTATTACCTAAAAAGACAAAAATGCTTTTTCAGCACCCTCCCTTAGACTTTAGGGATGCTTGTTAAGATTCTTTTTGAGCATGTCGAGACATTTCTCTTCAATTTCAGTGCAGATATAGTTGCAAAGTAAATTTTAGAGTTTTCACCATATCAATAATTTATTGTGATAATAAACCAGTACAAAGTACACAAATCAATATCTTTTTTCAATATGGCAAAGATATTCCCCAGCAACCTCCAGCTCACAATTTCATATGATTATATCTAAATAATAGTGACTTTAAAGAATATATACCGGTACATATAAATCTGTACACCTTCAACTTTGCTCTTCGATGGCAGTTCTTGGTTAAATATGACCATATTTTTAAAGACTTGAGACATTTATTCACTACCTGAAATAAGCTTTGCTGTGAGTCCAGCTGGTTTATATATTCATCAAGTGAAATACATGTGAAAAGAAAGAGGATATTAGTTTATCATATGACTCTATATGGGGCATAAAGTTATTTTACATGTTCAAGGTCCTCCAATGACTAGAAATTAGGAATCTCCATCCCTAGGTGGCGCAGGAGTCAGACTACACACTGTGTTTCCTTGGTTATGACGCTCTCTGTGTCAGATTAGATCACCACAGACAATAAAATCTCGAAGGGACTTGCCGAAAAGTCATACCAGACTTACACTATGCAAACATTTAATGACTAACATCATGACTTTGGAAGGAAGGCCGAGAGTAAAGACAGCAAATCTTCAATGTAAAACTGATACTTAACTGTACGTATCAATGAAGCCATGGATGTATACATGCATTAATGTTTATCTATAAAATGAGGAGCTTGTCTTCACCCTGCTCTACTGTAAAGTGTCTCAAGATAAAACTTGCTAAGCACTGGTGCCAAGCAAATAAGGATTGACTGATTTCTTGATTGACATTATTGTTGCAGTTGCTCTAAAAAGTCATTACTAATTAGTAAAATAAGTTCATATTTATCTACTTGTATTCTTTCTATCTTGAAAGTTTCCTGGAACAGTGAAATGTAAAATCAGGAGACTATTCACTGTGCTGCATCGGGATGCATCATGATGTTGAATCCAATTTCATCTCAACTTAAAACTCAAAATTGTAACACCTATGAAGATGCACAGCTCTACGTGGTACGCTGCTTTATTTGTTCAAGAACCAGAAACAAAAATCACTAAAAAGTTTACATGGAAATGTAACACTTAAGCAGTGAACTATACAAAAACACTGCTTTGGTGGTCATCATATCAGACAGAAAATATGAAGTAAGATAAACAGTATACAGAACAGACATAGCTCTAATGCCGTCCTCAGTTGATGAATAACTTGCAGAAGTTTCTCAGCACACATGAACTCGTTCCCCTCAGCTGCTTTCTAACACCCCACAGTCACACTGTACACAGTGGGCTGCGAGCCAGAGTTACTGGATAGTGTGAGAAGCAGGCCTGAAATACAGTCCCTGCAAAACTTCTCAGCAATACTCCCCCCCCCCCCCCAAGTACACAAACGTACACGCTGCTGATGAGTGCCCACGCACACACAGGCCCACACACCAGCACACACACACGCACACACACAATACAGCTGTTGTGTTTCTAATCCAGAGCGGCCTGAGCTGTGGGAACAGGGCGAGTGCTCGGCGGAGAGGCACAATGGCGTCAGTCACAGCGGGAGGAACGTAGAAAACACACTCACACGGACATACAGAGAGCGACTGCGAGATTGACACACATCACACACAGGCAGACTCCTCCAGGTGGTAGGGCTGCTCGATTACGTCAAAAATTGTGACTGCGATAAGCATTATGAAACATGATCACTATTTCAAAACATGCACCACATGCTTCAATGAATGTTCATGCTTGGACACTTATAACATTAAAAAACAGGCAATGCATTGAAATATACTTGGTAAAATATAAATACTTCAAAATAATGGCAATTATAATAATAGAAGAGGGAAAAAAAGTTGAATATGCAATGTGGCATCATAATCTTCTACTATGATTACTCAGAGTTCATGACTGTGAAGGATAGTAATTGTTTTTTCGATAAAAATTTCTATTCTACATCACTCATAATATCTAATGTCATGATGCACAGATGAATGTCTGTGCTTTTCCCCTCTGAACACTCTGCAGTAAGCGTGTTCGTCAAAAATGGAGCCAGTTTTTAACACTTTTGCTGCCTGTATGCCATGACTACAACTCTGACGGCTATTCCCACTGAAGCGTCGAAAGCAAGTGTATTCATGCGCCAAGTGAAATCACACCGTGCTAGACGCTCGAGTTTTGACGCTGGTACAAATATGCAAAAAAACGCTCACCGCTCGCCACGACATCGTTGCACGAAAAGTCCGCCATTATCATTTCATCATATCATTCCATCGTCGAACATGGCTCTGATTACCACCACGCTGCTCTGTACCTGCTGTGGAGAAGTCAGCTGCGGGCTAGGCGCTGATGTCGGTACTAGATGCATGCTACCCTACGGAAGCGGCGTGAGCTCGGTGAGTTCCGCCGTCTCTTTGCAGGAGCTGCATCTGGACGACAGCCGGTTCCAGCGGTACTTCAGGCTGACTGTTGCCCAGTTTTAAGACCTGCTAAGCAGGGTTGGTGCCAGGATCTCCCGCCTGGATACCAACTACAGGCAAGACAGTCCAGCTGCAGCTGCGGAGTGCCTTTCCATCTGTCTCCGGTGACGTTTGGCAGTTTCTCAAATTAGCAAGACTCAGACCCCAGAATGCCTTGCGTCAGTGACGATCTCCACGCTGATAGGCTGTCACGGCGCGTCAACACGCTCGCTCGAAAAGTTCAATTATTTCAACTCGAGGATCAAGCGTTGAGCGGCAAGCGTTTTTTCGCTGGAAATGCTCATCGCTCACCACTCAACGCTTGACGTCGCTCTATGCTCGCCCCGATGCAGCGTCAATTCGCGTCTTTAAATTGACTTTGTATGTAATATCAACGCGCGAAAAATACACAACGCTTTTGGTGGGAATGCACCGTAACTGCCTCTGAGATTGTGATGCCTTTGGCTTACAGGGACTGAAGGAAAAGGCACTACAGAGAGAATTGATAAGCAAAAAGACGAATGGCATTACTTAATTTAGGAAACTGTAATCGATTCTCAACTGGAATTGGTTTCAAAGTCCCATCCCTAGTGAAGTCCATCCAAAAAGATGTTCAAAAATCAGTTCATGGATGCTTTGAGTCTGTTCTGATATGATTTGATTTTAATGCAAAACGCAAAGCAAATATAAGCAATGTTGTGTTTCCCTTGTTTGACAATATATATTTGTATAAACCAGCTCTGAGTCCCCTGGGAGTCGATGCCACACTCTGCCATGGATAAACAGCAGCAGGCAGCCGCATACTGACAGGCTGATGAGAGTCTGGTCAGTCACAACAACATGCAAAAATGTTGAAATCCCCCTCAGGACAAACCCGAGGCGGAGAGCATGAGGAGCGGGAGCAGCGAGGGAGAGTTTATGACAGAGACATATTTTCAGCAGCAGCAGCAGAGGAGCGGGTGGGTGTGCGTGGAGGGGATTTGGAGGGGGTTTAGAATCAACTGTAGTGTGAAGCCTCTTCTGAGTCATGGCATTATGGCGGGCCTGACAGGTAAGTGATGGATGGATAAACACACGTGGACTGGCGCACACACTCAGAGTGGTGGCTCTGTTAAACTCAGAGATTCGACTTGAGCGGGTTAAATGGAGCCTTCTGTCCACACAGCCTGCCAGTGGAACAGTGGACGGGGGCCAGGGCCTGTTGACTTTTTATGTTGACTTGGGCAGGATGACTGTCACTCTGAGAGTTTACATGAGCACTAATAAATTAATCAGAACCAAAACATGGTTAGCTTACTGCTGCTAATGTCAAGCCTCAGGCCTGTAGAGATTAGCTCATACGCCTAAAGAAATTGGATTTACTCACCCTGTAAATTTCCCACATTTTTATTTCTGGTTGTAGTAAAGGAATCAATCCGAGAAAAATGGAAGCACACCTCTGCTCTGCATTTTCTACTGAGGTAAACTTTCATCCAGTTTCATCATACTGACTGACTCTGATCTTTAATATTTGTCCTTTATGCTAAACTGGGACATGAATTTTGGCATCCTCCACATTCACAGCTGCTCTTGTCTTGTATCCCATATTCTACAGGCTTTTGAAGATGTTTCCTCAAACACTGATGAAAGAGATAGCTATTGTGCACGGGCCAACTCTTGATACTATAATTAAGCCATGCCAGAAGGCTTTCAGCTTGATGATCTTATTTTTTAATGCAGCCTGTGGATGGTGTCTACAAGTATGCTCACTTCATAACACTTCCACTGTACCACAGAAAGCCCACATTTTGGTAAAGATCTGGAATAATTTTGGATTAAATAAATGTATACTGGTTTATTACATTTGAAAAGTAACTTTAAAGGATGAATGTTTAGCCCATCAAATTTACTCTCTGTTTGGTTTCAAGCTCAGAAAAATACAGACAAATAATGATAAGAGCTTTGTGTTAATTTTTTTTATTTTCTTGCTTATTGATTCTAGGGGTGCACAATACTGAATTGTTGGTGGTATCTGATATTTCTAAACTCATTATTGTTGATATCAATTCACATATGTTAAGCTCAGAGCACAAAGTCTTTACTTAACTTAACTGGACCTGTTTCTGTCATGGCCAATTATGTTGAAAACAATTGTGAAGCAAGAAAAACATCTTATTATCAACTAGAAAAGCACTCGGAGAGCACAGACCTCTGTCAGCGTCACAGTCCTCACCATTATTATGATTTTCACCATAAATATTACTCCTACCTTTAATTCATCTAAATATTTAGATTCCTTGACCGTGAAAACATACCATCAGCAATTGGATAATAATATCTGTTTTAGTTCAGTAGTTATTCACGAAAAACACTTTTGGTCATGGAGGTTTTACGCTGATCGGGATCACTCCCAAAATCTAATAACTTGTTCCTTGTCCCAATTTTCGACATTTCCTAAAAATTTCAGTGAAATCTGTCTTTAACTTTTTGAGTTATGTTGGTAACAGAGAAACAAACATACAAAACAAGAAAAAAATCAGACGCCGACAATAACATAACCTTCTCAGCAGAGGTAATAAAAGACACTAATGATTCACTGAAGTGGACACTGCCTGATAGGGCTGGGCGATATTACCTAATCTCCATATCACGATTAATTGAAGTTCTTACCTCAATTACAATATATGAACAATTATTTTATGCTATCCTGGAACTTATTAGTGACGAAACCAATGGTCGTCAACACGGTCTTCCTGCAGTATTTACACTTAACTTCTTTCTGCATGACGTCCTCTGCAGATAATCCAAAATTTGCCCAAACTATGGAGAAGCTATTTTTCTTAGCTACAAGATCCTCTGATAGATTAGCGCTCGTCTCCCCCATGTTGGTGGGGCATCCTTTGCTCTTGGTGAAAGTGAATGTAGACTGTCCAGGAGGGGTGGGGTCACACAGTGAAATAATTTGAATAATTGACATGAGTAAAATTACTTCAATTAGAGGGTCTAAATGTCCATTTTGATATTTTCGATTAATTTCCCAGCCCTACCTGATGATTAGGTAAGCCATCATGATACAGTGGACGTTTTGACAATATCACAGTGGGATGTTTTTGGCAAGTTTGTAAGGCCAAAATTTCAGCTGGAAATGTCAGCAAAGATTTTAATATCTGCAGATACCTTTATCCTTGTTTTCATTTAGATTTCATTAGCTTTTGATCATGGTAATGTTGTAAATATCCTTATTCTGTGCTTCTTACCACCTTATTTATTGCTTGTATTTTTTATATGGCGGACATGGGGACTTCAGTTATAAGATTCCTTCTTTTTTCATTTGAATGCTGACTGGAGCATCAAATAAATCTCATTTGAATCCTCTGAATACCAATTATCGACTTTCTGGGCAAACATGTGCTGATAACCTTATTGGTCTGATAATATTGTGCATGTTTTTATCTGAAACTGAGAAAAACAATGATGTGGCACTCTTGGTAACCAAGGCTGCTCGTCCCTGACCTACAGATACGGTTACAGTGAAGCTTAGTAAATCAGCTCCAACAACTCGAGCAACAACCACAGCCGACACACACACTGCATCATTTTGTCTTGCTAGGACATTTTGTTGATTTTAAACAAGTGCTCAATGCTGTATGGGTGTAAAGTAACAGCTACAGTACTTAAATGGTGGGTTTTTATATCAGTCACTGCTAGATAATGCTTTTTCACAATAAACTGGGAATCTGTTAACAACATTCAGCTGAAGATTTGACATGAAAGTCTTAAATTATAAAGAAACAATGACTTAATATGGAGAAAATCCTGCATAGTTGCTTTCATAAGAGAGAAACTGATGTTGATGTAAAATATCTTTTTTCTCTGAGGCTGTAGGAAATGACAAAAGATGCGTGCACTCCTTCTCTGCCCTCGATAAACACAGTTTGCTCTGTCCTCCAGTCGGCCCCTCGACAAAACACAGATTTCCTTTTCCAATTCCCTCTTCCTGTCCATAACCTCCCCCCCAAAATGAGCCCCATGCAGTTCCCCCAAAACAGATCTCTGGAAGGGAAAAGCAGGAGGAGGAGAAAGGACGTGTGGTCTGGCTGCTCTGGCTTCTAATCTCAGTGACACATCACCTCCTCCAGCCTTCCTCCACTCCTCCTCCTCCTCCTCACACTCCTCTGTTTACCCCCTTTCCCCCACAACCACACACACTCAGACACACAAGCCCTCAACATTTCCCTCCGTCTCCCCTGCCCACTTTCAGGAGTTGTTCAGTCAGTCCCACGCTCTGACAGCAGCATGTGTCAGCCAGCAGAGCTGCCTCTCAGTCTGGTCCATCAACATTCAAACACGCAGCGACGCTCCACACAGAAACACTGTTCAAAAGGAGGAGAGGCCTTTTTCATGTTTCACATTCAAGAAACATGATGGAAAGCAGAAAAGAAACTTTAATAATGACAAATCTGTAAAGGGCTGTCAAATTTCACAAACTGGATGCTTGAAAGTGACCTCGTATCAGTCTAGGGCTGGGAAGTATATCAATTTAATCGAATCATTCAAACTTTTTGTTGAGGAAGATCTTAAACTGAAGTAGTTTTGAGTAGCTTACTCCACTGTTTATTTTGCTCTGTCTGGGCTCAAGTAGTTAACACCCACTCTACAACAACAACAGCTTGTTGTTCCATTGTGTAAAGATAGAAAGAGAGTTTCATTGTTTTTAGGACATGACATTTTTCAGTAGAGAGACATATATAGGTTTTCATTACAGCATAACTTAAAGGGACTGTGAGGGGTTTCTAAATAATTACAAAAAAGTCTCACTTTTAGATATATGCCTGATCAAAAGACACACTTTAAGATGAGTTTTATAGCATCAAAATAGGTTATCTATAAATGCTATTCCTTAGCCTTCCAGTCGGGTCGGACAGGGCTGGACTGGCCTGGATACTCAACTTCGGGAACAAGACGATTAAAACTAGAGCAAATTTATATTATTCGGACACGTCTTAGAGCACCGGGCTATAAGTAGCAATATATATAGCCGGCTACAAAACTACAATACTAAGTTTTCCAAAAATTGCTTGTTGTCACACATCATAAACTACCGCTACGTAACTAGAAAGAGATACATTACCTCGTTGTTTTGCATCCTGTAAGTTGTTGAAAAAAGAAGTTGTAAGGTAATGCAGAGTTCTGAAGAAGGTCCGAGCTGCATTTTTATTAGCATCACAACAAACACACGCTTTGGCTTGTGGTGCGTTCCAGTTGTAGTCAGAATAAGTAATTTCTGAGTTCCAAGTAGGAAACTACAAATGGAACGTTCCCCGAGGTCGGAATTTCCCACTGGGAACTCGGTGAAACCTCGCCACCCCCGAGTTGACAATCAAAGATGGATGCCCCCAGTGTGAACAGTTATTTAGCTCCTGTAATAATCAATTTATTTGCACTTCTGACTGGGGTGTGTCGCTCTGGATCAGCTGTATACATCATATTGTTAGACTTATATTTACAAAAATGCTGCCATAGTGATAATCACATTCTTCATACAACACAGGGCGTGCTAACAACGGCTAACAATAGCCTGGTAGCTCGGCATGTTTTTTCCGACTTCAACTGGAACGCCAATAAGTCAGAGATGATGTCACTCTCAGTTCCGAGGTTACTGGAACGCAGAATTACGACAGTCGCCACGCGTGTTCATAGGTAGCAGAGTCTTTATGTCGCCGGAAACAGATTCTCCTCACGGTCCCTTTAACATAAACTTTAAATCCTCGAGGGGAAGTCTGTTTAAGCTTGTGAAATACAGGATTTTGATCAAATAAGGCAAAACTTGTTTTATGCTATATTAGTGTTATTTGTAGATTTTTACTTTAAGAGGTAAAAAAAATATTAGAATGGAAAACTGAGTCAACAGCCAGAATTCATGGAGCCAAAGACTCTGTCATAGTGACTTGGTACTCACTTGGTACTTGGACTCTAATCTGGATCCAGGGATTGTATTATGGGGTTGTGTTGTTGTTGTTTGTTTGTTTGTTTTTTTTATTTTTAATTCTACCTTTCTGGTTGTGTCTTAATGTGTGTATGCTCTTTGATGCGTATGCATATAAGTATACATATTCATACTTATACTTACATTTTTTGCAGATTTATGGATTTATATATTGCATTTCATTTTAGCAATCATTTATGTTTATTTCTGATTTCCCTTTGTTTAAAATAAAATAAAAATGCATCCAAAAAAAAGTCAAGGTATTTTGAGTCTACTCAAAATACCTTGACATGTATTTGTGTAATTCATACAGTTTGCCTGCAAATTTTAGAAACTTAAAGCATGAAAATAAACAGTTATGCAATGAAGTCATTTTGTCATATCCAGAGCAATACAACTAACTGCGAGATGAAAGTAAATGACCAAAAATGAAAGCCATCTCTCTACCTCATTGGTTCTCGTCTATTTTCATTCACCTTTCCAAAAGACAAACTTTAGTTATTATTCATGTGTCTTACTTAGAAGAGTGACACATCAAAAGGACAAAAGTTTATTGGGGCAACACTTTTTTTGGTTTCCTTGATAAAAAATAAAAACATTGAAAATGTACTTATTAAAGATGCCCAGTAGGATGGTGACACTTTTACTTTATCTTATTATATTTTACTGTATTTTTGTTCTATTTTATTGCATTTATTGTTTTTAATTATTCCTTTTATATGTTGTAAAGCATTTTGGTTCATGGAAAGAGTAATTGCAAATTCAGAACATTTACATTTACTTTTGCAAAAAGCAACAGAGAGCCAGCTACACTATAGAGTCCATATTCTCCATTTTTTTGTTGTATTTGGATTTTTTTTGACAGTTTCACACGTCTGCACTGACAACCCTGTGACGTTGAGGAGAAACTATTAAAGTACACACTGTTATAGAAATTGAAGCACCGACCAGGTGAGAAATGGTGATCTATCTGCATCAATATTTACTTTAAAGTAAGTGTGAAGAAGTTTGCCCACACCAACCAAAAAGAGGCATTACTTTCTCCAAATGCTGAGAAAGACTACAGTTATCCTCTTTTATTACTGTAAGTATGAACATCTTTTAATCTTTCCTTTTCAATGTAAGGTGTACCTCCTCAAATAAGGCAGCATGAGGGGTTTACCTCTGACCATCAACTCTACAAAGGTGTGATCTCTTTCTAAGTCACAGCAGAAACCCCCCTTTGGTGGTGAAAAGTATGTTTGCACGATTAGACATAGTTTGCATATTCAGAGGTGCTGCTTACTGGAACACAATGAGACAGCGGGAGGGTCTCCAAACCCCCCACCTGTCACACCACACAAGTGAAACAGGTGGGATATGAGCTGGCTGGAGATGACTCACGCTTGTCTGAAAAGTAACACAAACATGAGAGAAACAGTTCAGCTCAGGGTGTTTTTGAAGGACCTGAACATGCTTTCTGTTCAGTTTCTCTCCTGCCGGCTTTTCTCCCCATTTCTTCCCACCCTTGTTTCTCGCGCTGCGGTCTTTCCCGCTCTTTTTTCAATTCACCACCACTCCCCTTTCCCCTCCTTGGTTACAGCTTCTGTTTCCCTCGAGGAGCCTCGGTGGGAAGCTCTGCCTCTGCTGTCATTCTCCTGGTAGGCTGGTTTTCTGTGGATTTTGTGCAGACAGTGGGGTCGGCTTTGAGGGAGGGCTTAGTACTTGATTTGCAGTCCCAGCCCATAATGCTCAGTTCATTCATTCAGCTCACTGACAATGGAAAACCCCCTGCCACCCATAAGGCTAACCATTAGCATATTGTTGTGGGTTTCTATGGAGAACGCAGTTTGCCGTTGGTCCTCGGGCTCATTGTGTTAACACGAGCTTTACCCATGGCCTCATTTTAATTTAGGAAACATTCAACACTCTTCCTAATAACCACATGCAGAACTATTTAGTCTTCAATTCTAAGTCTATTCATTAAGTCTGTAAAGTTCTGGCAAATAATATTAAATCAACTTTATACGGAAAAATATACATGTTTGCTTTAAGTGAACATGAGACATCATGTCAAGTATTCCTGTGATTTAATGAACATTTTTTATATATGAAGTAGATATAGAGCTGAGTAATACATCAATTAAATCAATTAATTACCTCCATCAAGGAGGTTATGTTTTCAACAGGGTCTGTTTGTCTGTTAGCAAGATTACGCAAAAAATTACTGGATGGATTTACATGAAAATTTTACCAAAGGCGTGGTTTAATCCAAAGAAGAAGCCATTACGTCTTGGTGTTGATCCACATCTCTGTCTAGATGCAAAAAAAATCCAAAATTTGCGAAAAATCCCATAATTTAACATTGGGCCTTATTTTAAAAAACAATATCTCTGACATCACTTGATGGATTGGCTTCAAAATTTACAAGATACAATATATGGTAAAACTCCACCATCATGGTCAGTTTCATCTGTATCTGATCAATATTGACTCCCCAAAAAAAACATTGAATTTTTCAATGGAAAATCCCATTTATTTCTCCTCGGCTGCTCTGACGCTTCTGCACCCTTTACATCACTATGGGAATTGTAGTTTATTCGGAAACTCATGTCAATATTTTTCAAACCTATGTCACTACATTACCCAGCTTTTCTCGCAATGTCAGCAGAGTTCTCCTCCACATGGACAGACATGAGAGACTCAGCTGTCATATCCGAGCATGTGGTGATCCAGAACTGCATCTCGGCAGAGGTCTAAGCTCTCTGAGTGCTTTTCTAGTTCTAATTATTTTCTATAGAAGACTTAAAATTTAAAACTCTTTTTTTCCTTCTTACCTCAATTGCAAGAGGCCATGATAGGTTCTGCATACGCAAATGCTTAAGCTGGTATTTGTTTCATAAATGTGATCAAATATTGATCAGAGAGTTTCATGTTAATATACTGTAAAGCCTCCTCAGCTTTCAGTGTTTATGAAGACAAATCTACCCATGTTTGCACTACAGAATCAACATTTTATGTCTCACACTTTTACTTTAAGAGGGTAATCCTGTTTGGTTGGGGACAAAGACAAATACTGATTTGGATGTCTTCTTTGTGTCAATGGAAAGTTTTGTTTGGTTTTTTTTGAGAGGGAAAAAAATCCATTAAAATCGTAAATCAAGCACTGTGGAAAAAAAAACTGGGATTTCATTTTTTTTCGGCCATATCGCCCAGACCTAAGTAGACAATGTGGAGGCAACTATAATCCATAACATAAAACTGAACTGTTTGGAAAAGCATCCATGGTTCAATTTTGGTATGAAGTGAAGTGAATGCACATGTCACAAGTACAGAGCAACGAAATTTCTTTTACAGCACAACCCATCCAAGAACATACAAACAGTCACATGCATGGGGGACAGGATCGGGAAGACCGTTCGGTCGCCCGCAGCAGCGCCCTATTTTCTTAGATAGAAATGGGTAGATAGAGAGGAGAGAAGAGGAGAAAAAAGGCCGGTGTCAAACTATGCCCTGCAGAGCACAGTGTCAGATCAGAAAAAAACCACCTTAGCACATGAGCAACATGAACTGTGGTATTCTTAGTTTTGCATATAAGCAGCTTCCATGCACCTCTTCATATTAGCTCTGCTTTGTTTGTGCCTGTGAGACAGTGTGTCAGGATGGGGAGACTCCTGCAGACAAGTAAATATTTGTGTGCAAAAACTGGGACAAGATGTAACAGGACTAACAGTGCTGAGGAGAAGCAGGAATACGAGGAAACACTGCTGTCCCTTGGATGTGATTTGCAATCGAGGAGATAGTTCAGGATTTTTTAGAACCTAAAAACCACTAAAGTTCAGGTCCTGCAGGCCCTGTGACACAGCAACATTTCATTGCACCACTGATGCACAAATATTTAGCAGTTCCTCCGGGTGGTGGCTTCAAAGACAGCATGGTGCATTAGCTGGTTCATTGTCTACAGCTCTGCTGCTTTGTCCAGATTCAGCTGAAACACCTTTTATATTTTTACATTTCCCTTGGCTTATTTCATGTTGACCACAGAATTCTGAAAGGGTCGAGTCAAGTCTAGGTCACACCAGCACTGCTCTGAGGGCACTTTCACATTAGGCCCACTTGTTTCGAACCGTTCGCCCCCCTTCTCCTCCCCCGCTGGCTTGCATTCAAACTTGCAACATCAAACCGTGCCCGGGCCCACTTGTGTATTTACTCAGTTTGAAACAGCAGGGGGCGATATGCACGTAACTGGTTACCAAACCTGCTACGGAGGAGAACAAAGAAGAGGCTACCATGGTAACCATTTCCTACACCAGATAACCAATGTTTACGTTTCGCTCTCTTCTACATTTTCCTTAAATGTGTTTTGTTTTGTTTTTCTATCGTGTTTGAGACGGCATCAGCGACCTTCTGGACCCTCGTAAATCATCATAATCGTCAAGCAGAATAAACAAAACGACAAATTGAGTAGGCAAAAGATTCAACCGCAGGATTAACAGGAAGTAAATAATGAAGGACTTTACCCATAATTCAGTGCTTCCAATACCCATAATGCATCAAAAGTAGATTGGTTCAGACCATTTTGTTTCACACCAGTGAAACCGCAAAAAATGTAGGGAGATGGAGCGGATTGAGACCACCCCTTCATGGAGGTCTCAGGCCAGCTGATTTGGTGTGCACCAAAGTGCAGTGGTTGCATTCACATTGATACTAACATACCAAACCCTGGGCCAAAACTTCCTTAGTGTGCACTAAATATGGTTGGTGTGAAAACACCTTGAGTCTCAAACGTTGAAAGGCCTGAGCCGGCCTTGTTTCATTACCTCACTGCCAGCGTTTGACTAGGAGTTGCATCACTGGAAGGAAGCTAGCAGGCTAAGCTAGAGCCAGGCAGTTTATTAAATTTAAATCAAGATCACAATTCCTGCCTTTTACAATCTAGAAAATTGAGTAATTGGGAAAAAAGATGACCTTGCCATATGTTATTTTTTTTCTTTTTCCATTATTATTCACATTATTTTGAGGAAACTGCATTTTTACAAGCATATTTCTACAAATCCAATTCTTTAAAGAATGGAATATGCAGTACATTCAATGGAAGCATGTAAATCATGTTTTAAAATAAGGGATTCATCATGTTTAATACCTCAATATTTGTTAAAATAATAATTAATTTTGCCCTTATCGCAATCCCCTGGCTAAGCTGTCTACAACAGATCAGCCAGTTTGACCAACAATCCCAGAAATTTCATCAAAAGCAGTTTTGGGTTAAAGCAAAAATATAAAAATCTGCCCTATCTCATAATGCTAACAAATCCTTATAAATTCCTGTATCTAAAACCTGATTCCAGGATCCCAGGATTTGTTCGATGAACTCATATTTGCTGATGTCATAACTGTGCATGAAATGACTGAGCCTACATTTGATAATTAATGTTATTTAATTCGGAGGGAAACAGAGCAGATACAGTGGATGATCCAAACAGACTGATGGGGATGGTTGAAGGAATATTTTAAAAAGTTTTGTTATTAGATGGATATTGAAGATTTTTCACAGCATGAATGCATCAAAAACGGGTCTGCTCCATCTCTGTTTCACTGATAAAGTGGGCCAACCCGCTGCTGGCTAAAGGTTCATATTAGGTGGGTCAGGTATAAGAGTGGTATTGATTCTTTCCTCTGACTCACAGCAAAGAGAGCAAATACACAAATTATCACAAATGTCAATTATCCCTTCACAGGCTGCCTCAACTGCCACTGAAACCATAATGGCATGCCTAAAAAATGTACGTCAGTAAATATCAATCTCTCTGTTGAAGTGTTTTGTTGCCCATGAGGCCTCAAGGCTAGCTGGATCACCCCTCAGTTTCAGATCCATGACCACTCCTGTCTTTTCAAAGCAGCCGTAACGTGGCGTCACATTAATACAAAGTGACAGGCTGTTTGTGAGCATACCTCAGGGTTAACACATCAAAATGGATTTGATTTGCTTTACGGCTCCAAAGCCTCACACTCATTATATCACTGGTGCTAAGCTCTTCAGAGCCGTGGTTTCAATGCCGCACGCTGCTCCAAAACCCCAACAGTGAGTCTTGGTTAGGAACGTCTTCAGACTCACAGGTTGGCCTGTGCTGACTGATGGTATGTAAGGATGCACATAAACATCGGTGTAAAGCATTAGCAGATAAAAAGCATGACGTGTTTAACTAGAACCAACCTCTTCTTTCTTGTTTCTTATCACCATTCCTGAAATATTTAAGTGTGCTTTAAAGGGATACATCAACATATTTTTGGTTTTCATGTCTTGCCTCACTCCTGAGTCTATGACAAGCAGATAGACACCTGTATTTTGACTGTGTGTCCAGTAACAAGGAAGACACATGCAGAGCTCACCCACTGCTAGTTAGCTTAGCTCAAACACCGAGAGTCAATGGGTATATTTAGCCTGCCTCTGCCTACAGAGATCAGATAAACTCTTCAGCAACTCTGTGTGCCTATTGTGACTTGATTTTTTACTGTATTTTTTTACGTTATCTTCTGCTATCATTGCATTAATGTCTTCTACTGCTAGACAGAGGCCTTGTTTTGTTGACCTACTTCTGCGGTGGTCTGCGCTGGAGATGTGACATTCGCAAACAAGTGTTTGGCTCTTTCAAGTGAACGATGAGAGCTGATTTCCTCTGCAGAGCTGGTGCCAATTTATTTAACTGTGACATTTTAATGACTAAACTAGTGATCACTCATAGACTGGAAACTGATCTTTACTAGCCAAGACTTTGCAAAAGTACGCACGCAGCACCTTCAGGCTGCAAAACAAAACTAATTCATTCATCTGCTGCTGCTGTTCTGCTATCAGCTTACAAATACTACTGTTGCATCCCCAAAATGTTGTCAGTCGAGGTTGTTGGCTAAAAAATGTTCAGTTTTGAAAACTGTACTTTAATCTATGTGGAGTCAGGAAGAATAAAAGCTAGTCAGCTAGCTAAATGAGTGGACTTGGTAAAATGACTATAGACTATTTTGAGACCCAAACTGTAGACATTAGAACTTCTAGGTCTCCAAGGCTGAAAATAAATGTAATTTTAAAATGCCTCTTTAAAATACCTAAAGTAGGGTTGGTGGTGGGTTTGCAATAAAGTTGGGGCACTGTGTAAAACATAAACAAAAACAGAATGCAATGATTTGCAAAAACTTTTAAACCTAAAATCAGTTGAATACACTAAAAAGGACACAATATATAATGTTCAAACTGATAAACTTCATTGTTTATTTGGCAAATTTTCACTCATTCTGAAATTGGGGCCTACAACACATCCAAAAAAAGCTGGAAAGTTGAGAAATGTAAATAAACACCTGTTGGTTCATCCCACAGGTGAACAGCTTAACATTAAACAGGTGAGTGTCACAATTTGGAATAAAAGGAAGGCTCGGCTATTCACGAGCAAAGCCGGGGCAAGGTTCACAACTTTGTGAGCAACAGCAGGAGCAAATTAGAATGAGCATTAAGCAGCCAAACATGACGACAGAGACCCAAGCTTGAAGAGTTAGTCTCCTCTGTTCAAAAATGCTTATTGAGTGATGTTCAGAGGAAAGCTGGTGTAACACAGTGGTAAACATGACCCCACCCCAGCTTTTAGGAACATGTTGCAGGCATTAAAGTCAAAACAAGTGAAAATTTGCAAACAAAAGGAGATGGTTAGCTTGAAAATATCTCGTCTTTGTAGTGCACTCAATTGAATATAGGTCAACATGGATTTACAAATCATGTGTCCTGTTTACATTAGAGTTAAAATATTTTTATCAGTATAAGGGATTGGTTAACATGAGTTAAAATATACAAATGAAAAGAGTTTTGATGATCAGTTAAACAATAAACTGTCTAAGATTAAAAAGACACGTTGTTCAAGTTTCCCCTAAGACGACATGGTCAAACAAAAGGATCATGAAACTGAAAGTCTGAAGGAGTAAAATTAGATAAAATTCACACCTGCTCCAACTTACACAACAACAGCAGTGTTTGTGGAAGGTGCCTGATTTCAAGGAAAACACCCTGCATTTCATGACACTGTGTCCCCGCTGAAGAGAACAGAGCTGATGAGGTAGTAGGCAGGAGGCGGGGGGGGTGGGCTGAGATGGCGTCCTGTATCATGTGTCACTGGCTGATCAGGAGTGCTGGAGTACTTTCATTTTATGGCCACAACAAGTGAAAAGCCCCCGTTACAGCAGAGACAAAGCCTGGCAGTGTGGACTGTTTAACTGTCACTACGATGAAGATGAAGGTGCAGATAAATGGACGTGGCATTAGCAAAAGATTCAAAGCATCTCTGTGGGAGATTACTGCTGTAGATCATGACCTCAGTTACTTATCAACATGTCTTTTTTTTGATATGCGGTGTAAGACAATGTTGTTCGCATTGATACAGTGTTGATGGCAATTAAAAAATAGATAGAATTTTTTCCAAATTTGAAACATTTCATTAGTAAAAATCTACCATTATTGACACCTGTTGATATCACAACAATAAAATTACAAACCTAAAGACCAAATATCATTTAGGGTTTACTTTTCTCTGTTTTTAACAATAAGAAACTGTGAGAAAACTTCTGCATACTGTCTTTCTTGCACAACTTCAAATAAGAAGACTCTCCCTCCTAATCAAATTGACCTACTTTTCTGAACGGAATAATTCAGTATTTTTAAAGTAGAATCATAACTACATTAGCCAGAGGGATTTTGAACTTTTCTAGCACTTTATGGAGAAAAGCTGTGAGGAAGCTAGGCAAAACAAACTAAAAAAAAGAGATGGGGTGATGGTACACTATGCTGTCCTTATATATACATATAATCTCAGTTATTGATTAAAATCTACTTTTCTAAACATGTATGGTTTCTAACAAAATATGTCACACTGATATACTGTTGAGGCTTATAAAGAAAAGATAACAATGGTCGATTTTGGAACATTTTGTAAGTGCAAGTCAACCAATATTGACACCTGTTAAGACCATGTCAGCAAAGGTAAAAGCCCTCATTTGTTTACAATTAGGAATGACAAAAAACTCCTGCACAGAATCTAAATAGCAGCAGTCTGTTTACCTAAAATAACTCTCCCTCCTTATCAGTGTGACCTACTTTTCTGAAAGAGATAGCTCTGTATCTTTAATGGAGGAACTGCATGAGGTTCACTTTAATTGTAAGTACATCAGCCATAGTGATTCTGATCAGCTCTGCCACTTCAGGTAAAGAACCTGCAAGCAAGCTAGGATATACATTTTTGCAGATGGGGCCAAGAGCTGTGTGTAATTTAATTTTAGGGGAAACATCTAAGAAAATACAGTGTTGTACTCTTTAATGATTACTTGCTTTACTTCTCTGCTCTTTAGACCTTTTGATTAGGTACGGCTTTCTAAACAAAACATGTCTTGTGAGCCCCTCCACCTGGAGTAAAGCAAAACCAAAAGAGGCTTCCTGGAAAAGTAACATATTGTAAATGTGCTCAATGTAGTGACTGATTACCCTGATGAAGTTTTTAGTTTTCTTCCATCTTAAGTTCAGTGAATAACGTAGAACTCTTGGTCCCATTTGACGTAACGTCTAGCCTATCTCCACTGCAGGTTCTTTCCATACAGGGACAGAGCTGATCACCATCATGGTGGCTATTGTACTGTATTAACTTCTGAAATTAAGTTAATACAACAGATTCATGCAGCCTAAACAGTGAACTGTCTCTCTTTCGGCTAAAATTGTGACGGCTAAAATTGTGACTGAAGATCATAAAGTGTCTGTTATGTTTAATACAACCAATCACTTAACACAATCATAATAATGAAGACTTTATCACTCTAAAACACTTTTTAGAGTTTGGAATATTTCAATGACTGTTATATAAAGCGTTGCAAGGAAGTACAACATTATAGAAGAAATATTGGTATAGGAAGATAACTACAAAATTGATCATCAGTATCAGCAGATATCAAATTTTCAGTTGATTTTTACCTGTGATATTTTGGGTGCACATATTTGCCATAAATATCACATAAACTGGCTGTAAAATTGGCAGTGTGTACAATTGTACCAAAATGGTTTAGCTCATCATCACAAACTAATTACTTTAATTTTAAAAAAGTATTTACTTACTAATGTTGATTTAATTTTTCACATCTGTTTCTGACACAAATAGACGGTTAGCATGAAATGAAGAGGTTCATTTCAGTAAAGTGAGGGTTTTGTTCTCTTTACAACAGATATCAGTATGCGTACCCATGTTAATGATTTTAGAAATATCTGCAATTCAAGTATCAGCAGAAATCCATTATGGTGCATCCCTGTTGCGAATGTTTTGTTTGTTTGTTTTTCTTCAGTTAAATGCAGGAGTTTGTCTTTGAAAACTCTTTATAAAGAGGGAAATTGCACAATGATAGAAGTCTAGAACTGTTTTTGCTCCTATGGTATCAAACAGATATCAATGTCAGTTGGTTTGAATTAGACTCGTGACTTTGTTTACATTTCTGTGCTTTGACAACATGTATTTTATTTCTTTACAGGTAAAATATTGAGACACAGATAATGCATTTAGCTTAAGCAAAGAGATTTGACCAGACTGTCTCTCTACATTCTGCTGTGGATCAAACTTTGAGTCATACTGTTGTAGGTCTTTGCAAAAAATATCCGTGACAACATTCCTGAGGAAATGCTGACTATCAGCTCATTGATCTGGAGTTGAAAACAGCATTTTCTTAATGTTTAATGCATAAGAAGCATCTAAAAGTCACCCACTTTAAGTGCTCTGAGTGAGGGCTGTGGCTAAATATGTTGAGGCCAGTCGGGGTCAGTGGGTGAGACCTGAGGCCTTGAGAGGACAAAGAGTTGACCCTCAGGTGGCTAACAGAACATCTCAGCCTGGCCTGCACCATCACCACTAAAACCATCCGACTTCCCAGAGTGGAAGTCTGATAATGCCGGGGAATACCAGGCTTAACCTCAACACCTGTTTGATGAGCTCACACCTGTCTGACGGTGCTAATGAGTTTACCGACATTAAGACGGGACTAACATTTAAATGTGGGGAATTAGAAGTGATTACCACAGCCTTCAAATGAGAGGTTTGTTTCAAAACAGCATGAATGGAAAGGTTGTGCCACAAAACAAGTGCCTCAAAGATTCTCTGGTTCAAAGCTGCCTTCAAATGCTCTTCAGAAACTCAGAGAGCCCAACTGGGGTAAAGATCTCAAAACTTTTACTGTGTCAACCAAGATGAAGATAAAAACAAACATACACTCTTAACACATATCTATTTCAGTGTAAACATTTTGTTCTTTTTCTGATTCAGCACATTCAAGGCTTGTTTTTGGGGTGATGTTACAACTGACTATATTAAGATTGAAGCCACACACATTTCAGAATCAAATGTAAGTCTTTAAATCCTTATTGAGACAAAAACAAATACATACTAGCTCTGCTCTAGGACAGCAAAGCATCGTCATGCTCTCTTGTTCACAGTGATATAAGCTTTGATTCCTAACATCCCAGTTTTAATGAACTGCAAGTCACTTGGCTTAAGTGTCTTCTTTTCTCAGTTATACATTATATGCTGTCGTCACGCTACAATTAATGCCCTGAATTGTCATCGTAACAAATAAATCAACAAAAAATAAAAGAATATGGGGGGATGAAGAGTGAGTTTATTTGATAAATTATATAGTTGTGTTAAATTTAAATAGCCACCTTAAAATCAAGACTTCTTACTGTTAAAAAGACTTCATGACATTTGAAGTTATTGAATTCAGAAAATCTGATTCAAGATCTGCAGGAACCCTGGATGGTTGTGGATCAGGTTTTGATACCCTTACCACCTCCCCATGGTATTGTATTGTGACCCTACCTCTAACAGGACCTTGCAAATTATTTCATTTTCTCACCCAGTAACAGGGAATGATTAAAAATAAAATTACCCTTAAAGATGTTTCCTTATTATAATTAACATTTAATGTTATACTTTTTCAATGTGTTGATCCATTTATTTGTTTACTGTAGATATTTCCCTTTGAATAACAGACTTTAAAATAACTTTACAACAAATGAGAGTCAAATTAAACATTTACAATATCTTCTACTTTATGTTTTTCTTTTCTTACATCAATGATTTAAAGAGGCTTAGAGAAACAGCTACATTTAATATGTAGTAAGATTTATCATGTAAGAATACTGATCCAATACTTATTCTAAAAACATATATTAGGGATGCACAATATCAGATTTTGGCCGATATTCAGTATTTCCAAAGTCATCACTGCTGATACAATACCTAACTCAAACTGACCTGCTTCTTTCATGGTGACAGTGTAATTGTAATTCAAACAGATAAAAACTAACAAATTATGTCAAATAACTTAAGATTTTGACTTAAAAAAGTGGGCATTAAGTGATGATGAAGTAAGACATTTGAGTAAATTTGCACATTTTGCGATATTACAGCCTATATATGGGGTATATATGAACAATATATGAAGCCAAAATGTCAGATGCAAATGCAAAGATGTTCATGCCTGCTGATAATCAACATTGTAGGCAATATTCTGCAATACCAATATTGTTTGAATAATAATGTGCTCTCCCTTTAACCCACTTGCATGTGTGTGTGTGTGTGTGTGTGTGTGTGTGTGTGTGTGTGTATTAGGGCTGGGAAATGTATCAATTAAGGAGACTTAAAACATCAAAAGCAAGTTTTTTTAGACATGCTCCAATTATAAGTTGTAGCAATGTCTAAAAATGTAGATACTGAAAATGTTAATTATTGATGAGAGTAGGCCCTGTCAGGTTTTGCAAAAGAATACGTTAAAGCTTCTATGTGTTTTATAAAATAGCTTCAATTTTGATCAGAGTTTTACGTTAATATGTTTTTAACCTCCCTCAGGTTTTGGTGTGTATGTCGATGCCTGCTTCTGAACTATATAGTCAACATTTACAACACTAACTCCATGTTTATGAGGGAAATCTTGATTAGTTGGGGAACATATTTTTTTCACAATATAAAAGCAAAACTTTCAAGTCATTTTAGTGTCACTTTGAGTTTGTTTTATTTAAGAGGGAAAAATTGATTAAAATTGTAAATCGAGGCTTGTGGAAAAGCAACTGGGGATTTTATTTTTAGGCCATGTTGGCCAGCCCGAGCATATATCTGGAAATATCTATCTGTAAACACACACTTATATAAATAAATATATATAAAGATAGACATTTTTGTCTCTTCCTTCCACGCTTGTTACACCTTGACGACCAGGACACACTTCTGAAAGCACTGTCCTAGTCGATGTTTAATTGTCTTTTAATCTATTATTTCTTTATTCATTCATTTATAACATCTCAAATGAAGAGTAATTGTCTCTCTGAATGAACATCTACACAAAGGCTCACTGTTAGTTGGGATACTTCCGTCTTTAACTCTGGTGTAACCAGGACAACCAGACGCATCAACTGACAGTCCCCATATAACACGGTAACTTGTTAAGCCCTTACACCACTGCTTCACCTTATAGGCTAATATAACGACCACGAAAGCATCTACCGCTGTTACACAGAGTGCTGACAGCTTACCCCAGAGTCGTTAGGTGAGAATTTACCTGTAGTTCCGATTTCCATTCATGAGGTCGTGCCCGGTTCACTTCCCGGATCACAGTTGTCAAACCTCTGGGACTCTTCCTCCGTTCAGTCCGGTGTCTCCTTCCTTCCTTCGCAGCGCCCTGCTCTCCTTTAGCTCCTCTTCTTGCAGGCTGTCAAAAGAGGGAAGGAGGAGGGAAAGGGGGGGGTCCTTCAGTAGGGTCGTTTCCCTGCTCGGAGGTCCTCGGTGACCCCGACACACCGCCGCTCTCACACGGTCGACGTATCCACTCGGGCAGCGCTGCCACGGACGGAGCTACTGGTTGCTTGACGGGCAGTGAAAACCTGCTAGTTAGCCAAGTTAGCTCCTAGCCAGGGAGAAGAAAGTGTCAGAAACGGAGGAGAGGAGCTGTCAGGATATCATAGCAGCTGGGTTCTTGAGTCCAAACGAATCCCTAACGATATGTGATGGTAAAAACATGCGACATAAATTAGAATAAAAGAAACAGCGAGAGAGCGAATCGGCTAAACGCTAGCTAGGTGGCTAGCTCGGCTGTTGGATAGTTGTAATTGTGACGGACGACGGAGCTACTTTAATCGGGTTATTACCGGCCTTTCACACGGCCCCGTTTCTTCAGCATCATACCCCAAACACGTCGTCCTCTGTAGTTTGTATCCCGTTGTGAAAATAAAGCTGTCAGCACGGTGCGGCGTCCCCCGATAAGTGTCAAGTTTTCCAGTCTGGTTGACAGATCAACTGTGCAGCTAAATATGGTGAAGTTGCCTTTCTGACACCGACAGGAAGAGGCGGGCTCTGGCTCAGCTGACGTCAGAGGCGTAAGTCCCGCCCACAAAGGTAACACCGCTTTACCAAAACATCAAAAAATCAATGGCAGTGTGATTGAAACAGGGCGGCTTCAGACTCTCTTAAGAGTCTTAAAGCACCTCCACATGTCATCGTAACACCTCTAATATAACAGTGACAAGTCTTAGTGCCCAGCAGGTTTTTCTCAATCAGACAGACACTCTGAAAACATATTAATTTCATAATTGAGCAACCAAATCCTTATTGGTAATACCCTGTCAGGATTTAGGTGATAATCCATCTCTTCTCTAATGAATGTCAGGGCAAACCCAGATGTTATGTAATATTTTTTATCATCTTAGTGACTGATGGCATCAAGTACAGAAACTAATTTGACTTCTAGATTAGATCAGATTAGATTGAACTTTATTTATCCCTTTGGAAAACTCCCTCAGGAAAATTAAGACTCCATTATCACCATTAATAGCAGATAAAACAATACATAAAAAGAATATTAATATAAATAAAAATTTGGCTACAAGCTGGCAGCTACTCATTTCCATCTTCAGTCTTCCTGTTACTCCTCATCCTTCCCAGTTTAATTTATTTTTTATTTAACCTTCATTTAACCACATTAATCACATTGAGATCAGGATCTCATTTACAGGGGCAACCTGGCTAGGAGATCAGGAGCAAATTTCAATTATCGATACAAAATTTTAAAAAAAGGTTTAGGCAGTTAATTAGGAGTGTGTCGAATCATACAGTTTCTTGGCCTGAAGGACAAAGAGTTTCTTTGTCTGTTGGTCCTGCTCTTCTGAAGGAGCAGACCTGGTTGCTGCTGACGGTGTGCAGAGGGTGACTGGCAAAATGTCCAACAATTTATCGAGTCATCATTAACTTCTGAGACAAAGGGAACACCGACAACAATTCACAAACATACTGGCATTATTTAGAGACATGGTTACATTGGTGAGGAACCTCTTCTCCAGTTAAATCAAATTTTCAATGTTTTTATTGGGATTTTGTTTCTGCTGCACCAGTAATCAATACTGTTTAATTTATACTTACATTATGAAGCTTACAAATAGTAAGACTCAACTATGAAAAAGACCTTGAATACATGATCATATTGCGAGCTAAATCAAACAAAAGGAATTTCAACATTTTAGTGAATTGTGATCATTCTGATTTCCTATTTTTGCCTTGTATTTCAAATAGAGAAATCAAGAAGCACAGGAACTTATTTGACTTCTAATATATTCTAAATCATAAAGGAGCGAGACAGAGAGTACTAACAATACAACAGGTCTGGAGGGTGTGTTGCTGGTTTAACCACTCTTTTCAATATTGCTGAGACTTCTGTTGTTCATTTTTTTATTAGTTATCAATGATGTCAGAATATTATTTACAGTATTATGAGCCTTAAGATAAGATTAAGTTATTTACTCTGAATAGATGATCATGTGGTCGGTGAGCTAGCAACTATTTATCTTTGTCAATTTGTTTTTTGACTAAACATTAGAATTTTAAAAATCTATGGCAGTATTAACATTTTCTTACCCCTTACCATGTGAAAATGCATCACTATATGTCTGTAATGTTTCCTTACTAAAGCCTATGTGCACTATTGTGATGGAGTAAATGTCTGGTAGTACAACCAAAATTAATGTCAGCACTTTCAGGTATGTTTCAACCCAACCTGTTGAGTTTTATGTTTTATTTTAACTGTATTTATGGGTATCAATTAGCATTGTGCTAAATCTGGCATCTTTATGTCAATCGTGTACAGCTTCCCCGACATTGTAGGCGCACTAAAATGCGCTCTTCAAACACTTGGGTTTGTATTTGAAATCAGTGAAAGAAACAACAGGCTTAATAAAAAACAATTTTATTTTCTTTAAAAAATAACCCGCCCCAACAGAGTTCCCATACTATCACATACAGAGCCAAAATAATATGCTTCCATGTCCTTTCATTCAAATCTATTGGGAAGTGCTATGACAAGGACTGTTCTTGATCAGTGGCTTCAATATTGCTTAGTCAGACAGTGAGGCTGTGTGGAGAGGAGTGGACTCTCCGGTGTCCACATGATGCATTTCTCAGGGTGACTGTCACTTCGTCTCCCCTCTTTGCAAGGTGCTTTGTGGCTTCAGTGAATGAAGAACTGCATCTGGTTTCAGTGGTGCTAGGGAATGCCCCCAGGCTGTTTTTTTTTCTATTTTTTAAAATCTTTTTAAGCACAGAATGAGGGATAAAACACTGACCCCAACTGTGAAAGGCCCGGCAACTGGTGAGCCAAAATACATAACAGGTTAATATCATATATTTATATGTACAAATCACCTTGGACACAATGTAGGATCAGTAAAACGGTGTACAAAGGCATACTGATTATGCAAGTTCATAAACATGATTTAAAAACCAAACTCATCTGATCTCATATCTTTTGATCCCTTTTAGCTCAAAGGGGCTCGACCGTCAGACGAGATTTGAGGCGCTTTAAGGGCAACTGAGGTGGAATTTTTGAGACAGTCTCCACAGTGCCCTCTTGAGGATACACTCTGACACTAGTCACAATATTCATAATAATAATAATAATAATGACAAAGAAAAAAGCAGTTTTATAACCATTACACAATCGAGGCAAAACGACTGACAGGCAGTGGTGAGCGCGAGGCTCCTACCTCTAAGAAAACCAAAATAAGGTGGCTCAGAATATCCAGTCATAAAAATAATTACATGCATTATTTTTCATAAATCCAGAAAGTGACTTAATGTAAAGGCAGGGCATGTTAAGTAGTAGTAATAGTGGCCCACCCTGTCCGATGTAACAACCCCCTATCTGTGTCGCCCATGCACACAGAGCACCAATAGGGATTGGCTAACACGAGCTAGGGGATTGGGGCACGGGATGCTGTAGGTTTGTGATGTTAAAGTCGGAGTAGACGGCAAAGATCAAGGGTGAAGATGGAGGGGGTTATGAGTGTTTGGCTTGGAGGGAGATAAGGGGACAAGTGCATTAGAAGAAGAGGTCTCTGCATGCTTAGAAGGAGACTGACAGGGCAGAGATGTCTGCGTGTGTGTGCTTCTGCTTTTCAGGCGGTGAGTTGTAAATGCCTGCAGAGGAAGAGCTTTGTGTCAAAATGGGGACAGGTGTGTACAGGTAGGTACGCGAAAAAGGGCGTGGGTGGAAGTTTAGAGTGCACAATGTGGCGTCGTCTCCACTGATGCATGTTGGAATGTGCAGAATGAACAAAGCAAGGTCAATTTTGCCGAACGCGAGTCCAGCTTTGCAGCACTTAAGTGATCACAGACTTTTATTTGCCTGCATTCAAATCTACAGAGGAGTGTTGACCTCGCCTATTGCCTTGATTACCTCTTTGTTCTGAAATCTACGCATGTGTGTGTGTGTGACGTCAAAGTAAGCCGTGTCTAGCCTCATGACAAACAAGTCTCATCGTTTTAAAGTAAAACAAATCAATAAGTAAATAAAAAAAAGTGCCTCGAAAATCCTCAAAGAGCGACGCTTACAGAAATAAAAAGATTATCTTCCTGTTTAAGTGCCCCTTTTTTATTGGTTGGCATCACTTTTGGCTGGTTAATAATGCTGGTTTAGGTGCATGGGGTGCAAGTATATTTGATACACTCTATGCAAATGGTCCCTCTATTGTAATGCTAAGCTTGCCTCTATAAGGTAAATCTCTATGGGACTGGCCAACCAGCACAGAGAGTGCGGCAGGACTGCTCTCCTGTTTCTACGATATGCTACACCTGCTCTTTCTGTCTCTGCTAATATAAAGTCCAGAATGTACTAACAAACTCTTATGTGCAGGACTGGTGGCACCTACATGCTAACGCTAAGTGCTAATGTACCATACCTCGGACTCCTCAAGGCTGTTTAAAAAAACAACATCATTCAAAAACATTAAAAACATGAATGTAGTTCATGACAAGGTCAAAATGATACATGTAAGTGTGCGTGCCCAGTACCACCCCTCTGGAGGACCCCCGTATTCAGGGGTTGTGAACACTGGCATCCGGCATGCGGATGGGTGAAGAGGCAGCATCGTGGTGGCAGTTAAAAAAGTTTTCTGTGTTTTTTTTTCTTCTTTTTATCGCCTGTTTTCCTCCCATCCGTATTGCATACTTACATACACAGGAGTGTGAAGGTAGCGTACAATACAGTCACATAATAATACCCAAGTTTTAAAAAGTCAACATAAAAAGAGCAATACTCCTGGTAAAGTAAAAACAATAAAATGACAATAATAATAATAATAATAGTCTTAACCGTTTGAGTGCATGAGGCTGTAGAGTCTGCCTGTGTTGAACAGGTGAAGGGCCTTACATTTTTTTGGATTTGGGTCAATGACTGACAGGCCTGTGGAGGATGTGTGTGGGCAGTCATTGGGAATAAGGGATGGGGATGAGGTGGTAGCGGTGGGCCGTTCGCCCACTCAGGTAGAGATGAGGTGGGAGGGATTGATGGTGGTGATGGTTGGTGGAGCTCAGGCGAAGTACATGGTCCTCAGGGTGTCGTGGTGAATCTGGACAGCTTTGGCCAGCGCCTGAGGGTCCCGACCATTACTCTGACCGGACACATGGCTGCCCTCTCCACTGCACAAAGACAGAGGACACAGATCGGTTAAAAAAGGGGTCATTCATCGTAAACTCCAGTTATTTCTTATTGTTTTTTAATATCTGTCAACAGAAGGAAATAACTTCAATTACATGAATTAACATTCTTTCATAGTAGGGCTGAGAATCACAGCAGAGGTAACTCAGGATATAAAACCTTATGATACAGAATTCATAATCCAAATTATCAATCATATCACCGTAGAAAAGTACTACAATAATCAATATATGTAATGCACAAACAGTGTGCAAAGACATATCATGATATCTAATTGACAGAAGAATATAATGTGGTTCTGATATAGTAATCCTAGGATCATTTTTATTCACTCAGCAAAGTAAGCACCAGGTAAGTCATGGCATCACCTGTAGCTCAATACCTCTCCCACTAGTGAATAAAGCCTGAGAAGCAGGTTTTAGCTGCCTGTATAGACCACACATCACTGTTAACTTAACACATCCTTTATCTTTTCTATTGTTGCAGCACAAACAGCTTTTACAGTTTAACCTTTTCATAACTCTAAATAGTAACTCCTTAGTTTCTGTGACCACTGCCTTGTATTAACCTTGTTGTCATCTGCCTCTCTCACCCTCAGTCCTTCCCTCCCCTTGGGTTCCCTTCATTTAAGTTACGGACATGCAGCGTACAGTCTTGATTTGTTACCAAAGGAGTAGCATCACAAGCTCACTATCAAAATACTGACACTTAAAGTCAGCCTTTCACAACTGCCAGGACAACAATATATTATTTTCCCCACCCCTGCTGAAAAGTGTAGCAAACAGACTAAATATTTGGGATGCATAACAATTTTCAGCTATTCAATCACAAACTACAAGAGAAGTGGGACACTGTGTAAAACATGAAAGAAACAGAGCACGATGATTTGCAAATCGTCTTCAATCAATATTCAATTGACTGCACTACGAGGGCAAGATAGTAACACACAAACAAAACTTCATTGCTTTTTTCTTTCTGAATATTTACTCATTATGAATTAAATGCCTGCGACACATTCCAAAAAAGCTGTGACATGGTATTCTGTTTTTATTTATGTTTTACCCAATGTCCCAACTTCACCGGACTTGGGGTCTGTGATTAGCTCAAAGATTCAAAGATTTTATGGACTTATTATATTCAACTTAAACTCTATTTTTGACATTATTCCCACCAGCTCCTGGTTGCGATGTTGTACTTTAACCAGATGCTGGCTGTGGTGCATCTGAAAGCTGTTTGTGAACTAAAATGAATTTACAATAATAAAAAGAAAGAAGTCAAGTCCATAGACAAAACTGATGTTTTAAAATCAATATTACTTCAGAATGTTGTTTAAGAAACTTAGAATCCATATGTGTTATAAAAAGTTTGTTATTAACAATCTAAACAGTCAAAACTCTGTGGGAGTGTTGTTTATCAGGATAAGCGCTGTCAAGTAAAAAACTTGTTTTATTGAACATGGTGCACCTGCTGAAAATGGCATTGTCTATTACATGTTAGCATCATGCTCACACACTCAGATGTAAAAATCCTGGCTTATCTCTTACAATATTCTAATTTTCTTGAGCAAATGTCAGACTTCAAAGAATACATTTTCTTGAAATACATCCAGACCCCTAGTAATTCTCAATTTTAAGACTGACATATCTTTTATATTAGGCTGTAGGCTGTAAATATTTATGTTGTTTATTTGAAAATCTTAAATACAAAAAGTAAAGACATAACTTTTCAATTACAACACAATATATATATTTTTTGCTTACATTAAGGACACTGTGAACCAAACTTGCTCATAATCCAGGAGAGTTCTGCAAACCCCTCTTCAATATTTCTTTAACCACACTTACCTGTCATGTTCTTTGTCAACCAGATGGTAGCGAGCGCGGAAGGCCACAAGACGAGCGTAGTAGGCTGGCGCAGGGATGGAGACTGAGCGGGTGCAGCGCACATAAGTGTGGCACAACTGGTAGGTTAGAATCTGCAACTCGTCAGCCGTGAAACGATTGTCGTCCCATAAGACGTAGTAATGAGACGGTCGGCTGGTACCCTGAGGACAGAGATAGAATGTAGATTACACTTTGTGAAAAAAAACATCTAAATAAATTCTGTTAGTTATTTTGATCTGAAATGAAGGGTTTCAAATTCTGCTGAAGACGATGTGTGTGTCTCTGTTACCTGGATGCCTGCGTGGCTGCACAGGTAGAAGTCAAACTCAAAGGGGTGAGTGATGCTGGTGTCCACTGTTGTCCCTGCAGGAATATTTCCACTCTTTCCAATCTGTCAAAAAGAAACACAAGATAAGAATGACCAAATCTAGATTTTATGATTTAACTGTTTTGTTTTTTTTATTCCGAGCTCTTACCCTTTCAGACTTGTCAGCACAGAAGAGGCGTGTGTGGTGGCGTTTCTGAACCACGATATATGTGATGCCTGGCTGATAGTCTTTCTCCAACTTGATGCACGCGTCTCTGATGGCCAGGAGCTCATAGTGAAGGATCTACACAGACGTGCGTGAATTATTAATATCATATGAGCACTGCACAGTGCAAGTAAAGGTCAAGTCTTATTTTTTTTAACAGCTGAGTCTACCACTCAAAATGAAGCTCAACATAAAATTACAATGTATTTTCTTGATGTGATAAATATGGTGCTACACAGAAATCACAATTTAAGGTCCAAAGTCCTGAAAAAACAATTTCTTTGCTTTTAATGTTGTTAGAAGGGGCTTCGGAAGTAGAACATGACATCTTTAAAGCATTAAGAAATGCACTTTTCTCGGGGTGCTAGTTTGGCGGAGTGGTTAGCAAGCAAGCATGTCCCATGTACTTGCTTCTGCTGGTCCGGGTTTGAGTCCAGCCTGTGGCCAGTTTGCGGGGTGTCTTCCCCTGCTCTCTCGCCCCCTTTCACAAGCTTATCCACTGTCTCTCTCCTATCAATAAAGGCGCAAAATGCCCAAAAACACACATAAAGAAAAAAGAAATGCACTTTTACAGCCATACAGGCTTCACCTACGTGTGTTTTCCCCTCATCACAGGCAGACACCTTGGCTGCTTTGAAAGTCTGGTCTTTAACATATGATCTCTCCTATCAGACATCATTTGGGCAGCCAATCAGCGCAGAGTTCATTATCATAGCCTCCTTAAGCCTCCCCTTACCCTCAAATCTGAGTGTTTCCAAAGGGGAGGGAAGAGAGTTGAATCTGATCCTCTACATAGATTACATTTTTGATTTTTTATTCAACTTAAAATAAATTCTTGCATAATAAACACCAAGTAAATGGGACTTTCAAGTTTGCACAATGAGTTTCTGTAGGCTTAGAAGATAATTCGCGTCTAACTTTTAAAATCATAATTCTTTTTTTTTACTTGACGTCTACTTTATCAGAGGATGCGCTGGATGAGAAAAATGTGATGTGCAACATTATCTTTACTATGGTAATAGTGATATGTAATGTGGTGCATAAACTAACACTAAATTAACCATGTTAGTCTTCATCTGTATCTGTTTACAAGTTTTTACCTACAGCAAATTCAACACATTTTCTCCAAAGAATTTATGACAGATAAACCCATTTTAAAGCAATCAAACTTTTATCTGACCTCACGAGATGGTCCGAGTGTTTACTAGAGAAAGCCATGCTTATTTGTGAAATAAAATGTTTTCTAATTCAGAGCTCTGATTTAGACCTTTATAATCAGTCTGCTGTAAAAGCTCATATTATGATAATGATAACACTGGGCTTTACTGTGCAGCCCTGACATAAAAGAGCTCTTATCAGTGTGAAAGTCAATGAACCCATGTTACCTGTGGCAGCTGTCCCTCAGGAACCCCGTCTCTGTAGAAAATGATTCTGGTGGGCTTGAAGCGGGTTGATTTGTAGAACTGAATGAGCAGCTCGCGCACCATGTAAGACAGATCTTCAATGATCTCCTGCCGGGGTCTCTGGACTCGCACAGTGGCACAGTATCTGCTGGGATGAGCGTCCATACTGCCTACCACCTGGTGGACAGAGAGGAGAGTAGCGCAGGTGAATGGTGCACTATCAGGTGTAAAACAGTAATCTGCACGTGTCCTTATTACCTCTGCCAAGGAGATTTTGTTTTTGCCAACATGTGTTTGTTAGCAAGATTATGCAAAAAATACTGGATGGATTTTGCTGAACTTTTCAGGAGATGTTGGTAATGGCCCAACTTAGAAACGACTTGATTTTGGCGGTGATATGTTTTCAATTAACATAGCCACAAAATAAACCATAACACTAGAAAGACTTGCAGTTTGAGTAGATATTAAAATAAAACTGCATGGAAAAGACATCAATAAAAATGCTATATATCAAGGACATTTTAACAAGGCTGTAGACAGCATTTAACAGAGTGGATGTTTGAGGGGATGATGGACATGATTAATGTATTTTGAAAGCCAAGGAGAAAAACTTCAGTTTCTAAAAGTACCTGCCTACATGTGGACATAGTCTTCTGTCATCAGGCTTCTTCCATTTTAAACAATTTATATAGTCTTCATTTTCACTTGAATTCACATAGGCTGACTGTAATTCTTATATAGCCTGTCTTCAGTGAAAGAAGAATAAAGTTTAAGGCACAGTGAGGTGTGTGAGATAGCAAAACCTCTTACAAAACTTTTTTAAACTATCAAAAAAATAACTAATGCAATTCACCTACTAATATGTACTGTCCTCCAGCCAAACAATAACAAAGTGCTGATTCAGAAAAAGAAGACAAGTGTTTTATAAATTAAATTTGTCTTACTAAACCTGCATTAATCATAGGTTGATGTTACCACTAGTTAGCAGTTTTCCAGAGGAGCAATAAACATTATATGCAGCAACTATTATTACTTTGCTTGTTGGTAGACATTGAGTTATATTATTGCTATTAAAAAAACCAAGACATCACATATTGTCGGTATTTACAGAATATTTTTTCACATTTGCGCACTTCTTGGTATGATTGTCAGAGAGTTAAATCCAAAGAAAGCAATTTCTAACAAACCCTTAGTTCAGAGAAAAAAAAGTAAATATGGTTCTAGACTATCAGAGGTAAGAACTAATAAATACTAATCAATATTCATTAGGAACATCGAATCAGCTCAGGCTTTATCATGTTCTGTCACCACAATTTCAACACTGTTTTTAATGTTCAAACTGAATTTCCATGTTAACACATCTTGTATATATCTTGTATATTTAAAGTCTTCTTACAACCTTTTTTACTTAGACTATTTCTGCATACATTTAACTTAACTATCTATTGCACTGAGAAGGAGAAACTCTCCAACTTAATTATACATTCTGTATAATGACAATAAAGACCATTCTGATTCTGATTCTGATTTGAGCAGTTCATAAAAACTGAGCGAGTCTTGGTGAATGTCTCTTTATTTATGTTTAGGAACAAGCCTGTGGCTCCCTTTTTTTTTTTAATTATGGTGAGTTATACTCTGCACAACTTGTCTGTTTGCCGTCATCAATGCGAGGGCCAATCTGCAACTATACACATTACATAAAACTGCGAGGTGGTACGAAAAGGGTTCAACATCACTGAAGAGCATTTAATTTTGAAATACAAGGGATGTATTTTTTTCATCTGAATTCAGTTCAATCTGTTGTTTCAAAGATCATGCTAGGATATAAAAGAAAATTTGGAAACATCAAAATGCTGCGGATAAAGGTTACGCAATCAAAACTACTTTGAATGGACTACAGTCTTGGAATTTCACTGGAGGAACTTGATTGTTCCCATGGACGATTGAACAATAGCGCCCTCTAGTGGCTTCATTTAGGAAGTACAGCAGCTCAGCGTCAACCTTTTTTTTTCTTCCTTCAAATCCTCTCTATGCACCACAGTCCTAATACTTCACCAGTTTTCTTCTCATTCTGGAGGATCTAAATTGGACCCGCTCCCCTCTCCCATCCTCCCCGTACGTGACTCAAACATTTGTCATAATTGCTAGGCAACAACGCAGCCAACCACAGGCGAGCTGAGGTCAAGGGCAGACGCGCGCTGACGTCATTTCCTTCATGAACGTGAGTCAGTGATGAGCCAGTTGTTTCCTTTTATCCCCGAGTGTCTCCTGCATTACTATTCATTTTTGTACCTCCTCGTCTTCAGCTCTGCTTCATCAACCTCGTGTCTGAGCTGAGGAGGGCGATGCGCAGAAGTTCTCATGAAAAAAGGTTTAAAAATCATCTACGTGTTGTAAGTTAAGTAACAGAACAGAAGAGAAACAGTGTTGTGGGAATGCTGAGAGCTTTGGTAAGTGTTATAAGATGCGGAAGATTACGCAATAGTTACAAAAGCTGTAATAGACCTGCAGCTAATCAACAAACTGTTTTAATGAAAGTGCAAAAATAAACCTTGAATGCTCCTCCCAAAACAGCAAAACAGGCAAATTCATTCAGTTCGTCACTCATTTAAAATTAAAATATAAAACATCATCGGTGTGCTTTTTTTAGTCGGTCAAATCAATGAAAATGACTCACGTGTGTCGAGTTTGACAACAAATTAGACGTAAAATAGCCCCCTTGCCTCAAACACAATATTTATGTTTGTAATACTGTTCAATATTAAGGCAGTGCTGTGTGCCACTGTTGCCAGACAACCACAGCCGTTGTGTTTGCATCCTCGAGTCATTTGCATTATTTACATGTCCCTGTAGTTTCATGCTTTGCCTAAAAAAAGAGCAGCCCTGCAAACCCAGGATCTGGACTGCCACCAGCATTACCACACCAAACTGTCAAAATATGAACACTTTAATATAGTGGATGTTCCTGCTGCCACTATTTGGTAAGGAGTTTTTAGATTTTTCATGAGAGAAACATAAAAAAAGAAGACAAAAGAGTTCTGGGGGCTTTTAAAAGAACTGGAAAACAAATGAAATGGCTGTGCTGGCAACCACTCATACCTCTAAAAGGCGTCTATTCCCCTGATCTAGTTTTGATGCTCTTGAGCCATCTGTGCGTCCACGCTGACACAAAGCTGAAGTGTTTGGGGCTTTTTTGGTGGCCAAGGCCAGAGAAGTTTATTTATAGAGGAACAGTCATGCTCAAAGCTACTGACAGTGCTCCACAGGGTTAAAAACAGAACATTTATCACATTAGGGGAGTTAGAGTTAAGAGCTTTTTGAGGGCAAACAAACGACAATAATGGGAAGAACATGTCATGTAACAATTATGACATTAATAAATTACATAAATGATCTATTTGGCTTGCTAATGATCTTAAAAAGGCAACTTTAGATCATAAATTGCCTTGAATAATGGCTTTAAATACTCAGGCTGTACAATATTATCAGAGCAGTAGGGAGCTGATTACTGCATTTACATATTTCAACATTTTTCTGATATTTATAGACAGAATTTTGCCCATATAACCGATTATAAATGTCCCATATTTTGGCTTTGATACTGGCATAATGTACAAATGTATCATGATGGTACAAAGACAATGTATATCTATTATCACTATGATTATACATGTATTATGATCCTTTTAAATGCCAGTGTGAAAAGTCTTCATGCCGAAACTAAAATGAGAAATCAAGAAAAATATCTTGTCTCTAATTAGTGAAGATTACGCTGCTATATCAGCAGAAAAAATCACCGCTTCTGAGTGAGAAATATGAACTGCAATATTATTGGTTGATGCTTGTTTCTGGACAAACGCAAACTTCTGTAGCAATGCATCCAAGTTTGCAGAGATGCTGTGGATCTTAAGTGCAAGAAGAAGTTACTCCGACGTAAACTGCTCCACTCCTTGCAACTAAAAAGATTGAAAAAGTTCCTCCTGTCGTTTTTTCCATCTGGGTTGTCAGTCAGGGGCAGTGTGGAAAATGTCTCTGACAGCTAGTTTACATCATTACCCTTGACTGTCCCCCGTAATAAATCAAAAGTACCATTATGGAAAGAAAAATAGTGTCCTTGCTTCACATCTGTTTCTAACACAAATAAGCTGTCACCATGAAAGGTGCTCTTGACAAACTATTGGTATCGGTATCTGTATCCATTTCTTTAACACAGACAACAAAATATTGACCTTATTTTGTAAGGCTTTTATTGAGAGTTTTCCTACGTATTGTATCATATGCTGGTGTGGTAACTCTAAAGTCACCCATAGAAACAAACTGGGGAAACTTGTGAGAGCTGATCTGTACCACCTTAATCTGACCAGGCAACGTCTGCATGGATTAAACCCACCCAGGAGTTTATGCTTCTCCCCCTCAGGGCGACAGGACAGACATCCCAATATTAGAAGAAATCAAGCTAAATTTCTTCTTATGGCAATCACACAACTAAACAAGGCATGGGCAGAGGTGTGATATGAATTATTACCCAATGAAAAGTGCATCTTAAGCAAAGGAAAAGTTTGTATGTGTTTTCAGATTATTGATTTATTTACTCATTCCATGTGTTAGAGTATTTATGTTTGGTAGGTCTGTGTAATGTAATCAATGTGTATTATTGTTTCTATGTGTTTGTGTATGTGCTGCAAACAAAATCGCCCCTCGGGGACATTAACGGTTTTCAGTCTAAGTATCAGCAATGATGAAATGTGGAATTATCAACATATCAGATGTCAGCAAAAATCCAACATCATACATCTCTGATGAATACTAAAGCTTAAAACAGTCTTGTTCAACAGCAAATGCTTCTGTGTTACTTTACACAAGGTATAAGTCATCTGTTTAAATTTGAATTGAGTGTTAAGATACCCTTCATAAAAAACTATTTAGGGTGAATTTTCACAAAACAGTTGGGATGAAAGTCAACTGTCATCACACCTCAGGACTTTCACATTGATCCCAGGCTGTGGTGGTTTTGGCGTCAGCACACAGTGAAACACGTCTCTGCAGGAGCAGAGGAGAACGTGGCACAGCAGGAGCTGTGCTCCCCTGCTGGCTGTGTGCTCCTGTCTTGCCTCTGTTGCTCTCCCCTGAAAGTCTGCTTTATTCTTCTGCAGTACATCTCATTTGCACCTACGCCACAGTGCCCTCGTGTCATCTCAGGCATTTATACGTGTGCGTCAGTATGTCCATTTGTGATTTACCACAAAAATGTTTGTCTATAGTGCATTAGTGCATTTTAAATAACATCAGTTAACATAAATCCATGATTTTAGACCTCTTATTGGCAGTTCAGATACATGCTGCTGTATTAATCAACAACATTCCTCTCTAGATTATATTCATTGTAGGTATTAATTTAAATATCATATTGATCTTTCTATCTATGGTTCTATATCAATACACCTTGATTGATTAAGTCTATACTAAGCAGAGACAAATGTGATTTTAGTCCCTTTGTCTCTGCCTTGATGGATACATCTCTGGATGCATGTACGTGTAAATACAAATATAGTTATTATATGATTTTGTATGTATATCTTTAAGACTGGCTTCAGCCTGCTCTATTGTAAAGTGCCTGATGATAACACTTGTTCTGAAGTGGAGCTATACAAATAAAGACTGATTTATTGATGATTTAATGATGGTGTTGACACATCCTCTGCCTGTTCGTGTGCAAGAAATCAAGGCAACGAATACCATGGTGAAATATTTGGAGTAAATGGTTAAAAAAAGAGCAGCTGTTGACTACATTGCAATAACAGCGTAAAGGGATGAAACAGAGGATTTTAAATTACTGTTGAGTTACTGAGGTAGAGGACGGCGTTTTAATGGTCATTTCCTGAAAAATTGAGGGAATTTACTTCAGATACATCGGCAGGTAAATTTAATGTGTTCTTTTGAAGCAATTCTTTCAGATTATTTTAAAAAAACAATACCCAAATTCATTTCAACATGCATTTGTGTTCAGGAGGAGGTCTACTTCAGGCTGAGTGGAGTGCTTGGGTTCAGTTCAGACCTACACAGAGCATGGGTCACTGTTAAGCTTTGATGCAGAAGTATAATTCGGCTTTAAGTAGGAACAGAGCAACCTTAACCGCATTATTATACTATAGATATAATAGATCTGAATGAACCTCTTGGAATGTCTACCTTCATGCACAGCAGTGCAAAGCTTTAGTGGGAGGAACAGTAGTTACACTGCCTCACAAAGCACAACAAGCTATTGCTAAATGGTTCTGGTAAAAATAATAAAGCAAAAGTTTTCCCTCCTGCAACTTGCCCATCAACCTCTCATTTTCTGTGACTCTTTAATCAACTTGTCCATCTACAGCACACTGCAGCTCTCTAATAATGACAGAGGCAGAGTGCAGTGACATATTGCCCAGAACTTCAACAAAAAAAAACTCATGGATTCAGATGCATTACTTTCAGCCTTTTCATTTCAAATGATGTCAAAAGGCCAGTCCCATGTTATTTATTGTTTACAGCTCAGTGTGCTCAATGGTTGCTGCAGTTAAGACTACATTTGAAGATGGAAGTATCTGAGCCAACGTTTGTTTAGAAATTCACTTCAGACCTTTATTATTATTATTCTAATGAACATGAATAGATGAAGGCTAAAGAAAGAAAAACTCAGCTGTAAGTTTCTTAAACTTTGAATATGAGAGCTGCAGTATGTTTGATGTATGTTTTATTTGTGTGCCGAACACAATAATCAGTGAGGATGTTATTTGAGCCCCCTGAGAGACTATTAGACATCTGAGCCCTCTCTTGGCTCTGTATTCAGCCTCCAGATATGGACACATGCTTCTTGGCCAATAAGGGTCCATTTTAGGGAGACTGCCTTCATTGCCCTATAAATGTGCACCCACTTTTCGACCAGTCAGGTAGGGGGATCCAGCAGGTTACACTTATGGCCCTTTTCCATTAGCTCTACTCTACTCTACTCGACTCTACCCGGCTCTACTCTACTCGCCTTGTGCTGCTTTTCCATTCGTCCCAGTCGCCTGACCAACGGGGTGCAGTGTCGCTGTAAACAGCTGAGTGTCACTGGGGTGGCATCATTTTGAGAGCGACACAACAATCTGGCTTTTTGTCACAAACCGAGTAAAAAAAGAAAAGCAGAAGAAGGCTGCAGGTGGCAAGAAGAAATATCTCTTGAGAAGCACAGGAGAGTTTTGGAAGCTATACAACAGAATAAAGCCAAGGATGTGAGCAATTGAGCTGCAAAGAAAAGACGTATGAGGGTAAGCTAATGGTAGCTACCGCTAGCATGCTAGGTCGTCGCGCTCATGACTCATTGATGACGACATTGTCTGACCAATCAGTAGCCGGCAGTTGGTGATGTCATCTTTTAGTATCGACTCAGCTCGCTTGGAACCAGAGCGGAGTAGGTACTAAAACTAGCTTGTTTTAGGAGCTACCAGGCTAGTGGAAACACGCTGCAAATCGAGTAGAGTAGGGCTAAGGCGTGATAGTGGAAAAGGGCCATTACTGAGAAATGTAAACAATGGTGGAGGTACCTGTCACAAGCACTGCCCAAAGCTGCCTACTCAGCCAAGAAAGGAAGACAGAGGCAACAAAACGGCTGCTGTATCTGTGAATTTGATCAGATTTTATTATTCTGTTTCTTTGTAGCAATGTGAAAGTACCACTTGACATGAAAGAAGCAAATTTGAAAGTTCGTCAGGCTGTTCCTCAGCACAGCTCTGGATTTTAAGGCACAGGGTCTAATAACTGTAACATTTAACTGTTTCTTGGCATCCTTTTTTATTCTGTAGTCTGTTATCTTTGCTGAAAAAAGCAACAGTGTTGTTTTGTTTTGTTACCATAAATACAGTTATCCACCGTAGTGATAAAATGCCTTTTAAACATTAACAGCAGCAAAAGCACCCCAGTGTCTCCCACCCACATGTTCAACCAGCACTCATGGACTTTGTTCATGTGCAGTCATTTCCCGTTAATTTCCATTTCCTGAACTTGTGTTCAAGGTCGACACGTGTTGTTTAATGAAGGTGTTATTTTTATGACTTACAGCAGTAATGGAGGGCTTCTTGCCATCGCCAGCAGGGGGGTGTGTGACGTCTGCTCCCAGGAAGATAACTGGCTGCTGGAACACTGCTGACCTGAGAGAGGGGGCGAACGGGGGAGGACATGCAAATCAGGACGGCTCGTGAGGCAGCGGAGAGCCCTTTGAGGAGATGTATTTATATCACAGGTGAAATGCTAACATGAATAACAGACTGTTTATCCTCCAAATGCCTTAAGCATCACACCACAGTTGTTGCAGTATCCTATCAAAGCACTAAATTCAGAGGGTAATATAAACATGGTGTCTAACCGTTGATGAGGCACCAGGATGTTGTTGATGCCTCCCAGCTTCACGTTGATCTTGAGGCAGAGGTTGGAGAGGGTCTGAGGTGACGTCTTTACCACGTTCTTCACCTGAACACACTGTGTAGCCATGCCAAGGAGGGTGTCGCCCACACGCTTTACCTCAGCTACAGAGGAAATTAAAGACACGTGGAGAAACAGTATGAATGCAAAGCAGCTTAAAATAACATCAGTATTCCTGTACAAACCTCACATTAACATCTGTGCTGGGTGACTGAATATCACGTTGGCTTCACTTCTGTTCATCCATTCACTAATTTTGCTTTAACAGAATATTTTTAGTACCTAAGGCCAGGCCTCGTTTTGTTTTGTTGCTCATATTAGTGTTAAATTGATACACTCAATTTGGTACAAGTGCCAAAAAAGTTCCTCGATCTGTACTTTTAAGAGAAAAAGACCCAAATGCCTGTTTTTTTGTTTAGGTGTTTTTTAAGAGAAGAGAGAACTAAACATCTTTGACTCTGACATTTAGTAAATTGTACTGAAATGAAGCACCACAAATCTATTTGGTTTAATAGGTGTTAATGTGTTGATCCTGCCGCTGGGTAATACAAGTCAAGTTTTATGTGTTAGTATTTTTTTGTTTAATTGCTATAATAGATATACAGTATATCTCAATATCTTTTTTTCCTAAAAAATGATTTTCTAAAACACCCTACTGAAGCTTACAGTAGGATTGTTTAGATGCAGAGGGCTTGATTAAATGTCTGTCATCATGCATTATGTCAAGCTCCACTCAACAATGACAGTGAGCAGCCCAAAGTCGCATGTCCCAATCAGCATCCTTTAAAGCAGGAAGAGGTGGCAGCATAAGGCCGGGACAACACCAAGCAACGGCTGCAAGTACAGAGATTAGCATAGATGCTAACAGCTTCAATAGCAGTTCGATCAGATTTGGACAGCATTAATTTATCAAATAAAAACGAACATTTAAAGCACTTCATGATGCAAAGGATGTTTTTTCTTCATTTCTGAAATGTCTTGGCCAGAGTTTGTTCGATGAAGTGGTTCACATTTTCTATTTTAAACCATAACATTAGCACACGTCTAATACATTATCTGAATGGCCAGTAGTGCATATAATTGATGAAACAATTATCCAATCACTTGTTAGGTATTCTCTTGAAAGGTTCTGCTCATCCCCAGTCTCTTCCTAAGGGCTGTTGCTCAGATGGACCATTGAAATAATGACCGGGTCCATCTGGTGTGTCAGGTTTGAGCTGCAGTTCCACATTTTACAGTCATTATTTACACTTTGTGGCACTAATGTCAAATATAGAAAAGACTGTTAATACCAAAGTTCTATTTGTCCACCGATTTTAGCATTCTCTGCGAAATATTTAATTCCACTTATTTTTCTAATTTTGCTTTGTGGACAGGAAGAGATGCAGAAAAGGGCCAAATACTGTCAGGAGAGTAATGAAACGGTGGCTCGCTTTACTGTTTTAGCACATCAACAACTGTAAATGTTAAAATGATACTAAATAATCATATCTATTAAAAAAACAATTTGTCTCCCAGCCCTAGCTGGTACCATTGCCACATCGGTACTGGTTTTATACAGGGTACTGTTAGACCTTTATTGCGCTCCTCGTACACACCCAACATCCCAGACATCAATCTGTGCCATTCTCCACCTGCAGGTGGCAGCATTGATCACCAACTAAGATGAGTGCCTCGACAGTTGGTTGGGCTAGAGAACACCGCCCTTCCCAGGAAGAATAGGAAAATTATGACAGAAGTTTAACTAAAATACCAAATCATGAAAGACTGTGGTCGTGTTTCTACAAGTTACAACAATGTCTCATGCTGTCATTAGTTTAAGAGCTTATTTAAGCTCTGATTTGAAAGTCTAGAGCAGCATTTTTCCACTTCAAAAAACTGGCATCTTCTATCTTGATTACTGGCAGATTACCACAAATCAGATAATTTGAGGGGGTTGATCTTTAATTTGTGAGGTAGAAGACTCCCACTTGGTTTCTGATTAAATCAGCATATAAAGTATGGTCGAGAGTCGACAAAGTAAAGATCAGCTTTTCCTACCATAGACGGGAGTTTTTCCGGGCAGGATGACGATGATGAGCTGCAGCCCAGAGTAGGTGTTCTTCAGGTGTCTGAACATGGGCTCCACACTGTCCGCTCCCTGTGCGTATTTGCAGAAACATGGCTGCCCCTGAATCGGCATTCCAGCATCTTTTGAGATCTTACGTAGTTGGTCTGTAAAATTTCTAAAAAGACACAAACCAAAGATAAGACGAAAGGAATAAAGCTGCTAAAGTTTACTTTTTTTTTAACATTTTAACACTACCTTGTATGGACGCTACATTAAAAAGCTAATTATGTGCATTGAATCAGGTTCATATAACCATTTCTGATAACTGGGGTTTGATTACAGTGACTGATGTCAAAATAACTCGCTGTTCATACACAGCATAGAGTCTTCTTTCTCTGTCTTAGATATCCTTGCAACACTAGGGCTTCCTTCAAAAGATTTTTTCGTTTATTTGTGTGTCATTCCTCATGCGGCTATTGACACTGTGCAGTCGGCTGTTCATTATCTTCTGAAATACCATTTGCCATTGGACTCCTGTGGATTTGTTCAAACTTTGTGTTTTTTACTGGTGAAAATGATCAAAATACTTTGTATCTTGTTTCCCCCTTCAGCTGAAAACACTGAGAAATATTTTTTTCCTCCCAAGATACGAGGAAACGTCTGATGCATACTAATACAGTCAAATGAAATGCTTTGGTACTATCAGATGCAGAACATCCTTAGCACGTAATGGGTAAAAGGACTTAATTCACCATAAGAAATGAATTTGCACAGTTACTCTTCATCAGTACTTACTTGAGCACCTCCTCCCTGCACTGTTTCTGGGGGGCAAAGCAGGCGATGGCCCACACTTTGATCTCGATGCCGTTATAAAATTGCTTCCCTCTCATGTCCCACACTCCCTGGTTGGGGGTAGCTATGGCACGGTTCTGTGGAGGAAGACCAGGAGGAGGTGGAATTTAAACCAAATCAGGTCAGATTCTCAGCAAAGTATGAGCGCTGCTGAGAGTGAGAAAATGTTAACACATGAAGATTTTATTACTTTCTGTTAGTTCCATTACCTCTCATTCTGTGAACTTAAGTGAACTGATTTGATTTGAGAGGGACGATGCACTTAAACACAGTTTCACTACAAGACCTGAAACTGATGTACTGCACATAGATTTAATGTAAAGTAGAAATTGAAAAAGCAGAGCACTACATATATGAAAACATGATAAATGCATCTAAACAGTAAAGTAATTTTACTAACCATGGTAATGGATGTAAAAACAGTCTAAAGTGATCATTATTTTCATTTGGCCTTGCCCGTATGGGCGATCATTTATCTCAGTTGTAAATGTGTCCCAAAGCTCACAGTCTTTAGTGGAGGAAGCTTGAGGCCCAAATGCAGATCTAAACACAGAATTTTAAAGTTTCCTCTCTGTGCTTCTTTTTACTGTTATTGTCCTGTCTTTGAACAAATTTAGAAGAAGTTCTTAGGCAAGATATTTAAACATTTAACACTTATTTGAGAGAAAACATAACTGCATAAAACTTTCAAAGCTCAGAAGATTGTATTTTTTCAATCCCTGGCAGTGATGCCAGCGGATGTTTTTTTGTGGGGAGTTTTTGACTGCAGATGGTGAAGCTGGAGTCCAAACTTTCAAACTGATGAGATGTGAGATGAGATGAATTAATAAAGATCTAATCAAACTTTCAAACGGCATAATAAATGAGAGAAAAATCACAGAATAAGGACGCAGATATTGAATTTCTGCAGTTATCTCATAAGGAAATACTGATACTTTTTAGTCTGAAGTTCCTCAGCCGACCGAAAACTGACCTCATCCTCACACTGCGCAGGGATACAGAGTGCAACCATTTTAGGCGCGCATGCACCCAAAATTTGTGAGAGTGCACCTAATATTTTTTCTTGGGCGCACTGGTGCACCTGTACATACAGCTGTAAATAAAAAAAATGCCACAAAAAGAGAAAAAAAGTCATGAAATGTTCTGCCCTAAATGTCGTTTTTTATAAATTAGTTCAAATAAATTTAAACCTAGAATAAGCCTTCTATAGCCTACTATAGTCAATATTTACAAAACTGAAACTAAGGTAAATAATAAAAAAAAACAATTCTCAAACTAATTTATAAAATAGTTTCAAGATGCTTTCGCCAGCACTGGTCCATGTATTTGTCTGTTTGTGAGTATTATATCTTGAATAGTTCTCTTTGTGGACATTTTTAGGGAATGTTGTTCACGGCACAAGAAAGAAGAACACTCTTAACTTCTCAAAAGGCTTCAGATTCAATTTTCTGGGAGTGCTGCTCATGACACGAGGGAAGAGTGATTGTATTTTTGTAGAGATCCTAAACCAGATTCAGTTTTTAAAGGTTTTGTTAACAGTGGTGATAGGGCAGTTTTCCACATTTTCAATAATAACTTGGCAAAGAATGTCAGAAATTAGGTTCGTGCTCTCGGAGTTCACCAACTGTTTTCAATAAAAAGAGTAGAAGCAGTTTATTTAATTGTTTACAGAGGAGTTGATGTTTAAATTAGTTGCTCAAAATTAGCATGCTTCAGAGATTTACATTTTTTTCTATAACCCAAAACACACTTTGAGGTGTGCCGCTTGCTCAATTTGAACTCTTTTCACATCTCACATTAAGTTGTTTCCGACATATGGTCTACAGTGACTGCAGGGGGACATCTGATAACGTCTTCTAATAACATATTTATTAGTTAGAAGTTTGAAGGTTGAAGTAATCAGACAGTGGTGAGGTTCCTCTAAAACGTCATGAGCTTTAATTCTGAAAAATAACTGATTTAAGTATAAAAAGTAAAAACTATTTCACTTTTCTAACAATGAAAAACCTGCAATCGTATCCTGGGACAACCTACAGCTGATAAAACGCAGAACTCCATTAAAGAGTATTACCCGTCCTCCATACTGCAGGATGGGAGCTGGAAGCACCCTGCCTGTCACCTCTGCCATGTCATCTTTCACCTTGATCCCAAACTCTTGTATGTATGGGTCCAGGTTGAAGTTAGCGTTCTTCATCTGTGGAGAGGAAAGAACATTTGTCATGGCTCACATTAATCACAGAAAAAAGGAGAAAACCAGTGTTTGGCCTCACACTCACCAGCCTGCTGATCTCCTCCTGTCTGTCGGGCGCAGAGCGAGCTGTGGCTTTGATCATCGTGGACGTCTGATTATCCGTCAGCTTCTTGATGCATCGCTGGCCTGCTACAATGTTACATACCTGGAGGAGAAGGTTGGTTATTCTCATGCATTAACCTGGGTACCTTCTCAAAATAGTTCCTGCTCAGGAGTCAGAGTTGAATTCCTCACCTCTAGGGGCAGGTAGGTGTGCTTCTGCTCCTGCCCCACCTGTAAACATGGGAGGTGGGGGTACTTTAGCTGCAGGTTGTACTTCTGCTTGAAGTACTGAGCCACTGTACATTCTACTGTCTGACCACTTTCAAGCTGGAGAGGAAACCTGGAGACACAGACAAAAGAGCTGTTTTGTTATGTGTCACAGACAAGAAGACGTTGCTTGAAATACGTTGATAGGGCACAGATGGACCCAAAGAGCAGCAGCTAGTCTTTCACATTGGGGGTCTGGGTTCAAATCCTACCTGTGGCTCCTTTACTGTATATTCACCACTCTCCCTCCCTAATTTTCTACACCATCCACTGAGATGTCCTCTCCAAATAAACTTGAAATAAGCCTAAACATACTTCTGTTTCAAGTGGATGCTACCCAGTCATGAAAAGGTACAGATCAATAATATTTTATTGAAATCAATTGAAAATTTAATCTTAACCCTATAAAGTCAATAGTATCATATTTGGTACATACTTTTATAATGCCTCTATCTACTCAATATGATCAACAAATTACAAAAAAAAACATCTGAATACAATCAGATAAATGATAAAAATGTCCTCGAATGGATTATCAGTTGCCAAAAACACCTAATGTATCAAATGAGATATGAAAAATCTATATGTTGACTTTTATGGACATTTTGATATTTTTAGGATTTTTGCAGAAAGTGAAACAAACATTTCAGCTCCAAAAAATTAGAATTTTCTGGCTATTATCTATGGTCTTGGGCCTTAAAGGGTTAAATTTGAAATGGAATGATTTTTTGAACTTAATTTATTCCAAATATGTCCAAAAGAGAGACACAAACAGAAAAAGAAGAAAAAAAAAGCAGTTGTTACATACAATTTTTTCAATAAGGAGGGGGAGACAGTAAAACTCATGAAGCCCCAGCCCTTCTGCACTGGTTAATGCTTCCATATTTTACAAAAAAAAAAAATTCCACACAACAAGTGTAATTTAGTGATCTAACAACACAGACAACAAAACAAAGTAGTTATCCTTCAATTTAGTGAAATGCCTCCTGTTTTATCCATGTATCTACAATCTGCACTACTAAAATTACATTCTTCTCATCAATTCAGTGATCTTGTTTTAAAGATGTCTCCTCCATTCAATGGGCCACTTCTATAAACAAGACCGTTCAGCTAATAGACCTACCAGTGTGACGTCATACCATCCTCACTGTACTGTTCTACTGTTCAGTGCTTTAAACTGCTGTATGCAGGAACGGTACTCTATTCATGAAGGTGCCTTGCTCATTGTCTCATGTGGCCCAGCACAGAGCAGAGACATTAGAATGATCGCAGAGCTGTTGATAATATGGCAACAAGCAGTGCTGAAGCAACCAATTATGACAGAGTTGACCTGGCGATCAAGGGTCCAAATAAGGGGAGCCTTAATAAAGAAAGTAGCTCCAACAGAGCATCTCAGAGAGAGAATACAGCTGGATCAGGTATCATCAGGACATGAAAACTAGAATGTTTACGGAACATTAATATATCCTTGCAGGTATTAAAATAGACATATGAATCTGATTTAAGGGAAATTGTGGCCTTTTAGATTAGGCAACACTTAAAACCAGTTCTGTCTCCTGTGTGCCACGATAACTCCCTAAACCTCTTCACTGCTGGGTGCTGACTGCCTCTCATGAGGGTCACCAGTGCTTCACAAGGCACACAGAGGCAAGAGGGTGGCACTAAAAGGAAATCACTGAGCAGAAAGAGAATAATACAGATTCATTTTACTCATTCATTCAACTTCTTACCAGGTCCCAAAGAGAAAAGATGTAAAAGAGATAGATGTACACAGAGAGAGATGGTCATCAGGTCAAGATTCCATGACATCGACAACAAGTGTATCTTTTGTAAAACTGAACCTGAGAGCGTAACTCGTTTATTTTATGATTGCTCATACAGTAACACATTTTGAAAAGAGCTTGAGAACTACATTCTGCACAAAATGTCTCATAAAGTCAAAATTGACAGGAAGGATATGAGTTTCTATTTTGAATTCAAGGAAAGAAATCTATGTACAATTGTTAATGTTTATATTTTATTAGGGAAATTTCACATCCATAAACGCAAGTTTCAAAAAGCCACTGCACGATTGAGGTTGATTATTATTTTAAATATCTTGAATGAAATACTAATAAGAAATGCATGGAAATGATTGACATCTTTGCAGTTATTCATTAAAATTAACTGTCAGAAATCATTTTCATTTCACACAGAACATTACCATGAAGCCTGCCACACAAGGTTTGTTCTATTTTATTTTATTTTCTAATTTATATGCTATTGTCGATAATGATTTGTATGTTATCATATAATTGTAAACACATGCACTGATATTGCAACTCAAATGTGAACTGGAATGACAGACTGTTCTTGATGTTTGTATATGGCAAACTTTAAATTAATAAAAGAGATGGTCCTCAGTGCTATCGTTATGGATTCCCTTCACAGAGATAAAGACAGGGGCAAAAAGTGAAATAAAGACTGAGAGCAACATCCAGCAGAGTTTCCAGGAACAGACATTGTGTTTTTCTGGACAAGATTGATCCTTGTAATTTGCCTTGTTTTTACGACTCTCTAGATTTGTTCCAAACTCATATTGAGATGTGCAGCAAATAGTTTTTTTCCTTTTGCAGTTTATTTCCTAAATTTGTTCTCACAGTTCTGAAGTTACTGGCATAATTAAGCTACATCGAGCCACTGTTGTGCAGGTTTATGCCAGTAGTTCAAATCTTCACAGCCAAGTTGGGGATAATATGTCAGAGTTTATGACAAAAATGTCTGCGGAATGAATCGAACAGGATGCTATTAAATGCTGTCGGGGTACTCACGTCTGGTGGCTGGCAGGTCTTCTAGTCACGTTGCATACACGATACTTCCTCTTCATTTGGCCACAGTGGGTCACCTCCACCTTCAGGCCTGGTGGCATCAGCAGGGACAAACAAAGACGGACAGATAGGGTCATGCAAAGCAAAGAAATGAAGAGGGATTCTCAGGAGATAACAATATGGACGGACACAGTGAAAGATATTTGAATAAAAGACTTTCAGAGTTAATCACACTCTGTCACACAGCAACCCACCTTTAATCTCCTTGGTGAAGCGGACCCTTTGGGAGTCGGTGAGGGTCTTGGGCTGCTCGTCGATATTGCGAATGTCTAGAACCTCACACATGAACTCGATTACAGGCTGGGCTTTGTAGAAGGCCGTGGCGGACACTAGAGGGAGACAGAGAGCAGCAATGACACCACATATGTCAGGAAAAGGGAAACTAAACAAGGTGAAACTCTGAGTTCAACTTCAATGAGCCAATAAAGAGTAAAGTCAGTGTCACTGTAAACCCACAGAGAGCCGATCAATATAAACCTGAGACCTTTCATCGCTGTAAGAGTTATTGCACCAACTCCTTGAATCTTGATTTTCATGATTTTTATATGTTTACATAAAACATGGGCCAAATATGGCCTGGGATATGATCAACTATGGCCCACAATATAGTTGAATGTTTATTATTAAAGACTCATTAAACAGGAATCCCATCACAATGCCCTGCAGCAGCTTCCATGCAGGACCTGTGCACCCAGTGCCTCCTCACTTTTCATCAATATCATACTGATCAGTGGTCAGCAAATGAATGCACTGTCCAGTTTTTCTATGATAACTTTCAAAATGCTACAATATCAAATACGCAGCTCGAATTGAATAATCATTTTGAAAATGTAAAAGAAAATAATAAATGATAGAAAGTTCGGACATACAGAAAATCAGCACAAAGGAAATTCTGCAGTTTTAGCAAAGAATCCAAAAACAAAATATAAACAAACTGTTAAAGTCACAGTTTAGCTTCTTTAACATCTCAAAAAGGAGTGGAAAGAAGTAAAACTTTTTAATTTCCACCCCTTCTCTTTTGCTAAATAATGAACAGAATCCAGTCAGTTTACCTCTAAAGAGAAAAAAAATATCTATGTATAAATTCATTTACTGATTGAAATGTGGTCGCCTTAAGACAGCTCAACAAATACTGATCCTGTTTGGCCCACATGTTGGACTGTATTTTACGTTTTAGGTCCTTCTGGGATAGAGTTTGACGCCCATGCTCTCAGGTCTAAACTCAGACGCAGAAGGAGCATGTAAATGTAAATGAGTGAGTATGTGACAAAGATATTCTTCCTCATGTAGGCCAATTTATTTAGAAATGAGTTTCCAGCCTGTTTAACTCTAATATTTTAGGTTGTCCTTAAATGCAAACACTTCAGTGACAAACACTTCAGTAATAAACTTCTGTCCATCACTCCTCCTTCCTCACTGAGGGACAGAGAACATTTCCCCTGCTGCCTTCTGACTCTGGATGTTTTTATTTCTATCCTGAATAAACTCAAATGGTGTACTGCAAACTTCTGTTCCTCCTGCTCCCTTTCGAGAAACTCAAAACTCTGTGGTTCAAATAAAAAAAAAAAAAAAGGCAAAGCAGTTTGTACAGTGGGACTATTAACGATAGAGCAGGACACCGTCCTTAACTGAGCATGTTTGAGCAGCTCTGAACAGGCACAGCTGAGAAGAGAAGAGAGAGATGAACCAGGAGGACTCATTCACAGTGGGGATTTACATGAACGTTGTTTATAATGAAGATCAGCATGAGAAGTAAAGTTTCTTCTGAAGGAGCTCTTTTTGATCAGAGCCCTCTGACTCTGGTGCTTTTATTCCGATCAAGCATTTACTTCATGACTTTTGTCCATGTAAGCATGGCTGTTGTCAGAGAGGGATGTTTGTGCTCTAGGATCATCTCATATCCTCCCCACATGCACAGCAGGAGTCTGTTCAGCCGGGCTCTGGATCTGCTCAAGGATCCTGCACCTTCATCGAGGCTTTCACGCCAGTGTAGCTTTGCTAAACGTTAGTGCTGTGCTCATGGTGGATGTATGTTAAGGGTTCACAATATGGTGTTAAGCAATGTGGCTTTTCCTGTTCTGTCGCGCTGTGTTACATCAGTTCAGTAATTTGTGCGATGTGATAGATGTCTCTATCTCTGCCTGTAAAATCTACCTATAGGTTCAATTTAACCTGAAAAAATGAAAATGCACTTTATGGTGTGAAGACTTGCAGGCTATTCATTCATGCTTCCTTATAAAATTAAGAACTGTGATCCATCTGTGAGCTCTGCTGTATAACTTTATGCACTTTAAGTTTATTTGTAGATTCTGCCTGAGTACAGACTATAAATATTGGCAGAAATTTTCCATCTGCCAAAACTAATAGCTACATTTTAAAGTTATTATCTACAGATGTCGTTCATGTTTTGAATCACTGATATTAAATAAATGTCAGGTCTTAATAAATAAAAAAAAGAAACTTCTAGACTTATCTTGAAATACATTCATTACGTGGTACCAGTGACCTTGTGGTTGTGTCTACTCGCCCCATATTGAGAGGATGTTTTCTTTGGTGTGGGTGGTTCAGGTTAAAATTCAGCCTCTGGTCTTGGTCCCTCTCGTCACTCTTCAGTCTCTATCCACACTTAATAAATCTACACCCCAAAAGTCTTCCGATATATATTGAAAGGTTGAATTAAAAAATGGTTCAACCTTTCCTGTTCCCAAACTAAGAAAAACTGAGACCTTGAAACCCTAATTATACTGCTAACATAGAGGCAGAATGTATTCTTTTGCATTAAATGCTAAAATGAGATTACTTTTACCAAATCCAAAAAAAAGGGAGCAGAAAACCTTCTAATGCTCACTGTACAAGAATCCCTTTGCTGCAGCAGTGTTGGTCAGTGAGGCATCCTAAACTGAAGAAACAGACTTTTAAGCCTTTTTTATGGCCATAAACTCTTGAGGGATCTGCAGACTCTTATTACACGTTTGTGCTACACAAAGAAAGACGGACTGACCAGTTAACTGAATATGTAGCAGACTGTGCTGCCCTGTGTATGACTGTGATAAATAAATACAGTTTGACTTGACTGTGTTATTTTGAACCCCTTTGGTCACATATTTAACTCATTTTTTATTTCTGTCCAGTCATACAATGTCAGGAAAAAACAATGAGGTCACAGACTGACTTCAGACGCTCAGCTGTGCATGCCTGTCGTGACTCACCATCAATGTTTAACATCATCTTCCACATGGCGGGGCGCACAGACTGGTGGAAACCAAACCAGACTTCCCTCCCCCCACCCAGCGGGTGATAGTACCCTTCAGGAGGGGAGAAAAACGACCGGCCCACAGGAGTGTACCTGAAAGGAGGAGGAGAAAGTGATGAATGAGCGAAATGACTCAACTGGATTTAAAGAGTGACCTCAGCATGACTTCACGTCCTGTAAAACTGATGGATCATGTTTGACACTTCAGGTGAAGCCAGCTCTCAGGGAGATGCTTAAAACATAGAGGCTGCATGGGAAAAAACCCCAAAGTACTTTATCAATACTGCTGTAGCTCTTACAATAGATTTCCAATGAAGAGATAAAAGCATGTGAAACTGTATCACTGAGTTTTCAGAGATTCGAGGACTCTTCCCCCCATTTTCAGGTCAACTCCTCGAGCCAGTTATCATTATTCCCTCTGCTCAGCATTGTTCACTGGACACTTTCACACAGGTCTCAGCTAACAAGCATCTTTTGTTTGGTGTCTCTGACCCCTGGAGCCATGACAGTCTGATGCAAGTCAAAGCAACCTCCCTCTTCACCTTCCTGAGCTGCTTGGTTGTTATGTAAACAAAATATGAACCTGGCAAAAACATGAATGGCTGAGTCCAAGCCCTACATTCACAGGTCGAGGGGTGTGCAGCTTGAGTACGGACTTGCACTTATATCTGTACTTATGTAGCAAAGAGAGAACCCTTCCCATGTAGCACCGTACCTCATAGAGGCCAGGTGGCGCATTGCCACGTCCAGGGCTTGGACTGAGTCGAGGGGGACCTGCAGCCGCCCACTGACCAGAGTCTCCTGCAGCAGGCGCCATGACACTTTGGCCAGCCAACGGATGGACACCTTGAAGATTCGGTCCTTACCCTCACCTGGAATAGTTACCTCAAAATCCACCTGGAAAAACAGAGTACAGAAAGGACAAGAAAACCTGTAAGGAAATGAACTCAGCACAGAAAGTGCAAATAATTGGACTTCGTGTTGTTCAAGTTTCAAGAGTAAAGGAGGCAGTTCAAATAAAAGAAAATTACCGCAGCTTCAGAGGCAGTTCAAACAGATTTGGACAGCATTTATTAATCAAATAAGAACAGACAACATTTAAAGCACTTCACGATGAAGAAAGATAGTTTCTCTTCATTTCTGACATGTTTTGGCCAGAGTTTACTCAATGAAGTGATTCACGTTTTGTATTTTAGCGCCCACCTAACATTGTCTGATTGGCCGGTAACATATGTAATACCGCTTTCACACCTATATAGCGGGTCAACACAGGTTTTTAGAATGCGGGTTAACCCTCTACCAATCTGCAAGCGACTCTTTTCCCACTGCCAGCAGACCCGGGTCTAATCGGCAGCAGACGAGCTGCATGGCTTTGTTTATCCCTCTGGCGCATGAAGCGGATGTCATCACGTTGATGACGGCAAAGAGTCACGTATGTTCCAGATGAAGGGGACGGGCTTAATGTTATACCATGGGGATGCTACGCCGATGTAATCTGTAAATTAGTGTTTCGACCCGGGTGTGATGTTCTCACTGGCTTGTGTCGGTTGCGGGGTCAGTCAACCCAGGTCTAAATGCAGATTAAACCCTTTTAAACTGCAGACAGGAGCCGATTGTTACCGTGTTTAAACAGGTATTTTGGGAAGTCTGAAAGGGGTAAATGAGACGGAAACATAAAAAGTATTAAAGGAAGCAGGTCAGACATTTTTATATAACTAACACTAAAACTACAGTGCACATTCGCATCAGTTCAACATCAGTATCTACTCATATCAGCCATAACAAATTAATGTAGGATGAATAGATTTCAGATTCAGATGATCACCTGTTGTGTTGAACCAATGAAATGCTGACATCCATCACACCTAACCACTGACTAATACAACACAATACATATAAGACACCTTTTGTAAACCTAATAACTGTTTCATAGGTGCAGAATTTATCTTTTTGTGCTTCAATTACGAACTCAAAAATGTTTCCACAACCAAGACATCGACTAACAATCGAATTGGTTTTCCTGGTTAACTCCACGGGCTTGAATGTTCAAGTTAGTAGCAACATTTGCCCTTCTGCCCTGCAGAGCTGACTGAGAGCAGGCTGCGTCTATCAGGATAAAAACATGCAAATCTAACAATAAAAAGAAAGTTTTAGGCTGTGTCCGAAATGGCATACTAACGTACTACTCATACTAAGTGTGACGTCAAAATGAGTATGTAGTGTGTTCACATTAGATAGTATGAAAAGATTGAGTATGCGAGAAATACCCGGAGGTATACTATATCGGAAAAAAATTTAAGTATGCGAGGTGGGCATACTAGTCACACTCAAATGCCCCATAATGCATTGCGAGCCCCATAATGCATTGCACCATGCAAGACCGACTGGGTTCAGCTAAAAATCGGCCACTAGCAAACTTCCCATTTTCAAAATAAACGCGTCTTTTATTATCTCCTTTTTAGTTCTTTAATGCTTTTGTAAATGGGTTTGTGTTTTTGAGCCGACCGGAAGTTTCTTCGACAGCATAATAGCGCGCATAGCGGAATGTCCAAAATGCCGAAATGGAATTTGTATCTGTGCCTTTTATGGCTCAAATGACCACATTTTGGTATTCTATGTGGTGACTTTCTCGCCTAAAATGCTCTCTGAACTTTCAAATGTGGCGAATCAACAGAGATATCTGATAGCCTGTTGTGCTTCTGATTTTTGTCGTAGGAGGTTTGAAATGCATCATGGGAAACTTAGTAGTATACTACAGTGTGAACCGTTGGCATTCTAATCATACTTATAGTATGTAGTATACAGAATATACACATGAGTTTGTAGTATGTAGTACGTTAGCATGCCATTTCGGGCACAGCCTTAGTCTTTTCCAAAGTTGACAGCATGATTTTATCCATAAGAATATCCAGCTCTAAAGCAGGATTTGTTAATGTTAAGCTTCAACAACTAGATTTCATAGCATTCACAATGTTTATATTCAGGTTCCCTCCAAAGAGAGGAGGTGCGCTCGTGATAATGTGAGGCTGGGGGTTGGGCTTGCAGTGATGATCAGACAGCAGCATAAAGGTCTAAGGATATTTAGAAGTCTATAATACTGAAATACATTTTCATTTCCAATCTATTTCCCTCTCATTCTCTTCCGACTCTCTCTGGCTGGTTCTTATTGTGTTTAGTTTCACCCGCACCTAGACTCATATCTTACAATCACTCATTTTTTTAACTGCACCTGCACGATTTTTGCAGCAGGACTCTGTGCTTTAGTTGGATTGAAAGGGGAAATGACCAAACTTTGGGCTTCTACAACCTCTTATTCTGTTGTTAGCAGTATATCATATTTCAGTTACTTGGATGGACATAAATGTGCAGACGGGGCCAGAAAAGCAGTCAATCTGTTTTCTTGTCAGTTTTTGCCAAATAATCCTTCCTCCACTTGGTATCTGTGTTACAGAGCTTCAGGATTGACTTCATTGATCCCTGAAGAGAAACTGTTTGTTGAAGACGTCACAGTGGTAACAGAATAACATAAACCCACTGTTAACATTCACCTTCTCACTCCCGATAGGAAGCGCTAGCACCGTGTAGATGTTCTTCTTGCCGTCATACACCGGCTTCCTGTCACCAAAGAGCTGGGGTTTGAAGTGCTGCACCATGTATTCGACCACCTCCCTGTGAGGAGACACACACAAAGGCAAAGTTCAATTCAAAACACACCGCAAACAGAGAGAAAGAGCCAATTAAAGCCATCGCCTGATCGGGAAGCTCCATTGTGATCGGAGGGGGAACAGGGGAGTTGCTCTCAGGATGATGGAATATTGATCAAGCAGGATACAGCTGCTGGGTGCAATATTTCATGGTCATGGGGGGAGACGCGAGGACAAAAAGAGCGAGGGTGTGAGCGGGGGGCCACCGCTCAATGCTCGGTGCCTTGGCCTTCACAGAAGTGTGGGGGATGAGGAGTCGCTCTGAAAGGAGGAGGTTAAAGGGCATGACCTTTGCATGCCTTGTTGGACCCTTTGTCACAAAGCCTAAAAACCAAAGACGGCTGAACCTCAGAGAGAGAGAGCAGCTACATGAGTGTTGGAGAGGATAAACGATGGAGGCTGGTGATGTGGAGTAGAAACATATCAAGTATTTTAGCTGAATGGTGAAACATTGTGTAATATGTCATGATTATCATCTATATGATGTTACAACAATATGAAGTGCAATAAATAAAAACAGAAAGTAGGGAGTACACTAGCTAAGGCTGAGCAAAACAAATCAAGGATCAAACCCCAATGTTTTTGACCAGGTGACCACACAAGATATATATATGTATTTCGATATTTTTCCGTATATTAGGGGTGTCCCGATACAACTATTTCACCTCTGATACGATACCGATATTGCAGCCTTGAGTACTGGCCGATACCGATATCAAACCGATACGATATCAGCAGGAATCATACAGACTTTTATTACCTATTTTGTAGTATGGACTGTAAGAAAAGGCTGGATCAGGTCAGATTACTCAAACAGAGAACAGTAGTCAGCAATAGTAGGTATGAGAAAAACTGAACCATTTGTTATTAACCAACAGGTTAAATAAATTTTAACCTTAAACATAAGAATATACTACAATTAAAACAACATGAATAAAAATAACAGAAGACCCTGAAAAGTGATCTCAATAAATCAAACAAAAACATATTTCACCAATTGCAAAATAACCACTGTGTTGAACTTAAACATAAGCATATTCTACAACTGAATAAAATAAAAAATAAATATATTAGAATGGGCTGCTTGTATCGGAGTGCTGATATCGGAGATTTAGGATGCAGGCCGATATAATCCGATATTTGTTTTTTTGACCGATATCTAGGGATGTAACGATATGTAAATTTTGTATCACGGTTATTGGAACCAAAATTATCACGATTATCATTATTATCGCGGTATTGTTGCAGTGTGCTCAAAATGTTCTAAAAGTACTTTTACATGGAATTGAAATCATTTAACCCCTTTATTGTTATATTTATAACAGTTCTTTTGTCTTTTTTGTCAATAAATGTGTCAGACTCAGAGGCCAAACAATGCAAACTGCGCATGTGCACCTCGTGTGAGGCTCCTTAATCGAGGGCAGATACATAGTTCCGGCTTTTCCAGGCAAAGAGTAGCACCACCGTGCGTTGCTGAGGCAGTGTGGTGATCAAGCACGATATAACAGTAATTTTAATTGGACACGGTAACGATTATCGTGGGAAATTTTATCGCGGTATACCATTTTACCGGTAACCGTTACATCCCTACCGATATCCGATATCAATATCGGATCGGGACATCCCTACCGTATATAAACACAAATAGAATAAAGCTTTGCCATACTAGTAAAAATCCAACAGCAGTGCAAAGTGTTAAATCAGCAAAAATCAAAGTCATAGCCAAAATAATGTAATTTCACATTTTTAATGACACAAAATTTGCACAAAAACTTCTATACTCTGTCTGAATTGAAAATTAAATTGACAGTTGCATATTTTAAGGCGTCTCCAGCTTTAAAATACCATGTGCATCAAAACAAAATCTCCACCATTCAGATGATCAGTGGTATCAAGATTACATCAACTTCATGATCTTCAGTCCAGCCTAATGGCTTATTGACAGTGGGTGGCAGTGTGAAGCTCAACCTGGATTTAAAATGATGACAATGTTCAGGAGGTTTTTCACCTACAGCTCTGTTTCTCTGTACTAAATTAGAATTTAAAAAATAAAACAAATTTGCATATTTCCTTTGGATTGTCTCATATTCACAAAGCACTATTATGAAGCCATTCAAATCACATTAAACTGCAGGGCTTGGTCCATGTCAGTACATCACAGCCAGTGTGTTTCTATGACCACAAGTCTTGCTCTGCATTATGAGACAAAAGTTAGCAGGCTGAGCTAGCTACAAAACAAGCTGTTCCCTAAAATGGAGCTCAAATGTCTTAAGAAGAACTATATGGATTAGGGACGCACAATATTATCAGTCTGATATTGATATCGGCCAGTATCAGCCTAAAAATTTAAGTATCAGCGTGGTAGATATTGAAATTTTTGCTGATATTTACAGCCCAGATATCGACCACAGATACCAGCCTTATACTAGCGTCAATATCAGCAAATTACTAATGTTCAAAATCAATGCACCTTCTCATCACTGCATGGATACATTTAAATATCGAGGGTTTGATTTTTACAAGAGTTAAAAGCTGTTTTTCCTGTTTTACATCTGTTCATACCATAATATATTGTCACACTAAAAGAAGTGAACCTATTTCATTAAGTACAGAGCTTGTGTTCTTGACCTGAAACATCAGAAAAGTATCGGCGATAATGAATCAAAAACATATCGGCAAAGATCCAATATCGTGCATCCCGATGGCGCAGTTGGATAGTGCGCTTGGTCAGTGATCGGGAGGTTGCAGGTTCAAGCCCAACTCCGGGCGACACATGGCGTTGTGTCCTTGGGCAAGACACTTAACCCTAAGTTGCTCCCACTGCTGCGTCAGTGGTGTGTAAATGGTCATGAAAGGGCGTGAATGTGTTAGAAATACTGATGGATAACTAACATAGAAACTCTGAACCATCAGTGAGTGAAGCTTTGAGTAGTCCAACACTAGAAAAGCGCTATATAAGCTCAAGTCCATTTACCATCCTGAATATGAATAACCATATTTATCAATTTAGTTATTATCAACATACACGTCAACAAACTTTGCATGAAGAGGACAGGCTTTCAATGATGACCAGTGTCTACAGCAGAACTCAGAGGATGCCAAGTAGCATGGTAACTTATTACAGCGTAACACCTGAGAAGTGCCTGCAGGGAGACTGAGTGATGCAGTACAAGTACCAAGTATGAAGTAGTACACTGTTATCAGCGTGTTTGTCTGGTAATGCAACTACTATTATCACCACTGCTGCTTATACTACTGCAGCAGTGTGATGAGGTAACTCAAGGCCCTGTTTGTGTTCGCTTAACAAGCATGTCTCACTTCATTGTGTCTTCACTGCAAATTAACCACTCTAGTGATTCATTGGAAGCAAGTCCAGACCACTTTTTCAGGTGTGTGGTGCTGTTAAACAAGGATCGACTGCTTATGGTCATATATAATTTAAAGAAACTGAGCAAACCACTTCAGTGTCTCCTCTACACTCATTTAGGAGTGGTGGCCCGCCACTCCTCCTTCAAAAATTAACGTTGCCATCAACGTTAATAAGCTACTCGCGAGAGCATCCAGGCATCAGGTTGCAGTAGGAGTGTTGTTGCGAAACTAGGATGCTACTTACTGGAGAAAAGGTAGATTTATTATTAGCTCAAGAAAACTTATAATAGAGTTTATAAGTTAAATAAACATTCACAAAATATTGATGGCCAGCTAATGTTACGTAGCATATCGGTAGCTTACGGCAGTTGGGCACTTAGTCACTGATTGTAGCCCCATCAAGGAATCATTTGTTTAAACAAAAAAAAAATCATTTTATTGTCCTATTTTCTTTTTTTTTTTTTTTCCAATGAAAAGGGGCATTATGCTGGGCATAAAACTAAAATCTGCTGTCAAGTGTCATCTGTTTACGCCGCCACAGCTCCCCGGAGAGCCTGCCCCCGCTGCTGAAAAAAATCCTAGAGGAAACACTGCACTCTATCAGAACAACTCTCCCAAATGACCTGGATCTGATACCATTTTAAGTACCACCTCTGGAGAGTATTCTAGCAAGTGGAGCAGACACTTAAGTGTGATTATTTTGATTTTGAGTAGGTTTATTTAATCCTGCACTTAGTAATGACAAGATCAAGTCAGAGGTAAAAATAATAATAATTTAACTCAAACTAATCAATGCCAACATCAATAACATAGTTTTACGTTTGAACTCAATTAAGATACAAAGATATACCTGAAAACTTTGTTACCGGCCTTACAAATTAACCATGGCATTTTGAATAGAATTATTTTATGGTTTTATGAAAAGCAAAAAACTGTTTCAGTCCCAAACAGGATACATGTGATTTGTTCATCATAAAAGACAATAAAAGAGCAAGGACAACATTGTCTTCCTTTTAAAACTTCCAAAGAATAAAACAACGAGTGAGTGATTAAATGAAAACCAGAAAGCTAACTAAGGACAGTTCACAGTCACAGCTGTTTTAATAGACAGTGATAAATCATGTTGAATCACTCAGTGACAAGTGATCAACTTGAAAGAAGGCAAGCACAGATACTTCAAGTTTAATGTCCAGGCCAAATAACAGAGTTAATTCATGAAAGCTGCAAAAGTCTCACTTCATTTGACAAAAATAATGGCCTGCTGTGATCCAATGCTAACATCTGGCTGTTTATTGTTCTGCAATAGAAAAGCAGAACAATCAGGGGTTTTAGATTGATATACGGATACCCTGCTGCGTAGACCCTGCCCTGCCTCTACACCTGACATGTGACGCCAAGAGACAAGAGAGCCTGAAATCCAATCACATCCTGTTGTTGACACCTTAAAGTTACACCATCAGTGATGAACTGGGAACAGAGAAAGCTGAGTAGAGGCAAACAGTGTCACAGGGGGATACACTCTCCTGTTTAACCATGACCAAACGTATGTATGGTGAGGCGTGCTGTTGTTTCGGCCTCAGGGCGGACATGACAGTTTCTTTGTGTAGGACCATCTCCTCAGAGAGTCATGACAAAAGTCAAACAGAGACGCATACAGCACACAAAGGCACAATATGTCCCTGGTGCTGACTGAATGTTATTAATGTTTATGTTCTGTTGACTGCTTTGACTAATGTGATAAATATGACAAATTGAAACCTCTCTATGTTGTATTCAGAACAGTTGGAAATAATATTTGCATGAGAACACAAAAATCTGTCTGGCAGTTGAAAGCTCTTGTAACATATTAATGAATTAAAAAATAAATAAATAAATAACAATAAAAATCTTTTGTACAACGGAGTAAATCAAAGTTCAATAGGCTTCTCCCTTTCTTTAAAGACCCTGACACTGATCTAGCTTATAGGAATCATGCAATGCCTTAATGAGGTATTTGACTTCTTAATTTATGGTATTATTTTTTATTCTTGTCTTACAGTTTCATGTTATTATGTGCTGCCCTGAGGTTGTTGATGTCTTTTGTAGGGTTTTTTTTTAAACCCCTTTGCAAGACAAATTATCTGATGACAACAAAAGCTTCATTCATTCATTTTCTTGGAGGCATAACTTTAGATTTTGAACAAACCACACTATCATGTCTTCTTCTGTTTTTGCATGAGTTCATGGATTGTACTGTGGTATTTGTCAGAGTTGTTTTGATTCTGATATCAGTATCAGTATCAGTATCAGTATTAGTAAATTGCTCTGATACAGCTGAAAATGCTGGTATTAATATCAGCGAGTACTGGAGTCCAGGCACCATCTGATACCACATAATTTATTAAATTGGTAATCTATTTACTGTTTAGTCCCATTAAACTCTGGCACAACTCTTTTTTACTGCTCTTAAAACAATAGCGCTGTGCAGCAACCTGCAGGGACCTGGAGGAATTGATCTCGTGACACAGACACAACAGACACGTATCAGAGCCGGTTGACTCAAGGCTTGGAGCTAAGCTAACTAGCACGATCATGCTGCATCACTACTGTATTTATTCATGTTTTAAAAGAGAGTTTAACCTGTGCCAGGCCTCACCCTAACCCTAACCCTAAAACATATATTATCTTGTCTATTTTGAAGGGAATCTATCAAGTGATGTCAGAGTTATGATGTTTTAAACTACGGCCAAGTGTTAAGTTATGGGATTTTTCGAAAATTTGGGGATTTTTTGCATCCAGACAAATGTACAGATCACCACCAAAATGAAACAGGTTCTTCCTTTGACCAAACCACACCTTTGGTAAAATTTTCATGTAAAACCATCCAGTAGTAGACAAACAAACACACAAACAGACCTTGGGGAAGGCAATAACACCTCATGGTTCTTTGATTTGTTTTGAAAGTTTTTTCATTTTCATCACACATTCCTCAACCCTCGTCTTGACAGTTTGCAGTCTGCTCTACTTTTGATATCTCATTTATGTCAAAATCTCACCAAGCTGCAGACATGGCTCCAAATTATGCCACCTGCTCAAATATTGACAGGCTTATATGCTGTTAAATGATAGCAAGCATTGTATGGGCAACATTTTATGAGTGCAGAGAGTGCTTGGCTTTGTATCAGCTCTGATCTTTAATACTGGTGCATCTGACACCAAAATATTGCAGGAGGCTGACTTTATTGCAATAAGACCTGGATTCATAAAAGGTGTTTTCACCACTGGCAGTGTTCTTCTTTTAAGACCAATATAATCCAGCATGTGTCTTACCATACCGATGGTAGTTATGTCCCAGCATCAGCTTTTTGTTGCAGAGTTTACGGCGTTATTGCTTGAAAAAGGTCAAACATTTGGAACAATACTATGCTCATCAAAGTCACTTTTCACTCATCAAGATCAAGATGGGGCAGGACTTCCAAAAACCTGTTTTATAACAAGGTTTGAGAAGGAACAGATTTGTTTTTTCTTTTTTCCAAGGAACAGTTTTCAGGTCTAAGGTGAAGTAAAATTAAGTCTTTATTTCATTACTTCAAGAAGCCAGTGCGAGGTGCTTCAAAACTGAGGATGTGAGTGCTGCTGGCATAAAAATCTGTCAGTAGATAAACACCAAGCAGGCACAACAATATGACCACAGATAGGCGAAGTAATAACACTGGTTATGTCTTTATTATGGCTCCTGTTGGTGGGTGGGATATATAGGCAGCAAGTGAACGTTATGTCCTTGGAGTTGATGTTAGAAGCAGGAAACATGGGCCAGTGCAAGAATCTGAGTGAGTTTGACAAGAGTCAAAGTGTGATGGCTGGACGACTGGGTCAGAGCTTCTCCAAAGCTGCAGCTCTTGTTGGCTGTTTCTGGTTTGCAGTATTCAGTATCTATCTGTCAGTGTTAATTTGAAAGCACTTTTTAATTTAGTTGAAGTCTTTTGCCTAAAATATCTTTTAGTTGTAGTCATACATTAGTCATCTAAATTGTTTTAATTTTAGTCTAGTTTTAGTTGATGAAATAGCACAGTCTTTTAGTCGAGATCTACTGTAAATTTAGTCATCTTAAATATAAAGTGTAAGGCATTTTTGCGTCTCATTGAATTTCTGAAGTCATGTTTTACCATGGATAAAATGTTAACCCTTTACTGAATTCTGATAAAGTTTGAATGTATAAATTAACATAAAGAAATGTAACTTTTGTGTGAAATGCAGTCCTTTATTTAGGCTTCCTGTCATAGCAACTCAGTTACAATACCAGAACTGGCAACAAACAGTGAACTTGTTATACATGAATATATCAACTCATAAAGAGCAGCTCTGATTGGATTACTCCCCAACTTATTCCACCACCATGAAGCTAAAGCAACTGTGACTGGATGTCCCTATTGACTCATCCAACCTTTCTACATGACCAAAGAAGCTGTGATTGGATATATTCCTAAACTGTCTCTACTTTCAACATAATTAAATTAGATCTGATTGGATTTACTCTCTGTCAGACATTTCAGTCTAGTTTTTATTTGTTGATGAAAATTTCAGCACTTGTTTTTTTCAGTAACAGTCTAGTTGCTGAAAAAGGTTGCTGATGAAAACTATGAAGAAAACAATTAGTCAACAAAATGAACACTGCAATCTACAGTGGTCCAAGGAACTGTGGTGACTGTTGAGGGTCATGGCCTGTGTGGTCCAAACTCAAATTGCTGTGAGTTCTATAGGACAGGATACACCGTGTAGTTTACTTGGGCTGCATATTCAGGTGGCAGGTGATCATAATGTTATGCCTGATTGGTGGTTTCTCACTGAAGTTATTCAGTTCGAATAAGCAGATTGTTTTATCCAAGAGTTACTTCACTTTTTCTACACTTCTGTACAGAGTAAAACTGTCCTGCATTTCTGTAACAGATCAAACAGCTACTTCTGATAGCTGGATATAACATTGTGCAATACACACTGCCGAGGTAACTGCTCAATTTGGACTTCCACTCATCATGCTAACACACCCAATACACAGATACAGCTCTGGTTCATTTCATACACACTCTATATTTTATTTTTGACACAAATAAATAGATGCAATATATCCCGCCTGTAGCAATAAACAGTGGCTGACAACAATGTAACTTCTGCTACAGCTGGCATCCAGTGGTCCTGCTTCCACTACTTTTAAAGTGGTTTAATAAATCTTAAGCTAGGAATCAGTTTTCCCTCAATTACTTGCTGTATAATTTTGAGGTACACCAAAAAAACTGTTCCAGGTAATTTAGCAAGCACCTTATTTGATCAGACTTCAAAACAATACAGAAATAACATTGGAATAATACTGTAGCTCCATGGTGTGTTCCTGCTCTCCAGTTCATTTTATCAAGCATTACTGTATCCTTGACATCATCATCTGATCCAGTGAATAAACAACACAATTCACTCTCCACAGCATCAACACCTGCCAAGGTCATAGGGTCAGCCAAGTCTGATTCACTTTTGACTCCACCATCTGCAAAGACGAGTCAGTGAGCTGCAGCTACAGCAGAGAGAAGTCTCCTGCTGGCTCATATGATCAGATTCAGCTTATCTGTATTTCATTCTCCCAGTTAAATTTTCACCCAAAAGCTGCCATTCATTTTTCCTTTGTTCTCTCAGTATTTCGACAGTTGTGTTTGAACCTGTGAGTCAGTGCACAGGGCTGAGTAAACTCCTGTCGCAAGAAGGAAAAGTTGAACCAAAGAAGAGGCAGCAATATGCATCCACACTCGCAAACATGGGACTCCTTACAGTGGACTACTCCACATCAGACTCGTAACATACTGGCCTCTGCAGCAAGAAAAATGATCCTAATACGCTCAAAAACGGCTTTGAAACGCTGCCCTGACTTTGTTGAAAGTCAGTGACAGCTCAGCCAAATGAGTGGGTCTGATGAACACAATGTTATAATGATGTGCCTAAATACAACATAAATAAAATTAAAACAGTGTTTGTCTATAACTTTTAATAATTGGTTGTTTGCAGGTCAAGTTAGGTTCTTTCTCCAGCATTATAAAATACATTTAACAGATGTTCCCCAGGAATTAAAAACAACAGAAAAGGTGTTTTTTTAATGTGCCTATATTTGAATAGAAGTAGAATTAAGAAACTGTTGAGGAACAGATATGAAATCTTTCTCCTCAACAACCCCATGCTTAATTGAAAAAAAATGTCACCAGAATTAAAAAGATTAAGGATGTACAATATTGATTTTTAGCAATATTTCTGAACCAATTGTCACAATTAACTTTAATTTTCAATAAGAGAACAAAGTCTTCACCAAATGTGACTTGTTGCTTTCAATGTGACCGTCTTTTTGTGTCAAGAACAGATGTAAAACAAAAACAACACCATTTAACTCTTGATAAAAGTAAAACTCTGCACTCATGCAGTGATGATAAAGTGAAGCGCTGTGGTACACTGATCTACTTTTATGTTATTTCAGCCAATATTGGGATATAAACAGCTGTGAACTGGCTGGAAATAAGAAGCAAAATGTCTAATGTGGCCAGAAACTGATATTGTACCGTAAATACCACGCATCTCTTGGAAAGACAGAAATAATTAATCAAATTAAAGAAAATAAAACTTTAATGCCAAACTGTCAAAACTGAACCAAACAAAAAATCATGAGCCGAAAGAACAGGGTACGTACCAAACCACAGGCTGTACTTTTTACCCAGATTAGTGATTGCTGATTGATTCGTGATCACACAGTAGACCGATGAAAAAAATGGGTGGAACAAGATAGGCCGAGCTTCTTCCTACTCCAATTCAGACATCGAACAGGGTTAATACTTAAAGAATTTTTGGTAATAATGTTTTCATTTTTTGCTGTTTCTATTTTTTTACTTTAATATCTTAATATTCCTATGTTCAAAATAAAGACCATCAAATCAAATCAAAAAACCCCTACATGAAATCTTTTTTTCTGAAATATTGTCATCTGCTCAACGATTCATTGCCAGAAATTAATATTACATTAAATAATATAAAAAAAATAGGTAAAGCAAAATCTGTGATATCCCTAATAAAGAGTGCTGTAGAGTGCTGTAATATTTTCCAATTTCTGTGATTCTTCTTTGTAGATGTGTTTGGTTTTTTTAACTTCTGAATTCAAAATTTCTTGTTTCAGTGAGTTGTTGACCATTTAGCACCTTAGTTCTGATTTGTTCTTTTTGACCAGGGTTATCACTCCAGGTAATTAAGGTAACCTATGTTTAGTATCGTCTTGTGTCTTTTTACCTGTTGACTCTCCGTGGGCACTTGTCGGGCTTGATGTCCACCTCATAGTGGTAGACGTCCATCTTTGGGATCTCCACCTCGAAGTAGTTGGCCAGCAGCTTGATGGGCTTGCCCACGGTGCCCATGCCCGGCCGGCGAGGGGCGTGGAACACCTGCTGCAGGGGTGGGGGGAAGACCCCCATGGGCACTGCAGAGTCAGGGGAAAGACAGAGGCACGAGTGAGGACAGGTGTCAGGTAGGTAGTAAAATGCATGAACAAAAAGAGCGAGAAGAGAAAGAAGAGAAAATGGAAAAGCAAGACGGGTATAAACGAGATATAAAGAACATGAGAATGGTCAAGTGCAGAGGCGGAAAAGGAAGTGGTTGTGAGCGGCATGAGGAGGCCGAGAGGGCAAGAAGTGTGGCATCAGCCGGGAAGGAAACATAGGCAGCAGAGAAGCAATCAAGATAGGACACCAGAGTGAGAGAGAAGGTAGGGAAATAGAGAAACAATGACAACGGAAAAGTGAAGCAGTGAAATGAGCATTTGGGGGCAGGGAGAGGAAAAAGGTGTGTTATATAAGAGGTGAAATAAAGGGTGATGGAGGAGGATATTGACGAAGTATAAGACAGAGAAGGATTAGATCATGAGGATGGATGTGGGTAGAGGGTGATGATGGGGCAGGAAACATAACATTAGTTAAAGAAAAGTCTCCAAAATACCTTAAAAGGCAATTCAACTGATATCAACAAGAAACATTTAAAATCAATGAGAAGAAAAGGGAGCATTTATTCATCCAACACACCAGGTCAAGGAAGTAGGCAGACTGATTAGTGCTTCATTTTTGTAGTATGTTTTTGAGTGAGGGTGGGAGAGTAGTGAGGTGGGGAATGGCCCACCTCAAAGGGGCTACAGGTTGGACTCCAACCTGGTTTCACAGCCTCTCTGTGTTCAAATACATGTCTAGATTTTACATACAAAGACTTCTGATAGTGCTGTATTGTAGGGCTGGACAATTAATCGGATTTTGATCGTGATATCAATTTTGCCATCTGACAATAATAAAAACATTATAATCGAAGAAAAACGATCAATATGCCATACAGTGTGGAGTGCCGTGTATGCAAGTTCCTGCGCTTCATAGCGCTTCTGCGTTCCACGTGCAGCCACAGCTAATGTTTGTGACTTATGTGGATCAATAATACTATATGTGCCACTCGCTGGTTCTTTAAAGTTGTGCTTAAATCAGTACTGAAGTTTCTACATAAATGAATAATTGTGTATACTAATTGTGATTTCAATATCACTTAAAATAATCGGGATTCTTATTTTTACCATAATCGTCCAGCCCTACTGTATTGTCCGCTCTGTTACATCCTGTCCTTTAGATTCTCTTGCACTCACATGGCAGTATTTTAAGGAAGCAGGCCACAAAAGGCCTTCAGTCATTACATCACAGCATTACTGGTGCTATGCATTATTGAGAGAATGACAGCAGCCTGAGTCACCCACTGAACATTTCTCTGATTAATAATGATCCAAAAAGAGATCATATTCAAACTTAACTTGGGTTTATATGTTGGTTTTGTGAGGACTTTGGCAACTGCTAGCTCACAATCGCTAATGTTCAGAAAAAAAAAAAGTCTATATTTTACCTACTGTCAATGATTCACCTCTATTCTCTGTCTGTCTGAGATGTCATGTTAGGGCTCCAACCCATTTAAGGTCCCCTTCCCCATATGGGTCAGCTGTGTTGGATTGGTTGGCTGGTTTACTCTGTGGTAACTGGAGAGCTCAGTGCTGCTCGTGTCATGTTGTCAATACCTCTGCATTCATCTACAGTCCTGCTCTACACTGGACTAGCAACACGAGCCAATGGGTTTCAACTGCTGACAAAACAATGGTAGGACATCACACTGATAGGTCTATTAGGTAGGGCTGGGGAAAGGAGCCATTCCAGTATGCACACACCTTGTACGTAAGAAGAACTTATCACACAGGTAGATTTGTTAGGCAAACTAAGGTCCATATTAAACTTGTTAAAGCATAATATGGTCTCTTAAATTAGTAAGTTGCAGTTTTGGCTTCAAAAAGACAATACAATTGTTAAAGTAAAGAGACAGGCTGAAATAAACAGGTTTTAATGGCCCAAGCAGGACAGGCACACATACGTTTTTCTGATCCGCTTAAGGTGATGATATTTTAATATAGTGTTTCCTACATAGAAATAAAGGACGCAAAGGATAGTAAAAATTGGAGTTTATGATCACACAACATTCCAGAAATGTATTTTTAATTTCTAATTACTTAATTATTTTTATTATTTTATTTCATTTTATTTATGTATTTTTCTCACTATTTATTTCAACTTATTCCTATACTAGGACTGTGAAAGGAAAAGACATTGAAAAAACAATGGTTGTTTCCTGGAGACATTAACACACCAATTTAAATTCTATTATCAAGAGATCAACAAACAGAGAAAAGCTTGGCATCGGGCATAAGGCCTGCATGGTATGAGAAAACCATGCCAAGAGTGATAACATTGTTTAAAACTGATAACGATTTGGGCTGAGATAGTTTAACACAAGGCAGAGTGTTTGTTAGTTGATATTTAGTGACCTAGCCTATGTTATTCCCTCTGTTATACTCAACACTCACGGCTGCACCATCCATCCATTACCAATAGCATTTGTCCACTACACAGGGGGCTGGAGCCCACCCCTGCAATTTTATCACTACCAATGCCATCGTCGATCACTTCTTAATCGCATCTGTTATCAATTCTTGTTAAAGTTCTGTGCAAGTCGTATCTTGTCTGTTTCCTATCTGCCTTTATTAGATTTTTGATTTCTCTTGTAATTTCTAATGACTGCCTCTGATGAGAGTGTGACATCCTTGATTTACAAGGCAAGACAATGACAAAGGAATTAAAATAAGCAAAAGAATAACAACACTGATTCCTTCAGGGAGTTGGTATGAATTCGCACCTGAAATTGGTTTTCAGTTCTCATAAGTCCCAATTACCAACCAGCCAATCATGAGGCAGACATGTAAAGACTGACAACAATTCACACATGCACACCTAGAGGACATTCAGTCAACATATTGAGAATTTTTGGGGCGAGTGGGGGTAAACTAGAGTGCCCAGAAGAACCCACGCAAGCACAGGGAGCATGTAAACTCCATGCAGAAAGACCCAGACTGACAGAGGGGGTCAGACCTGCAAAGTTCCTGCACTGACCCATTAGGCCACTATGCCATCCCCATCTGCACTTGTTTTTCTAGATCTAGAAGAAATCAAAAACACTTTCTATCCACTAAACTGCACAAAAAATTCAAGGGAAGCTTTCTGCCAACTTTGTCTTCATAAGAGTGCACTAAGGTACTGCTTAAATGGAACTAACCTGTGCCGAATATGGAAAGTTTTATTGCGTTTTCACCTCCCGTTTATTTGAGAACTATGCCTGAGTGCCTGAATCTGCAAACTTTTGAAACCAGGGTCTAGGGTAAAGTTCTGAGAACGCAGACGGGATGTACACGGGATTCATAATTTCAGGGTGACATAATGATGCCACCGCATGCGCAGTACACTTTCACATGAAGGCTGTGCATGCATACCAGGAAGAACAACAGCTTTGATCCTCTACTGTGCAGCATGTGTGCTGTTTGCTGTGGTCTGTTTGTTATCCAGACAAAACTTTCCAGACAGACTGTTGTCTGCAGACAAGGCACTCCTGCGTCTCTGTGAATCCTCTCGGCATTGTTGTTTGTGAAAAGTTTTTCGTCTTCGTATGTGTGTCGTAACAGCGCTGTTTCTCAACAAACCTACATCGCCATCTACTGGCCTGGCATGCATGCTACAGCATTTTCAATCGTTCTTGTGTCTCCGTGTTAAAACTTTCCATTTCTAGTAAAAAACATTGTCGTGTAAACCGGGCCTTAAAGATGTGAATGCAGTACTGCAAAGGCTGACACTGCTGTAACTATAAAATGGGGACCAAGAGTGCAGCCCTACATGGATATAAAAAGATTAAACAGTGTGAGAATGTTTGATGGCCCTGAGCTTCCCTGACTTTTGCCACACTTTTTTTTCTGCACACCTTGGGGCCCCACTGAAAGCAACCAGGAGGCCCACTCTTGTGCCATGTTTACACAGAGACACTGTGACCTAAAGCGCAACGGTTTTTCCTTTGTGTATTCAGACTCAATCCGCGTTCAGGTGGAGACGCTGGAAACATATGAAACCGCTGAGGCTTGCATGCCAGTCCAATAGATGGAGATATAGGTTTGAAAAGAGGCAGCGCTGCTACAATACACGTATGAAGCAGAAAAACGTTTCACAAACAACAATGGTGAGTGGATGCACGAAGTTGCAGGAGTTTCTTGTCTGGACGACAAATCTGTCTATGTAAAATAGTAATGTGCATGCGATGACGTCAGCATTTCACCCTGAAACGCTCTGACTCTGGTTTACATGGAGCTGCATGGATAAGTTTTTTGATAACTCTCCACCCTGGGCCCAGGTTTCAAAAGTTTGCAGATTTAAGCACTCCAGGTACCATTCCCATGTAAACAGAAGGCCAACAGCAATGAAAAGTTATCGGATCTGGCCGTATTAGGCCTCATGTAAACAGCCCCTTAGGTTCCTACCCGCCAGTTGAGAACCAGTGTGGCATCACAGCCCCACTAACACAGAGACGAACCTTAATCTCTTTGATAAATGTCTTCCCATTTCCAGACCAGCATCATGTCTTGAAAACAAGTCTGAGCCGGTCAGGAGGTGTAATAAGGGGGAGGTCCTAGACTGGGTGCTGGGTGTGAGGTTCGCTGTGACTCCTGCCTGAGAGGGGCCCAGTGCCTTAACCTCTGGGTCCCCAGAGACCGGCCCTCCTCCACCACAACAAAGACCCCAGCTGCCCCGCTCCTCCGTCTCACACACACACATATACACACACAAATACAAGGGTGTACGGCGGAGGGAGCGCCCTTGCTACAGCTCACTCACACACACAAACACAGGGGGCCCCCTCCACATTCCCAGCCTCACCATGGAAACACCACAGCAACACAGCATTGTCATGGATATCAGGGGACCACGGTGTGTGTGGGGCTACTGAAGGAGATGGGAGGAGGCAGGGTGCCGCCGTGGTCGTGCTGAAGAAGAGACCTTGGCCTCTTCGGTGCTGCGCCTAGCGCGTTCCCACATCGGGCTGAAGTGGGGAAGCCTGGCTTTAAATAGCTGCTGTGGAGTTCTGAGGGTCAAAGCAGGGCTGGGCAAATATATTCAGATACTAAGGTATATGGATACATTTTCATTTTGGAAATTGGGTCAGGAAATATTGGTTGTATCAATAAGTTTAGATCATGATAATTTGGAAAAAAAGAGGCAATGAAGGGTGCACAGCTCTGGATTTGCTCTCCAAATCTTATACTTCCAAACTTATTTGATCCAATACTGACAATGATACTTAAGATACAAGCAGGAGTTGTTTTTTCTGCACCTGCATCATGCAAAATGATCACATATTATGGTCTGTAAAAATAAATTAAAATGACCTGATATTTTTGGAGTAAAATTCAAATTTTGTCAAGTCACAAATTAGAGTTTTGAAGTTCAGAAAGGAAAAAAAGATCAAAAACCAAAGAGACTAAAACTTCATCATAAAGAAGAACAGCCAACTGCCTTGGAACAGCACAAGACAATGTTGTTTGTCTTGTATCAAGCCCGATAAAAACACATTATCATCCGCATCGACATTCTGAAGTCAACAAATCAGAGCTACTTTTAAAAATTAAACAAAAAAAGGAACATTGGTCCCTAAAGAACAACAGTGCACTTGGCAGATGCAGGACAATATTTTCAAGTCTATCACGCGAAAAGTTATTTCATTTTTGTTCTGACTTTTTAGGAATGGCCCTAATATGCTGCTGTAGGCAAAAAGTATTTCAACAATAACAAAACAAGATTTATCCAGCCTTTTGAGATCTGCAAACAGTGAAGTAACAACTTTCTGACAGGTATTGGGCACGGTTTTTATAAAGATTATGCTTTCAAAATAAAAGATTTTCTCTAATTTATCAAAAAGTTTGAAAAATCCCCAAGCATAATGCTGAAATATGAGACTATATCTGCAGAATATTTTGCTTACAACAATGATTGCCTTTTGAAGCTATTATCAGCAGCATTATCTGCATGTTTTGCATCCCTAATTACAACAATATTCTTAACCACCACAAGCTGATGTGTTTGCAACGTTTCATTCCACGAGATTCCACGAACCACTGTATTTTATTTTCTTTATTTGAATATTTATAGGATAATAAAAAACATTAATACCATGGCATTGACAATAAGGGTCCTATGCACCCAGTACTGGGTAACTTTTGCTTACTTTAGGATAAAAAAATAGAATCAGACTTCTGCACTAAAGAGAACAACTTTTTTGGCAGCTTCTCAGATGAAACTGTCCATGACCGAGTGTTTCCTCTGATCTTTTTCACTTCCTCCAAATTTTTCATATGTTGCCAACAAATCTGTGTGAGTCACACATTGCTATCTCTCTCTTTTCTTCTCTCTGTTGGTCCAAAATGAGACTGAACATAACATTTCTGTAACTTTTTATACCACAAATCAATCATTAAAACAACTCAGAGTTTGTCATTTTGAAACACATGGTATGCTTTTGCAAACGTGTCAATTTTCTCAATCTTAAAAAAGGAAATTCAGCAAATAGGGATGGGTTGTTGTACCATCCATTCAAATAGTTGCAGTAATATGCAACTTTTCCACTTCAAAAGTTGTTTTATATTTATCACACAGCAGATGAACTTTCATCAGGGAGAAAGGTGTCCAACCCATTTCCACAGAGTGCCCAGGCCACCTGCTTTCAGCAACATCCAACTTTTGAAAACTTTGTTTTTTCACATCACAGTTATTTTCTGGAGTTTTCTGAAGCAACCTAAAGCCAGAACAGATTTCATACAGAAAGTCTTGGTCAGGTTGCTTTCTAAAATAAAAAATATGAAACAGGTCAAAATGAAATCTGAGACTTTTTAAAGCATTTTAAAGATCTGCAAGATCCCGGTGTAAAGGAGTTTGTCTGTTTCTTTTAATAATTAATATCATAAAAACTGCCAAACATTCGAGACATAAGACTTTTTTGCCGTGGTATTGAATGATAAATATCAAAGTTCACAAGGTTGGTATTGTGGTGAGAATTATTTGTACTTTTTCAGGGAACAAATGTGAATCATTTATTTCCATTAAGCCAAGAATAACAGAATAAGAGTTTCACATTGGTTTTACAAGCCCTAAATCAAACACACTACTTTGTAATATGCTGGCTGAAGCTCCAGAGGGCCCACAGAAGCAATCATATATGGCCGTAAAACAGAAAAAGATGGTCCTGTTATTGTCTCTCTGTGTGTTTGGCATCACACTTTCTTCACACACTCCCACTGAACAGCATAAACAGACACCAGTCATGTGTCATCCACACATAGTCCATGATAGAAAGCACGTATGTGTGTGAAATGTGTGTAAAGTGCAGTGGAGTGATCGTCACACTCACACAATGACACACGCTTCGCTCTCGTGCCAGTAAAGGCAGATGGTGAGAAGCAGAGCCAGCGTTCTCACATATCCCAGGACAATAGCCGTCTTTCCCGGGCTGTGAGACTTAAAGCAGAGCTTTGGTGCTGCATCACAACATGAAGACATTTACCGTCCCTGTAATGATGTAACCAGCAATACGCCCGAGTCGCATGGGAATGGCTACTTTTAAGTTATACCCATTGGGACGTGTACACTTTTTGCCCACTTTTGGGTTATTAATTGCTTTGGCTTGTGCCTAAAAGCAAGGACATGCTGAATTCAGAGACTTAAATGATGAGGGAATAAGCCTTCAGACTTTTTAAACAAGGACTGGTAGTGGGTTTCTAATAGGAGACCTCTTCCCCTCATCAGGAGATCACAACAGACACCGAACATGAATGAAAAGGAACAGCCAATTATGGACCAATTGTTTTGGCCAAACTAGTTGGCTCTCCGAATAATTGGCTGTTGACCATGAGCTAAACATGGCAATCAGCTCACTCATGGAAAACAGCACACTGAATAATCACACTTCAAACACAAAAGCAGACTTTGAGATGAGGGCCCTGCGGGGGGTCGGAACCCCTCCTAAAAAAACACAAACAAGTCTATTGTACGGCTGTGCCATACCAACCAAAGTTATACTACAGTACTTTTTTAAAGTACAGTGGCAGTACACAACATCAAATATTTCAATACTTTTCTCTGTAAAGAAAAAGGGCATGAGGGCTCAGTGCTCATGCCTCAAAGCAAGAGGGTTGCTGGTTCGGGCACTCAGGGCCTTTCTGTTACCCCTTTTCCACCAAGCTGGTTCCAGGGCTGGTTCGGAGCTAGAGCCAGACTTAGCACCCGTTCTTTGGTTTTCCACAGACTAAGCACCGGTTGCTGGCTCTCAAAACCGGTGCTTAGCAAGCACCAACTCTTTGCTGGGCCAGCAGAAAGAACCAGGTTACGTCAGGGGCTACGCGCTTACGTCAGGAGGTGGGGGCGGGATTAGCAGAGTAAAAACACGGAAGAGGGGCATTTTTAAAAAGACGAGGTTGGAGTAAGCGAAAAACAGATTGAAAAGAATATATAGATAAAGAATATATAAAGAAAGAATATAGGGACCAGAAGACCGAGCTAGGCCATAGTGGCAATGGTCGGCCCGCATTACAAAATGCTTGATGCTGTTCTCGGAGACCGACCGGCGTGCAGCGCCACCGGGGCATTGAATTCGGCCACAGCCATGCTGCAGTCTATGCAGGAGGACATAGCCATGGAGCAAACCTCCACAGAGCCTGGTAAGTTTATTGTTTTGTTTATTGTTGTTCGCTAGTTGTTATGGGAAACTGGCGTGACGCATACAGACGTATACTTTGACGTGCTGACGTAGCTCTCTGGCCGGCACCCATTTGTGGAGAAGCAAACGGTTCTTAACCGGTTCACACTTGAACCAATTGTGAACCGGCTCTAGCACCAGCACGAGCACCAGTCCTGGATCCAGCTTGGTGGAAAAGGGGTATGAGTGGAGTTTGCATGTTCTCCCTGTGCATGTGTGTGTTTCCTCTGGATACGAATTCTCTCATAGAACAAAAACAAGCTTGTAAGGTAAACTAGAGACTCTAAATTGGTTGTAGGTGTGAATGTGGAAATAGTTGTCTGTATCTACATGCTGGCCCTATTACTGGCTCGCATCTATTCCAGGGTTCATTCCACGTCTCTCCTAATGTCCAGCCTCCTTCGACCCTGACGGATAAGCAGAAGGGCTGGGTATTTCCAGCAACCTCTCGATAACGTAGGTATCACGATACGCAGGCACTGCTGACAATGACAAAACTTTTTACAGAATTCCAGACATTTGTTCTTTTTGTTAACATTTTAACAGCCAGGGCAGGGTTTAAAGAGTCTAACAAATGAAGACACTTACATTTCACGTCTTCATAGATATTAAAAGTATGTTAATTGGAAATGTGTGCTGCATGCATCATGTAGTTTGGCTTCTGAACCCGGGGTTCATGTTTTACAAGTGCTGCCACAACTTTTGGGGTGAATAGATTCTGTAAAATCAGTTTTGATGCATGCATTGCCAAGGACTAAGTGACGTATTATGCCATATAAAATTGTTGAGCACAGGCTTTGTAAGCAGCACAGATAATGAATGGATGAATAGAAGGCTGAACATTTTTTCACTTTTTCAAAGTTAACAACATTGGTGATGGTTGGAATAAAAACATTTTAAATAGAAAACCATCAATGAGGGATGCACAATATTGGATTTTTGCCAATATCTAATCTGCCAATTTTTTTTTGATTCATTATCGCTACCAATACCAATATCGATAAAGATGAAAAACAAGAAAATCAGCTTCTAACTCTTGCAAAAATTGAACTCTCAATAGTTAAATGTACCCATGCAGTGATGAGAAAGTGCATTAACTTTGAACATTTGTATAATTTGCTGATTTTACAGCCGATATATAGCCAGTATATCAGCAGTAAATATCCACAAAAATTTCAATTTCAGCTAATACCAATATCAAACCGATAATATCGTGCATCTCTACCATTAATCTATCCTTTATCCCTACTGCTAATCCTTTTCTGGGTCACATGCTGCAGGGGACTGTCCCAGGTGACGCTGGGTGAGAGGCAGGGTAAACTCTGAAATGATCAACAGCCAATCACAGGGCTGACACAGTGAGACATTCATTTTCACACTCACATCTACAGAAAATGAGGAATCACTTAATAACCTAAAGAGCCTGTTCTGGGTCAGTGTGCGTGGGGAAAACCTGCCTGATTGACACAGAAAGGCCCCCCAGCGAGGAGAACCAGCAACCTCCTTGGTAAAAGCAGCAGCACTACCCGCTGCACCACAATGAAGCCACAATACAAGCCTGAGACGCCTACTTTGAACATTTCATTGTTTTAGCTATCAAAACTTGAACTTTGCCTCACTCTTTGCCAGTTTTTTTCCATTTTCTCAAACAGTCGCCACATTTGAGCAGTTTATAGAGCACTCAGGGGCTTTACAGCAGTGATTTGCACTTACTGCATTGTTAATGCTAATATGTATTTTTATGCGGCAGCCTGTTTTCCAAGGCTAATTTCTCCAGGGACAAATGAATGAATCTTGAATATTAAATACGTACAAGAAACTACCAAATCTGAGGTGTTTCAGATTCTTGTTGCTATGGCATCAATTCCATTAATTTCCACTAGAACACTAAAAGTTCGCCTTAGGGCTGTGCAATACTGTCATTATGTTGTTGGAATTAGCAAACAATATCTGCAAAGTTGCTAATCGTATCTTAATGGACAGAACAATAACTGGCAGTGTAGCTGCTCTTCTTATATCAGCACTGAGTCTGTAGAGTTTTTCAAATCTATCATTACGTTGGTAGAGTTGATTTCAAGTTAAAAGACCTAGCTTCGAAAAACCAGAGCCAATTTTCTGTCAGCAGGTTGTTGCATCACTATCTTAAGCTCATGAAAGGGAAATTAGATGAAGGTTCACTGTTACTAGAATACTTTTTTTGCAAAGAGTAAAGCTGTACTTAAAAAAACAAATGTTCAGTAATTTCCAAATGCCTGAAATAGCATCAGCTAAAATGGCTTTGGATTTATTGGTCAGGTATGAGATATCGGCAATAGATCTAATGTCTTGCATCCCTACTTTCTTCCGTTTTTGTTGTTGTGAATGACTTGATGTGACTGTATATTGATGTCTCTTTTACCTGCCTGCAAAGCAAATATCCATCAGGGGACAATAAAGTTAAAGTTAAAACAAAAAGATAAACTGTGATAATATCCCATATATACTAAATATTTTAAATAGTTTATTTTATGGATAATACCCCTATCAATGTTTGTGGTTCTTCTTACTGTAAACAAACTTTTCACTGGACATGAAAAACATGTTTTTCATCTACATTAACAGTGATAATTACCCTAAATCTTGTTGGAAAATATATTCAGACTGACTTCAGGGTTCAGTATTTAGTCTGATAAAACCATTAAATTCACAGGACTGCAAATGAAAATGAAGACATTCCCTTCTCAAAAAAAGACAGCTATTATCTTAATCCATGCAAGGAAGATTAAATACTTTGAGGGTTCAGAAGTTTGCAGATAGGTGGACTTCAGCCCTGACCTGAAGTCACACACTTTGAAGTTGATGTTTAATTGGCTGCCTCCACACCTCAGAGTCATCCAGGAACAGTGCCATCAAAATGGCACTGATAAGAGGAGACTGTAAATATGAAAACGAGGCTTACAGAGCAAATAAAATGCAAAGCGTTGTGCAATGGGGGAGGGTAATGTATTCAGTTTCAGACACATTAATATGGTTTCATATAAAACCTATGTTGAGACAGTAATGTTGTATCAATACAGTTTATGCTGTTGCTAAGCCTAAAGTTCAGTTCAGTTATTTTTCACATTAAAAACAAATGACCATGAGAGAATCTCTAAGAAAACGCATGTTAGGGAGAAATATTTTGAATACTAGAACTGATTCACGTCATTTACAGCACAAGTAAGAACCAAATAACTTTGAAACTTAACATTTAATCACACAACACTAAATGTTTTTATTGTTTTTAAGGAACAGAATCTCCTACACTGTCTAAACTGTACAAACACGTTTGCACCAACTGGAAAAGTGGGGGTAAGATACAGGTAAACACTTCATCAGAGCTTAGAAAAGTGCCGACAACTTCAATATGTGAATACTTTCAGAGTTTTGTATGATTAAACAGTAAAAGTTTCTCTGCAATATTTAACCATACAAATAAAAAATTGGCCAATCTCAGATTTTTGGATGCTTTGGTATCACACAATTATCAACATTTGTTTGTAATTCTGTTTCTGTGACAACCAATTGCATTCTTCTTTAAATTTTAAAACAGAATATGCATATATTTTGTTTCATCTTTTAAAGAAGAAATATTGAGATATGATTGTTGGGCCTTATTTCCCAGCCTTACTGCACACACTTGGTTCAGTCTGTGCTTTCTGCAGGGCTGGGAATCACAGGGCATCTCCAAGTCTGATATGCAAAGCATGGTCCATGATGTCGATAAAATCACAATACAGAGCAGTAACTGCTGTACTACAGTATCTATAACGAGAGCAGCATGTAATACTCCTGCCCCACAGCAAGAAGGTTGCTGGTTTGAACCCCATGTCAGCCAGGGCCTCATCTGTGTGGAGTTTGCATGTTCTCCCTGTGCATGCATGGGTTCTCTCCAGGCACTCTGGCTCTTGCCCAATGTCAGCTGGTCAAGCCTCGTGACCCCCGAAAAGGATAAGGGCTTAGATAATGGAATATTACTGATAGATGAATAGAAAACACAACAATCTATCAAGATAGCTGATAAACTGGGAAATAACAAATGGCTCAAATAAGGAAAATCTATTTTAAAATGATCAACATTATGTGACTGAATGAGCAAATATAGTGTCAAAACGAACTTTGAGAAAGACATCTAATAAATTCAGAACTATTAGTATGACATGATCAACTCATGCGTGTAGACTTGTAAGCACTGGGTCATAAACTCTTAAATCCAGAGATCTATATCAGGGTGCTGCACATCGATGAATGCACTGCACATGCAAGGACAACAATGTATAACAATATCAATATTTATGTCACACTGCGATATATAAATAAAATTATTCCCTAGCATTAGGTATCTCAAACTTCTATTTTAATTGCTCTTTTATCACACAAGTATTAACATCAAACATTTTCAACTCTGGTATTGCGGCAACTATTTGCTATTACTTTCTACAAAAAAAAGATATACAGGCATATATATATTTTTTTTTTCACTTAGCTAATTATTATTGAGTTATTCTTGTCAATCTATGTTGCCTTGTCTTACTGCTAACAACTGACTCAGGTTGTGGTTTTCTCTACAAGTTTGCAAAAACAACTGAAAAAATACTTTGGTAGTCTTCAGTTGTTTTTGCAGGTCATAAAAACAAAATAATTCATTTGAGAGTTTCTTAGTTTTTAAAAAATTCAGTAGTTAACAGTGTTTTGTATAGTTGATTCAGGGATTCATTCTTTTCAATGTTTGATCATTATCACAATGAAAAAATGCTCAGTCTAGGGGGGTTTGACTTATGTTTTAATTGCTGCTACTATCACACAGATATCAATATCATCTTTTAAGATCTAACAAACGTTTTTTTAATCTTTAGGGTGGTAAAAAGAAATAAAAAAGTATCAAGACTTTTTGTTTTTGTTGTTTTGATTTGCAACTATGTTTGGATTTTGCAAGATCAAATCCATAGAATATGATTGTTGGTCCATATTGCCCACCCTTACAGCCCACACTTAACTGAGGTTGTGTTATCTGTCCAACACATTTGCAAAAACACAAGTGAAGCCTATTTTTGGTTTCCCATAGGTAAATAATTGATCTGTCTCTGTGATGTCAGGCCTATCTTCCGTTCAGTGCATGTCAGGTAAAGGTGTTCAGTCCTCTCCAGACACCCACAGCCTGTCAGGCAGAGGAGGCTGCTGTGCTGGGCTGTGCAGCCAGCTGCTGCTGCTTGAAGGCGGGCTTCACCTCGTCCCTCTTCACCGAGATTCCCACGACCTCCCTGCCCCCCGTGTAAGGCTCAGGATATTGTGAGCGCTCTAAGAGACTTGTCTGCGGCCATAAATCCGGATAAATAAAGCGGTTTTTCAGCTGTGAAGCCTGCAGGAGGACCCCCTCCATTTTCGGGGTTGTCACCGAGCCTCCTCCTGACGCTCAGGCCAGGCTGTGGAGCCCCGTTTTTTCCCCCAGCTGCAGACCACTAATGCAGCCATAACTCGCATGTTCAAATAAAAATAAACCTACCAGCGCCAGACGGTCCCGGCTCCATCCCATTCACTTAGCCGCGCGGGGAACAAGCTAGCTAGTCCGGGGTGCTGTGGCCAAACCGCCGGCCCCTTCAGGCTGGAAGCGTCTCAGACTTCCAGCCCCCTCCTCTCGGCGTGGAGTCTTCTCCTCTCTCGGTGCTACCCCCGCCCCCTGCCCCCTGCCAGAACCCCCCAGACCCGCAGAGGAGTTGAGGCTGTAATGTCCGCTGCCCGTTGACCCTGGGGCCGTTGACGGCGGGGCTGCTGCCTGTCTGCGCTCTAACGGCTCTGCCTCCGCGGGGCGGGTCGGTCCTCCTCGGCGCCCTTGTTTCGCCGTTTGTCCGTGGCGCTGTGGTTTCTGCTCGGTCTGTTGTGCTCCTGCTCTCCGTTCAAGCAGGATTCTCCAGCGGAACAAAAAAAAAGGCCAGCCCCTCACCCCCCAAAAATCTGAAACTTCTTCTTTTCCATTAAAATAAGTGCGAGGGAACTGTTGATGAACTTACTGTCACACCCTAGAGGCGGCTGACGGTACTGCACTGCAGATATGCAAATATTAGCAAGTGTCATGTTAGGCCACAGGGGTTCAAATCCAGGTCCCAGAAGATGACCAACATGAACAAAAAGACACGCTACGAAACGACTGAACCATTTGGGGAAATATTAAAAAATATATTTAAAAAAAAATTCGACATATGTGATGTGTCATAAGGTATTACACTATAGGCACAATATTCTAATTTTAATCGAAATGACTCTAAAATGGGCGCAAAGATTATTGAAATAACTGATGAGATTCCATCCATCCATTATATACACTACTTATCCCATTCAGAGTCCCAGGGGGCTGGAGCTTATCCCAGCTAATAATGCGCGAGTGGAAGGGTTTAAAGGAGTTTTATTTGTGATTCCAGTCTGCACTTACAGGAGAAAAGAACAAAACATATTACTGTGGTCCAGGTATTAGCCATATACAAATATAAAACAACAAATAAGCTGGTAAGCAGCACAATGTAAAAAAGAATGAAATAAGGATATTTACAACATTACCATAATTACCAAGGCTATTAAAATCCTATAAAATCGAAATAAAAATATGGATAATTCTTTATAGCACTTACATTATAATATGTTCTCAACAAAAATGAGGATAATATTTAAAACATAAACATCAACCATGGCTCAGTGTACACCTGAGTACAAAGCAGCAGAGTAAGTGAGGGTACACTCTGGATTGCATGTGAGCTATTTAGAGAGACAGACAACCAGTCCCCCACACCTAAGAGCAACATATGGTGAATTCTCTTTACCTCAGCTCCTAGATGTGGGAAGTAGAAACTACGTCACATCTCACTTTAGTGTTCCAGTTACAAATTGGTTAAGTCGAGGTATCTGAAGATCATTCAACTTTGTGGTAGGAAATTCCAGCCAAGGAGAGTTTATCCAATTTAAAACTTGAGAAATCTCACAACAACATCAACTGGAACACACCATTAGAGTCACAAATTAACCTGAAAAGCATGTTTTTTGGCCTTTGGGAGGAAGCGTGCCCAAAGGGAACCCATGCATGTACCGGGAGGCCATGCAAACTCCACAAAAGGTCCTGCCAATATGGGATGTTGAACCAGCAACCCACTAGCTGTGAGGCATGAGTACTACCTGCTGTTCCACCAACCCCTGGTAAGTATAAGTAGAATATTTTTCCATATTGTTTTACAATATCTGCACCACACAAATATTGTTTCACCTGTTTATGACACTTTTCAACTCACCTCGATTGCTGATGTGTCTGATTCTTTCTTTCATCATTGGCACACATAAACATAGGATCCCTTTGGTACGGTTCCCAAACTGTGGTCCGGAGCCCACTGGTGGGCCATAGAGGCATTGCAGGTGGGTAGTGAGAGGTCATATTTAATAAATAATAAAACCATAAACATAATTCAAATCGCATTTGAAATCATCATAAAGTCAAAATACATTTTTAAGGATCCTGACCTGCAATAAAGCTAGAAAATGTTTGACTGTGAGGAGGAACAGGGCAGTTTTACAGCCTTAATAAAAAAGATTCACAGTCTGGTTCAACAAACAGCTTCAGTCTGACTACTTCAGCACAGTGGTGCAGCAGGTTGTGCATGTGCCTTACATCAAGGAGGTTGATGGTTCGACACCTCATATCAGTTAGGGTCTTTCTGGGTTTTGTCCAGGCACTCCTATTTCCTCCCATCATCTAAAAATATGTTCATTAGATTAATGGGATCTCAGAATTGCCCGCAGGGAGTGAGTGTGTCTGTCCTTCTATGTGCCCCTATGATTGGCTAACAACTGGTCCAGTATGTACAACACCTCTTTCAACTGGAATAAGCCCCAGCCCTACACTCTCCTGAAAGGCTACATATAGATAATAGATGGATGGAGATTTAACTTACATTTTGTCGTTTTATCATTTCCTCTGTCTGATAAACAGATCTGTGTGACAGTTTAACTGGTGTTTAATAAAGTGAGAACATTTCGTTAAATGTCTCACTGAAACAGACACAAATCATAGGTCCCACGTCATCGTGGTTCTTTCTTCCCTTCATTAGTTTCCCATCACTTGCATGATTGATATATTTTTTTTAAATCACAGTTCTTAAAGCACGGCGTACTCTGGCTCCTTCTACATAAACAGAGTTATTGACACCTGAGGTCCTCCAGATCACCTCTATCGTCGATCAAGGCTGTCTGCCAAGGAGACCAGATCAGAGACCCTTCCTCATTATTATTTTTATCAAAGTTATTATAAAGCATTTGGTTCTTGTTTTTTTTAGAATTTATTCAGCATGAAAGACACCCAGAGAGAGTTTGCAGAGTCACACAAGAGGTTCAAAAAAAGAGTATGGTATGAAAATATATAGTAGTGAATTGAGTGTTCCCCTCGAGTATTACCCTGCAATCTGTCAATGACAATAACAAAATTAATGCTTTGGTGAGCCTCATTTACTTTTCAGGTTTAACATAGGCTGTGATGTACTGAAGTTGGAGACAGGTTGCCTTAGTGCAGGGATCATCAACTACCAACATTTTTACATGGGCCCCTTTTTTCTTGGCATATGCTTTGGGGGCTGGATTCAATAAACCAGTAACAATTAACACAGTTATACACAAACAATTATGATGACATATATGGTCCAGTTAGAATATAATTCAGTCACCATTCCTCAGTCCTGAAGCAGCCACATGGGGTTTTACTCTGCACATTTTTTTTCATATTGCAAACACCGAAGGCCACAAGGGCCAAAAAAAGAGCAGAAAAGAATAGAAAGTCTGTGAAGAAAGCCAAAATTCTGAGACAAAATTTAGAATTATGAGAAAAAAAGTCAGAACTCTAAATAAAAGCAAGAATCACGTGGAGAAAAGCTAGATGTCAGAGAATTGAATCATTCTTATTTGAGAATTCTTACTTTAATTTTAGAATATGATTTTTCTTAAAAATTTTCTTCTCTTCATCTAAATATAAATTTATATATTATGTCCTGATCTTTTTCTGTATAAAGGTTATCAGGGGGCCTGATGGAAAGCTTTGAGGGGCCTGATGTGGCCCCCAGGCCACCACTTGGTGATCACTGCCCTGGTGATTCAGTCATTTAAACAGTTTACTGATATTTTCGTAAGATTAAAGGGATTTTGTTGTAATTGCATCCTCTTTTTTGAATCAGACAAAAAACAATTGTGAACCTCATACTGTGTTTTCATGATTTCTTTATTAATCTTGTGAAAATAGAACGGTTAAACCTATAAGAGAAATGTTTTTCATCTTATCTTTACAGACTCTTCATGTTCTCCTCAGCCTGCCTATTTTTGGGTCTAATGTATTGCTTGGTCCCATGTATATGCTCTTGCTGAGCCCCATACACAGAAGAGCAGTCCCTCCTTTTGTTGTGATGTTAATGACATTATTCTGTATTCTATAGGAGACAACAGAAGGTTCCTATGAGCGATAATCCCCCCAAACAGACTGCAGAACTGGATCCAGTAAACTCTGTAATTCTGTTTTAAATTTCATCACACATTTTTCTTACAGAAAAAAACCCTCCTGGTGCTGTTTACTCAATATAGAGCTGGAGTCCATTTATCTTCCCCAGTTGTCTTTTTGGAGACACCCATGTAAATACTCATTTTAGGAAAGTGTTGATCAGCCAATCACATGGCAGATACTAAGTGAATTTAAGCAAGTAGACATGGTCAAGGAGACCCACTGAAGTTCAAACCGAGCATCAGAGTGGGGGAAATGGTGATTTAAAGGAGTTTGAACATGGCATGATTGGTGCCAGGGGGTGAGTGTATGAGAGACTTATGATCTACTGGGATATTCAAGCAGAACATAATTTTCTGGATTTATGGTCAATGGCCTGCAAAATAGAAAATATCCAGTGAATTTGGTTTTTAATGCAAAATTGTCTTGTTGATGTCAGAGCTCAGAGGAGAATAGCCAGAGTGTTTTTGAGATAATAGGAAGGTGACATTAAAAACTCTTGATGCAACCAAGACATGTAGAAGCTCATTTCTAACACACCACAAATCTTGAAGCAGATGGGCTACAGCAGCAGAAGACCACACTGGGTGCCACACCTGTTAGCTAAGAACAGGGGACTGAGGCTACAATTTGCATGGGCTCACCAATAGGAGAACAGAGAATAGGAAAACTGTTTCCTGGTCTAATGAGTCCTGTTTTTTTCTCAAACATTCAGACCGTAGGGTCAGACTTTGCCATAAACAAAATGAAAGCATGGATCTCCCCTGGTTTTAATCAATGGTGGTGGTGGCCTTATAGTATGGAGAATAATTTTTAACAAACTTCGAACCCTTTATTACCAACTGAACACTGTGTAAGTGCCACAGCCTACCTGAGTATTGTTGTAACTCTTGTCTATATCTGTATGACCACAGTGTACCCATCCTCTGATGTCTACCTTCAGCAGGATGGTGTGTCATATCACAAAGCTCAGATCATCTCAATCTGCTTATTGAACAGGACAATGAGTTTACAGCACTCCTGTGGCCTCCATAGTCACCAGAACTCAGTCTAGCAGAGCACCTTTGGGATGTGGTGGAATGGGACATCACATAAATGTGCAGCCAACAAATCTGCAGCAACTGTGTTAAATTATCATGACAATAAACAAAAGTCTCTGAGCCATTTTTGCAGCTCAGAAGGCAAACTGGGGTCAAACCCCACACCAGCAAGGTGTACTTAATAAAGTGGCAGGTGTTAGGGAATAAGGTATATCTATTTTTCTTACACATCTCCATTCAGGAGATCATATCACATTTTTGACATTAACAAATTGAGTTTCATTTACCAAAAAATGAAACAAAAAAATTATCCCACTATGCACTAATGTTATTTAACTTAACGCAGTATTCATTCACATATATAGTCTCCTTAGATGCAGAGAAAGCTTTTGACAGGTTAAACTGGGACTTCCTGTTTCCCACACTAGAGAGGTTTAGGTTCGGATCATCGTTTATTCATTAGATTAGGATTCTGTGCACCTCACTGTCAGCCACAGTCATCACTAATGGGCAGACATCAAAAAGCTCCACACTTCATGGAGGACAAGACAAGTATGCCCGCTCTCCCCCTCCTTATTTACAACTTCTATGGAACCTCGAGCAGCAGCTTTGGCCAGAACTGTAACGTAACAGGAACTGAGACACCCACATCACATAATAAAACTAGAAAAGCACTCTGAGAGCGCAGACCTCCGCCAGTGCCACAGTCCTCACCCATATTGTGATTTTGACCATAAATATTAGTCCTACCTTTATTTCATGTAACTATTTAGATTCCTTGACCATGAAAACATACCATTAGCAATTGGATTCATAATGATATCTATTTTAGTTCAGTAGTTATTCACAAAAATCACATTTTTCGTCATGGCGGCGAGACGCTGATCCGAATCACCACCAAAATTGAATCAGTTCTTCCTTTTCCAATGCTGAACATTTTCTAACAATTTCATCAAAATCCATCCATAACTTTTTGAGTTATTTTGTTCACGGACAGACAGACAGACAGACAAACAAACTCTCCCAAAAACATAACCTCCTTGGCGGAGGTAATTTTATATGCAGATGATATACTGTTGTTCCCCCTTTGTCACTACAAGAAAGAATTTATTCCAATCATTCTCAAAAATATCAAATTACTCAGTAAGCTGGTCTAAATCAAGCATTCTTCCCATTGAAACAACATTTAAATGGGGTGCTGGTTTGGCGGAGTGGTTAGCACCCCATGTATGTGCTTCTGCCGGTCCAGGTTCAGATCCCGCCTGTGACCACTTTGCAGAGTGTCTTCCCCTACTCTCTCACCCCCTTGCACAAGCCTATCCACTGTCTCTCTCCTATCAATAAAGGCGCAAAAATGCCCAAAAAATACATTAAAAAAAACATTTAAGTATTCACATCTCCCCCAGATTGTCAGAACTATTTATTCTAAAGTTTTAACCCCTTTCAAAAAGAGATAAATTTACCAATATCTCTAAGAATCGCTCCTATTAAAGTGTCAATATTACCCAGAATAAAGTACTTATTTTCAATGATTCCAATTCATCTATCTTCATCTGGTTTAAAATTCAAACATTTCAAAATCTTAATGGAAAACTAAACCAGCAAGAATCAAATAAACTGCTCAGCCAAACCCAAACATCTCAGAGGCTTAGAAGACCCACTATTTTATTATTGCCTTTTAGAAAAACATTTTAAGTGTATCCTAAAATGGATTCACAGCAGCCGACAAAGCAACACATGGATGGACATATAAAAAACATTTAGTAAACATTTCAGACTTCTTGTTTTTCAAGCCAATCCATTAAACAGTCATCATGTTTCAAAAGTCTAACCATAACAGCTCTGACAGCCTGGTCAAATTTCCACAAAATCCCAAACTCCTCTTTTGCACCACCAGAATACGTATCAATTTGGAACAACCCAGAGTTCAAAATCAACAAAAATCAATAAACTTTCATGCTTGGATTATGTAGGGCATTTCCCACCTCACACAAATGTTTAATAACAACACTTCGAGGACTTCTGCATTAGAGAAAAACATTCTCTTAAATATTCACAACTCAAATCTGCCATCAAACCTAAGTTTAACATAACCTGTGTTATCCTCAACTTATCTGCCTCAACTTTGTGCCCAATAAAAATCACCCCATTAAAAAAACACTATCCAATATAAAAGGATTTCCCACTCAGACAAATCAATATCACTACGCTCCATAAAACTGGAGACAAGACCTGGCCTTCACCCCAGCGCTGACGTCTGGAACCAAATCTGTGAAAAAACCTTCTCTGTAAGTATCAACAGTAACATTCAACTAAAGTAATAAAAATCCTCCAAAGAGACCAGGGTTCATTTCACAAGACACAGGAGTGTAGTTGGGGCCTTTACTGTAGTATGGGCCCAACAGAAGACAGACCACTCTTCTTTTCTTGGGTGAATATGAGAATGGACATTAATGTGAGGGTTCTTTGATAGCCTAGCATCATAATCCTATCACTTTCTTAGAATTCAGACTTTTAAAAAAAAATCTTCAAAAAGAAAATTCAATCTTTCAAATATTTTTTCAGTGGCAATAATCCTCCTCTGTGTAATGTCAAAGCATTATCTGTGCCGCTTATGATGGAGTCATCCCAGCTGACACCAGGCAAGAGATCAGGTACGCCAACGTGTTGCCAACCAATCACAGAGCCACACAGGGAGGCAAATGCACTCATGCATCATCATAACTTTTTCTGTTTGTATGTATATAACATCTTTAAAAGCAGATGTTGACAAAGCGCTTTAACAGACAAAACAAAGGCAGAAAAAAGCAGAACTCTGGGTACAAATAAATTGACAATCAGGTCAACAGAGACCAAAAGAGTCAAAGTAAAAGGCACAGAGGGTCATGTTAATTACAGTAAAAGGAAAGAAAATAGTAAAGTGGTAAACTGTAAACAGCTGAAGTAATTTAGGAATATGCTAAATGAGCACAGCTTATTATGTCAAGTACAAATGAAGAATATTAGTAAAGAATGGATATTGTTTTATATATAATGAATAGGAGACATTATGACCATAAAAAGATAACAGATGTATAGATACATAGAAAAATTAATGGCAGTTAATAGTGGAAGACATCACACCAGGAAGATGGAAATAAGACATAACATCAAATAAAATAAAATAAAAAATATGATGAAAAAGTGATAGTATGAAAACGTGGTAAGATGGAATAAAACAAGGAGGAACCAGTAAGGAGAGTTAGAACAACAGAGTTTAAAAATAGTATAATAAGTAACTGCAAAATATTTATGTAGATAAAATAAATAAGTAACCCTAATACATAAGGGCAATTTAGAAGTACAAGTTGACCTAATGAGCATGTTTCTAGTCTGTGGAAGAAAGCTGGAGAGCCCCGAGAAAACCGAGATGAGAAAACCCCTGCATGCACAAGGTGACTGTGAAACCTCCACACGGAAAGGCCCTACCAACACCACTCTAATAATTCAGAATTAACTACGTCATTTCTGCTCTCTGAAACTATTTATAGTCATTCTACTAGTCTACCGCGATCTTTTAAATTATTCTATCCATCTATTTATTTTATTGCGCCCCCTATTGTCAAATAAAGTCAAATTAATAACCGAATCTTCATGAGGAGTCACGTCCGCCCCTCCATGCCGTCTAGTCCATCCACATGCGCTACAGATCTACGAACCCGTGACAGGAAGTGGTCGCTGAACGTCTACGTCACTTCCCTCCAATGCGGAAGCAGTCGTCATCGTAAGGAGCTGTGAGTTGGAGGGTCTGTGAGATGTGATGAAACTGCAGTAATCGAGAGTAAAATAGCATGAGGTGTGGTGGTGTGAATGAAAGAGGAGTCTAACAGTGAACGCTGGTGTGTGGTGGACCGTGTTTGATCAGGTTCGTGCTTGTTTGGCCTCAGCCGTTAGTGACAGTTTGAATCTCTGCAGGTCTCGTGAGACTGACTGACAGTCAGCGGAGGGCTCGAGCCCACTGTGGATCATATACTGATATTTATTCATAAATCATGTGCTAAAATGATTATCTGTATTGATTACGTACAATAAATCAGTGTTTTCTCAAAGTGGGTAATTAAAATCATTTTAAACAATTGTAATGTCCCACTTTTAGACCGTTTAAAGCCTGAAAATGTCGTGGATAAGAGAAGGGGAGCTAAATCTACTGGAGAAGGTTGCAGCCAATATCCTGAAGGTAAGCCCCTTTTTCCATCACTTATTATTTTCCTGTGTGTCTGGAAAATTCCTGTTGAATTTGAGTTTCGAAAAATTCAATGTTAAAAAAAATACAATTTAAGATTTTAAGGTCCTATACCTTGCGGTGTTAGCCTGCTAACATTATCTCTTGACTATATATTAAGCAAGTGTTGGATTTAAGGTCAATAATAACAATTAAAACATGGTCTCTGTGGAGCAGGTCCGTGGCAGGACCAAGGAAAGAAACTAAGAGTGAACAGTATTGAATTTCTGATATTTGTAATTAATTATTGCCAATGCCAATTCTGATATTTCTGGTCAAGAGCTCAAGCAACAAATATGGACTTGTTTCTTCAGTGTTACAGTATATTTTTTGCAAGGAACAGATGTGAAACATGAAAAAAAACATTAACTCTCGCAAAAATGATGCAGTGATATGAGTGTGCACCAATATTGTACATTTGTGTATTTTTTCGATATTCCAGATGACGAATGGCAGGTATATGTGGCCGATTTACCAGCTGTAAATATATGCAAAAATTTCAATATCAATCAATCAATCTTTATTTGTATAGCGCCCAATCATGACAAGTGTTATCTCAAGACACTTTACAATAGAGCATAAAGCTCTTCATTTTATGGATACACATGTATGCATAGATACATGTATACATATATAAAATACACTTTTACAAATATACTAATATATACATCCAACATCCAACATGAAGCCATATAGCCAATCATGAATCCCCCCATCATGGTGGCAAGAAAAAACCTTCTGTTAAGCAGCAGGAAATCTTGAATGTGGATCCCAGTCTCATGATGAACAGCAAATCCACACGATGCTGTGTTGGGTGTGTGGGCGAAGGAAGGGAGGTAAGAGGAGACAAGTGGACTAAAGTAAGAACTAAAGTTAGTGGCAGATCCATGAACCATAGACCTGTCGTCTGATTTATTAGAGGTTAGCCTCTTGAGATGCTACATATCTGCTAGGGCTGGGCGATATTACCTAATCGTAATATCATGATTAATTGAAGCTTTTACCTTCATTGCGATTAATGAAGGATTATTTTATGCTATGCTGAAACAAATTTAGTGGTGATACCAAAGGTCATCGACACGGTCTTTCTGCAGTATTTACACTCAACTTCTTTCTGCTTGATGTCCTCTGCACAGAATCCAAAATGTGCCAAAACAATGGAGACACTATTTTTCTTGGCTACTTGGTCCTCTGATAGATTAGCGCTTGTCTCCATGTTGGCAGCACGTCCTTTGCTCTTGATGAAAGTGAAAGTAGACTATATGGAGGGAGTGTGGTCATGTGACTCAGGGAAAATAATCAAAATAATTGCCATGAGCAAAATTCTGTTATAGGGTCTAATTGTCGATTTCGATTATTTTTGGATTAATTGCCCAGCCCTAATATCTGCTGATATGATATTTAACTTTTTAGGCTGACATTAGCCAACAGCAATATCAGACAGATGATATTGTTCGTCTCCAAAAGAAACACAACACAACATTGAGGTGATTTAAATAAAAGTTGTTTTAAAGCACAAGGCAAAGGTGGTCAAAATGTCCAAAATGAGGCAGAGAAAGGACAACGTAAAAGACTTTAAAATTAAGACCTATTTAAACTAAATATTAATGAACAGGAAGCTAATTTATCTTCAGATATAAACAAGAAACTATAACTAAACAACAGCTTTAAAGAATATTGTGGCAACAGCCCATTTATTCACAAAACCTCCAAAACAGACCAGTGTAGTTATTTACTAGCTTAGTTCTAGATCAAGCTGCCGGCTCTGTTGACTGCCCCTTCTCTGTGGCATCTTAAGGTAACTCCAAAAAACTTCAAAGGAAGATTGGCACAGAGGGGGCAGCACGGGGGTGCAGCAGGTTGCGTACGTGCATCACAGCAAGAAGGTTGCTGGTTTGATCCCTGTGTCGGTCAGGGCGTTTCAGTTTGATGTTTGCATGATCTTCCTGTGCATGTGTGGTTCTCTGCAGGCATACCAGCTTCCTCCCCAAACCAATAACATGATAACCCTGCAACTCTGAAAGCTATAAGCAGTTTTGATAAAGGTTGAATCCAAAATTAGAGATCTGAAGCTTCATAATGTCTGACTGCCCTGTCAGATTTTTTATCCTATATTGGCTTATACTAATGTTCTTTTGTTCTCCCAGCAAGCCTAAAAATGACTGTGGTGGGTTTAAAGGGAATAAGTAACTAACTTATTATTTCAGGTGAAGATTTTTATTAAAAAGAAAAAACGACTCCACCTCTTGAAGGGGCCACACTAAAAAAGCCTGTTTCCACAAAAATATTGCATGCAGTCTGAGTTTCTCTCTTTCTGTTCATCAGTTTTGTGATATAATTTTATTTTTTTCCCCTCTCAGTCTTACACTTTACCTTTTTGTAAGCATCCTAAACGAACCTCAGTCCTGGCCCCGGTTTGCCCCCAGCCTGATGCCCTTCTGCAGGCTGCCTCAAATGTGTTGGGTCTTGTGTGATTGTTTTTACTGATCAAGAGCATATGAAACACACTCTGTGCTGATTGCCTAAATGAAGTCCAGGGGAGAAAGGGTTACAGGTCCTGGAGCAGACTTTCAAACAGTCATGATGTCTGCCTGTGACGGGCAGAAAACTCACATGAAGGTGGAGACTGGAAAGCTATGACATCACAAACCCCAGAAAGTAAAAACAGAGCATTTAATGGGCTTTTTTTTAAAAGAGTGATAGAGTATTTTCTGTGACCCGAGTAAAGCTGTCATGTTCGCCTGCTTCCAAAGCCCCTTCTGACAACATTAAAAGCAAAGAAAATCAATTTTGCAGGACATGGGACCTTTAAAATATCCAGAGACATCGACATAGTTCCTCATGAAACTGCAGTAACCTTTAAAAGCTTTTCGATCATCCTGCAGAGGAAGCATATCTGACAAATCACAGCGCAGTGATAGAGTCTAGTCACACCAAAACAAACTCACACGTCAGTGCCTCTGTTTGCCAAATCAAAACAGCAGCTTAAAGTTTAACTTGATTCAAGGATCAGGAAGATCTTACCATACTTTAGCAGCAAAGTGTTTTGGAGCTTAAATTACTGCACAAACAGTTAAAACAGCAAAGAGATGCAATAGAATATCACAAAAACTCACCTTAATTATCATAAATGCACAAACATTTGGGACAAAATCAGTTAGAAAAGGCAGAAATGTTGTAAATTGAAAAGCAAAAACAACTTAAATAGATGATATTGATTTTGACAAACAAAAAATATTCTGATGAATAACACATTTTATATAAATTATATCAGTAAATGCTTCAGTATTTAAAATAATAATTGTGGTAATAATTTTAACTTTTAGATTTAAAACTTTTAAATCCCACAAAAAGAAAATATCATTTCTTCTTGTGTTTTTTTTCTGTATTCCAAAACATTGACAAAAACAAACAATGACATGTTATGTTTATTTAACACATTAAAAATTTCTGAATTTATTGAACTCTGTCAAACAGTTGACCTGGGAGTTAAAGGGATAATGTTTAATCTTCTACTTATGGTCTTCTTATATTTATTTAACAAAAAAAAACCTTCTTTATTAATTCTACTTATAGATTCTTGTTGACGTTTGTCACTGCAGTATCATTTATAATATACTTATATTGTTTCCAGCTTACAACTTTGATCCCTTTTTTCTTTCTTTTTTTATATTTTAGTCCTCTTGCTTGACTGTTTTGGAAATGTTTGTTTGACCTGATTTTTGATGTTTACTTTATTGTTCCAAAAGTTCTGCCTTTGTTTTGTCTGTTTACCTCTTTGAAAACATCTGTTTTTAATGTGCTATATTAAAGGGACTGTGAGGAGTTTCTAAGTAATTACAAAAAAGTCTGACTTTTAGATATATGCCTGATGGAAATACACACTTTAAGATGAGTTTTTAGCGTCAAAATAGGTTATCTATAAATGTTATTCCTTAGCCTTCCGGTTGGGTCGGACAGAGTTGGACTGGCCTGGATACTCAACTTTGGGAACAAGACAATTAAAACTAGAGCAAATTTATATTATTCAGACACGTCTTAGAGCACCGGGCTTAAGTAGCGATATATAGCCGGCTACAAAACTACAGTTCTATGTTTTCCAAAAATTGGTATTTGTCACACATCAAAAACTACCGCTACGTAACTAGAAAGAGATACATTACCTCGTTGCTTTGCATCCTGTAAGTTGTTGAAAAAAGAAGTTGTAAAGCAATGCAGAGTTCTGAGGAAGGTCCGAGCTGTATTCATTAGCATCACAACAAACATACGCTTTGGATTGCACAGGTCTTTGGTGCGTTTCAGTTGTAGTCAGAAGTAGGAATTTTGAGCTCCGAGTGGGAAACTTAGCTGGATCTCCCCCCAAAGTCTGAATTTCCTACTAGGAACTCGGTGAAACCTCGCCACCCCCAAGTTATTTAGCTCCTGTAATAATCAATTAATTTGCACTTCTGATTGGGGTGTGTCACTCTAGATCAGTTGTATACATAGTATTGTTAGACTTATATTTACAAAAATGCTGCCATAGTGATAATCACATTCTTCATGTGGTATTTGTGAACAACAACGCAGGGCGTGCTAACAGCAGCTAACAATAGCCTGGTAGATCGGCACATTTTTTTCCGACTTCAACTGGAATGCCGATAAGTCGGAGATGATGTCACTCTCAGTTCCGAGGTTACTGGAACGCAGCATTACGACAGTCGCCGCGCATGCTCATGGGTAGCAGAGTCTTTACGTTGCCGGTAACAGATTCTCTTCACAGTCCCTTTAAAGAAGGTATTATTATTATTCATGGAAGATTAAGTTTGATTTCTTCATAACAGATCCTGTGTAGTGAGGGATTACTGCTTTGATTCTTGTTGGAATAAGAACATTTTTTCAATTTAAGAAAACATTGTTCTTTCTACAAAGGTTTATAATTGGAAACATGTCTTTAAATATTGTCAGCCTGTGGTAATGAAGCTCCAGAAACTTGGGGGAAATTTCTCAAAACAATTTCCAAACCTAAAATTTCCTAAATAACATTTTATAGTTAACAACAGACTAAAATATGAATTAGCCTTTGCTTTCAAATTTATCTCAGGGTACTATGTGAAGGAGGCCTTAAACTGTGATTTAATTCCACATTTGAAGGGAAAAACCTCAAAGTTAGCCATCAGATCTGTATAATGTAGGAATATAATTACTCTTCTGTTTTTAAAGACAAGAGGCCCCTCACTTTTGGGAAGTTAGAGCTGCAGATGATTTGACCTCCATTTGTTCCCTGATGATCATTTTCCTATCAGCTTCTCCTAACAGTGCCACCTTTGTGCTGCTGAATTTAGTTCATTTCGTGGTCGGACTTCCTCTGATGCTTCTCTTCCTCTCCGATCTGATTGTGTCTTCCAGGCTGGACCCATGCCGAAACATGTGGCCTTCATCATGGATGGAAATCGTCGCTTTGCACGAAAGAAACACATGGAGCGCCAGGAAGGGCACATGCAGGGCTTTAACAAGCTGGCAGAGGTGAGCTTTGGTCACAGTGTAGTCGGTGAACGGTGATGATAAAATCAGCTGTTAATGTGTAACTTCTGCTCACTTCCTCAGACACTCCGCTGGTGTAAACAGCTGGACATCCCAGAAGTCACGGTTTACGCCTTCAGCATCGAGAACTTCAAACGTACGAAAGACGAGGTGGACGGGCTGATGGAGTTAGCCAAGCAGAAGTTTGAGAAGCTATTAGATGAACGGTGAGTGCGAAGTGAAGGATACTACGGCCCTAATTAGGGCCCTAACAGGGACCCTAATTCCCTTCCGTAGGATACCAATGATTTGATAAAAAAAACTTTGTGTTGGCACAGATCACATTAAACAGTTTAAACAGTCCGCTCGTGTTAGTGGAGAACAGCCAGTGTAGTGGAATGTACATAAATGTTCATGTTTCCTTTTTTTAATTAAAGGAGATTATTTTATTTAAAACAGCAAAGTTCATAATCACCTGAAAACACCCACAGTAAGAAACAGGGCTCCCACATGTCCTGGAAAACCTGAAACATGATTGGCCAATTTTCCAGTCATAGAAAACATTTGGAAAATTAGAAAAAAAGTAAAATGTCCTGGAAAAGCTTGAATTGTCCTTGATAGTTATTTATCTCCCTTCTACTTTATAGTGACCAAAAATCAAAGATAAGAAATTAAGTTAAATTGTACTTAGTAACTAGTGCACACGTAATATTCTCAAATATGAGTAGATCAAATAGTGCAAATTAAGGAATAAAACATGAAAATTCGAAACAACGGTGACAAAAAATAAATAAATAAAAAAATGGCAAATAAAATTTAGGCTACTTCACCAGCAGATCAACAAAATGTATTTATAAAAAAGCAGAGTAAATAAAGCTTCAAAAATAAATATGAACCTTAAATTTATAACAGTAAGACTGCATAAAAGCCAGACTAAGAAGATAGGCAACAGACACTGTTAATGCCCAAGTCCAATATTCAATAATATGGTGGAGCTACCTAAAAATATTGACCATAAGCGGGAACCCTGAAGAAATGTCCGAATTTTATCCTACAACTGACCAAAAGCCCAAAAGATTTTAGATCTTAAGAGCTACAACTGCACTGGCTGTTGTGAAAGGCTTGTCCTAATTTTCTCCATGATGGTCAAGGCTTAGAAAAGTGGTATACGTTATGGCGAAAGTTTTTAACATCCATTATTTTTACTGATATTTTTTGCAGACAATTTGCTTCGCATGCCAAAATGCTCACAAGTATTTACCTCATCTTGTGCTCATCCATGGTTCTGTTGTTTATATGTAAGAGAGCAGCTACTCTTCTGGGGTCCAAATTAAAAATGATTCAATTTTGGTGGTGATCCAGATAACAGCCATTAGTGAACGATTGTTTTTGCTCAATAACTGTCTAACTATTAATGATATCAACATAATTCTGAGTAGGGCTGAACGATATTAGAAAATATGTCATTGCAATTTATCCTGTAGGTATTTCGATTTCAATTTGACTCACCATTTCTTCAAATCAAGCTTCAGGGCAATATTCACGATGTTTACAGTGTAGACATCAGAAAGAAAATCAATGATCAAAAGCACATAACACATTATTCATCATCTAACATTAATGATAAATAATCTGTTGAAGGATACTCCAACTTCTACTCCTAAACAGAGGCCTTGTGTTGTCGACCTGTTCACCAGCACTTCCATGGTGGAGATGTGACGTACGCAAACGAGTCGACTCTTTTTAACAGCTCTTTGAAGCAAATGATGAAACATCTGCAAACGTCTGAAATTGTGATTTTGATCTAAAAACAGTTCAGCCCTAAGTGCTAGGTGTGGATTTTCAGGGTCAAGGAATCATATTACGATGATAACTTTGCCCCGGAACTATTGCTTATAGATGTAACAGCAACATGTGAGCTACATGTGGTGGAGGTTTGTGCTCTCCAGATCTTTCTAGATGTACTTAATTTCTTTAATGTTATACTCATTACTGGCCAAAAAATGAGATCATGTGAAATAATGTTCTAACTATAAACTGTATTCACTTAACTTGTACTCTGTTTGCTTTTTTCTCATCTGAGTAGGATTGATGTGTCTCAGAAATGTTATATTTCACCCGACTTGGGTGCTGGTTTGGCGGAGCGGTTAGCAACCAGGCCTGTCCCATATACATACTTCTGCCGATCTTGGTTTGAATCCAGAGTGTCTTTCCCTACTCTCTCTCTCACCCCCTTTTACAAGCCTATCCACTGTCATTTACTCCTATCAATAAAGGCACAAAATACCCAAAATATATATTAAGAAATAATATTTCGCTGGACCTGAGAGAATGATCATTGATCCATTATCTATACTTGGTGTCTCTTTTGTGGCTGGAACTAACCAGCTGACTTTGGGCTGCGGGCAGGGCACACCCCCTTGACTATCACAAGCCAACATTAAAGATTTGCCAGTGAAATCCCGCTCAGACCCCAAAGGAACATGCTAACTCCCTGACCAGCACAGGGAGGAGAACCAGCTACCCTCTTGCTGTGAAGCCTGCTCACTAACCCGCTGTAGACTGAGCAGTTTAAACTGATTCCTGTGATTTGACACTTTTGCGTGTCTGCGAGATGAAAACATAGACAGACATGTTCCAGCACCTTCAACATGTTCTTCATGTTTGTCCTAACTTCTCTCATCATTCAGACTTGTCCTCTGTCTCTCTCCTGCTTTAGAGAAAATCTGGAGAAGCACGGGGTGTGTATTCGGGTGCTGGGGGACTTAAACATGCTGCCACTCGACCTCCAGCAGCTCATTGCCAAAGCTGTGATCACAACCAAGTCGCACAATAAGTATGTGAGCCGATTTGTTTGTGTCAGTTTACTCAGCAGCAAGACGTGGAGAGATTTCATGCTGGACTCTGTAATTAAATAATGTTTGTCTTCTGCAGATGTTTCCTAAACGTGTGCTTCGCCTACACGTCGAGATATGAGATCACAAATGCAGTCAGAGAAATGGCATGGGGGGTCGAGGAGGGGCTCATCAAAGCAAGGTACGTTTATTTTCTTACCCTGACGCTGTCTATCATGTGACATAGAGCTGGGTGATTTGGACTGAAACATCATATGTCCTGATTTTTTTATTTGGAAAAAAACAAATAGTTTTTACAATGCTAGACTTAAATAAAGTTATAGTAGAAGGAAACAAATCGCCCTTTTCCATTAGCCCTACTCTACTCTACTCGACTCTACCCGGCTCTACTCTACTCGCCTTGTGCTGCTTTTCCATTAGCCCCAGTCGCCTGCCCAACGGGGTGCAGTGTTGCTGTAAACAGCTGAGTGTCACTGCGGTGGCGTCATTTTGAGAGCGACACAACAATCTCTGGCTTTTTGTCACAAACCGAGTAAAAAAGAAAAGCAGAAGAAGGCTGCAGGTGGCAAGAAGAAATACCCCTAGAGAAGCACAGGAGAGTTTTGGAAGCTATACAACAAAATGAAGCCGAGGACGAGAGCAATCGAGCTGCAAAGAAAAGACGTATGAGTGTAAGCTAATGGCAGCTACCACTAGCATGCTTGGTCGTAGCGCTCATGACTCATCGATGACGACAATGTCTGACTAATCAGTAGCCAGCAGTCGGTGACGTCACCTTTTAGTATCGACTCAGCTCACTTGGAACTTGAGCGGAGTAGGTACTAAAACTAGCTTGTTTAAGGAGGTACCAGGCTAGTGAAAACACGCTGCAAATCGAGTAGGGTCGAGTAGAGTAGGGCCAAGGAAAAGCTGGTGGAAAACGGCCATATCAGTTAGCACAGCAATAAAAATAGAAGCACTTGAAACCCAACATTTTGTAATTTTCCATTCTTTACCTTCAGATATTGCAGACGAACTCCAAACTGAGGAGTGGGCAAGTGAGTGGAGGGCGTAAATGTGCCTGTTGATTTCAAATCTAAAAAAATTGCAACCAAAAAGATAAAAAACCTGAATTATCTAAGTCAGACAAAATACACAACAGTATGGAAAATACTTGATAAAAGTCTTTTCGACCATCTTCTTTTGAAGTACAATTTATGCATTTAGGTCAAAAAGAAGTCAAATGAACTTAACATTAAACATCAATGAACAAGATTTTTATGACGACTTCCTTGGCCAAGTGACTATTGTGAGAAACTGTTTTATTATCAATGGAACTTATTGGCAAATAGTTGTACATTAAACTAAAAAAAAATCATTACATACAGTGGGTACAGAAAGTATCCAGACCCCCTTCACTTTTTCACATTTTGTTATATTGTAGCCATTTCCTAAAATCATTTAAATTCATTTTTTCCTCAATTATATACACAAAGCACTCTATATTGACAAAAAAACAACAGAATTGTAGAAATTTTTGAAGATTTATTAAAAAGAAAAACAGAAATATGGCTGCAATATAACAAAATGTGAAAAATTTAAGGGGTCTGAATACTTTCCGTACCCACTGTATGTGTTTATTGTATTGGAAAAGTCCAATTAATTTCTGATTAGCTTCTTTACGTTTAGCTTTTAAGTTTGATATTGAGCATGAGATTCTGATAAAAGCATATTTATTGATTTGTTCAATTACAGGTATTTTTTATTGTCTTATTAAGAACCGCCTTAAATCTTTGACAGTTTTGCCCTCAGAATAAGAGAATACCATAATTTTGGCTCTCATGTTAGAAAGACAACTCAGTCAAAATTTTGCAGAAATGTGTTGATGCCGTTTGATAAAGTGGGAGAAAATTAAACACAGCGAGGAGAAATCCTCGACCTTTGACGCTTCCTCAGCTGTTGCCAATGTGTTTCTGTGACTAAGACAGTGTGCAGGAGTTTGTGTGCTATTTCTGCTGTAAAAATGAGGGATGCATGACATTGTAGGAACAAGTCAACAACGCTATTGGCAAAAAGTTGCCTGAAGAGTTAATAGAGATGGGAATTTTATCCATACCAATGCTATAAACAATCCTGCTAATCTTTAACGATTCCCTTATTGATTCCTGCAGATTTTCTATGTGGGCAAATGTTGGCCTGTAGATTTTCAGTGTCAACAATGTCAAACACATGTCACAGCATAGATAACTGCTTCTGCAAGTCACTGGTGTTTCCACTCACTTAAGGTTGTGCAGTAGGGGCTTTTTGTAAAAAAAAAATTAACCCACAATTCTGACACTTCTGAACCCTGTCAGTGGAAGGAATTGATAAGGGAACTGATTAGCAAAAAGACTCATGATATCGATTCTTTGATGGAGCTGTTAACGATTCTCAACTGGAAGTGGTTTTCAATTCCCATCCCTAAGAGTTAATCGTTGAGTGAGGGATGAGTCATATGACCTAAAATTAAATTCCCCATTTTTTTTTCCCCCACAAAACTCAATTCATGAAATCTCTTTTGTCTCACTCTGTATTTAATTCAATTCAATAAAGCTTAATTGGCATGAATGGGAAAAAAACATTATGCCGAAGCATAAAAACAATCACAAACAATATTTACATAAACTTGAACAATTAAATTCAGTGTTGTTTTGAATGGAATGAATGAACAATATATTTTCATATAATTTATCTTAACCCTTTAACTCCCAGCTCAACTGCTTGGCAGAAGTCAGTACATTAAGGAATATTTTTAATGTCTTAAACAAATGGAATATTGTTTGTTTCTGTCAATTTCTTAGGATACAAAAATACTGCAAACAAACCAAAAGAACTGTTGTTTTCTTTGTGTAGGAGTTTAAGGTTAAAAAGCTAAAAGCTATTATTAAACCTTCATTATTATTTTATATGCTCTACTTCATATTTTACTGATAATATGATTTATATATAATCTAAAAACATTTTCATGCCTTTGTCAAACTCGGTATAGTATCATTAGTTATTTTTGATAGCTATTTTATTTGCAAACATTTCTACATTTTCTATATTTCTTTATTTTTAAGCCAAATATTTGTGATTTTTTTATGTCATTACAATCAACTGTTAGCTTTTTAATGCTTTAAATCCCACACCAAAAACATTTCTGGTTTGTTTTTTTTCGTTTTCTCTGTTCCCTGAGGCATTGACAGTCAAACAATGATTTGATTTGTCCTGTATTAAAACGTTAATGAAAGTATTGATGACCTCTGCAAAACAGTTGAGCTGGTAGTTAAAGGGTTAAAGAAGTTCAACAGTATTCTTCTGTCACAGTAAAAATGGTTCAGATCAGCATGGATGTGTTTCTCTGATGTCATGGCAGAGTCACATATTGTGCAGCTAAATGTGTAAGCTGTGGTTCTTCTCCTTCATTAGTTCAGCACATGTTTTCCTCTGATATGAAGAGTCTGCTGCTGTAACCTGATTTAGAAAAGCCTCTCACAGTTTAGAGCAGAAAATGGAGCTCGAGGTCTGTTTCCCCTGAAGAACAATGTTTACAGAATCTCATTTCTTTAGCTTCCATTCTTTCTCTTGGCGACCTCTTTCAACCTGGAGTTGATGCTTGCAGAGTCTATTCATTGTTATCTCGCATGAAAATATATCAGTATCTTACAAACTTGATTTCTTTCTCAGCTCTGCTTTGACTTGCAGCCTGTTGTTTACCCGAGCTGTTTTTGTGTCTCTGTTTCATTCAGCGACGTTTCGGAGGCTTTGCTCAGCGAGTGTTTGTACAGCAATAATTCTCCAAATCCTGACCTACTCATCCGCACGTCTGGAGAGGTGCGCCTGAGCGACTTTCTGCTTTGGCAGGTGAGGATGAGAATAATGATGACAAAAAAAAACACTTATTAATAACTTATTGTCTTTAGCATGTCAATTATCTCAAAACCCACAAAGTTAAAGACATGAAATCCTGCATTTGGTTGAGAAGTAAAGACAAATAAAAGAGTGTTTTCTTTATCTATTTATTTTAGAAAACAGAAACTCATCAGTAATAATTCCTGTCTGAACAGTAAAATCTCTGCAGCATTTCCTGTGGAAGCTTGAGGCAGGACAACTTAAAGGGATGGCTCAGTATTTTTGAACTGGGGCTGTATGAGCTCCATATGGCCACTAAGTACATTAGAAGAGTAGAAAGTCCTCTCCTCTTCCTCAGTAAGCCACAGTCTGTGAGTGTCTGTGACGAAGAAATGGCCGCTAACAGGAAAGTACCGTACCAAGAACAAAGGGTATTTTCTCCGCCTGCAAGAGCTCAAATCAAAAAATGATACCACAGTTTAAGAGTACACTACATATGAGTGTTTTTAAGTCAATTAAAATTTCAGAAATCCAAAGTTTATCCGGACCTTAGCCAGCTCACGTCATGTACCCCTTCGCACAGCGCTGCTGCGAGCTGAATCACTCCATCTACCTCTCAGCTGATGAAAACAAAACAAGCTAGCAGCTTCAGACGCCAGTTGTAGCTTTGTGTGACTTTTATTAAGTATTGTATTTCTTTTGTTTTGACTCTAAACGATGTGAGGAAGAGACAATGCGGGAAATTAAAAAAGGGATGATTATGACAGCGCCGATGAAGTCTCATTCTTTTGAGTCAAGGGGATACCTGTATGAGCCGGAGTTTACAGAAGAAGAGCTGCTGCAGATGGAGACAAACAGACCAAAAGGAATACAGAGGAAACATCCTCTGTAACATCAAGAAAGAGTCGGAAATACAAATTGGTGCAAATGTAAGAACTAGCCAGAGGAAACGGGTGATCCGGACGGCAGTATTACTCATCAACAGAGTTCCCTGCTCTTCTGAATCCTGGAGCTTTGTGGACATTCTTCAGTTTCCTGAAGATAAACTGAAAAAAGGTCCCAAACCTGAAGGACCTAGTGATAGTTCCTCCTTAAAATAAGTAATAATGATATGTCAGAAACAAACAAGCAGAGTAGACGAGGCTGTTTATCAAAACAGTGCAGACTACTTGTGTCTGTGTCTCTCTCTGCATGCAGACTCACTCAACGATTACTGTGTAATAGCCTCTAATATATATAGAGATGTAAGATCTGTACATACAATCTGTCAGGTAACAGGTAACGAGAGATGCATTCACTATACGATGTAACCGCATGCCCTTGTTACACAGAGGGATACAGTGAAAGCTGAGTTCTCCATGATGCACATATCTGTTTCTGCATCAAGGGAAGCATCACAAAAACCCATCTCAGAGATATTTGTCATATAATGTGTTTTTAATCAGTCTACAACTGGCATCTAAAGTGGCTAGCATGTTCTGTTTACTACAGCTGAGTAAGGCAGAGTGATTTAGATATATGACACGAGTTGGGTAGGTCCAGATAACCTTTATATTTCCGAAATGTTAATGCACTTAAAAACACTAATATGTAGCGTACTCTTAAACTGTGGTATTATTTTTTGATTTGAGTTCTTGTAGATGGAGAAAATACCCTTTGTTCTTGGTACGGTACTTTCCTGTTAGCGGCTATTTTTCCGTCACAGACTCTCACAGACTGTGGCTTACTGAGGAAGAGGAGAGGACTTTCTACTGTATCTAATGTACTTAGTGGCCATATGAAGCTCGTACAGCCCCAGTTCAAAAATACTGATCTATCCCTTTAAAACTGTCATAACGTGATATAAAATTAATATGAGCAATTAAACTTGCAAAGTGAACCTCACAAGTGAACATCTCCAAACTAGGAGTTCTGTTCAGTTAAACCAGCACTGTTAAAGGATAAGTTGAATGAAGTAGAACAATATACTCACCCTGAAGGCTTTCCTGATCCAAACAGTGCTTCGGGAGATATTTAGATCCAAAATCGAGCGGCGGACATCCGTATGATGGTAGCACACGGGGCATGTATGGCGCCGCTCCTAAAACTGCATTAATCGTCCAAAAACTCATTAGTTTCACCAATATTTCATCATGGTCTACTCGCGCTACTCCTCCATTACAGTCTGTGTCGCTCCAGACATGTTTTGTGGCTGTCCTGACCTCTGAACTGAAGAAGAAGAATGTTTGCCTCCGCGCATGCGCAGTACTCTCTGGAGAGCTGTTCTTCTCTTTGCCTCCGCGTCCTCCTTTTGATGAGCTCCTCATCTGTAAACTCTCGTCCACAACATCTTCATCCGATAGATATTTGTCCATTTTGCACAAAACTGGAACAAGAGAGTTGTTGTGTAGCCGGCAGTCTTCCCCTGAAACAATGAGCCGTACTGCGCATGTGCGGAGGCAAACATTCTTCTTCTTCAGTTCAGAGGTCAGGACAGCCACAAAACATGTCTGGAGTGACACAGACTGTAATGGAGGAGTAGCCCGAGTGTACCATGATGAAATGTTGGTGAAACTAATGAGTTTTTGGACGATTAAGCAGTTTTAGGAGCGGGGGCTATACATGCCCTATGTGCTACCATCATACGGATGTCCGCCGCTCGATTTTGGATCTAAATATCTCCCGAAGCACTGTTTGGATCAGGAAAGCCTTCAGGGTGAGTATATTGTTCTACTTCATTCTATAAATAATGTGAAAGCTGTAGAAACCGAACTTATCCTTTAATACTTTCCTTATAAAGAATTAAGCCAATGTTTTCAACAAATATATCTTTTTAGTGTGAGTGAAGGGAAAACCTTCTGAAAATATCACAGCAGCCTCGTCCTCACCACAGAGAGAGAGGGTGGGGAAGAGCCAGGGGTGAGGGAGCAGTTGAGAATGTAAAACTTTAAGTGCTCTTCGGAATAACCACAACTTAGTTCACAAAAATGTTGTTGAAAAACAGTGCAGTCTTTTGTTTTAGTCTGCTAACCGATTATTTCTCTCCAAACAGCCACAACGCGCCATCAGGCATGATTTCCCACACCCCTGTCACCACTCTTACGATTAAAAATCTACTAATCCCTCATATGAACACTTCTCTCACTGTTAGCTTTTGGTTTCTTTAAACTGTTGACTGCTCTTGAGTTGTTTGCCCGTGGAGAACGTTTAAAAATGCTAATGACCCTTAGCAGGAAGTTGAAATTGTGTTTATGTGAGTGGCAGAAAGTCTCATTAAAAATTATCTCTCTTTCGACATCAAAATTTGGGCAAGTTTTTACGCCAGATTGATAATTAAAGGCCACTAAGGGCACTGAATGATTAAAAAGAACTCGAGCTTCCACTGAGACATCAATCAGAATACAATATCGGTTAAAAGAAACAGAAACTAGAAGAGCTACAACAGCACAGATCTCAACCAAGGCGTTTCCAACATTGTCTGAGAGTTATTGTCAAAAACGTGGAAAACCGCCTTATCTCACACTGTTAAGAAATCCTTGAAAGAAATTCCTGGATCCACATCCGGATTCCAAAATCAAATCACTTGTTCCTTTCCTTTCCTTGCAGTGTTAACAAATCCTTAAAGCAGTTTCTGGATCAACTTCTGGATTCAGATCACCTCTCAAATGGTATCGATTGGTCCCTTTACCATTTCTGACGTATCCTAAAAAAAAAAAGTCAAATTCCATTTAAACAGTTTGGGTTTTAATGTTGTTTTACTCCAGCAAATACATAAGCTCTTTGGTGGAGTAAACTATAGAAGTATAATACAGCTTAAACATAAGTAATGTTGAAATAAGAAGAAACTAAAACAAATCAAGAGTCTCTTAGAGCTGATGTAAGTATTTAGTATTGAAAGTTTGGTCAGTCATAGCCTCACAGTATTAGCTTTTTTGCTGTTTTATTGATAAAGTAATAAAATATTGTGAGTATTAATCATTTGTCACCAGTGTCTGTATAGTAAATGATTATATTGTTTTAATCAAATTGAAGAACACATGCTCTGCTTTCAAAAGTAATATTCTGAAATAGTTCTCTAAGCCCCACAAGTGTTCTCCCCTAAATCAGAGCTGCTATTTATTCACTGAATGAACCAAATTGATTGCTATCAAACATGCAATCACTCCCGAACCACAAAACACTTCACAGTTTTTCCTCTGAGACTAATATTGATCTTTCAATCTGCAGACCTCCCACTCCTGCCTCGTGTTTCAGTCTGTTTTGTGGCCCGAGTACTCTTTCTGGAACCTGTGTGAAGCTATTCTCCAGTATCAGTTAAATCACAAATCCATCCAGGTAAGCCACACACTGAGACACACTGAGACACACTTCAATGTGACTGACCCCAGACTGTTGGAGTACATGTGTACAGTAAAGTGAACACAGCATCACAGGGGGTGTGAAATGTAAAATACACATGTTCTTTTTGTCATTCTAGATTTGGGTTCAACAGTTGCCTCGCACCACCCCCTCTCTCTTCTTTTAGTTATTTCAGCTCCTCTTTGCTTCTTTACTGTCCTACCATAACACAGTAAGACAGCCTCAGAACATTTGCTCTTAAAGTTACATCAGCATATTCAAAATGCAGCAAAACTGTCTTGTACAATGAATGATAGAAGTGCATTCATCAACCTTATTTTTACATAAAAGTTTTGAGGTCACACAACGTATTGTCTTCTTCTTTGCACAATATTCTTCATACATTCAGTCTGTCCAATATCCAACTCCTCATACCACTCTTTCAAAAAAGAAAAACATTTACAAACATATATGTATGTATTATGCACACAGAAAAAGATACACAACATGCTACTACTGCAAGTAGTACTAACTTACGAACAAATAATAAATTTAAAAAAACAGTAGGTTTCATGTTCTGTTTGGGTTTAACTTTAGAGTGGATAACAGGATGGTTTTGTACATAGTAGGGAAAGAAAAGAAGAACATGAAAGTTATGTTTATGGCAGTGGCAGCTGCTGGTCAGTCAAGGAGGGGAAGCTCATTTTTTTCCAGCCTACATCATAAATTTGTTTATTTATTTAAATGTAAATTCTACCCTCCGTTCCGTTTCAAGAAAATGATCTGTGACCCTGTCGTACCAACTAGGTGTCTTTTCCAGGGATTTTACCAGTGTTCTCTCAATGGCCAGCAGAGCTAGACTGCTTGAACGGCCTTGGCCCATTGTGTTGCGGGTGTAAGACTTGAGCTGCTTTGAACAGGAGAAGCTCCTCTCCAGAACAACTGAATGTAAAACTTAGAAGATGCTCTGGTGGAGATTATACTTCAAGATTGCTGATTGGCTCATTTCACTGTCAATCAAAAAGGGATTCGGCCTCAGACAGATCATCCAATCATCATGCAGAAGCCGAGCGTCCAGGCCAGCCCACTGCCTCATAGACCCCCAGAGACGCTGAGCGTCCAATGGGCGGGACAAAGCCCAGCGTTTATCCAATGACCGTCCAGTTTCCACAGAGGAACAACCCGCTCTACGCTTCCCCACTGAAGTCAGAAGACTTCAGCGTCCGGCTGTGTTAAAGCGCTGAGACGCTGCGGGGATGAATGAGAAGGAAGTCGCACCAGTTACCTGTGATAAGTAGCTGATTCTGAACAGAAGATGAAGGTATTCTAGGGCATATTTAGTCAATGAAATGTACACACAGCAGTACATATCACCACTTTCTTGGGGACATTTTAGAGGAAGCTGAGCTTCCCTTGCAGTCTTAGAGCAATCGCCACTGGTTTATGGGTATATTTGGATTGGTGTTGTGGCATCATTTCATTGGCGGGAGAATTCACTCGGGGTAGTTGAGTGTATGTTAGTGAATTCATCATGTTGGTTTGTTTGTTTGTATAGCTGGTTGTTTTTCAAATGATATCTCTTGTGATAATAGGTCTAGCCATTGTGTGAGGTTGACCTTCTTCCTATTTTTTCAGTTTTGTAGTGGTTTTCATGAAAAAATAAATAAGTAAATGAAGATATGTAAAGTTATGGATAAAAATTGTGATAAAAGTAATATAAAGACAAATGCTAAAAGTCCACGGCTAAAGAACCAGCCTGAGACTGACCCGTTAGCACCTTTCTTAGTTGTCTTTGCTTTGCTCTGATCACAGGATCAAGACAGTCAACCATTTACACGTAAACCTAAGGGCAATTTTGAGTCACTAATTGACCTAACAAGCTTGTTTTTTTGGTTATGGAAGGAAACTAGAGTGCCCAGAGAAAAACTCACACAGGCACAGGGAGATTATACAAACTCCACACAGAAAGACCCTGGTCTACATGGGATCATCCATAAAAATAAAAAGCCATATCATATATGAAGAGGCGCTGAAGATGTAGGAAATGTTTTCATGCTCATAGCCTCACAAAACCCAAATAGGTCTGATTACGTCCTCTTAAAACTGTTGATATTATTGAATTTGATATGACTTCCATTTGACCAATTATTGACATTATTTCTCATTCTTTTCTTGAAATGAAGGTTTCCAACCTGTGTGGGTGTTGCATAAAAAAGCATGTGGAGAAAACAGTTCCATTTATGCTAAATGATCATCAATCTCAGTTAAGATGATGAATGCAAATTTTTATGATCTTAAAGGGACTGTGAGGAGTTTCTAAGTAATCACAAAAAAGTCTCACTTTTAGATATATGCCTGATGGAAATACACACTTTAAGATGAGTTTTATAGCATCAAAATAGGTTATCTATAAATGCTATTCCTTAGCCTTCCGGTTGGGTCGGACAGGGCTGGACTGGCCTGGATACTCAACTTCGGGAACAAGACAATTAAAACTAGAGCAAATTTATATTATTCGGACACGTCTTAGAGCACCAGGCTGTAAGTAGCGATATATAGCCAGCTACAAAACTACGATACCAAGTTTTCCTAAAATTGCTTGTTGTCACACATCAAAAACTACCGCTACGTAACTAGAAAGAGATACAATACCTCGTCGCTTTGCGTCCTGTAAGTTGTTGAAAAAAGAAGTTGTAAAGCAATGCAGAGTTCTGAGGAAGGTCCGAGCTGCATTTATCACAACAAGCACATGCTTTGGCTTTGGTAACGTCTTGTGGTGCATTCAAGTTGTAGTCAGAAGTAGGAATTTCCGGGTTCCAAGTAAGAAACTACAACTGGAATGTCCCTCGAAGTCAGAATTTCCTACTGGGAACTCGGTGAAACCTCGCCACCCCCAAGTTGACAGATTCTCCTCACAGTCCCTTTAAGCTGGAGCAAGAATCTTAGATTTTACTTATAAAATAAGTTTTACAAGAATTACTTTTTAACAAAGTTTGTTTTATTAATCTACATGGATGCAGAGGTGTATTGGCTCCAGTGAGCATGTTCATCACAGCCTTCTTTTAGTTTTAATTCTGAGCGTAAGCATCTGCAGCTTTTATGAAGTGCATGCAGAGAGACGTTTCTTAGGGCACCAAAGCCTTCAAAACGGTCTCATCTGGAACAACCACAGACGCTACTGTGCACAAACGCAGAGCTGTTCGAAATTAAAACATGCTCTTTCTCATGGAGATTCAACTATGAATGTCGTCCTAAATGGACAGAAAGTTAAGCAGACTAAAGCCACAAACTTATCGCTTATATGGTGTATGGTCCGTGACACAGAAAGACACCATCTGGAAATAAACCCTATGAATCTCAGTTAGGAACTTATTTCAATTTGATTTGTCCCTAAAACCCTTCAGCCCTAGTCTTTATATTTAAAGTGCAATGTAATTCAGTCTGTTGTGACATGACCCACTGCAGTTTTGGTGTGATTTTCAGAAAGCCAGAGACCTCCATCGAGAGCATCAGGCCTTACAGCAGCTGGAGGCGGACCGAGCCTGCGTGGCCGAGCACCTGCAGCATCACGGGAACGGCAAGCCGCTGGACACCCAGAGGAGACACGAGGCACTGCAGCACTATGCCGCCTGCAGGGAGGAACGAATTCACGACTTCTTAGAAGCACTGAAGCACAAGAGAGACTCCTTCTTTAATGACTTAATGAGCGAAGCCGTCGTGGCTTAAGACGGCTCTAAAAACAACAAACCCCATGTTGAAGTGGGGATGAAGCCTCTCCGTCCTCTGCCCTGAAGGGCCTCTGAGGAGAAACAGGAGGAGGGAACAGTTTCTGAGAACGGTTTCGTCATGTTGCTGGTTTGTCAAAGATGAGAGGGCAATTTTACCCCTATGGGGCTGTAGAGAAAATGAGATATTTATGATTGTAGATTTAAAAAGTCTAACACATGGAAATGTCTGGTCAAAATTTAGTTCAACGGTCGTGTAAATTGTCAGTGAAATGCATGCCAGTGGTGAGATGTTCAAATGTGGAGTGAAAGTCGGGATTCAGTGTTTCAGAGATTAATCCATCCATATTTTTATCAATCAGTCCAGTTTTACATTTTTGTTAAGGTTTTTTGGACGTGTTGTTTGTTTGGTGAGTGTGACGTTAAAGACAAAACTAGATTTTGACCAGCTTTCTTCAAAAGAATAAAGTGATTACTCCATGTCGGATATGAGCCCATGATGTGTGATTCACTCTTTAGTTTGGTTCCACATACTGGTGTTATGGCAGAGCCTGCGAGAATGCAGCATGTTGTTTTATAGGGGGTCCTAACACAAATACAAATGAAAGAACAAACATACAAAACATGCAACAGAAACCCCTGACAGACAGAAGTGCACACATACAGTCAGCTCTCTCTCATCCCCATATAACACGAACAGGGTTCACACTTTAACAAGCACATTGCAGCAATAGATTATATAAATCACACCATATATAAAACAGGAGCAACAATCATTTGAAAAAGGAAGAGCTTGCTTTAAAGTAAGATAATAAATTAGAGGCAGGGAGATTATTCCAATCAGATGGAAATTTGAAACTAAATCATCTACTTTTTTGGCATGATAAACGATTGATTCAGGTGTCAGGAAATGTTTCAAATAGGATGTATAAAGGTAAATATGTTTAAAAATAAACTGAATTAGGGGTGGGCGATACTGGGAATTTTGGTATTGATTCGATGCCAAGTAAATACAGGGCTAGTATCGTCGATACCGATACTTTTTTCTGCTCACAAAGCCCTCTCTTGGGTTGCCCTTTTGGCTCTGTTTCCATATTGACAACAGGTTTATTGATTTTTGTTCAGAAACAGTAACATGTCGACATAGATGGAGAGAGGTGCGCCGTTCAGAAGTGGCGGTCGGAGCGGAGGAAAGTAAAGTAAAGACGACATAAGAGAAACTGCAGTATCGATCTCATCGCACTAGTATCGATACGCCCACCCCAAACTGAATTCCTTAATTTGTTTTCTAGATTTAGGTTGCAGCAAATTCAAAGACTCAACTTCATGACTCAGTTCTTGCTCCAGCTGGTTTTTGATTACGTGTTTTTGTAGAATGACTTAACATTAGCTGCACAGAACTGCCAAACCATGACACTCAGTCAATGATCTGATGTAAGAAAAGTTTTCATTTTGTCCATCACCGATAGCAGTGACAATTCATGAGATAACACGGATCAGAAAGCCCTCATATCTTCTGCTTCTCAGTCCATTCTTTATCAAGAAGATTGTCTGTCAACAACATCAAACTCATGACACTCGTGGTATTTCAGTGGAACTAACATGAAAACCCTATTTTAGTCATTTTTGTGCGTATATTTGGGTAACTAAAGAACCCACAGACCAAACAAAAAGTGGAATAAGCCAACCTAAAGTGTGCTACATTATTAACTGACACAAGTCAGTATTTCTGTGTCCATATGAGCACCTCGAGGCATTATAAGTTTGTTATGGTGTTTTTATGGAACTATACTGGGACTAGGTCGACACTCTTCCTCTTAGTGATTGTAAAGGCACTGCTTTACAACCACTAAGGGTATGATACAAAAACTTTAACACCTGGCTGCATCAACCACTGTTTCACCATGTTGCGGTTGTTACCATCTTTGCTGTAAATCACGCAGTCACAGTACGTTTCACGTCGGCTTGATAGAATCAAATTAGGCCACACTGGAAACCACTTCTGTCTCATGTCTACCATGATCACTTCCTCAATTGTATTCTCCTTATTTATGCAAACTACTTTCCATTTGAGCCTTTCTTAATAGTTTTGCACGGCTTGCACAACTGGAAAAAGGGAATTAACAAGATAATTATTAAGTATAAAGGTCATGGTAAGTCTGAACAATTAACCTGAAATATTAACAGAGGAGGCAAAACGGAACGACAGTCTCTATGTCTGAGGAATAATCAATCACCATAGCTTTGGGTTAGCTTGTTATCCTCCTATATACCCTTGCCTTGAATTGTTCTGCTTTTGTTAAGGAATAACTGCATCAATGCCTCCCGTAAATATCAGAATTTACAATGCAAACATTAACAGATGTTTTTTTCCATTTCTTGTCAAAAATGCCTCATAAAATTTGAAGCAAGCCTTGTCTGAGAACTCTTGATGACTTGAAGTGTACGTTTACTTTTTCAGGCGTCAGAGAGCTCAATCGGGCCTAAAATCCACAGCACTGTCTGGTATCCAGAAAACAATGACACAACTCAGAAATCAGGAAGATAAACGTCACTCGTCCCTGCTGACTATTTTTGTACGGGTTTCTCTAAGGCAGGCCAACAAGATTGTCTGTGACCCATCCCATGTTCAGGGTGAGAGCTGCTGCCCTCTGCTAAGAGGTTTAGAGTGCCCGCTGCAGAGAAGAGCCCCTAGCGGACAGACCCAAACACTCAATCATCCTGCACCGTATAATGCTGAAATAATGACATAAGGACAAGCTCTGAGCTGCGATTCTCTTTCTTCACTGATAAGAAACTCATTTCATACGTCTTTGCAGATTTTTTCATAACCATTGTTTCTTCAGTGTTTGATATTAGAAGTGAATGGGGGATTTTACCACCAGACAGGTACATGGCCGTGGCCTTGTGCACTTAAGGGCCTAAAGATGAAGGTGTGCACCAAATGGGAAATAAAAAGTGTACATAAAAGAAGAGCATTCAGAATGTGAAAAGTGCATACAGTTTGTAATATAACACCAAATGTAGTTACAGTCTAAATTATTCCAAAATCCCAAACACACTATTTTACAATACAGTAATAAAATCCAAGTATAAATATATGTATATGTAAAAAATTACACGTGTATTGTGCATTTATATTTTATTTCAATAAATAACTAGGCTTTAGACAAATTCAATTATTGTACTGTAGGTTAACTGCTGACTCTACAACTATAGGTGTAGATGTGTGAGAAGTTGTTTGTCTTTTTATGTCAGCCCTGTAACTGGCTGGTGACCAGTCCATGGATTAGATGTGTAAAAAGACAGAAAGATACTGATATTTTCAGCTGGTTTATATCTGTTACACTTCCATATTCAGGATCTGAAACGTAGTTTTTGACTCACTAGCCAAGATGGCGGTATAAATGAATAATGTCTCACGTGCTGTTGTGTTAAAATTAATGTACACAAAATTATTATCAGCAAAAACAATATCGATTCCCAGTGGTAGGGCTTTTGACTATAATCAGTTTGGAGACAGTGTTCGTGCCAGGCAGTGCGTGTACTGAGAGTTTTATCTCTATATATACACATAAAAACATATATATATATATGTATATATATATATATATATATATATATATATATATATATATATATATATATATATATATATATATATATATATACATGTATATTTATATATATATATATATATGTCTATATATATATATATATATATATATATATATATATGTGTGTGTGTGTGTGTGTGTGTGTGTGTGTATGTGTATATGTATGTGTATTTTTATATGTATATATGCATATATATATATATATATATGTGTATGTATATATATATATATATATATATATATATATATATATATATATATGTGTGTGTGTGTGTGTGTAAGTATATATGTATATATACATAAACATATATACATAGTTTGATATTGCTATATTATCTTGTTTTATTAATTCCAACCAACATTCTGTACCAAAATGAAAGACAGAGGGGGGCAGTCATCTTGATTAGGATACTAAAGTAGAGATGTTGAGGTAAACTGTTTTCAAGAACTGTCCCTCATAATGAGACTACTTGACAGAGGAAGTCCCTGTAGTATTTGTCATGGCATTACTAAAGGGTCCAAGGCTTATCCTAAACACTGTAAGAAGGTAAAGTCAATCTTCAGTCCTGGACACAAAGAAACACGTCCTGACCTACTGTAACAGCCAAACGCTATTCTCTCCCATTGAAATCCGTTACACACAGCGCCCCCCTATGACCCTGCCCGGTACCTACATGGAAGTACCACCCTGCCTCTTTAAAGAGTAGGAGGCGCTTAAAGTCACATGACGCCGTCGCATCCAATGACAGCCCCCGAAACAGCAAACCGGTTCGAACCGGTTTAGTTCTTATATTTCAGTGTATAAACTACAAAAACATTCGTTAGCGTTATACATTCGCCATTTTCCTCTCCAACCGCCCGGACCACGACCGTTATCTCTCCAGAAAACCCTGCTTTTTCGCTTATTTTTGTGCACATTTTCTGCCAACAACATGGGAAAAGCTAAGGTGAGATTTTAAGGAGTTGTTCTGAATTTAAATCCGCGAATTCTTGTTAGAGTTGGTTGCTTAAATCGAGGGTTAGTCTGCGGTCGATAATTTCTGCATCAGAGGAGGAGCGTCATCATCCCTGACAAACGGTGCAGCCATGGCGGCCAGACAGCAGAGACATGTTCAGGCATCCTCCCCAAACCTCGACGCTATTATTTAATCTGTGGAGCAATTAAAAACTGCGTCGAACTGGTTTTGCACGACGAACAACCTACATTCATCCTTGAAATTTCACGGCCTGCGGCAAAACTCGTACTAGAGCAGCCTTTGACATTGCGCCGTGCAGAAAAAAAAAATCCTGCACCGCCTGTCTTCTCCCTCTGTGACAGAGGGGCTGGGGGGGAAACCATGACAGGTCAGGCGGGCTGTGGGTGGAAAAACACGGTGAAAATACACAAATATGCAAGAATACGGTCTATTTAATTGCAGTTTTATGGATTTTAACGAAACTGGTGTGACTTTATTTACAGAAAACGCAATAAGTTAAAGTACGTATTGCTAATTTGAGGAAGGAGATGGGGGAGGGGATTTGACAATTCCTTTTTTCCCCGTTTCATATGACTGTCCCGGGGAAGAAAATGCTGATTTGTTCATGTACTTCACCTTAGATTAGGCTAAACAGCAGTAGACTGTGTGTTATATGTTCGTTAGTGTTTTACATTCCGACTATTTGCATATTTATTGCGACACTAAAGGGGGAAACCGTGTCTGTCACTGTAATATGGAATAGGACGGCCCTAATGCAGTGACATGGTTGGAGGTAAATCTCAGCAATCAAATTATTATCACTATTAGCTTTTTAAAGATAAGTGTGTGCTATATATAGAGAATACGCATTTGTATTTGGAAAAATGCGGAAAATTGTGACCTACATAGTCGACAGGGTAGCCGTTTACGCCAACAATGTAGGAATGATAATAATGTTAAATAAACAAAACGTCAGAATATAATTAAGAAATAATTAAAATAAGTTGGTTAATGTAAAATTACTGTTATTTTATGTTTACAATCGTTCCTTCGGCCAGAGCAGACACGTGCTGGGCTGCATGTATAATATGGCGGTTGTACAGATTAGTAAAGTAGTAATCTTATCAGGTCGCTAACAGCTGTCTGTCTGCGCGCGGATACAAAACAAAGGAAGCTGTCAGGGCGCCAACGCGCTGTTGTCATGGTGACGGGACGGCCCGAGTTTGAATTCAAATTTGGGCGGGAAATTATCTCTAACGTTTCAAATCATCTGCATGAGTGGATACATGTACACAGGCCCTCATACATCCTGTTGTTTTGTTTTCTAATACAGGATAATATGATTATTTTCCATTTGATTCATTACAAATGATGAAGTGGTTAAACAAGAAACATTTATGTTTTTAAATTTTAATATATGTTTTTTTCTCTCTTTTGTCTTCCAGAAGTGCGGTCCCACCGAGGTTGGTTGACTGTAGACATCATTTTAAGGACTCCGTCATAGTTTTGATTTATTACTGTCTCTCCTAAATGTTGCTGATTAACTTTTAGGTTGAAGGGCATCAGGGGCTAATGATACAACAGGGTCTTAAGATATATATTGATAACCAGAAGCAAAATAAAACAATAGTGATAATGCCAGACTTCATGGTCAGTAAGTGGTTCGTTTGCAGTATGAACATATTCATAGTTATAATTAATACAATTAATGTGTTGAGTACATGTTACTTGTTAAGATGTAATCGTTATGTTGTTTCAGTGTATTAAAAGGGTATGTTTGGATATGCATTAATATAGTTATTATTTAATAATGTCTAAATAACATCTTGGCAGAGTAAATTTAGATACATTAATTCTGCATTTAGCCTATCGAAGATTACTTGAACATTTAGCCAAGAGCCAATGGTTGTACTTTATCATCTTAGCCTTTTGCTATATTTCAGAATTGTAGTTAAAGTTGAGATTCATGTTTCTTTCTCTGTTTTATCAGCCATGCAGGAAATCTGCCCGCCTGGTGAATGTAAGCTCCTTTATTTTTCTCCTTATAACTCATTCAAAAATAAACTGTTTCCAATAAAGCTTTACAAACCCGTCTGTGGTCATGTGCATTGTGCATAAATCCATAATTTTACAATACTTTCCAGTTGCATGTCAGTCAGTGACCTTTGGTTCTCTTGCAGTTGCAGAGGGCTATGCCTCCAGCGGTGGAGAAGAAGAAAAGAGTATGAAACACTTTTGTATCATTTCTCTAGTTATGTTGTCACATTCTAAACTGATTCATGGTCTTCAGTCACACTAGGGGAAATTTAATTTGTCCCAGCCCCAGACTAGTTGGGAAGTAACATATAGATGATTTTAAAACTCAAGATTTAGTTTATCTGACTGAGGCTTGCAATTGTCACTGTTTAAATGGGTATTATTTTATTTGCAGAAGGCTCCCCCAAAGGCAAAGAAGGCCAAGCCAGCTGAGAATGGAACTCCTAAAGAGGTTTGTATCTCCAGAAAGACAGTTTTTCATGTTTTAACCAAACATACTAAACAGTATAGGAAACATGACTTTAAGGTTTCTGAATAATATCAGCATTTGTCATAGAAACATTTTTTTATTTTAGTGTACAATCAGCCTTAGAACATGACCGACTTACTCTATTATGTACTGAATATCATCATTTAATTTATTTGGAGCATCAAAACATTTTTGTTTGCCCCAAAGCTGATAAAAAGTTTGATTGTTGTCACCCATGAAAAATAAATATGTAAGAGTGTTTAAAAATACTTCTGCAAGGTTATGTATCAGTTCCATTAAGTGATTCTAAAAAAGGAGGCAACAACCAAAGAAGCTTAGACTTTAAATATTTCATTTACCAAAATATCCTTATATTGTAATGCACATTTTCATATCATTGTATTATTACATACATCTGCAACAGCTGTGTCGAACTGCTGATGTATCAACTTTAAAGGAGCAAAAAATGTATGAAATAAAACGGTTTTCTCCTGATCTGATAGAAAATATCAGTAGTACCACAGTTAGATTTAGGCATGGGGCTTCTCCATATATCTACAACTGAACAAAAGCATTTTCTTGGACGTAAACATGAATTATTAAATAAAACACACTGCTAATAAAATGAAACTCTCGTCAGTGTTTCATTCACAGATCAGAAAGTCATCAGTTTTTATGTAATATTGCATTGAGAAAAAAAAACCTGTGGTCATGTGCTCAGATCAGATTAAACATGAAAAAATGAAAAATGATTCTGATAATGTTTATTTCCTTTCAAACACTTAAGCTAACCTGTTACCTCTTCTCTGTCTGCAGGAAAAGGCTGAAGCAACCGAAGCCAAATAAATAAGAGTCGATGTGCTCACTCTGTGTACTTGGTGATTGTACAGTTTTAAATAAGTATTTTTTACCAAGTTTTATATTACAAAATTGTCATTTATAGGTTTGTTTTCGGCTTGCACTTGATGTAACAAAACCTTGTCACTTCATATCCGTTTAAAAACAGTTACCGTCCATATCTAGTAGGCGTGGCATTCTTAGTTTGTCTAATTCTCTTTTTTTTTTTAACTGCTGAGTAATAGATATCCTTCAACGAGTCTGGTTTGGAAGCTAATTTTAAGCATTATAAGGCAGCTAAAGCACATCATTAAAATTGAGGAAAGGTTGGAGTTTCTCCTCTCCTCTCCTCGAATTTTAATGTTAAACTAATAGTAAAAGAAAAGATTGCTTACCAAATGTTTTGAAACACTGTATGTTGACATGAGTTATTAGTCATTGTAAAAGCCACAAAAAAAGAAATACTGTTATTAGGTCAAAAGTTTGACATATCCCAAAAAAAAAAATCATGTGTTGTGAACCCGGTCATCTTTGATGAGAAGTTATCTTAAGTTATGTTTTTGTTAGGCGAAAAGGAAACTTTTCTGATTCAATGTTTGATCTAAATGTTCTTAAATAAAAATTGTCAAAATGTCAGCACGGCACCTGTTTGTTCCTCTTACATGAAACCTCAAACACACAATTTGTCTTTCAGGTCATTGAGATTCAAATTAATTTTGTGTAGATGTGCTAGAAATCCTTGGACTGCCTGAATTCTAATGCAGTTTTTTATGTCTTAAGTGTGAAGTGGTCAAATTTTTATTTATTTTTTTAGGATAATGGGCAGTACCCAGAGATCCTTTTTTTTTTTTTTTTGTTAATGGATAATTAATAAAGTGCTTATAGACAGGGCACAATTTTTATTTGTACTTTTTTCCTTTTGTTTCCTGTTGGTTTTTTATTAGATGCTGGTTAAGTCCAGACTTTCTGCTATTATACAAGAAAAGTTAAAAAGGCTTCTAATCTGCATGTTTATGAATATGAATCCAGCTACAGGGGAAAAGCTGAAATACTAAAGCATCACAGTAATAATTCCAGCTTTTTTCATGAACACTGACCTCAGGCTAAGCAGAACACCCATCTTAGAGGTTGACTTAATATCCCGCAAACTTTTAATCTACTCGAGGCTATCAAAATGAACACATCGGTTTCATTCTGCTGTTTTCAGTTGCTAAACACTTGAACTGATATTCATAGATTCATATGTCTGATAATTTTTATACTTGGAAGTGCTGGAACATTAGATTTCACTAAACTGCATTTTTAAAAATTACCCAACTGGGCTCAATGAAGATACACAGTGGATCCTATTTATTTTATATAGAAGTGCATTCCTGTATCTTGTCTTAACTGACAAATGGCAAACTATGAAGTTATATATGGTAATAAAGTCATAATTTAGAGTTTTTAAGTAAATCCGCTGTTACATCAGCAGGGTAAGGTTAAACATACACTTTGGGAAGAGCTTGAATTTGACTAGGAAGGCTGTGAGGAGACTGACCTACTCATGAAGGCTGATTGATTAAAAAGAGCTAAACCATATCAGCCCATAAGTTCCTAAGTCCTTTGCCAAGTCAAGTACATTTGTTATGAACATTCTTATTTAAGGTCTTTAGAGTCCAGTATGTTAAGAAAATTAACTTTGAATATATATATTGCCTCTGCACAAATGTCTTGCTTTAATTGTATTTTTCTTTTCTTTATTTTCACTGTCACACAAATTATAATTTGGATTCATGACACATTGTGTCTATCTGCATATCTTAAATCATAAAATGTGCTTACTGCCTGCAACCTAAAATACAGACGGTGGAGTGAATTTTAACTCAAATTACTCAAAATTACCAGCTTTCAGGCATTAATTTGACAAACACATCTTTAGATTGATTCTTATATGGGAAACTGTTGTCTTACTTGTCCCCTTATATCCATATGTGCTCTCCAGTATGTGAATATTTGGTGAAATGTGCCTTTAAGTTGCTGAATGTCTGGCTGGTCTCTGTCAGGTCTGTATCCTTGAATAACCCTCAGTGTAGTTACACATCTTGGCCGGCAGGGGGCGGTGTCTGCTCGCTGCAGTGAGGAGGGGCAGTTGTGTGATCTCCACTGGGGGTCTCCCTCTCCTCAGACTCTGACAGGGTGTGAAGTCGGTCAAATATGACGCGCTTTGTTATGAAACTGAAGCAGACAGAGTTTTCATCACATCACTGGAGGTGAAGAGGCTGCGGCTCTTAAATATGGACACAAAATTACTTTTACACTCAGTGGATTTCAATTCAACACGAGAGTCTTTGGTCTCTGTTTTTATGTTTTTATTCTCTTTTATATGAACAGTTTGTGTTTACATGAGTTTCATATGATTTGACACCACTCTGTTATTTGATTTCACTTCTTCGTTTTTATTACTGTATTTTAATTTTATTTTTACCTTGTACTCACTGTGCAGCATTTTACCTGACTGTTAGCTATTTAAAAATGGGCTTTATAAATAAAGTGGGTTGAATTATGAGAGGAAAAAGCAATACATTGGCCTACGATGTTGAAAAATCAAACTGCAAGACTAAGATAGAAATCACTGAATAAATCCAGTGCTAAATACAACAACTGTATTCATTTTAAATGCACATGACGGTGTTAAACAGGCCTTGTTTTCCATTTAAGCCAGCAGAGGTTAATTTTTTTTTTTTTTTTGAGACAAGTATTCTGTTTGAGATTTAGCTTTCTGAAAGGCCACTACATCAATTTAACTCCATTATCAAGGAATAAGGCATCGGTATCAATAACTTAGATAATGACAGTAACAGTGTTAACTATATTGTCAGAAAAACATAGAAAAGTCCATTCACCCTCTTTATATTCTACTCTGAAATACACCGAATAGGGAGTTCCACATACACAATGACAGCTGAATATGGCTCTCTGTCCTAGAAATTTTGCTATTGTCATTGCTGTCGTGGCAGATTTTGTCAGGTTTTCATCATGAACATACATTTTTGATACTTTCAACTGAGCTGCAGGCCACATTCAAGGAGTAAAGGGGCCACATGTGGCTAACAGCTGCCCACCCCTGCTATAGAAAGCACTGGATTTATCAGAGAAACCTCCGCCAAATGAAGAATAGAATAGAATAGAACTTTATTTGTCATTGCAACAAGTACAACGGAATTACAAAAGCCCTTCAGTCAGTGCAAAACAGTGTGAGACAAATACGATCAAGTACGGTGCAAACATAATAAAGGTGCAAAATAGAATAACAAAGTATGGTACAGTAAGTAATAAGAATAAGGTGCAGGGGGAGTGGAATGATACCTTACAAAATAAGGTGCAAAATAGCTGCCATGTTCAGGTGCATTAATGACATGAGGTAGTTATTATATTATAATTATTACGATTATTATAACGACAAATGAGGTGGTGATTTTAGCCTTTGTTCAGGACAATTACTGCTGTTGGGTAGAAACTGTCTCTGAAATGGTCAACAAATCTAACTTGATTTGCTCATAGCCAATGCCTTGTTAAAAATAGTTAAAGGTGTAGTCAGCGATGTTCTAATCCTCTAATCTGATGCAGTATTTGTCAAATTCACCGTATTTCTCCTCTCCATCCACAAGATATCCCCACTGACAGCATGTTGAAAAAAAAAAAAAAAAGTCTGGTTTCAATACACAGCCTTGGCTCTGAATTTCAGCTAAATACTGTGGCTCGGGCCAAGTTACCAAAACAGAGTACCCACACACACACACACACACACACACACACATCCAGGGGGCAATCATACTTATGCGCAGTTAGCGTAAGAGAGAGATACAATATGTACAGTAGCAATGGCTGAAAAATAGCCCAAAAGAAAAAGTTCGGAGGAGTGAAAAGTGAAAAAGAAGGGTTATGACCCAGGTCAACATTGGTGTTGCTTTCCGACGGTGGAGAGAACTCCGCAAACTGAAAGACCTGAAAACGGACACAGATGACGCCATCTGTCTGATGGATAAGTAAGCAACATTAGCTTTGTGGTGCTTCACATAACAGTAACAGCCGTCGGGCATTCATCTTATTGTCTAATCTGCCAGAATGTACTGTAGTTGTGATGTTATCAATAATGGAAGTTGAGTTGTTTGACGAGTCGGGGTTACCTTAGCTACGTTGGTCAGCTACGCAGTTTCTACGGCCGTTTCCGTGACAATGCACGTCCATCAACTTTCGGGGGTGGAGCCAGGGGTGAGGTATGAAGGGAGAGGCGGGTCTAAATTTGTTTATCAACAACCTCTCCACTCGTTTTCTCCCACATCGCTGATCGCAATCACAAGTGCACAAGCTCGGAGTAAACTGAAAATCCTGGGTAAGCTGAGTGTGTTAACACAAACAACAGGGTTTTTCCATCCAGACTTTAATATTAATTATCAATAAATATTTTTCTCATGCAGAGTAGCTGACAATATGTAACAAAGAGACTCTTGGACAGGAAAAAAAAGGTGATACTTGGCCCTCTTTAGCCCTGCCATAGATAAAGGTCATTGTACCTTACGCCTGTGTAGATTTTCATTCATCCAGATCATGGTTACCTTGAAGATTCAAAATCAAGGCAACAGACTGTGTCAAGCTTCGTGAAGATGTTTCACTTCTCAACCAGGAAGCTGAAGAACTGAAGGATGAGAAGTGAAACGTCTTCCCAAAGCTCGATGCAGTCCAGTTGCCTCGTCATTGTACCTTATAATAAATCCAGTTATGAGAACAAGAACCAAAAATTGCTGTTTTGGGTTTCACTTCAAATCTAAACCAAATATATACTCTGACACTAGATACTGGGGTATTGGTGGTCGGAGATCATTCCTGGTGAACTCCTCTATTAAAATGCTTTACTTGCTATATCCACGTGAGAAAAGAGACTTTTATCTGACTCAAAGATGGACTTATTTGAAGGAGAAACTGTTTGGTCCTCTTGTTCATCCCCTTGAAGATTTCCACTAGTCACACTAATACCAAAACTGTACCATTCTTGATCTTTGACCCACCACTGGGCCGATCAATCCTGAAAACTGTAAACTTTTCAGAAGCTGAAGTCCCAGCTTTAACAAAGGCCTGATTTTAACCTGAATTTGAAAACAATGAAAGGGTAAGATATCCAAATGCCCTTTTATGAAAATGCCTGTAAAACGGTGAACATGTCTGTGAAAAAAAGTGACTGACTGGAGTCTGTTGTAAAATTTTGTCTGTTTTGTTCACCAAAATGTGAAGAACCTTACATTTTTATACTGTTTATTATCCAGATTATCACAAGACAAAGAGGGAAACATGGCAACAACATGCAGCAAATCCAAGGTGACTGTTAGAGGATGGAGCTCTTTGAGGTTACTGGGTTCATATGTGGGTGAGGAATTGATGTCATGCATACCACTGAGTGGAAGCTGCCCTCTTTTGCCTCACAACACAAGAGGCAAAGCTTGGGGGAGGGTAAGGTGAAACCAAGAGGGGGATGGCTGGGCCAGACAAGCACATATGCAGCAAGAGGGCTCCTACATAACACCAAAAGACATCCGATCGATGCATGGCTTTAAAAATGTCAAACGATACAAAAACGATGACAACAATCTTCTTATAAATCCATGTACATTTTGTAGCCATCATCTCACAGTGTTTCTCCTTAAATGAAAATGTTTTTGACATGGGGACCCCCCTGCTGTCACCTTTACTCTACATGTGAAGTGACATAACAGGTCACCTACTTGAAATGTATGTTTACTCCATCCACATATGTGCAGCCTCAGTGAGGAGGGCATCGTCTTCTCTCTGCAGGATGATCATATATCTGCTGACCCTTACTCCAATAGAGTCATCATCCTTTAAAATCTACTGACCAAAAAAACATTGATGTAAAGAGCACCGCTGATCTTTTATGCTGCACACTGCAAGCGACTCTGCGATCAAAATCGAGTCGCCCACTGAAGTCACGTTGTGTGTCCATAAATACCTCATTTTGGTCATGTCCGCTCGAGTTTCACCGTGATCAGATCATATATAATATAACAGGATGCATAAGCTGACATTATTCCAACTGTATCCTTTTCATTCATTTATCAAACACAAAACACTGCAGCTGATGCCCTGCAGCAGCATCATCTGTGAGTTTTCTGCCGTTTGTCTAGGCGAAACTAATGTCCTCACTGACTAATGTTTCCCACACGGACATAAACTGTTCCTCTGTAGTCTGGATGAAAAACTGTCTGTCACGGGTACCTTCACACACGCACACACCATAGATTGGCTGTTGCCGCACAGCCACACACGACATCGCCTGAAAAGATCAACTTTTTAAAACTTTGACATTGCGCGACGAGTGAAGTGATCGTCTTGTACGTAGCAAACGCATTGCGGGAGGGATAGGCCCGCCCCATCGCAGCTGTACATTGACTTTGCATGGAGAGTGATAGCCGACGTAGTAAAAGTAGCCTCCGGTGTGTAAGCCCTTTTAGAGCTCCTGCCCCTTTAAGGCTCCCTTCCCCTCGAGGGCCCAGTCTGCTCTGATTGGTAAATGGACTTGAGCGTATGTAGTACATTTCTAGTCTCTTTGACTACTAAAAGCGACATTATACATCTACTCCTTTACACCCATTCACTCTCACATCAACTCACTGTTGGAGTTTCTAAGTCAGTTGTCCATCAGTGTCAGCTAACACTTTCACGCTCTTTCGTGCCCATTTACACCACCAACTTTGGGCCAGGTGTCTTGCCTAAGGACACGTCACACACATGCACAAACCACTGTGGAAGTGCTCGTAAGACTGGCAAAAAACCCTGTTTAAAACCGGTAACAATCGTCTTCTGTCGGCAGTTTGAAAGGATCTAATAGTCATTTCAACTTGGGTCGACTGACCCTGCAGGCAACGCGTGTTTTTATCGACTCGGCTTCAGTAGGAACATCACTCTCGTGTTGATCTGCTATTTAATGTCATGACGTCGGCATAACTTGCACACAGCATAAATCACACCTGTCCCCTCTGTCTGTAGCTTATGTGACTCTTTGCCATCTCAGTAACAAATTCCATCCATCTTAATATCATCAGCGTTAAATGTTGCGCCCAGTTTGTACTTTTTTAAAGAGGGACAAAGGTACAAAGTATGGAAAACAGCTAACCACCGTGTGCATGGCCTTACATTATTTACATGGATGTGTTTCGGCGAGCGATGATGTCATGAACCTTATGACATCAGCTTGATGCACCAAAAGGAAAAAAAAGCCACGCAGCTCTGATGCTGTTTAGACCAGGGTCTTCAGGCAGTGAGAAAAACCTCACTTGCCTGTGGCTAACCCATGTTGAAAAAAACTGCATTGACCCACTTATGTTAGTGTGATGGTGATGTAAATCAACAAAACAAAGCACATCCGTGATGGTTTGCACATGCGCCCTATGGTTTAGTTTTGTCTGTATTTTTTTAATCACAAGAAGGGTTAGTCTTAGTCTAAAAGATAGATAACGTAACATAATGAGGTTAAAAAAAATATGTCACATCAAGGCCACAAGACCGTAAAGAGTTGCTAAAGAGTTTTTTGTGAGTGTAGGCAGAGGCAGGCGAGCAATACCCATTGACTTCAAGTTTGAGCTAAGCTAATTAGCTTGGGTGAGCCTTGCCCGTGCAATTCCTCTGTGCAGAAATGTGTGCTGGGAAGAGAGGATCACAACAGCTAAATAAATGCTTGATGTTACAGCAGCAGAGCACAGTAAAGCGCTCTGAAGTAAAGTGGAGTGCGATAGTAAACAAAGATTATATATTATATAATATATTTCAATTATATATTGAAACAGTAGGATCTCAGGATGACCTACAGTTACCTCGCAACGTCACAGCCCTTTGTGCTCTGATTGGTCAGTTCTATCGGGGGTAGAGCCAGCCTGTCCTTCTTCTGTATTTTCTGGCAGGCTCATATCAGTGCCCGCGTATTGAGTCCCCCTACAGGCCAGAGCTGGTAATGAGTGAGTGTGAGCTAGGGAGCTATATACTGCTGGTTGGTGGATGTGTTCCTGACTGATGGTTGTGGGGCTAACGGACATCACAGAGGAGGAAGTGTTTTATCAGATTACTCCAATAAAAAGAAAGGTACCTCGTGTCGTCACAACGATTTAAATCTCGCGGACATCTCGCAATGACCTATTTTCAGAGGCATCAAATCTCGTTCTAGGATATCAGAAAAAATACAATATCTATTTTTTTGAAAATTAAGGGGGTCTTGTTTTCAAATTTATTATATGTAAGTATTAAATCATGCATCAGCATGATATGTCTCCTTTAAAACAAAATAATGCAAACATAAAGCTGGGCGATCAATTGACTTTTAGATGATAATTTTATTACCGCTTTTACAATAATAAAACTGGGAAACTGAAATTAAAAGCTTACTGTCTCATGAAATGCATTATTTTGTTTTACTATCATTAAATGCATTATTTTGAGATACTTGTTTTGTTACATGTAAACTTCTATTTTCTTTAATTTTAGAAATGGTTCCAAGAGCTTATGGTTCTGTGTTTTGAAACCAGTGTGAAATTGTTTTTGACACTCCTGATCTCAATATCTAGCAATTAAAATAATAGCATTTACATTTGTGCAGCCCTATGCAAACATGTATTCAAAGTAAGCATGAGGAAGACGGAGACCTCTGTGCCCAACTCTGATCATCACTTCTGGTCATGATCACTTGTGTGTGGATCAGGTCTTTGTTTTACCTGTGCACAGAGGTTGTGGGGGTCGTGGCCCTCTTCATGCATGTGTTTTCAGTAAACTTAGCATGTAAAATAAGAAATACTGAGAATAAGGAAGACAAAATGTTCCTGCAGCACCGTGAACATGTGAGCAGCCACAGTGGAAGAGTCCATCTGTGCAGAGACGCGGGGGTCCATGTCATTCACATGTACGCAGGCATGGCTTGTATGAGCTGCAGGGCTGGGACTGCCCCACCCCCTCCTTCCTATAGAAACATGGCCCAACCTCCTATAAAGACTTTACATCGTGAACACCCTGTACTATTCTACCCCATCCGTCCTCAAAACCCGGTCCAGACCCAGAACTGCTGCAGGTAAGAGATTTTTACTTCAACTCGGAGTTTAAAAGTTAAGCAATAAGAAGTTAGCTGAAAGGAAGTGCGCTTTCACAGCTGGTTTTATGACTTTTACCGGTTTTTAAAAACAAAATGTCTCCTATTGTCTTCTTCACATTTCATTTAACCTGATATTAGAGTTGCATATAATTGTTAAAGCAAATAAAAACTAGTGAAGTGGCGTTTCTAGTGCATTTTTTAAACAAAATAAGAAAAGTCGTCGAAAATGCAATTACTGTCGGTTTGTTTTGGTATTTACAAAACAATGGAGAAATACTCTAAACTCAATGCCACGTGTTAAAATGGCAATTTTATGTTTTTTTGCGTTTTTACGCAAGAAGCGCACCTCTGTTGTGCCGTTTCATTTCATAAATTCCAGTTTTAAACCAAAAATGACACTCTTTTTGCTTGCATTTTTGGCACAGAAATTCGCAAAAGCAACACACGTCAACAAATGCAACATACAAAAACTGTTAATACTCGTTCAAGAGCTCTGATATGAACTGATGTATTAAAACATACCAGTATGTTACTATATGCACGTGAGAAAACGGACTTTTAGATGATAAAATAATGGAATTCAAGGTTGAAATCACTCCTTGGACAGGTTGTACTCAGCAGATAAAAATGATAAAGACGTCTATTTTGCTTGTCATTCTTATTCTTCATAATGGTTATATATTTCAAGTTAACTCCCAATTAAATGCCATGAAGAAAATATTTCGTGTGCATTTGGACAACTTAATCAAGGTTGTAGTTCTCTTTGCTGATAATATTTACACTTCTATGTTGAAAATGTATTTTTTCATTCGTGTTTTGTACTAATATATGAGAACAGAGGTTAAAAATGGTGTTTTTGATGGTTTATTGCTTTCAGTCAGTTCAGATAGTGTAGTTCTTATCTCACCTCTCTGTAGGGTCTCTGCCTGTCTCAGTACATTTTGTACCCAACCAGTACAAACTGGAAACCGTCACTCCACACTCAGTGTTTTCTTGAAGGAGCTGCATATTTGAACACAAAGAAAAAGATGGCACTTAATGTTAATTTTATTTATTGTTCAACCTGATTTGGGTGTGGACTTCACTACCCTGGCTCTTTTTAAGTTATAATCAAAGTGTTTTAAAAGACAAGAGAGCCATGAATGCAGACCATCTTGATTGTAGTTGTTTGCACCTTTTGCCTCAGTTGTTGTGTACATAAGAAAAGGTTCATTTCAAGTCCTTCATTTCAATTGTCACTTCTTGATTAGATTTACACATATGTGTTACAATAGGGGGTGGGGGCTGTTAACTTTATGCTAATTTACTTGCTTTAGGTTTGCCTTAATGGAATTTTCGTAAATTTGTTGCTCAAACAAATGTAAACTTTCTGTGTTTTGCTGCAAAGTTGGGGTTAAAATGGAGGTCGTGTCTTACTTTCAGTTACAGGGATATTTTGAGTACAAGAGATTGGAATCAAAAAACAATTCCAGTTGATAATCAATAACAACTCCTGTCCGGGATCGATTTTATTAATCTATCAGCTCATCAATTTCTGTATGTTTTCACATAATCTTATCAGATGAAGTCAGCAGTAATAAGAAAGAGGTAAAAAAAAATCATGGCAGACAGGACAGAAGCCGTCACAATTTTGTTTTTATTTTTTTACTACAAGCACAAATTTCATTTTGTGGAACCAGCAGCAGCTTTCAGTATTATTGATCCATGAAGCACATCATAGAATATCTGGAGTGTTGTGTGTTTCACATTGTTTTCTACACAGAAGATGCACAGAAATTATTAATCAGATTAATAAGTAGAATCATTAATGACATTTGTATCTATTAGAATTGTTCCAATTCCAATACCATTGCTCCGCTACTGCTGAAAATGCTGGTATAGGTATCGGTGAGTACTGGGGTCCAGGCACCATCCGATACCACGTTAGTTATTAAATGAGTAATGTATTTACTGTTTAGCACCATTAAACTCTGGCACCGTTCTTCTTCAACACTCTTAAAACAGAAGCGCTGTGCTGCAACCTGCAGGGACCTGGAGGAATTGATCACATGACACAGACACAACAGACAGACACACAATGTTATTTTATAACATACCGGTGTCGGATCAGTACACGGTATCGGCCGATATCCACAGCACAAGTATTGTATTGAGAGAGAGAAAAGTGATTTTGGGACATCAGTAGTAACAATAAAGTCTTGTAAATTCCCATCCCTATTGAGTGCATAAACTGCATACACAGAAATATTTTCAAAGTCTTCTCACTTTACGTCCATGTAGTGCACAGACATGTTCCTCTTTTTGTTAATTTATTGCTGTTTTATAGTTAAAACTCACTTAAAATTGTGAATGCAGGGTGGCTTTTACTGTCACTGCACAGCTATGTCAGAGTATGTATGAAAGTTTTGAATCTTAAATGATGGATTTAAGTCAGTTTTCTGTGGAAAAACAATTTGCCAACTGTTCTTTAAGTCTAATAAACAAATTGGACACACCATCAGGGCATTTTGTGACTTGTAAAAGGGAATGGAAGGAATTTGTTAGCTTGACGCATAACTGTCAGTCATAGTCAACCAGTTGATTTAGCATCGGCTACTTTTGTCAGCCCAAGGTATAATGTGTTGATAGTGTAAATAATTAGAGATCTTTTGCTGATTGTTCTGATAAAAGTGCTTCTTTCTTTTTATTGTTTTGTGTCATGTTTAAAAGGACAAGTAAGTTTTCGACACGCTCCTACTATTCCAGTCACTTTTAGCCAACATCTTGGCAAATGGTAGAACTGCTTTAGTATCAGCAGTGATATAAAGAAATCATGTGACACCACTGAATTATGATATATGGCTGTGCACTGTTTTATTGGTATTTTCATGTATCATGATATTTTACAATATCAGTAATTCATAGAAATTCTGGACACGTAATTCTTATTAATGTGCAGCCTCTCGTTGCTTGTTGGCAGCGGATATTTAGCCTTTTGACATATTGCTGTTGTTTCTGTCTAATGCACTGTATTCAAAGTTTAGCGCACTTTTACGCAAACAACATTGTTAATCCTTAGTGCAACTAGAAAAGACTCTTTTTTAAAAGAAAAGCCTCTAATGGGAAAAGCATGATTTGTCGCGATTTAAAGTCTTCATTTCTAAACATTTAAACCATTTCAGGAAACCATTGCCCTTCTCTGTTTGTCACCTTCGTCAAGACGTGATGACTGTATGTACCAAAGTTTGTCTGTTAGCAAAATAACTAATCTTACAAACTGATTTTGTTTAACTTTTTAGGGAATGTTGGTCATGACACAGGATACATTTTTAAGTTCTGAATCCAGAGGTCGATACAAGTAAAAAAATTTTCAGGACTTTATAATATTGCAAGATAAGGCAGTTGTCCCCATTTTTACTAATATCTGAGTATCTTCTTGACATGTTTTAATGATGTTTTCTGGGAACGGCATGAGGGAGAACTGCTAAGATCTTGGTGGTGATCTGAATTTGGGTGTGCATCCAGGACTTAGTTCAAGTTGTTAACAGTGTGCGGTTGGGCAGTTTCCATTATCTCTGCAGACAATGTTGGAAATGCCTAGTGTTCTCCTAGTTTATGATGTTTTCTGCACTTCTGTGCAATTTTTAGCTTCTTAAATATCTTTACATAAACATTTTGGGGGACATAACGTTGATGTTTGGTGTCTGATGTGGGTTCAAGTTGTAAATTTAGTCTAATAAATTTGTTTAACTGAGTGTTTGCATTTAGACATGCTTTTTTAAAATCAGTTTGTTTTTGAGGCTAGAAGAAGCACAGTTGATGGGTGTTATGGGACATTCTTTCTCCCGTGATACTCAGTCAAAGATATCAGAAAAGCTACTGCCCCTCTCTGGTCATAGGACTGCATTTCAGGCAGGCACCGCTCGAAAAGTTGGTGGTTAGTTCATACCCAAGACATTATCTGTTTGAAAACTTTATTTTTCTAACAAATGAAAATTTGTTTGTGCAACAGACTCACCTTTTGACACACAGAAAAGCTAATGATAAATGTCGGACCAGCATGGTTGATTTGGCATCAATTTCAGGAGGAATCTGGGATTACCTTGATGTGTTAGATGTTCATGAGTATAATAATCTGAACACTGCTTTATTTTTGATGAAAATGTTTCTGATTAAGCAGTTTAGGGATCAGTTGTGTCCATGGACAAACTGGCTTTAGATGAGTACATGCATGTGGCAGCGTCACACCATTGAAGCACGAGTGCTCTCAGCTGAGTGAAACCATAGCAACAGCTGTGTACATGCCATTGTCATGAATCTGCCGGCTGTGCAGACGTCACAGAGGAGCGGCTCCATGTTCAAAGAGCAGGGCAGTCTGTTTGTCCATGGCGTAATCCTGAGGTGTTGTTGCCTTGCAGGATGTTGATTTCTGACTGCATTGATCGTGCTGCTGCAGCTGCTGATCAGTCGATGTTTGTCTCTCACACGGCTTATGTCCACGCTTGCTCGCAGGAAGTCCCCAGCTGCAGGCGTCTGGGCTGCAGTGTGGATGAAAATGTGACATGAGGAGGGACTGAGGGAGGGGAGGAGGGGAGCCGGTGTTTTTTCATTGGCTGCTTGCTGCTGAGAACACAATGTACCCTGTTTAATGTTTTAGGGCCACATGTGACAAAATGCTTACTGAAAGGCTTTTTGTAAATAACACTGAAGATGATATGTACAATAATCCCCCTGCAACAAAAATAAGATCACCTTTCTTCATATAAGGAGTGTTTTGCACTGCTCTCAGCTGGAGTTTTGCTGTTTCCTTGTTGTCATTCCTGAACGCCTTGCACAGAACCTGCCAGCAGATGTTTCTTTTGCAGAAATGCCTCAGGTGATACACAGATGTGAAAACGCCCTTTTCTGTCATCTCAGTCAGCCAATAAAACTGAATAATTCACAGGTGATTCACTTGAATTCATGCCAAAGCTGCCTGGTAACCACACCTTAACTCAGACTCTGCTCCTGAATCAGCTGTCAGAAAGGACTTTGTTGCATGTAGCATGACTGTTGACTCATGTTTCTTGACACTTAAACACAAGTGGATGGATTATTTTGGTATGGCGTGCTGCAAACAGCTGAGAGTGAGCGAAGATATGAGGGTAGTAGATTTGATCAGCTCAAGGTCCGTCATTTTGTTAATACCAACCTTTATTGATCCTTTAATTGGGACATTTGCAGGGTCAACAGAATCAAAAGAAAGTTTTGTGATTTTCAATATGTGTTGACGCTCTAGTTTGTTGTTGCACTCTAGAAACTAAATGTTAGGGCTGGAAAATATTTGCTAATCTCAATATCATGATTGATTGAAGCTCTTACCTTGATTACGATTAATGAACGATCATCTTACACTATGCTGGAACAAATTAATGGTGATACCGACGGTCATCAACAGTCTTCCTGCAGTATTTACACTTTACTTTTTTCTGCTTGATGTCTTCTGCAAAGAATCCAAAATGTGCCCAAACAATGGAGACGGCATTTTTTCTTGGCTACAAGGTCGTCTGATAGATTGGCGTTTGTCTCCTCCATGTTGGTAGTGCATCCTTTGCTCTTGGTGAAAGTGAATGTAGACTATATGGAGGGGGTGCACTCACAAGACTTACACAGGGAAACTAATCAAAATAATCATCATGAGTAAAATTACTTTGATTAGAGGGTCTAAATGTCGATTTTGATTATTGTTTAATTGTCCAGCCCTACTACATGGTATCATCTCAGATATTGACTCCACTCAGTTACTGTGGTGAGTAGATGTACCTGGCACAGATTTTTTTGGTATCACTTCTCGTAAGGTCCCAAGAGAGCCAAGTTATTTCAGTGTGATGAGACACTGCTGATCACTGGATGGTAGAGTATTAGCACAGGCAGGACAGAGACACAGGTCAAAAATGCCTTCAGTTATTGACTTTGTTTGTTCTTCTTATAAATCTTACTTTGTCTTGCTGCCTGCAAGTGGCCCTGGAGCAAAGTCTGAATCTTCCCTGTTACAAAAGCTGCAGATTGAGGTTTACACTATTGGCTTCTGTTTCATTTTTTAAATTATTTTGTTTGTTTAACAAAACCATACTGCAGTTTAGCACAGCCATGGCTATGGTGCCCTCCTTGATGGTGATCCCTCCTTGCTGGCTCAAATTGTACACATTGTCGGCAGCGCTTTTCATTTGCATCTGCGCAAATGTGCCAGGCTGACGTTCTGCTATTATTAGGTCCTGAAAGATTCATATTGGTTCTGCCACAGAGTAAAATCAGAACATCAGTCATTGTGGCATTGCAAAACCAGTGAAGTGAAGTACACTTGTGGCAAATGCGATCAAAACAAGGACAAGCAGCCCGAAGTGCTGTCTCTCAAGCTGCACATTTTCACTAGTTAGACATCTTGTTTCTGCCAAAATAAACAAGATTTGGTCTTCTGGCCTCGTTCCACATCTTTCATGTCTTTACGCTTTGCAACATTGCCGCCTTATGTTGTCTCATCAGCTACAACCACAGAAGATGAAAAGAAAGCGGTCAACACTTTCCGTTCCTGCACTGTTCATACTGGAGGGGAAGCATCACAAATCACAGGTGCCTGAATATTTGTTCTTCATATAAGGTGATTAGGGCTAACCTGACACGCCAGATGGACAGTTCCATATTGGAAATATCTCCCTAATCCATCTGGAGAGGAGCCCTGCGAAAATGTTTTCAGGGGCAGAACCTTCAAAAACAACAGTAGCTTGTGATTGGACGATTGTTCGGCTTGTCACACTCATCACAGACCAATCCATATCAAGAACTGCTGCTAGATATGATGTAGCATAGATACCGGCTAGCGGCTTATGGCCATTAACTGTTGTTTGCCCTTGTTAGCTGTTAGCCATTAGCTGTAGCGGCATATTGCTAACTACCTAAAGACTATCGTTTCACATTAAATTATACCACACAGATGTATCATTCAACACTTATGTGACATAATCCTCAAAGACAATCCATAAGAAGGCAACTTCTGATGAGAGCACATTTCTGTAAGTATCACTGAGTTACCATGATGACCACAGGCTAACCAACATTAGCTGCCATTATTTTCAAACATGCAGCCACTTCTTGTTGTCGTCACGTCCGCTGCTCCCACAGCTCCTGCTTCTCTTCCCTGATTGGGCCATTAAGCCTTTAGCCAAGTGAAGTCGTTGGACAATGAAGGCTGGCAAGACGGATATACATGATTTCAGAATCAGGCAGGTCCGTCTGCTCTGCAAAGCTAAGAATGTACCCCACATCCTCTCCATACTTACGTTCTAGTAGTGATGGCAGATCTGGAGGGGAACAACTTCACTGTACTTTCCACCTCCTGTACATCTGTCATTTTAGATGTAGAATAACAGGAACCTGAATACTCCACCTTAATTTGGCATATAAGCTGGGTAACTTCGTCCTTCACATTGTGTTGCATTTGGACTGGTGGTGTGAATGGGTTGGAGCACAAAACTGTTCAAAAGTGACATCCAAAATGTAAAGGGAACTCTGACACCACAAGTTTTACTTTTTAAACTTCATTCCCAGCTACAGAGCACATTTCATAGCTGTTCTCTCTGACCTGTGTACAGACTGGAGAAGTGTTTCCATTGCAGATCCCCAGTTGCTGTTACCTGAGCTGACATGCGGTCTATAGGCTATGTTTGCACAGCCAGACATTTAAGCCAGCTGTATGGTACACAGCCAACTCCTCACTGGGGAATATGATCGCACAGAGAGATGGTATAGTCAACATTTTAAAAAGGAGTACGGTTTACTGTCACATGTTGTAAGAAGTTCTTTTTTTAGTCATGATTGATTTATCTAAATATTCCCAATCATCTGTTAGCACTTAAATGTATTTCTTTTCAGTTTGTTGTAAACATTTGACCTCACAGAAGAAACGGCACCAGCGTGTTGGTTACACAACAACTGATTTCCAGCAAAACCTTAGATCACTAAAAGACTCGTGTTTGCAATATTTTATGAAGTTGTATATTTTCAATTAGCAGCCTTAGCCTTGGTCGGCTTGGATAGTAGTGAGACATCTCTGATTCTAATCATTGTGGCTTATTCAGTTATCTAACCAAGATTTCAAGTTTCTCATTAGAGTGGCCAAACTATTAAAGAAAAAAGGCTTCAGAGTGCTACTGTAACTGCTTACCTCCACAAATACAGAAGTCCAGTTTAGATCTCTGGCACATACGTTTAAACCTCTTACAAAGCTGACTAATCCAAGATAATTGTATGCTGTAGTTTCGTTCAAAGATCTGACTTGATTTCTTAAAGACCTTATAATGAGCTTAGCTGACATTAAGACGTTTTAGTGCCTGTTTTACAATAAAAGCCCGTGATTAATCTGACAGTTTGGATTAAGCGCCAGAACAAGTACTACTCTTAGTCACGGCCTGCACATCGAGCAATTTTGAGAGTTGAAAATTAAGTAACATGTGAAAACATTTTTTGTTTGTTTGTTTTTGTTGAAGTCAGATCATAAAAGTAAATGCATTAACTCAGGGACATACCTGGTACCTGAGGCCTAGCATTGGCTGACTGCTATACGGGTGATGCATGAAGCTGAGAGGAGTCAATGGAGGTTGCCCAGAGCAGGTGCAGAGCGAGAACATAGTACATTTGTTGAGGCCTCTTCTTGTGTGTACTTTATATAATCGTTTAACAGGGTGGCTTGCTAAATACATTCTTCTTTATTATAACCAAGTCGTATTCCCCCTCAGGCTGAATAATGTAAACAAAAAAGAAGGTCTGGCTCAACCAAAACCTGGGTGAATGAGGACATATCTGGCCAAACATTCCTTTGGACAGTGGGCCATCTTGGGCCAGGCTCGGGGAGAAAATCTAGGTCAGTGTATTGGAAATATAGTCAAACAAGAAAAGTGGAGTTGAGGGCAGCCTATGACCCCCTAGAAACAGCTTCAACTTACTCACCTGTGTAAGAGGAATTAAATCTTTGATCATTTTCTGTAAAGTGGGCGTAACTCTTAACAGCAGTCAGTCTCTCAGCTTGGACAACAGCGTGCAACTGTTAAGAGGAACTCCTTCTCCCCATAACTATTAAATTATATGCAAGACTTTCATGCATTTTAAGCAAAAGGGAAAACTAGCTTCTGAATACTGTGTACCATAAAGAAATAGTTTAGTGGTACGGTCATCAAAGCTGTGATTATGTTGAATATTTGACAAGGAACTTTAATATGGGCTCCAATGGGTCTACTAGGGCTTTTGGGACAGCCTCTAGTGGACACTTGAAGAACTGCATTTATTTGCACCTCTGCTTTGGCCTCTGTTTTATACCAGATGTTACTTGCAAGAAACCTAAAGTACTCCAGCAAGCTTCCATTTCTGAGATCCTGCAGTTACTGGAGCAAAATAAATGTGACTGTTCAGTGATGCAGCCGGTGGGTTCGACTTTTAAGGTTGATATCCGTCAGTCTCCAGAAATTATAATGCTCAGTTTAATAAAAATATATCATGTTTTCCCGGCCAAATGAGATCAACATGAAGTATCTGAATTTATTTGTTCAGTGACATGGAAATGGATTATGTAATGAAAATGTCTGAGGCATTATTACACAACTTGAAACGATTTTTTAAAAAGAGGAACTTTTCTTTCCAGTCTTTCTGATTTAGTATTTTATCCACACTCCAGATGGGCAGCTTCTGACAATAAATATCTGCTCCACTTCTAGAGTAAATGGACAGATCATGCTGGTTACATAACAGCTCACAGGGAAATGCAGCATTAATAACACACAGCTTTAGAAATGCACTTATTGTTTGGTTTGTATGATCCCTGGTATTCCCTAGTATACCAAGAAATGAATCGTATCCGAAAGCTCTCAAAGTGTTTTTCTGGTTTTGGAGAGGGTGTGTTTGGGAAGGCGTCCTGCTGAGAGTAATGCTTTTAGACAGCACTGTGTGTGATGTGTTCAGGGTGGGCGTGTGTTGAAGGCGAGCCCGTAAATCTGGTTGGGCAAGAGCGGGGTTGTATAAAAAGGCGGAGCACATCACTGGAGCGCTCTCAGTAGTTCAAGTTCATCCCCTCTGTTTGGCATCTGTTGGGATTTTCAGCGTGGCTGCAGAGCCCAGGGTCCCGCCACTCAGTTTTTTGGGTTTCTTCACCATCAGTGAACTCAGGAAGGTGAGGAATCTCAAGGCGTTGGTTTAAGTAGTAAGGACGCTTTCTCACAGCGGGAGGCGATGTTAAGGCTCGGGTTATGTTTCGCTTTTTCTATGAGGGGTGTAACTCATAACAGGTTGGCGTTTTAATGACTTGCACACTTTTACCTGCTCTTCTCACCTTCTAAGGATCTTGGATAAAAGCAGAAGACAAATTGATTTGAGAACGACCCTCTTCGCCGCCTTTTCAGAGGCCCACTCTTCTTTTGTTGTTTCTGTCTTAAAATGTGTCAATTACTCTTAATCTGGTTTCTGGGGATGTGAAGTCTGGTCTTTTCCACCTTCTTCTCCCAAAAAGTCTGATCTAGTTGGCGAAGTTCGAAATGCAACCAATACTTCTTGTTCTCAAAACCCTGATGGAAGACCACCATTCCCTCCGAACTACTATCTTTGGCATTCTTTGTCAAATACAGTCTCCAACAATCATTGAAACACTGCTTTCTTTATCAGTGACATGCGAGACTCACCATGTGCGAATCAATGAAATGATTCTGCTCTTTGCTGTGTCAGTTTCATGACGCAGCATGAATAGACGCTCTGTTCATGCAGGCTCGAACACGACAATTTAATAAAGGGTTTAAGGTTTACTAGCGTTAAAGGCTTCCAGATGTCTGATAGAATCGCTTATATGTGGAGGTTTCTCAGCATGGGACTCATTCTTGCTGGTTGTACGTCATGGCTGCAGGCAAGAGATGTTCCTACCTCATGCAACAATCAGATGGTTTGAGTTTGTGCATGAGCGAACAGCAATGTTCTCCTCGTAGCAATGCTTTCTGAAAACTCATTTTCAACTTTGACGTAAGAGAGATCGGATCTGAGCTTCTTCAAATGTTGGCATACGATTTGGTTTTTAGCTCTCAGGAAGAACGACAGTCTTCAGGGCAGGACTTGAAGTTTTCCAGATGTATTTCCTTGGACGTAGATTTTCTGCAGGCTTATTGTGAAGGTACTCAGCGAGGTCTCTACTGTTCTCCTTGCAGGTCTTGAGAGCCGTCCCAGCTCTTCCCTCCGTCTCTCCCACCTCAGACCACAACAGCAGACATGATCATCAGACTGGGCAGACTGACCCCTGGATACTTCCGCCTCCTGCAGGTATGCCCAGCCTCATCCACAATTTTCTCTTAATCTGTCTGAAAAACACAATAAAAGTCATCCAGGGTTCTTTTATAGGCCTAAAGTCTACAAACTTTATAGACCCAAAGTTCCCCAATTTGGTCTTAATATTACAACCTAATACTGATCTTTATGTTTCTTTTTATAGAGGCATTTACATTCGTCCTAATCCGACCCTCTTACTTCGCAGGGCCTCCCTGCTACTCCATGCCTCGCTACCCACTTTCATCCCCTCTATAATTAGGGTTGACACTAATCATGAAATAATTTCCTCTATGTTTCTTTTGTTCCCCTGCTGTCATCACAGCTTACCCTATCAGCAGTGATCCTCCATATGTCTGGACGGCTGTGCTGTGCCGTCTTTGTTTCCGAATTAGTGTAAATAAGTGAACAAAGGCTGTTTGGACGTATGGATTTACAGTCCTGGAAAGCTCAACAGACCGGTGAAAAGTGACTGCCACTTACATTAGGATAAAAAATTGATGTAAAAGGGAAATTTCATCATTGATAAGATGTAATGGAAGCCAAAAGTGCCACCAGGAAAGAATAGATTACAATGTTTTTTTTAGGAATGTACAAAATTATAACCCAAGTAACCAAACAGCTGTGTTGTATAAAGAAATTTAGATGACACTTAATAGTAAAAGAAGCCAAAACTGTCCCTGAAATTTGATTAAAAAAAAACAACTACGCAATTTCTCATCAAAAGGACCTAAATGATAAAATGATAAATAGAAAATTTAGAAATACACAGTGAAGTGCTTTATAATGGCCATACATGGATTTGTATCATTTTTGTTTTTAAGTTTTTGAAAAAAATCGGTAACGGATCCTAAAACTAGTCGACCACACTTTCATTGTCCTGATTATAAACTTGTACTGCCCAAGATGAGAAGTATGATAGCATGTTGGGGTAACTCTAACTAATAAATCAATTAAAATGTACATTTTAAAGACAAACCAACAAACTATTGTCCTTCCTATAAAGTTGCAAATTCCAAGGAAACTAACTTGGAAACCTGCAGTCTTTAAGTCAATTAAATTATTCTTTGAACTGACAGAACAATAATCCAACCATCAGCGTTTGCTCTTAAAGTAGAGACATGGTTTATGCATTGGGTCTGTTTAGAAGAAAACACACTGATTTGGAAGAAGAACTTGGTTCATCCATCCAGACCTTCAGTGCACTGGACAGATGGGTGATGTGAAGCCTTGAGATGTTACATTTGTTATTTCAAGAGGCTGGATTTAGCCTTTCCTTGGGTTCATATATTTAATTTCTGTGACCCCAGAGTTTGTTAAAAATGGCTAATGTTCCAAAAACTGAGTAGCTGTCTTCCAACTCAGTTCTCAGTCTGTCGCTCTATTAGAGCTCCTGCCACTTTAAGGCCCTCTTTCCCATTCCCCAGTGTCTTCAGCCCATCACAAAAGATTGTTCCAAGGTCTCAGTGAATAAATCAATTTTGGCAACAAGTTGACAAAGAAGTTAACACAGCTGTAATTCTCATAATAGCAAAACTCAAACGCAGACTGAGTGTTAAGTCTGTTTAGTTAAAGGCTATTAAGTCTTGGCCAAAATCACTCATACATCCATTATCTATCCTGCCTTACCCTGGGGCCTCTCCCAGCTGATATCTGATGTTTAACAGCCAGCTATTGGGCTTTCATTTAGAGAGACAATCATTAACACTCACACTTTTGGCAATTCAGAGCCACAATGCACATTGACAAAATCTATCAGCAATACAAATGTAATGGCAAGAGTCAAAGAAACTAATAAATTCTGGTCTTTATTTTAATGATGAGACAAAATTGCTACTGAATTGAATCTGAATTTATGGCCAGCACTGCTACTTTGTGCCACAAACAGAGTTCTTCATGAGTCTCCTGCCCCATATAGTTGTGGGCTGCTGTGTGTTGCTTGGTAGTATTTTGTGTTTTTAAGAGAAGACCTCAGGGAAATATTTATGACTGTTTTCTGCTTACCTGCTTGACCAATCAGGTTTCAGTGTCTTTGTTGACAAGAAGCCTTTTCAGTGGTCCATTGTTTCCCCAGTTTGCTGATCTCTGACCTTTGCTCTGTTTGTGTCCTTTTCTGTCTGCAGAGGCAAGTAGCCGGTGAGGTGCAGACGCAGCCACAGGACCGTGCAGTCAACCAGATTGCCATGATGCTGGCCATCATGGGCCTGAGCCTGTCCTACTACAGTGCCAAACAGATGACCGAGAAGGTCCAGGCCCAGCCTGCGCCCTGAACGGACTTGACCATTCTGATTGAGGAGATGATGGATGAACTAAGGGGAAGTGCAGGAGGTGGAGTCAAGATGGAGCCGGGGCCGCACTTTTCTCACCTCACAGTCGAAGCCACACTCGGACTCTGAATTTCTGGGATCCCTCACTCACCGTATGCAGAAATGTCAGGGCTGCTGCAAAGGGTTTTCTCTACTTCCTGTTGTCGGGACCTTGATGGGTTTGTGGGGGTCGCTCACGTTGGGTCATGGAGCGGATTGGTTTATGGACTGGTATGGGTGGGTGAAAAAAATCCAGCTGTTAACCTGCAGAGTCTGACCATTAGTTGTTACAAAGGTACGTTCTCGCAAGATGCTACCAAAACTGTTCTGAGCTTAAAGGGTAAAACTTGAAAAACTGTGATTTTTTTTTTTTTTTTAGTGTTAAAATCCTGTCCAGAAAAAGTAAAGTCATCAGAACAGTGATGCCTTCTAAAGGAAGCTGGCTGCTTATGAGATGTACCTTTTAACAAAGTGATGGCAAACTCAGGACTAAAGGTTTTAGGGGAAAACAAAGACATAGTTAGACATCATATATTTGTTTCCGTCAGAAAAAAACATGCAGAGATTTGTACTCACCAACTGTCCACAAATATTCATGTGATAAATTTCTGTCTGTCTTTGAACATTTGCACAAAAGTGCAGTCATGTTTTAAATACTACAAAAAGATCTGCAAAGGGATTTAAAACTACTCACTGTTTTTCTTTTTATGGTGTATTTTTTTGTGATTTCACTGTTTTAACATGAATCTATGAGCTGTTGATGTGTGACTACCTTGATGAGAGCCCTTCCTGCAGTGTTCTCATGCAGACATTTATAAATGTAACAGAACATTGCATGAGTGTGCAGACTTTTAATCAATGAAAATTCAAGTCTGTTTTGTTTTTATTGATGAAATGAATGTATTTCTTTATTTTGTAATGATTTAATAAAGCTGTGAATATTTTGAACAAGAATAACTGTGGATGTTTAGTGATATTGTCTGTAAAGTTAACTAGTATTCAAAGACTTTCATTAGGTATTTATACTATTTGATAAACAGAGTTAGCTGGAATCAGAGGTGGCAGAGCTTCAGTATTTCTGAATTAGAGGATCTGTGGTGTTGTGCACGCAATGGGAAGTGGTCAGGCTGTTGCACACAATGTTTCTCTCTTATGTAAGTGAGGAGGATGCTCGCATGCACGCTCTTAACAGAAGACCAACAGTGACGGTGCAAAAACATTAGATGCCCTGTAGTGACTGCTTTGGTGGAAGGCTGATTCATGCAAAGTCTTTCAGCATATGCTTTTCCTGATTGGTAGAAGCATGAGGTGGATCTAAAATAAGGAAATAAGAAAAGGCTAGAGTTTGAAAAAGATGGTGAGATGAGCTAAGTTGCACAAGTTGTCTTCTGTCCTGGAGCTTGTTAAAGGAAAGCATATTTAAGGAAATCTCTTCAGATATTTTTTAATACTTTAAAGCAAGTAGGGAGTTGATGGTGAAGCTATAATGGCAGTAAAAGTGCTGATTTTTTAAAGCTAAACGCGCACAAGTGTATCGAAGAGTAAGGTTCAGGCGAGGTTATGCAGCCCCATTCATAAAATGGCAGCCATTGTCTCCCAGCGCACAGAATATTGGGAGCTTATGTGTTTTCCAGACTATTTTGTTCCGAAAAAAACATCAGGAACATCTGCGAGCATTAGAATCTTACACATAAGTTGGAGAGAACAAATTTCCTGGGAAATTTTCATCCTTAATCCGCTCTTCCCCTTCCACAAGTTTGAAGTACATTTGGTGTCTGCTTCTCTGCACGTTCTCATTTCCTCTGGCGGGGCGGGGAGGTCTGAAAGTGCGCATGCCTGCTCGCTGGCTGATGTGATGCCCTGTGACAAGCTGAGGCCTCGTTGGGCGCCACGTGTCCCCACCTCTGCCCACGCCACAGGCTCCTCCCCCTCGCTCATCACTGGGCCATAAAAATCTTACTTCGCCTACTCAGTGATGCCCAGCCTGGGTTGCAGTCTGTATCAAAGGGCGCCCATTGGCTAAGCGGTGATGCGTCACCAGAGTCGGCCTCGTTGTTCAACACAGAGACAAAAGGATGGAGATGGAGTCATGTGTAGGAAATGTGGATGACGAGGGTCAACGGGGGCTGTACTTTCTTCAGTGTAACATCCGATAATTTATTATATAAGGTAGAAAGACTTGAGGAAGAGGAGCTGCCTTAACTATTGATATCTTATGAGATTTTGTAGAAGACATGGCTTTTTGTGAGAAGACTAAAGGCCTTAATGAAGCTTTTGTACAAAATGATTGGCGGGTGCTTGGTGCTGCAGGTGTGACCTAGAGAAACAAAAAGAAGTATGCTGGATCTCAGAGGACTGTCACCTCTAATTTTCCAACCATTGAGTTCAAAATTGCTCAAACAAGCAGTTATAATACGCTCAACTTGTGTGAGCTTGATGAACCTGTGCAGCGGCAGGAAAAGATGATCTTGTGTGTTCATTTGACCTCATTTTCCTCATGCTGTATGATTATGAAGAAATGTTATTTTTGAGGCGTACTGGCACTTTCCATGAACCGTATAGCTACATGTACTGTATCAACCATGTTTAAGGGAGGATGAAGTGTTGGAGCCTCACATGCCTTCAAACCTGCGAGTGTTTGTGATGCTGCTGCTGAATCTTCAATAAAGTTATCGAATATTATCTTTTGTCGTCATTTTTTGTCTGCTTATGGTTATAATTAAAAAAAGACAGACGTTCTGTTCACCCCATCATATACTGATTAAACTGCTCGTGGATGGTCTTTTGCTTGCTCATCGTAACTGAAAGTTGATAGTGTATGCTAGGAATCTGCCACTGTTGAAATGTAGCAATCACCCAGAATGCCACTTGAGCGACCGAGTTTGCGTGGCCCACCCATAGCTCATTTTGTCACTGTTGCGTCGCTCAGTGATGTCACGCCTGCTCAAGTTTCACTTCGATCATATTATATCATATAACAGGACATATTAGCTGACGTTATTCGAACTGTTTCCTTTCACTTACCTACCAAGTACATTGACTTTGCATGCTTTAGTCTGACCACTGTATTAGTCAAGAGGAAAGGAAACACTGACATCTTTTTGTCAATTTAAGTTGGATTTACTGGGCACCATAGATAGCTAACCTACTATGCTGGGGTTGCTTGCTAATAAGCTTGTACCATTAGCTCCCACTAAAAGCTGCCAATCCAAGGACTTTTTAATTCTGCATTTCTCATCTGTTTAATTCTTAGATGTGTTTTCAAATTGCTTTGGGAGCTATTCAAGCCTTTAGCTTTATTAGCCATAAAAAAAGGGAGACAAGCTCCAACCTACGGATAGGGACGCTTTAATGCATGTATGAGCTTGTGATACAATACGATTTTCAAAAGTGCATCTTTAGGCTCAGAACAAAGTTGCAGATAATCAAATCTTACAAATCAGAACATCTGAAAAAAAGGATTTTAAAACAATAGAACAAAATTATTGGTGTACAAATGATTAGGATTAAATCCATCAATATTTTTATTAACATATTCATCAGTCTGGCATCACATAATTTCATTATTACTGCAATTATTAAAATGATTTTAAAAGTGTTAAAAGTGTTTGGGAATGGGCACAAACTTTCCAAAAGCATATCCAAGAGTTGATTGGACCATCTTTGCATCACTCACGTTCATTATTTCCAGTCAGGTAACGTAGTAGGCAGCCACTACTTCAATGGTGTAAGGTGTAAAATGAGAGCCACGGCATAGAACCAACTTTTACCAAAACATGTTGGAAGTGGATCAAATTAGTTATTAAAGACTGGAGCTTGGCTGGATGGAAAAATTCTGCATTCTGTCAAATTGAACACTGCTTTAAAAAAACACATTACCAAGCGCCAGTCGAGCTTGATGACTTGACTTTGGTGATGTCTACACAGCTCCGTTATCTGCATGAAATATGTTTTTCATTGCATTTGACCTCCCATTTACATGAGAACTCTTCCTGAATCTGCAAACTTTTGAAACCAGGGTCCATTTGACTTGTTTCAGCTCCATGTACACAAGATACAGAGCGTTTCAGGGTGAAATGCTGACATCTCCGCATGCGCAGTACTCTTTCATATGAAGGCTGCGCGTGCATACCAGGAACAACATTAGCTTCAGCCGTCTACCAAGCAACATGTGCGCTGTTTACCGTGCTCGGTTTGTTATGCAGACATAAATATCCAGACAAATTTGTTGTCCAAACAAATTTTTTGTTTAGACAAGAAACTCCTGCGTCTTCGTGCATCCACTTGCCATTGTTGTTTGTAATAGTTTTTCTTCTGCCAACTGTGTTTTAGCTGCAAACCTATATCAGCACCTACTGGGCTGGCATGCACACTTCAGCGTTTTATTCTGTTCTAGCTTCTCCGTCTGAACGCTGATTGAGTTTGAATTTGCAAAGAAAAACCTTTCAGGTGACAGTGTCTCCGTGAAAACAGGGCGATTAGACACGTCAGTGGTGGGTGGTCAAATGTGGGCCGGCCTTTCTGATCCAAACAGATCCATTGGAAATCAAACTCAGCGCTAATTATTTTAGTGAAGAATTTCGAAAATGGATTCAAATTACTAGCATTAATCGAGTATGCTTTTGTTGTGTCTAGTTACAATGTACATGTTCGAAAGAAGTAGGAAGAGGTAAAACTTATCTGGTCCTACCCCTTATTCCCTGTTACATATTTGACTTGTGTTCAACATATTTAATCTCAACCAAGCACAAATCGTGTCAACTGGACCAACCTCGTATGTTAAGTAAATCACGTCCCTTCACATAATATTCAATTATACAGCTTCATTCCACTTTCGTATTATATCCTGGCACCGAGATGTCAGTGCACGTGCCAACTACAAACAACATTATCAAGGGCGACCTAGCAGGGGCTCCAGGCACTGGGACGTTATTATTGCGCATCAAACAGCATTGCTAATTGTTTTGTTTCATTTGTTACACTTCGTATCAAATCTTTGGCACGGTAGTGCCTGTGCTGTATACAATCAACATCATCGTCAGCTATCCAGTGGAGCACAAGGAAGCTGTTAACGGTCATCAGAGGGCATATCTAATCATACCGCTTCATTTGTTTCACTTTGTGTCATATCCTGGCACTGGGATGCCCGCGCCTTTGCCAGCCTCTTTCACCAACAACACAGGGTAATACAAGTATGAGCACCCGGCACCAGAGCGTCAGTGCAAGTGCTGGCTACAATCAACAAATATAAGGATCAACCAGAGGAGGCTCCAGGAACCAGAACGTCATCATCAGCCACCAAGGTCATATCAGTTGGGGCACCTGGCACCGGGATTCCAGCGCCTTTGCCATCCACCATCATCACCCACACAGGGTAATGCGTGTATGAGCACCTGGCACTGGGTGGTTATTGCCAGTGCTGACTACAATCAACACATGTAATGGATCAACCAGAGGAGGCTCCAGGAACCAGAACGTCATCATCAGCCATTAAAGGTCATATCAGTTGGGGCACCTGGCACCGGGATGCCAGCGCCTTTTCCAGCCACCATCATCACCCACACAGGGTAATGCAAGTATGAGCACCTGGCACCGGGTGGTTAGTGCCTCAGTTTTGCTACCATAGGTAACGTAAGTTAAAAAAAAAAGGGAACTCTAGAAACCAGATTATAAACAATATAAATCCAGAGAGCCCTTCCGTCAGAAATACAACACCACGCCCTTCTAGAAGGGAACCACGATACCAGAAAACCTGACTTATCCCAGTTTTCCATTCTCTTTTTTTTGACTTACTCGAAACAATTTATTTCATCCATCCAAAGTATTTTACTATTACGATAACAGTACCAAACTACTTCACTTCAGTTACTAAGGTGCACATACCGCTAATTCGCTGTTGCCACACAGCCAAACACGACATCGCCTGAAAAGATCAACTTTTTCTTTTAACTTTGACATTGCGCTACATGTGAAGGGATCGTCTTGTATGCAGCAAACGCATCGCAGGAGGGTTAGCCCCACCCCATTGCAGTTGTACGTTGACTTTACATGGAGAGTGATTGCCGAGGTAGAACAAGTAACGTGTAAGCACCTTAAAAATACTTAAATCGCCAAACTGTTATCCACTTCACCTACCTACTATAATGTTTGTTATCCACTGTACACAATAAATAATTGTCAAATTCATCCTGTTGACGGTGTGGTCCTTACTCGTGAATATACATATAAATACCTCTCTACCTATCTGATTACCTATCCATATATACTTTAACACCACACCTTTATATACACCTATATACATGAAGATATTCTAAATACATATATAAATTTGCATATCCATGCAATGTGTATGCATACATGTCTGTATACATACATTCCCTTGCATGCACACACGAGGACATCTTATTTTGTTTGGCTTTTTTGGTTTGTTTGTTTGTTTGTTTTTAAATATTAAAGCACTTTGTATACTACACTATTAAGTCTTGTTGATCCTCCTCGAGATTCCTATATTTCGCCAATACGACTGATTTAAAATTCTTTTTTAACTGAGTTGTTTCTGCTCTGCTTCAGATCATCATCTAGACTGTTCCATATTTTGACACCTTGTATTGTTAAACAAAAACTCCACATTCCCTCCAAAGTTGTGGAAATCTTATTAAAGTGACTGTTAAACTATTCTAATCAAATATTTTGGGTCTTAATTAGTTAACCTTGGTGTTATGATTATCACAGCCCTGCCTTGGATCTCTCTGTGGCTGAATCCCAATCTCCTTCCTAAACCCTGAGCCCTGAGCCCTCATTGACTTAAGTCCCTGAACCTGGAAAGTGATTGAGTGCATGAGGCTGCAAGGGCTTGAAGTGCTATAGACAGGAATGGGACAGCCCTTTGTTTTTATTGACAGCAATCATGAAAGAGATAACATTAACTGCCACCTTTTTTTTACTTTAAACATTTTTTTTAATTTATGTGAAACACATACACCAATATGCAAAGATTTTGAACACCGCGTATATAGAAACTTTACATTATAAACATTTATATATATATATACATATGCATACAAAAGTACAAGAAGCGTCTATAAAATGATCAGACTTAATGATTCCATAATGTTCAGAGTTTTGTTGTTGTGGTATTTTTTTTGTCCATTTACACTTACATAAATTTAACATTTCCCATATACAATACTGTAGTATAACTAATTAAAGAAAATAAATCTTCTGACATTTTCTATTTTCACTCATAAAAATATAAAACATCCTTTTCTTTAAGTTGAACTGTGGACCTGGTTTGTGCGTTAAAGAGTTGCTCTACACCTGACCAAAATGCACAGCTATATAAACATTCAAAAACAAATGGCAAATAGTTTCAATAGCATAGTAACAAAACACTGCATCTCTCATGACTCCAAACCTAGCAACATCTTGAAAATTTTGATTTATTATTCCTTTTTTAATTTAAAGAGACTGTGAGGAGTTTTTAAGTAATTACAAAAAAGTCTCACTTTTAGATGTATGCCTGATTGAAATACACACTTTAAGATGAGTTTGATAGCATCTAAATAGGTTATCTATTAATGCTATTCTTTAGCCTCCTGGTCGGGTCGTACAGGGCTGGACTGGCCTGGATACTCAACTTCAGGAACAAGACAATTAAAACTAGAGCAAATTTATATTATTCAGACACGTCTGAGAGCGCCGGGCTATAAGTAGCGATTTTTAGCCGTCTACAACTACGATAATAACTTTTCCCCGCATTGCTTGTTGTCACACATCAGAAGCTACCGCTACGTAACTAGAAAGAGATACATTACCTCGTGGCTTTGCATCCTGTAAGTTGTTGAAAAAGAACTGGTAACGCTTCCTTTTACGGTACGATAATTACCATGTATTTACATGCTAATTACTAGGTAAGTACCATGTAATAAGGGGTAGTTACTGTAAAATTACCATGTAATTACAAGGTAACTATAAAGGTAATTACCTTATACTTTTAAAGTAATTACCAAGTCAATTCCAGGCAAATACCAAGTACCTACCTGGTAATAAGTATTAATTACTGGGTAATTATAATGTCATTATATACTATCTTGTTAATTGCCAAGTACTTACTAGGTAATTTCCATGCAATTTCTTAAGAAGTACCTGGTAACAGCCAGGTAATCAGAAGTAATTACTCAGTAATTATTAAGTATTTATATGGTAACTATGTGATTACTAGGTACTCACTAAGTAATTATTATATTATTTCCTAACAACCACATATAATAATTCGTAATTACTGGGTGTTCCTTAAAGTAATTACAAGGTAATTGCATAGTAATTAATAATGTACTTATTTCATGAGTACCAAGTAATTTTCTGACAACTACCAAGTAACTACAAGGTCATAAATAGCAATTACTGAGTAATTACTAAGTAACACATGGTAAAAACCTTATTATTTACACTGTAAATACTTAGTAAATATATTATTGATTATATTTATTAAACAAACATTATTGATTGTATTTATTTTGTAACTACACAGTAACTTTAATTGTACATGACGACTACCAAGGAAGGCTATGTATTGTATTGGTAAATACACAGTAAGTACTGTAAAATTTAAAAAGAAATTATGACACCACCAGTTACTTTCCTATTGGCTACCAGGTGTACTTACCAAGAAATTAGAAGTTTCTACTAGATACTTACCATGTAATTACTAGGAAATGAAGAGTATTTATTAGGTATTACTAGGTACTACTAGGTATTTACGCCATTTATTTCCCTAGCAGTCAATAGGTTTTTACTACTTACCTGGTAACTTCTTAGTATTTACCCAGTAACTTCAACATTTACCGGGTAATTACAGTTGAACTGCACTGTAAAAGGAAGTGAGGCCCGTTTCCATGCTATTACCTGGTAATTACTTATTTCTTACTCAGGAACTACAAAAATACCAACATGGAAATTACATAGTTATTAAAGTGTGACTGTACTGTAAAAGGAAGTGAGGCCCGTTTCCATGCTATTACCTGGTAATTACTTATTTCTTACTCAGGAACTACAAAAATACCAACATGGAAATTACATAGTTATTAAAGTGTGACTGTACTGTAAAAGGAAGTGAGGTCTGTTTCCATGCTATTACCTGGTAATTAGTCAGTATTTAGCCATAAACTAGGAAACTATCACATCACACAAGTCACTTGGACCGAAAATGCTGCAAAACCGACCAGTGACTATGATACAGTGTCAGAGTACACTGATACAGATACAGTCTGAGTCTCCCCCCTGAACAGCACACTGTATCTGTCAGGAGATAAGAGTTCCCATCAAAAACCACCATTACTAACCATCAAATTACATTAAGATGAATGCATGATTTTTACACTTCCTCACTCAAAACACCTCGCTGTGACACATATACAAAAACAAGTGAGCTGCCAAAGATAAACGTTTTAATCCAATGGATTTCAAATTCTCATAAAACAATTTCAGAAACAGTGCAAATTTTGGTAACACTTTATAAGTACACACTATTAAGCATTAATAAATATTGAATTCATCATTTATAAAGCATTTTTCTGACATGAATAGTTAGTAATAACACATTTATACACACAATTACAAATGCTTTACCCATCAATAATAAGCTTTAGAAAAAAAAAAATTGCAGCTTATCAGCATATTGTGACTGTGTAACATGAACAAGGGTAAACATGGCCAAATCAAAACTAGCCAACACCAACTGCGCATCACAGAAAATTACAGTACACAAAATAAATTCAAGTAAACAATTTTGTATTTAAGTACACAAAATAAATCATTTAGTTTTATATATATATATATCTATATCTATATACACACACACATATGTATATATATATATACATTTACATATATATATATATATATATATATATATAAATATATATATATATGTGTGTGTGTGTGTGTGTGTGTGTGTGTGTGTGTGTTTATACATATATACACACACACACACACAAATATTTATATTTGTTCTTCTAGTATCAAATATAAAAGTTCAAAGATATTTCACTGTCACTGTTTTTCTAAACCCTTTCTCTGACAAAATTATTCAGCCAGACAAAACAATAAACAGCAAAGAAAATAATCCTGGCAATGTAATTTTAAAGACACTACAAAAACAAACTGCAGTGATTACCTCACTACCACCTTCAAAAGAAGGTTCTTGCATTGGTCACAGTGACTGCAAATTACTTGTACTTTTTGGAAATGTTATAAATTAGTCTGCCAAAAGCACCATCAGGGTGATTCTTTGCGAGCCACTCATTCCATTCAATCAGTGAAAGGTGGTCAGAGAGCAAACTGTCAGTGCGGTTTCCCCTCCAGATCTGCTCTTTGTAGGATATCCAGGCCCTCTTAAGATGCTTTGTGTGGGCACCAGCTTGGGGATCTACATACCACCTCCTGTGGTTAACAGTGTGATGGTTGTATCCTAGTCCAGAGAGCACCCGATAAGTCACTGATAACTGAAGATCTAGGACTCACATGATGAACAATTAAAGGAATCAGATGTCTTCAAGATCGTCTCTTCACAAGGCGCTGGATGGGTTATCTTCGTCCTTGATGATGCCTCACACCCAACATCCCAGAGACCCACTTCTTTCTTGTCCACCCACCGGTCATTCTTCCTCTCCCATACTGAGGCATAAACAGACATAAAAAACCTAAATTTACACATTCTATGTACAACAACTTTCTCAACTCTCCTTGAAACTTATTTAAATTCACAATTACATTAACATACATTTCTTTTGTGCTGAAAATGAAAATGGCTTTAATGGTTATAGTATTATTATTGTTATTATTATTATTATTATTATTATTACCCACCTGTACATGAAGTGCATCGTTACTGAGAGAGCCGTTTGAGTGACTGAAGATGGACATGTGCCTCACTGAAATTTGTTTTTCTGGTCCTTTATGTGGTATTTGGCGACCAGTCCTTTTAAAAAGAAAAGGAACAGACTGTAATTAGGACACACACTGGCACACAGGTTTAGGTAGCAATAATAAACAATAAATATAATCAAGATGGCATTATCAGGCTACCATAAAATGTTAAAATAATCAGCACAACACAAAAATATGTGTAATTAGATTGTAGTTTGTCACAAGGATTATTTGCTTAGACTTTTTATTACATATTTAAATGTGTCAATTTCATCATTATAAAATTACACAGTGAAGCTGTAGACCCTCATGAACACTTTGCTTTTTGTAGGGGGTAATTGATTTGACCTGTTCTAAATGTTTGGTCATAAGTAATTGACTCCTCTCAGGTTGCTACTTTTTGAAATGGCTATTCATTGATATGGTCGTTTGTTTAATGAATTAAAGATACAGTTTTTGGTCTTCTACCAGTTTGTTCACATTAGGAAGTTAAGGATTAATTACAATTATGCAATATTCTAATTTCATATACTGTATTCCATTGATAAAATTGCTAAATTGCTCATTAAACAAATTTCATGTAATTATTTAATCCTGCAACATTACATCTCATATTAATCCGACCCAAACATGCACATAAATCAACAAATAACTGCACATTTGTTCAATTTTCCTATATCTATCATTGTGTCTTACCGTGCATATCTGTCTCCACTGTTAGTCCTACTTCTCTTCAGTTTCATGTCCGTATGGCAAATTCTGCATTTAACTCTTCTTTGAAGCAGTCTCCTCGTCTGTAGCCACTTCATTAGCTTCAGGGCATTTCTTTTTGATATTTCTTTCTTACTCAGTTGTTTTAATCGAGTGAATCCGCTCATTATCACTGAACCGCTCTGATTCACGGAAGAACTACAATCCCGCTCTGAATACGTCATCAGCGTGGGGCGAACATGCTTCTTCTGCGTCATCAACGTGTCGTCGCAGGTAACTGCAGGCGGGAGCAGACGTCACATTTCCCTGGAAGAAACTTGAATGTCGCCGATATCATGCTGAACTCTTTGATTTGTGCGAACGCGGGCCAAAAAGATTGTTGGTGTGGATATAAGAGAGTCTGTGGCCCTCGATGGCACCAGTGGTAAGTACGTTTTGTTTTGTTTTTTAAACTGACATACATTAATAATGCTGGCTGGTGTTAGACCATAGAGCATCACCTCACTATACTCTGGTTCAGTTTGTTCAATAAAAACAAAGTCTTTTTTAGGAAATATTACAAAAATATTTATCTATATTTATGAATTATTTTAATGATAATTACAGCAATATAAATGAACAAAGGCTTTACATAAAATAAACCACATGCTCTGTGTGCTTCAGGCAGACCTATATAAGTATTTACATGTATGTATGGTGATCAAAAATAGATACATGCCATTAAGTTCTGAAAAATTATTTTATTATTTTTTCTTTAATTAATGCCATCAAATTGGGCTAAAAATAGTCATACAGGTAGGCCTGATAGTGTGTTGACTGCATCATACCAGAACAGTTTTGTCTTCACCTGCATTGAATGGCTGGTACAAACACAGTGGTGAAAGGGTTTCTCTGCAGATATTAAATCTCAGTTTTAACTGCTGAATCAACACCTTAGATGTTAGTATAAACCAATGTCTCTGTTATTTACTTCCCAAATGATGCAAGAAGCTGCTATGTTCACAAATTTGCTGCATAGTAAAGCTTTTTAATTTATCACAGAGATTTCCAGATTTATTTTTACAATTAAAGTGTTGATCTGTAAATATGGCTAAATCCCTTAGTCTAAGAGTATTAGACAAAGGGAAAAAAGAAGTTGTGTATGTTCAAATTATGATCTAACAAAATACAGGAGATCCACTGGATCAGTTATTAAAACAGACTAGCCGAGATCAGAGATGAATGAAAACCTTTGTTGGTACTGAATGTTTTGAATACATTTTAAAATGTTTTTTTTTTGTTTGTTTGTTTGTTTTTAAAGGTGTTTCCATTGCCCCTACTGCACAACTGAAAGACAAAAGTCAACCACAGGATTTGGAGATGTGTCAGCTGAGGGTAGAGGTCCTAAAGCAGAAGGCTGAAGAGCTTACCAAGGAAAGAGACTATCCAAAAGAACAGTTGGCAGTGGGTAAGATTTACTACACACAGTATGAACACACATTTAAGTACACCTTGGTCTTACTTTGTTAGTTTATCACTGGACACTTGAGTATCTATACATCTATCTTTATATACATATATATGTATGCCTCTTTGTGCCACTTAGCCTAATGTTTGTATTTATTTTAAGAGCTCTTTAATAGGGGGGCAGCAGTTCCACCCAGGCAGTCGACTTGCCTTCATCTTCCCCTTGTGATAGCTCAAGTGAATATTCTCTGATGCTTCATCTGACTCCTCCTTTGAATCATCCTCATCAGAGGAAGACAAGAAGAAGAAGAAAAAGAAGAAGCGGAGAGAGAGAAAGGCCAAGAAGTCAAAGAAAATGGAAACAAAGACACCTAAGAGAGGTAAAGAGGTTTTTTAACCACTCCATTACTTTGTTCACTAAATACATATCAAAATAGTTTTTTCTTGTTATTTGATTTAGCAAGCAAATTCCTTAATATGCAGTATATTTGCCAGATTTTATACCATACATAAAAGCTATTGATTTTGCTTGATTACACTTATGCATGCATTCCTTTAAGTCATCATCTAACCATGATGTGCTTACATTTTTATTGTGTTTTTCTTTAATGGTGCAATTTTTTGTACTATTGACATGAACATTTTATTAAGTTAACCAGTACCACCTCTGGATCTTGTTCTCATTTTATGTGAACCAATTTACGTCTTCTACAAATAATTCTCGGTTGAACATTTAATTATTTTTTTTTATATTATACCTTTGGTCTTCTCTTAGGCACTTGCACCTTTCTCACAACAGCAACCAAAATTTGATCATTATAACCGACAGTTATAGATACCGTTTTGGAGAATAACTCAGCTACATTAGTAAAAATCTGATCCATGTATGTAGAACTAATGTAGGACTCTTGTAGAACTCACAGTGCCACACGCTGTTAACCTTAATCTAGTTAATAATCTGGGATAACCCACATGCATCTGCAGGTCTGAGTTTGAGTTTTACAGAGCAGTCTGCTGAGCCCCAGTCTATATTCAGGTCACCAAAAAATAACTTTCATTGTTTAATTCACATTCTCGCTCTAATATTATAAATATTTTGTCAAGATAAACACCAAGCAGTCTGTTACAGCAACCAATCATAACAGACCTGATCCAAGGTAAATTTAACTGCAGCCACGGTACCTCAGTCTCAGATAGCATGAGATCATGCATGATTTTTACCAGGAAATAATCCTGAATATGAAAAGCAACCCTGCCACATTAAGCATACTTATCTTTCCCCAAACGATCACCTTATATCATTAATGCTGCGTCTGAAAGTTTCGTTCTGTATGTCACTCAGCAACTGCCAAAACATGTTGGTTTTCCAATATTTCTGTAGTTTTGTCAACTTATTCCTTGAGCTACAAGTGCTGATGTTACTGTCTTTAGACTTTTGGTGGATAGTTTAAAATAATAGCATTGCATGAATCTAAGAACTGGCATTTCATATGCCCAAATGGCAACAGAGCTGTCCAAGAAGCTAAATTGTTTACCTTCCCTAAGGAGGTTGTTATAATTTGGCAGTGATCCAGATAACTACCACTAGTGAATGACTGGTTTTGTTCAATAACTGCCAAACTAACAATGATATCAGTATGATTCCAAATGCAAGGTGTAGGTTTTCAGGATCAATGAATCATATTATCCCTACCTGTAGAAAATGCTATAGTAACTCAAATTACCTTATAATGCTTCACAAAAAATCTCAATTGTCACAGAAAATAAAGCAGTTATTTAGGAAACAATTACCCTATTCAATGTCTTTTTAGGTTTCTTGCTCTGAATATTTGAGAGTTCTGTCCTCCGAACACAATTCTATCCTGGATATCCTCTGTGTTCTGTTGGCAAGGCCAATACCTGGGTTTAATCACGATGCTGAAAAGGGTCTCAGGGCTCTATTTTCTTGAAAGTACTGCCTCTTCATTGACAGTGACAAGAAATTTGTGTAAGTGCCACCATATTTTTATTTTTACTTTGGATAACCCTAATTCTTTGTCCTCTGAATTACAGCCAAAAGTTCTGCTCAGGTGGTGGCCCGTTTCAAAGAAGTTCTACGGCTGTTCATTCAAGGAAGGACCATGTCTGCTGCTTTCAAGAGTGTTGGGGTGAACCGGAACACGGTTGTTGTCAGCGCTTCAATCGCAGAGCTGTTCATTGCTGCTCCCAGTAAATACAAGGAACTCCTTGAAACTATAACAGTCAAGTGAAACTCAGTGTGTTTGCCACACAGTGTGCCACTTCAATTCAGGAGGACACAGACATAGCTGAAAAAGTTAAAGCCTTCAAGGTTTCTGGGAAACTCCTTCCCCTAAAAAAAAAAGTAGGCTACAGTGCTGAATGTTGAATCAAAGTTCATTGTTGAAGTTGGACACTCTTGAAGATTTTCTTTTGATTTTTCACAACATTTTTTATTTGTATAATAATTTTATGGGGTATTAAGTGTATTTTTTTTAGGGGTTAAATTATTATTTTTGATTTTTTACTCAGTGAAAGGCTTAAGAATAACACCAAATGACAGCGTAAATATTTCTGAACTTTTTTTTGATACTAGCAGAACATCTTTTATATATATGTATATATATATATATATATATATATATATATACATGTGTGTATATATATATATAGATATATATATATATAGATATATAGATAGATATAGATATATATAGAGAGATATATATGTATATGTATATATATATATATATGTATATATATATACACACACACACATATATACGTTTACCCTTGTTCATGTTACACAGTCACAATATGCTGATAAGCTGCAATTATTTTTTTTTTTCTAAAGCTTATTATTGATGGGTAAAGCATTTGTAATTGTGTGTATTAATGTGTTATTACTAACTATTCATGTCAGAAAAATGCTTTATAAATGATGAATTCAATATTTATTAATGCTTAATAGTGTGTACTTATAAAGTGTTACCAAAATTTGCACTGTTTCTGAAATTGTTTTATGAGAATTTGAAATCCATTGGATTAAAACGTTTATCTTTGGCAGCTCACTTGTTTTTGTATATGTGTCACAGCGAGGTGTTTTGAGTGAGGAAGTGTAAAAATCATGCATTCATCTTAATGTAATTTGATGGTTAGTAATGGTGGTTTTTGATGGGAACTCTTATCTCCTGACAGATACAGTGTGCTGTTCAGGGGGGAGACTCAGACTGTATCTGTATCAGTGTACTCTGACACTGTATCATAGTCACTGGTCAGTTTTGCAGCATTTTCGGTCCAAGTGACTTGTGTGATGTGACAGTTTCCTAGTTTATGGCTAAATACTGACTAATTACCAGGTAATAGCATGGAAACAGACCTCACTTCCTTTTACAGTACAGTCACACTTTAATAACTATGTAATTTCCATGTTGGTATTTTTGTAGTTCCTGAGTAAGAAATAAGTAATTACCAGGTAATAGCATGGAAACAGACCTCACTTCCTTTTACAGTACAGTCACACTTTAATAACTATGTAATTTCCATGTTGGTATTTTTGTAGTTCCTGAGTAAGAAATAAGTAATTACCAGGTAATAGCATGGAAACAGACCTCACTTCCTTTTGCAGCATAATTCAACTGTAATTACCAGGTAAATGTTGAAGTTACTGGGTAAATACTAAGAAGTTACCAGGTAAGTAGTAAAAACCTATTGACTGCTAGGGAAATAAATGGCGTAAATACCTAGTAGTACCTAGTAATACCTAATAAATACTCTTCATTTCCTAGTAATTACATGGTAAGTATCTAGTAGAAACTTCTAATTTCTTGGTAATTACACCTGGTAGCCAATAGGAAAGTAACTGGTGGTGTCATAATTTCTTTTTAAATTTTACAGTACTTACTGTGTATTTACCAATACAATACATAGCCTTCCTTGGTAGTCGTCATGTACAATTAAAGTTACTGTGTAGTTACAAAATAAATACAATCAATAATGTTTGTTTAATAAATATAATCAATAATATATTTACTAAGTATTTACAGTGTAAATAATAAGGTTTTTACCATGTGTTACTTAGTAATTACTCAGTAATTGCTATTTATGACCTTGTAGTTACTTGGTAGTTGTCAGAAAATTACTTGGTACTCATGAAATAAGTACATTATTAATTACTATGCAATTACCTTGTAATTACTTTAAGGAACACCCAGTAATTACGAATTATTATATGTGGTTGTTAGGAAATAATATAATAATTACTTAGTGAGTACCTAGTAATTAATCACATAGTTACCATATAAATACTTAATAATTACTGAGTAATTACTTCTGATTACCTGGCTGTTACCAGGTACTTCTTAAGAAATTGCATGGCAATTACCTAGTAAGTACTTGGCAATTAACAAGATAGTATATAATGACATTATAATTACCCAGTAATTAATACTTATTACCAGGTAGGTACTTGGTATTTGCCTGGAATTGACTTGGTAATTACTTTAAAAGTATAAGGTAATTACCTATATAGTTACCTTGTAATTACATGGTAATTTTACAGTAACTACCCCTTATTACATGGTACTTACCTAGTAATTAGCATGTAAATACATGGTAATTATCGTACCATAAAAGGAAGCGTTACCAAAGAACTTGTAAAGCAATGCAGAGTTCCGACAAAGATCCATGCTGCATTTACCACAACAAACAAACACATTTGGCTTCACGTCTCTGGTGCGTTCAAGTTGTAGTCAGAAGTAGGAATTTCCGAGTTCCGAGTAGGAAACTAAAACTGAAACGTCCCCCGAAGTCTGAATTTCCTACTGGGAACTCGGTGAAACCTCGCCACCCCAAGGTGTCAATCGAAGACGGATGCCCCCAGTGTGAACAGTTATTTAGCTCCTGTAATAATCAGTTTACTTGCACTTCTGACTGGGGTGTGTCGCTCTAGATCAGCTGTATACATTGTATTGTTAGACTTATATTTACAAAAATGCTGCCATAGTGATAATCACATTCTTCATACAACAACACAGGGCGTGCTAACAGCAGCTAACAATAGCCTGGTAGATCGGCATGTTTTTTTCTGACTTTAACTGGAACGCCAATAAGTCGGAGATGATGTCACTCCCATTTCCGAGGTTACAGGAACGCAGCATTACGCAGGCTCCTCATAGCACCTTTAACAGTAAACTTCATTTTATTTTTGCAAAATATAATAAACAAACACTCTCGATGGGAAACAAAGGTGCTTTGTTACCTCAACAGCTCAAATACAAATAAGTATAACAAATTAACAATAAATTCGATTTTTAAAACGAGTGGTAGAGTTTCCTCATGTTTATTGGTAGATTGTTTGCTTATTAACTGAACACATACAATATGATCTGTGATGAATATTGTATGATCTCCTCCCCATTTCACTAATGTCAAGAGAACATAAGTGCATTATTTTCATTTCTAATTTTATTTTAATATTTTTATTTTATTTATATTTATGTATTTTAATTAATAGTTTTATTTTGGTCTATCTTTTCTTCTAATATATCTTTGTCCCTGGTTGAGTTTTTCTCCAAGGCATTAATAAAGTACTATCAAATCTAAAGTAATCTATTCAAACACAATTGTGAACTTTTAAGGTGTGACTGGGATTTCATATTTTAGCGACTGCCAGCTGGTTGCTCCAGGAGACTCCTGCCACACGTCACAACACGATGAACTCTGGGTAATTCCCTCACGGTAAGTCTGCATTGATGCCCACTCACGGAAAGGGCGCATGAAGGGCCCAAAAAGTCAGCGAGGGATCCCTCACACACTTTGTGATTTGGCAGTGGGACAGCCCTAAGCCCTCATGGACTCTGCGGGAGCGCGCCTCAAAGTCAGTGAGTGTGTGAGGGTGGACATTGGGATTGGGCCTGTGTTCCTGCTTCACTGGAGGACTGGCAATCAACACACCTGGCTGAACGACTCACCTGCATCTAATCAACTGCTCTACAAGAACCCTGGCTTCTCCTCCACACGCTGCCAGATTATTCAGTCTACTCTGTGGTAGTGAACTGGCTGCTCTGATTTGCAAACCTCAGAGTTTTGTTCTAAGCCTGTTTTTTGTGAGTCTAACCAGCTTTTCCTCTCTGCTCAGATCCTCCGGATTCAGCCACCCCAGCTTCCAGTAATCAGTGCAGTTTTCTTCAGTTGCCTAGGGGAGTACAACCTTGCCAAGATTCACCAGACCACAACCATCTCATCCAATAAAACTCTGTTAATCTTTGCTCAACCCGGTGTCTTGTCTGCTCTTGGGTCCAGTGAAATTACAAACTACAACAATGATTGTATAATTCTCAAGTATTACCACTTACTGGCAAATGCAAAGGGCAACCATCTTGTGAGCAAGGGGACGCAAAACAGCTGCACTGTGATTGGTTGAAGACATCAGCATGTTGATAGCTGCTCTCTGATTAGTCAGTACACTACGACAGAGCATTCTCGGACAGAAATCCAGTAATTGTGCATTTAAACTTTGAATAAAGGTAATTTTTAAGTTGTCTGACGGAGTAAGGTTTGGACAAAATTTGGGTGCGCGCAAAATTCAAGTACAGTGTTTTTAAGGCAAAAATCATGAAAACATTGGGTGTGTGTTATGGTCAAGAAATTTTGGTAGTTTAAACATTTTCTAGTTAGTCATCATTTAAAACAGTTACATTCAGATAATCTGGCTGCAAAAGTTTTCACAGCAGATGTAAAAACATTCGGAGGCACCAAATTTTGCAGCGTAAATTCAGTCTGCAGATTATTACAAGTAAAAGGTGTGGGAAAGCTTGAAGTCTACTTTCTCAATTCAGTTCGGGCTCTGGGAACAACAAACTGCACAAAGGTCAGTGATCTCAGGTAGGTAGTCCATGCTTCAGGATAGTCGAGAGATAGTCAGGAAATTTGTCAAAAAGCACAGTAAAAAAACACATCCCAATGTCCAAGGCAAGGTGTACTTAAAGAGGTCCAACTGAATTTAGATAAAGTACAGTGATGAGTCAGAAATCCACAGTTTGTGATAAATCACAGAGCTCCATGGTACACATAGTCAAACATACAGACTCTGGGCAGAGGCATTCATATATAAAACATCAACATAATCAAGAACAGGTAAAAACATAGAGTGACCAGCCTCTTTTTGACATTAAAGGAGAAACAGGACTTGTTTCTGTGGTAAAAAAACAATTACAATTTTCAGCTTTCTTGCAACATAAATGTGCTCTTTAAAAGACGGGTTTTCATCCAGTAGGTAGGTAGTCCATGCTTCTGGATAGTCGAGAGATAGTCAGGAAATTTGTCAAAAAGCACAGTAAAAAAACACATCCCAATGTCCAAGGCAAGGTGTACTTAAAGAGGTCCAACTGAATTTAGATAAAGTACAGTGATGAGTCAGAAATCCACAGTTTGTGATAAATCACAGAGCTCCATGGTACACATAGTCAAACATATAGACTCTGGGCAGAGGCATTCATATATAAAACATCAACATAATCAAGAACAGGTAAAAACATAGAGTGACCAGCCTCTTTTTGACATTAAAGGAGAAACAGGACTTGTTTCTGTGGTAAAAAAACAATTACAATTTTCAGCTTTCTTGCAACATAAATGTGCTCTTTAAAAGACGGGTTTTCATCCAGTAGGTAGGTAGTCCATGCTTCAGGATAGTCGAGAGATAGTCAGGAAATTTGTCAAAAAGCACAGTAAAAAAACACATCCCAATGTCCAAGGCAAGGTGTACTTAAAGAGGTCCAACTGAATTTAGATAAAGTACAGTGATGAGTCAGAAATCCACAGTTTGTGATAAATCACAGAGCTCCATGGTACACATAGTCAAACATACAGACTCTGGGCAGAGGCATTCATATATAAAACATCAACATAATCAAGAACAGGTAAAAACATAGAGTGACCAGCCTCTTTTTGACATTAAAGGAGAAACAGGACTTGTTTCTGTGGTTAAAACACAATTACAATTTTCAGCTTTCTTGCAACATAAATGTGCTCTTTAAAAGACGGGTTTTCATCCAGTAGGTAGGTAGTCCATGCTTCAGGATAGTCGAGAGATAGTCAGGAAATTTGTCAAAAAGCACAGTAAAAAAACACATCCCAATGTCCAAGGCAAGGTGTACTTAAAGAGGTCCAACTGAATTTAGATAAAGTACAGTGATGAGTCAGAAATCCACAGTTTGTGATAAATCACAGAGCTCCATGGTACACATAGTCAAACATATAGACTCTGGGCAGAGGCATTCATATATAAAACATCAACATAATCAAGAACAGGTAAAAACATAGAGTGACCAGCCTCTTTTTGACATTAAAGGAGAAACAGTTTCTGTTTCTGTGGTAAAAAACAATTATAATTTTCAGCTTTCTTGCAACATAAATGTGCTCTTTAAAAGACAGGTTTTCATCCAGTAGGAACCCCAAATACTTTAAGTAAAAATATGTAACTTTTACAGCTTAAAAAAAAACAATTGAAAGTCTGTCTAATGAAGCTTAGTGAAAGTTCAGTCATTGGCAAAAACAGGAACAAACAAGACACAAAAACACTCAGCAGCATAAACTCCCAACTGGAGATTCAAAAAAGGCTTAAAGCCCAACAACAATGAGACAGAGCAAGGAGAAAAACATCCAGAACAAACCACACCAGCACTGCAGAGCTGTCCAGACGCAGATTAAATAGGTAGTGCACTAGCCTGCCTTTGCCTACAGTTATTAGAAAACTTTGGCTTGTATGATTCTTTTTCATAAAAGTAGCATATGTTGTTTGTTTGCATTTCACTGTCCAAGTCCTTTGGTACATCAGACACGTTCTGCCCATCAGCCTTGATGGTAGTAAAGTCATTCAATACGTAGGCCCAAAGATGCCCACTCCGTGCATCAGTACCATGTTGACAAATGATGGAGGACAGCCTGTACAACTCTTTTGCCCCCTTTGGACCAGGAATATTTAAATATTTAGATGGAATGACAGATAATATCCTGTCATCTGCTGATCGAGGCAAGTAAAGGGTGATAATGTCTGGGCTGTTCCAGCTGTTTTCGGTCTGCATGAGATAGTGACATTTGGGACAGGTCTTGACGTTTCCTGTGTCACTAAACATAGAATTAAAAAGAGACCAGATCGACTTAAATTCAACTGTGGTTGGTAAAGTGTAAATCTGGCCTGGACTTGAAATGGTTTCCTCTGTGGTAAATTTACAGTACATACAACAGTCTTCTTGGCGGACATGAATTGCAGAGTGTATCCCATGATTGTTCAACAATAACAGAAAGGAGTCTATAAAATCAAATGGATGATTTTGTTCGTACTTGAAACTCCTCTGCGGGTTTTGGAGAGTATCCATTAACAGCTCTGCAAATTGTGGTTTCTCTGACAAGATCCTCATGCCAGGTCCGCTGTTTAATTTCTCCTTCACAACAGCCAGGTTTCTCACAGCATGAAAGATTGCATCAGTCCAACAGGTCTTATACCCATTAAGAAATGAACAAGAATCTTTGCACACGTTGTTAAACAAATGCAAAGGCCCCTGTGTGGCACTGTCGTCCTCAGCAGTTATTCCTGTTACTGTTAGAATCTCAGCTTTGCTGGGATGATTTTGTGGATCAGCCAATAAAACATACTGGTCTACAGTAGGGGCCAGTTCCAGATAATCAGCGTCCTCTCTGCCTGTATCTACCTCTTTTGAAGACTGTGGGGTGAGACATGGAGTCTCTTTTTCATAAAAGTAGCATATGCTGTTTGTTTGCATTTCACTGTCCAAGCCCTTTGGTACAACAGACATGTTCTGCCCGTCAGCTTTGATGGTAGTAAAGCCATTCAATATGTAGGCCCAAAGGTGCCCACTCTGAGCATCAGTACCATGCTGACCAATAATGGAGGACAGCCTGTACAACTCTGTATCTCCCTTTCGACCAGGAATATTTAAATATTGAGATGGAATGACAGATGGTACTTGTTCTGTCCCATTATCTGCTGATCGAGGCAAGTAAAGGGTGATAATGTCTGGGCTGTTCCAGCTGTCTTCGGTCTGCATGAGATTGTGACACTTGGGACAGGTCTTGACGTTTTCTGTGTCACTAAACATAGAATTGAAAAGAGACCAGATCGACTTAAATTCAACTGTGGTTGGTAAAGTGTAAATCTGGCCTGGACTTGAAATGGTTTCGTCTGTGGTAAATTTACAGTTCACACAACAGTCTTCTTGGCGGACATGAATTTCAGAGTGTATCCCATGATTGTTCAACAATAACAGAAAGGAGTCTATAAAATCAAATGGATGATTTTGTTCGTACTTGGAACTCCTCTGCGGGTTTTGGAGAGTATCCATTAACAGCTCTGCAAATTGTGGTTTCTCTGACAAGATCCTCATGCCAGGTCCGCTGTTTAATTTCTCCTTCACAACAGCCAGGTTTTTCACAGCATGAAAGATTGCATCAGTCCAACAGGTCTTATACCCATTAAGAAATGAACAAGAATCTTTGCACACGTTGTTAAACAAATGCAAAGGCCCCTGTGTGGCACTGTCGTCCTCAGCAGTTATTCCTGTTGCTGTTAGAATCTCAGCTTTGCTGGGATGATCTTGTGGATCAGCCAATGAAACATACTGGTCTGCAGTAGGGGCCAGTTCCAGATAATCAGCGTCCTCTCTGCCTGTATCTACCTCTTCTGAAGACTGTGGGATGAGACATGGAGTCTCTTTTTCATAAAAGTAGCATATGCTGTTTGTTTTAATTTCACTGTCCATGCTCGTTGGTACATCGGACATGTTCTGCCCGTCAGCCTTGATGGTAGTAAAGTCATTCAATATGTAGGCCCAAAGGTGCCCACTCTGAGCATCAGTACCATGCTGACCAATAATGGAGGACAGCCTGTACAACTCTGTATCTCCCGTTCGACCAGGAATATTTAAATATTGAGATGGAGTGACAGATGGTACTTGTTCTGTCCCATTATCTGCTGACTGAGGCAAGTAAAGGGTGATAATGTCTGGGCTGTTCCAGCTGATTTCTGTCTGCATGAGATTGTGACACTTGGGACAGGTCTTGACGTTTCCTGTGTCACTGAACATAGAATTAAAAAGAGAACAGATTGACGTAGATTCAACTGTGGTTGGTAAAGTGTAAATCTGGCCTGGACTTGCAATGGTTTCCTCTGTGGTAAATTTACAGTTCATACAACAGTCTATTTGACTGACGTGAATTTCAGAGTGTATCCCATTATCCCTCAACCAAAACAGAAAGGAGTCTATAAAATCAAGTGGATGATTTGGCTTGAAACTCCTCTGTGGGTTTTGGAGAGTTTTCATTAAAAGCTCCACAAATTGTGGTTTCTCTGATAAGATCTTCATGTCAGGCCCGCTGTTTAATTTCTCCTTCACAACGGCCAGGTTTCTCACAGCATGAAAGATTGCATCAGTCAAACAGGTCTTATACCCATTAAGGAACAAGCAAGAATCTTTGCACAGGTCGTTAAACAAATGCAAAGACTGTGTGGCACTGTCATCCTCAGCAATTATTCCTGTTGCTGTAAGAATCGTATCTTTGCTGGGATGATCTTGTGAATCAGCCTGAGAAACATACAGGTCTACAGTGGGGGCCAGTTCTAGAGGATCAGCATCCTCTCCACCTGTCTCTGCCTTTTTTGAGGTAAATGGGGCAAGATCCAGAGTATTAACATCCTCTCCTCCTGTACCAATCTCTTCTGCATCAAATGGGGCAAGTTCCAAAGGATCAGTTTCCTCTCCACCTGCATCTTCCTTTATGGTACATGGGGCAGGTTCCAGAGTTACGGAGTCCTCTCCAACTGTACCCACCTCTTCTGTGTCAAATGGGGCAAGTTCCAGAGTATCAGTGTCGTCTCCACCTGTATTTTCCTCTTTTGTGCTACATGGGGCAAGTTCCAGAGTATCAGTGTCCTCAACACCTTCATCTACCTCTTGTGTGGTAAATGGTGCAAGTTCCACAGTATCTACATTCTCTCCTCTTGTATCTACCTCTTCTGTTGTAATTGGGGTAGGTTCCACAGTAGCGGCATCCTCTCCAACTGAATGTACCTCTTCTGAGCTAGATGGGGCAAGTTGCTGAGTATCAGCATCCTCGCTTCCTTCATCTACCTCTGTTTCAGTACATGAGGCAAGTATCGGAGTAAAAGTGTCCTGTTCTTGTGTGGTACATGGGGAGATTTCCATAGCTTCAGCATTCTCATCACCCATATCTACCTCTTTAACATTATTTGGGGCATATTTCAGTGTATCAAAGTCCTCTCCACCTGTATCTACCTCTTCTGCGGTAAATGGAGCAAGGTCCAATGTATCAGTTTTCTCTCCTTCAGCAGCTACCTCTTCTGTGTTATATGGGGTAGTTTCCAGTGTATCTGCACTCTCTCCACCTGTACCAGCCTCTTCTGCACCAAATGGGGCAAGTTCCAGAGTATGAGCGTCCTCACCACCTTCATCTACCTCTTGTGTGGTAAATGGTGCAAGTTCCACAGTATCAACATTCTCTCCTCTTGTATCTGCCTCTTCTGTAGTAATTGGGGTAGGTTCCACAGTAGCGGCATCCTCTCCAACTGAATGTACCTCTTCTGAGCTAGATGGGGCAAGTTGCTGAGTATCAGCATCCTCGCTTCCTTTATCTACCTCTTTTTCAGTACATGAGGCAAGTATCGGAGTAAAAGTGTCCTGTTCTTGTGTGGTACATGGGGAGATTTCCATAGCTTCAGCATTCTCATCACCCATATCTACCTCTTTAACATTATTTGGGGCATATTTCAGTGTATCAAAGTCCTCTCCACCTGTATCTACCTCTTCTGCGGTAAATGGAGCAAGGTCCAATGTATCAGTTTTCTCTCCTTCAGCAGCTACCTCTTCTGTGTTATATGGGGTAGTTTCCAGTGTATCTGCACTCTCTCCAAGTGTACCAGCCTCTTCTGCACCAAATGGGGCAAGTTCCAGTGTATGAGCGTCCTCATCACCTTCATCTACCTCTTGTGTGGTAAATGGGGCAAGTTCCAGTGTATGAGCGTCCTCACCACCTTCATCTACCTCTTGTGTGGTAAATGGTGCAAGTTCCACAGTAGCGGCATTCTCTCCTCCTGTATCTACCTCTTCTGTTGTAATTGGGGTAGGTTCCACAGTAGCTGCATCCTCTCCAACTGAATGTACCTCTTCTGAGCTAGATGGGGCAAGTTGCTGAGTATCAGCATCCTCGCTTCCTTTATCTACCTCTTTTTCAGTACATGAGGCACGTATCGGAGTAAAAGTGTCCTGTTCTTGTGTGGTACATGGGGAGATTTCCATAGCTTCAGCATTCTCATCACCCATATCTACTTCTTTAACATTATTTGGGGCATATTTCAGTGTATCAAAGTCCTCTCCATCTGTATCTACCTCTTCTGCGGTAAATGGAGCAAGGTCCAATGTATCAGTTTTCTCTCCTTCAGCAGCTACCTCTTCTGTGTTATATGGGGTAGTTTCCAGTGTATCTGCACTCTCTCCAAGTGTACCAGCCTCTTCTGCACCAAATGGGGCAAGTTCCAGAGTATGAGCGTCCTCATCACCTTCATCTACCTCTTGTGTAGTAAATGGGGCAAGTTCCAGAGTATCAACATTCTCTCCTCCTGTATCTACCTCTTCTGTAGTAATTGGGGTAGGTTCCACAGTAGCGGCATCCTCTCCAACTGAATGTACCTCTTCTGTGGTAAATGGGGCAGGTTTCAGAGTATCAGTGTCCCCTCCATCTGTATCTACCTCTTCTGGACCTTGGTCCAATGTGTCAGTTTTCTCTCCTTCAGCAGCTACCTCTTCTGTGTTATATGGGGTAGTTTCCAGTGTATCTGCACTCTCTCCACCTGTACCAGCCTCTTCTGCACCAAATGGGGCAAGTTCCAGATTATCAGTGTCGTCTCCACCTGTATTTTCCTCTTTTGTGCTACATGGGGCAAGTTCCAGAGTATCAGCGTCCTCACCACCTTCATCTACCTCTTGTGGGGCAGATGAAGGTTCCTCAGTATCAGCATCCTCTCCAACTGAACGTACCTCCTCTGCACTAAATGGGACAAGTTGCCCCTGCAACTCGCCTCCTTCATCTACCTCTATAGTACCAGCGTTCTCTCCAACTGTAACAACCTCGTCTGTGTTGGATGGGGCAAGTTCCATTGTATCAGCGTCCTCTCCACCTCTCTCCTCCTCGCTGTATGTAAATGTTTCCCAGATTTTCCTCATTATTCTTGTAACTATGTATCCTACAATTAATCCAACGACAAAAAATGGCATGCAGTGAGAACACTTGCAGTAATGATTAAATTTGATGATTATGGATGAGTTTTTGGTAGAAAATGAGTTTAATTGATTCAAAGCATCTTTTGCCCCGTCAAAGCAAAATGGGCGGAGCTTCCCTTTGTTGTCACTGTGACAACAAAGGGAAGCTCCGCCCATTACCATAGCAGCACAGTGTGACATCAGAGCTCTTTTGGGAGTTGCATTTTTCAAATTTCTTCCTTCTTTGATGACATCAGATTAGAATGTCCTTTTAACCTCTTGGATTCAGCCTCCTCTGTTTTGCTTGTTTGTCTCTGACGGATCACTGGCCACAGTTACATGATTTTTTTAAATTTATATAGTTCTGAATTATATTCAGAATGATATAATTCAGAATTTAAGTTTTCCCCTTCATGTTTACATGGAAATAGTAATTCCAAATAGAGTTTTACATAGAAAACATGGTTATTCGCCTTTATTCAAGGCCTGGTGGTTGGGAATCGTTCAGATTGGACAAGGGGCAGACGTGACATGGTGACGTATATACGTCTACCGGAAGAAAAACTCCAGCTCCAGCGTCTCTGTGAGGGCAACCTTGTCCAACTTGGATGCGACAACTTTTAAAAAGGTCTGCATTTTAATGCTAACATCCATCCAGTCTTTCATTATTTTACTGAAGTGAGGTGGGAGGTAGAGTGATAGAAAAACTTTATTTTGCCTCCAGGTTCTGTCCATCATCTACATTATGTGTTTCAATTCATTCAATTTAATTAATCAGTTTGTTATGGACTAAATAAAAATATTGTTAAATCCTAATTTTTTTATCTTATAAAATGCTTTGTTGAATCCTTCAGTTACTTTATAATTAATCAGTTTACATATTTTTATTAATAAGTCTTATGATAAATCCTAATATCATAATCTTTTCTCAAATAAAATTTAATGATTTAGTTGAGCCTCAAGAAATTATTGCACAATACGTGCTTTGTGTTAAATATATAAGGTGAATGATCTGGATTTCTTATGCTTTTTAAAGTAATCTATTAATCCTCTGTTTCATTTAAATTTAGTTTTAAATACATTTTAACACTTTTTTTCCCAACATACAGTGTTCATGTTTTTGAGGAATCCGTTTTTTTGAGGGCATTTCTCATTTGTTTTTACTCCATGCTGGCGTACATAAGGTAACAATAAAATCAAAGTTTCCAGTCAACATTTAATGGGTTTATTTCAATTATCATTGCTGAAATGTCCCAGCATGTTAGCAGGCCAGCTGGTTGATGTGGGACGCCATGTTCTGTCTCCTAATCTCGCTCAGTTTTTTTTTCCCTAAAGCTTCGTTTTCATTAGGATTTACTGAAAAGCAGCTTATCTTTGGAAGGCTGTGCGTTTCCGTGTTGATGGGCTCAAAGGTTTTCCCTCAGGGTTTGTGGTGCTTTGTGAATGTGGCTGGTTGATGTCATCCATTTGCAGCTAAGAAAAACACAAGTCTGCAGGGAAAGTTTAGACTTAATGGTCTTTCAGGCAAGAGATTTTACTGACTGAATACTCTATTATTAGCTAGGTTATTACATTATGGAATGCTGTGCTTCAGAACTCTAATTTTAGCTGTATAATGTCATTTTTTTTTCAAACAAAAAATAAAAATAAGAAAAGGTTCTCCAGAAGCCTAGTGGTTGTGTCAGCATGCTTTATGCGAGGCTGTTGTTCTTTCTGCAAGTTTCATATCTGTCTGCTGTCCTTTCAACAATTAACCTGTCACACCAAATGGAATGAGTCCATCAATGCAACAGCCCATAGTCACTGTTTGGGGATAGGGTAGTGCAGGGATGACACATTTTTTTAGGCCAGCGCAGATGTTAGCTTCACGCCAGTTCCCTTCCTGGGATTTTCCACTGTTTTGGATTGTTGATTACAATAATGTGCTCTGTAGCCTGTGAAAAAATATGAAACTCATGTTCTACTCTTGTGATTATCTTAAACAACCCTACTTTTCTCCATGTTTTTAAACTTGAATTTAATCAGCAAGAGTTAAAAGCTATTAGCAAGCTAATGTCAGCTACTGTAGAACTACAACATGGTGATTCAACTTTGAAGCAACCACAATTTTTCCACATTTTTTATTGGTACCCTAAAAGGCACGTGTCACTATCTTTATTTGTATTGTGCCAATGCATAACAAGTGTTAACACCAGGCACTTCACAATAGAGCAGGCTGAAGCAATTCTCTTAATTTCATTTGCATATATACAAACATATAAAAATATTTGTGTTTGTGTTTACACATACATTCATCCAGAGACGTATCCATCCAGGCAGAGGCAAAGGGACTAAATATAATTTATGATACTGACAAACCCATAGATGTCCAGATTATAAATCTGTCCTCATCGCATTTGTTTCTGCTGAATATAGATTCAGTCAGTCTTTATCTGTATGTAGCCATATTTGTATTTATTCTAGTTCTGAGCAAAAAATTCGATTCAATTTAAAAATCGAGTTGGTAAGTCAAATTGATTTGTTTTTCCTGAAACTCAAGTTTAACCCGTTCATTTCACATACGCACTTTGAGGCACTTTTCTCATTACTTTGTGCATTTTTACATTTTTCTAATTACTTTGTACAATTTTACACTTTTTACAACAAGAGTTGAGTTTTCTATTAAGATTTTTATTTTTACAAGAAGCGTTACCTCAGGCTTATTGTTATCTTCATAGTTAATTCAAACAAGTGTACAAGACACTTTGTGTTGATTTATGTGTTGATTTTTTGACCTGGAGGCACTTTAAATGCATATTAAAAGTACAAATAAATGTATATTTTGGAAATAAATTTACAGTGAGTAGGTCGCCCAGCTTTTGTTTATTCAATATAAATGTATTAAAGGAAAGTTCCTTGAGATGTAGCATCTCATTTTCAAGAGGGTCCTCATGTCTATATGGCTGTAAATATAGTTACTAGGGACTTATAATCGATACACCCATAGGTAGATCAATCTAACATTAACATCAACATCTATAATGGTTATAAACTGGAGATGAATGATGTTGATTATTATAGCAGCATCTATTCACTGCTATTTAACTGGGTTTAACTGGTCTAATAGCATGATTTTTTCCTTTAACAATGTAATTTCTGTTGATGGTAGATGCAAGATAGAGCACATGGAGTTGAGCAGGTCCACAGCAGCAGGTTACCCATGATTGTACACAGATATATTTGTGCTGTTTGCAGAAACTACCATGTGTAAAATTTTGTTGATCTCTAAAGTTATGATCAGGGTCTATGATAACAGTGGAAAGGGGCTAGGGGAATGGCCATGGTATTGACCTCCTGGTAGTTCTTTGTACTCTGTAGCCTACTCACAGGAATACTCATAGCACATACTATGTACATCGTTTGCACACATCTTCTCACCTGACCCCTTCATTTACATTTACATTTCCCTCTTGAGAAAGATTTTCTAAAGTAGCATCAAGCTAGTTTGGCTATTGTGCTCATCAACTGAAGCAAGAATCAGACGAAGCCAAATGATATCATTGTTGATACGGACACTGCCATACTGCACGTCATCTCAACCAAACTTTAGCCAAATGTTTTGAATCAGGCTGCAATTATGCGTAGGCTGCTGAAACCATTTATGTTGCAGTGCAGGTGGATCAGCCTGATTTAATGTCTGTAATCAAACAGATCCATCCTGCCAAGCTCCAATCGACAACGACTATGAGCAGCCCAAAGCAGCTTGGCCCAATCTGGAAGAGGTGGGAGCTATGTGCGAGACAAAGCAGGGAGTGACAGATTGTTAAGAGATTACCGTTGATGCTGACAGCCTAAGGCCACGTTTCTACGACAGTGTTTTCACCAGAAACGGAAAGGTTTTTCCTTTGCATTTTCAAAAACAATGTGCATCCACACAAAGATGAATGAATGAAAACGCAATTGTGTGCATATCATTGGATGGTACAACTATATTTTACTTTAATATATTAACTAACAAGCTGGCTGGTTGGCTAGTTTTGCCGTGGAGCCATAATGCATCAGAGCCAGCCAAGTATGATAAAAGAATATGTATTGTGGCCAGTTAATACCCCAGTTTACCAAGTGGAGGCAGTGTGGAGCATACTACATCTTAAATTTGACACCAAGTTTAGAATAGCTTGCAAAAAGTATTAAGTATTAGGTATTACGATAATTAGGTGTTGCTGTTAGAATAAGGTATTGTGCACTGTCAAATAATATGGTCCAAACCAATGGGGGTCATACTACAAGTTTGACAACATAAAAGTATGTGGAAAATTATAAAATGCAGTTTTGTGTGTAATAAACCCTTGGATGTACAGTCAATGCTAGCTAAAATTATTATATATGGTTGTGAGTACACCGGCTAAAACAAACCATCCCAAAATAAGGTGCTGCTCTTGGATGGAAGTATGGCTTTCTGGCCAGTGGCCATTGCATAACAACATTTTAAACGTTAACATGTAATGCTGAAATGTACAAATCTTTGTAAATTTATTGCTTTTGAATATTATTTTTGGACTGATGGTTTTGCAAGCTTAAATGTGTTCTGGTCATGCCACACAACAGTTGTTTTTGTAGTTGCTTTTTGGTAAACTAAAACACTTCTTGTATATCATTGGGTAAACAGTAGCATTCAGTTTATTAGTATGTGGTTTTGGACACAACTAAAGCAAACCCTGTTAGCTTTAAACTAGCAAGTTACTAGAGTGAACATACTAGAGAGGGGTTTGGCTGGACATATTAGACTGTATGACAGCTTGTTTCAACTTATTTAACCTAGTGTATTTTTATGTGTCACACAACCGAAAACCACCGTCCGTTCTTCTGCCAACATCATAGCAAAGGGAAACACATGGAGGAACTCACTGACAGAATCTGTTACAAAACTTCACAGGAGTAGGAAGCTGTGACTTTGAAAACCACAACTATTCTGCAGCGTTATGCAAGTCAGCGCCTGCACAGTCACAAAACACTATGGTGTAAAAATCTGTGTCATATCTTATTTCAGTGCAGATATTTAGTATATTTGAGGCAATCCTTTAAATAAACTATAGGGAGAAAATAATATTAGAGGAAATCCTTTTTCTCTAAAAGAAAGTAATTTAAATAATGGATGTAAACATCAGAGTTGATCACCACTGTGTTATAGTAAGCCTTTGCTCCTAACATGGTCTACAGATGTAAGTTTACTAGAAAGCCAGCTTGTGGCTCTGATAAGTTGATGACAATTTCGGATGTTTGTCGGAAAGCCTTTCCAAAATCTTTCTACTGTCCTGACATAAATGTCTTTTTCTCCTAAAGTGTCACTGTCCTTTCTGCATGATTTTGTCTCTCAGTCTGTATCAGTGTTTTCGTTGCTCCTAGTCTACAGCCTGAGAATGTTTTTACAGCCCCCTGTGTAGTTTTTGCTGAGCTGTTGTAGTACAGATGGTGAGCTGCAAATTTCCTGTCAGCAATGGAGGGGAATGCTTGTGAGAAAAGCAGCCACAGTGAAAAGCCAAGCTGGAAATAGATGGTGGTTTGTGAATTACAGACTCACTGTCCCTCTTTTTAACTCTGAACACTCTCATCAATGTTGCCCCCCTGAGAGTGACAACGGGATTTAAAGGTCTCATGGGCAAACCTGATTCATATAGGATGTAAACAAACAGAATGTTTTCAATAAATCAAGGAGAACCCTTAGCAAATACACTGAACGGTCCTGTGTTGTTATTACCACTGGCTGAAAGCAAAGACAAAATGCCTAACTGTGGGCTGCCAGTGTCTGTGAGGATTCATCCTACTAATACCCCGTTCAGACTGTCCAAAAAAAAAAACAGTTTAAACCCGATAACAATCAGCTCCTGATGGCAGTTTAAAAGGGTTGAATCAGCATTTCTACCCATGTGGACTGACCCTGCAAGGGTTTTAATCAGCTTGCCTCCGATCAGCTTCAGTGAGAACATTACACCCGGGTCAACCTGCTAATTTACGAATGACATCGGCGTAACGTCTCCACAGCATAATATCACGCCCGTCCCCTCTGTCTGTAACTTTCGTGACTCTTTGCTGTCTATTGATGTGTGTTTTACCTCAATATCCACAGCATCATATTCCCCTGGCTCATAGAAAGGCTGCAGTTAAACCTAATGATTTTCCAAACCCCTTTTTGTTAATTTGAGAACTTGTGGCATCTTAATTTTGCTTACCAGTAAAGTTAGTCAGATTTTTGAGGTGGAAACAGAGCAAGAGAAAATATGCTTTGCACCAGGCCTAATGCAAGGTTTACAAAGAAAGAAATTAGAACACAAGGATACTCAGAAAAACCCAACCCTGCACAACACACCTTTCAGTACAAAATTATGTGGCAAAGTGAAAAATTGCATTTCGCTGTAATTCTTATTTGATTGAAGACCTTGTTATACTTTTTATTGGCCTCATATTTTTCTTGATTATTTTTTTTAACTTTCAAAACTTTTTCATACTTCAGCCCAGAGTTCATTAAGTAGATCAGCTCTCCCACCTACACGTAGTTGTCATGAGTTGACATACTTACTCTGAGGGAGAGCCTGTTGGCCATGTAACCTGCATTTGAAACAGGAGCGTAAGCAGGTTTTGACATGACACATGTTCTCACATGCATCCACGTGAGCAAGCTGACAGAGTTTTCAAACAGCGTACCTGTTGACCTAAAAAAGAACTCTTTAACAACAGTTTTAAAAACCTGTTTAACTCCACAGGACTGTCCTGGAGCAGTAACACTCACATGCCTACATTTCTGGAGCTATACCAGTAGTGTAGTGGTTCCTTGAGAAGTGGGTATACTCTAAATTTTCGCCTTTTTTTAAGGAGTACAGAAAAAAATACGGTTTTAGAACCAGTGACATGTTAAGACTACTCTATTTACCCAAAAATCTGTCATTTCTACTTGCTCACTATTATAAAATTATCATGACTTAATTAGGAGCAGTTTGTAGTTACTACTGGTCACACAAGCAGAATGGATGAATGTAAAATGTATTTATCATGAGGCAAACACCGTGTTTTGGTTATTTTTTGAACTTCAGATTTAAATAAAATACTTTAAATAGGAAGTTGACAATGCATTCTTGTTCATATTTAACCAATTTAATCAGTGAAGGCAGCGAGTACCAGCCAATTAGAGGCAGAGGAGGGTGGGTCATGGCTTCACCATCCTTGAGGGAAAAAAGGGCAATCTGGCAGTTAGATATTACTGAATGGTGCACATCGGGGGGGTTTAGAAGTGGGTATACTCAATGCTGACTGAAAAAATAAGTGGGCATACTCCGTATACCGGCGTATACCCTCAACTACACCACTGAGCTATACGATAGATCTTTTGGGGAAGGGAAGAGCACTGTACGGGCTCTCTCAGCACAATGGGGTTTTAGGAGTGAGACACACTTCGGCATGGTGCAGATTCCTTACTGTGAGTGAAGCCTAAGAATAAAATTATTATGTCTCATTGATGAAGCTGTAGCCGGGCAGCATTATTTGGTGTCAGCCTTACCATTTACAAACTTAGGACCAAGTTCTGTGAGACAAGTGCTGTCAAAGTTAGACAGAGAATTGGGTGTCCCAGGAAGACACCCTAACATCCTCATCCTGGCTCTTTTACAGTGAAAGAAGGGATTGTCCATCTGGGCAACAACACATAAAAAGGTGTTTGGGGAGAGCAGAACCTTTAAAAATAAATATAGAAAGTAATTGGAAGATGGTTTTGTCAACCACATTCATTATGGTGTAACCAGATGTGGGAAAGTGCTACTGTCACTTTGTAAAATTCATAATGAAGTTAATTTGTACAGCATGTCAAACCTGGACTCATTGGGAAAGAAATTTCTTCTCCATTTACAAATGTTTTAGTGGTCTTTGTTCTTCATCTCATGAAGAAATTTTGTCAAGTTGCAGTGAGAATGCTACTGGAGCAGGCAGCATACTCATCTTTGAACAAGCAGCTGCTTCTCCATGTCGTTACTCCTGTTACTGTCTTCTCAAAAGATGCCGACTGCACAGTGCCACTGCAGACTTAGGGCTCATTTACACAACAGCGTCGTCACCAGAAACAGAATGGTTTTCCTTTATGTTTTCTGTGTTCACATGGAGATGATGTGATAACGATGGACATTCACATGGATCAGCAAGAACAACTGAAAATGCTGTAGCATGCATGCCAGGCCAGTAGTTGGTGATGTAAGTTTATAGTGTCCTTGGCAAATGTAACAAATGTGCCACTGCTGGTCAGAGTATTGACACAGCAAATCCACATCTTGCTGGAGGAGCAATACAAAAATCTAGCAGGGTTAGCAGCACACATTTTGCTTGGTAGTGGGCCATAGCTTGGTGTTTGTTCCTAGATGCTTGTGTAAACTTTATCTCAAAAAAGAGTAACTGTGAATGTGCCCCGTCTCACTGTTTCCCCTGATAACAGGGATACCGGTAAACACAGAGACAACACCAAAAACATTTTCAAAACTTTTCACTCTGGACCCCAGTTTCATAAGTTTGCAGACTCAGGCACTTCGGTCACTGTTGTCTTGTAAATGGAAGGCACAAACACATGGAAAACTCTCAGTTTTCAGCCATCTTCGTTGCTGCTTTGCCAGGTTATGAGAGCTGACCAGATTGAAATAAAAGATTACACAGAGAAAATGTTTTTAAATTTCATGTTCGGAGTAGTATGACTATTCTTGCAAAAGTCTTCAGCTTCATATATGTTTATAGTTCTTGGCTAAGGGCCAAAAATAAACATTTCTAACCATAACAGAATGGTAGATATTGGGTTACCTGCATGCCAGCTTGTTGGTGTGTTTATACACGCATTTTTATTGGGTTTTATATAGGGGCTTTATGCAAGAGCACATGTTTAGATGTCTCAATAACAAAATAACATAGCTTACATCAAACAAACTTCATATTTGCTGCAGCACATGCGTGTCCATGAAATCGTGAAAAATCCTACCGCTCTGTTTACTATCGTGTCCATCTACACCCCTCTATCCATTTCCTTTTCTGTCATAGCTGTATCTATAGCACCTCTGACACCTGGTAAAGTTCCCCTTACACCACAACCTCCTCTGCATGTCCATACCCCCCATAGCTATAAAGAGACAGCAGGGTTGACTGATAACTATTGCTTCCTAATCCTGCGCTCACATTCCTCCGTCCTCCTGACACTCTCCGTGTAATCTTTCCCTGGCAGCAGACCCCTCTCTTCTTCACTGATACATATCAGGTCCATGCAGGTTAAATTTGGACACTGTGGATGGACATCTAACGGATTCTGTTTTGTAAGAACTGTTACGTGGCTCTCAGGGATGCTTACCATAAACACTCAGAGCTAGACCTAATGCTAGATACATTGTGAAGTGCCAGGACTCTAAACGTTGAAAAATTCCATCCACCGTAGGACTGGAGAGTTTGCTCTTTGCTCAAGTGGCCCTGGTTGACATTAGGAGCCTTCAGCTGATTGATGAATTTAGGCTAAAGCTCAAGGACTTATGAGGATGAGAGGAGGCAGTTGTACTTGCTCAGTCATGGAGGTAACACTGAAAGCTATAAACCAGGATGCCAGGTTTGATTAAATGTCACTTTCAGCTGTTACATAACATTATCTACAGCTTTGCAAATGCTAAAGTACATTACACTATGCAATACATGTTCAGGTGCCCCATTTAATTATACAACATGACACAGAATGTGCTTGTGTCCCTTATGACACATTGATATATACGTACACCATATTGCCAAAAGTATTTGCTCACCTATCCAAATAATCAGAATGAGGTGTTCCAATCACCTCCATAGCCACAGGTGTATAAAATCAAGCACCTAGGCGTGCAGACTGCTTTAACAAACATTAGTGAAAGAATGGGTCTCTCTCAGGAGCTCAGTGAATTCCAACGTGGAACTGTGATAGGATGCCACCTGTGCAACAAATCCCGTCGTGAAATGTCCTCACTCCTAAATATTCCACAGTCTACTGTCAGCTGGATTATAAGAACGTGGAAGTGTTTGGGGACAACAACAACACAGCCAGGAAGTGGTAGGCCACGTAAACTGACGGAGCGGGGTCAGCGGATGCTGAGTCGTTTAGTGTGAAGAGTTTCCCAACTTCCTGCAGAGTCAATCATTACAGACCTCCAAACTTCATGTGTCCTTCAGATTAGCTCAAGAACAGTGCAGAGAGCTTCATGGATGGGTTTCCATGGTCAAGCAGCTAAATCCAAGAAAGTGCAATGCAAAGTGTCGGATGCAGCGGTGTAAAGCCACTGGACTCTAGAGCAGTGGAGACACGTTCTCTGGAGTGACGAATGGCACTTCTTCATCTGGCAATCTGATGGACGAGTCTGGGTTTGGTGGTTGCCAGGAGAGCGATACTTGTCGGACTGCATTGTGCCAAGTGTAAAGTTTGGTGGAGGGGGGATTATTGTGTGGGGTTGTTTTTCAGTAGCTGGGCTTGGCCCCTTAGTTCCAGCCAAAGGAACTCTGAATGCTTCAGCACACCAAGACATTTTGGACAATTCCATGATCCAAACTTTGTGGGAACAGTTTGGAGCTGGCCCCTTCCTCTTCCAACATGACCGTGCACCAGTGCAAAAAAGCAGGTCCATAAAGACATGGATGACAGAGTCTGGTGTAAATGAACTTGTCTGGCCTGCATAGAGTCCTACGGAGCCCCCCTGGTGACATTGGATAGAAAAAAAATAATGCGTGGCCACGAGAAAGTAAGGCGAGGCCACGAGATAGTAATGCGTGGCCACGATATAGTTAATGCATGGCCACGAGATAAATAACGCGTGGCCACGAGATAGTAATGCGTGGCCACAACATAGTTAATGCGTGGCCACGAGAAAATTCACCTTTAGTATAGTATTGAGATCTACCAGTTTCAGAGCAATACAGAGACTGTAGCCTCTTAATTTGGACAACTTTGAATACACTTCTCATTATTTAATTTGGGAATGAACTACAATGACATTCTTAAGTCACTTGCGATTAAGCATGGAGTAATTCTTAGCAAGAGACACTTAATTCGGCTGCTCTAAATGACTGCGGGCATACCATCCGTGATTCTGTTGCGCACTTTGCTCAAATGTTACGGTAGGCCATGACGGTGGTGCGTTCAGTGGCACCGTGGAAAAATAACTGCTAATTTGCAGACAATTTTACTGCAACATTATTGATTAAGAGCACATCAAAATCAGGCGTTTGAGGCCCATTTTTACTATAAGCAATAAAAAATACATTTAAAAAATTAAAATCAAAATTTGTACTTATGATCTAGGAGGTCCAACAAAATATTGTACAGTACATTCCCAGGTAGGCCTACCTCTGTGCTTCTTTCCCCAAAATTTACTGTGGCAGTATTGATTGAGAGCACATCAAAATCAGGCATCTGAGGCTCATTTTAATGAACAGCAAATATTTAAACATCATAAAAAGTCAAAATAGTACTATGATCTCTAAAGTCCAACAGATCAACAAAATTAGATCATAGTACAGATGAGAATTTTCATATATTTGCTGTTCATAAAAATGAGCCTCAAACGCCTGATTTGATGTGCTCTCAATCAACAATGCTACGGTAAATTGTTTAGAAACAAGCATAGAGGTACCTGAGACAGGACTTTACAATATTCTGTTGGACTTTAGAGATCATAGTACTACTTTGATTTTTTATGATGTTTAAATATTTGCTGTTCTTTAAAATGAGTCTCAAATGCCTGATTTGGATGTGCTGTCAATCAATAATGCTACAGTAAATTTTCAGGAAAGAAGCACAGAGGTAGGCCTACCTGGGAATGTACTGTACAATATTCTGTTGGACCTCCTATATCATAAGTACAAGTTTGATTTAATTTTTTAATAAATTTTACAAATTTTTCTGATATTCGCACAAAGTAAAATAGGCGTCAAATGCCTGATTGAAATGTGATTGTAATCAATAATGTTGTGCCACTGAACGCACCACCATAAATACCTCCGTAACCTTTGACCTACCGTAATATTTGGGCAAAGTGCGCAACAGAATCACGGAAGCACATATGGTATGACCGCAGTCATTTAGAGCAGCCGAATTAAGTGTCTCTTGCTAAGAATTACTCCATGCCTAATCGCAAGTGACTTAAGAATGTCATTGTAGTTCATTCCCAAATTAAAATAACGAGAAATGTATTCAAAGTTGTCCAAATAAAGGGGCTACAGTCTCTGTATTGCTCTGAAACTGGCAGATCTCAATACTATATTGACCTACTAAAAGTGAATTTTGTCGTGGCCACGCATTACTTTCTCGTGGCCACGCATTAACTATGTCGTGGCCACGCATTACTATCTCGTGGCCTCGCCTTACTTTCTCGTGGCCACGCATTATTTTTTTTCTATCCAATGTCACCAGGGGGGCTCCGTAGAATCCTGATCTCAACCCGATAGAACACCTTTGGGATGAATTAGAGCAGAGACTCAGAGCCAGGCCTTCTCATCCCACATCAGTGTGTGACCTCACAAATGCCTTTTGGAAGAATGGTCAAATTTTCCCATAAACACTTTCCTAAACCTTGTGGACAGCCTTCTCAGAAGAGTTGAAGCTGTTGTCACTGCAAAGGGTGGATCAATGTCATATTGAACCCTATGGATTAGGAATGGGATGTCAATTAAGTTTATATGCGAGTCGAGGCAGGTGAGCGGATACTTTTGGCAATATAGTGTATATGTAAGTTTGCTGAGAATCATTCGAGATCAATCATCATTTACTATGGGCCAATCAGTCAATATTGGAGGCCGCCACTACTGCTACAGTATTGACTGATTGGCCCATAATAAATGTGAGCCACACGTTGCCAAACATATTGGAAGTGAAGCGAAAACATCCTTACTATAGTGAGGTTTGTAGGGTCGGTATTTGATTTTCATTTAGTGCAGTCAAGATCTGATCAAACTGTTACTTAAACTATTAGCATCTATGCTAAGCTATTAGCATCTATGATATATCTGTACTTGCAGTCATTTCCTGCCGTCAGTTTGCTCAAAGCTTGTTCCTCTCCCTGATTTAAGGACCCTGATTAGGCTGTGCTGTTTTGAGCCATCACAATCATTGAAGATTCGAGCTTGCCAAGATGGATCTGTCTGACTGCAGACATTGAATTAGGCAGGTCCAGCTGGTGTGCCAGGTTAAATCATCAGTGTCTGAAATGACAACAAATTACGCAATTTGAAGTAATATCTTTTTTTTATATGAAGGTATAATAAATGGCTCAGTCTAAAAAATTAACATCAACAAAACTGGAGCCACTTGCAAGAAAATATGACCACATAAAGTGGCTAAATGTTTATTGTGCTAGCAGTTTTACCCTGTAAAATGGAAAGGCATTAATTTCAAGCTAACATCATTTAAGATCTGTTTGAAAGCTCTTGTGATCTGCACATGATTTGCCTCGTCCAACAAAAGCATCACAGCCTTCAAAAGCTCATTGTGAAGCACCTGTCGCAGCAACATGTCACTGTTATGCCTCCAGATCTGTCCACCTATAAAGACAAATAGTTTTGAGCCCTTCAGTGTTTGTCCCATTTTTGTTTTCTTCTTGATCTTGAACTTTAATTCCTGTTGAGTGAAAACTGCCTCCAGCCTTGGGGTGCTTGTTAACCTCTCAGAGCCGGTTTGAGCAGGAAACATACTGAAAAAACACAAGCAGGCAATTGTAAACTACAATTCAGTTTCAGCAGAAGGGTTGGGATTTGGAAAACTTCCAGTTTCCCTGAGGCTGTTTGTGAAAGTGTGAATATGTAAATTAGTAGACACACAAACAAAATAAGCACATAAATGCTCATGTAAATGAAAACAGGTTTTCACTGTCAAACATTCTCTGAACTCTGAACTGAATAACTAACAATCTGTTTTTTTTTTCATTTCTCATTTACTTTGTTTGAAGGTAACGGCAACACTTGCTTGCCCTCAAGCAAAACAATGCTTTATTTTTCTTGCTAAATATATTGCACAATGAACCTGGAAAGTCAACAGGCAGTTTTATCATATTTTAAATTATGACAGAGCTTCTGTTTTAAAACCAGATTTTGACTTGTATCCATCTGCTGATCTTGATGAAGAACATGTAAAACAGTGTAACATTTTTTCCATCTTCTTTCTGCAATTATATTTGCTTAGTACAGACAAATGTGTACATCTAATGCTGATGGAGCAGATATTTGATTATTGATTAGGTCATTGTGAGCTATTTTGACACATTATAATTATTCTATATCAAGTTAAAAAAAAAACAAAAAACAGGAGATGTATTCATTGAGGTTACGAAAAGCTGACTTACTCCAACAGACTCCATGTTATTAAAATTTTAGAAAGACATGGATATGGTTTGGGCATGACAAGAAATAAACCAATCAAAATGGCTGCTGTCATTCTCTTTAAGTCATTGTACTATTTAAACAGCAGGCCTAGTCTGAATTTCTAATTTCTCTCCTTTCATTGTGGAACTATATTTACAGAACAAACAGAGACAATGTATGAAATATGTATAAGTAAAGACCTTTATTTCACTGAAGCATCCAGAGCACAACAAAAGGCACTTCTGCTTAAACCTAAAAGCATAACCTCAGTAATTACTCAAATCTCCAATAAAAACTGACAAAATCATGCAAGTTTAGGTTTATATGGTGCAGTTGATAGACTTGGTTACTGTAAATCAAATAATTTTTGGCTTTATGTAATTCATTTTCTCATCCTGTAGGAATGTTCTCTATTGTGTGCATAAAACACACAGGACAGCCTTTTTTGTTATCTATTATCTTAATATCGGCAAGACTCATTAGTGTGCATAGGAATATAAGAAATTTAGCTCTGTGTTTTGAGAGAATCTTTATTCCCGCCCATTTTTTCTTGTTTCTGGAGGTATAATTCCTGCTGGAGTGCACAGGAACAGTGCATAGAGCCAAAAAAAAAAGCCAAAGAAACAAGGTCGTCTCTAAGCCCTCTGTCCAGTTATGAACTTCAAACTGAATTTTTCAACAGATCCTCTTATATTTAACAGTAGAGTTGTTCTGCTGTGCATCCATATGAGTGAATGCACTCCTGAAAATGTCCTTATTTTTTCTGGGTAAGATGCATTTGTTGTGCAAAAACCAGAGTGTTTCTCATTGCCACTGGAAATACGTTAGACTTGCACTTAGGTAAAATGCAGACAGGACTTAATTTCTTATTCTCTGTTAAACTTGCTAAAGTACTCAAAGATCTTGGCCTAATATGCTGCTACGTATAGCCTGCCAGTACTTGATGTACAGGGTTCCAAATGAACAGCATCACATGGCTAACATACAGACTATTGACAGGTACCGCATTTAAACCCACTGAAAAAATAGTAAATGAATCCTTTAGAAGTGCAAAAGTGTGATGGTCCTTAAATTACCTCACTCTGTGCTTGTCTTTTGATAATGATTACAGTGTTAAACAGCACAATCATTTCTGTGGTATGTCATGTCAGAGAGTTCACAACAGGTCTAAGGTCATAAGTTTTTAACAAGCTTGTAAAGTGAAGCCTGACCTGCTACACCCTGGGACCCTCCCGATGTCATTCAAGTTGATCCTTGTTTTATAACCTGCAAAAGAATTAAAGCGTTTAATTCCAGCTTGAGTGTTTGACCACAGGGACAAACTATACAGTCAATTGTAATTATGATACTTTTTTCATAGTTTGTATATGTGAACTGCACTGCACTCATGGCTCAGTTTGTCCTGAATGACTCTTACTCGACATTGTGAAAATTCAGACTTTGTTTGCTGCTACTGAACAGTTTATTGACTCCCATCTATTATATGTCACTCTTTGGTCTGTCTTAAACTATATGTTATTATTTTGAAACAAATGCATACTACTACCCTTGTACATGCCCTGTACTGCTGCAATACCTGAATTTACCCTCTGGGGATCAATATAGGATTATCTTTTTTGATGTATTTTTGGGGCATTTTGTGCCTTTATTGATAGGAGAGAGACAGTGGATAGGCCTGTGAAAGGGGGTGAGAGGGAGGGGAAGACACTGCAAACTGGCCACAGGCTGGACCTGAACCCGGACCTGCAGAAGCACCCACATGGGACGTGACTAGTTGTCAACCACTCTGCCAAACCAGCACCCCAATAAAGGATTTTCTTATCTTATCTCATAGCCATTTCTAATAAATTAAAGGAGTGCACATTAGTCTGACTGCTTGTATTTATCTGAGCTGGGTGCAGTAATCTGGACAATCAAGGACATTTCTCATTGTGTTGCGTAATGATGCATCATTTTATCAAACTGAATCATTAACCTAATAATCAGAATTGAATCCAATCGTTAGACGAGTGAAGAAGATGCACAGGTCTTATTTGTAGAAGGCCTTTGAGGGCTTCTAACCTCTCAAACACAGTATTTTACCTCATTATTCTGTTTGTTCTGATATTGTTTTCATGATGTGCAATAAACTAGTTCAGTTGGTCAAACTGATTAGAGCTGGTTGGGGACTTCTGTCGTTTCTCTGCTAATTTAATCATGAGTCTAAGACCTCATTGTTTCTAATCAGTCAGAGGAATGCTTCACAGTTTACTGAGAGATGAAGCATTTATCCTGGACTAATCATCTGTGTGTGAAGAGATGCTCTGTGTCTTAAAACGTATGAAAGGTCAGGCCTTAAGGACCTTTTTGAACCTGATGCTCCCTACAAAGACCTGACTGATACTTAACCACTTACAAAACTACTTAAACTGGGGTTGGACAACAAAGCAAGATTAGAGGGTAAGCTTGGGGGGTTTACAACAAAGTAGGATCTGTGTTTATGGGAGTAAGTTCAGGGTCAACTCTGCAATTTCAGTTCAGTTAAGGTGGAAACCTGCCAAAATAACTGAACAGAGCAGGAAAAAGGATCATCATGTGAGCATCATCTCGTGACCTATATTGTGGAGCTCTGTAAGCAGATCAAGAGAAGGGGAGAAGGATGAGGGTTTGACAAGCTCTTTGGGCCTGATCATTACCCCAGTGCCAATTGGTGGACAGCACAGATGTCTTTCCTGTTTTCCATCTGATGCAGAATTACTTTTATATCTAGTGCATACAAATTTAAAGGGATAGTTCAGTTTTTCTGAAGTGGGGGTGTTTGAGCTCCATATGGCCACTAAGTACATTAAATGCAGTAGAAAGTTCTCTCTTCTCCCTCAGTAAGCCACAATTTGCAAAAGCTTGTGACGCAGAACTAGCTGCACACAGGGAAGTATTGTACCAAATAAAGTGTATTTTTGGTGCCTACAAGAACTCCCATCAAAAATAATACCAGAGTTTAAGAGTACCGTACATAGAATTTTTTTGAGTGCCTTAACTTTTTGGAAAAATGAAGTTTATCTGGAACTAACCGGCTAGCATGTATTCCGTGTATTCCACATATTCCTAGTTGCAAACTTTATTTTTCCTAAAAGTTAATGCACTCAAAAAATTCTAGGTTAAAATTCTATTGGAGAATCTGTGGCTTACTGAGGGAGAGGAGAGAACTTTCTACTGCATCTAATGTGCTTAGTGGCCATATGGAGGTCCTGCAACCCCACTCTGCTACCAAGCAACTCATTTTTTGAGGTATTATGCTGTGTTCAACCCGCAAGTGACCCAGCTACCAAAATCGCGTCGCCTGCTGACGTATCGTCGTGCGTCCATAGATACCTCATTTTGGTCAATGTTGCTGTCTCTGTGACATCACATCTGCTCAAGTTTCACTGCGATCATATCATATATCATATGATAGGATGTATAAGCAGACATTATTCCAGCTGTATCCTTTTCATTCACTCATCAACCACAAAACACTGCAGCTGATCATCATCTGTGAGTTTCCTGCGGTCCGTCTTGGCGGAACTGATGTCCTCACTGACTAATGTTTCCCACACGGACATGGATTGTTACTCTGTAGTCCGGATGAATAACTGTCTGCCTAGGGTACCGTCACACACGCACACACCGCTGATTGGCTGATGCTGCACAGCCAGACACGACATTGCCTGAAAAGATAAACTTTTTTTTAACTTTGACATCGCACGCAACGAGAGAAGTGATCGTCCTGTATGCAGCAAATGCATCGCGGGAGGGTTAGCGGCTGTACACAGACTTTGCATGGAGAGTGATCGGCGAGGTAGTACAAGTAGCGTGCGGTGTGTAAGCACCCTGAGTCTGCTAACTTTCCTACTGCAAAGCCCTACTTGACTAATGTAATGATTTAAGGCCAGCCCTGCCGTTTGAAGGTACAGCTGTGTGAACATGAAATGATCAAAATATGATTTTGAGAACCAATGAGATTACACCTTCATGTCCATGTAGATGTGTCGACTCTTCGATCATTTCTGATGTTGTGGGGAGACTTCAGGGAAATATAACTTCTATTGGTGCATCAACATATTTCAAACAGCTTCCTGTGTGTCTGTCTGTCTATACGCACCATAAAAGAAGAGGAATGTCACAGGCCTGCTGGAGTTTGACACAAAATTCTGCCATGTAAATAACAACATGTCAGCTGGCAGGCCTTCACTCACTGTTTTTAAGGGGAACTGAAGGAAAAGTATACTCAAAACCAGGAACCAGAGACTGATGTCTCAGCGACGAGGTCCATGTTTACTACAGTCTATGGCTATAAAGCCTAGTTTAGGCTGTATTTTTAGTTCTGCTAACACCATTGTTCTTTCAACAATGCTTCCAGTGCTTCTCCTCTAACAAAATTTGACTATCCAACCCACTTACCCTTTAAAATCAGAATATTTCTATATTACAAGGTGACTCAAAAGAAAAGGATACATCCCAGGAGCTCAGTGATCAGTAATGTCTTTTAGAAGGTGACTCAAGGAATATGCCTTTGTTTCCTCGTAGAACAATAGCCTGGAGTGCTCTTACGTAAAAGCAGAGTCTGAAGCCAAAATGCTGATGGAAACAACAGTAGAACTCTGTTTTGGGGGGTAACAGGAGCCTTGAATGGGCATTTTTATGGAACGTTACACAACATGTTGGCAAATGGGAAGTGCCATAATTGTAACTCACACGCCTGCAGGGACTCATAAAACATGAGAGGAACATCGGAGGGCGTGGGATGTGTGCAAGGATTTTGTTTATGCAACATGCACAGACTCTTATACTTTGTTTTTAAGCTTACAAAACACTGGCACGTGGAAAATTAAAAAGTTATAATCTGTTTTTCTCAATAGAAACAGTTGCCGCTATAAAAAAGAGTAGAAATTCAGAGTAAATAGATTGACTATGTAGGTGTCATTGTACCATCTTTAACTCTGAGCTGGTCACTCTGAAGTCTGAGTCTGAATTAACACTTGTAGTGTCAATCATTCCATCCTGCCCATGTACCAACAAATAAAATACACAATGTTCCGGCCGGAGGTATAGGCACAGGGTACCACAGTGATCTGTTTGTATGCAGTGGGTCATTTCAGGACCTCTCTGTGCTTAAGAAAATCTGCAATATCAGTACATGAGCAATGCACTTTCATCTCAGGATGTGCTGTTAGTTTGGAGGTTACACATCAGTAGTTAAGGAAAAATACTAGAGAATACATTTCTAACACCAAATAGAAGTATTGATCATAAGTCAAATTGTAAAGTGTTACAAAGTGTTCAATTTTAACTCAAAGTTAGTCAGTAATTACACTTCATGAAGGGAGTGTTAATGTGAACTATCCAAAATGGTTAAGTCGACTCAGTGGTGGGCACCCATATTCATTTGAGAAGCGTTACTATCAGCTCTGTGTTAATTTGACTATGCAGATTTTGCCATGTTATTCCTCTGAAAGCTTCACGCAAGTCTTTTGTCAACAATTTTTTTTTTTTTTGAAGGCATTTTCAATATGTACTTTTGGATTTACTTTTGCCACATTTCACACAGTCCAGTCGTAATATGTCAAACATGTACATTTTAGCAAGTTACTTAACTGCTTTCTCAGTGAATTTTCCCTCTGTTCTGCAAATCAAATCTACACATGTAAAACTTCAAAACATATTAGTATAATTAATTTTTTTTTGCCCTGATCACTCTTTTTTTGCACAACAAAAACTGCATGTGATTTTAACCTGGTGCCAGGTGTCAAAAACTACACCTCAGGGTCTATTTAAAAAAAAAAATAAAGTACTCATTAGCCTATTTTGTGACACATACACAACTTTGTTTTTGATGGAAGTCATCTTCTTATAGTAAGTCACACAAAACTTTATTGTCCCAAATGCTGCCATCCTAGCATTGATTCTTGTCCTTAAATGATGGTAATAATAATAAACTTTATTTACAAAGCACTTTTAAAATCGTTGGTTTACAAAGTGCTTTGACAGCAGGCAGGAACACAAGACAACAAAGCACAAGAGTTTAACGACAAAGGAAAAAAGAACAACCCAAAAAGGTTAATTAAAATCAAATAAGATTTAAGACGAACACAAATGGCAAAATGAAATTGAGAGAGATCATAACACATATAGAGAACTTAAACCCCAAGAAGTAGACACAACAGTCCAGGCCCAGTAACAGACACAGCGGTAGCCCTGACCCCACAGGGCTGGAGACACAACACACCAGGATACAGCAACACACAAGAGGCTGAATGACTCAAGTGCAAACTGCACCCTAATGGTGCTAACTAACATGCACGAGTGCCATGTCCAGTGACTCCAGCCCCATGATTCAAAAGGCCCCTTCCATATGTCATAGGAACCCAGACGATACAGGAACACTGCTACATAAAATGAGACTGTGAGGACCAAAGTAAGCTAAGAATAAATAAATAAATTAATTAATGAATAAAAGACAATAATAAAACAGTAGAATATAGAGAATGAAAGTGAACAGTAATACAATTAGCTTAACCCTATAAAGCCAATTGTATCATATTTGATACATACTTTTATAATACCTCTTTCTACTCAATATGATCAACAGATTACAAAAAAACATCTGAATACAATCAGATAAATGATAAAAATGTCCTCAAATGGATTATCAGTTGCCAAAAACACTGAATGTATCAAATTAGATATGGAAAATTTATATGTTGAATTTTCTTGACATTTTGATTTTTATGGATTTTAGCAGACAGTGAAAAAAACATTTCAGCTCCAAAAAACTATAATTTTCTGGCTATAATCTATGTTCTTGGGCCTTAAAGGGTTAAAAGTCCTCTATAAAAAAGATTTAAAAAATGACGCAAGATGAAGCAAAGATAAACAATCTGAATAAAAGTAAATAAAGACACCAGCCTGTTAAGATAAAAAAATAAGAAGTCAATAAAAGATGAAGAAGCTAAAATTATTTGAGCAATGCCTAGAAATAAAAGGTTAAAAAAAGACTAAAACACAAATAAAAGAAAAGGAGACTAAAACACAGAGAAAGAAGGAAAATAAAAGACTAAAAAGACGACATCACATAAAAGCTATTCTGTAAAAATACGTTTTTAAAAGTGACTGAAAAAGAATCAACAGAAAAATGGCTGCACACAGACCTGACCTCACAAAATGATATTATTGGGAAAAAGTCCTGTAACATTAGCAGAAAGAAGGTTTTTTTTATTTTAAAATGAGCTACAGTTTTAGTGAATTGCAGAAAAACAAATAGTTATCTTGTTTCCTTGGTAGGAAATGTGAGTGTTTGGGTCAAAAGTCTGGTTATAACAGCTTGAATTTAGGATGGATTCCTCTTTCAACCTCGGAGGGCCTCCCTATGAGGTTGGTCCCCAGAAAGCTTTCACCTTTTTACTGTATTATTGGCAGCCTTGCTCAAAACGGCACAGGGAACACGACTTTAGGTTTGGAGAAGATTCAGTGCTTAAGTGTCCCCAAAAAGCTTTCACCTTTTTTTCTATATTAAAAAATGTGAAACCTTTTTTTAAATATATTAAAAATGTGAAACCTTTTTTAATATGGAAAAGCCAATAATATAGCAAGGCCGCTATATTATTGCCGACCTTGTTAAAAACGGTACAGGGAACAAGACCGTAGGTTTGGTGAAGATTCAGTGCTTAAGTGTAAACCAGGCTTAACTCTATGCCACATATCGGCCCACATTCAATTTTTTTGCTTACTTTTTATTGGGGGCAAGCAAGTAAAAACCCAGACCAATAACCCACTGCAGTGGCAGTGTGAAAGGGACACTGTGTTACATAATGTCACAATTTATGTCATGAACAGCAGGCAGAGCATCTGACCTCTAGGCTGACCTGCTGACCCCACACACTGAAGTTTCACCTCGCAACAAACCAGTCAGTTTGTTAATAGCTGACAGAGAATGTTGGGAGTTTTAAGCCAGCAGTTTTGAATTATGTTTATTGTACTCTTAAAACCTGTTATCTCTCAATTGGACCGTTACTCCCAGATTTTCTCACCACTTTGAAAAACAGGAGAGAAGTTTAAAAGGTCCAGTGAGGACATCTCAACAAGCGGATTAAACTGAGGTCTAGTTTTTTCTATCCATAGATCTGTCTCCATATTCACTTCTATTTTAAGGTGGAAGCATTCACTGCATTCAGCATATGCACATACATCATGTTAAAAAAGTCCAGGGCAACACACACCGCTGACATCTAAAAGTCCCAGCAGGAGGTCCCTCAACAGGCTATTAAATTGACAAGCGCCTCATCAACACCAGTGTGTGTGTGTGAGCTGGGGGGAGGAGGAGAAGAGGTGAAAAGATACTGCTGCTCATGAGCTCAGGAGAAGGACAAGCGTGGATTTGAGTTTTAGCCTGCTACGAGATCCTCCACGTGGTGTTGGCAAAAAGTGTGATGTATTCATGTTCGCCCGCAGTGACCTGAAGTGTTTCGAGTCTCTGCTGTAGTGCCGGTATACTTTATTTAAATTGGGATTGTAGTGATATATCACTCAGAAACATGCAAACTCATAAAAAAATGAGGTGTTGGACTACTAACAACACGAGAAAAACTTTACGAGATTTACTAAGTCTTACAAAATTCTTAAAAAACTGGTTCTTAAGTTTGTTAGATAAAGTGGACTTCTTATAATGATTTGACACCAGATGGACTATTCAATATATCTCAGAAGCCCTTCTTAAAAATAGCCAATAATCAGAGTTTGGGAATAGGCAGCACCTTTCAAAAGCTTATCTGGCAGGTGATTGGATGATCAATTCATCAACCACATTCATTATTGGCCAATCAGATGATGTAGTCGGTTTAGCACTACTGCCACAGTGGAAAGGACAAACTCTCGACAAAAAATGTCAAAGGTGAACATCATTTCTAACGAGAAGTATGTAGTGTTGTTGTTAATTTGTATTTCATCAAGAAATGTGGTCCAGATTTCATAAAACTGCTACTGAAGCTTTTAGCATCTATGCTAATCTCTGTATGTGCAGTCACTTGTTGTGCTGTTGTTTCGCTCGTAGCTCCCACCTCTTCATCATCTTCATGATGCTGAATGGGCCGCCCCTCTCCAGGCCTTACTGATGCATTCGAGGTTCTGTTGGAATCATGGTGATGCTTTCAGGTTAGCTCAGTAAAATGAGTATATGACAAAGCTAAGAAAATGGTGTGTTTCAATGTAAAATCAGCTGTTGAAGATTTAGGTTTTTGCTGAACCTTAAATAAACAATGTTTAGTAGGGGTGAAAATTGTGTTCTTGGCATAATAAAGTAAATCAGTTACAATATGGAAATTATTTCATTTTAAATACATTGCATTTACTTATCAAACTAGCTGCACTGCTTTGCCTGTTGGAAACATGCTGACGCTTGAATTAATAGTTTTCTGTCAATATTTTTTTTTCTTTACATTATAAAAGCAAATGATAAATATCTATATTTTGTTATTCAGACACCCTTAATTGTTGTATTGCCCCTTGTGACCTTTTGTTCCGCTTTGCTGAGCAGACCTTTTGACCAATTGTTAAAAAAAATTGACACATGAACAGTACCGGCAGATCACACGAAATGTATCAGCCGGGCAAAGGCTGATCTGGGAATCCTTAGTTGATGTTATCAACCACTTCACCTAATTTCTGTTTCACAAAAGTTTGATTGGTTTAGAGAAACAAGTTTCAAGGTTACCAAAATGTAAATGTTGTTAAGTTATACAGCCCTTCATAACAACCCTTTCGGTGAACCGAAGTTCTTTACAATAGATAGTAAATAAAAAGAAGTAAATAAAAACATTAAAAAGCAATAAAAAGCAATAAAAACAACAAAAGCAATCAAATAGAATAAATGCAGTGAAATAAAGTAAGAGTTCAAGTGTCACCATGCTATTGGGTATAAAAAGCAATCATATATAAATAGGTTTTCAGTCTAGATTTGAAGAGCCCCAGGTCATGACACATTTTGGCTTGGAGCTTATCTGGAGCCTGAGAGCAGAAACTGAAAAGGCTTGCTCACCCCTTTCCAGCAGACGGTGATTAGACGACCTCCACTATTGTCAAGCTCAGATTTATACAATGGGCCGAGGCCATTAAGAGCTTTAAAAACAAACATTAACATTCAGTAAAGCAGTAGTCTCTTTTCCAAGATACTATGGGCCTGTCTTATTGGCTAAAGCCACTGACACACTTAAAACAGTCCTCCCTCTAAAATCCTGACAATGTTGGGCTCATCTCATTGGTGGCATAATCGAGTAGTCCACTCTACCTACAATCAGAAAGTTGAGGGTTAAAGCCCAGCTCCGTCTGCCACATGTCGATGTGTCTTTGAGCAAAACACCCAACTCCAAGTTGCTCCCACTGCTGCGTCAGTGACAGGTAAATGGGTATGAAAGAGCGTGGGGGTTAGCTAATAATGATGGACAACATGAAATGAGAATCTTAAGCATAAGTGAGTGAATGTGAGCAGGAATGGGTGGAAATGTTTGGATGTGACAGCAGTTTGAGTCGTCATGAAGACTAGAAATGAACTACATAAGCTCAAGTCCATTTACCATTTTTCTGTCCCTGGGACACCCAAAGTTTGGAAATGTTGAAGGGAGTTTGTTTGAAATTAGCTGTATTTATGGGGTTACACACAACTGTATTCTGCTTATGCATTTTTATGTTTTTGATGCTAACTTAACTTCAAAAGAAATTTGAGTGCAACATGTTTTTAGATTATAAGTATCGTGATTTATTGGGATATACTGTATTGTCACTTAAGTATCCTGATACGTATCATATTGTCAGGTTCTTGCCAATAAACAACCAAAGTTTATACACACCAAATGCTTTTTTCTGCCCCATGCCCCAGACTTTCAACCAGAGAGCTTGCACTTAGGAAATTTAAGTTGTTTTAATAGTCATGGTATTAGGTGTCTTTTATTAATCTATCTCCATCAGAGCTGGTAGGTTGAGCCTATTAACCAAACACTGCACACAAAACATCAGCAGCTTGTTCATTTCTGTCCATGAGATGAAGGGCTGTCATGTAAAATAGTGCAAATCATAGATACTTAGAGCTTTCAGTTTGCCAGAATTATGCATTTCTTTAAATGTCTCGGTCTATCTAAAAACTTTCCCCTGCTTATTTCCCTGACTGCTGCTCCAGATTCAGGAGCAAGGAGAATCCGCCTGACATCTCAAGGTCATCAGAGGCCACCATCCCTTCCTCTCCCACTGCCCACCCTGACTTTCCCCACAGTGCTGGACAAGCTCTGTCAGCTTTTACGAAGAACCAGTTAAGTAGCTGTCTCTTGCTTTTAGACTGTTTCTATAGGAAATGATAGGATTAACTTCACCAGACCATAACCTAACATCTCAATGCAGACCTCATGTGTTGCTATACTGAAACGACCCGATACTGTGATACTTATAGCTGGCACTCTTTAAGAGAAGTTCCAACAGCTGCAGATCTCTCGGGTGACTTTGAACGGGACAGTATGTTGACCCTGTGGCACGTGAGCCTGTCATGTATATGATAAACACTGATGAATTTGTACTCACTGTTCTGTACATTCTGTTCCTTAAGTATCTGCAGCATAGGGACGGCTCACTGTCTCCGTCTAGTGGTCACACATATGGAAGGTAAAGATCACAACAACACGCCAAAAAAGGATGGCTCACACGTGTGGCTCACAGAAGCAGCACATATGGACATGCACACAGAGACGTATACATGGACTTTATCATTCAGGTCATGTTAATGTTTAAGGGCAGGAAAATATTTGTCTGACTTTGCAGACACCAGCACAAAAAAGAGGAGGGATCATTTTAAGTTTACTTTCAAAAACTCAGGATCATTTTAAGTACATGTCTTATGTGGCAGAGAAACTATAACATTAGATGTAAACATTTAAATTATCACCACATTTGGTTCATTTTTAATGCGTTATGATGATTTTAAGAGCTAAAAACTGTATGTGATTAAAACACGCTTTCATCCAAAATGATAAAGTCTGAAGTCTGATCACCTTCTAAAATTATACATTTTAGTTTTTATTATTTTTTTTTAGTTTCAAGAATGGGTGATTATATTAAGACGGAGAACAAAATCTTAAAAAAAAAAAAAAAAAAAAAAAAAATCCCTCAGGGGCCGGCCTTCTGCTGGTGCCCAGAGTCAGGACTAAACATGGAGAATCAGGGTTCCTGTTTTATGCAGCTAAAATCTGGGACAGTCTTTCTGAAGATGTGAAACAGGCCTTGACTCTGACATTGTTCAAATCTAGACATAAAAAAGCTCTATTTAACTGTGCGTATGACTTAAACCATCCTATCTGCACTCTTCTCATTAAATTTATTTTAAAATAATTAATGCCGTCTTTATTTTGTATTGTGATTTTAATGCATTTTTCTTGTTCTGAAAAGCACTTTGAATTGCCTTGTGTATAAACTGTGCTCTTAGTTGTATGTGGCCACCCTCCTCGTTTAATGAGACCTGATAATGGATGTTAAAAACTGACATAATATGAAGAAACTAGAACAAATGTATTCATGTGGTCCAAAAGCCATGCTGTCATCATAAGGACAAAAACATTCATCCCCACATATAGTAGTGTTGGGAACCTTTACTTCAGCATTTCATGAGTCTTACATGTTTATTTTTTTTTTCATAAATGCCATGTAAAATTTGATGAGAGCTTGAAAACTTTAAGCATGTTTCTCCGCAGACCCTCAAACTTCACAAAACCCTTTTTATGATCTCTGTTGATTTTTCTGTGTTAATGCAGCTCTCATAAATACTGCTGTAGATTCTGTGTTAGCGCACATTTTGCTTTATGTGCGATATGCTATCACAGGTGCCTGACAGACCTTCAGGATGTCCCATTTCCATATCTCCATCCTGACAGGAACAACTGTAGTGTGTTGTCAATAATCTGAAACTTAAATAGACAGAAGGGCAAAAGCTCAAATATGCATATCTACAGAAAAACTTATGGATAACATATGGTTTGCTCATGTGCAGATAATGCAAAGACAAACTGCTTTCAGATAAAAGCCCTGACCCACATTTACAGACCTTTGGAACAGAGGACTTCAAACTCTGTCATATATTGCTGGAAACATTTGTTTTTAAGCTTGAAAGTTTACAAAAAAATATTAAATTGCATACATTTATCTGACCTATTTATTGATAAAATACTTCGTCATTCTTTAGGATTTTAACCTTCTGAATACATGTTTTTATCATGATGCCGACATGTTTCTAGACTGGAAAAGATACAAAAAAAGCGATTATTTTCAATAAACTGCATGCAAAGTAAATTTTATTTGTTCTGTATTATATCAGCCTCTGATATGTCATTAATTAGCAGCAACACTGTTTTATGCAGTAGTAGTTTCACCCTTACCGCTTAGCTCAAAAGTGTAATTTTCATAGGTATCTCTAAAAATGATACACTGGTAATATTAATATTTTTAAAATTAAATTCTTACAGCCTGGGATTTGGATTTGGTTGGCAGTAACATTGATTTTTATGCATTATTTTTTTGTGCAATGTCATATATCATCACTAGTTTGTGAGGATAAAATGAAGCCATTGTGAACAGTAGTAAAAATGATCTATCAAGGCTAGAGCTGAAACGATTCCTTGAATATTCGCGAGTACTCGATTACAAAATATCCTTGAGTCAAAGTTTGTGCCTCGAAGCCTCGTTTAATATATAATTATACATATAAATATATATCTGGACTACTATACAGTGCACGGTGTTTGTCACGGACGGTCATTTCTGTGGCACAACGCGCCTGCTACCTCTGCTGCTCTTGTGACTTGTAAAATCATGAAGAAAGAGAAAAGAGAGGGACAGAAAGGAGAGAGTCCGCAGAAGAAATGGCAGAGAGTGTCCCAAGTGTGTGGTCACTACAAGAAGGGACGAAAAGAAAACACAGTGCACTGTGTCTGATGTCAAACTGAGTTAGCCTAGCACGTAGCTTAGCATGATAGCACGTCGTTAGGGCTGCAACTATTACTATTACAGCATTTTAAATATGCTCATCACAGACATGCGTCCTCTTTCCATGGTGGAGGACACAGGATTTAAAAACATGATCAAGGATTTCAATCCAAACTACACAATGCCCTCCAGAACACACTTCACAAATATAACTGCAGAATTATATTACTGCTTTGGAAATCAGTATTGTATTGGCTTTGTTTTAAGCCAGTACTGGTTTAAACTTTGAAAGTTGTGAAAATAAAAACCCTTTTCTGAGGAATAAACGGCATTTGGTTGCTCATTTTGAAAGCCCTAACATGTTGCATTGTATACAATTGATTTATTTGTTTAAAAATAAAAAAGTATATTTTGTTAGAGTACTCGAGTACTCGAAGAAATAATTGACAGAGTACTCGATTCCAAAAATACTCGATAGTTGCAGCTCTAATCAAGGCAAAATCCCAGATTGACACACAGACAAAATAAAATACATGTATTATGCTTTAATGGAAGTGAGAGTAAAAACTGCAGTTTGATTGGATTTCAATGACACATGTGTCTTGCGCTGAACAGTTGTTCAAACACAGTATATTTTAGACATACAGTGGGAGATGAGCTGGAAATAATATGATCAAATAAAAACATACAGCTTGATCAAAATTCATGCCTGATGCATGAAAACAAAATTATCAAAACATGAAGAATGAAAAGTGTGAAATGTGTTCAACTGCCCCTCAGGGTAAAATCAGGTTTCTCTGACACTCACGGTTCTCACACTTTAGAAGTTTAACCACATCAAGACTCTTGAGCCATCTTGTGGTTCTTTCAGGTAACAACCTGCATGCTGTGTTCTCATTAAAGGGATAGTTCAGTTTTTTTTTTTATGTGGAGTTTTGTGAGGCACATTGCATGACCCTGAACATGTACCACAATGTCACAGCTCAGTCCTCTCTCTGTTCAGAAAATCCCAGGACAGGTGCTAATGCTGTACATTGCTGTACATGGTGCCAGATTCTCTGCATAATAAAAAGAACTGTGGAAGAATATCATTAAGATTCTGTGCTCAGTAATATTGCTTATTTTAAGTTCTAGCTATACTTCTATCTTCTATAATGTCCGTATCTCAATGTTCCCTCTGCTGCACTGTGTATTAGAGCAGCTGAAACAACTGAATGCCCTTAGGGATTAATCAGTATTTCCAATTCTGGTTCTAACTGTTCACAGCAAACTTGAGTGTCACATTCATTACAGGAAATTGCATTGTTTTGGTTTGTGCGCAGTATTCCATGATAAATCTGCACAATAATCACTCAATGTATCTTCATGTAAAGTACACGGTTTGTGTATTTTTTTATAACTTTGAAGTGCTTTGTAACATGAACTGCTGCAGCCACATCACAAAACTGGCTGCTCTTCAGCAAACATCCCCTGGTCTGTGTGCAAACATGAGTCGTCCATAGAGGTGCATTCATTATTCATGTTGATCTTATGGATCAGCTGGCCTACCAGCTTCATTACTGTCCAGCTCTGTGTTGTAATCAATCAGAAGGCAGTAGGATGAGTCTGGCCATTGTTGTATTTCTGTACTGTACATTAAAGGATAAACTTGGCTGAAATAAAGATAGAGAACATCCCAAACATTTGCACTGCAGCTCTCATCACGTGCTTGTGGCGTCTCAGGACAGATGAGATGATTGACTTGACTAGATTGTGTCACTAACAGGTTCAGAGTAAAAGTGAAAAGTTCAGAGTTTAAGATTCAATAGTGGAACATTTGGATTAATTTACTCACAGGTAAGTTCTAACACTTATTTCAAACACCAACCCTTCAACTGAGAGCAAATGTTCAGGGATTTGACTCTATACAGTGTTTAATTAACTCTGTTCTTGCTTAAATTAGTGGAGCTTTAAGCAGAATTTCAGGAGCAGGACCACACCTCAACCACACCTCTTCCTGTGTTCCTATAAATTCTAACCGACCATTTCCCTCTTTTGTTATACACACTCGACGCACCCCTCCCTCCCTCCCCTTTCTTAAAATTTCTTCCTTCCTTCGTTCCTCAGGGCCTTACAAAGGGGGTTCATCATGCCCGGGAGCTACAGCGGATTCCCCATGAGGTTTCCCCAAACCGTTGTCCGTTTCATGTACCTGCTATATTGTTTGTTATCCACTGTACGCAATAAAATATTGTCGAATTCATCCTGTTGATGGTGTCGTCCTTACTCGTGAATGACAACCTAAAATCTGAACTTGTCTTAATTTGCTGTGTAACATGTAAAGTCTGTTTTATTCGTGGAATGGGATATGATGTGTGGCTGCTGAAACCAACCTATCAATCCTTGGATCCTTCTTCAATCACACAACACCTACCAGCCATTACAGGTTTTCTAGACTCACAGTTTAAAATACAAGTAGTAAAACAGCAGCACCCCTATGTGGTGTATGAGTGCACACAAATCCTGTTTGTGGTTGACTGATGCCCTGCAGCCAATAAGAACTGAGAGGGGCGGTCAAAGACATGTCCAGTTAAGAGTGGTGATAAGGAGGTTGTTTGGTTTCAACTTGTGCTCCCATAAATAAATAAATAAATTGCAGGCATAAACGTGGTGGTAGAGTTACAGGATGTATAAGATGCACAGTGGCTGATGTTAGCAGTGCTTCACTTCAGAAGTTATGAGGGGGTACACCTTGACAACCTACACACCATTTTATTCTTATTCTCTTGATTAAAAAGATGCCAAACTGCAATGCCCCAACACTGATGCTACCTGTTTGTTCAATGTCCTTGTTCTACATCTGGGCTGAAGACTATAACAGAAAATCAGTGGCCGTCAACTGGACATAGAGGCTTCATTACAGTTATGACAGAGTATTTGACCAGGAATGTAGGCCTGAATTGTTAAAATGTTAAGAATCAGTAAAACCAAATTACACATTGGTTTTACACAGTTGTCTGACTTTGTGAGCCCATATTCAGTGCGTTAACATGTCTCCACTGTACAAGAAGTCAAGACAAGAAGCCTGCAGCATAGGGATTTCTCCCTCTGCCCCTCCATACAGTGCCAATGGCTGCCTGAAACAGACAATAGATTAGACGTGTCCATCCTGGCAACAGGGATCCTGTGATCCTGATTACTCCATGCCACTGGCTGCACATTTTGTCACCAAAGCTCCACCATCTACAACCCCTCAAACAGTGTGACTCAACCAGCCATTTCTAACTTCAGGAACTTGGATGCTTACTTTTTTTCTTTTTTATTGAACTGAGGACTCTTTGGGGGCTGGTATGGTGGAGAAGGCTGTTTCTGTGCATATATTATGTACTGAGGCACTTGTCTCAACCCGGATTTTAATCTGACCTGGGGCCCATTTGCTGTGCTTTCACCTGCTTTCTACCCCCCTTTCTGAGTCCATCCACTGTCTCTCCACCGTCAATTAAGTAAAAAAAAAACTCAAAAATATCTTTACACTCTCCACAATAAAAGATAAACTCTACTGGATGTATTGACAGAAGAGTAATACATGTTTTAATATGAGTTTTGCAAATTATATGGTACAATTGCTGTTAAAAGACATCATGATGAGGTTTTATTGCATGCGTAAAAGAAGCATTTACTTTCCGATTTCTTTGATAGTCAACTTTAATGGCAGTTGCCCTTCTGAGAAATAATATTAATGTAAGTTTAAAAAAACAAACACTTGAATCCCTTGGTTGTTAAATCATCAAACTGTGCCAATAAGCCCCTCATCCAACTATGTCGGTGCACATTTGTGTGTGCAGGTTTTTGTGCATTACGGTTACTGGAGCCAGTCTCCCAACACCACTGACAATGGACCTCTGGCTCTGGGAAAGAAACCCTCTAAAATATGCATGAGGAAATGTACACCTGTTTCCAGGTAACCAAGGCAGGGATTCTGAACCGTGACGTTGAATCCAGCCTGTGCATGTGTGTGTGAGGGTACACTTGCTTCCTAGCTTTACCTGTTCAGACACTCTGCAGGGACGAAAGCAGCTGTCAACTCCCCATTGCTTCCATGAGACTCAAATCAATCTGACCTGGAGGAACGCTATGCCAGAAGGTTCTCCACAACTCTGATCAGCAGAGAACTTCACGCATGGAAACAGATCCAAGTTGGCCCTACTGAGTCGAGCTGGCAGAGTGGAGTTTTAGAAGGGTCGGATCACAGAAGCATCTCGTCCTGACAGCTGAGGAGCGACTCCTGCAAGAATGAATTCAGTGTTTAAAGTGTACAAGAGCAAAGTGATGAAGACCCTCAACCCTGAATATGAGGATGAAACAGCAGAAGAGGTAAAGGGGTTACAACTTTCTCAAGCTTTTATTCTCGTCTGGCCCATATTTTGAAACCAGAAAGTGAATAGACATCGTATTTGGCAAATTGGTCAGAGAGTCATTGGGTTTTGTTTGCTCATCATTTTTTATTCATCACTGGGTCAGATGAGATCGTTTAGCCATTGTATTTTCCGTGGGAGGGGAACTGTGAGGCAGAAGTAAGGCCTCAAAAGACTTCCACACAGAGACCTAATTTGATGCATTTATGTCTAAATTAAATAGTAACTAATGCTAAGTTTTTTGCAGAATATAATAAGATGACAAGTTGCAGATTTGACAGTTACACAACAAAAACAGCTTGTTTCAGAAGACAGATGTCTGATGCTTTATAGTGAATAAATTTAAACACATTTTGAATAAATTATTGTAGGAATAGTCTTTCTTTCTGATAGCCTAATGTTTTGGCTCTACTAAACAGGAAGCTTAATGTGTGCACCACTGGACTTAAAGTTCTCCAAATGAAAGATAAAGCCTTAATATGACACATTATATGGGCTGTTCAATCCATTTGCTTAGTCCTTCTGGGCAACAGTCCATAGAAAGTGTTTGGGAATGGGCAGAACTGTTAAAAATGATATATTGGTGGTGACTGGATGAGTGTTCGGTCAACTACATTTATAACAGGCTGATAAGACTATAGAAAACAAAGTACAAAATTTAAACCACCTCGTAGAAACAGATCTCTTACCAAGAAAGGACACAGGTGCTGCATGCTACTGAAGTTGTTAGCATCTATGCTAATCTCTGTACAAGCAGGCCCTTCCTGCTGTTGTCACGCTTGTATCTTCCACCTCTTTCGGCTCTGAAGGAAGCTGATTGGACAGAGCTGCTTTGGCCTGCTCATGGTCATAGTAGACTGGAGCTTGGTCAGATGGATCTTTCTGATTATGGACACTGAATCAGGCGGATCCAGCTGCTGCACAAGGTTAATCAAGCTTAGTGTATCAAGTCAATTGTAACATTTTATCCTATCATTTCATATGGCATATGTGTATTTCTATTTTTGATCTTTCTATGGTCTTTGCACATAATTGTTAAGTCACAGCATGCGCTGTAAGCAAACCAAAGCGAGCCTGTCAGTAAATGAGGATTGCCATCACAGTCTAAGGGCTAGCTTAGAAGGCTAACTGTGTTGAAGAGACCATATTTTATTCTTTACTCATGTTCACATCTTTGATTTCGGTGATTGCTAGTGTATATTCCCATTCACTAATGTTTGAAAATCTTCTTGTTTTCATATACCCTGATCCAGCTGTATTCTTTCTCAAGCTGAAACATGTTGTTAGAGTTTCTGTCACTTTAAGGGGGGCCAACTGGTCGACCAGTCTGCTCTGTGATGATTGGTCATTTCAGCACTGCTCGTAGTTTTTTCTCTACCTGTGGTCCACACATGGCATCGGGCTTGCTACCCCTTGCCAATGAGCTTACACTGCTGCCAAAACAATGGTAGGATGTCACACAGGTGCATCCATTCAGGGGGGCTGGGGGGATTAGCTGTTTCAGAGAGCCACTAGTGCTGCACACAAATGGGAGAAGGGGATGCTGCTGGCCTTTTTTCTTGTGCATATCAGTACTGTGTCAAGCAGAGGAGTCATATTATGCTTTTGAGTCTTACATGCCCTTTTGTTTGTGAAAATGTCTCCTCCCTGGAGTAGAATACTTCTCTCACAAGAAAACAAAATCTGTATATTTAGGACTGCTCTGTCCTCTTTTGAACAGTGCTAGTTGCTGCCTGAAATAATTACTCCAATCCTGCCTACCCCTACCATGTGGCTTCCTAACACCAGGAGTTCAAGCCCACTGGCTCAGGGTGGTAAGGCCCCTGTACAGTGTAGACAATGAAGACTGCAGCTAAACTGAAAATGACCAAAAAAATAGACTGGTCCACCAATCAGAGCAGACTGGACAAATGTAGGGGAGGAGGTCTTAAGGTGACACACACAGACCATATTAGACAAAGTGAGAATAGAGGTGGATCAGGGGTATTGAGGGTGCAATAACTGGGTATATGGGGTAATATAATAAATAAAAATGGACTGACACAGTTACTATTTAACAATATTTAAGAAGGAGTAACAGTAATAGTCCCTAAATGCTTTTGTGTAAACACTTTTTAATACATACTAGAAATCAGAGATCTGATTTTTTGCTCAGCTCAGTAATAAAAGCAGGTATTCTTGTTTTCAAACAGGTCCTCATTTAGTTTTGTGCATTGTTTCATGTATCAACTCGAACACTGAAAACTGTCTCTCAAACAAAAGCAAGCTGAAGCTGTTGAGATGATATTACAAACAACACAAAACTCACTCATTACTAATCATCTTAAACAAACTTGTAATTTCTATCAAATATCACCTCACAAGGTTTATTTGCTAAATTTCATACCTCAGTCCTTTTATGGGTGTTTTGTGACGCATTGGGGGAGAAGGCTGTAAGAGAGCGCTTCTGCCCTCTTAATTTTTGGCTTATTTGCCCCCATTTACTTCACTTTACTGCACATAGCACCATTAGTAAACAGGTAAAGGCTAGACGGATGTAAATAATCCACTAAGGATGTATTTGTCGTGTATTAGAGGACTTAAATTGTTATCCAGATGCCCAAATTCGATGTTGGTACATGTCAATGCAAATAAGCAAGTTCTAAAAAAGGAGTGATGGTAAGATAACAGGAAAAAATTGGACCAGTCTGCTCCTGTATATTATTGTTAACTCTTTTTTTTCCTGCAGCATTTCCTGTTTCTGAGAATTTTTTGCCTCAGATATATTCAAAGAGACCCCTATTATCATCTGCGAAAGTTAAGAACAGGCCAAAAACAACTTGCTAGTCAGGACAAGCCAGCATTTCAGGGGAATTGGTTGCTTTCAGCTAAATCCAGCAGAAACCAAGACAAATAATTTAATTAAAAAAAACAGTCTTTTAGAGGCATCAAAACACATGCAGCCCTTGAGTCCAAGACACATTTCCCTAAGGGGAAGATAAAGTCTTTCATATCCTTCTGTTGTGCATCATATATTGTACCACAAGTTTTTCTAGTGTACTCTCCTACTGTTAACTTCCAAGTGACATTTTTAGATGACGAGCAAACATGGGGCAATTTGAGGAAGCTGACTAAAATAATACAAGCTACTCTTTATATCACCTTAAGGAATTACCTCAGAAGCCTTTGGAGAAAAACGACTTAAATCAAACATACAAATTAAACTTGAACTAATAGGACAAACCACACCACCTAATGCTCCTTCCAAACAACACACTTAAACTGTTAAACTTAAACTTGAGTATTTCACAAATTTTTCTAGTTCTCATGGTCTGCTTGCAAAACCTTTACTGATTTTGATACCAACTAAACCAGCAGAGTGTTGCATTAACCCAGATCCCTGCAGAGCGGAGAAATTCGATCCTGCACGAGCTGAACAAACAGATAAGCTGGCATTCCTCTGACTGACATGGTGGACGAGACAGTCTGATAACCAGGGCCTGTTGTCTCTCGCTGTGCCAGAGTGTCTGTCAGGGACTACAGCGTGTGTCTGGAGATAACTTTCACTCTGACAGATGTGCAGGACTACTGTTTTTATGGATATCTCCCTCTACTCAGACTTCTGAAATATGGGAAACTCAGAACTAAGCCTACGTCCTTACTGACACTAATAAAACATGTCTATAAAGCTGTGAAAACTCAGTACTTTTGGTTCATTAGGCTGGTGTGATCTGTTTGCCCACTTCTTAATGCCAGTGGTTGTGCTGCAGGCTGTATTGTCAACAGTATACACTAGATGGCGACCTTGTGTTCAAAACCCTGTGCATCTGCTTTTGCATCATGTCCTGGGGGAAATTAACGCTTTGCAATTGTTTTTGAGGGCATATACAAATAAGAATATAAAATGTAATTGAAATATGTAACATATGTGCACAGTACAAAGTAAAATCAATATAGAGACAGCTATAAGGATAAAATAAGAACTATTATGAACAGATATATGTTTCTGCAAAAAAACAAGATGGTGAAATTGGGATCTATATTATTAATCCTTTTTTTAGCAGTGAAATACACAAATATTAGTGCTGGGGATCATACAGTGTGACATATCTATATCATGAATATAAAGGCCTTCATTTTGTTGGATGGATGGGTAAGAAGCCTCCCTTTTTTGTCTATTCATTTTAATATTTGCAGGTCACAGAGGTGGAGAATGATGTGAGTCCAGTGCAGGAGGATGAGGGACCAAACGCTGTGTCCCAATTGGCCAGGAAAGTATGTGAATTAAGTTCGGGCTCCTCAAATACTTGAGATATCTTAGTCCATCAATGCAGTAAATTAAGCTTCTATGAAAAAAATACAGTTTATATTTTGATCATTAACAGTTTTGGACATGTATGACATATGTTTTTGTTTATCATTGAGTGAAACTGTTAATTTGATTAATCCACACCTATTGAACCACTATGTCTGTCGCTGTGTGCAGATGCAGGGAGCTGGGACTAAAAGCTGGAACAGGCTATCAGCTCTTTTCAACAAAGAAGATGAACACCAGCTGTTAGAGGAGACCGAGAGCCAACCAGTGGCTGACCAGTGAGTACAGATCTGTCTGTCCTTGATGCTCCTGATCTCTTTCTTTCTGGGACAAAATGCGAATGTGGGAATGTAGAAGTGGAAGGCATTGTGTTGGAGTTTGTGAAATTATCAAGGATTCAAATTCTTTTCCTTTTTGGTGATTTATTTAAAAAAAAAAAACAACAACAATGACTTAGGCTGGTCGCACATTAGATGACTTAGAGACAGATTTTATGTCCCATTTCCTGCTCCCTCCCCAAATGATCAGAGCATTGCCTGACTAGAGGCTTCTTGTTGTTATCATACAACTATTTTACCACTTGTGCTGCTCAAAGGTAAATAATACCTAACTGATAAAAGACATAGTATCAAGAACAGTGGTACCTGACATTTTTTTCTTAGGTCCTCCTCCCAAATAATATCTAAGAGTTGGGGGCCAATGTAAAACAATGTGGTATACTACTTTGCAAAATAGACATCCATTTGAATTGTTTTCTTCCATATCATGCTAAATTGGGTCTAAGTACAGGCTCTTGTGTGAAAATCCTTTAAGATGATTTACATTAAATGTTATATTTTTTTCAACTGATGTATCCAAACCAAATTTTGACCTAAAAGCTGAAAGAGAATCTTACCCCCCCACCCCACATCAGGTTGGGAACTAAGGTTGAGATAACTATTGAGAATGATAGGGAGGGGGCACAATCACATTTTCACTTTTACAGCTCATAAACATGCTATTAAATATATACATATCTGCACTATATTCTCAGGCAAGAGTTCACCCATAAGTTCCTGTATTTCTTTCTGTACTTTTCTGTTATACAGTCGAAAAAACCAGGACAGCCAGCTGACAATCTTGACTGGACTCCATACCTTCTTTTGTTTTTGAGTAGCACAGGTCACGATAAGGGGTATTTTGATGAGCTCTTGTGTCTGTGGAAATGCTACTGTGACACTGTTTCAGAAAATGTCAGGTGTGTGGTCTAGTGTTTTGCCAAACTATCCAAACTACTCTTTTGTTTGTGATCAACAGCAGTTTAAAATCACTTTTAAAAGGACTTTAAAATTAGCCACAGTGTAGCCAGCCCTTTAGGACATTGATTCAATGCAATTGTGAGCTAGCTTTATCAACAGCACTTAACTTTTCCTCCTGAACTTCATCAAGTGTTGTCCAACTTTTGCTTCTTTACTCTCTCAAAAGCTTTGCTGTCTTTCAAAAATTTTAGGACTTACTTATCAGCAGTGAACAAAATAAAGTTGACCAATGAATCTGAAACTATACCTATGTTTTACTCTGAAACAAACCAAATACTTTCTTTAGTCCACTTGCAGTAAAGCCAGAAGAGCCGCCTCCTCGACCCACCAGGCGCTCAGGATTCTGGGATAGCTTTGCAGCCAACTGGGCTGCCAAGAAGCAGGCAGAGGCTGCAGCAGCCGCTGCTGCAACAAACGAGGGAGCAGCCGTGCAGGACGAGGAGGGGGCGACAGAAGCTGGAGGGGAGGTGAAGGCTGCACAGGATGGGCAGACCGCTGAGGGGGAGCAGAGCGAAGGAGGAGGAGGAGGAGGAGGAAGGAGCAGCAACAACAGCTTCTCCAAATATGTCTCACTGGGAGGAGGAGGAGGAGCAGGAGGAGGCAGTGAGGCGTCCTTTAAGTGGAACTTTGTTACCAGTAAGCTGGCAGAGCTGAAGACCAAGAGCAACTAAATGCTCATGATGAAGGGATCTGTGGAAATAAATGAGATGATGAAGATTTAGGAACCTGGAGGAAGACAAAAAAGGGATATACAGTGCTTATCAAATTTATTAGACTACCACCCAAAGCAAAGTTTATAGCACATGAGCTGCTCTAAATAAACAGCATTTATTATTATTACCCATGAATTTCCTAAATTTACTGTATTACGTAAAAAAACTTTAAAAACATTTGATTAAGATTCTGAATTATACCTGCATCCCTGTAAAGGAAAAAATAGTGTCAGTGGTTAAATATAATGCCTGATTAATTTCTGACTTCTCTGGAAAGCCCAGCGAGCTCAAATTTGGGTGTAAAAAGAACAATTCAGTTTGAAATGTCTCTTTCCTGTTCAAAATGCATGTCCAATAACACTTTCAGCTCTATAAAAGGGTGGAAAGATTTCTAAAGTATTTATGTTTTCTTGTTTTTTTAAGGCAGGTGGTCTAATAAATATGTTAAGCACAGTATTTAACACGAGATTACTTGAAACAAAACAGTAACGCTATCATGGGAGTCCCCTTTTACAAATGAAATACTGAACCATAAAAACGTATACATTTTCTAGAACTGTCTTTTTATAACCAATTCACTCTGGTCAGCAGGTCAAATACAAACTTTACTTTCAAACTTCAGGTCTGTATATTCTCAGAAAAAAATAAACGTGTTCAATTTATGTTTTATATTTCACCCTTGAGAGGAAGTAGTGGTAATATACTTGTATTTTCCTCAAACATATTCATACACATAGCTTTAAATACTTGTTACCAGGGTTATAGCTACTACAGCACTGCTATTACAGAAAAGTGGGTTAAATTCAGAAAGGGGACTCCTAACATAGAGCAGGGTGATGTGGACCAAAAGTTGTATCTCGATACCTTTAATGTGCAAGGCACTGCACAACATTTACACCTTGAGTAAAAAGGAAAAAAATGTTTCAATTTTTTAGTGGGAAATTCTGTGATCAAGACAACTGTTATTTCCCAGTGGAATCAATAAGACAGATGTTGTGAATCATCATTCATCTTAAAGATATTGGGATATGTCAGAGTGTAGATGCAAGTGAAACAAATCGAGGCTGATATAAATACAACAGATTTATGGGACACACATTACAGTCTGATTTCTGATATCTTCTTCCCTAAAGTGCCTCTTAAACAACAAAAATGGCCCTCATACCTTATCATTACATTCAACATAATCTGACTTTAACCAAAAACCTGGATTAAGAGATTAAACGAATGATAGCCGGATTAGTTACAGATTATCTCACTTAACCTGTTTAGAGGGCAGTGGATTTCACTCTGGGATCTGGCAGCGGGATGATACCATTACATAATGTTTGTAGAAAAAAGTCTCTCTGCAGTCATCTGGAGGGATTATGTGCTGCTCAATTATATGCAATATGTAAAATAAGAGTGTGTGTGTTGAGACTATGTCAGGTGCAAAGATATAATGATTTATCTGACTTGAATTTCTGATTGTGGCCGCGACTGACATGTGCAGCGTGTGAGTTTTTAATCATTAATTACTGCAACAATTAAGACTTTAAAAATTAGAGGCTGTCTCAAATTTGTTTTTGTCTTGTATGTTTTATTCTGTTTTGTTTTCTGGTATGCTACAATAAAGACTGCAGCTATATAAGTTGTGATAAACATGAGTTTAATTTGTTTTTCAGAATCTTGAACAGAAATTATTTAAAGGCGGTATCACAAGGTTAGAGAGACATGATGATCAAACAAACAGCTGATAAGTTGAGTTCATGATTCAGTATTAATTTTGTCATTTTAAAGATTAATAGAAATGAGGAGCCATAACAATCCAGAAGTATCCACGAGCTTGATTTTCCCTCTGGATCAATATGGTATTTATAACCAGAAATAGAAAAATCATCTGTACTGGTTTCTTAAAATATTCTAAATGTCCATGCATTGATTATTGTGGACCAATTATAAACATAGGCCTACTTTTCAGGCTGCTGGTGTTTTCTGTCTTTACATACTGAGAAGGGGTTGGGGGTTGTTGTTCCCTACCTGTTAGCTGCTTCACTCTAGTTTTCATTTCAAATAGTTTTTTGTTCATTTACTTTAAGCATATTATTTAGACTGTTTTCTTTACCTCCACAGAGGTGGTTATGTTTTGTCGGGGTTTGTATGCTTTTTGATTGCACGTTTGTTACTGGTATAGCTCAAGACGTGTGACTGAAATTTGATGCAGTTTTCAAGAGCCGTTAACATTGTGCATTCAGGCAGTTTAACCCAATTTCACTGAAAACTCATTACGGATTTAACATGTTCAGGAAAGGCTGGCAAAAGCGAAAGGGACAAGTAAGTATATTTAAGTAGTGATATGAACCCATATGTGGATCCAGGATTTTTTTTTAAGTAATCATCAGAACAGTTTTCCATGTTTTTAGTCAACTCACCTGACAGTGTAGGGAATGTAATGGTAGAGTTTGCTGCCCTCAGAGCACCTCTGGTAATCACTGTCTGCTAATAAAAACATTGCAAACTCTTAGTCTGCATTTCTTGAACATTTTTATTTGCATTTTTTAAATGTAAAATCATATAATACAGCCTATAAGTGCACCGCAAACAGCAGCAAGCCCTGTCACATGTCCTTTTACAACAAAAAGGCAATGCATTGAGAATAAAAAAAAAAACAATTATATTATTTAAAAGAAGAAATGGATTTTGAAGGAATTACAACACAAGGACAGATTAAACTATGTTATATTCATTGAAGTAAATTTAAGTTAATAAAAACTCTCACAAACTGTATGTTTCATTTCCATTAACTTGACCGGATGAGAATGAAGTCTGAGTGGAGTAAACTGTATAATTAACATCCATTCCATCTCTCAACAGTGTACAGTTTTACATTAGGCCAATTAAAGTATCATGGCGCCTTTAAGTGTGTTTTATATTTCTGTATGAACTGCCAAAGTACTCTTGTTTTTTTGTTTGTCTTAAATTTAATTGAATCAAACTCAAAACTAGAACTACAAAAGCACTCGAAGAGCGCCGACCTCTGCCAAGCAGCACAGTTCCCTATCTCCCAATGATAAAGAATCCTTTGAACAATTCCTGGATCCAGACAGTGATCCGGATTAACACCAAAATTGAATCACTTCTTCCTTTTCTCATGCTGAACATTTCCTGAAAATTTCATCAAAATCCATCCATAACTTTTTGAGTTATTTTGTTCACAGACAGACAGACAAACAAACAAACTCTCCCGAAAACAAAACATCCTTGCCATAGATGACTATCTAAGATGTTGTTTTAGGTAGCCTTATAAAGCAAATACATGTAAGGTAACAAAATCTAGATATTAGTTAATGGTGTACAATTCAGCTTTAGCTCATATCCATAAATACGAACCTGCATATAACTGAAAAACAAGCTTTTATAAAGCTTCTCCGAGAAGCTCCAACATGGATGTATTATAAGTTCTTATAATACATCCATACCGGAAGTCTTCATCAGTTGCCGCTCGCTTTCAAATGTTCAACCGGAAATCGCTCATGGCGCTGTGGTCAAAACAAAATAGGCTAGCGCAATGCTTACCGAGATATTTTTTATACTTTCGGCATTAATACAACAAAATGTTGTACAGGATTCTCTGTTTGGTTCAACATGTTATCTGACCAGGACAAAAACAGGGACAGATGGCGGAAGTGTGGAGCCGCTGTTGGCAGAATGAATGAGGACAGACAAGCGGAACCGAAGTCACGATGCACCTCTGGCTGTGGAGCACATTTTTAACCTGTAAGCCACCAACCATCTCAAGACAAATTTGTTTGCATATTTTTAGTTTGAAACAAATCTGTATTGTTTTTATATCTACACAGAAACATAACAATAAACACGCTAACAATATGCAGGTTAAGTGTTGTAACCAAGTCTCGCGGGTGTTTCACGGATTTTAACTAAATAAGCCAAAACTTCATACACCTGCATCAACAGGTGACCCGGATGTTCTCATGTCCGCCAGTTCCCATTGAGATTTCTGGCATTTATGATTCAAACCTGCTAAACTCCACCAACAGACGTATTTGCTGCATGTACTCATGTTCACATAAGTTTCCTCATTCATCCAAAACAAACGGCGGTCATTATCTCTGGAAAGATCGTTACATTACCCACCTGAGCAGTGGTTGTTTATCATATTGAGCCTCCCTGTAAACAGCTGATCCTCACTGATGTGCAGCCGCTATTTCAGTCCGGCCTACGCTCCTTTTTCTGTTTGTGGTTCTGTTGGTGTCCAAACTCACCTGACGGACTCTGTGACATTTTTTTACGTGCTGTTGTTAGTCTCTGTTACTCAAGTGCCTAAAAAAATAATTTATACGGTATAAAGCACTAAATGCGTTATTGTTGATTGACAGCAGCGGGACTTCCGCCGTCCACAGAACTGAGTGACACATGTTAGTCACATGTCTGTAAATTAAAGAGAAAATAATGATTAGAAATAAATAATTACATCAAAAGTTAGTAAACAATAATAAAATGACAGTGAGAAAAATAATAATAAAACAGCAGTGAGAAAGAAAAAAGAAATAATGACGATTAAATGAAATAAAAAATAGAAAAAAAAAAAGAAATAAAAAGCAACCTAAATTATTTTCAGTTCTATCCATCAAACCAGTCCTCATTTTACAAGTCATTGGTGTGTAAGAAATTGTAAAAAAAAAAAAAAAAAATGTTCTGTGTATTTCAGAACTTGTCCAATTGTTCTTTAAGAAATTGCTCACACTTTTAGGTAACATAGAGGTTTATTCCACCCGGCCACTGGAATATGTTTGCTTTTTCCGTGAATCTGCACTGCAGCATTTAGCCTCCAGAAAACACACATTAAGCTGATACTTTGTACTGTTTGAAACTATAAAGTAATTCATATTTGTAGTAGGTATACCAAATTGATCTTTAGAAGAACTTCTTTGCCAAGAATTCCACCACACAAGTTTGAAACCTCTTCCCTAAAGCATATCATTTAAGGGTGGTCCCATATGCAATGAATTAGAGACCCCTTGTGGGCACTGCATTAAACACGTGCGTCAGGAATATTAACTGGTGTGATGTAATGTCTGCTTAGCTGCAATTACCGTAATAACTTAGAATGTAACCATATACCAGATTGCTAAAAGTTCAATTTTACGCTGTTTAGTTTTACACAGATTTTAACACTATATCAATATTCTTAACAATCAGGACTTAGAGATATCTGAGTTTCTTTTTGAAGCTGGCAGCTAAAAGATAAAGCACTTTGATTTAATGAACTGAGACAACACTGAGTTTGATAACTATTTAGTATTGATTAGCAAACATATTTTTTGGTTTTCCCTTGTATAGGGTTTTAAGTTATCCATTTAAATTCAATACAGATGTTAAATCTTATGAAACTGTTGATTTAAATACTTGTTCATGAGTTGCTGCTGTAATAAACTTTGATTGTACAAATTGGCAAGGCTCAGTCTCCAGTTCAGCCAGCAGGTAGCGCCCCTCACCTTTTCAGGATAAAGCAGCTGCTTCCCCTGCTACGGTGACTACTCCTGCCCTCCTCTCTTTTCTCAAACACACCAACCATCCCTTACATCAGAGCCTCTCCTCTCCTCTTACCCCTGGCCATTACCACTAAAAAGAATTCCCTCTATCTCATTCACTTCTGCTCCTTTATTTCCTGTTTTTCCCGCCCTACGCCCATTTCCCTTCTCTCTGTGCCATATTTCCTCATGCACAATACCACTTCCTTTCTGATCTAGCACTCTTTGTTGATATTTCCAGTTTAATTTGACTACACTCCCTAATAAAAGTGAGAGATTACGTGAGCAAATGCACCCAAAGCCCAGGTTCGTGGTATTTTTAGCCTCCATTATTTCCATGTGGTGCCAGTGTCAGTCAGATTTCAGTCTGTTGCTTTGGATCCTGTTAGTGCCTGAGCTTTTTGTCCAGGTGTGCACAGCTGTCATCCTGAGTTTGAGCAAGAAGATTTTTCAGAAGATCAGCAAATGTTCAGCTCTTCATGGATGTCTTTCTGTAACTTCATGTTAGACATCATCAAACAAGGAAGGACATGGCAGTATGTTAAGCTTTGATAAGTTGATGTTTGTTCAAGCAAATAGATGTCAGCCGTAATGCTTATCAAAAACAACCCCCAGTTTCTGCACAGCGCACCTGTGCAGTGCTCTGTGTTTTTATTTTGCATATTCCTTCAGCACTTCTCCAAATCTAAACCAAGTTCATTCTTGCCTTTTTAAACACATCAGGTATTTGGGATTTTCTCTCTGTGTTATCTGCTTGACTCTTCACAGTTTGGGTGCTGCCTGCTTCAACTTTTCATGACTGCATATTGTTAGTAACGGTACAATGTAGGCAGGGTTGTCATAGTGTGGCTGCACAAAAATATTGTTCCATCCTCACAGCAGCATAGGGAGAAGTAGAAGTGACAGAGCTGCTGGCCAACCCTTTTCTACAGTAAGGAGGCAAGTTTTGTTCCAGGGATGATTGTGAGCATCAAATGTTGGCATTAAAGGTGTAGTGCGAGAAGTTGGCATTTCCCAAACAGAAACAGTGAACACAGCATAGAATGTTTCTGTTTGTATGTAAAGTCCGTCGAAACAGGTGTAAAATCATCCCCATGGACCTTCAATTTTATTTTATGAAGTTAGAAAAAGCTTTTTACATTTATGTACCGTGGTAGGGCTGGGTATTTCCAGCAACTTCACTAAACGATACGTATCCCGATACTAAGGCCATGATACAATACGTATCCCGATACATGTAAATTGTGAACATTGACTATGCTTTAAGCAAAATTCTTGGCAGTTTAGTTTTTTCTTATAGGAAGAAAAAGAATAAGGATGAGTTTTAAGTGGTTCTACAACTTGAGAGACACAAATTCAGATCCTCAAAGATGGTAGACCTAACTTCAAATTTAGAACATATGCTTCATTATGTAACTCGTCTTCTACCTTGAACTGTGCCACTGTTAACATTACCCAAAGTGTTTTTACAACAACTGTCAAAATATTTAGGCCGTATCGATTCTGAAGAATCCGTATCGATACACCTATCCCAAAGGAGTGCAATACGATATTTTGCTGTATCGATATTTTGAGCACAGGCCTATACTGTGGGCCTCCCTTTTGTGGAGGCCGACATAATGATCCGCCATGTTGTCTACTGGTGGGTTTTGGGAACAAAAAGAGCACAATGTGATTTTTGAATACGAGTCTACATTTACAAAACCTATAATCATCATCTTCACTGACCTTTAATCTATAAAAAATAGTTACAAATATGATTGAAAAACCCTTAACTCATACCTGTTGAAATGATGACCTGTGCACAAGCCTCTTTGCTCTTTACAGACTCTTGTCGCTTAGTGATGTGATGTTGTTAATGCGTTACTCCTGTTTATTCCAAAATCTGAACACTAGATGCTGCTAAAATGCATATTTCCACACACTAGACCAGGGATGTCCAAACTTTTTACATTGAGAGTCGCATAAAGAGGAATACACGGATGACTGGGACACTTGCTGCACCTCACTTTTAGTGTGTGTGAGTTAAAGTTTTAGTGTTTGGGTGGGTTATCACCTGTCAAGGAACCCTTGTAACTCCGGGCTATAACTGAATTCACACCTAATCAGGGCGAGAATAACCTTTTGAGCAGCAGAGGTGGGAGGCACTGAGGGCTAATCATTACTATAAGACACATAACAAGAGTAAACTGCAAGAATGTTGGTGCTTGAAAATAAATAATGCAATATACTTTGTAAATGAGATCTTTTGAAATAGTAAATATGGCAGAAAATGTGCATGATTGATGGTATTTTCCTGCTGTAATCAAAATGTCTTTATCCATTCAACTGTTTCGGGGGCCAATTCAAAATGGTCAGTGGGCCTCATTTGGCCCCGGAGCCATAGTTTGGACAACCCTGCACTAGACCTTTAAAGGCAGAGGGTGTTTGGGAACTCATAAAGCCTTACAACCGGTGGTGTTTAATTTCTACGCTGTACATGATTGTATTGTTATGATGATTTTCTGACCAATCAGTGGTTGGCACTGTCTTCATGTTATATTTTAATCCTGGCTCAGCCTGCTTGGAATCTTACTGGAGGCGATATGAAAAACTGCCAAGAGCTAGGTAGGATTTTTAATGGAAAACCAAAACATACTAAGTTAAGTGGATTAGAGCTGTGCTGACAAAGTGGAAACACTTCATATGTTGCGTTTTGTCTCACTCAGGAAAGCAGATGCATAGCACCCAGAAAGTTTCACAATAGAGCACTGAACAGACTGGTGACTCAGTTTGGGCTAAACAATGATTGCAAACAAGGATGAAAAAACACCAGCCACCTGCAGATGTTTTTTTTTTTTTAAATCTATGCAGCAAGGCATTAAATATTGAAAATAATGTGTTTGACAATGTTGACACACACAACCTGTGTAAGCATCCTTTTTCCTCAGAAAATCAACACGAATTGGTGATAAAATTAACCTATAGGGAGAATTTATTATGGTGTTTGTATCAATAACATCTTATTAATCCCCTATTCATATGGTTGTTAAAAATACGAAGCCCTACTGCTGATTGTGTAGCTCTTCATTTAATCAACTTTTTGTTAAACCAGAAAGCAAACAGGCTACAACTGGCCTTGGATGGGCAAAGTAACCTGCTGTTTGTATGTTTCTTTTTTTTATTGATACCTAATCTTTGACCTTACAGATGCTCCATCAACAGATCCAGAGGGCTAAGGCAGGGAAGTAAATGGAGGAACAGTTGTGGAAAAATGTGCCACGGATAGAATATATATGGAATTTGCGGGTAAGAACCACTAGGAGTATTTTGTTTTAGACCTCCAGATAACATACTTATACTGTGCATTTTATGATGTTTAGCTTGTCTACAGTTTTTAATGACTTCATATGAGGGATGTTTGACACTGGGTTTGTGATAACATTGTTCTGTATTGTTGTTATAACATGAATTGTTCGTTCATTTTCTATACCAGCTATTCCTTTCAGTGTTGTAACACACAAAAACTGGCACATATGTAGTAAAGTTAGCTTGTAACCAGCTTCATCCTCATCTGACTGCTCTCAAAGGCATGAATGCAGGGCCATTATACCACAAAACAGCTTAACCACGTTAAAAATGTTGTTTGTAGTGTATATTATGTTTAATTCAGACTGTTGCAATGTATTTGTAGAGGTTCATGTTGCAAAATAAGAAAATCACAGCACTAGTTGATATGGCTTTAAACAGGGATTTTCTGATTTTGTTTTAAGATATAGTACTTAGTTGTGATATTATGATGTCCATTTGTCATTCCTATAGACAAAAACATGCTGTCTATACTGTGTATTGCCATTTAGTTGATCTGGGCTGTGATCTTTGGTCCACATTCCCCATCTCTAGTATGAGGCACCCTGACTCCACTAAAGCTGATCATTTGGTGATTGGATGATGAAAACTGCAGACTGGTTGATGCTTGTGTGCAGCGCTGAGGTCCATATTGCAGTTTTATGACAGAAACACTCAGTGGAAATGGGGTTTGTAGAGCATGAAAGCATCAGATAGTGGTCAGTAATGGCTGCTGGTTTTTGCAGGGGGAAATGTGCTGAAAGAACGGAGAGATGGAGCTGGATAGAGGAGAGGTCTGTCATGACTGATTTGAAATGAAAAGCTTTATTTTTTTTTATAATGAAAGAATCTTATTTATAGGTTGTTCTGTAGGCAGCAGTAAAACTAAAACTCCAACATGGAAGAAAATTTTGGAAAAAAACTAGAAAAAGTCTCTTATGTGTAATCTGGCAAACACAATAACTTTGGTCCTGTCTAAGTAAGGAAGTTAATATAGCCACTCATGAATCCCTCCATCATGGCGGCGACTTTCTGGTGAGCAGCAGGAAATCTTAAATGTGGATCCCAGTCTTATGCTGAACCTCAAATCCACACGATTCTGTGATGGATGTGTGAGCGAAGGAAGGGAGGTAGGAGGAGACAAGTGGACTAAAGTAACAACTAAAGTGGCTAATAGCCCTTTTCCACTACCACGCCTTGGCCCTACTCTACTCGGCCCTACTCGATTTTCAGTGTGTTTCCACTAGCCTGGTACCTCCTAAAACAAGCTAGTTTTAGTACCTACTCCGCTCTGGTTCCAAGCGAGCTGAGTCGATACTAAAAGATGACTGCCGGCTACTGATTGGTCAGACAATGTCTTCATCGATGAGTCATGAGCGCGGCGACCTAGCATGCTAGCGGTAGCTACCATTAGCTTACCCTCATACGTCTTTTCTTTGCAGCTCGATTGCTCTCGTCCTCGGTTTCATTCTGTTGTATAGCTTCCAAAACTCTCCTGTGCTTTTCAAGGGTTATTTCTTCTTGCCACCTGCACCCTTCTTCTGCTTTCCTTTTTTACTCGGTTTGTGACAAAAAGGCACAGATTGTTGTGTCGCGCTCAAAATGACGTCACCGCAGTGCCGCTCAGCTGTTTACAGGGACACTGCACCCCGTTGGGCAGGCAACTGGGACTAATGGAAAATCAGCACAAGGCGAGTAGAGTAGAGTAGGACAAATGGAAAAGGGCCATACTAGTCTTACTGAAAATAAAAATGTATGATTTGATCATCTGCACATATAAGACATACCCTGACAAAGCATTAGCAAAAGCTAAAGCAAAATACATGCTGGCAGTTAATGGAAGTTTTATTGAGTTTATAGGGCAGTAAAACTTTGATATGACAAAAATGACTTAGTTTAGTTTTCAGGGCTAAAGTGGGGAAGCGCTCAGCCTTTGTGTTGTTCTTAAAGGTGTAAATACCCTCAGGAGAGTTTACATAATCCTCCTGATTAGATCACATCTTAAAACTGTGAAGCTGAGCTTGATCAGTATCTCCTTTAAGCTGCTTCACATGGTTTTAAATGTGTTCCTCACTTGCCAGAAAATCAGCATCACTTTCTATGACAGCGAGAATTGTTTGCTAAATGACAAGAATACTTGGTGAAAAGGAGTGATATCATGTCCTTTTTTCAGCAGGCAGCAGTTGTTCTTCATTTTCACTCTTTTTGTATAATTGAGATAAAGAGCGATACAATAATCAATACATCCACAAAGCTTCAACTATTAGAATTACAAATATTTTATGTCAACCTCAGTGATCAATACATTAGAATACACGCTAGGTCCTGCAAATAACACACATATATTACTGTAGTTGTGACTATCCAACTGTTTTATTCAACATCAACCATCAAGAGAAACATTACTGAACATAAATTCTCATTTATCAGTCAATGAAACCAACTTAATCACAGATGAACTAAAAGCTGCTCTATCAGTCAACATCAGGCCTCTTCACTTTATAATCATCATAGCTGTTAATGTTTATGTTATTGATTTAACCACCATAATAACTACCCTTACAACCATATAGAGCAGAGAAACCTCTTAAAAAAAGAGATGCTACATCTCAAGGAGCTAACTTCTGATGGAGACAAATTTATGGTCTGGGCACCCATGGACTTTTCGCTAGCATGAATTCTTATTTTAGTCCCTTTGTCTCTCCCAACTACAGCTGGGCAAAAACTTCATTAAATCGCTTAATTCTTATTATTTTCTGCAGAAGATTTAAAAAAATTAAAATAGAGATTTTTTTTTTCTTGCCCTAGTCCAATTGTAAGTAGTTGCAATCTTTGAAAAAAAAATATAATTTTCATGATGGTCGGCCTTGTAGGGTTTGAACAAGCACTTTTATAGGCTTTTATTTGTTATTTAAGTAGATTAAATATTGATCAGAGATTCATGCTAATACTGTAAAAATACCTCAGCCTTTAAATGTTTACGTAGACAAACCTGCCTACATTTAAACTACATGTTCAACCTTTTATGACCCAGACTTTGACTTTAAGAGGGAAACATTTGGACATCATAAAGGCAACACTATACTATACTATACTATACTATATTGTCACATATGGAGATAGATCTTAAATATTTAGTTTTCTATCAACATTGTTTTGAGGTATTTCTAATTTTCGCAAGTAAATTTCAATGTATATCCTGTCTCTTAAGTTAAAAACGATCGCCACAAAAGCATATACATTTAGAGAAAGCTTGTAGCGCATGTTTAAAATCAGTAATTGTGTGTAGTATTCATGATCTTTATGTCTTTTAACAAAATTGTGATTATGGTTTTTGGAGATATCAACATTTTGGAGATATCAACATTTTCACTGGAGCAGGAGATCAAATGTACACACTTGACTGAATGAATGAAAGTGCTCCGTAAATCAACATTGTAATCACCCATGTTCACTCAGGGCCTTTAAGCTTTTTTTATTATTTGTAGTCTTTTCAAACAGGTGTGCCCGTCACCCGGCCCTCTGATCCACTGACCTCTGCCTTTTGGCTCACTTTTGGCTCACAGAGCAGCACAAACATCTCCCTCCCCCCTCCCACGCAGCAAACATCATCCACTACTTTCTTTTTTTTCTGCTGATGAACAATGATGACTCTACTGCTTCACATCTCACGCCTCGGGCTCTTTTCCACACGCTGTAATTACCACAAACAACAGCAGCCCTCTAAGTTGTGTGTGTCTGCTTTAATTGTTGCACATGACTCACAATGCTTCTCACCAAGGCTGTTTATATCCCTGAGTGTCCTTAGTGGTGGGATTACTTAGTGTAATTGTTGTCATGTGTTGCAACAAAACAAAGTCAAGGCAACAAGTTGTGAATAGCTCATCGTTTGGGTTGACTCTGCTCCTGCTGAAGCAGTGGTTCCTCTTTGAATGTGCACCACTAATTGTTTCATATGGTTATGCAGTGTTTTATGACAAAATTAATTGTGATTTATGCCAATTATATTCCCATGAAACTTCATTATTTTACACTTTAAAGCTATTCTTGTTAGGCTCTTAAGCAAAGTGCCTCTCACTTATGACATGCTTGCTTTTATTTGAAAGGAAAAACACAATTTCTGACAATACAACATGAGCTTAAAAAGAGGCTTGGTAGGGATTTTAAAGGGAAATAAAACTAGCTATGGAAAACTTTAGAAAGTGTTTTTTTGTATAAACAGTTTTAGATAACCGTTTACTCATTCCCTTAGCTGTTTGCAAGTTCTTTCAAGAAGGCTGAGACACTCAAAGGAGTAGCAGCGTCATTAGCATTCTCCATGGCTGATTATGGGGGCAAAGTACTGGCTGAATTGGACTGAACTGCAATAAATAAGTCGGCGTGATTTAAGGCAGCTCATTTTGCAGTAATAAACAACTTATGTTCAGTTAGCTGGTTTTAAAGATAAGAAGACCTGCAGTAAATGCATCTGCATGTAAACAACACCAACTTGGTGTGAAAAAAATCAGTCATAAAGCGGATAATTTAATTGGTTAATACAACAGAAGCGTGGTTGCTCAGATGAGAACTTTGTGTCAAACTTAACTGAGAGGTCTGTTTTCAGACTTTGGGTTTATGTTGACATTGGCAAGCCCTGTGAACAAATACATACCTCTAATCGATCTTGAAACAGTTAAATATTGTATCCTCTGTAGTTTTTAACTTGTTTGTGCAGATTAAATAAAGGCCTTTTTTACCCAACTCCATCCCCATCAGGCATTAAAAATGACTGTTTACAACAGGAATGGGAAATTGAATTGTTAATGATTTTTTAAAATGATGATATGCGGTCTTTTAGGACATACTATTTTTAGTTTTGACCTCAAATGGCTCTATAAATATTTAATTTTAACAAGCTAAAAACATAACTGAAGCCTTTTAAAGACTTTTTTCAGTGTAACGTGCAGATTTTAGCCAGACATTGACTATTATTGAGTTACATTATACATTTTTCATTTCCTGTATATTTCAATATAACTGAGTTGTTTTGGAATAACTACTCCCAATTATATCCTTTCACGAGTAAGGACCACACCAGCAACAGGATGAATTTGTGTACAGTGGATTTATTGGGTACAGTGGATAACAAGCAACATAGTAGGTACGTGAAGCTGATAACGTGTTGGGGAAACTTCATGGGGAATTCACTGTAGCTCCCGGGCATGACAAACTCCCTCTTTAGGGCCCTGAGGAAGGAAGGAAGAAAGAAGTTTTAAGTAAGGGAGGGAAGGGTGCGTCGAGTGTGCGAAAAAAAAGAGGGAAATGGTCGGTTAGAATTTATAGAAACACAGGAAGAGGCGTGGTTGATGTGTGGTCCTGCTCTTGAAATTCTGCTTAAAGCTCCACTTAATGCATGGCAAAAAATACAAGCATTTAAAATGTGTTGATCATGAAAAAAACAAAAATAGTCTGAAATAAGAGGTATGCTTAAAAATGATTTATAATGTTTAATGCATTCGAGCTTTACCTCTGCCAAGGAGGTAAAGATTAAATTTTGTCTGTTTGTCTGTTTTGTTTGTTAGCAGGATTACACAAAAACCACAAACTACTGGACATATTTTGCTAAAATTTTCAGGAGATGTTGTGAATGACCCAACTTAAAAAGGATTGGATTATGGTGGTGATCCACATGAACAGCTATTAGCAAACAATATTTTTAAATTAATAACTGTCTAAATAATAATGATTGCAACATGATTCCGAGTGCCAAGTGTGAGTTTTCAGGGTCAAGGAATCATATTATGATGGTGACGTTATGATCAAACTATTTATCGTAGATGTAACAGCAATATGTGAGCTACCTTGGTAGAGGTTTACATTCTCTTAGTGCTTTTTTGTTTTGCTTGGTATGATTCTGGAGATTCCATTTAGACTGTCATGACAGATGTCTACATGTTATTATTCATTCTTTTTCAAAAGTATAAACTGAAATTGACTTGCCTGCACAAAGTAATGTGGGAGGGGTTGTTGCTATAGAGATAAACATTATCATGGTTTCATTTCATTCACTTTTTAGGTCAAATTTTTCCATTTATAATTTCAGTCTGTCTCATAACCAGTAGACAGCACTTTCAGGAGCTTAAATTGCCGATCTCTAACACGTGTAGACAAACAATTATACTTCAGTAAGTCACCTCGAGATTCTTTTAATTTATGTAGATGCTCTCTTGATCCTCTAGGAATTTTGGTCATCCGCAGTAATTATTTCTTTGTCAATCGGTGTGCTGAAAAGGGAGGAAAAAACATCACTTGAGGCTAGTCGGACTGTTTTAGAGCCTCAGTGCAGTTTGATGAATGTGGGTCACACTAACGTATGATTATGCTGTAAGTCCATGTTGCATTTGCAGCATCTGTCCCTTTGAGACTTGTCTGAGCCAAAGTAAGGCATAAATTACGCAGCATAAAGGAGCACACTGTGCTTGGTTTAAGTTTGTCTCCAAGATTACAGCTCAAGGGCTCAAAATCGCTAAGATTATGAAATCAGACAGTGAGAAATAGAAGCAGAGGTTAAAAAAGGTCTCGGAGGTGTTGTCTCTGCTGTCTTGTTTTGTCTGTACAGTCTGAGATATGAAGTCAGTCTGGCAGAAGATTTGGTGAAGTGTTGGAACAGGGAGCTTCAAAAGCAAACAGGAAGGTTGATATTTGACTCTAAACACATATTTCTTACATGAACCCCCCCGCAGACAGACATAAAGCCTGACATGTCTGGTAGCGCTCAGGTATGACGACAGTGCAGTGGGGGTTTCTTCAGACGTGGTGACTCATCCACTCCAGCAGCCGGCACATCTGGAAACCAACCTGCGGGTGCAAAGACGTACACAAAACACACTGTCTGAGGTTTTTCAGATACTCGCCTACAACTACCACACCTGCTCAGGGCAAGAATGTGGAAACAAGTCTGAGGGCAGCACAAACGTATAACGTCAAATAGTGAGACTGAAAACAGAAGAGGACAATGACAGCATTGTTATTGTTTTGTCTTTTGGATAGATTTGAGTATCCAGGCCCTGCTCTTTAATGATATCCACCCAGTGCATTCTGGGAGATCATGTAGTACAAACAGCCTTTTATGAAGGCAGAGTATCAGGGTGATTATTTCATGTTTAAAAAAACAAAGATGACAGTCTTGAAGTCAGAACATTTAAGTTTTTGTATTTTATTTCAGATGACCTGAAGTTAAAGGTCCTATGAGGAGAATCTATCCTGGCGACATAAAGACTCTGCTACCCATGAGCATGCGCATGGACTGTCGTGAAGACGTGACCCAAGTGTCGATTGTTGTGATGCTAATGAATGCAGCTCGGGCCTTCCTCAGATCTCTGCATTGCTTTACGATTTCTTTTTTCAACAACTTACAGGATGCAAAGCGATGAGGTAATGTATCTCTTTCTAGTTACGTAGCGGTAGTTTTTGATGTGTGACAACAAGCAATTTTTGGAAAACTTAATATCGTAGTTCTATAGCTGGCTGTATATCACTTCTTACAGCCCAGTGCTCTAAGACGTGTCCGAATAATATAAATTTGCCCTAGTCTTAATTGTCTTGTTCCCGAAGTTGAGCATCCAGGCCAGTCCAGCCCTGTCCAACCCGACCACAAAGCTAAGGAATAGCATTTATAGATAACCTTTTTTGATGCTATAAAACTCATCTTAAAGAGTGTATTTTGATCAGGCATATATCTAAAAGTGAGACTTTATTATAATTACTTAGAAACTCCTCATAGCAACTTTAACTGCTGATGTATTTTCTTCAAACTCGTACCTTAAACACTTTGTGAAACCCCACCTTCTTGTAAGAAGGATAGACAAAATCTCTTGCCCCTGGGCTTCTTTCCATCATCAGCAATCAAAATATCACTCAGTGTTTCAAATATGTTAATTGATTTGACTTTTTATAAACTTGACCTTCATGAAAGAACACAAAGATTCTTTTAGTTTGTTGAAAATTTCTCCTTGCCGATGTGGTGGAGTGATAAGCAACTGAGCATGTGCATGTCAGCCTTGTGCGGTGGCCTTGGTTCAGTCAGTTCTTTGTACATACATGACATATAGAGTGAAATAGCTTTTCTTGCTTCTCAAAACTTTGGTAACATTATTTTGCTTGATCTTCTCTCCTCTAATGATACCAATTGGAATTGTGTTTTGTATCGGGCATCAATGGTGCAGTCTGTGCTCTACTGGTAATCAGACATTTGCATGTCCAAGTCCAGCTCTGCCTGTCATATGGTGATATGTCATTGGATGAGACAATTTGACCCCAAGTTGCTCCCGCTGCTGCATCAGTGGCGTGTATATGGGTGTAAATGCATATGAAAGTGTGTGAAAGTGTTGGATTACACTGATAGACAACATACATAGAAACTCTCAAACATCAGTGAGTAAATGTGAGAGTGAAAGTGTCTTATAGATCTAACTATAAATCACCTTTTTTAAATTGATGTATTTGCTTTTGAATCACTTAAATGCCACAGCTTGCCTGAGAAAGCTTACCTGTTACTGACCATGTCCCTCCCTGATACACAGTTTATATCTTCAGTTTATATGACTAGAGCTCAATCCAATAGCCCAGTTTTGGGATGCGGTTGAACAGAAGTTTGTCGTGCAGCCAGTGAATCCGCAGCGGCTGTGATGTTGTTATAGTCCTGAGTCAGAACTGAAAACATGATGCCTCTGGCTGGTGCTTGAATAGAGGGGATAAAGTGGAATTTAATGATTGGTGTGGATGTTCCTTGGCTACTGCAGCCAGCCTCCAGTGGACACTGTAGGAATTTTACTCCTGAAGGCTCCCACATGCAGCCTATTTCTGTTTAAAACTAAGCTCAGTGAAACATGCAGCCTTTCAAAGCTCTGAGGATTTGTGTTATTTCTTGTAGACATAATTAATCCAGTTTTACACACATCATGAATCATCTCTGGAAACAGCAAACCTCTTTTTTCATGGTTGTCTTGTTTAACTGAGGGGATCTTAAAGAACTGAGATGACCTCCCACAGGTCATCGATGATTAGCTGTAACTTCACCCCAGACAGAACTCTGATAGTTTTATCTACTACGAGCGGGAGATCACCCAAACAAACAAGCAGCCAAAGCAGTCTGTGGTGTTAATCTGCTGTGTTTGCACAGATAAGATGCTGCTTTATAAAGCCAGTCTTATTTTCCTCTGGGTTATTATGACCTCTGTTCTGTCTTTAAACCCTGTTACTCCTCAGGGCATAATGTGTAAATCTCTGAGAAAATATGCTTCCAAGGGAACTCATCACTTCATATTCATACTCAGTAAAAGTTCCAGAAAATGCTGTTTTTAAAAGTTTAAGCATCTTTATTTGAAGCAAAACATTTTTCCTATTTTATCTCACAGGGCTAACTTCAAAATATTAAGAACATCAATCTTACTTTCATTTTTACTGAGAGAGAGGAGGTGGTTATTAACTGTCAAGGCTCTGAGGAGTCATGATGAAAGTTTTTGGTGTTTTTGTGGAGAGCTGAGGCTTTACTGAAATATTTAAAACCCCACCATCATGAGTTTCTCTGCTAAAATCAAGTCTTGGGAGTTCTCTGCACTGCATTAGAGCTGGGAAATTTAATTAAATGTAATCAAAATTACAATCATTGCCTCCCACCACTGTGAAAACTGAGTGATCAGTATTAAAACTTTACTAGGCCACATGACATGATGCATTTCATTTTCCTTTGTTGATTATTGTTTATGAATATTTTTATTTCATGTACATTTCCATGAATTGCAGACAGCATTCATAACAGCATGCGGTGCATCTTTTAAAGTCATTGAATAATTGTGTTTCCAAATTGTGATCACAATATCTATGTAAATAACCACAACTCTATTTTTTTTTATTATTGAGCAGCCTTTCACTGCATATATACATATAATTAGCTTTATTGTGCCATCAAGTTTTATTGGAAAAAAAAAAAAAAGTTTTACATGAGCTGCCTACAAAAAGGGAAGTCCTCGCTCTGCTGCTGTGGACATCAGATCCAGACCAAGTGAACTTATCTCTGCAGCTGGCCTGGGCCTGAAGTAAAGTTTCAACTGGGCAGAAAATTTACAGAAACTTTTTCAGATAACTTATTGGTTAATTTTGGAGGCATTTCAACTTGGAGACCTGTGAATTATGGGAATTTATGGGAATTAACTGGAAATTGGGGCAAACTAAATTAACTTGAATCCGAAATGTAAACGTAAACATTTTGTTTTGTTTTGTCAAAGGCAGACATCCTACTGAGCCCCCCTGGTGACATTGGATAGAAAAAAAATAATGCGTGGCCACGAGAAAGTAAGGCGAGGCCACGAGATAGTAATGCGTGGCCACGAGATCAATAACGCGTGGCCACGAGAAAGTAATGCGTGGCCACGACAAAATTCACTTTTAGTAGGCCAATATAGTATTGAGATCTGCCAGTTTCAGAGCAATACAGAGACTGTAGCCCCTTTATTTGGACAACTTTGAATACATTTCTCGTTATTTTAATTTGGGAATGAACTACAATGACATTCTTAAGTCACTTGCGATTAGGCATGGAGTAATTCTTAGCAAGAGACACTTAATTCGGCTGCTCTAAATGACTGCGGTCATACCATCCGTGCTTCCGTGATTCTGTTGCGCACTTTGCCCAAATATTACGGTAGGCCAAAGGTTACGGAGGTATTATGGTGGTGCGTTCAGTGGCACAACATTATTGATTACAATCACATTTAAATCAGGCATTTGACGCCTATTTTACTTGATGCGAATATCAGAAAAATTAGTAAAATTTATTAAAAAATTAAATCAAACTTGTACTTATGATCTAGGAGGTCCAACAGAATATTGTACAGTACATTCCCAGGTAGGCCTACCTCTGTGCTTCTTTCCTGAAAATTTACTGTAGCATTATTGATTGACAGCACATCCAAATCAGGCATTTGAGACTCATTTTAAAGAACAGCAAATATTTAAACATCATAAAAAATCAAAGTAGTACTATGATCTCTAAAGTCCAACAGATTATTATCAAATCAGGCGTTTGAGGCTCATTTTTATGAACAGCAAATATATGAAAATTCTCATCTGTACTATGATCTAATTTTGTTAATCTGTTGGACTTTAGAGATCATAGTACTATTTTGACTTTTTATGATGTTTAAATATTTGCTGTTCATTAAAATGAGTCTCAAATGCCTGATTTTGATGAGCTCTCAATCAATACTGCCACAGTAAATTTTGGGGAAGGAAGCACAGAGGTAGGCCTACTTGGGAATGTACTGTACAATATTTTGTTGGACCTCCTAGATCATGAGTACACATTTTGATTTTAATTTTTTAACTGTTTTTTTTTATTGCTTATAGTAAAAATGGGCCTCAAACGCCTGATTTTGATGCGCTCTTAATCAATAATGTTGCAGTAAAATTGTCTGGAAATTAGCAGTTATTTTTCCACGGTGCCACTGAACGCACCACCGTCATGGCCTACGGTAACATTTGAGCAAAGTGCGCAACAGAATCACGGATGGTATGACCGCAGTCATTTAGAGCAGCCGAATTAAGTGTCTCTTGCTAAGAATTACTCCATGCTTAATCGCAAGTGACTTAAGAATGTCATTGTAGTTCATTCCCAAATTAAAATAATGAGAAATGTATTCAAAGTTGTCCAAATTAAGAGGCTACAGTCTCTGTATTGCTCTGAAACTGGTAGATCTCAATACTATACTAAACTGTCCACGCATTACTATCTCGTGGCCACGCGTTATTTATCTCGTGGCCACGCATTACTATCTCGTGGCCTCGCCTTACTTTCTCGTGACCATGCATTATTTTTTTTCTATCCAATGTCACCAGGGGGGCTCCGTAACATCCATACAAAAGTATACAATTAAAAAAACATTAGGTTTAATCATTTTTAATGAACAATCAGTTTCAACTTCACTTTATATTGTCCACTTGAATGCACAGGGCATGTATGATCCATGGCTTCAATAACCCTGCAGTTAGCAGTGTGCATGTGATTTAGGAAAAGCATGAACACTCTGAAGTAGGGCTGGGCGATTTGGCCTAGAAACAAAATCCCTGATTTTTTCCCACAACACTATTTACGATTTTAATCGATTTACCCCTCCCTAAAATAAACAAAACTCCCAGTGGCATAAAAATGAAACAAATCAAGTTTTGCCTTTATGTTGTCTAAATGTTTCCCTCGTAAAGTCAAAGTCTGGGTCATAAAAGGTTGATTATTTAGTTTAAACGTAGGCAGGTTTGTCTGTATAAACACTAAAAGGCTGAGGTATTTTACAGTATTAGCATGAAACTCTCTGATCAATATTTAATCTACTTAAATAACAAATACAAGCCTATAAAAGTGCTTGTGCAAACCCTACAAGGCCGACCATCATGAAAATTATATTTTTTTTCAAAAATTGCAGCTACTTACAATTGGACTAAGGCAAGAAAAAAAAACAATTTTTATTTTTTTAAAATCTTCTGCAGAAAATAATTCGAATTAATAGATTTAATCAATTTTTTGCCCAGCTCTAGTTGGGAGAGACACATAACCTGACTAATTATTTTTATGTTTCCTAAAGATATTACAAGAAAGGTTTTTAATCGATTCTGAAACTTTGCTTCAACCAGAGGAATTTGTGTATTTAAAGGTGTCAGAAGACAGATCAGTCAGTGTCATTCTTAAGCCTCTGGGCTTCACAAAAGCTTTTCATGAAGTATAAGCTAATTACAAACCTAGGCCTACATCCTGGGGACAGAAAAGTCACTAGTAGCCAGTAATGACCCACATCCATGTTCCCACCTTTTTATCTTTGGAGACTTTTGAAGCGTGTTTTGGAGAAGTATCCTCAGGGCTTCAGAGATGTTCTCACCGTGCGTTTCATCTCTCTAATCTACCAACTCAATCTCAGTTTGTAATCTCTGCGCTCTTTAGGAACAGATTTGAGACCCCCTCAGTAGGCAAACCTGCCTCCTTAACCCCCTCTGTTTCCCAGCTGAAGACTAATCTCCACACCCACTCCCCCCCAGTCACACCACAACCCACAAAAAACACAAATACACACAGCCACGGGCATGCAAACTCACGCTTGCACACTTCCACCCATCTGACATCTGATCGCTGAACTCCAAATGTAGGTCTGTGTGCTGTAAATAGATTGATTTTACGACAGCCATTGACACTCTCTAACAAGAGCGGGGGGGCTGTAAGGATTGTCCCATCACCACGAATCAATAATTCTCCGTCAGTGTTTGTTTTTTTAATCTGATTCATGTGTACATTTATTTATTTAATTGACTATTCAAAGAGGGCCACCTACGCAGAGGGCCGCTGAGCTCTGAGAACATGAGCTGAGGTATTTCCATACATGACAGAAAATATAACTGAGCAGCTGAGAAGTTTCTGACTCCAAAATTATAGTTTGCAAAGTTATTTTTAAGAGGGCGATACGGCCGAGGGTTACAGTTCTTCATCAATCATGCAGACATGGCTGCTTTATTGTTGTGGTAACTCGGATGATAAAAGTCATTGTCATTGTGGGATATCTTTAGGTTGCGTATATGGGTTTTGTGGTAGCTGGAATGCTAATCGATTCTTTAGCTTCACACACAGTCCGGGTCAGGCTCGGGTTTCTGTTTCTGCAGCTGTTTAGGGTTGTTGTTCTTTGCTTGTGCTCCCGACCTGCAGCTACAACCTTTAAGCCTAAACACACACGCGGACACACACACAAAGACACGCAGGGCTCAGCGTGAGAACTGACCGACTCCAGGGAGACTGAGAGAAGGCCTTCAAAGACGTATCTGAAAAATCAGTGTTTTTAAAGCTGACAGATTCAACAACTTTTCAATGGGGGACTGAGCAAAACTGAATCAAAGTGACAGTATGAGTTTCCAAAATTAAAGGTCCCTACAGATCTTGAAATTCTTTTATAAGTTTTAAATGTCATGTTATAAAGGTTTTCAAAAAGTTTGTCTTTGACACACCTAAAACTAGAAAAGCACTCGGAGAGCGCAGACCTCCGCCAGCACCACAGTCCTCACCCATATTGTGATTTTCACCATAAATATTAGTCCTACCTTTATTTCATCTAAATATTTAGATTCCTTGACCATGAAAACATACCATTAGCAATTGGATTCATAATGATATCTACTTTAGTTCAGTAGTTGTTCACAAAAATCACATTTTTTGTCATGGCGGCCAGACGCTGATCCAGATCAACTCCCAAATCAAATCAGTTCTTCCTTTTCCCATGCTGAACATTTTCTGAAAATTTCACCAAATCCATCCATTACTTTTTGAGTTATTTTGTTCACAGACGGACAGAAGGACAAACAAACTCTCACGAAAACATAACCTCCTTGGCGGAGGTAATAAAGCCAGTCCCATATTTTAAGCCATTTTAAATTTCATGAGATATCTGCTATTGCACCTTCTACACCTACACATTGAACTTATTTAATAGAAATCCACAAAGAAGCATTTTGCAATTTTTATTTATTTAGTAACACTGATATTAACTTGAAAAATATACATATCTTATCTAAGTTTGGAAATAATCATTGACAGTGTTAAAGTTATAATCCCTTCAACCCATAAATTCTGTTATCAAGTATAAGAATGTTCCTTTTAGGGTTTCATGAGGTCTGAAAAGTTATAGAAACTGCAAGTGCACAGTTGACAGTTGTTTAAAAGTTAGGATAACCTCTGGATGTACAAGTCTCCACAGCACAGCTTGACTTGACTTGTCCCAAGACACACCAGTGTGCCTCAATACTCCATTCGGGAAACACTGGGTTAGGGGGCTTTCACCACAACATTGGGTGGTCTGGACTTTCAGACTTTACTGTTTGATTCAAACCAAAGTGATAGGTGTGAAACCTTCCCTGAACCTTGGTTTGGACCAAACAGCTGGACCTTTGCCTGACCAAAAGGGTGGTCTTGGTCATTCAATGACAGGAAATAAAAAATGACCACCTGAAAAAGGAAATTCATCACCAAACAAAATGATATCATGAAGATATTTGATCAGATGTCAGATTGTCATCTAACGATAAAACTCATAAGATAAACTCAGACCAGCCTTATGCACAGCTCTTCAAATTGTCTCTGTTGATTGTAGAATTTCGACAATAATAATGAGAATGATCATGGGAGTGACAATTTCCTTTATGTTACAACATTCAAGGCCTGCGTTATTCAATTTGTTGACATCAGATGTCAAATGACCAACCAATTTAGACAACAGAGACACAAAGCACACAGTTGATGAAGATCTCACATGGGTTCATTGGTAAAGTCTGTTAGTCCGCTTTCAATAATAACAGTGTGAAACCCAAACAGACCGAACCAAAAGTATACAAAGCAACAAAACACATACCTTAGTCTTTACTTTCATGTGTAGAAACACCCTTGGTCAGTCTTAAAAATAGATATTCTTTTAATATGAAGCTATCCTCAATTTTAACAACTGCATTGTCAAGTTATTTGGGAATTTCGTGGGACACAGTGGGGAAAAAAATGGCAGTAACATTTGGAAGCAGTTAACATGTCTTTATACATGCATGTGCATCTCTTTTATACTTTAGAGGGGAAAATTTACCTTACTGTTGTACTTTTTAAGAAAAAAAACAAATTTTTAAGGAAAGGATCTTTGATTTTGACCCTTTATGCCTAAGCCACACATTCCGGTGGCTCACAGCGATTGTGCACGACTGTACGCGATTGACGAGGCTGGTACAGGATGAAATGACTGTCTCACCCCTGGACACACCCTGTAAATACACCGTCAGTAGCGCTTCTACAGCGCTTCGACAGCGCTTCTACAGCGCGAGTGAATCATGACTTCAGCCCCACTCGAGCTCAGTTCCCGTCACGCAAGCCCCGACTGAGCCCCATCGCTTGCGCAGTCTTGAACGGGACACAGTCGGGGCACAAACGGATACATCCTTGTCAGTCGTCCTCATAAAGCTTTCAGGATTGAGCCACGATCAGCCCGACTGAGCTCCGTACATGCCACGCTGATACTGTTCACATTAGGACTGCATTAGGCTTCCACCCCGCTATACTGAGTGCGGTGATTCTCCACGACAGTTTTGAACAGTTCAAAACTGTTGGGACCCTTCCACATTCCCCGCCATTAACCCACAACTATACAACGCTGATCCAGACCAAGTAGCGCATGCACCACGACCAAAGCACGTTTTATCAGGATTATGAAAATCATGCACAATCGCCATGAGAAACGGGAATGTGTGATTGGGGCTTTAATAAGAGATTAGCTAAATTGAGATTAGTTCATAAAATGGGATTTTTATGTGTTCTGCCAAATTACCTGCCTGGAAAAAATCACTTACCTTTACCTGTGAATTTCCTCCACAGCTCTTGGATCTCACAGCTTTATTCACAATAGCAGAAGAAGAGATGGGAGGTTTAGAGGCAGCTTATCTGCATTTCAAGACACAAACACCAAACTTGATGATACTGAGAGAGGCTGTTCAGAGCTGGTTTGTAAAGAGTCAAAAGCCCCCTAATATGTTTGATCCTTATAACATTTGAACCAAAGTACAGAACAAACATCTTCTCTAGGCTACAGTGTTGAAAAGTAGAAGAGGTGATGATTTGTCAAGCTGAAATTTTTGCAGGTGAAAAAGTGACGTCCTATTTCCAAGATTTTTTTTTTAACAGAGAACTCATTCCAGCCTTCCTCCACCTCAGACAGATAATGCACCCATGCTCAGCTAATCGGGCCCACAGGAACCAGCGGGCCGTAACGTAACCAGCCATGTCGGAAATTGCCCATTGATGCACAGCACAGACTTCAGCGCTCCTTTTCTTTCTTATCATGTTTGAACCGTGGAGATATGGAAACATGGTCGGAGCGGAACAGAGCTCACATCTATTCACAGCTATACAAGCCATATGGCTCGACTTACACCCTCCTCTTCCTCCTCCTGCAGGAGTCGTGCATACCCTGGTCCAGCCTGTCATCACGATGTCATTAATGCCCCACCGGCTGGTCAGCTCTCTTACTCCACCTCTGAACTGAAATTCCTTCGTTCTTTTGCTCGGCTTCTCTTTGGAGCCGTCATTCTTCTGACCATCTCTATTTCTGACACAGGAGTCTTGGGTGTCACAGGCGGTTGGTCAGAAAAGGTTGGAGGGATGAGGCAGAGGAGATAGTGTCTGTCGATGAGGGGTTGATGGAGACTGTCAGAAGGAAGAGCTATTGTGGGAAAGACTGTTGTGCTGTATCTGCATTTTTAGGACTTTTTGAATGAACTCCAAATTACTAAAGGAGAGCAGCACTGAATTCCAGATATTTCCTGTAGTATGACTACAATTAAAGGGAAATGCTTCATACCATGAACATATCTCAAAAACAATTTGAAGAACATCCAGATGTTGACCAAATGTCCACCTGAATGCACAAGTGAACTGATCAGATTTTAGAGGAAATAGCCAATGTTCTTGGGCCTCGTGTTCCTCTTTTGCTCATGAACAAGACATCTCAGGAACTGAGGAACCTCTATCAGATTTTGCTGTGATTTACACAATGATTTGAAGACCAAATGATGCTGTGGTCCAAGGTCAAATGCCAATGCCATTTGGCCTCATGCTATAGCATCTTTTACAAATCCCACCATCACAAAAACCCTTCCTTTTTTGGCCCACCCCTGTATATCACTGTCTGTTGCTTTTATACTGTGCTGAGGTCCCCCTTATGGGTTAAGTTTGATTTTTTTGTTTATTTTCTTTAATCAGTGGTTCGTCAGCCTTTGCACAACCATTTTTGTCAAATCCAAACTTCACCTTAACAAAATGAGAGCAGTTTTCATCACAACTTTGAGTTGATCTTTCAATACTTTGACTTTGTAAAGTAAAATTTGAACCTGCCATGTGTCATATCTAAAATACTTAAATGTTTAATGAGATATGACTTAGAGGAGAGTTAGGTAAATTAATTTTCTTTCTTCATGGGCACCATAGAGGAAAAGATAAGAACCTTGCTTGTTTAGCAGACACATTTATAAACTTGTTATTCATGTTTGCCCAGGTGCACATGGGCTCTATTGATGGAGAGTGGGGCACACAAGGAGAGTGACTCAAATTTCACCTAGGTAAAAGTCAAACAACAAAAACATTATGGCCATCTGCTAGCCCTTCAGTTAGTTTGAGCTATGATAACAGCTTGATCAGGGAATTCAACAAAAGTAAATTAATCTGATGGAGAATTAAAACGTAAAAGAGAATATTGGTGTTTTTTGATAATGCCGGCATTTTTATCTGAGTAAATATAGGGGGGTTGTCAGCTGAGTAGTTAGCCAGCATGCACTATGTCCTGAATTCAATGAAAGGTAGGGTTTCAGATCTCAGCCTTGGCCCTTACCTCATCTTGTTGCCCCCTTCCCAACTTGCTATCTCTTCTCTGTTCAATAAAGAAACAAAAGCCCCAAAAATGCTCTATCAATATAAGGCAATACAAGAAAAAGTGTGATATAAAGAGGAAATTAACATTCTGTCGTAATAAAAGTAAATTACATACATTCCCTTAATGCTGTACTTTAGGCCTTTAATTTGGAGTGGTGGGAGGTCATGGTTTAGGGCAGACCACTTCTCTACATGAGTGGAAGGGTAGCTATTGACAAAGCATGCCAGGCTATTCAGGGGCATGCTTATAGTTTTCCACATCATGCTAATAAATCAGTAACTTATCAGCAGATTTTGATGACCTTTAATGGAATATTGATCATGACACATGGAAGAGGTGACTCAAATTTGGTGGGTATCTGAATCCAAATGCAGACCCAGGATGTTTTTAAGGATTTGTTCACAGTGCAAGACAATTCAGTTTTCCACATTTTTAACTATAACTCACTTGATTATGTTTGTAATGCCAGAGGTTTGTACTCTCAGAGCAAATCTTGTTTTAAGCCAGATGTGCGTGATGAAGAAACTACCGACTCTGCTAACATGTTTGCAGTTTTATTCTTTCAGACATTATTTGTAAAGTAAATCTCCTGTGATTCCTCACAGGCTTAACCTTTAATCTGTTCCTGTCTGTTGTCTTCGTGCAGGTGGAAAAGCCCTTTTCAAGAATCATTCTGGCTAATCCTTTCATTCAGCACCGCTGTAAATCAGGTGAGCTTCTTCAGCACTGACTAATTGTTCTTTTTAAGCACCGTTACACCTGTGTGAGTGACACACTAAAGGGTCAATTAGACACCTGGATCACTCACGTTTCCCCTCTAGGAGGTGCTGCTGTCAGAGGCCATGACCCGGTCCTAATGCTGGGTGTCAGGTATAATTAACAAAATGTCATGTTTTTGGACAGTTCAATTCAGATTCAGCTGCAACCATCCATCATTAGGCTGTTTGAAACCTAATGGGGGGAGAAAATAGTTCAAAATAAAAATGTCTCTTTTTTAGTACAATGTTAATTTTAGGTTGAGTATGAAATGGATAATAGGAGGATTTTTTAAATTTACAATTTGAGCAAAGAGAAAAAATGGCTAGATCTAAGTTAAAATGTCAAAATTACATTTGAATGTTGAGTTTAAAAGAATTTTGAGTAAACTGTAAGATTTAAGTAAGACTGTCAAAACTAGATTTTTGACAAACTTTGATTTGAAAAATGTTATGGGTCAAATTAAAAAAGGAAGAAATGCCTACATTTCAAACTTTGAGCTGCATTAGGCCTACAATTTTAAGAATAAGAGTAAAATAGGCTTCTGAATTTAATAGAGAGAGGCTTAAATTCAAAAGAATAAAATTTAAAAAGCCAAAAAGTAAGTTGAACAGTTCAACAAAAAAAGTTCAACAAAAAAATAGCAGGCCTTCATTCTCAAGAATAAACTGAAATAGGCATGATGTTTGACTATTTAAGATGACAGAAGTCTTCCATTTTGAGATAAAGTTACAATAGACCCACAATTTCAATAATCAAGCCAAAACAGACCCACAACTTCTCTAAGAAAGCTTAAAAAAGCCTTTAACATATAGATTATACGCAGAAAAAACTACTGTAAAATGTCAAAATAAAAAGTAAAAAGACCAACAGTTTGAAGAACTTTTAAATATGGCCAACAGCCTCAAGAATTAATTTAGATAAGCCCACAATTTCCCTATTGAGTCCTGCCAAAATTAGTTTTGAGAGTAAAGCTCAAGTAGACCTTAACTTACAGAGGTGGAAATATTCCCAAATATTCAGATCATGACCCACTTGCTTAATGTTTCATATGGTTCTCAAGGTGTTTTTTTTGTCCCATAGTTGAAGTTGTTTGAATCTGCTGCTGTTATTGTCATGAACAGCACTTTGCCTGAAAGAGCTTTATAAATAAAAATTGTTATATTATCATTATTATTATAAAGAGCTGATAGAGGACCACAGCTTTAACGGTGCTCTTGAAACAGGCTTGTGGTTTTAAAAAAACTTGAACTAGGCCGACAACTTTAACAATACGACACAGAAAGGCATACTTATTTATGAATGAGGCTGAATATGTTAAAGTATAAAGCTGAAATAGACCTGAATTTCCAAGTATTATGTTTGTATGGCTCACATTAAAAAAAACAGACAACACATTTGATATTTAACATAAACAAAGAATTTGTTGTTTCATGTCTTAATTACATTTTTGATAAATGCATAGAAATCTTACATGCACATTATATCCACTTTTTGGCTTTTTTTGCTACTCTACATTTTCTTCATTTTACCTGTTTCTCAAACGGGATTATTTAAAAATATCCATTTCCTTTTACAATTTCTCCTCCTGCCCAGCCATATTTTATAGTCATAAAACACCAAATTTACTTTTTTATTTTTGAAATGCTTAAACTGAACATCTGCAATGTGTCAAGTTTAATATTTTATGACTGATGTTAATTTAAGTGCTAAAGTTGGTCTTACATCACCGTTTATCCTTAAAAGACCTCTTCTGCTAAAGCCTGCAGAGTTGTCTGTTACCTCCCAGCTTTTCTGCCCTAAAACTGAATAATACATAAAAAGGAAAAGTCAATTACGTAACTGAAATGTCTGACAGTCTGAACGTCACACGAAGTTGCATTCCTCTCTGTACCGTGCACAGTAATTCAGACTGGAAGCATTAAGTCATGAGAGTGCATGCTGATGGACTGAAGGATGTAATTAGAGGAAACAGACTGTATTAGATCCCATTAGACTCCTCAGGGTCACCGGGCAGTTCAACATGTAATTTGTTCTAAAGTTTCTTATTTGTCACTGGGGATCAGCATTACAGGGAGTTACACTTGGGAATAATTACTTCCATGGATTAGCTTGTGCTTAATTTTCCTTCTGTATTAAAACTTGTTAGGGCCGCAGCGCTCGTTTTTTTCATTTTTTTTATTTTCATGATATTCAGCAACACCAAGTCTAATCAGATACTAAAGAGGGGACACACAAAAAGAAGTCTGAATTTAGTTTTTCCCACTTCTAATGATTTTGCCAGTTCTTGTAAGCTACACAGTGCTCAACAAATTTATAAGACCACTTGTCATGAAAATGAGTTGGAAATATTCTATAAATCTTACAGTATTCAACATTTGGATCAAGAAATTAAAGTGTGCTTTGATATTTAACTTGTTTTTTTTGTGGGCAGTGAATTTTATAGTGTATCGATAACAAAAATACTTTTTTGGTTACTTGCATTAACCATTACAGAAACACATAAGAAGATTTTGTTAATGAGCAGGGCTGTTAATTCAGGGCATTAGTGGCATAAAGAAGAAGGATGACATCTTTTTTTCATCCCTCATGGAAAATTTTAATTCTTTACACTCAGTCATTAAAAACATGCTTGACAAACACAGACTGAAATACACATGCTCAAACAGGTCCTAGGATCATTTATTAATGGAGAGATGTCAGAGTGATGGCTTGCTGCTCCTGAAGAAGCACTATAGAACAGTTGTTCTAGTCTCCAGTTGCTATCTAACCTTACACAGCAGCTGGATCTGCCTGATTCATTGTTTGTAATCAGGTAGATCCATCTTGCCAAGCTCCAATCTACAGCAATTGTAGGTGGCCCAAAGTGGCATGGCCCAATCAGAGTGATTTAGAGCAGGAAATAGTGGGAGTGAACAATGAAACAACAGTTGGAAGGGAGATTAGCATAGATCCTAACAGCTTCAGAAGAAGTTTTGTCAGATCTTCAACATATTTCTTCCTTAAATTAAAAATATAAATAAACAACAAATAACATGTTACACAGCAGCAGTAGCACCCGCTTACTGTAATTATCTGATTGCTCCCACTGCTGTGTTAGGGGGTATCAATGGATTTCAAAGGGCATGAATGTGATAGTTGATACTGATGGACTGCGTACATAGAAACTACAACCATCAGTGAGTGAATGAGAGTGAATGGGTGTGAATGGGTGTGTTTGACCTGTGGTGTAAAACTGCTTTATACAGTCAAAGTGACCGGAAAGGTGCGCAAGACCATTTACCATTTTTCTTGTATCAAACTCTAGGCCTGCCCCAACTTTAGCCCTTTATATGTTGATACATGGATTGAATTATGGTGACAACTGTGGTAGTATTTTTGATGTCAGCTAATGAGATTTTAAGCTGCATTCAAAATATAATGTAGCGAGGACAGTTATCACGTTAAAGGGACTGTGAGGAGTTTCTAAGTAATTGCAAAAAAGTCTCACTTTTAGATATATGCCTGATCGAAATACACACTTTAAGACGAGTTTTATAGCATCAAAATAGGTTATCTATAATGCTATTCCTTAGCTTCTTGGTCGGGTCGGACAGAACAGGGCTGGACTGGACTGGCCTGGATACTCAACTTCGGGAACAAGACAATTAAAACTAGAGCAAATTTATATTATTCAGACACGGCTTAGAGCACCGGGCTGTTAGTAGCGATATATAGCCGGCTACAAAAATACTATACAAAGTTTTACAAAACTTGCTTGTTGTCACACGTCAAAAACTACCACTACATAACTAGAAAGAGATACATTACCTCGTCGCTTTGCATCCTGTAAGTTGTTGAAAAAAGAAGTTGTAAATCAATGCAGAGTTCGGAGGAAGGTCCAGGCTACAACACAACAAGCACACACTTTGGCTTCGGTTGCGTTGTAGTGCGTTCTAGTTGTAGTCAGAAGTAGGAATTTTCAAGTTCTGAGCAGGAAACTGCAGCTGTAACGACCCCCGAAATCAGAATTTCCTACTGGGAACTCGGTGAAACCTCGCCACCCCAGAGTTGACAATCGAAGATAGATGCCCCCAGTGTGAACAGTTATTTAGCTCCTGTAAAAAACAATTTATTTGCACTTCTGACTGGGCTGTGTCGCTCTAGATCAGCTATATACATCGTATTGTTAGACTTATATTTACAAAAATGCTGCCATAGTGATAATCACATTCTTCATGTGATATTTGTGAACAACAACGTAGGCGTGCTAACAACAGCTAACAATCGGCCTGGTAGATCAGCATGTTTTTTTCCGACTTCAACTGGAACGCCAGTAAGTCGTAGATGATGTCCCTCCCAGTTCCGAGGTTACTGGAACGCAGCATTACGACAGTCGCCGCACGTGCTCATGGGTAGCAGAGTCTTTGTGTCGCCGTTAATAGATTCGCCTCACAGTCCCTTTAACATGAAAACTTTAATTCCCTTTTAATTCAGAATAGAATAAAAATCCTCTTTAAAAAGATTAAAAATGATCGTGTAAACACCTAATTCCTAATGAAAATCACAATTCTGAATAAAACTTAATTCTGAAGTAAGTGGCTGGTTTGTTCTGATTTTAAACCTGAATTAAATAATTCCTTGATCATGTATACATTCTTTCTGCTTTAAATTAATTCTGACCGTTCTGCACATGCTCGTTCCCTTGTCCTGTCACAATGAGACACAGGATGCTGACGGGAACAGGATGGCCACCCAAAGCAAGCGTTGGACTCGAGCAATTTATTTTAAAAGAGCCTTAGAAGATTTGGAAATAATGAAAAGAGTGGATGGACTTAATGATTAAATTGTGGACCTTTTTAAAGCTGTATTATCCAAGTTGGATGAGGTTTCCCTGACAGACATGCTAGAGACGCTGGAGACACTGAACTGGAATTTTTCTACCGTTAGACGTAACTACATCACTACGTCACTACGTCACTACGTCACATCTGCCCCTGTCCAATCAGAACCATTCCCAGCCCTCGGGCCTTGAATAAAGGTGAATAAAGGTGTTTTCCATGTAAACCTCAATTCAGAATTACTATTTCCATTTAAACACGAAGGACATAATTTTAATTCCAACTTATTTAATTCTGAATTCTTAATTCTGAATTATGAAACATTGTGTAACTGTGGCCAATGAGCAGTTATTCAAAGTAAAACTAGACCACAGGTCTGTCCAGTTATTAAATAATCAGATCACAAAGTTACTTAGCTGAACACTCTGCCTCTGGGCCTTCTACAGGACGGTCTTCTGAATTATGACTTAGTTAGTTCTGACCCCAGGATACCTGTATTTCATATCTGCAGTCATAAGCCTTTCAGACAGACTTTCAGCACAGAGTGAACCAGAGCATGTGTGTGTGGGGTTTTTCTCCACACGGCCATCTTACTCCCTCTCTGCCACAGATGACACACACGATTCTGCCATCTCACGGATATATCAACCGATGCTTAAACCTTGGCTCCTCATAGGACTCCTGTCTGTAGTCAGAGGGTGATTGTCAGACATTTCTACTCTTCTCTGAGGAAAACTTTTAGAATGAGCTGCATAAATCGCCTGGTTCTCTATGGCCTAAAGAAGCAGGTGTGTGTCATTCGACACAAGAAAACTTTCTCAATCAGCCTGTCTCAAAATGATATGGTGTATAAAGTAAACCTATCACTGCGCTGGTAGACTGTGTGGCGCCTGAGGTGTCTTTTCTGAAGTGGGGCATCATAAATTACATCAACCTCTCAAGTCACACTTCAGGGTGGAGTATTATTATTATCAAGTATCATCCAGTCATGATTGTGTCACCAGTCAGAAATTTCAATCAGAGAATATTGTAAAGAAAAAGGGCTTTGTCTTTTTGTCAGGCCATAGGATAGGAAAGACCCCTTGAACCTGGGAGGCATGGTGCCCTGCTCCGTCACTGGAAAATTTACACAACACCAACCCTTTTTGTTTTTTTAAATACCTTGTTGGAAACCAATGAGTGAAGTCACTCAACTATAGCTTTGTTTTATTCTGTCCAGGATTCTTGTTCCTCATGCACAGAGGCTTATGTTCTTCAACTCTGGCTTTTGGCCATTTGCTGCATGTCATTCCCAGCTCTCATCAGATTTTCTACTCTATCCGCTATCATATTGGCTGAATAAAGACATTAAAAGCACCTCATACGTCTTAAAAAACCCAAAACCAGTGAAGTTGGCACGTTGTGTAAATTGTAAATAAAAACAGTATACAATGATTTGCAAATCCTTTTCAACTTATATTCAATTGAATACACTGCAAAGACAAGATACTTATTGTTCGCACTGAGAACCTTTATTTTCTTTGCAAATAATTATCAACTTAGAATTTAATGGCAGCAACACGTTGCAAAAAAGTTGGCACGGGGCATTTTTACCACTGTGTTACATCGCCTTTCCTTTTAGCAACACACAGTAAACGTTTGGGAACTTGGGAGACCAATTTTTGAAGCTTTTTGGGTAGAATTCTTTCCCATTCTTGCTTGATGTACAACTTAAGTTGTTCAACAGTCCGGGGTCTCCTTTGTTGTATTTTACGCTTCATAAAGGTCTGGACTACAGGCAGGCCAGTCTAGTACCTGCACTCTTTTACTACGAAGCCACGCTGTTGTAACACGTGCAGAATGTGGCTTGGCATTGTCTTGCTGAAATAAGCAGGGGCGTCCATGAAAAAGACGTTGCTTGGATGGCAACATATGTTGCTCCAAAACCTGGATGTACCTTTCAGCATTAATGGTGCCTTCACAGATGTGTAAGTTACCCATGCCTTGGGCACTAATACACCCCCATACCATCACAGACGCTGGCTTTTGAACTTTGCGCCTACAACAGTCCGGCTGGTTCTTTTCCTCTTTGGTCCGGAGGACACGGTGACCACAGTTTCCAAACACAATTTGAAATGTGGACTGGTCAGACCACAGAACACTTTTCCACTTTGCATCAGTCCATCTTAGATGAGCTCGGGCCCAGCGAAGCCGGCGGCGTTTCTGGGTGTTGTTGATAAATGGCTTTGGCTTTGCATAGTAGAGTTTTAACTTGCACTTACAGATGTAGCGACGAACTGTAGTTACTGACAGTGGTTTTCTGAAGTGTTCCTGAGCCCATGTGGTGATATCCTTTACACAGTGATGCCGGTTTTTGATGCAGTACCACCTGAGGGATCGAAGGTCACGGGCATTCAATGTTGGTTTTTGGCCTTGCTGCTTACGTGCAGTAATTTCTCCAGATTCTCTGAACCTTTTGATGATATTACGGACCGTAGATGATGAAATCCCTAAATTCCTTGCAATAGCTGGTTGAGAAATGTTGTTCTTAAACTGTTGGACAATTTGCTCACGCATTTGTTCACAAAGTGGTGACCCTCGCCCCATCCTTGTTTGTGAATGACTGAGCATTTCAGGGAAGCTGCTTTTATACCCAATCATGGCACCCACCTGTTCCCAATAAGCCTGTTCACCTGTGGGATGTTCCAAATAAGAGTTTGATGAGCATTCCTCAACTTTCTCAGTCTTTTTTGCCGCTTGTGCCAGCTTTTTTGAAACATGTTGCGGGCATCAAATTCCAAATGAGCTAATATTTGCAAAAAATTACAAAGTTTACCAGTTCGAACGTTAAGTATCTTGTCTTTGCTGAGTATTCAATTGAATATAAGGCTTTGCAAATCAGTGTATTCTGTTTTTATTTATGATTTACACAACGTGCCAACTTCACTGGTTTTGGGTTTTGTAAAAAAAAGAATGATGAAATTGATAAAAACTGTACACTGAGGCATCAGATGAAAAAAATCTGATGTGAAATGCAAAGTGAAATCAAAGTGAATTGAAAAACAAAAGGAAAACAAAGACTAAAGTTTTGAGACATTAATTAGTTCTGAAAGGACAAGTTAAAACCCGCAAATGTCTGTATGAGCCTCCTTATAAATTGACTTGATAACTCCAATACCACTTCTGATTGACAGACGCCTCCGGATCTATCTTAGGCTGTCATTAGATCCCACAGAGGAGAACATGTCAGGTGGGGATCCTCTGTGGTTGTGAGGGCTGTTATTGAACGAATCCTCAGCGTAGGTCCTGCCCAGCATGGCGCCATGCTGATGGGCCTTCCCTCGCCCTGGCAACCAGACTGGGGTTAAATTAGGAAAGGCTAACCCCAGAGCTGTGGTAGAGACGAGGGCGAGGTCAAACGCTCTGGTCTGCTTTGATGATGGTGGAGGCTGGAGGGGGACGCAGACAGACGATCTTCATCTGGAGCCTGATGGTCCCACAAAAGCCTCTGATAATGGGACTGTTATCCATGTGGGCATCAGGCGGATTTGTATGCATGTGGCTGATAGGAACAAATAGATGGATATCTGTTTGGGTGTTTAATTTTATGTGTCCTGTGCCTGTTGGCAGAATTGTTTTTCCTTCATAACTGCAAAGCTTGACCCTCACCGTAAGAAAGCACTGAAGTATTTAGGTTGTATTCCCTCTGTTTCTCTAACTCCTCCATGCCACCCTTGGGCCACAGGAAAATTGGATCAAATTAAAGGGAAAAATCCACAGAAAAATACTCTCCCATGAAAAAAAAAATAATAATAAAGCCTTAAAAATCCTGATGTCCCGTCATGCCACAGCAAGACTCTAAAAATTGAAGATGTTTAAAAAGATTTTTTGTACATGATTTTTAAAGTTAAAACATACAAACAGACATATTTAATGTTTCTTTAAAGTTAGTTACTTACTAACCCAATTATAAAAGCAGGCATAGAGCAGGGGTGTCCAATCTTTTTTCACTAGGCATGCATACAAAATACAGAGATGAGTGGACCACATTTGTTTACTGACCTTCAGTGTGTAAAAGTTAGTATAACTACTCCAATCAAGGTTTGAACGGACTTAGTTACTGCATCAAAATCTCCCATTAATGACTATGTAAGGCAAAAAGGAAAACGGTGTCACAGATTTTAGGTTGGGGTGGCCAGTAGGGTTGAAATATATATCGTTATCTTATCTATATCGAGATATGAACATTCAAGATATCAATATCGAAAAGCAACTATTTAAACGATATAGATTTCCCCAGTGCTTACCCTGCATGTACAGCTTTGGAAGTCGATTGCCCTTGAATGCACCGCTTGGTTTTCACCAAATCCGTAGTCATATTATATTATATCGATATCGAGATATCTGGCGTGAATATTGAGATATAAGCTTGTCAATATCATTCAGCCCTAGTGGCCAGTCAGTTTCAGGTTGCCCTGATCAATACTGTTGCCCTCCACATTCAGACCCAAGACAAGAGCAAAGTGCATGAAAATGATCATTTTTGCGCTCCTTCCTCTGTGAATCAGACAGTTGGATAGAGGAGATTGCGCAGCAGATAAATATGATTTGTGTCATTTAATGCTATTATCCATTTACCTTTGTCCATCACTCAGGCACAAGCTTCATGTGCTAGTACAGGCAAAATTTATTTCATTTGTAGGATTTTCTGAGGGCCATCTAAAAGCCATAGTTTGAACACCCCTCGTTCAGGACTTCGTTGAGAGTTGGTATATAGCAGAGAGAAAGTTATATCAGAAAGTCAAAAATAAAGAGTTGCATTCAATTTCTGCAAAATAAGAAAACAAACAAGCACTTCAAACAGAATAGGGAAGTGAAAAGTCAAAGAAAGTAAAATACTCTTTCAAACAAGTAACGACAGCATGGGTAAAACTTTGAGAAAACCCAGAACTTCTGATTTCCTGCCATACAACAGCATTGTGCTTCATAGTGTAACGGTAATAGCTTCTTAATTTTGCTTGACACTTTGCTATAATGTTAGATACAAATGCTAGCATTTCCAGTTAGCCATATACATGACAAAACAAAATTACCTTTACAGTGAGAGTTAAAGCTGAATTCGGTGTTATCATGACTCAGCATGCTGAGTAGCAGGCTAGAAGCTAACAGTATCTGTAGTGGCCTTTAAGATAACACATGTTCAGTACTTATTTTTATTTCCACCCAGGTTTCCTTTTTGTTTACCTCTTGATATTTCAGAAAAAAATCTCTCCAAAAAGCATCTTTGAAAATAAGGGCTGTCACCTTTACCAAAAGTCAAACTTGATTGTTATTTTCGAAAATGCACACATGCAACCAAAGATATTTGATTATAAAACTCAAATTCACACCCTCAATAATAACTCATGGTGCTGTTCAGTACAGAGGAACCAGTTGGATTAAAGCTGGTGTCTGCGATTTGAAACCGCAGCCTGCCCCTCCTTCCCTCACCTCTCCCCTCCGTGTTCCAAGATCCCGCCCCCAGCTCGTGTCGCCTCATATAAGCCCCCTCCGGCAGAACTACGAGCGACTAGCACAATATATCAGCAGCAAACTCAATCAAAAACAGCTCAGCTCAACTGAAAGTATCAAACACGACAGACATCCCCCTTATAACACACAGCAGTAGCCATTTCAACTGGACCGGCGGCAATGCGGGTTTGGCGCCGCCAGAGCGGAGCCGAGTGTGGGGGAGGATTAATCTTTCTCAGCCTGTCCTCCCCAGCTCAGCTTACAGTGCTAACGATTAGCGGCTAACAGGCTAACCCGCTCCCCTACAAGTTATTAGCCCGTGTAGGCACAAACTAACCAGAGTTATTCAGCAGACATCTCACACTGTAGCAAACAAAGCCATTACCTGATCAACCAGGGGCGAAACGGCTGATGCTGAAGGTCTGACGGCCGGCTGAGGCTATTCGTTAGCCGTTATCCCGCTAACAGGCCTCAACCCGCAGAGCTCCGTTGGGCCCGCGGGAGAGGGAGGCGGATTCCCGGGTTCGGCGCTAGGCTTTTCTGGCTCCATGATAGTTCAGTAGCTAACGCTGCTAGCTGCTCACCGGAGGTAGAGGGGAGGAGGCGGGACCATGGGCAAGATGCTGCTCCGTAGTGAGGAGCGAGATTGGATGGACTCATGGACTAACTCACGGACCAATTAATAGTTGCAGGTTCTTAGGCTTGATTGGTCAGCTAGTATGCAGCTTTTCAGCGGATACACTGAATGGATTTTTTTCATTCTTTTTGGTCTTTATACTGTGTAGATAGGACCATAGGACCATAACAGCCTTATAAACGGTGTTATTAATATGTACAAAGCTTCCAAATCGTAGACCATAGCTTTAACCCTTTCATGCATGATTTATTAAATCACTTTTTAAAATGTTTGTTTTAACTTTCAAACAAGTTAAAAATCATTTTAGTTGTTTTCAATGGTATATTTTGAGGGAGTTATACATCTGCCCACTGCAGTGCAAACATTAATTAAGAGTCAAATAAAAAAAAGGATAAATCTGAAGTATATGTATTATTGCTGAACAATTCTTTTGTGAATCCCACCAAATTTTGTGAAATCTGAATACAGGCATAATGTCCGATTTGTGCTTCGCCGGCTTTTTTGGATTTATGATGGAATATGTCAATATGTTAAAAAGGTGAAAAGATAATATTTTTATGAAACTTAGGGCAAGGGTTCGGGAATTTACCACCTGGTTGTTGGACATGGTACTTCAACCATAAGGTATAAATTTATTCCAAATAGCTGTCTACTGTAGCGGACACCATGCATGGAAGTGTTAATGTGGTTTATTGCTCCCCATCAACAAAGCTCGCTTAAAATCACGACAACCTCATTTAGATCTGTGGAAAATAATGGGTAAACTTTGTCAAACGCATGATTGGAGAGGTTTAGACAGACGCACAGTGAGCAGACAATGATTCACTCTTCAGTCCTGCTGAAGCTGCACGGCTTCATTTCCTCTCTCAACAGGTTTATTTTTGTGTCAGTGCTCTGTTCTGGATGTAGAGCTGTAATGTTATTTATGTCTAAAATTGGACACTAAGCTTGCATCATCAATGTTGCATTGTTGTATGTTTTACAGCTTGACCTGTTTTAGCAGCTTGGCTTTCTTTATTAACCTAAATCTGCCTTTTTTACATACAGCATGTTATTAAGTTTGCGGTGTGCAACCCTCTTAGTTTCTTAACCAGAAGATAGCCAAGTCCAGTCGATGTAGACTTGTGTAAGGAGGAGGAGGAGCTGGATAGGATTATTTTCAGTCCTGGAGGATTTTTCTGTTCTAGCAAACATTTTCCCTGACAAAAATATCACATCAAAGCCCTCAGCCAATAAATGCCTGTCATTGGTTGTATGAGGACCATATTGCAAACACATGGTCCTGCATTTGATGAGAAACTTAAAGAAGTGAAAGTGAAAGAAAACCATAGGGGTACAATAAAGTGACCAATAAAGAGAGACTGTACAGTAGAGTTTGGGTTATGAACTCTGTGCCCTGGTGGGACTCAGATTTCAGAGCAGGAGAAGTGTGGACGACTGTTTTCATGGATACAGGCAGCCAGCGAGGGCCAGCTGTCGACCTGATGTTTTCTCGTTCCCACATGACTGGGAATAGATCGGACTCTGCTTTCTCACTGCGCTGAGGCCTCAAATGCTTTCAGAGGGAAGACCACAGAGCTGAAACGTACTGTTCCAATATTTTGGAACAAACTCTGTGGATAAAACTGTCCTTCAAACTGACAGGAATAAAGAACAATGGTTTGTGAAGCACACCCATACTGTTGGACTGTCAGGGTGGCGTGTCAAGGCTGTAATCAGACCGTCTGTCTGCCCTGTAACAGTAAGTTCTTGGGCTTGAATTATGGATGCTTATTTGCCCATCAACAGCTGTTTTGTCCTCAGGTCTGCCTGTTATCATGCAGTGTTGATGCTAAATGTACCATATGTATTTAAGTCAATTGATACTTTGAAGAAAATACTGGCGGGGAATGAAAGTCAAAACAAGTCAGATCATGCTCAGAGAATAACCCTTTTATGAACAAGTGTGGAAAATAATAAACTTTATACACATTTTTCATACAATTAATCAGGAGTATCATATATGTTAAGAATAAATTGACCCTTGTAGATATTGTATATAGTTTTACCCTTTACTTTTCGTGCAGTAAAGGGTGTACCATTATCTGAATAAATAATTTCAGGTATTCCAAATCTGCAGAAAATACTTTCTTTCAGCACTTTTACTGTGAAATCTGCATCAGCATGTGCAGTTGGGTGTATTACAGTCCAATTACTGTAATGTCATATAACAACTAGACAAAACTTTTTATTTTGACTGTTATCTAATTCAATGTAATCCATACTCAAAGCTTGAAAAGGTGATGTTGGTTCAGGAAATGAACCTTGTCTTGTTCGTATGTCTCCTTGAGCATTATTCTTCAGTCATATCAAACATTTCTTAACATGATTATGTGCTGCTATTTGGAAATTTAGAGCATAAAAACATTATTGTACTCCCCCTAACAATATTCCTCACCAACGCAATTCAATTATAAACATACGGGCTCCCAGTATTAAGGTTTTATGAAATATGAAATGAAACACTGATAATGGATTTTTATGTTATAAAAAATGCTGTTTGTGAAGCAGTGAGAGAAAGGATGATAGATGCAACCCTCTTCAGAGTTCAACTTACTGTGATGTGTTGACTTTTAATGCCCTAGAGAGCTACCTTTTGGACTACCTGTTTTACTTGCAAGTGGGAAATGCAATTCAATAACGGTAGTGCACATAATTTCCACTGGTGCTTTTATGACAGGAGTGATAGGACTTTGAGGAAATAAACAAAAAGAAAACCTGTTTGTTATAACAATGCAACTGTTCAATGCTACTGATAGTATAATCGATCAGTAATCCCTGTTCAACAAAAACACATGTTTTGTCTTTCTCAGGTTCTTATATTTGATTTTAAAGACTAGTAGTTTATGTTCACAGCACTAGCTGAGTTTCCATTACAGTTTTTCGCAAAATAAAAGCGATATTCCTAAAATTTCGACAAAGTATATTTGCGCTTTGAATGTGTTTCCATTGAAGGTTGTTCTAGGCAGGAGCGTCGTAACTCTTGTGAAATATCATCCCGCGAGATTTCACTGCAGGAAGATGGACACCCAAAACCTGTTGCGTGTAGCTCCCTCACTTCCATTTCTATCTCCTTGTAACACTCTACATTCCTCTTTTGTTTGCTGTCTAGTATGGCAGTTGTGTTTTTCTCGAGAATAATGGCAAGAAAAGTCTCCGTCTCCTCCTCTGTCCAAACGTACCGCGCCGTTTACTCCGAGAGAAGTGATCATGTGACCATCACGTCCTGTGACTTATAATTGCGGAAAAAGTGCTTCCATTGCACTTTTGCGATATATTTGAATATCGAATCGTCTGAAAAACCACCTCATGAAAGCGAAAAAACTTTTTAATGATTTTTTTTAGTGCTTTTTCAAAATTCAGGTGTTTCCATTACCAGTTTTTTATTGCGCTATTTACATTTTGGGCATATCCAAGGGTAATGGAAACGCACTTAGTGATGTTCAAAAAAACGTTCCAGTTTTCATTTTGTTTTCAGTCCATCTGAGACACTCTGTTAGTTTCTGCCTCTTTAAAGCCCCCTTTCCCTTCAAGGCTTCGTCCTCTCTGATTGGTGGACTCGTCTTTTCTCCTGTGATTGGTCAGTTGAGTGCTCCTCATGACCATGTTGTCAATGGCCCTGAATTTATTCTACAGTCTGTCCTCTGAGCTTGCAAGCTTGAGCCATTGGGCTTGGGTTGCAGATGAAACACACAGATGCCTACAAACCCTGTACTTCTAGCTTATGTTCTGTTTCAGGCTTCAGTTTTGGGCGAGTTTACACAACAGCGTTGTCACCAGAAACAAAAATGTCTTTCCTTTGCATTTTCAAACTGCGAAAGTGTGATAAGGATGCGCATTCACATTGATCTGCTAAGTCGACTGACAGCGCTGTAGCATGCATACCAGGTTGATGGGTGATGTAAGTTTTTAGTGTCCTTGGGGAATAAAACAAATGCGTCTCACTGGTCAGAGTATCAACACAGAAAATCCACATTTTGTTGGAGGAGTGATAACAAACCAACACAGTTAGCAGCACACATACGTAGGTCAGAAGTCAGCCATAGCTGTTGTTGTTGTTCTTTGAGTTCCTTAAATTACCACAATACAAATCTTCTTTGTCAGAAAAACACAAGGCAGGAAAATAAAAATGAGCTTTACAGTTGTTGTTGCTCCTCTCTGACCTTTTAATTTGAATCATCTAAATCATAAAATGATGGCTCACCACCGTGTCATCTGATTATTCTGTCAAATTCCTTTCATCACTCTTTATAACCAGATAATAGATTAAAGGCCACAGGGGTTTTATTCTAACATGCAGCAGTGAGAACTTTCCTCTTTCTCACACCAACACTTGCTCTAAACTCTGTAAATCAGCACACCTAGCATGCAAAAGCAAACACTGAGGATTATTTTCATGAACTCACGACCACATAACCTAGATCTCAGCAATCCAAAACCCTGGACCTGCCCCAACAAGCAATATTTATTTATCTTTCCTGTCCCAACAAACAAAAGTCCTTGGGCTATCACGTCAGCCTGCTTCAGTGTTATTTCTAAAGCAAGGAGGACGAATCACTCAATCCTGTTTACATATCTACTGTGCTATCACTGACTGAGCAAACAGAACAAGACTGGGAACTGGACAAGAAAGCTACTTCTCTGCACTGTATGCTGAAGAGCATCAAGAATCAAGTTAAGCCTTAATGCCCCAAAAAGTGAGATACCTGGGGCTGTTCACCCGTGCTGCACCCATAGAGAGACAGCATTATCTTACATCATACATGTCAAACAAAAAACACAGTTTATATGGGCAATTCCTCTACCAACATGATGTATTAAACATGAAGTGTTGCCTAATCTTACTTTCATGAGTGCAAATCAACCATCTCTGGGGGACAGTGCATGTTTGACTCATGACCACATGTAGCCTTGTTCATGCTATGAGCAGTTAAATCTTCTTCAGTCTTGTTCTGATTGTACTACTGCTAAAACAAATTAATCTCTATAAGCATCATCATAAAAATGTAGTAAACGATAAAAACATACCTCTGAACAGCCTTTAAGGGATTATAATGCATCGGCCCAAAAAGGTTTAGAGCAGAATTGATGTATCTATTTACTTCAGTTTGGTGTCAGTTTGACCTCTTACCAATCAGTTCTTTCTATCACAGTCTGACATGTTCAGTTTATCTTCTTCTTTTTTTTTAAAGTTGTTTTTTTAGGCTTTTTTTTTTTCAAAAATTCGACAGAGAAGAGATTCAGTCAGGAGACACTTACCTGTCCTTTTAAATATATTTGTTTGTATAGGATCCTTCTGAGGGTTAACCCTTTGACTGGCACTGTAACCGTATGGTTGACTTTTTGCCACCATACCACTGTATTCAATACTCCGAAAACCTGTCTGTTTTTTTTCTTATTCACCTCTCTGAGTAACATTTCTAACACCAATATACATCAACTGGTCAGCGCTGCCGAACATGAATATAAATGTTTGAAAGGTATAAAAACTGTGTCACACAGTAAGAGCATACATTGGAGTAAAAAAATCTTCCTACATATTTCCAGATCCTCTAACAATCATAATTTAAAGGAAATAAATTTGACAATAAAAATTGTATCTATGTTTCCTTAGAAAACTGTGTCAAGGACTTAATATCTACATTTTTCTCCCTGTGATGTTTTCATTCAAAAAAAAATGTTGCAGAAATGAAAGAAATCCAATTATACCCAGGAAAACCCCTAACAGGCAAACCAACCAGCCGGTTGACTTGCATATCTGCTTCCAGATTGGGTAATCTGAAAGTTAAACAATTTAACCAACAAGTAGTTGCAAATGTACTTCTTAGTTTGGAAGTCAAAGGGTTAAATTGATTCAGCATAAAAAACTGGGCTCTGTCTATTGCTTGACAACTGTTTTATTGACTGACGTCTAATTTCTAGTTCTGTTTCAGCCCAGCCGGAGCCAGCCCTCACCCATGTTCTACAATAAGGGTCAAATGACCCCACTGCTCACTGAAAAGAAAACACATAAAACTCTTGTCTCCTCTTCCTGTAAGTTTCAGTCAGGGTTAAACCCTCTGTTGTTCTGCTGCAGTCTCTCTTGACGTCAGAAGGTTATTTGAAGAGGGTCCGTGTCTCCTGGTCAGGTTTCCCACAGGCCCGAGGCTCAGCCCACCTCCCTGACCCCCCGGAGAGCAAGAGGTCACGCATGAGAGAGGAGAATGAATAGAGCCACCCCTCTGATTTACGACCTGACGCAGCCTGATACCTTCAGCCCAGGGATGGGTTTTGTTACTGAGGTTCCCTCCTGCCAACGCTGGTTTGAGATTTCAGCATTTCAGAGACAGAAGTTTGTGAAAATGTCAGAAATGGTGAAGCTAGACTCAGAAATGACACGGTTGTTTGTCAGGATGCTAAACAATGTAGCTCTGGTTTATGTCTTACTGATGCGCTTCTACTTTGCATTCCCAGATGTTAGCCAGCTGCTGGATTCTAGCTAAACAATTACATAACTGATTGAAGAGCTTCAGCTTTGGATCATACCATTCATTCTTTGGACTCAGTTATAAAGACTTTGCTTTGGTGTCAGTCATAAGTCAATCGTGGATGATTTCATATCAAACTGTGGCCTCAAATCCCTGTTCTCTCTCCTCAATTTCAGCTAAGATTCCTTCTTAAAAGTTAAGATTCGTGCTGAATCTGTAATTTACATTAACCAGATTTTTTTGAAAGTTCAAGGTACCCTTACCAAAACAGTACTGTAACACACTGTCACACAGGATGATTGGTAATATTATGATGTTTTTTTTAGTATTTTTATTAGTAATAGTATAACTGATGATGTCTTTCTTTTATTACATTAGTAGCAGTAATAATTAGGGATGCATGTGGCTATAATAACTAGCAGCAGTTTTGTCAAGAAAATTCTGAATAGTTATTACCAAATGACCAAAGAATGACAACCATTAGATGACCAATGGGTGTATTTCTATCACCAACCAAAACAATCTCTCACGGTAGTAACTGGACATAACCTACATGGTAGCTCTGACTACTTTTTCTTTTGTTTTGGCGAGTGGTATCTGGCATGAAGGCAGCATAAAAGCCACAGAAGTTGGAGAGTGTAGCACAATACCTCCTATTTAGTGAAACACATGACGGATAACTTATGCTGCGTTCACACCGCAAGCGACCCAGCTACCAAAATTGCGTTGCCCACTGACGTAGCGTTGCGCGTCCATAAATACCTCTTTTTGGTCACCGTTGCCATCGGCCGTCGCTCTGTGACGTCACGTCCGCTTAAGTTTCACCGCGATCATATCATACATCATATAATAGGATGTATAAGCGGACATTATTCCAGCTGTATCCTTTTCATTCACTTATCAACCACAAAACATTGCAGCTAATGCCCTGCAGCAGCATTATCTGTGAGTTTACCGCAGTCCGTCTAGGCGGAACTAATGTCTCCACTGACATTAGTTCTGTGTTTCCCCACTGACATGGATTGTTACTCTGTAGTCCGGATGAACAACGGTCTGTGGAGGATACCGTCACACGTGCACACAGCTGCTGATTGATCAACTTTTTTTACTTTCACATCGTGCGACAAGCTATGTGGTAGTGTGAAAAGCGGCTGTTGCATCGCAGGAGAGTTAGCCCCGCCCCATCGCGGCTGTACATTGACTTTGCATGGAGAGTGATCGCCGAAGTAGTACAAGTAGCGTCCGGTGTGAACGCACCTTTAGAGCGTAATTTCTCTTGTGCTTTAAAATGGTCATTTTATTTGGATCATGTTTCCAGATGATTTTATTGCCCAGCTCTGGTCCACCTGACACCTTTCAACTTTACTGTAATGGCTTAACTTTGCATTTCTTTGGTGCAACAACACAGACAGCGCTTAACAAGTTACTGCAAGTTTCAACTTTTCACCAGCACATAAGATAAAAATTGCACATAGCTTTAAAGACTTTCACATGAAATTAACAGTTTATATTCACTTAACTTTTCTACTTTTGAAAATATTTTTCTTTATTTCAAATCTATGTAAGGAAATATATGTTTTATGTCAAGCCAGACATGCACCAAAGTTTGTCTCTCCACATTTTGCTATTTATTTTGTAATAGTGTATTCAACACCAGTGTATTTGTAAAATTCACATCTTCTCTTGTATCTGTGCAGTCGCTGCGCAGTCTTCCACACTTGTAGATTTTGACGTATTCAGCACATCACCTATGGGACTGTACCTCTTCAACAGCTGCCACTACATAACAAAGAGTGTTCTTCTAATTCCTAGCAGATCTTACAGACCTTATAGTGCCAGTTTTGTGCATGTTGAGCCCCTCTGTCCCTGAGTCATGAGCTGAGCGTCTCTCAAGCGGAGACGGTCTGCTGAGGCTGCTGGCACTGAAGAACTAGGCCAGATTTTACACACTTCACAAGTCATGCTAACCCTGACACACATTATTGCATCTCAAAGCAAGGAGGAAAAAAATCCTAGCTACAACTGCACCCTAGTTTCAGGCTGCTCGGACATAAAGTGCTGGAATTCAACCTGACTTGTTGTACCACAGCTTGACCGGAGGTTTTTAGATCCAGAGAGAAGCTCATGTTTTCCCTGCCTGATAAAATCTTGTCGTGACAGCTGCAGGAGGCATTTGAGAGAGACCACAGTGAGTTTCAAACTTCAGGCAAAAGAAGGAATCAGATTTTCATTTGTTGGCCTAGAAATGAGCCTGTTATGCTTTATGGCTGTGGGGGCTTTTAAGAAAGACGCAAGACAAAATGAACAAAGTACTCTTACAATGCAGACCTGGAATATGGACAAAAATCACATCTCAGTGTCATTTCAGATGAATGGTGATGCATGATATATATATGATGTTTGGTTATGTTAGCAAAACTTTATGAGCTTCAGTCACATTTTAAACTATGATTGGTTTGAGTGCACAAACTTCCATGGAGGCATTTCCAGCATTGTTAGGTGAGTTATTTGTAAAAAAAAAAATAGGAAAATTGATCTCGCCATTTAAACAAAGAAAATCCTGGATCCACTTCTGGATCCAAATCACCACCATAATTTATTGCTACTTCCTTTTGCCATGATGAACATTTCTTGAAAACTAAATCCAAAATTTTAAAGAACTTATTGAGTTATTGGCAAAAATGATCATTCGTTGCTTGTAAAATTAACACCTTAAAAGTCTTTCTAGTAGACAAATTTCCTTTCTTTCCAATAAAAACAAATTCCCTCTGGACTAAAAAATGAATTTTGAACCTTGAAAGAGCTTATTCGGTTTTTGTGTTGAATGGTCAAAGGCATTAAGGGGCCAGATCTACTAAGATTCCAAATAACAAGCACTGAATTGCATGTGCAAACTAAAAAATTGCACTTGCTATTATTGGGCGTGTTTCGGGTGATCTGATATGAATGCGTTCACAATTAATAACAGGAACAGAAGTGGCACAAAATGCCCTATTTTATGAGGATTTTGTGTTTGCTACCTGCTGTCACCATGGACAGTTTGGAAGAGCAAGCTCAAAAAATTAAGTCTGAAGCCACGGAGTTGGAGGCAAATAAACACACTGGTTAACCCTGAATCAGCCCTTAGGTTATCCAGCATTGCTGAATAGGTGTATGTCTCTACTATTTTTATTCCTGATACTCCAAATATGTTGACTTGTGTATAGAAGATTTTCTCCCTTCGTCGACTGTCATTGCAACTGGGCCTCCTTCTTGCCACAATGACCGTAGCAATCTGTGAGTCATGCTGCGCCAGTTTGCACCTGCCTTTCAAACGTGCTAAATATAGACGCAAAAACAGTGAGCGCAATCACTTTGGGATTTAATAAATCACATTGTGAGTGCTAAATAATAACATTTGCATCTCCTCCTTCCAGTATTTTGCACATTCTGATAATCTGTATATATTCTGTATATTCATGAAAGCAAGAAGCTAAATGGATTGCTGCAGTTATTTTGCTCATTTGACAGATGCAATCCTTGCTGCACCTGGCTTTGCACTGTCTATCAAGTTTGCATGTGTTATTATATATGCAAACCTTTAGCGGATCTGGCCCTTAGTCTCATCATTCCTTGGTTGTGAAAGTGATTTGTCAAGATTGCTGTAAGAAGTATTCTTGAAATGTTGCATGCACTGTATTTCCGCACTTACTTAAGGATGAACTGATCCGATTTGGAAGGCACAGGTCAAATGCCAAGCTAGTTGGTCCTATATTCATCCCTTGCTAATGAGATTTCCATCAATCACACTACGGAGAAAGCCATACCTGCCTTTCATCTTGAACCATCACTGTAAGGTAAAGTTAAGTTTAATGTCTTACCTTGTCGTGTTTTAAATTCACATGGATATTTCAAACTCTTCATAGCCTCATTCACTGTCAGCATTTACGTTTTATGTATTCACTTTTTGCTCAAAGTTTTGAAACATTTAAGGGGAAATACTGAAAAGTTTGAATCAGTTTATGAATTTATAATTGAATCAAGTAATGCTTGTCAGGATTCGCTTGTAGGCAGGAGTAGAGCGGGGGGTCTTTTGGCCCCCTGTGGATGTTTTTCATGTGAGTGAAAAACCACATCAGCAGCATCAAAGCCTAAAGCTGGAGATCCCTGCTGGTTTACACTCCACTTTTAAACCTACTGAGCACTTTTAGTGAAGTTTAAACACATTAACTCTAAACTTTACCCTGAAATACAGTAAACCATAAACCCCAACACTCTCTTACAGTAATATTCAGAACTGTACCAGCTGTTGTCTGTTTATCTCCAGACAGACCAAGAAAGAAAAGCAGAGCCCAAAACATGACCATATGTCTAAACCTTGTCCTCTGAACCCAAAACAGGATGTCACAGCAGGCCCTCCGGTCAGAGTAAGCGACGCAGACAGACACACAGGAGGCCTATTGTTTTGTCCTGGATTAGCAGAGACAGAAAGAGGAAGGAGGAAGTGAGGTAGAGATATAGAAAATTGAATTGTTTATGTTTATGGGTCCAGTAGGCAAGAGTTTAGAGATATCTGAAAATGGACAGAGAGAATGACAAATTATCTTACACTTATTTTGTTCAAATTTAAACCCCTACAAAAATTAAGTTAAACAATAAAAACAGAATACAGTAATTTGCAAATCCTTTTCTAACTATAGAATACACTACAATTACAAGATATTTAATATTAAAACATACCTTTTTTATTTGATGTCTGCAAAACGTCCCACAAAAAGGCTGGGACAGGGGCATGTGTACTGCTGTGTTTTATAACCATGACTTAGAACAACACTTAATATACACTTGATAAGTGAAGACAATTGTTGAGGCTTTGTAAGAGGAAATTTTTCAACAGTCCATTGTCTCTGAACATTTTCAGTGCGAGACTGGTCTGGACTGCAGGCAGGCCTTGCTCGTGCTTGCATTTTTTTTTTCCATAAAGCCACGCTGTTGTACCACATGCAGAATGTGGCCTGCCATTTTCCTACAGAAGTAAGCAGTAATATCCCTGTTAAAAACATTGCTTGGATGGCAGCTTATATTGCTCTAAAACCTGTAGGTACAGGTTGGCATTAATGGTGCCTTCGCAACAGTGAAAGGCACCCATGCCATGGGCACTGACACTCCCCCATACTATCATAGATGCTGGCTTTTGAGCTTTGCACTGATGATAATCTGGTTTTCCTTTCCTCTTTAGCCCGAAGGAGATAAAATCCATGATTTCTCCCAAAAATTTGAAATGTGGGCCCTTCAGACCACAGCACACTTTTTCACTCTGAGTCCTCGTTACATCGATGGTCACAGGCATTCAATTCAGTTCTAAGTGGCCTTGCCACTTACAACAGAGACTTCTCTGGATTCTCTGAATCTTTTGATGATATCAGGCAATGATCATGGTTTAGCAACCCTTGACCTATGAGCTCCAAACTTCAATCACACTGACCCACATAGTAAGAGAACAGACGTGTAGTTTGTAGGGATGGGAATCTCCATCCCTAGGACGATACAATGTGCATCTTTATATGTAGGCTACAGTACAATACACCAATGATTCACATGAAGCATCTACCAATTCAGGACAATATGATTTATTGTATTACCAGGATGAAATCAGGATGCAGTGACACTGCAAATCTGAGCAAATTCAACTCAACCTTATTGTTCCTTCATGAACATAAGCAGTATCATACTTATCATTATGAAGAAGCTTGTAACAAATGAAGACAGATCACTAACAGAAGGCTACTTAAGCAGTGAGGACTCGTGAGAGTTTAACAGCTGAGAGATGATGATGGAAGTGAATTAACTAAAAATTATAATGAAATATATATATATATATGTATACATGTATATATATATATATATATGTATACATGTATAAAATAACATGACGTATTTTACTGATGCAAAGCTTTTACAAGGCGATGCATTTTGGTTTCAGTCCAGTTTCTAATCATATGCACACCACTCCAACTGATGCAATTTACCATAGACCCTTGCAACGATGCACTGATTGGATAAAATGCCCATCCCTAGTGGTTTGACAGAAATCCCTCACAGCATGCAGAGGATGAGGTTTGAACTCCGTGACCTTGACTGTTAAACTGTGACCTGAATAAGCCAGTAGTTAAGTCACATCTCTGTCATGTTGGACATTAGTGCAAAGTTTTAAGAGGAAATCTCTTAATATCATATTTGATTTCATGGGTTGGCTTTCACAGGCAACAAGCAATCAGAAAATTCAGTTATTTGACTTCTGACCCATGAACTAGAAAATGTAATCAGGTCTTACATAATTAAGAGAGGAAGTTAATGAGAATGTAAAAACAAAAATCTCTTAAAATGTTAATGAAATATTTCTTTCCACAAGCAGAAGATGGTGATTAGACTCCATTAACTTGACCTTCAAAACCTTAAATCAGTTTAATTATACATCAGACTAATGAAAAAACAGTCACCAAAGAGGGTGAGGTAGACAAAACATCTTAAAAAAAGGCTGTTGCTCATGCGTGCTGTTAATCTCCTAATCTGACACTATGCTGCATCTGCAGTGATGGGCATTAGAAATAATCACCGAAGGGCTCAATCTTCTCTCTCTAATGGTCTCTTTTGCTTTCTCAGTTCATAGAAATGCATCTGCAATCAATTAAATCTGTTTTTTTGCCAGATAAAACCTTCACACCGGTGCTCCAAGTCAAAGTAATTCCCCAAATGTAAAATGTCAGACTGTCTGTGGACCATTTCAACAAAATATGCCATCCCATATTTCTGTCTACAGATTTTATGTCCAAGCTGGTGGAGACTTTTCAGCATAACTCTAATTGTATTTCCTCCCTTATCTGAAACATACAGCTGACTGATGAATGTGCCTTAAAATAAACAGTCAGATCTAAAAGGAGAGAGGAGACAAAGTGTTTGAGCAGGAGTCTGCAGACATGGTGGAGGGTGGAGGGTCTGCTGCAGCATCAGGAGGAGGTCTTCTTGCCTTTAAACACAACCTGCTACAACTCACTCAGGAGGGCTCTATGCAGGGAATGCTAAAAGGATTAGTGCAAGGCCACTTGAGATAATGTGAAGAATGAGACGTGATGTGTTGGAGGGAGGTAAGAAAGAGTCAAGGACGAGATGGCTTCACAACACAATCAGTGGACCATTAACCTCTAAGGAGATTAGAGAACAATTCAGTCACTGCCTCTCATTGTGCTCTAATACTGACTGCTGCATTTCATTTAATTAAATAATCTGAAATTTTCTTTAAAAAAATAATTTAAAAAGATTTTTATTCTTTTTTCAAACATAATACTTTTTTGTTTGATACATTTCAAGTTTTTAAACATTTTTAAATCATAAATATTTCAAGAACCCATAATTTGCCTTAATTCTTGTTTATATATTAGTTTTTGAGGACTTACAGAGTATGTTCAAAAATCCCTATTGTTCAAGGCACATTCAAGTTTTCATATACAAAGTCCCCCTGATCGACCTGTTTTCTCAGTCTGTAGCCCCTGCCACTTTAAGGCTCCCTATGCAGAACATATTAGTGATCTATTCAGTGGTGATTGGTCCGTTCAGCACTGCTCGACCCAATCCTCTCATTCACTCTGCATACTCAAATGAGTCTGCTCTGCACTGGCTTTACTGCTACAAGCCAATGGGCTGAAACTGCAGCCAGAACAATGGTATGATGTCACAATGGTAGGTTTGTTCGGGGAGGTGGGGAAACAAGCTGCTTTAGTAAGCTACTGGTGCCATAAAGAGGGAGAAGTCCAGATGGTGTGGACTTTCTGTCTTGTGCTTAGAAGTACCCCATCATGTGGGAAAAGCATGTGAAGCACAAGGGGCATATAAAACTGGAAAAACCGTAACATGAGATTGATGGGATATTAAGTCTGCAATTGATTAGATATTAATAATTGATAAAAATGGGTTGTTACTCTGATGCTAACTCAGATTATCTACATTAAACTCTTTGGATAGTCATACCTGTGCATCACTAGACTAAATGGGTTATATTAATTTAATTACCTCTGCTAGGAACCTTCTGTTTTTGTCAGTGTTGGTAATTATTTTGTTAGTGGGACAACTCAAAAAGTTATTTGTGGATTATGATAACAATTTAAGGGAATGCTCATGGCACAAAAAGAGGTTATTTAATTTTGGTGGTGAGCCAAATCCAGATGTAGATCCGGTATTTTTTAAGGATTTGTTTACATTAACAGATTGGGCAGTTTTCAACATTTTTTGCAAATACCTGAGTAACTTCTTCAAGCATTCAAATGAAATTTTCAGAGAATTCTGGTCATGGCACAAGGCAGATGTGGTACATTTTGATTCTAGTTGTGGATCACTGTTATTTTCACATATTTGTTAGTATATATTTTTACGATAACCTGACATGCCAGATGGACAGTTCCATATTGGAAATATTTTACTAATCCATCTGGGAAGGAGCCCTGCAAAATTATTTTCAGGGGCAGAACTTTCAAAAACAACAGCTGCTTGTGATTGAACGATCGATTGGCTCATCACACTCATCACAGACCAATCCATATCTATGACGTAGCATATGTAGCGGCTAAATGTAGCAGCTAATAGTCGTTAGCCAATAGCTTAACTACCTTGAGACTATCGTTTCACATTAAATTATACCACACAGATGTATCATGTAACACTTATATGTGACATGAACCTCGTCAAAGACAAGCATATTTTGCCAAGTATAACTGAGTAACCATGATGACCACAGGCTAACCGACATAAGTCGCCATTATTTATACAACAGGAAGTGACTTCACTTCCTGTTGTCATCACGCATGGAGCTCCTGCTGCTCCCGCCTCTCTTCCCTGATTGAGCAGTTAAGCATTTAGTTGAGTGAAACCGTTGGACATTTGAGGCTTGCAAGACGGAGATGCATGATTTCAGAATCAAGCAGGTCCATCTGCTCCATAAGGGTATTATTAAGAAGCTAGTTTTTAGTTTTTACCTGTTCAAAACAACTGCAACAGAGATAAAAGTCTTAAATGACCTGTATTAGATTGATTTTATTTTTTGCCTTTGGATTCATTTGGCAGCATTTGAAAAAATGGATATAAATGAAAAGGAGGAGGGTTTATCTCTTTGCTAGTTCCACCCATGTTTCCAAATGTTGCCAAAATGTTGTAAAATTAGGGAATACTCTCTCTGTAGTAGTTAAACATATGAATGATGATGGTTATGTCTATTCTTTTTTAAACCACCACACATTAAAATACTTCATTGGGAAACACCTGGAGAGAAAGTTTTGACAAAATCAATATATGGAAATATTTCCTCTATTTTTTAAATATAAATTAGTGTTTTCTAAGAACATACGGTTTATATTCATTCAGCAAAAAATATCAGGCAATACTTTTGGGTCATATCATCAAATCATTATATCATACCTTTGCTCATAATTCTAGGATCACAACCCATGAACAGCAAAAAATACAAATCAAAAGAAAAGAAGACAACACTCAATTTATTTTCTTTTCATGTTTTTATTTGCTGTGTACATCATACACAAAGTTCTTTGGAATAAAAGATAAATCTCAGTTTTATATCAAATAAAAAGAGAATTCTGTATTTAACATAGCTACTCTATAAACATGCATCCAAGTAGTTTTAAGGGGACATAAAATAAAAAAGGTCCAGGTTGTAGCGGTGTCAGGAGGAGTGTGCCATGCCAATGTCTAATACAGAAACTAAACTTACAAAGCTGTAAGTAATTGTGTAAATTTATCACAAGTACAAATAGAACGTGCCCTGAACGCGTCTCAGTCTAACCTCTGCATTCTTCAACAGACCTCTAGCTCATATTTCAGTGGCTTCCTCCCGGCCAGGCAATGGAAGTGACCTTTCACGGAGATAAAGTGAGAATTACTGAAGGATGGATGGACTGAGGTAGGATCTGTGGTTATCAGAGGGGACGCTAGGTTTTATGGGAAACCAGCTGACTGAGCCAGCTGGGGAAGGTTCAACATCTGCTGACTGCCAGATGGTGGGAATGACATCCTGAAACACTGCAGAGGAGAGGTTTGACAGCTCCAGCTCTGACTCTAAGTTTGGAAAATATTGCATGAAATTTTCTTCATGTTTGAAGCCTTTTTTAAGAACGTAGTGTCTTCATGCAGAACCTGCTGCTTAGTGTGCAGTCTTGAGCATTTACACTTGTGTGTTGGTGTGTCTGTGTCAATATGCAAAACTGACTTCTATGAGGTGCCATTTGTTTTCCTGTCCTGCCATGTTCCCTGCTCTAGGGACAGCACAGTGACAGAAACAGAGCATCTAATATTGGAGTAAAGAGCTAATTGATAATGAGCAGCAGTTGATTATGAGTTAGTTTTTGCAAAAAAGAAAAAAGAGACAATTTTAGCTGTTTTTTGTCTGTTTAAGGAGACATGAATGAGGGAATAAACTTATGATACATTTGCTAGTAAATGTAACATGTTGGTTTGATCTTCTGCAGTCATTCAATTGCATCATGGAATACAAAATCCTGCCTCAGATGTACTCAGAGACTGGCAGTCACCCGTTAATCTGCAATCACAGGGCTTGCGGCCCGTGTCATTTCTTTGTTATAATTTTGGGAGGTTAATGTCAAACTGGAGCCTTTTGCATTGGTTTGGAGTTACTTGGACCTATAATATAGGCTACAGCATAGCTTTGATGCAGGACAAATAATCAGGCTGCTTTCAACCATGCCTACTGTGTTTTAATGACAGGCAGTAGCAAATAGCATGTGGTTGGTTCCTTTGCAGCAAGCTGGCTTTAGCCCAGGTAATGGCTAACTGTTGCTACAGTGAAGCATACCTTGTAAGTCCTATAAGTGATTCAATCTGGCTTTTCATGATGTGTTAGCTTACACGTGACAATTGCTGCAGCAATGGAACCACTCAAAGAAAGTGAATTTAGTAAACAGCCTTTGTAGCACATTGCTGTAAGCATTGGAGCTAATGCTAATACTGCCAGTGCCAGCATAGATCACAAACCTGTAGGTGCTTTAAGTTACAGAAAACAGTACAAACGATAGATTGGCCCAATACATGCAGGAATTTTTATTTATCTCACATTAGTTTGCATACTTCAGAATGCATACTGCACTTTAGCCAAATGAGTGTACTGCAATTACACGAAAGTAGGCAGTTTTGAATTCAATCTAGATTTCCAGAGCTGGATAATGCCAGGATAAACAGTGACAGAGATGGCACTTTGAAAAGTGTTCAACCTAGAAATCACCTAAAAACAGATTTTAGGCTTTAAAATGCTGGTGTGTAAACGACCTGAAATAAGTCCTAATAATCAAAATTCAGCTGCAGTTGTTTTTGTGTGGATGTGGTCTCACTGTGTTAATTATTTGCTTTCCGAGGATTAGTTTTGTTCTCAATGTTCTTTGCTGCCTATCAGTTCTGCTACTCGTTTCCTTTAACAGCTGTGAGCATGCAGAAAACATTAGCCTTGTTAATCAATAACTGTGCTGAAAGTGAATATTGGACCATGTTTACTGTGGGAGGATTGACCCCCTATGGAGTAAAAATGAGATGAGTATGATGATTATTGGCCTTGTTCTTAAATGAAGCAGATGCTCTTTTGAATCCAGGTCAATATTAAATGAGATGAATCTCTGTAAAGAGTTAAAGCTATTTCTTTATCTTTCATTTCCTTTCTCCTGATCCAGTTCAGTGCATTAACAACCCCACAGGGGCGTCTTGCATGTTTGTTCCAACGCCTGCGTTTAAGGAGTGAAAAAAAAAAAGGCAACACACAACCTAAACTGGGACAGATCCGAATGAGGTACTCATGGTTCACTTCACACTCACACAACAGTTTACCAGTTCAGGAAAAAAAAAAGTCGTAGCTTAGTGGTTTTCATTTTAATGAAGTCATTTAGGGAAAGTCATAGTATCAGGATGTTTGACTGCATCACCTCTAAACATGTATGTGCCTCGTGTGGGGTCACAAGAGCTGATTCCAGATCAGTGTTGATTCAGTCAATAACTGAAAAAGCTACAAACAGAGAGGACATCAATATCCGCTCTTAACACAGCCTCACAAACAGACACATACAAAAACACTGCAGGGAAAATGGCTCCAGTCACCAGTTAGGTCTGTCTTCTTCCACACAATACTTCCATGGGATTTATAAATACAATAACTCAATTTGACAAAATAAAGCTAGAAGTAGTTTCCTCTATTCAAAGAAAAGTCTCTTTGGAGTCAGGGGGAAACAGGTCAGTGAAACAGATCATGTGCTGTGAAATGCTTAACCTTTGTGCCAACGTTAGAGTCGATTGATACTCAATGAGATTTTATAGAAACATCATTCTGTTTCAGCTCCGCTCAGTGAAGCTCAGCTGCTTTGACTTGCATTGATGCTTGTGTCTCAAAAATAGAACAGTCTTTTTTCCTGTCTGTGATACATCGTGGCATTGCTGCGAGCTAATCACAGCCCATACTGAATTCAGCGATGATTCAATGCTCTGACTTTTGGCTTGAAGTGCAACTCTGCTGCAAATTTCCACATGGAGGGCAAATGCATTTTTCTACCAAAAAAAGGCTGAAGATATATGCTGGTGTCTACATGGGCCTGGTCTCAACACTTTAATTTTTAAAGCACTTTAATGAAGTTGGCTAAGTACACCAGTTGACAGGGTTGCTAATTTGGCAGTTAACACCAGATCAGTTGGGGAAATGTTACACAAACACAGCGTTGATTGTTTTGGTGGTGCATTCCGACCACTTGTAATTTGTCCGTCTAATTTTATCTGATGATGATAAACATTGTAGTTTGTTTATCTAATGAAGTTATTGCCATGTTTGTAGTTTACTTCTCATTCATACAACATGCACTCGTATACAGCCTAAGCTTTGTGGAGTTCCCACGGTGTTGGGTAGCACATGTCTTGTGGTGTAACTATAGAAGTGGTCATCAACTCTATTGGTACAACAGTCAGTTTTTTAACTTGACATATGCTATGGTGGTCAAATAAAAAAACTGTCTAAACATTTTGGTCAACTGATCATTGGTTTTCTTATTTATGTTTATTATTTTATGTGTTTCTTAGCCTTTTAACGTGAGATCAGTCCCTTTCATCCACACTGCTGCCAACCACATGTGGAAATAAAGATATTTTGGCTTCTTTTTTCTTGGACTGTCCAGTTATCTATCATTGGTTTTGACTAAAATACACTCACAATCTGCTGGTTGGATTTTAGCTAGCGATGGCTGACAGGTGGATTTCTGGAAAATGCATCAAACGTGAAGTCAACTCTGCTAAAAGTGTTGCACTCCAAATTGTTTAGCAGTTGCATTCATTCATATAGGGATGTAATGACAAAAAGGTTGATTAAAACCACAGCATATATTCCCCCTCACATTTTCTGTATTTGATAATATTCTGGGGGCCAAATGCAACAATGTGGGGGCCTGATGTAGGGCCAGGGTCATCAGTTGATAATTAATGAGCTGTAAGAGTAAGATTCAAAAAATGTTTTAAGCTAGGAATTAGTTTGTACTGGTTTAAAGAATCCATCTTGTTGCTTTAAAACTCCCCTCATCACTTCCTGTCAGTTAGTTCCACATGCTGATGACCATAACATGTTGGATTAATTCCCTTACTTTAGCAAGTATGACTACAACAGTGCTAATATGCCAGCAAAAAAAGCAAGTATATCTCCAGCCTTAGAGTTTTTTCAAAGACAGCTCTATAGGTTTGACTAGAACAGTGACCATCAGATTCTACACTCCACAGCACATGTCCCCTTGGTCCCTGAATTAAACAGTCGACTCTTTGGGTCCCTCTCTAGCAGCGTTCTTACACCCATAAAGCCACTTAATGACACGAGCATTCCTCTCAATTATTGACACGCCTGTAGGAATCTGATCAGCCAGCTCCTCCTCGAACAGCCCGTCTCCTGAGTGGCGGGAAAACTCGCTTGGTTCTGAGCCCCCGCAGCCGTCCCCGTTGACACTGCGGAGCGCCAACGACAGTGTGTCTATAGAGCTGGCACCAGAGAGGAAGTTCTCCCGGCCCAGGCGCTCAATCATGTCTGTGTCCAGGCCGCAGAAGTCAAAGAAATGCTCCTGCTCTGAAAGTGCTTCTGAACTGCAAAGGCGAAGGTCTGACTTGGAGCGCTGGAGTTCACCAAATCGCTTTCTGGGTGCTGGTTGAGGAGATGCCCGTTTCCAGGGGTCATTCTGGTCATCAGTGTTACTTGAATGTCTGCCATTTTTCTCCTCATCATTGGTACTATGAGTAACGCCGTTCTTTGTTGGTTCAAGTGTACAGCCAAACCCAGGGCTTGGGATGGACCCTGGACTGCGTTCATGGTCGGTTTTACTCGACCTCCTGCTCCCCACTCCGCCATCAGGAGTGTCTTTTTCATTGGTCCAAGACATTCGTGATTCTCCATCCCGTGATGGCACTTTATCCTCACCAATCACCATCTTCTGGACTCTGCCTTCACCACTGCTACTCTTCTCCCTCATGGATCCCTGGAAGAGGCGACGAACAAAACTGTAGCCTTTGACTTCTGAGTTGTTGTTTTCTCCTTCTGCAGTGCCACTCGGGCTCTTGCACTCCTTCTTCTGTCTGTAAATGACAAGAGAGTCTGGCCTCAACATACGTTTTCCCGTGCTCCTTCTGAGAACAGGAGCGCTGTGTGGTGCAACTAAAATGCTTTTCCCTGCAGTCCTAGGATTTGGAGGCAGTGCATTGTTTACATTGCTCCTGTTGTGTGCTTCAACATCCACAGAAGTCCGTCTATTCTCCTTCCTGGAGTCATCATTCTCATTTTCATCCCTTGAGTTGAAAGAGCCGGAGAGCGTAGAATAGGCCGTGTGTGATGACCGCCGGGGAGGGAGCTGTGGCGTCATGCTACCAGGGGTGGAAAAAGCTCTGCGAGGCTGTGGCGGTGGAGTGGCACAGGGCACCAGTACTGGCTCCTGTTTGGTGTTGATCACCTGCTGGGTCTTAACATATTTGGCTTTGTCTGCCTCGAGTCTCTCTACGGCACTAATGGAGCGTCCATTACCTCCACCATCGATTTGCCTGCGAAGGTAGTCCGGACCCTTGTTGAGGAGCCGCAAAGGGGAAGGGGACCCAATGGGTGTTAAGGGCTTCATGGTAGTTCACTAAGCCAGGAAGGACATTCAATCAAAGAATGGCCAACTGCTGCTGGTGTCCCTCATGGAACACTTGTGGGTCCTCTTAAATTTTCATTAGGAAATTTTGAGTTCAACAAGCGTTTGCAGCTCTCATTCAAGTTCTCACAGCTCTAAAATAATCATTGAAGGGTAGCCACAATCCAGGACACCACAGAGTCAGAGTTCAGTGTAATGCTTTCTATAGTTAGGTTTGAGTCTCTTTGTTGGGCAGCAGACAAAATGATATCTCTATCCAGTATTTATACAGGCATTTGAATCAGCAGGCAGAGCACAGGGAAGTCCTTTTTTTGTCGGCCAAGATCACTCCCAAATGAGACACTGCCTGCCCACAGCGCAGCAGAAATAGCAGGCAGGGTGCACTTTGAAAGGGTTACTTTTTCCTCCCCCTCTTTTTCTTCTCTCTCTGTCTCCCAACACCACCCTTCACTGTTGATCTTTGCAGCGACAGCAGCCTGGAAAAATAAGATATAATGGCCTCAAATATTTGCTCTCCGCTGGCTGTCTGAGGTGAGCTTGTTTGGTGCCCGTCGTGGTTGAGGTGACTTGAGGGTGGCCGGCACCAAGGCACTTGGTTCGACGACGGACAGATGGGGCTGATTCAGATCTCGTCTTTGTCCTCGCCTCACCTGTGTGGACCCCTGGGAGAGACAGAGAGAGAAAGAGTTGTGTTAGTTTGAGGGGTTATTCTCCGGGGTAAACAGAAGAAGCCAGATGGCAGAAAGGAGGGTGGGCTCAGGTTGTGATAACTTATAACTGGAGGGAGTAAAAGCAAAAGAGAAGAAACAAAGGGATGACGCACATAAGACCTTTTACCTTATACTAACCACTTTAAGACACATTGCAAACACATGTCTAAATCAATAGTTAGTAATCAAACAGTTAAAGGTTAACTAAGTCTTTAATACACTGCTGCTAAACAAGGAACATATGTTCTTAGGGACAAACTCCACTGACAGAAAGTGATGAGTCTAAATGTGAAGCAGTTAAAGTGGAAACTGAAATGAAAAATCATGTGATTGTGTACCCTTGCAAGCATCATTTTGTTTTTCCTCCTTCTTTCTTTTCGTCTATTTTTAGAAAAACAAAGGCCTGTTGTCCAGACAGAACTGCACATCCTGTGAGTGTTTGATAAAAGATGAATGGATGCCACAGCATCTGCTGTGCAGGTGGATGACACGTCTCCACAGAACATTCGATTCAGCCCATTATTACATGTTTACTTGAAGCTCCTGTTTTTGGGGATTAAAGTGAAGATTTATCATTTTTATATTCCTTATTAATGCCTGAAGCCACTGAAGCAGAAGAGGTTGCAGAATGACTGGCAGCAATTCAAATCCAAATTAAAATTGCATTCAGCTCAGTGTTCTGGAGTGAATATTCAGAAAATGGCCAAAATAGAGCCCCCTTTGTCACTGGATCACAGCTTCAAATGTGAAGATGGTTTGCAGCGTGTTGTTAAAGCTCATTTCAGCATTGCAAGCACCTCTAGCCTTCAGGCCTCTTCTCTGTTTAACATCCACATTTTAGTGCTGAATGTTTTCGCTTGCTGCCTTGGTCAAGCAGTTTTAATACAAGTCTAGCCTGACTTAACATCATGAAGTTTAGATCAAGAGCCTGGCAGCCATACACTGTTCCTCCAAGTTTCTACTGATGCTGCCTGTTTATTAGATTGAGTTGATAAATTGTGAGTTATGGGGAATGAAAGAAAGTAGATGCAACTACAAGGCTGTGCAGTGTTGCTACTGATTTAACAGCCCGCAGTGCCTTCTCATTTTGGCCTCTTTCTCTGATACAGAGGGAAGCTTAAGCTAGATGGGCCCAGGGTTTCAAAATGCTGAGCAAATATTGGACTCTAAACCTTCCAATGTTAATGAAACAGATTTACCTGACATTTCCTTCAGCCTATGAAACAAAGACTGCTTCAGCAGCATGATGACCTCCAGCAGTTTTTAAATGTGATACATAGTCATGATCATTCCTGCTACTGATTATATATATATTTTTTGCTTGTTCACTTAATGAAGAAGCATTTGTAGTAATTTTACTATATTTTATGACTGTGTTATACAATGTTTTGGCTTTGGCTTTATTATAACAGGTTTCAAATACAAAGCTTTTATACTGTTAATGATAAAAAGGCTAAATGAAAAAAAAATCAAAGTTTATTGATTTGTTTGAGCTACATTCACTCATCAATGTATAGTAGCTGATGATGACCAACGTTGAGAAAAAAATCAAATAAAAAAAGAAGTCAATTTGCTCTTTTCAATGCAGGTCTATGTATAGAGTGGAGGGAAATGTGCTTGTGGAGAATGAAGTTTACCGGCAGCTTCCTGACTACCTGTAGACAGACTTTATACGTTTTCAAATGTAGATTTAAAAAAGGTGATGCATTCAACTTGGGAGAACTTTGGCCTAACCTTGCTTGGTGCTGCTGAAACTCACAAATGTATTGTGACATCTCTCAACTTTTAAGCAAATGTAAAAATCAACCTACCATACCAACATTTGTGTAGCTCAGCTGACCTTAACTTAGTTCTGTGTGGCCTGACTTAGCTCGACATTTTCCTCATGTGTTGGCAAAAGAAGGCCAAAACATCAGTGTGAGTGTGGCTTCAAGGTTATGCAAGTTAAGCTAAACATCTTGGCACTTCTGCATGGTGCTCTTGCTGCACTCATTTCCTATGAAAAAGAATTAACTAAGTGAAGAAAATGCTATATGCATAGATGTGGCAGAACATTTTAAATATTGGTACCTTCTTTCCTTTTCTACTTTTCTTTAAATACTAATTGAGCTTGCTCTATTAAATGCTGCTTCAATAAACTTAAACACTTCTGAAGCAATAACTTTTTCATAGCCACAGTGAAACAGTTTCTTCTCTAAATTAACAAGACCCTTGAAAAGTTAAAAGACACTTGAAACCAAACATGAAACTCGAGTTTGTGAAATGTAGAACCTCAGTTTGTATTAATGATGTTTTTCAGAGAAGCTTTTTGTTTCTTTTATTATTAGTGGTGTTTGAAGGCCGAGTGGGGGAGGGGCTGCACGTGCCTATAATGGGAAAGGCTCAACCAGAGTAGTATTTATAGCATGAAAACAACCCAGCATGCTTTTTATGTGTCTATTTGTGTGTCTGCTCCAGTTTTGTGCCTGAGCTTGTGAGACTGTTGATATATGTGTGCCAGTGTAAGACAGTTAGAGGTTTGCCTGAGTCATATTCAGAGTTTGACTACAGAGCATGGCCACAGAGAGAAGAATTCTGCACAAGATGTAAATAAAAAGGTAAACACTGTTTGACTCAAGATGGGATAAAAGCTATTCACCTCCTTATAAAGCATGTTTCAAGTCCATCAGGAGAGACACAAGCTCCTTTTTCTGTGCTAAAAAGCAGGACGTTGTGATATTATTGTTCTTACTGTTAATTCAGGTCAGTCTGAAACTTTATCTTGTCCTATTTTAACTCTTCCTTCATGTGAGCTAAAACAATGGACAACCTTTTGAATCAGAAAAAGGATCCATGAGTCATCCATCGAGACAAACAAAGTGACCTCGCTGATACTGAAACACTAGAAAGTCCTCAACCTCTGGTTTCCTGTGCTGCTTCAGTGGAGTGTTGTTAGATTTTGTTTTGTAAGGTAATGAAGACTGAAGAATCCAATTCATACTAAAGTCAACATGGCTGAACGCACTCAAGCTCATGGACATTCTTGTGAAATAAAATCAGAATTACTTTAAGCTACTAAAAAAGGGGAGAAGAGGTGCTAATCTTTTAAAAGCAAACATTATCATGACCAATATTCATACTTTAAAGCTAAAATATTGTATATTTAATTCTTTTTAGGGATCATTTCACAAAAGCAGAGTATCAATTCTCATATTTTCTTCAATTCTAACATTTTCTAGCACAGCATCCCCATGCACAGACCTGTTTCAAGCAGGAATAATGTAGGATCAGTGGGAGCCATGAGCTTATTCCCTGAATACAGAATGAAAAGAAGATCTGTGTTATGGTTTATCAGTGATCATGTAGACTGGTGACTTTTGATTCAATTTTATCATTAGCATTTGCAACACTCACATCACCACATTCTGTATTTCTTTCAAACTATAGATACCTTATTGTAGGTGTTTTAACTTTGCTGTGCAGATGAATCAGCCTGATTTAATGTCTGTGTGAAATCCATCATGCCAAGTTACAATCTACAATGACTGTGAGAGGCCCAATCACTGTCTAGAGATTAGCCTAGATGCTAACAGCTTCAGTCACAGTTCCATCAGATATGGACCACATTTCTTTGCTAAATGGAAATGGAATAACAATACAAACACCTCAAATGCTCGGATGTTTTTGCCTCATTTTCATCATGATTTGCGCGTTTGTTTAGCAAAGTGGCTCACGTTTATGCAGTATTGCAGGCCTACTACATTATCTGACTGGCGCGTAGCGAATGTGATTGACTAAGCCACTTTCCCATCAACTGCTGAATATGCTACATGGATGGAGTGGTAGTAGAATCATTGGGTAGTGACTTTCTGTTGTTTTACACTCTTGTATAATGTGAGTAGTTTTATTTGACTCTGGTTTTGAAATAAAGTCAACCCCTTTTCTCCTCATTTGTATTGCTATTTCAGTGTTACTTTCTGTTTCACTACTACTCAATATTTTAAAAGAACTTCTGCATTAGAAAGTGACATTTCACATGAGCCAAACCATCTACCCTCCGGCCTCTTCTCCCCTCACAGACAGTCTCCAGTCTGTCAAATGGCACACCATCATAAATTCACTGAGGACGCAGTTTAACAGCCAGCTCGCTCTTTTTTCCAGATGTCGACTGTCAAAGCTCGGGAAAGTCCGCCATCATTTAGTAAGGTTCCGGGAAAATGACTTGTAACAGGTGTGGAGGGGGGAAAAGAGCTCTGAATGGGGCATGAAATGAGAAAAAAATGGGTGGAAGACGTGGAGGAAGTGAGAAGAAGGGTTAGGATGTGTGGCTGCCGGGGTTTGAGTATTTATTGGACACCTTTCTTCCGGAACAATCTGTTCCCCATCTGGGTTTAAAATGGTTGATCTATTAAAGAGAAGGAGATTATTGCCATAGGAGCCTAAACAAAGCCATTAAACCAGATGTTGGCTTTACAATGCCGGGGGGTGGGAGTCCAGTGTGGGAAATAGTATTAATAACACAGGGGGTAATAACTGGAAACAGCACCTTTTAATCCTCACAGACCCACAGTCATAACCTTGAAATCCACAACAATGCAGATAGATCCACACTTGGCCTACTTTGAATGTTTACCCTCTCTATCTGCTCTTTATGTTTGTGTGCATTCACTCATACTGCCATCACAAGCTTGAAGGGAACCAGCCATTTTTAGAGGTTATCTTCTGCTTCGGGGGCTATCTCGGACGTCATGAGACCAAGTCTGAGTCACAGTGCAAAACGATGGCTGTTTTGGATGAAACGTCTCTGCCGGGAATTGTGCAAAATAAATTCTACACTTCATAAAAACAATGATTTAACGAAAACCACTGGCTGGTGTTTTATGCTTTAGCTAGATATACAACTGCTGGACAGATGTGGGGGGAGAAGGAAGGGCAGGGGGGCTGTCTGGGAATGGGTAGGGAGTTTTATTTTGTAAATAGTGCAGATGCATGCTTTGAGACTTCAACCTTGTACCTGAAAACATGTATTCAATGAAGAAAGCTTCACTAAGCATTGTTTAGTAACTAGGTTTGGAGACAAGGGAGTCTCATGAGGCCCACTGCTCTTGGCTTCCAAGATCCAATCAGTTCAGTGCATGTTAGAGTGGATATTTGTGCAAAGTTCACAAAAAAAGAGGCACAATGACCTATTTGACCTTTTATTTACAACAAAAAATATCAGTTATTCCTTGAGCAAGGTCGGACGTTTATGCAAAGTCTGAAGAAAAACCCTGAAGCGTCCCTGAGGTTTAGAGCTCTCAAGTAAAAGGGAAGCATTGACCTTGATCTACTACTACCTTTTCATTTCATTATGAATTAGGGGGATGTGTTTGAAAGTTTGAAAAAAACCCATAAAGCATCAGTGGCCCCATTTACATGGGTCAAAAAATCCTATTTACAGTAAGACTGAAAGGTCAATCAGATTAGAAATATCTCATGTAAACACCTTAGCCAATCTGATTCACCCGGATCTGATTGTATTTCGGAATCGGATTATAAGAGGTAGTAGTTGTTCGGTCGGGGCAGGCGCTCCGTAGTACGTAAGAGGCACGTAGTGACGTATGCAGAGCGTGCCCAAACAAACATGGCGAACAAACAGAAGAACTGGACAGAGGAGGAAACAAACTTTTTAATAGAAGCCCCAACAAAACACATCGTGGATCCATCTGTCTAGAGGTAAACAGGAAGCAGGAAGTGCACCTCTTCTTCTCTTACACATTTGCAGGTAGTGGCAGAGTGACCTTCTGTGAATGTAAAAAAGATCAATACAATCAGATTCAGCTGGGGCCGTGCAAACGCGGATTGAACGTGGATCTCTTTACTCAAAGTTCATGTATACTGATCAAATCAGATTCACTTAATCTGATCAATTTCAATCAGATTGAGGAAAACTACCCATGTAAACGGGGCCAGTGAGATATCACGTTCATGAGCAAGAATTGAACCCTGTCACTGCCCTTTTTTATTTAGGACTGGACATTTGTGCAAAGTTCCAGGTAAGCCACTCAAGGCACCTCTGAAGGATAGTGTTAACAAGCAAGGAAGGCCCAAAGACTTCCATTTATATTCCAAAACTCAAATCAGTTAATCCTCAGAGTTAGGAGGCCTCAGATAGATGACCCAAAAAACCATGAAGCCTCTTGTCCTGGCTGTAGCCAAAACAGAAGAGCAGAGAAGTCTTCAGCTCGTATATTTAGAAAACGTAAAAATAGAATAAGCTTGTACCTTGAAGAGATTTGTTTCATATGATAAAAAGGTTCCCAGACAGTAACTCAGAGGCTTCATAGTGGGTTTGTGGGAGAACAATAGTGACCATTAAGGTTCATTTGACCATAATGAGTCAAATTAGTACCCGGCACCTTCTCCTGTGATCTCCAAAAGAACGAGAGGGTTGGAGAGTTTTTCTCGCATTACAAGACCTCCTTCATCTCTCTGTAGGTGGTCATTATGTCTAAACCGTAACCTTCTCTCATCTCTTTGGTGAACTCGCCCCCGCTTCCTGATGCTACCTTGTCTCTTTTATCCCCCTGCACTCTCCTGCCCTCCTTCAACCTCTACATCTCTTAAATGTCACAGGGCGTCTTTACCTTCTTTTTTTCTCACTGCTCCGTTACTCCTCATGCCCCTTTTGCTCCTGTTATTTTTCTGCTAAAGCTTTTGTTCAACTTTAGACAACATAGATTGGGCGACTTTGTAAAATGAAAAGTGTTATTTATGAGAATTGTTTTAAGTCCCCCGTTTAAATTGCTTTGAAGCGATGACTTATATTTTTATACGGGCCAGTAATTCTGAATCCGAGGGTTAGGAGCCTCCAGAGAACTGAAGGATAAATCTGGAGGTGTCACAATATGATGAATAAAATATGACGAAGGATCATGGGGGAAAATCGGCTTGGAAATGTTCTAAAAAGATGTTTATAGCACAGGTTTGGAGGTAAGGGACCACATAACAAACCAAAAAGGAAGGGGATGCAATTTGATTGATATGAACTATTATTGTTCAGTTCAGAGGTGTGCTGTAATGGAGCAGAAGTCATATCTTCACTTGTCTTTTTGGGGTTGCAGGGGTTCATACAGAGAGAGATAGACAACCACTCACTCACTCTAGAAACTCTGAACAATCAGTGAGTGAATGTGAGAGCGAATGGATGTGAATGGGTAAGTGTGACCTGCGGTGTAAAGCAGCTTTGAGTAGTCAAAAGACTAGAAAAGCGCTATATAAGCTCAAGTCCATTTACCATTTACCATACTGAAGGGCAATTTAGTGGTCGTCCACAGGAAGATGAATTTAGGAATATCCGCAAGAGTTTTTATCTCTTGTGTTTTGTCCCCATGAAACTGGCGTTTGGGTAGGAGACCAGAAACACGCATTTTTGGATCTCAGAGTGAATAAATCTCAAAATGCCGCTCTTGCATTTCCATGTGTACAACAAATATGCATATTTTCAGATTATCTTAAACAACATGCACTAACAACTAGGGATGGGATGATACACTTAAACTCATGATATGCCCGGGTCACGATACGATAACGAAAAAGTAAAAAAGAAAAAATATTACTTTGTAATTACAACTTATTTGTTTTTGTTTGAGTTGCACACAGGAAAACACAAGGCATAACAGGCCAAACACAAACAATAACACTCTCTCTAACCCTAGAGAGGTTAGAGAGAGTATATGCTAATGAGCAGTAGGCTCGTTTTCGCCTTCTTTGTCTTTTTTAATGAGAAAGCCAAAACACTGCCAGACAGATTACTTGTATCCAGGCGGAGCGCCCTCAATTTCGACCTCATTCAACTCCATCATTCGGCTTTTTGGAGACAAGGTAGTTGGTGCTAATGTTTGTTGTCATCACTTCTGGTCACATGCGCTATAACCGAATGCGATGTCTTTATTTCGCAATCCATTTTTTTCAAACTTGATGCATTTCGTCACGTACTGTATCGCGATATATTGCCAAACGATATTTCATCCCGTCCCTACTAACAACAACAATAGATAGAATATCATAATTAGGGATGTAACAATATGGAAATTTTGTATCACGGTTATTGTAACCAAAATTATAACGGTTATCATTATTATCGCGTAATGTTGCAGTGTGCTCAAAATGTTCTAAAAGTACTTTTACACAGAATTGAAATCATTTAACCCCTTTGTTATTACATTCATAACAGTTCTTTTGTCTTTTTTGTCAATAAATGTGTCAGACTCAGAGGCCAAACAATGCAAACTGCGCATGTGCACCTCGCGTGAGGCTCCTTAATCGAGGACAGATACATAGTTCCGGCTTTTCCAGGCAAAGAGTAGCATCACCGTGCGTTACTGAGGCAGTGTGGTGATCAAGCACGATATAACGGTAATTTTAATTGGACACGGTAATGATTATTGTGGGAAATTTTATCGCGGTTTACCATTTTACCGGTAACCGTTACATCCCTAATCATAATACAGTATCACGTTTGCAGAAGCTCCTGAGCTTGTTATGTCGTTGCATCAAACTCCTCTTCTACCACTGTGAGCAACAAGAAGACACAGACAACAGCATTATCCAGTATTTGTTTCCATCCCTCATGATATATGCACATGCTCCATGTCTTCTCTGGTTTTGGACTGTGTCTGCAGCAGTGTTACAGCACCACTAACAGGCCTTACAAACTAGTTTTCAGTGTTTTCATGTGGACAAGAATTCTTGTCCCAGTGTGGTCACCTGTTAACCTAGCAAGCACTGGAGAAAACCCATGCAGGCACGTGGAGAACATGCAAACACCACACAGAAAGGCCCATGTTAACACAGGGAATCAAACCAGCAATCTTCTGACACTAACATGCCATGCTAATTCCTACAATAAAGTCTTCCTGTCTTTTTCTGACCACTTAATAGGAAAGGTTAAAATCACTAAAACCCAAAGCCACCAAATCAATGAGTTTGCCTCTCTAAAGCCTCAAACTGTCCATTCTCTAATTAAACTCCCCTGACTGTCTGTCTGTCTGCCCTCTCCCTTCCTTTCCTCCCCTGCGTCCTCTCTGTGAAGCGGATGGCCCGGCCTGCAGGGGAGGCTTAAACAGGCGCCCCCATGCAGCTAAAGAGGAACCAGATGTTTTGTGTCATGCTGCATCAAGTCGCGCAGATGCGAACCTGTCACGGGAACGGACTCTGTACTCCAATTTTCCCTTCTAATCAACAGCTTTGTTTGGGATCCTTGTATTTGACCCACTGAGAACTTGCGGGTCATGTTTAGGTTTCTTTATCAAATCTACTCTCCTGTACACACATTTGACAGAGAAAAATAACATTTGTGCTCGTTCTCTGATGGGAAAGCTGTGCCCTCGATTGAAGCTAAAGACCTTAAAATCCAGGAAGTGTTTGTTTGCTTGAGGAGCGCCTGCAGGAGAAGAAGAAGAATAACTTTTCCTGGGCGTACCCAAAGACAAACCAGCTGGCCCCGGATCAGAAGGTTAGAGGAAGTCTCAGCGTGAATTATGGATCCGGAGAGGTAAACAGAAGATACGAGGTTAATAGATACACAAGGACCACCTTTGAAGCTGAGTGGGGGGTGTACTCAGCACGCTTACCTGTCAAATGAATCCTCAAACAGATGAGGGGCATCTGCTGCCTTCAAGGACCAAAATGTCCGTCTCTTACATCATGTGTTTCTCACTTTCTTTATGCTAACATCTGGCCCCCCTCTTAAGGACGACACAGACTAATGATGATCACTAATGGAGTGAAATATCTGAGCCAAGCTTCATTCAGACATTTCTTTAAGTCACCATGAAGCATCTGTCCTCAACAGTGTGGATAAAAGCATCTGCGTGGCTGCTTATGAGCCACATTCATGACTTCTGTCTGGTTCAGTCATTAACCGACACCACAGACAAACACCTCAAGAAGTCTGTTAAGGGGCAGGGCAAAGACAAGGAGGCAACGTCTTCCATTATTCAAACAAAAGGACACACCAGTCTTTCTTTGCATTATTAATGGAGCACAACAAAAGGCCCCGCGTCAGGTCTACAGATCTGTCATGACCTGGTTGCCGTGCCTCATTAGTCTGGGAGGGAAAGGGACAAATAACAGCATGCTGACAATAAAATGTTCGTAATGGAGGCACAGGACACACGGGCTGCAGTCCCCTTGAAGACAAAGCCTGGTGAGCAGCTGTAAATCCTGCAGACCATAGTGAGGCCTTGATCTACGGTTCGAGGCTACCTAAAGACTCTCTTCACATTTATGTGGAGCAGCAGCAGGCCACCTGGGACGACTTAAGGGACCCCCAACCTGAATACACCCCCACCCAACAGTAAAATGGACAAGATGGGCTCTTAACTCACTGCTGCAGCTCTATTGTCATTCAAAGCCAATCATGGCAGAGACAGCCGAGCTGCAGTGCCACAAAGCAAAGTAGTCAGGCCTGTGTGTGCTCCAACGTGACAGTGATATGTGGCACGAAAGACTTAATGTTCTACATGTATATGGGCAGTTTGGTTCTGATGTAGCCCTCTCAACGCTCTTTGTGTTCAATAATCCATATTTCTGTTCGAGTAGAGCTGGATGCAGACCAAATGTTGCATTATCATCCTGAAGGCAGAGTTGGGTAGTGTGGCTTTGTCAATTCAGGAGGGAGTCGGAGTTTCAGCTGTTAGATTTCCATACAAGAGGGAATTCAAAAAATTGAGCAATATAGCAATTTCAAAACTACTGTTAAAAAACAATGAAAAATGCTAATTACTTAAGCCCCAAAATAAAAAAAACAACTAGAAATGTTTAGAAATCACCTCCAACAAGGCACTCATTAGCTGAGACATTCACAAAAAGGGTGAAAACTGCCCAATGTCACAATGTTAACGAATCTTTAAAAAACTCCCGGAACTAGGGCTGGGTATCGATTCAGATTTTCTGGAGTGATTCGATTCGATATTACCAGGTCTGTAAACTTAAAAAGTGACTTTTGACCTGGTGCATTATTAAAATTGTTTTTATATTAAGAAGTGAACCCAAAGCAGTTACATTAATCTTATATCAATTCTATACATTAATGCGTATTCTGCATATTACTTGTTTTCTCTCCAACTCCTCTTTTCCTTCGTGCTTGTAAAATCCAAAATACGTCCATACGTCAGCCTTTACACTCGCTGGTGGTGCCCCTATAGGGCTATTTGCTTCTGCCCTGTTTGTTTGATTACTTGCAGTAACATCTCACGAGATTTTGTTCAGTGGAAAGCAGCGCTAAACGCAGATCATGCAATACTAGCTGGGGTGATACCACAGGCTGCTTCTCTGCACGTCCTATGAAGAAAATGCTACCCAAGTTAAAAGATCGATCTTTGGATTTTCAGATCAGTTCTTTCTTGTGCCATGACAAACATTTCCTGAAAATGTCATCGAAATCTGTTCATAACTTTATGTAATATTGTGCACACAGATGGACCGACAAACGCTGACAAATTTGCTTAGTTGAGGTAAAAATAGCAGAGAATAGATGTAATAAAGCACAGCTGCACTGTTAACATGAAAATCTTTCAACTCCTTATTTTTCAACTCAGTCATACACATGGTAGAACAGCATGTCCTCCTTTGTGTGTGGACTTTATCATCATCCTACAGCCGAGTTTAAGGCCTATGACCTGAAACCCTTTTCAATGACAGCTTTTTACTGAAGTGACAGTGTGCCACGGTGAGCCACTGAGAGCATCCCCCTTTTTAAAACCTTCTAACATCATATATGTTGCTTCAGATGAGATGCTTGTTTTTGATAAATTAAAGTCCAACAATCTAAAGCCAACAAAAGTTAAAATCTTTTGCATTTTGCAACAATTTGAAACTTAGCAAGAACGCTAAAGTGACTGCTAACTGGCTTTATTCTAGTAATTACAGGTTATAATAATAAAAAACATACTAACATGCGTTATCAGTTGGTGCTGTAATGTGTGATATTGTCAGCTTATATAACAGCCTGGCACAGTAGTTAGACCTTTATCAACACTGTAACAGCCGTACAGCACTTACGGACAATGACTCCTCAGATAACACATCCACTTTCTTACTTTGTTTTATCAACAGAGTCGGAAAGTTCTGTTTTCTCTGCTGCTGAAAGTCCAGGAAGAGTGCTGGTACTGTTGATAATTAAACAGCTCTGACTTAGATTTTCTGAGTCAGTGTTTACTTTTCAGCCACAGCGGACTCTGACCTAAATCTACCCATCAGCTGATCCCTGAAAGTACGTAGACATTCGCAAGACAGCCTGAATAACACAGCCCCTTGAATGATGTCTTCACAGGTGCACTGTACGAGGAAACTTAATAATCCACGCTGTAACAGAGACACCTGAACCTGCTGCCTTACAGTCAGGAATGTTAAGCCTGTGTGTGAACCTCACAGTCGATGAGTGAACTATTGACGACTGAGCTAATACACTGACATGGACATGACGTGTGTCTAAAACCTCACGTACGATGTGCTGTAAAGACAAACACTCAGAAAACTCAGCCAAAAGTTTATCAGACCAGAGGTCAATGACCTGGCAAACTGTTTCCTTTTATATCATAAAGTTCATATAATTTTATCTTTCTTTTTGATTTAAGGACAACCAGTAATTCTGGATAAGCCTAACATCCCTTAAATATGTATCAGATCAAATTTTATATTTTGTCAGAATAGTCATAGATTACATGCAATGTAAACAGTACTGAACTTCAACTTCTATTCCATTTTTCTTGTTGTCTGTCTACCTAAGTGCAGTTTAGAGTCACCAGTTAACCTGATAAACACATTTTTGATCTCTGGGAAGAAGCCAGAGAGAACCTACGCATGTATGTACACGAAATGGGTTACAAGCTCACCTGCATTTGTGATTCACTTTTTCTTTGTCTGTCCACTCTCTCAAAAAAGTGCAAATAAATGTCACCAAATTAACTAAACTTAGGCTAAACTAAACTTAAAACTCAGAAGCTTTCAAGTATGCTATCCTGAAACTGTTTATAACTGAAAATTAATGGTAAATAATTTGAAAATAAATGTTCTAAACGAAGACTGCAACCAAAGTATGGATGATACTTAAAGGATAAGTTTGGTTTCTACAGCTTTCACACTATTTATAGAATGAAGTAGAACTATATACTCACCCAGAAGGCTTTCCTGATCCAAACAGTGCTTCAGGAGATATTTAGATCCAAAATCGAGCGGCGGACATCCGTATAATGGTAGCAGACGGGGCATGTTAGCACTGCTCCTAAAACTGCATTAATTGTCCAAAAACTCATTAGTTTCACCAATATTTCATCATGGTCCGCTAAGGCTACTCCTCCAAGACTGTCCGGGGTCGCTCCACTCATGTTTTCGTAACTGTGCTGACCTCTGAACTGAAGACTGCTCTCTTGCCAGCTATTCGTCTCTTTGCCTCCGCGTCCTCCTTTCGATGAGCTCCTCATCTGTAAACTCTGGCTCAAAACTGTAAGGACACCCATCATATTCAAAGTTCTCCTCCACAACATCTTCATCCAATAGATATTTGTCCATTTTGCACAAAACTGGAAGAAGAAAGTTGTTGAGTAGCCGGCGGTCGCCCCTGAAACAATGAGCCGTACTGCGCATGCGTGGAGGCAAACATTCTTCTTCTTCAGTTCAGAGGTCAGCACAACCATAAAACATGTCTGGAGCGACCCCGGACTGTAATGGAGGAGTAGCGTGAGCGGACCATGATGAAATATTGGTGAAACTAATGAGTTTTTGGACCATTAATGCAGTTTTAGAAGCGGCGCTATACATGCCCCGTGTGCTACCATTATACGGATGTCCGCCACTCAATTTTGGATCTAAATATCTCCCGAAGCACTGTTTGGATCAGGAAAGCCTTCTGGGTGAGTATATTGTTCTACTTCATTCTATAAATGATGTGAAAGCTGTAGAAACCAAACTTTTCCTTTAATGTCGCCAGCATTGTCCTTGATAACAGAGCAAATTTTGTTTACATGAAACGAGTTTTCCCATTGTTGTGAGTTCACATCTAAAGATTAGCTAAAATGGCCTCTTTATCATGAGGAAATCAGAGTGTCATTGTCCCAAAATAAAAATGAACAAATAGAGATCTCAAGAAAACAACTGAAAAGGACTCAGGAAACAAAGCAAAATGAGATTTCTGTACCAAGTGTAAGCTCCTTTATAAGACATGTTTTATATAAAATAGTGGAAGACATGATCAGAAAGTGCATTTAGAAGAGCTTGTACAGCTTTAGCACAAAACTGTAATTCATCACAAAGCCATCTCAGCTCCTGATTGCTTTGTTATTTATGACCATGGCTGCCGCTCCCTGCACATGCCAGCCTGGCTTCTGTGACCAGCAGAACAAACCGCGGTGACCTACTGTGTGGTTGCAGCACTGCCATGGATGGGGAATGCATTTTGCAGCTCTGGGTAACACACAGATGCCCCCTCCCCATTAAAAAAGTCAGTCCTGAGGCTGTTTGTACAGTCTGGTGCGTAGACACAAATCTAAGCCCACTCCTCGATCTCCTGGAGTCTTAAATGATGAAGGCCTGTTCCCACACTGTGAACCCTCATTACGCTCTCAGCTGGTGAGGCTGCTCTGAAAGACGCACACATGGACCGCTGCCAGATGTTTGATTTCAACAAGTAGGCACAGTTTTACGCCCTGACAGGCATACATCGACCCCAACAAGGTGTTTGAGGACCCTTTAGTGCATGAGGGCTTGTTAGACTGTTTTATAAAATGTTAAAACATGGAAAGAGGTGTGAATACATACATCCATCAACTGGCTGTGAGTTTTTCAGATTTATTTAAAGCATTTTCCAAGAAGACATGACAAGACTGTTATTAATATGAATGCAGTTTATGCTGACTACTAACAATAACAGACAATTTGTCCCTAAGAGTATCAATTTCAAATATTTTAGGACTGTAGTTTTTCATATTTTTGGGTCATTTTCTTATGAGTAAGAATATAATTATGTTAATTCCTGTTTGATACCACACCACACCACTTTGAGATGTATTTATTTGTTTCATCATACACAGCAGATAAGTCTTGGACGTTGAGTAAATTTCAAATATATTGGAAAATTAAAAAAAAAAAAAGTGAAATCAGAAAGGAGCAAGGCCAGTACGACACATTTTCTCAAACTTTGCAAATAAATTTTGGTTATTCAGACTCTTTATTGACCAAACATTTGACTGATGAAGTTTTAATATTTTATAAAGCACATGGTATTTCGGAGTCTAGGCCTTGAAACCATGAAAACACAAATTATAGCCAGAAAATTCTATTTTTAGCTTTTTTTTTTTTTTCACTTTCTACTAAATTAAAAAAAAAATCAAAATTTCTATAAAATATAACATTTTCATATTTTTTGTATCTCTTTTGATACATTAGGTGTTTGTGGGAACTGCTAATCCACTTGAGGACATTTTTATCATTTATCTAAATACATTCAGTGCAATGCATTCATCAATATTTATCATATTGATTAGATAGAGGAATCTTAAAACTATGTATCATTATGACGAAACAGGCTTTAAGGGGTTACACTTAGTCATAACTTCAATGTACTGTTGCCAGTCCTGAAATGTTGCCAATATATTTGGACAACTTGGGTGGCAAGTATTGAGTCCTCTCCATTTTTCGTTAATTTAAAAAAAAAAGTAAATGTGCAGGACTTCTGTTGTTCCTGTGTTGGTATCATACAGGTTTTAGTATGTTTTGATTATTATAAGAATCAAATCAAAGTTTAAAACAACAGTCTAGAACAACACATCAACATGTTTCAGACTGAGATTTGGTTGCCTTTAAGCACTCATAAATCAGAGAACAAAATGACTCAATCTAAATTTTCCAGAAAGACAAAAAAACATGTAACATCTGTGAGCCCCCTCCTCCTTTTCACAGACAGACATCGGGTTGCCAAAAGGACATTCACACAACTTTTTTTGCGTGGTTATTGTAAACACGTGTTGCTGATGTTAGCAGTGAAAAGGTTGACACATACTTGTGAGGACTTGTGACAGGCCTGTGTGGGGTCGGTTAGGGGCTTAAAGCTGCTCCAGCTGTGCTGTATCCCCAAACACTGGGACTGAAGTGCCAAATCCCATCCAGGCAGTAACCCCCCAAACTGTGTCACCACACACTCACAGCACTTTAAATGTGCCTGCATTGATTTGCTGTCTGAAAGGATTAACACGGTTTGATCACATTCATTCAGTCCAACATCTAATGGAATAGAAATAAACTCTTTAATCTCTAAAATAAACATTTTCATGTGATGCTTATTAGGGATGGGCAAAGATTTAAGTCATTTGAAAGGCCGTTGTTTATAACTCTGATTTTGCATTGAGTGAGATGTCTTTAGCCAAGTGATTGTGTTTGGGTCCCTTGTGAACTGAGGCTGTTGCTCTTGAAGCAAGCCCTCTCAATAAAAACCCAGTTTGTGGCTCCTTTCCACATGTCATTCCCTCACTGTCTTTTCAGTTTAGGACCATTTCTGCTTTTCTGTCCCATCTACGTAGAGGCATTCAAGTCAAAATCGAAGTACTGCATATAACAGGCATTACAGGCGCCAAACACAATCTACTTGACCACAACAGGAGCAAACATCGATGATCTTTTGGTCTTTTAATAATTAACTCCAGAGCTGTTTGGGTCAGAAGTGGAAATGCAGGCCCCCTACTCCCTCAGGGAGATCAATTTGAAACATTGAGAAAAACTATAATCACAAGGAAACATGACAATATCTGCTGGGAAACAACACAAGGAGAGCAATATTTCCAATAACACAGCTGCAATTGTTTCAGTAACTTCTTTTTATGCATAAAAGTGCATTTGTAAGAAATATACTGCTCAAAAATCATTTAGAAATGTGTTTTGGATGATTGTTTCTCTCCTGTAATAAAACCAAATATTGTATTTCATGTTGCTGAAAAGCCTAATTAGTCTCTTTACAGCAATCTTCCTGTAAGGAGCATGCATTCATGGAATGAGTTACACAGTTAAACATGTGGGTAGCCCCCCCAAAAAAGCACTGCTTCTGTGGAAGAAAGCCTAGTTCCTCAGTAAAGTAAAGTTGAGGATCTGGTCTTCTTGGAGTATTGTCTTCTTGCAACGCCCATTTCACAGTCTGTCTTTGACCTCATCAGTCTCACAGAACTTGGTCCTGAGTTTGGAAATGGTGCCAGGACACCAAAACATGGCGACTCTACATACCAGAACACCAGCATCCAGTTGCACGTAGCTTTTGGTACATTTTTTGAGGAGTGCTATTCCCACATTTAGCTGTGTGGCTCTTTCTTCCAACACAATCCTTACAAATTGTACCTATTTGTAAAGGTGACTGATCCAGCCATGACGATATAAAATACATTATCAATTGGTATGATTTTTTTTGTATCAATTGGTTTGATTAAAAGGACAATGTGTAGCATTTAGGGTAATTTTTAGCTGAAAAAAAATGTCGACATTTATAAAAATGTACTCATTTGTGTCAAAATTGCCTCTGCCAACAATCTCACTTGTCCTCCTGAGCGAAGAATTTTTTTTTTCTGTTTTTACGTAAAACGGGTAAGTCCTGTAGAGGCTTTCATGTCCTAATGACACAAAGCACTATGTAGCACTATTGGCTAAGGCTAATTGTGGTTTCTCTCATAGCTAGCATAACTGAAATGGAGAAGGAGCATAAGGAGGCTTGCTTGTCACTGTCCCAGCAAATTAGAAAACCTAACACTAATGATTCAATGCAGTTCGCTGTTTTAAACGAAGTACCTCTTCAATGGAAAGAAAACTCAGAGTGTTGGATGACATGCTGACATAGCTTCTAGACACATAGCAGCTACTGTAAAGTTTCGCTGTTGCAATGCACATTTGAAAAAGCGAGGTGCTCAAGAGCATTATTCGTTTGAATGCAAAATACAGTTTCACCACAAGATGGGAGAACAAACTACACCGTGTGACTTTAAAACAGAGAAATATAAAACTTTTTGACCACTTAAAACTGTATTTTTCATTAAAGGAGACATATCATGCTTGTTTCTCCTTTTCACTACGCCAGACTAGGATGCCTGTAAAGCATTTTTGCCCTCAGTACAAGTCATTTAGTTCCTTTATTGCCCCACAATTGCGTTCTCAAAATCCTCATTTTAGGCCATTATCAAGCTCTCGTTGAAACACGAGGATCTCAGGATGACCTACAGTTACCTCGCAACGTCACAGCCCTTTGTGCTCTGATTGGTCAGTTCTATCGGGGGTAGAGCCAGTCTGTCCTTCTTCTACTGTATTTTCCGGCAGGCTCAAAGCAGCGACCGCATATTGAGTCCCCCTACAGGCCAGAGCTGGTAATGAGTGAGTGTGAGCTAGGGAGCTATATGCTGCTGCTGGTGGATGTGTTCCTCGGTGACGGTTTTGTGGCTAACGGACATCACAGTGGAGGAAGTGTTTTATCAGATTACTCCAATAAAAAGAAGAAGACATCTTGCAATGACCTATTTTCAGAGGCATCAAATCTCGTTCTAGGATATCAGAAAAAATACAATATCTCATTTTTTGAAAATTAAGGGGGTGTAAGTTCTTGTTTTCAAATTTATTATATTATATGTAAGTATTAAATCATGCATCAGCATGATATGTCTCCTTTAAACAAGTATCTGAATCTGGTCTGAAATCTGTGTAGCTCTTTGAGTTGAATATTTGAGTCAAACTACATAAATCTAGATGTGATACCCCTCTATGAGAGCTGTTTTGTTCAACTTGTTGAATAATAGGCAACTGTAAATGTAAATGAGAGCACTTTAGAGCTGCTGCCTTCATCATCGATAAGAAACTACACAGGCCCTCATGGTGACCAAAGTTGTCCATCCTTGGTTTAGGCACTAATACTTTTTTAAAAAGTATGGTAATGAGTATAAAAAGTATTAGTAAAAGTAAATAAAACTTGTCAAGTATGGTCTGATTTGAGCTCACACCTGTCAGCACAGTTTTACTCGGCCGTTGCTCAATCCCATGGAAATCTTTCACCAAAAGTGAGTCATGTGAACCTAATCCAGAAAAGGGAGGGTGAACGCAGAAAGACAGGAAGCTCTTGAGTCAACATCAGCAAGACGTCAACATCTCCTTAAGTAAAAAGCAGATTGAGAAAGAAGATTTGAAGGGCTTTGAATTTAACAATCCTCCCTCAACAAGAATCACTTTTTCTAAAAATCCCTCATGAAGAATCTTCGTCACAAAGACTCAGCTGAGCTCCTCTGTTTTCCCTCACTGCCATGCACACTTAGCTGTTAACCTCCACTGAACCTGCCAGCTGTCCTCTTTCATTACCCGATCGACCGACCTGCTTCCTCGCAAACAGCCCCCCGAGTGCCACGGAGAGACACCCCCCTCTGCCCTCTCCCTCCTCCCTCGCCCCTGTCAGAATCAGAAAACATCTGGAGGAGCCCCGAAGAGCTGCAACACTGCATTTTCAGCATCCCCCTTTTTTATTTTTTTTGGTCCTGAGTCGGGGGGATGTCCAGGCCTGTGTCATATCCCTCACGGTCCAGCGGACGTAACGCGACATTGAAGTGATGGGATGTGGCAGAGCTACAGAGGCGCCCGCTCGGACTGTGAGCAATTACGTGAATGTGAGAGCGGAGGAGAGAAGAGCGGCTCTCACAGCTGTCACACACACAGGGGAGTGACAGGAGATGGAGATCTGTCAGCTCATGTTCCAGGATTTCATTGCCCACCATGAATTATGGATTGAGTTATGAGCCCATTGAGATCAGTAGTGATGTAAGAGCAGGGACTTAACTCCAGGCCTCAGAGAATGACAAGACTGATTATGCTTCTGATCATTTCAGTGCAAACATTTGGTGCAGATTTAGACTTCTGCCAGCGAGCTCAAATGTGTTCAAAGAGATTTCTCCTGAGTGCTGAATCATAAATCTTTGTACAGATTTGCTCAATCGGCTCGACTATTTTGAGAAATCTGTATTTGCTCACAAGATCACCACTTCAGAGGATTGATTTCACAGTCGCATTTGTTTACAAAAAAGGAGAAATATTAGCTTGGAACTGCAGATGAACTTGTACTAGAGCTGGGAAATTAATCAAGATTCCATTTTGGTGACAAGTGCTGCTTTCCACAATTATGCAAACTAGAAAATCAACATTTTAAGATCACAGTGACATGACATGACGCATATTTTGTCTTTTTTTCCATACACCATAATTCTAGGCATTTCTTTTTACCTTCGCCATGGCGTATGTTTCTTTGTTAGCTAGTTAGCGAGATTATAAAGAAAATGCTGGGTAGATTTTTCTGAAATTTTCAGGAGATGATGGTAATAGCCCAACTTAAAAATGATAAGATGTTGTTGGTGAAATAGATAATTAGAGAATTATCATTTTTGCTCAATAACTGTCTCACCACTAATAATATCAATGTGATTCTTAGAGCAAGAAATCATATTATGATGGTAATTTTATCATGGAGCAATACCTTAAGGTTTAACAGCAGTATGTGAGCTATACTTGGCAGAGGTTTGCGCTCTCCAAGTTCTTCCTACTTTCACAAATATTTTATGTATTGTTTGTTCTGTTAGGTATAAAAATAATGTTAAAACCATTTAGTAGTCATGATTGATAAATGCAATCAGTACTTATCAGAATTTCACACAACAGGAAGTTTGCTGGTTCATTCCCTGAGTGGGCCAAGGGCTTTTCTGTGTGGAGTTACATGTTCTCCCTGTGCATGCAGGTGTTCTCTCTGGGCAATGTGGCTTCCTATGGCAGACCAAAATCATGCTCTTTTGGTCAGCTGGTGACTCCACTTCGCCCTTAAGTATGAGTGTGAGCATGACTGGTTGTCTGTCGCTCTATGTCTGCTCGTGACCTATAATGGATAGATGTATGGATCAATCAAAATAATCAAGATTTTTACTTCTGCCACAATCAAGCAGCCTTAAGCACTGCTGTTTTCCCCTCTAAGATCGATTTCCTTGCAAAGATTTTTAGAACTGGTAAATATTTACAGGCAACTTCATTGAGTACTTTTGAACAGCTGCTTATTAATGCAAATATCTAATCATCTAGTCACATAGCAGCAACTCAGTGCATTTATGGTATGTAGGAATTCACAATGTTATTGGTACGATATTAGTATTGGTACATAATAGCTCCAAAAGCTACATATTGTAATCATCAGACATGAAATATGGTGTCAACAAATAAGCGTTTTAATGCCATGGCCTACCTGAGTATTGTTGACTGACTGTGTCCATACCTCTTTGACCTCAGTGTACTCATCTTCTGAGCATGATAACACACCATGTTACAAAGCTCAAATCAGCTCCAACAGGTTTCTTGAACATTTTAGAAATCTACCCTATCCAGGGGTCTCTACTGTCACTATATCTCAATCCAGTAGAGCACCTTTTAGATGCAGTGGAGCAAGGGGTTTTGCATCTTATGTGTAAAAAATATATATAATATTGCAAAATATTGAGGGAATGTTTCTAACACCATTTTGAATCTAGGCCACAATAAAAAAAAAAGGCCAATCCAAAGGCAAAACCCAGTGCTACCTAATAAAATAGCATTGTGTCTGTATAAATGTCTGTAAGCTTATGCTAAAATGAGACGATAGGCTAATATTTTAGGCACTAACTGACTACGGTATTGCAGTAATAAGCGTAACTGCCAATACAATGTCTTAGTTTTACATTTATAGCTTTTTCATTACTGCTTTAAAATTGTAACAGCTCATTTGTTCCATACTGGTATCATCTTCTACTTCTCAGTATTCCTTTGTAAGAAGAAGTATTATTTTTTCATTCAGTCCCTGCCTAAATGGCTTGTTTTACAGTTGAATGTCACAAAGAAGCAGTGACTTTTTTCCTCTTTTCAGACTGTTCTTCCTGAAACTGGGCAGTGAGGAAGTTCCCACAGACCGTTCGGCACAATGGCCCAAACAAGGACCAATAAAGCTAAATTATAAGCCTGACAGTTTCAGTGTGAGTGTTTGAAGTCTCACACTGTTGTGAACGTTAAGTGTCTAAAAACCAGCTGCACACACACACTCTGTCTTGTTCAACACATTGCCAAGGGGAAGATGATGTCATTAGCAGGGTACATTTTCCCCTCTAATTAGAAACTCGAGCTTCCCGCCATAACTTGGGGGTCTTTTCATTCAGCCGTGCAACAAAACGTGGATTAAACAGAACAAATGTTTGACATCCCTCTCAAAATATGGTGTTTTCAAAACCGAGACCCGAGAACAGGAAAGCAGAACCATGCCTTGAATGTTGCTGCGGTTCGCCTGAACTTTAGGTGATAAGAAACACATGAGCGGCCCATTGTGAAGTAAATTCATGAAATATCCTGCGGCTTCCGCTTGTTCTCTGCAGTCAGTACTGATGTGGCTATAAACAATCACATTATGCACTTGTACAGCCTCAAATAGCAGAGTTAGAGCAAAACAATGATTTTTTAAAAAATGTTGACAAAGGCTTGCAGCACATCAGTCAATTTACAAATTCTAACTTATTTTTTAACATGAGAAGCCATGGTGATGAGTTTTAAAACAATATAATGTCCTTTAAATGGACACTAGACAGCTGAGCCAGTGGGATCACACTCCTTCGGGACAATTTCATAGATGTTGGAACTATAAAATCCTCTGTAGGACAATAGATTTTTTTAGCCTACTGCCCTGCCCAGTGTTCTGTTTACCATTTATATTAAAAAGTGAGAAAACAATGTGGGTAGACCCTCGCTGAGAGGGAGGCCAAGCTTAGTTACTATTTGCTGCCATGTTTGCAGTCTGTAAAAGTATGTTAAATCAGTATGCTCACAAACAGACAAATTAAAATCCTGTTTCACAGGCCGCCCAAAGTTATCAAAGCACTCAGAAAATGGTCAAAACTATGTAATGCTAATGGCAGCACTCCGAGTATGGCTAACCTTCGAGTCATTTCTATGTTAAGCATTCATTTTTCTGTGCTAAATGTGGTCCTTTGTTGTTTTGGTGACACACTAATATAACTTGACACCACCTACATACAGCTTGACCTCCATTATTTAAATGATATTATTTTTAAATCACGCTGTTTTTCTGGGTTTATGCGAATGCTATCCCTTTGTGTCATTGCGTCAATGCAATGATCTTTGTTTACATGTGGGCTTGGGGCATTATAGTAGCAAGGCATTAGCTGTGAAGCATTGCCGTTTTGTCTGCTACTGGCAGACAACTGTGTTGCAGTCCGGATTGAACATTTGACCTGGATTTCAGGTTGTATTGGTAAAAATATAACCAATTAGTTTCATTAACTAGTAAAACTGGTGTCGGCTGTCAAGTTATCTGACCCTTAGCACCTGTCTGCTCCCATTTGCTCTAGCTGGTGTTTACTATTAGAATCATAATGTTTGATATTTATAATTAGATGATGAGGAGGCTCCAGCCAAACTGGAAACTAGAAGATAATTGCAAGGACACTGCACCCATGAGGATATTTTTGATAAATAATCAGGGGGACAGCCTAAAAGAAATTCTGATGTATTTTTACACAGGGCATGAAAATGTATCATGAGTAAAAATATATTGATCATGATACCATGTTGATACCACAGTAACAAAACAACAAGAACTAAACACCCAATAAAGGTGAATTTCTAAATTTGTGTTATCAAAAATGCACAATTGCATTTTCATCGTTAGATAAAGAGGTTTGAACTGGTGTGAAGGTTTTGTTTGTGTCCACCTGTCCAGATATTGCTTACGTATTTGTGGACAATTCATTTTGTTTAAAAATGTATCAGTTTAGAAATAACAGATTGTATGTGGTCATGCATATGTATACAATTAAAACTTTTTCTTTTTTTAATTAAACAACATGTTACCTGTGCTTTTGCAAAACTTGGACAGTGTGCGGCAGTTACTCTGCAATTGTTGATATTGGCAATAAGAAATGCCCAACAGTTGATATCTTTGACTTCTACTTTTGTTGCAGTGGCATCAAGCATGTATAATTTTGACTATAATCCTGGTATTACAACAAACGTTGTAATATGGCATTACAAAACAAAATAATGTACAGAGAGACTCTGCTCATTTATCTCCTTTCAACAAAGAAACATTGATTTGACTTCTGACCACACGACTGTATCCTATTATTTCATCACGGAATAATTCAGCAGGGTTAACAGGAATGTGTCCCCTTAAATGCCTGAAAAGTCATAAATGATTCTCGATGTTTTTTTAAGAGTAACACCACCAAAAGCACCGTCATCACAATCCCTGCTGGTGCTTTAAGCAAAACAAAAAGGCAAAGGCCTAAATTACATTTCATTTAGTCATGCTAATGATGTCAGACCTCCTGTCAACACCCCAGACGGAGACTAGAACGAGCAGCTCTGCGCTCGCTGCCCCCTGGCTCTCCGCTCCGTTACAGCGGGGGGATGTTATCTTGTCTGCTCTGCGGAGATCAGCATCAAACGCATATTCAGCCAAAATGGAGCTGGAAAATTAGCAATGTGAACCGAGGGAGGGGAAAAAAGGGAGGGTGGACTGTTTATGACTGATACAAACTGTAATTTTGCAGGTTGGTATTCACTGGGTGAGTTGTTTGTATCCATGAGGGGTTGATGTCAGCTGGAGGTGTTTATGAGCTGTGACTCATTTTAGCTTTCATGCAGGCACACAAGGAAAGTCTGGTTTTATGTTGAAACTTTCAGCACAAATGGAAATAGATAATGGAAAGATGGAGAGGAGACTGGACCGCTTCAAGTTAGATTTTAGTAACACCATTAAGTAACCCTCCCCTCTACTCACACCCAGTGAGGATACTTTGGTATGACGGGTATAAATCAAGACTGATGTTTTTTTGATTACCTCAAAAGCAAATAAGGACATGAACATAAAGATCGACATTTTCTAATTATTATCAATGTTTTAAATTGGCAGTTATTAACAAACTAATTACATAAGCCATTAGCTAAATGGTTAACAACCCATTTAATAGCTCTTCTCCATCCTTGTGTTTTAAACATGCTTTTAAAGGAATATTCTTAGAAAGACAAAGTTTTCTTTAAACTCAGGTTCATATTTTCCATTCCAAGACTGCTAGAGTTCATGATCATTTACATAAAATTCTAGATTTCCTTAACTGAATCTTCCTGATCCACCTGTATTCTCTGTCTGTCTGAGACGCTCTTGGTGCTTTTCTATTTGTGGTATCTTACTAACTCAGCTCGACTCCATCCAATGTGGTTAACACTTGCTTTGTTTTCCATTACAGTAGACTTTTGACAGTTTTGACATGACCTCTTTAAGGTCTGTGGGGTCGTCATAGCATGGCTGTACAAAACTACAGTGGCATCCTCGTAACAACAAAGAAGAAACAGAGGCGATAGAGCTGTCAGCCCCTTTGTCACAGCAAGGAGACTAATTCTGTTACAGACATGCAAAACAACATACTATCTAAAGCAAAGAAGAGTTTGAGAAGGCAAAGCTCACTTGCAACCTTGCTGAAGGTGATACAAGAAGCTGAGCTAAGAACTATGTACAATCCAATATATATAACAACAGAAAACCAAAGTAACTGAGTAAAGTCGAGTCGATACCACTTTGTGGAAAAGCCCAAGCTGTTGAAGCTCCATGCAGTTACAGTCCGCTCTGATTCAGGTGTTGGTGGCCTAGTCTGGTAGTATATCAACAGTCATGTCATGTCAGTGTGTCCTTGGGCAAGACACCCCCAATGCTACGCTAGTGGAATGTACTGTAAATGGGTATGAAATGGCAAAGATGTGTAAGCTAATACCGATACTGCTAATACTGAGTAAGTGCATGTGGAAGTGAATGACCTGCAGTGTTAAAGCACTTTGAGTTGTCAGACAGACTTCAGAGCTATGTCAGCTCAAGCCCATTTACCATTGACTGACTGGTCTACTCTGTGGTGACTGGTCAGTTCACTGCTGATTGGCGCCATGTTGTCAACAACTCTGCATGGCTTCTAGACATCTTTGCTTTGTACTGGGCTTATCAGCCTTAGCCGATGGGCTTAAACTGCAGTCCAAGAAAGTGTATGATGTCACGCTGGTAGGTCTATTCTTTGGGGTTGGAGAAAGGAGAAACTAGTACAATAATGAAGGAGAAAGGGAGATGTCCTAAGGCTATTGAATTTATTTCTTGAGACATGTTCAACACACTTTAAAGGAATATGAAACTAGCCAAAGCATGAAATGGTTCTTAAAATTCAGAAATTATTATTTTGGGGTTGCTTGTTCGATTAACATCCAAACTAAATTCTGTGAGTTTCCTCATCTTTTTAGCTTCTTAGCTTAGCGATAATTTGCTTCACTGTCAGCAGTTAGTACTGCTAGCATGCATTTATCCATCAAGATGAAGGCTTCCCCCTTTCATAGCAGTTTAGTGAATCAGATATTAAGATTAGTATTGATACGCAATGCCACATCTAGCATAAAAAATACTTCTTGTTTTCTGATAACCAAGAATAAAGGTTTTAATGCAAAATGTACAGTCTTAATTTGAGTATCTCAACCTCTCCTCTCCCTGGAAAGTAACAGTTAAGCCTCATCCATGATCAGCATCAGAAAGCTTTAATTAAATCTCCTCCTCCTGCTGCTGCACACAGGCCAAACCAATACGTGCTCACCTATGAATCTCAGGGTGTGTGTGTTTACGGGACATGTGTGGTCTGTTTAGTCTGACTGTTAAATTGTTTATGCTTCTGACCCCACTCTGATCACACCAGCTCAAAACCATTAAACATATCAGTGCAGGGTTACAGGATGGGAGGGGAGGGGTAGAGGTGGGTCAAGGTGGGGTTGACCCTTGGGGTGGGAGCGCTCAATTGTCTCCTCAGAGCAGACGGTCTTTTCAGTTTCAGGGTGGGTGTGTCGCATAATGACCCCTCAGGCCCCAAACTTACTGTTGCTCTTTGGGAAGTTCTCAGGTAACTCTGCCTGAGGATTTCTTATGGGAGCATTGTTTTTATTAGAATACACAAGACAACTAATTGGTTGAAAAAATGCAAAATTAGTTTTGAGACTATAAAAGTTCCTTCCTTGATTAGTAGGGCATGGCAATTATTCAAGCTATTAAGGTATGTATGTATCTCATCTAAATGTAGGGCAAGAAAATGAAGCACTTTTACATAAAGCCTGGTCAGTATAAGATTGTTTTCCAGAAATATTGCAGAGTATTAATTTCCCTTATTTAGTCTAGTCAAGGGGTGTCCAATTTATGGCCAAATGGCCAACTGTGGCCCATTCTCCATTTTAATCAGCAAATTTCAAAAGGTAAAATGCACTTTACTCCTCATTAGAATGTGAAGACGAATTGAGTCTGGCAACAAAAAAACACACTTTCTTTTCAGTGCTATGTGCTCAAAATGAATGATCATTTGACAAGGGTTATGCTCTGAAGACTTCAGAAATCCGTCTACACCTCTGCACAAACATACATACAAGATGCAGGATTTTATTAAAATGCTGCTGCAGCTTGCCTCTAGTACTACTCACACTTTTTTTTCAAATGTCTCCAACCCTTTTGGGCTACAAGGTGCTAAAACTGTCCCATTCAAATTATGGAGGGTCTATCACTCAAGAGTAAAGACTATTTTGACTGCCTCACTGTATGGAAATCTTTTTAAGGCTTTCTCTGTCTTTTTGGATAGATATAAAGATAGAGGATAGAAATAGAAAGGTGAGAGTCTGGGGAAGCATTCAGAAAAGGTTGCAAGACCAGACTCTTATCTACTCCAGCAACAGGGTACTGCACATGAGGTGCACTGACTGATTACTCAGCTGTGGGCCCCTAACTTTATTGAAATAAGGACAAAATACAGTGACATATTATAGGTACCAAGGCTGGTTTTTGTCCTGGTATTAAAAAAGTTGTACACATAAATTTGCAACATTTTATGCAATATAGACAGATCACATTCTCTTTCTAAAGTATCACTTGCTTTTTAAAAATTAATCATTTCAAAAGACAGCACTCTTTCATTGTGATTCATATGGTTTGTAATAGTATAAAAATGTTTATAACCTCAATACTTGGAAATGTTGCAAATGTTTTGCTTAATTTTGGCAGTGTGTTTAGATTTGTCTACATTTTTTTTGATCAAGAGTAATAGATGAACAAATCTTTAGTTATCAGGACTTCTGTTTTTCTGCTGTGGTACCAAACAAATTGAAAAACATATTAGCAACATTATGTGCAAGTTAGATTCTCTGAAGATCACCAGGTTTGTGTTTGTTTTTACACCACAGGTCATTATAACAATGGAGGTTTAATCATTTAGCCTCAAGATTTAACAGTGCAGGAAGTTTGCCATTGTTTTTGCAAAATGTAAACAATGCACAGTAATTCATCATGAATTTCTGATGATTAAAAAGAGAATTGGCCAGCATTATGTTTCCAGTTGTTCTATCATGTATTATTCTTTGATTTTGTATGACATCATATCAAATTAAAGCTTCTGATTTTTTAAATTTTAAGTTTATCTCCAAAAAAAGCAATATCTTGTGAGGCTAAACAAGATCCAGATTTATATTAGGGCCCATATTTCCCAGCTCTATTGATTAGTTTGCTAAAGGCCAGAGCCTCATTTGTGCTGCTGCCTGATTTGATCCAGATGTAAATATTTAGTGCAGAGCAGAAGTAAGAGGGGATAAATCTGCTGCCCTGTGTTAACTCTATCTGCTTTAATCAGAGCACAGTGGTCAATCATCTCTCTGTCTCTTTCCCTCATCCTCTTTATACCATGCAGCTAATATTGACTGCACTCTAACCTGGCTCCATTTACAGCTTTACATGGCAGATAATGAAGTGCAGCAACAGAAAAAACTATTTGAGATCCATAAATCTGCTGTGTTGTTTATAGATTAGCTTGACATCCATCATAAACCTGCTGCCAAAGAGACTTTTTCTCAGCAGGCAGCTGCTGTAAACACACTATAAAGATTTCAGACATGACAGTTAAAAAGACAAACTGAATCCTGCTGTAAAATATTAAAAGGCCAGACACATGTCCTGTTTCTATAGAAGGAGACTAATAAATTTTATGACATAACTTGCATTTCTATTTATACTGTATGCCAGGGGTGTCCAAACTATGGCCTGGGAGCGTGCAGCCAGAGGTCCATTTCTCATTGGTCCATACCAAATTCTAAAGATTAATTTAATTATGGCAAACATTAGAGCATGATTCTTTCACTTAATGGTTGACTTTAGACCAACAGACTTAACAGCAAATGTTTTGCCACACTCGTGTTTTCTGCCATTTTCTCCTGAACCAAACTCATCATTCTCAAGCACCAGCACTCCAATAAAGTTTCAGCTTTTTGCAGTTTGCTCTTGTTTTGTATCTGATTGCGGATCGATCAGTGTCTTTCCCTGCTGCTGCTCTTGGCATCATTTTCATTCTGATCAGGGGCCTATCCAGTAGTAACAAGGGTTGTGGGGGCCCACTATGAACTGACAGGCCACCCCAAAATCCTCAGGTATAAAGGGTTGATTGCCTTGGAAAGCTATTTCAGTAAAGGTTGAACATAGTTCTGTTAGCATGTCCTCGTCTACATTTTATTTACTTTAATACGCTAAAGGTGGGGTGTACTAATGTGGTCCGAACATCTGTATAATTTTCTTTATGTGGTCCTAAGTGGAAAAAGTTTGAACACCCTTAATAAAGGTGGTTTTATTTTTAATGAACTGAAAATATGCACATTGTTGTACACCTTTTAAATTGCAGAAACAAGTTAACCAGACTTGGAAAAGTGGCTACAATGTTTGAGCATTTTCTTTTCCAATCATATTCTCTTTTCTAAATATCACAGCCTTATTTGCATTTCTTTATTAATTAAAGCAAATAAATTAAAAAAAAATCAATAAAGATGACATTTTCTACACATTTCAAAAATTGTCAACTTATTTGCAAAACTATGACGGAGTCAAAAAAAAGTTGCCTGCTTATTGAGCCCTTTTTTGAATTCATATGATATTCTTCTTTTTTTTTTGCTTTCTTAAGAAATTTCTTGACTCCAACTCATCATGCCAACCTAAAGTGCAATTTTTACAGTGCCCTCTCTTTTGGCTGAAAGATTGCGGTCAAATTCATCTACATTGTCTTAATTGTCTGAACTAGCTGAAAACACTTTAAAAAGCGACCTCAACAACCCTTTTTTTCCATTTCTGCCATTTTCCAAATCGCCCCTGCCTGCACTATTAAAGAACATGACTACAGCAGCCCTCTGTGTTTACAACAGTCACCACTGGGTGCTAAGGATAAACAGAGCCAATGCAGTGGGTGCACATGTGGCCATTTGTTCAGCTGTTCAAGTCACTTTAAGTTCAGTTAATGTGTGATCAATTCATGCCAATTCTTTTGCTCCGGAAAGCTTTAGGTGAAACAACACCACTGTTTACAGTTCGGTGCACACACTGGAGTTGGTTTATACTGTCACAGATACATTTTTTGTTATTATGGTTAATTAGATTAATATTTAGTGATTCCTTCCTAAACTTTTACCGAATGATCCAGTAAATACTGCCCTTATAGTAGCTCTTAGCCATAAAAATGAACTAAGAAATCACTGAAAAGGTGTTTTATCACTGGGCTGATGGAACGCCACTATACAAGCAGTTCAATTCACCCTCACGTTCTCATGCTGACTGATTTTGTTTCTGTTCTCTTGAAATATTACACTTTGTAAATAAACTAACAAATAGAAAGGTGTCCAATAAAACTGCTGCCACATACTCAACTCAGGAGAAGCAGTCATACAAGAGAGTCACCACAACATCGCGGACTGAATGAATCAATCCAGGACCAGCCTCATCCATACCGACAAACTTCTGAACACAGCGCACACCTTCCCTTAAAAGTAGCTCCGTCAAACAGTCTTTGCTTACCTTGTTTGCTCAGTAATAATCCTCTGTTGTGGTCTTTCAAATCCCGTGAACTCTTAATGGAGCTCCTCTCTCTCTCTCTGACAGCCCGTCTGTTTCAGCGTGGCGCTGCGCTCTGCGCCCTGCGCGCTCTGCTGGCACACTGACGGATCTCCGCATGGCAGCGGCGATAAAGAGGGAGACCCGACCTCCCTGCAGAGGGGAGGAGGAGGGAGAGAAGAGGGAGGAGAAAGCAGGTATGTGAGACTATGTAAACCAACTCCCGTGCAGCCTGCAGGGAGCGGCGCAGAGCGGCTGTGGACGAGTGGAAGACTTTAGGGTTAATACAACATCATATGAAGCCATGTAGCGTGGTGAGCAATGGTGACTGGACTGGAAAGGATTAGTTATAATCTAATCACAGGAAAGAAAAAACGTACAGCCTGTGGCCACATTTTTATTATTATTTCTATTTATTTCTATTTGTGTGTATATCTTTCTTTTTATATATCTTTTTATCCGTTATACCAACTGATAATGAAATCGTATTTTCTCTGAGGGAGTTTTCCAAAGGGATTAAGAAACTTCTATCTTATCTAATCTAATTATAGAATACAACTCCACGAAAGTTAAGTAAATTTAAGACTGATGTGTCACCTTAACGTTTTAACTGTAATGCTGATTGTAGACCAGTTAACGGACAGCCAGTAAATAGTGTTGTGTTACAAGCATTAAAGGTCCTATATCCTCCACAATCAATTTTATTTGCTTGTAATGTTGATGGAAGGGGTTTGAGAGCAGAATAATATGACGCCTATAACTCTACTCTCAGTTCACAGAGAATATGCTGAACCTCTTTAAATAAATGGCCCTTAAAATGCTGTTTCTTTTTACCTCCTGGATTTTGCTGTACAGCCTTCACCTTCTGGTGTTTTCTGCAGGTCACATGCAGATGCCATGACTGCTCCTAAAGTTCACTCTGTGACCCATTACCCCCCTTTTTCTTATTTTTTGTAATTTAAGAGATTCTTAAATGTTCACTGTCTGAAAAATGTTGCTCTAAACATCAGACAACATGGCCTAGCATAGCTAGCATCTTGACTGCTATGGGCATGTGAATGTGAAGCATCAAGTTTGGTTTCAAAGTACTTACACTGTCAGCAAATGTATGTTAGCATTTTAAATAAACCTCTTATCTTTAATCTTTCCACTAATGTAGAACCAAGAACTCACTCCCGCACTGTATTGTTGACATTAGCATATAGCACCAAAAGAAACCTACAACTGCTATAGGCCTACGACAATACCAAATGCTACTCATGAATCAAACTGAGCACTCCATTTATTAATTTTTATACTTAGAAATTTAAATACTTTAATACTTATTTAGCCAATAAAATGAAACTTATAATTCATTAGTTGTTACTGTGCCCACTCTTATTCAGGTGATTGGGTAGTTAATGTAAATCCAGCTTTGACTGATTGATTGTATTTTAATCACTTTTGTACCTGCACTCCTGATAAGTTCACTGTTACAGTGCACTTCACACATTATCTGTGTGGACTTTTATCTCGAACAGCTTCTCAATCAGCACGTATCACACATAATCTGAGCACCTTGAAATCTCTCATCCTTTGAAGCAGACCCAGTCACATTTGACCCACTTTGATTAAAGGACCAGAAATCGATCCTCAGATATGACCAGTCATATGACTTCTTTCAATGCTTTGTTTATGTATTATCTCCTCTTTCATGTATCAACCTTTTTGTCCTTTTTAAAGACAGGAGTGTGAATGTCCCTCCCAGAAACGAATGCAATACTAGTTTCATGAAGTTGCCAATCCAACAAACCCAATACTGCCTAATAAGAGCCACAAGGGCTGAATGTGTTATATGTGCAATGCATGCTGCGCTAAAAGGAAACCAAACACGGCAATAATTATTTTCAATTTTGACAAGCTGATTGATTTATTTCCAGTATTTCTAAAATCATCAGACAGTCCAGTTTAAACTGTTCTGTAGCATAGTAATGCAAAGTAGTAAACATAATATCCAATTTAAACATGGTGTGCACAAAATAATATAAAACCTTGATCTATTTTGAAACAGTGTGAGACTCCATGCATGACATCAGATAAGAAGAACATTAGCCAATGTGTTCTTGCAGTGTGCAGTGAGAGGATCAAGACACTAACAGACTCTTTTTCTGATACTGAGGCTACGTTTACATGGAAACTCCTGACTCAAAGACGCAAAGATTCTTCCTTTGCGTTTTCAAATTCTTCTGCGTTCAGATAACAACGCTGGAGACGAGTCAATACCCTGTTAATCCACTGTAGTGTGTATGCCAGTTCAGTAGATGACAGTGTAGGTCTGCAGAGAGGCAGCGCTGCTACAATACACGAACAAAGAAGAAAAACATTTCACCAACAATAATAGCGAATAGACGCACAGAGACGCAGGAGTTTCTTTTCTGGACAACAAATCAGTTTGGACAACAAATCTGTCTGGATAGTTTTGTCTGGATAACAAACCGAGCCCGGTAAGAGGCTCATACGTTACTCGGCAGACGGCCGGAGCCGCTGTTGTTCCTGGTATGCGCGTGCAGCCTTCATATGAATGAGCACTGCGCATGCGGTGACGTAAGCGTTTCACCCTAAAATGCTCTGATACGGGTTTACACGAAGCTGCATGGAGAGCGGATTCAAACCTTTCCACTCTGGAGCCCGTTTTCAAAAGTTTCCGTTTTCAGTAAAAACGCAACGCGCTCCATCTAAACGCAAGGCCAAAACGCAACGAAAACTTATCGGATTTGAGCGTTTTCGGCGCCATGTAAACAGGCCCTAAGAATCTTCACTCTTGGAGCTCATAATCCCTTGCAGTTAAATGCTACTATAGTTAACTAATTTAGTGGGCCGTGCCACTTTGGGCCGAGTACAATCATTGTAGATTGGATCCTGGAATCTTCCTGATTGTAAATATTGAAACAGGCAGATCCAGCTGCTCTGCATGGTTATCTGAGAGGCTGACTTGGAGAAAAATTAGACACTTTTTACACATTTACACTCCTGAAAGCTGTCACCAGAAGAACGACGTTATACACTAACTGTTATACCTCCTTCAAGTGGTCAGATAAAAAACTGCCATATATACAAATATACAACCAAAAAAAGAAAACACATTTTAACCCAACCAAAATCATGTAACACATAAAACGATGCTAGAATTTAAAGAGTCATGTCAATGCCCCCAAACGATTACAACATTCTTGTGAGAAAGAAATTGAAAATCCACCAATTTTTTAAACCCATACCCTAAGTCCTATAAGGTGCTGCATATTGTACTTGAGTTGTATTGTTGCATCCCTGCAAGCCTTTGTTAATTTGTAATTAACAGCTTTATGTCATTACCCTGATGATAGAGAGCATGTCTTAAATGATAGAAGGTGCAGAATAAACAGCAGATCTCCCCTGTGGTTTCTCTGCTCACCCTCCTCTCTTCATCCTCTCTGTCATAAAACACAGCATGACTCGCTCACAAAGGTCAGGAGGGGGGGGCGACAGGAGTGAGAGAGATAAAGGAGTGATCCGCACATTTCCCACACACCTGTTTCTCATTCTGCAGCTCATCAGTCCTGACAGCGCAGGCAGGCGAGTGAGTGAACGCAGCACAGCACCCTGAGCCACTGGAAATATTTTACTCAGAATATAAACAGGCTGCAAACAGAGTCATGCTCCGGCTCACATGCATTTATCACACACACTTTTTCTGTACTTCTCCTTCTGCTGCTGCTGCTGCAGGACCTCAGAGGAACATTTCACACTCTAACTGCTCCTGTGAAGCTACTCTGAGATCGGACTCAGCAATATGGACAGAAATCATAGCTCAGTAACTCTTAGCTGAATGGAAAGATTCATTGTATATCTTCATTCTTTTTCTCTTTATTAATGAATTAATGGTAATTGTTGAGACAATACCTGTATCTTATCTCTTGAATTGATGCTAGCAAAATTCAAGCCAGAATTTAGCCTGTTATGTACCATGAGATGGGCAACTTTTTGTTTGCAGAAGCTGCAGATAATCTCCTTTACACTGTTAAAAATGTACAAGAATTCCTTTCTGCAAACTGGGTTTGTCAACATTTTTGTACCTTTTAACACCACGTGTTTCATACTTATTAGATTCTCACTATAGTATTGATTTGTGGTTACAAAATTATTGGACACTTAATGATCCTCTGTGATACATTTTAGCAAAAAAGGGAGAGAGCCCTTTAAAAAATGACTCAATTATTTTGGGAAATCCCTTTAAATGTTGCCAATGTATTTCTGCAATTGAGATTTAATTTTTCTTTAAATTAATAACAATAAATTGCCCAATAACTAACATAAACAGCACACCACAAGAATATTTCTTGCAAAAGTTAACATCACAATAGGCCCATATTTAGATGGTGTGCAATGCTATCGGGTATAACTGATTTCAGTGGATGAGAACAGCCCAAAATTGTTGCTTTAATAGCACACTGCTTATACTGACCATATGAACACTAAGAAGCCCAGTTTATTGACAAACATGGGGTCAGTGAGGGTTATCCGAGTTTCCCAGCAGGACCTCCAACTTTTAAGGGCGTTCTAGATGACATTTTTCATCTGAGACAATTCTGACTTCTGATGCAAAGGAACACACGATAAGTTGTTCATTCCTGCTCAGGATCGTGTTACTCACCGTTTACATCCACTTTTCAAGATCTTGCCAACAAGGCTTTCCCCTTTTAGCCCCCTTTCCCACATGGGCCAAGTCTGCTCTGTTTGGTTGACAGGCCAACCCTGTCGTGATTGGTCGATGAAGTGCTGCTCAAAGCCGTGTTGTAAGCAACTCCGTATCTATTCCACTGCCTACTGTGAAACCGGCCTGCGAACAGAAGCCATTTTGCTTAAACTGCAGAAGGAACTCGCCGTTAAGTCATTAATTCATCCATTAATTTTCTATACCCCTTGTGCCTTTTGGGGTCGGGTTGGGGAGTCATCAATTAACCTGATGAGCATGTTTTTGGTCTGTGGGAGGAAGCTAGAGTGCTCGGAGAGAACCCAAGCATGCAAAGGAAGAACATGCAAACTTCACACAGAAAGGCCCCTGTCTGACCCTGGAATTGAACCGGAAACCTTCTTGCTGTGAGGCACGTGCACTACCTGCTGTGCCACTGTGCCACCGCCTTTAAGTCATTTGCTGATATATTAAGGATATACTATCCTACAAACTCAGTATATTACCCAGCCGTACTCTGACCTCACCGGCAAAGTGTTAAAAATATTCAGGTTAGAAAAATGTGAATTGCAAAAATAGCAAGCACACTCAGCAAAGTTTTAAAGAGCCCTGTTTTTAGAGGCATCAGTGTACTGTTGTTTTCATTCAGTGTCATTTCTCAAAATAGAAATTCCTGCTCCTGCAGAAATGAGCATGAAGTCACGCTTCATTTGGGGCACCTCCAGACTGGAGCCACGGCCGTCCTCTGCCACATCTGGGTGCAGAAACACGATCTGCAGATCCCGATCCCTGACCGTTGACCTCACTGCCACGACTGAAGGAAGCCACACTTCCTGCTGAGCAGCGAGTGTGTGCGGGGTGGTAAGAAACCTCTGACTTGTTTGACGTTATATTTGCCCCCAGCAGGACACTTCCTGCTCTGATAGTTCACTCTGTGCAGTGATGGCAAACTTAGCAGGTGGCTAATTCCTAGCACGGTTCCTGGTGCCAGTCAGCTGTTTGGGACCCTGTTAAGTGAGGGGTGATAATCCTGTAAAAGCCGTGAAAGATCACGAACTGAGAGGCGAGGAGACAACAGGGTTGTACCCAGGTCCAAAAGGATTAAGGACGTTTCATCTGAGTGGATCAGATAAAAGTTGTGGACAAAGCATGATGTAGAGAAAGATCATCTCAATTTGTTACCATGGCCAGTCTCCCTTTTGAGGGAGTTTTTAACTTTGACTCAATAAAGTACTGACAAAGACCATGAAAGCTAATACCATGCTTTGGAGCCGATCTCTGCCAGCCACAGAATTAAAAAACAAAAACACTGAATTAAACTGAACTGAACTTTACCCTACAATGAGAGGTGAAGTCATAGTTTGTTTAAGGCTTCCTGGTGAATACCAACAACACACAGGGTTGTATTCATGGGCGTAGTGGATGGGGGGTACACGTGGGACACGTCCCCCGCATTCCTGTCCTAACTCCTTCCGTCCCCTGCACTTTTTTCGCCTGTAATTCCAAGTTGGATAACCTAAAATTCATTTGAACAAGTTGGTGCTGATATTTCTGAGTTGCGATGAACGCACCATGGAGTGTACGCTACAGCGCTGCAAAAGCAATGTTATAGGCCCACTGAGGTCCAAGTAGCTATTATGGTGTGTTCTTCCCAGATTTCTTGCTTCATACCCTCTACCTGTGCGAAAATATCAAGCCCCAAAACAGCACAAAAGCTGTTTTTCACTGACTTTTAATAGTATGTGAGTGTGTTTACTTTCCTGAAACAAATTAAAAATTTCAATGACTCATCCTACGCTGGAGGGCATTATGAAAAGTTTGTCTATTGAACGCTTTCTTAATTTCCTGATGCTACCATTAATAAAAACATCTCAATCAGAGCAAGTGTTGCACCTTACTGGACCTCACAGATTACTATTGTGCATACACGACTTTAAACTTGTTAAAATATACCATAACTGTGACTTTATTTCGTGATTTGTGTAAAACTGGTTCTTGTGTTTTGTGGAGAACATAGGATCTTGTTGGTCTGACTGGTCCACTGCAGCCTCAGCTTCAGCTGTACTTATCAGAAAGCCCAATGTATTGCCAATCAGCAGATAGAAAGGCTAACAAACTACAGCTTTTGACAATTCCTGGCATTTTGTGTGTTAAGTTTTACAGTGCTTGAATCAGAGTTTTCTTGGGAAACTGTTAACCATCTGCTAAACTAAGGTAGCTGGGGCAGAAAAGTCAAAGTAAGGTTCAGTTGCTTTGGCGTACTGTAAAAATTCGACAAGGGAATTGTTAAGCATAAAGGATTATGATACCCATGGGTTGAACTGTTCCTAATTGATTCTCAGCAAGAACCGATACCAATCTCTAAACCTGGTGAAGGGCACTGGGGAAAGTGAGGTGACCTGATACATGCTGTGGCAAATGTAAATGGGTCTGGAGAGGCCATAGGATTATACAACTTTAAAGGTTTGAGAGTTGGAAAGAGTTTTAGGTCAACTTATTTGACATTTTCCTCATTCTTGCGCCTATCATAAAATACTCACTTTCATGCTTTCCCTTGTCATCAGGTGTTTCTAATGGTTTGGTGCAATTGAATGGGAGAGGATCTTTCAATAAATAATTTCATAAAAATCATCCTGCTCCTGTACAATCTGTCCCCCTCACTTCTGAAATGAAGGCTGCGCCCCTGGTTGTATTCATATCAGCCTTTACTCAAACTACGCTAATTAACACCCACAATACATCAGAACATAAATCAAAAGAGAGAGAAAAACTATAAAGTTGAGGGCACTGCATCAATGCCAAATTTGTGACTCAGAAGATGTCACGTTGCCATTTGTGTGTCTTTAATGGAAACCAAATAAGAAGTCTTTTTGTAACACCCAGTGTTTCCATGGTGACCACAGACATGTCTATCATGGTTGCTGTGTCATGACATTTTTCATTATCTTCAACATTCTGTATTTCTTATACTTTCAAAATATTTCAAGTGTCCTACTTAAACAAATATAAATGAGAGAGGCTAACACATTTTCTTTTGATATGAAAATTTTAGTACTGAAATTCCACATATTGTACCTTAACTCGTCACTTCACAACTCCAGCTGCTCCTCACATACATCAGATTATGATTTGATAAGATGGAAGTTTCATTTCCTTACGTTAACTCTTCCTCAGTCAAGCTATGAGGGTTGTGTTTGCTGAATTCACACATAAATCTTCAGAAGTGTCTCACAAAGCACTTTATATCATGAGGTATTAAGCTTCTGAAGTTATCAGCCGTCCACCAGTATCTGTGTGACACATTTTAAAGGATTGATGGGCAGAGCCATGCATGTATTAAACACTGTCTACATCTTCTTATTCAAATACTCCAGCACTTTCTTATAAGCCTTTAAACCAGTTTCTTTGGGGATGGGGATAAGGGCCCCTTCACGCAGCTCCTGTTTACACGTGTTATTACTCATGAAGAAACTAGATATCCTCAAAAAATCAGGGAATATAAGCAGTGAGGCCGACAGTTTCTGACTCCATAACTTTGAAAATGTATACAAAACTACATCAGTTATATTGTCCTCATCCAAGCTTAATTCTGGTATAGTCCTCCAGGGACTTTCTGTAATCATGAGCTGTATCACAGAATCAGGACTGATGCCAGGTGGTTATATTTCTCTGTGAGGTACACAAGAAGGTCTTAGATGGTTTCAGTTGTAGTGTGACTGCTAAAAATCTTGGTTCTTTGACGGTGTGGGCGCATGTTTTATAACAGGATTTAAGGTCACAGTGACTTTAAACTAGCTCCGCAAAAAAAACAAACAAGGTCTTCCTTGAGTCGGAGCAGACATTCGACAAAGTTTAAGAAAATCCCTCATGTTTCGGATGTCCAGGTCTTGAGTTAGGAAGAATATAAAGCACAAGACCTTGGACTCAGACTAATGACCTCTACTCCAGGGCATTCTTGAGGTTTACCAGGTTTACTTGTGTGAGTAAGAGTGGACATTCATGCAAGTATGTTAGAAAAATGTTATTGAGATTAATGTGATATCAGGATCACAAGAGGACCAAAGACCAGGACCAATGGCCTTAACATTTGGTATTTAACCTCTGATTTCCAGACAACTGGACTCAAGTCATAGGGACTCTGACTTGAGCCACTAATGAGACGACTTGCAACTCGACTCGGACTCAGGAGGTAAAAACTCGAGACTCGACTCGGACTCGGGAGAAAATGTCTCCAGACTCGACCTGAATTGAGACAACATGATTCGGAAAATTGCACGCACTCAGGCTTTATATGATCTCGCTGCTCTTTCCTTTTTGGTTCACTTTATTGATGCTCCATTCACAGTACACTTGTCCGCCACCTATTATTGTCCTGCACACGACACAGTACTACACACATATGTTCCTACCGCACACCTGCTTCTGCTACAGTGATGATCAGTGGGCAGGGTGTGCAGGACACGGGCTTCAAATCGGCAACCGCTATGTCTTCTGTGCCCAAAGTTATTTTCTTTGCATATAAAGGATTTCAATCAGATGGAAAACAAAGACAGGCCAAGCACATGACCTGCAACGCTTCGATAAGCGAAAAAGAGGGCACAACATCGAACTTTAACCGCCATCTGAGGACACATGAGGCCAGGTAAGTGAAACCTGCAAACGTTTGCCAGGTAGCTAACATTCCTGCCATAGGTCAATACGGCAGGAACATTAGCCCGACCTGTGGTCAATAGGAAGCTAGCAAAGCTAACATTAGTAAAGAGGGTGCACGTGTGTTGTATGTGTGGGAAGATAAGGTTTCTCTCTTTAAGATAAAATCTGAGTGCTTTTTGGGTGGACTGGGGAACAATGGTGAGGGACTCGACCTCGACTTGATTTGACTTTACAAAACCTGTGACTTGACTCAACTTGACTTGCCCACAGCAGAAAAAACTTGGAGACTTGGATCAAATGACTCGAAACTTGCTTGGGACTTGGAAAAGAGGGACTTGGGCCATTTTCTGCTGATTTCTAAGTGGTTTGTTCTTGAGTCAGAGTCAGGATTTGTATGACATTAGATAACAAACCCTAAGTGCATTATGGAGTCAATGCATTGGGAGGCAAAGGATGGGCATGAGGCCCAATGACCTTGACCCCTCAAATTTGATCAGTTCATGTCTGAGTCACAGTAGAAATTAGTGCTCTTTGAAGAAAATTTCACAAATTGTTCTCATGATATTTCATTTACAAACAAAGGATGAACCTGAGACAGATTAGCCTTGACTCTAACCCATGGCCTCCAGTATTTGTGAAGTCGAAAATAGTTATTCAAAGTTTAAAAAACAAAATAGCCTTGAAGCATTCTAGAGATAGAACAAGCAAGGGATGAACATAAGATCCAGTGACCTTGACCTCCAACATAGGACCTCCAAAATCTTGAAAGTTAATACAACAATTTGAGTGTAAAGCTGTGTGAAGTTTGAAGAAAATTCATTCACATGTTCTTGAGGTTTCACTTTCACATTTAAGGGATGTGCATGAGGGACAATGATCCTACCCTTGATATTTTAACACATGAAAAAATTAAAACATCCTCAAGTTGTAGTGGCATTTTTGATTAGTTTTGTGCAAATTCTTTGAGCAAATCTCGAAATATTGCATTCATAAGAATGGTCTTGAGAGCCTGAGAACTGGGTATAATTCCTTCAGTCTGGTCGCTGGTGCAGAGTCATTACATTGTTGTAATCAGGAACCAATAGGCCTGCATCTCTCAGTAGGGAAATCAGATGTATCAAAATCTGACCTTGACCATTCTGAAATCAGTTTTTCGATGTGTCTGTTGATAATAAGAGATCAGGTTATCGCAATCAAATGTAAATCTGGAAAAAAATAATTGCTGAGCAGTCAGAATGATCCCACTCTCAAGCAGAAGATCACACACAAATCTGCACCCATACCCACACGGGCTGGACGATTAATGACACTTCAAAGAGAGGAAGCCATCCCATGGTCAGCTTCCTGCCCCGGCTCATTTTGGACCATTTGCTGACATCTCTGTGGCTGGCAGCAGCCTTGTGAGCCATGTGGTGGCTATTTGGAGCTGCAGAGGTAATCGTCTGAGCTGCCCATTGATGTAGTAGCAGGCAGTTCAGTTCAGCAATGAGCGGCCTGGGGCGTCTTAACTTGCTTTTTGGTGTTGGTCAAGGTTCATTGACTTTGAGGGCCTTTGGACTGGTTTGATCAGAGATAGAGTGAAAAAAGGGTTGGAACTCTGTCTTTTTTTCACCAGGCTGTGCACCATATGTAAGAGTTGTACCAATAACAGACCAAATAAACTTTTTTAAAAATCCTTTGAATATGCAAGAAACATCCCACATCCTTTACAGCATAAATATTTGCAAGGAAGTTAAAGAGACTAAGGAATGAATGGGTAATGATGTGGTAACAAGGCAGTAATTATCAGGTAAATGTTGTGTTTATTCAGATTTATGTACTTAGGAAGAAAAAACAAAATGGTGCTTACATGGTAGGAAATGTTGTTATTCTGGTCAGATTGACTGGCAAACTGACTGATGGTGTGGTAGCTGCTTTTGGGTCAAACCACCATGTTCCATAAAAGCTTAATAAAGTTCTTAGCACAGTCATGTTGCCTCGATTTTGAATCTTCAAGATTAACAGGACCTGGATGAATGAGCATCTACACAGAACTTAATAAAGAGCTTTTTACGATTGTCAGTAACCTTAAAGTGTAACAAAATCATCAAAACTAAGTTTGTTCTTGTGGATTATTGCAATGAACATAAAGTGAATGTTTCCTAAAAAATTACTGAGCCCTTTATCTGCAAGAAAATCCATTAGGCATGCAATTTGTTGATATAAAAATGTTGAGAGCTTGTGTGTACCTCATAGCCCAGACAATCAACATCATTCTGCAGACGCCAGATAGACAGCTCAGTATACCATACAAGGCGCATTTCACAAGTCCATCTGGGCAACAGCTTAGAGAAAGTGATTGGGGAGGGCAGGAGCTTTCACACATATATCAAGAAGGTGACTGGATGTTTGTTCTGTCAATCACATTCATCACCAGCCAATCAGACTTTGCAGTAGGTGGGTGCTTCTACATCATAAGCCAATTTGTGAAGCCTCATTCACACACTGATGTTTTGGGCATTTTTGCAGATGAAGAGGGAATCGTCAAGCCACATCGAGCTGAGTTAGACCACGTAGGACTAAGTTGATGTCAGTTAGACAACAATGGTGTTTTTTGGGATGTTAAAAAAATAATGTATGACCCAACAGGCTTGTAAATGCCATCAAGAGTTGACCTCTGTGTACCCTCACCACTCTTAACTGCATTCATCACTGATGGCTGCCATTAAGAGCCTGCACTTCAGTGTATAACAGCTCTGTCGAGTCCAGCTGCTTCCCCCTCAGGACTGGACTCCTGTTGTAGGACTTGATGTGCCTTTTTGATGACAGCCTAGTTTCATCTTCTAGGCAGAGTGTCAGGAACTGACAGCAACTGCAGCTGCATGTGATGAAACAACATATGTGTACAATCACGATCAAGAGCACCAAGCTAGGTTAGGCTAAAGTTTGCAACAGTTATGTAGGAGAATGTTAAAAATTTAGGTACATCGACTTGTGTTCAGCAAAAATTAACCCAGGAGTGTACTATCACCTAAATTTTGATGACTTAACAACTTTTCTTAACCTTTATTCTTTACCTTGATTTAACCAGGGAGTCCAATTGAGATTACAATTCTCTTTTTCAAGAGAAACCTGTCCAAGGTAGCAACCAATACAATGTTGTGAAATGTAAAAAAAACCCAACAAAACATTACGCAGCACACCTCACATTTTAAAACAGGTTTTCAAATATACAAATATTTTGGAGCCCTGAAAGAGAGATCAACAGAAAAAATGTCATTATGAGTATCTGGTGCAAACCAAATAGTTTCTGGTGTGCACTAATTACTCCTAATTTTTTTTTTTTTTTCTGCCAATGTCTCTTTAGGGGCAAGATTGTTTCTCATGCGCACCAAATAATGTCTGGTGCACACTAGATTGTTTTGATTAATTTTGTTAAGCTGATGTCTCTTTAGAGGCTCCGCACAAATGTACTGTCCCCACACTCTTTATGATCTTTTTACATTTTCTCAGTCAGAACAATGATTCTTTCCTTGGTCAATGTCAGGTAATACACACTGATGTGGGGTTCGCCCTTAAGAAACTCTTGTTTGTTGGCAATGGAGTGAAAATGTCCCACTGTCCAAGTGACATTTAAAATAATCCACATACACTGAGGGCTTTAAGTGGATCCATAATCTTTTATACTCTATATTATTTCAAAGTTGAAGTCCTTTCCCCTTCTCTCTCATCTCTGCACGAGTATTGTGTCTTCAGGCCCAGACCTGGTGGTTGACCCCAACATGCCCACACCAGTGTCCCCCCTGTGTTTACTTTGGCCTTTGTGCTGACCCCTACCCCTTTTCCCACCACACTCCTGACTCTTATGACGCCTTTTGTTTAGAGTTTACATCTTGTGGGGGAGCAGCACTCCCCTAACATGTTTAGGTTTAGTGCTTAAAAGGAGAAGATGGAAAAGAGACACAAACCAGAGGAAGATGTGGACACTGTGCTGTGGTTATGTGGACATGCATGAAGAATTGTTTTAGTCTCCTGACACATGCGACATGCCACAGCTCTGATGGATGTCTGAGTTGTGGTCAGTTCTTAGCGAGGTGTGAAGTGCTGTGTTGTGGATAAGAGCCATTTGCTGAAAACTCTCTTGCCAGCTTTTATATGTGTTGGAGGAAACAGTTACAGTATGTTAGGAATCTAAGGTGTATCATAAGAATGGCAGGAATGTGGTGTGTAATATTGCCCCCATATTAAAGATCAATATTTGCAGGAGTGCAGAGGAAAGCAGCTCCCTCACATGTGGCCAAACTCTGTCTGGGTATTTCATCTTGGCTCAGGGATCCATAGCCCTTGGCACAACATCTTTCCTGTGGTGAAACAATACCAGACGCTGGAGGGCCTTGCTTGAGAAGGAGCTGGCGTTATGAAGAGCACTGTTTCAGACAGACCAAAAGGTCAGCCTGCAGCCAAAAGTTCTCCACACATACAACCCAAACTAACACGCTCAGGCTTTCTGTGAAAACAAACACTGCAAGACAGGGAATATGGGTCAGAGTCTGTCACTTGAAGAGGTTGTCATGTCTGGATAGCAGCTCTGACTCCTGCAATAATGCTGAAGTTAGATCAGTTAGTTTTAATAAAGCCCCGATCTTAAAGAGACTGTGAGGAGTTTCAAAGTAATTACAAAAAAGTCTCACTTTTAGATATATGCCTGATCGAAATACACACTTTAAGATGAGTTTTATAGCATCAAAATAGGTTATCTATGAATGCTATTCCTTAGCCTTCTGGTCGGGTCGGACAGGCTGGACTGGCCTGGATACTCAACTTCGGGTACAAGACAATTAAAACTAGAGCAAATTTATATTATTTGGACACGTCTTAGAGCACCGGGCTGTAAGTAGCGATATATAGCCGGCTACAACTACGTTATTAAGTTTTCCAAAAACTGTTTGATGTCACACATCAAAAACTACCGCTACGTAACTAGAAAGAGATACATTACCTCGTTGCTTTGCATCCTGTAAGTTGTTGAAAAAACGAAGTTGTAAAGCAGTGCAGAGTTCTGAGTTCAGAGGAAGGTCTGAGTTGCTTTACCACAACAAACACACGCTTCAGGCTCCAGTCACATCTTTGGTGCATTCCAGTTGTAGTCAGAAGTAGGAATTTCCGGCTTCCGAGTAGGAACTGGAACGTTCCCCGAAGTCTGAATTTCCTACTGGGAACTCGGTGAAACCTCACCACCCCCGAGTTGACAATCAAAGATGGATGCCCCCAGTGTGAACAGTTATTTAGCTCCTGTAATAATCAATTTATTTGCACTTCTGACTGGGGTGTGTTGCTCTAGATCAGCTGTATACATCATATTGTTAGACTTATATTTACAAAAATGCTGCCATAGCGATAATCACATTCTTCATAGAACAACACATGGCATGCTAACAACAGCTAACAATAGCCTGGTAGATCGGCATGTTTTTTTCCGACTTCAACTAGAACGCCAATAAGTTGAAGATGATGTCACTCCCATTTCCGAGGTTACAGGAACGCAGCATTACGACAGTCGCCGCGCGTGCTCATGGGTAGCAGAGTCTTTATGTTGCCGGTAATAGATTCTCCTCATAGCACCTTTAATATAATAATAAATATTCGATTTGGAATTTCTGCAAAGGCAGACTAAATATGCATTTTCTGTAACAGAGTGGTGGCATTGTTTTATGAGAGAAATGATCCCCTCAACTGCTACACCATCAGAGTCGATGTCATTATGATATCTGATAACTAAAACATACGGGGAAGCTTCTTTGTGATATTACGGCCCCCATCTGTGGAACAGTCCACCTGAAGACCTGAGGGCAGGGCCTACTGTTCATACTTTTAAATGAAAACTCAAGACCTACCTTTTTAATCTGGCTTTTAGCTGATTGTATTTCTTATTATTTTATGCTATATTTTAACTTATTTCAACCATTTTATTTTGTTTTATTACTACATTTCAGTTCAGATTTTTATTTATTTATTTATTTATTTTGTTGTATTTTTTATTTGGAATTTTATTCTTTGTTAAATGCTATTCCTTTTATTATCCTATTTTAGCTGATTTTATTATGCACCTGATCTTACACTTTCTCATTTTACCATATTATTTATCCAACTTTTATTCCATACTGTTGTTATTTTATTTATTTATGTATTTACACATTTATTTATCTTACCCTCTAGTATTTTCAAGTATTATTTTAGTTTTAGCTCCTGTGTTTCCACATTTTTAAGTCAAGATAGCATTTCCTCAGTCCTCTGTCAGAATTTCCTTTTTTAATGTCTTTGTGTGTTTGAGTAAGTGAGTGTGTATATTGAATGTGGTTTGGGGGAGGGGGATTGTGGGGGTATTATGTTTTTATTTAATGCAATTATGCAATTTTCTGCTTTCTATTCCACTTATTGATATTTTATTTTGTCTTTTTCGCATGTAAGGCACTTTGTATTACAAAGTCCTGCATGAAAAGTGCTATACAAATAAAGTTTGATTGATTGATTGATTGATATGACACAAAAATGACACTCTTGCCTTCAGTTTTTGTCAAAATTAGAAATCAAATTCCTGTCAGTTTTTGTTTTACACATATATAACTTGCAGTTGCACCTGTCTGTAATCAGGCAGATCCATCTTGTCGAGCTTCAATCCAAGATGACTTTGCTCTGCCCATAGCAGCTCTGTTTTATTGGCATCCCTTGAAGAAAAAGAGGTGGGAGCTATGAGATGACAGCAGAAAGTGACTGCTTGCACAGAGATTAGCATAGCTGCTAACAGCTTCAGAAGCAGTTTTATCAGATCTGGGCTGTGGTCGAAAAGTCATTTTTGCTTAGGAAGGTTCCTAACGGAGTGAAATGAAACCGGAAGTATTTCGTGATTAGAGCTGTTCGAATAGTTTAAATGCTTAGGAAAGGTGCTTCCTTTATTATCTCCTTTAGCATAGGATACACCGGACCATCCTTTATGAAAGGAGAGGAGATTATTCTGTCCCACAATTCACCGCGGCAACAGCTTTTATAAACAGCGCGTATTCCGACTGCTTCCGAATTCAACCGAATAATGACGAACAAATCACACAGACCATGTGAGTTCCCACTGCTGTTCATCCTTTCTAAAGTTTACCAAAACCTGCTTTAACTTTACAGTAGTCTGATTCTCTGAAGAGAGCAGGATATGAGACATTTGATGTTGATTATGTTTTAAACATGGTTCAATATTAATCATTTGTACTCTATTAGATTGTAGTCTTAACAGTTTGTGCCTTTCTTTCATTCAGTTCATTTATTTTCATGCACTGATTGGTGTTCATGTTGATAATGAGAGGACAGATTTATTTAAATGCTCACTTCCGACATCGGTTATTCAGATGCAATTTTTACCAGGTTATTGTGTTCAATGTTGTCTGAAAGGAACAACATTGTCATGATATATGATGCATGATGCGTCTTTTGTAGTCCACCTTCGGAAAATTGTAGTTTCACCGCAGCAGTAACATCTGCCATCACATGATGACGAAGCGTAGTGAAAGTGTAGTCGGATTCTCTGCACGGCAGTATTCCTTTCCTAATCCTTCTGAATTCTCCTTTCTCCTTTCCTTAACCTCATGACGTTTTCCATCAGGGTTAAGGAAAAGTAGATAGGAAAGGGCTTAGGAGGTGACTATTCGACCGCAGCTCCGGACTGCATTTCTAAAAAGCACTCCTCGATAGAAAAGATATTTTCTTTCCTCTGGTGTGAGTTTGTTCTGCGAAGTGGCTCAGGTTTTGTACTTTACACCACTACAGTGGCACCTTCCTACTACAACATCTGATTAGCCTGTTATGAATATGATTGATGGAATGATGTCCAATCATCTGCCGAACATGCTTTAGAGAGGTTATGCCCATCCCTAAACACTTTCTATGGGCCAGATGGGCCAGGGCAGTAGATTGAATGGTCCATCTGGTGTGTAATTGGTTTACATCAACAGGTCTTTAAAATTTTTTGTAAACATCATATTTCCTCAGATAATTATTAGCATCTGGGCTAAGTATAATGACGGGTGGTTTGTTATCAACATGACCCCCCCTTAATTCCACGTTTAAAGCTGCCAAACACCACAGTGTGATTCCTGTTTGCCTCTCCTGTTGCTGTTTTATGTCACTTCAATTTGTAAACTCTGGATTTGAGCCCATTTGAATTGTTAATACATAGGGCTTTAGTATTTAAGTGGTGATTGTTTTCAACTGCCCTAATCATCAATCATTTCAATTAAACCCTTTGATTGGCCAAATATTGACATTTCATGAAATAAATTGACCATGTCGTAAGATGATCTGTGCAACTGGGTCAACACTTGTTTCCACACTTGATTGATGAATGAGGCTCCAAGTCTTCCGTAGGGCTGCACGATGTTTTGGTGGTCTGCCCACTGCAAATAAAGCCAGCTATGATCAGCTTAAAATGACCTCATAGCTGTTTAATTTTTTTTTCATCGACAAGTAAAGGTCAAAAGAAAAACGTGAACAAAAACATGTAAAAAAAAAAAAAAAGCTCATGAAAAACTATTAGAAGTTGGTTGTTAATGATTGCTGCAGTGTTTTTACAAGCTGAGTGCTCCTGTTTGGCCCTTTAAACTGATTATTAAAACATGAAACAGACTTTGGACCAATGCACCAACATTATTATAAGTATCATGCCCAATTTGCTTATTTTGACATTAAGATGGCCTGAGGTGGAGGATGTATCTTAGTGGTCAGTATTGTAAGGTCAAATCAAAGGTCTTGATGGCAGAAGGAGAGTCTGCTCTCACACATTTGAAAGAATCTTTCCAACAGCTGGCACAGAACAGATGTGGATCTTGATCCAAGCTAATCGCCTCAGCCTGTCATCTGAAGATGAAGCAGTTTAGACCTATAAAAGTGGGCCTATTCCATATCTGCAGGACCAATTAGCATCATTAGGAACTCAGGCAGCTTCCACCTTAACTGTACCCTATAGCAGAGACCAGGTGAAACTGAAATGGTTTCCACATGTGTCCCTGTTGCCTCGTGATGTATTACTCTTGGATGCTTGCTAATGAGGTACATGGAGCATTATGGTTGTAAGGGGGAGATGGTTTGCAGATTGAGCCTCTAGGTTGCACATGAAGGCTAATACTTGCTAATAACTACATACATGCAGAAGATGGCTGCTACACATTCCCTGCATTGGCTTGGCATATTCTTTCTTATTATAGTTTATGAAGATCCCATGGATTGAACTTCAGGTGTTTAAATTATTTGCATGCTGTTTTAGATAAAAACACATCCCATGAATATCACAGATTTTCTACAATTTTTATTGGATGTGAGCATGGGTTGTTTTAAAGGGATGGAATATTAATAAGTCTGTACTGCATCTCTAAATAGTGATTAGTTGTACCTTAATTTGTTGTTTCAGTCTGCAGTTTTCTGGTTACATGACGGAAAGCTGTTACTTGCAATTATTCTCACCTTAAAAAATCTCCATGTTTGTGGCCTCCTTTTAGTATTTATTTTTTTATATTCAAAACCAGGTAACACACCTACAGAAAGACAAATGTAGAGCAGACCACCCACCAAAACAACCAAAACCGTATGGGACAATCAAAAGATCTAATCAAGACCTTGTATTGACAATTGCAGCATACCAAACAAAACTTACATCAGCCTACCCAAATCTTAATTCCTGCTATTTTATCCATATTTGCCTCAGAATTACTTATAACATAAAGTACTTTCAGGTGAATGAGAAAGGAGGATGCAGGCCAATAAAACAAATGACATCCACTTGTTAACTTTCTACATATTAGGTTGTTGTATACAGCCTGTGCTCTCTGTTTTGTCCTTTCAGATGTTCTTTAGTAACACACATCGTGTTTGTTGAAGTATGTCTGCAGTTCTGCTGCAGGACTCGTAACCCAACAGTAAAAACGTGTCTACAACCCTTCTGAGCGAGTCAAACAAAGCCTCACGCTCCAACAGCTTTTCCTGTTGTAATTCACCAACGGATGAAGTTGGCTGAAAGAGGATGTTGTCCATCTCTCGGTGGTCCTCTCATCATCCCCTGGAGGAAGACCGAGGTCCCCTCACCTGTCCATACATACAGGTGTTGATGAGGATAAGTGGCTCTATGGCAGATCCAATTGTCCCCTCAGGGATGGAAGTTCGGCCTTCCTTTGTGCTCGTCCTTCAGCGGCAGACCTTTAACTGTGAAGGAGTCCAACCTGTAAGGACATGCATGAGCTAACATCTACCTTCATGTTGTGGCTCTTTGTTTTGAGCATACGGGTGGTCGAATTTGCACAAACTAATGCTTGTCAACACCTTCCTTGTTCCAAAACATGGGACTAAGTGGACACATGTTGTTGGGGCATCAGGCATGTTGACGTGTGCACTTTGCTCTTCTCTTTTTTTTTGTTCCTGAGAAGTTTCCCACCAACATGAAGCTAATTTAACAGCTAATTTAAAGCAGACTTCTGCAAATGTTTTGTGGTATTAAAGACAGAAACAAGAAATGATGATATAATGAGAAACAAGTGGTTTAGCTAAACCCAGTTCAGATTTTAATTAATGGGTTTTTGAGGCTGGTTTGCATGAACCATGTGTTTGCCAAATGGTGTTCCAGTTAATGAGTGTTGGAGTGAACAGAGTGCTGCCAGGCCAAAGGTTTCAAACTGAGGAGAAAAAGTGTTGGCTGTCTGAGACAAAACCATTGTGTGAACTTAGATGTTGAGTTTTCTATCAGCTACGATCCACTTGACCAAAAAAACAACAGCTAAGGGTATTTAAAGTAGGGCCAAGCAGTGAGGATAAAACATATTTTCCCTTCTTTAGCTGAATGGCAATACAAAAGTGTTTTGTGTTAACAGAATGGAGCAATTTACAGGTTGGTAGCTCAATGTAACAGTGTGTTGAAGAATATTTTAAGGTCCCAAATCCTGATAAGCTCAACTGTTAAGATCCTGTCTGTAGTGTCTATTAAGCAAGGATTTGGTTTAAGTTGAAGAAACAAATGAAAACTTTTGTTTCTGTAAAGTGGTTCTCAAATGGTGGGCCAGGCACGCAGGAGTGCCTTATGGCAAGTCCAGATGTGCCTTGGAAATTTGAACATCTTCCAAGTTATCACTATGAATAACTCGTTTTAGGTGCATTAGTTTTCTTTGACAGCTTCAAATACGGTGACTTTCAGCAATTTCTATAAAATCACCAAGTTTTGCAGTTCAGAAGGTGGAAAGAGTCATTGCTATTTTTCATATTTATAAGCCCCAGGCTCCGACCCCCTGTGATATGTTGTATAGATCATGAATGAAAGAATAGTAATTATTTTTTCAGATATGCTTAAATTTTAAAAACAGTTTTTTGTGTAGGTTTTGGTAGTGCTAGTTAAGGCTGCTCTTTGATTTGGGAAACACTTCATTCAACCAAGCACTTCTTCAGGCCATGTGAGGTCAGAGATGTGGAAAATTTTCTGACAAATATGAAAATGAATTGAATTTGAAAATAACTGATATGAATTAAAACACAAACTATCTTCCAGCCTTAATATGAAGCACCCGTGCCCTTCTTTGTCAGTGCTTAATTGATATAAAACAGACAATCAGACTCCTCAAATTGTCATGTACGTTGTTTTGAGAGAATACTGCGACTTTCTGATGAGTTGGAGCTCTGGGGAAATTAATTTACTGTTACTTCATAAGATGTCAAATCTTCTGAAGGTTTGCTTGCGTATTGGCTCAAACATGTGGGTAATAACCAGAGCGCTTTTGTGACGTGTCCCAGACTGTTTGCCAGTTCTGTGATGAACCTTGCAAGAAAACTTGCAGATCTTTGAATCTGTCGTTTGGCAGATGTCACCCTGACGCTGGCAGCCTGTGAGCTCCCATTTTTCATGGCTGTCAGTCACTGAGGTGGTCTTGGCTTTTAACCTCTTAGAGTTTCAAAGTGAGCAGAGTTTCCCAGTGCCATCAACCTTAATCGAAATCACATTGTCTGCAGCTATTGGCCTGTGGTGAAACTACAGGGCTTACCCTGAATTTAGCTTTGATTGGCTCTTGGATTGAGTTGCCCGCCATCCTCCATGCTTTGATGTGTTCGAGCTCTCGCAGGAAGCTGTAGTACCCCCTAATCAGTCGCTTGTGTGGACCAGTCCAACCTCCCCTCAGGGGTGCAGGCAGCAGGCTGACCCACGGTGTGAGCATTAAAGGAGGGGAGACAGGGCCAGATTGGCAGACGCACAGTCTGGCTCCAGCCACAGATAACCTCGGGGTACTCCCATGCCTGATGTCACACGGTCATTAAATCAAGGAGCCTCCGTTAAACTGGACACTACATCTTTTGACACCCAGGTCCAACACACTGACACCCTTTATGAGACCATTAGAGACCATTGCCTGTCCAGAATTGTTCAAATAAGGGGAAGTTGCACAATGCTCGAGGGCAGGGGTAAATCCACAAAACATGCAGCTTGACCAGCGTCTATATTTAGACCATTGTGTGCAAAGGCTGCCCAGTTTGAAATACAAGTTTAGGGATCTTTTTGAAGATTCTCCAGAGCTTTCTGGGCTAAACAGTAAAGTTTTTTTGATTCTAGTAATTCCAACTTCACCTGTAACATCTGCTGAACATCTGCAGCAGTTGAGAGTTGGCCACAAAGTCAAAATGGAGAGATGAAGGTTGTGACTGAACTGTGTGAATCATCAGCTTGTTGTCTTGAGTCGAGCAGCTGCAACAAAAGTAAACATATTTATCAATGAATCCACATTTATCAAAGTTGATTATCTGATTAACTCAACCCACCCCTATTTGTACACTAAATAAAATGTAACAATTCTGAAATAGTAAAGCCCAAAAGCATTAACTTTAGCATTTAGCAGATACCAAGCAGCCAACAATGTGATCCAGTCTGTGGTTGGTGACATGAGACCTTTCTGCCCTCAACAACAGTGTCAAATGGAGTTTGACCCCCATCTCTACATTTTGCCTCAGACCTCCCACTCACATGTTGTTTTCAAAGGTCACAAGCCTGCTTTGGTCAGTATCTGCTGTCACTTTGAGAGGCAGTCTGTGCCCCAGTTGAACTTTGCTGGGTTATGGGTCATAGAAGATCCTCTTTTCCTTGTTGGCAACCTGCTCCTGCCAAAATAAACTTTTGCCCTCATAAAACTGGAAGTATGTGTGTAAATACATGAAATATGTTGAAAGAGGCTCAGGGATGAGCAGTAAATTGAGGTTTTAAGATATTAGGATATATTTTCAAGTCAGATTTAACCCCTTTCGTGCATGGTGTCCACTACAGTCGACAAATATTTGGAATAAATTGTAGACCCTATGGGTTGCTGTACCATGTTCAACTAACAAGTCATAATTTCCCAAACACTTGTCTCAAGCTTCTTAAAAATGTTATCATTGCACATTTTTACCATATCAAGATAATTTATCATAAATACAAAAAAGTCAACAAAGTGTAAATTGGGTATTATGCATGTATCTAGATTTTATGTAAGTTTGTATTTTTTATTTTAAATTTTGGTGTATTTTTAACAAGTGAATAGTTTGATTAAACAGCAATGATACGAATACTTCAGATTTTGTTTTTTCCTATTTACCCTAAATAAATGCTCGTAAAGATGTATTTGTGGATCGTTTTTGTAAAGCTCCACTGAATTGTTATTTAAACCCTTAAAGCATAGTGTCACTGTATTGGACAAATGCATAACTCCCTCAAAATATAACATTGAAAAAAACTAACATGATTTTCAACTTGTTTGAAAGAAAAAACAAACATTTTAAAAAAAGATCTTTGTGATTTAATAATTCATGCATAAAAGGGTTAAGTAAAGGCAATAGTCTTTATTTCTGAGTTTTTATATTGAGTTGAATAACAAAATGGTTCCTCTGACTTTGTCAAGCCATTTGTAAGTACAATGTTTGATAAATAATCCCATAATTAAAAGTTCCTGGTCTAATGATATCCCCCCCCCACCTGTCTGATCTCCTCCACATCGCCACCCCCCTCTCACTCCCTCAGGTCGTCCTCCTTCCTCCATCTCTCTGTGCCCTCCGCCCGGCTCAGCAACAAGGGTAGCAGAGCTTTCAGCCGCTCTGCTCCCAAACTCTGGAACTCTCTCCCCCCGGACCTCAGAAACATTGACTCCCTTCCCCACTTCAAATCAAATCTCAAAGCCCATCTGTTCCAAACTGCATATTCTCTTTAATTTTCCACCCTCATTTAACTGTGTCACTCTTGTATGTTATTTTTATTTATTTTAATTAATTTAATTGTATTTTGTAAAGTGTCCTTGGGTGCTAAGAAAGGCGCTTTTAAATAAAATGTATTATAGTAAAAATAATTATTAATTGCTTTCATTGCTTTTTGGCCTCATAGTAATCTTTTGGGGGAGTTATGACTCACATATAAGTTGCTTTAGTTAAGTGACGTTTATATGAAAGGAAGTAATTAAAAAGATATTATTTTCATTCAATGTCAAATCAATGGAGCCAGACACTCAGTATTAATTAAGGTATTGTTTTTGTACAAACAATGGGCCTCATGCAAGAACCGTATGTACGAACAAATATGTTCAATAGTGTTGCGTACGAATAATTTAGGAGAATTTGTCGCATTCAGCATTTTTTTCGTATTTAGAATTTTCTTTCAAGTACTAACACAAATCACAAGTGGTCCAGACTTGTCTTAAAAATCACAACAAATTAGTCTGCTCTTTTCAAATCAAGTTCCTTACATACTGATCATACATTTAACTAGTTTCAAGCGTTTTTGATAAAATATAGCATAAGACGAAATAAATCTGAGGATCTCAAACCAGAGAATACCTTAAAATCTATTAATTGAAGGTTTATTAGACTGGCCTATATAAAACGTTAAATGAGAGAGTAACCAGCTGCGTCATGGCTGAGCTTCTTTTGGATGCCCTGGCACGCCAGGCACTTGGAAGAGAGCGTGCGTTTGGTGCCAGCTTTATGAATGAAAACTCCTGTTTTATGGTGTGGGAAACATATCCTTATATGGTATTCTTGGGGTGTTACTTATGCAAATATGCTATCCTTGTGCATGCACGCTTAAGTACGCACAGGTGGCATTCATCATGTTTCCGCGGGTCATTCCAACACTTTTCTAAAGATAGAAGTGTTTGTTGAATCTGATGGAGCATGTTTGTACGAACGCAGCATAAGAAAAAAGGTAAGAAAAATTTAGGATGAGAATACGAAAATGTTCTTGCATGAGGCTCGGTGACTGGCAAACTGCGCGCTGGCCAAGCCGTACAGATCTCACTTACTGTATTCAAATGTTTTCAAAGTACCTATACAATTTCTGCTGTGCTCTCTTTTTGGCTTAAACTATGACTGAGGATCTTTGTGTATCATCACTAACTGTTAAGGTGAAGTACACACTACAAGATATTTGATCTGATTTTTAGCACAAGACATATTGGCCTCTATCTCAAAGCCCAAAAGGCTTCCTTGAGCACACAACCATAACACAAAAACAGTGAAAGTTTGCAGTAGGCAAAAAGCAACAGGCTCACAGATAAATGTTACAAGATTACTGCTCTGATATCACTAATGAGAGATTACTGGTATCAAAAACCACTTTTCTATCTTCACATCAGTTTGTCCTTTTGTTATTTTTAACCCCTCTACTGCTTTTTTATCAGCTGAACGCTTCTGTGTTTTCTCCTGGGACGAATCACCAACAACCAAAATGCTCCAAACAGGAAGCAGAAACACCCCTCTGGTTTCGTCCCGTTGTTCCCAGGAAGAGTCCGGCTCTGTTTCATTGAGTGACACAAACCAGAGCATGCACACACAAACACGGCATCTATCAAGTATCAGCCTTTATTTACCTACCTGACGCCTTAATCCTCCCACTTGTCGACGCTAGGAGTGGAAACTTACCCTGTGTTTTACTGTTACTGCTCTGAAAACATTCCCTAAAATGTCCAGGAATCAAAAATACTAGATTTGCCGGACGGTCAAGGATGTGAGACACTCTTACTGTAGGCTGGGGAGTCTGTCTGTGATAAGAAAGTGAAGAATACAAGAGGAGGGGGAGTGTTTTCGGGATGTTTGGTGAATCATAGATGTTGAAAATGATGGAGTTTGCTTCCTTTTTATGTTTTCGAGAAAGAGTTCATGTTTTTGTTTTACTATTATTTTTTTGATGCTTTGAATCAGGGACAATAACTTGAGTTTAAACAATGGGAATGATTCATTAGAAAACATGGTCTCATCTTAAACATTTCCTTCTTTTTTGGCAGTTCTGTTTAGACTTCTTTGACTCTGAAGGCTTGTCTGCTGCACAAATCACACAGAAAGGGTTAATCGCACCCCTGCCAGTCTTATATGGAGAAAGCAGTGATTGTGCCAATGCTGTCTGCTTAGTAAAACAACATATTAGGGCTGAAACGATTACTCGGATAATCCCGATTATTTGATTACAAAATATCCTCAGGGCAAATTGTGTGCCTCGAAGCCTCGTTTAATATATAATTATACATATAAAGTATATATCTGGACTACTATACAGTGCATGGTGTTTGACATGGACAGTCATTTCTGTGGTGCGCCTGCTACCTCCGCTGCTGCGTGGCTTGTAAAATCATGAAGGAAGAGAAAAGAGAGGGACAGAAAGGAGAGAGTCAGCCGAAGAAATGGCAGAGAGTGTCACAAGTGTGTGGTCATAATAGAAAGAAAACACAGTGCAGTGTGTCTGATGTCAAACAGAGTTAGCTTAGCAGGTAGCTTAGCATGATAGCACGTCGTCAATGCTGTAGCACGTCAGCAGTAAACATCCGGTCTGTGCGTCAGAGCGACACAACAGGACGACACTCATGATACATCAGCAGAAGCAGCTAATGTGATCAATAACTGAGATATGGGCGAGTAAATAACCTACTTTGATTATGGCTCTGTGAAAAGGCTGGTTCAGAACGTAAATCAATGCGGAGGCTACTTGCCCAGAAGCATGTGTATTTCGTTCACATACTTTTCACATCCAATAACTTTACATTTAATTTGATTGCAGAGAGTAGAACAGGAAACACTGACAGTGAGTAGAGGAAGCAGGTGTAGGGAATGCTTTCATATGTTCTAGAAATGTACATTAGCTAGTTAAATTATCTTAGTATCTAAGTATGATATTATTCATAAAAATACTGAAAAAAGCAAGATATGGCCCAGAGTAAAAATAAAATATAAAATATAAAAATATAGATTTTGATTTTGAGATCCCATTTATCCTCATAATGTTCATAATAAGAAAAATGAGTTAATTTAAGTAACCTGGCTTTTCTGTTTTGTGTGTTACTAATAATAATAATGCGTAGAGATTCAATGTAAGAAAAAAAAAATTGCAGTAAGCACTATGTAACTGTTATCCGATTAATCACCAAAATATTTGATAGAGTAATCGATTACAAAAAGAATCAATAGTTGCAGCCCTACAACAAATTATGCGTCAGATAGGGAAATAGCTGGAAAATCCACCTATTTCTATGCAAAGATAAAGTGACAAAATTTACAATGTGATAACTAATGTGTTTTAGGATAGATAGATAGATAGATAGATAGATAGATAGATAGATAGATAGATAGATAGATAGATACATAGATACATAGATAGATACATAGATAGATACATAGATAGATACATAGATAGATTCAGTTAAAACATGTCTTCTGACATGTTTTGAATTGAGTTTGCTTTACAAAGCAAATGTCTTGTATGTAATTAGTCGGTAATGAATCATCCAATCGCCTGCAGGATATGCTTTTGAAGGCACACCTTCTGTGGGCTGACACCCTAAACAAGGCACAAGCCGACACGCATTAGTGGGATTTTTTAATGTTTCTAACCCTATGAAATAGACACCTTTTATGTTTTAAAAATCATTTTGAGGGCCTGGACCTGGTTCCTTTGTACCCACTTTTGGGGTTTTCAAGTTTTTCAATTATATGGATTTTTTTTATTTCAGAAGTAATTAAAAAACATTTCAGCTTCTAAAAAGTAGAGTTTTTTTGGCTATAATTTGTGTTTTCAGGCATTAAATAGTTAAGACTGAACTGTAGAAGAAAATATAACTTCATTTTAGTCTGTTGTGAATTGTCGAATTGCTGCAACTTTATGTTTGGTGTCTTATAAACCCATGATGGTTGGGTACATAGTGTGTATATGAATGTAGATAAAGAGTAATCAGTCACTGCAGCACTCTATAATCACAGCCCCAGCTAATTTAGTTTTGTGTTTATTAGAGCAGGACACAGTAATATTATGTTGCTTCTGTGTTTCATCGATGCAGATGCATTTTTCCATTCAGTCATTTTGATGTTCGGTGAAACATGATGGAAACGTTTTCCTCATTGTATGAAACAGTTCACCTTATCTAATCATTTTCCTCAGGAAAGAAATATTTCATATAAATAATGGCCCACAGAAGACTGAATGTCTTTGCTATCAAGAGAAATGTGTCTCATACTGCTGCTGCTGCCTCTATCACTTGAACAAACACACACCCACATACAGATGAGGATCCTCCAAGTGGGAGTCCAACCTGCCTGACTTACAGCTGTGTCAGCAGATGTTGGAAAGATCCAGGAGAAAAGCTCAAGAGCCGGGGAATGAAGGGAGATAAGAGGAGGAGTGCAGGGGAAATGCGAGTGTTTACTCAGGCTCACCCTTTTCTTCAGATCCTTGAGTTTTCCTCAGCGTTTGTGTAAATACGGGTTCACAGGTTGCGTGTGTTCATGATCAGTTTCAGTGTTGTGGGTTATGATTAAAAAGGCGTGTGCCCTCTATTGTGTTGCTGCAGCACACTTTCGAATAAGTGAGTCATGTTGCAGGTTGGAGCTGTTAGGGTTGATCGTGTTGCAATACGAAGAAACTCTAAATCTCTGTGGGCTGATGATTGTGTGGCTAATCGGCATCAGTAAACTGTGATAATGGCCAGTAGCTCCTCTGATTGAGTTTGGTGATGTGGAGGGAGGGAGACAGTCTTGTGTTACTATTTTTGATACTTTATATTATAAAAAAGACAATATTAAAATGTTTACCAGTGTTTTAATGAATCCAAAGAATGCTTAGATGAAAATGTAATTTCTTTGTGGATGAATTCATTTTATTAGAGCTCCATATGTATCTGTTAATCTGCTAATTGTTGATTATCTGTATTTCTTTTTAAATTAATTATTAGTGTTAAATTTAAATAGCCTTGGATGCACCTCATTGAAAATCTGTAATTCATCAGATCCACTTTAAGAAGCTCCAGTCAACAATTCTGCCCATAGCAGCATGGCTTAATCAGAGTCCTTTAAAGCAGGGATAGGTACAGAGATTAGCATAATGCTAACAGCTTCAGTTGCAGTTTTATCAGATCTGGACCTCTTTTCTTTATTAAATGCAAAACAGTTAACTTCACTCAAAGGATTTCTCAGTAGGATGGATTGTTTAGCTCCACTTCTGACATGTTTTGATTTGAGTTTACTTTATAAAGCAAATGTCTTGTATGTAATTAGTCGGTAATGAATCATCCAATCGCCTGCAGGATATTTTTTTGAAGGCACACCTTCTGTGGGCTGACACCCAGAACAAGGCACAAGCCGACACGCGTTAGTCGGATTTTTTAATGTTTCTAACCCTATGAAATAGACACCTTTTGCATTTTAAAAATCATTTTGAGGGCCTGGACCTGGTTCCTTTGTACCCACTTTTGGGGTTTTCAAGGTTCCTCATTTTCCTTGACTTTTTACAGGCTGTTGCCCAGACAGACTATTAAAATACTGTATATTGAACAGTCCTTCTGTTTGTCAGGTTAGAATATTATTTGAAAATCTCTCTGGTTTTGAGTCTAAACTAATCAAAATTAATGTTTACTAAAACACTAGACAGTTTATTCAGCCTGTCTACAATGTTCATGCATGTACCGTAGCATAAAATGTTCTGTTTCTTAGCATTTTGTCACATTGTGTTATTTTGCATTATAGTCTACTGTTTGACATCATACCAGACTACATCAGACCTGTGTTATAATAACATCTATTATCATACTGTGCCCTATCATGCTACATCATGTTTTTTTAATCATAATCCATCATATTATAGTGATGCGTTTTAGTGGCTCCTTCAGGCTGAATTCATGTTGTGAAGGCTCATAACAGCATGGCTTTCATACTCAGTCGTGCGTACGTGTTGACTGCATCTCCTTGCTAATGCAGACCTGTCTGTCTTCATAGGTTAAACCCCGATAAAGGCCAAGAATGTGTTGTTTTATCGTAGTAAAATGTCAAAGAATTTACTCAGAAAAGTTGCGTGCTTAACAGTGAATTAAGACATGAACGATAGCACTCCAGAGAAGTGCCTTGATTCATTGTGTTACTCTTCGGTCAAGAGAGGCGGCTTGTGATAAAATAAGTCAGCCTTCAGTTGTCTGGATTCTTGGCATGTGAGACGCAACCCCTGATTTAGTAACATGCTCACCAACATGAAAACTGCAGGACCCTGCAGCTGTTTCCAGTTCAAGCACATGTAATATATATTTGAGCATTGCATTGCATCTTGTTGTCTTGTATTTTATGGTAATTCACTGCAGTTTATCATTAACAATGAATTGTTCTTTCTGTATTGTGTTGCTTTACAAATGATAATAGTCCAGGAACAACTAGAGCAACTAGTGTGGAGATCAGCAGTGAAGAAGTTTTCCAGTTTGGCTTTCTGAATGTGTCCTGGACTTTTGCCCCTGTTCAGTCAAGTAAACATGTTGTATCTCACTTTAAGAGAATTCCCTCGTAATAGTTGTTCATATTTGGGAATTGGAGCATGAGTATACAAAGAGGGTAAACTGTGTGTGCATAACTTTATTTAACAATAAATACAAACTATTTTTGTAATTTGTAGTATTTGTGACATTAAGTCTTGTTAAAGGGACTGTGAGGAGAATCTATTACCGGCGACATTAGGACTCTGCTACCCATGAGCACGCGCGGCGACTGTCGTAATGCTGCGTTCCAGTAACCTCAGAAATGGGAGTGACATCATCTCCGACTTATCGGTGTTCCAGTTGAAGTCGGGAAAAAAACATGGTGATCTACCAGGCTATTGTTAGCTGTTGTTAGCACGCCCTGCGTTGTTGTTCACAAATACCACATGAAAAATGTGATTATCACTATGGCAGCATTTTTGTAAATATAAGTCCAACAATACTATGTATACAGCTGATCTAGAGCGACACACTCCAGTCAGAAGTGCTAACAAATTGATTATTACAGGAGCTAAATAATGGTTCACACTGGGGGCATCCATCTTCGATTGTCAACTCGGGGGTGGCGAGGTTTCACTGATTTCCCAGTAGGAAAATCCGACTTCGGGAGGCGTTCCAGTTGCAGTTTCCTACTTCTGACTACAACTGGAACACACCAAAGACGTGACCCAAGCCAAAGCGTGTGCTTGTTGTTTTGTTGCTAATTAATGCAGCTTGGACCTTCCTCAGAACTCTGCATTGCTTTACAACTTCTTTTTTCAACAACTTACAGGATGCAAAGCGACAAGGTAATGTCTCTCTTTCTAGTTACGTAGCGGTAGTTTTTGATGTGTGACAACAAGGAATTTTTGGAAAACTTAGTATCATAGTTTTGTAGCCGGCTATATATCGCTACTTAATAATAATATAAATTTGCTCTAGTTTTAATTGTCTTGTTCCCGAGGTTGAGTATCCAGTCCAGTCCAGCCCTGTCCGACCCGACCGCGAAGCTAAGGAATAGCATTTATAGATAACCTATTTGAATGCTATAAAACTCATCTTAAAGTGTGTATTTGATCAGGCATATATCTAAAAGTGAGACTTTTTTGTAATTACTTAGAAACTCTTCACAGTCCCTTTAAGTAGCTTTAGAAATCTCTTTATATTTGATATGTCATGTTCTATGTTTAGTATTGCAGGCAAATATGTTGAAAAAGAGTTGTGTCTGGTATTTGAAAAACCAGAGGAATCTCCCCATCCACATAAAAATGCATAAATTCACTGTTAAATGCTGTTTATTAACTTGTAACTATGTCCGTGATGAGCACCTTTGTTTGTAATTTCCATGCAAAAGCTGTTTTCTTTTACATCTATTCCTATCACCATATTTGACTGGTATAACTTATGGCTGGTAAGCAAGAGAGTTCAGTAAATAGTTATTTGTTTATTTTGTGGTTCAAGACTTTTCTGATAATTTTTTGATCTGTTCTTGTCATTGAAAAGTTTCATATGAATTCTTGTTTGTTTCAAAAACTGTTATAACCATGGCAGCAACACATTCAGACCTGCATTGGTTACCAGTCAACACAGTCACTTGGAAAACAATAACACTAGCACTCATCCAAAACGTCTGCAGCGTTTGCATCATCGGACTGTTTTAAATGATGCATTGTAGCGAGGGAGCAACAGAATGTGTGACCATGCCAATAATCCAGTTCTCAACACTTAAAGCAGCAACAGTGTAACAATGCCCACTGTAAAATGTGTAAAAAACAGTGAGAGTGCTGCACAGAGTGACCCTGAGGAGAGGTCGGTGTAGTGTGTGATGTTTCCCCATCCAGACACAGGAACCTGAACAACGTTTTTAAAGTCTTCACCTTTCCAGAGTGTTCCATAATAAGCAATTCCAGTGACCTACTATGCTGTTAACGTGTGGACAGCAGGACAAAAAGCACAAAAATCCCTGCCTACATGTGGACACAGCCTCAGTCTAGTTTATATTCTACATTCAGTTTTAAATTCAGACTATCAGGATCTGCTGGTAGATAGAGTAGTAAACTTGCTTGATGTAACTCCTGGCTGTAATCTTTGCATTGTATTCATTTGTAACTTCTTGTTCAGACGCGGACAGAGTGGAACAAAACAACAGAGGGTCTTTGTCATTGTTGATCTTTGATGTGTGTTTGCAGTCTGGGGCTTCAGGTCACTCTGAAAATAAGCACCGATCTGCCATTGATTGTTAACATTCACCGATTCTGCAGTTTTATTAAGACAAGATGAATGCTCCTGTGAAAATGCTGACAGAGGAAGACAGGGTCTGTGGTACTGAGGCTGCAGATGGATCAAGATACAGAAAATATGGTGTGCTGTAAATGTACCAGACAAGACAACATTTAGCCACAGTTTTGAAAACATGTTTCCATTTTCACTGCAGTCAACCAGGAAATCAATTTATTCATGGACAAAATTAGATTACTTCTATATCTAGTCAAAATAATCTAACAAGTTTAGAGAAAGCTTTGTAATTAACTCAAGAGATATCACAGCATTAAATAGCTGTGGCTGTCCTGTGGCTCATCAGTACTTATTCATCTGACAGTCTGAGGCTCTTGTTTCAATAAAGTGGGTGTAACAGAATCCACAGAAGACTCTGATAAAAGAAAAAAAACTTTCCAACACTATGAGCAAAATAACAGATTTAGGATCAGAACTTTGTTAAACTTAAAATGAGAATAACAAGTGATGACCTGATAGGGGGGCTCGAGGTTTAATCATGCAAAGCTGACCAGATAATTCAGGAGATAATTTACAGGACATTGAAGCTGTGCCACAAAGTAAGTCCCATGAACAAATATCATATACAGAATATATATTTATTTATATATTTTTAATAGTCTCAGCAGTATGATCATTTGTTGTGTTTGCTGTTCTGAGCGGTGTTAGGTGATGTACAAAAAATGTGATCAATTATGTAAGCAATAAGACAATGAAAAGGAACAAACACAACTATTTTACTTTAGAGTTATTTATTCACTTTCTCTCTTAAACTGATCTACATAAGGTTTCCAAGCATTAAGATAAGATAATCCTTAACTGATCATCAGAGGGGAAATTTTTGCCAGGAAAGCTCATACCAACAACAAGTCAAACAAGAATAAGTATTTGAATTTTACCCCATAAATGCAAATTAAATCATTCTGAAATAAATCAAATCGTGTGGCAGCTTGCTAGCTTAAAGGATAAGTTTGGTTTCTACAGCTTTCACATTGTTTATAGAATGAAGTAGAACAATATACTCACCCAGAAGGCTTTCCTGATCCAAACAGTGCTTCGGGAGATATTTAGATCCAAAATCGAGCGGCGGACATCCGTATAATGGTAGCACACGGGGCATGTTAGCTCCGCTCCTAAAACTGCATTAATCGTCCAAAAACTCATTAGTTTCACCAATATTTCATCATGGTCTGCTCGGGCTACTCCTCCACGACAGTCTGTGTCGCCCCAGACATGTTTTCGTGACTGTACTGACCTCTGAACTGAAGAAGAAGAACGCTTGCCTCCGCACATGCGCAGTACTCTCTGGAGCGCTGCCTCCGCGTCATCCTTTCGATGAGCTCCTCATCTGTAAACTCTGGCTCGAAACTTCAAAGTTCTCCTCCACAACATTTTCATCCGATAGATGTTCGTCCATTTTGCACAAGACTGGAAGAAGAAAGTCGTTGTGTAGCCGGCTGTCTTTCCCCTGAATCAATGAGCCGTACTGCGCGTAGCGGCGCTAACATGCCCCATATGCTACCATTATACGGATGTCCGCCGCTCGATTTTGGATCTAAATATCTCCTGAAGCACTGTTTGGATCAGGAAAGCCTTCTGGGTGAGTTTATTGTTCTACTTCATTCTATAAACAATGTGAAAGCTGTAGAAACCAAACTTATCCTTTAATTGTGCTCAACCAAACTAGGAAACAACTGCCATAAATTTAATAAAAATGATTTTATTTCAACAAAAAGAGTGTGCAATGGAATTTTTCTAAACTGAAAACAAATTGGTTTTAAAACCCAAAGACGAAGAAATACTTTGAGGTTTAGACCACCACAGTATGTCACATTTAAGAGCTAAAGATAGCATGTTTAGTAAACATTTTGATGTCCACGCATGCGTACAGTGCAACGTAAGTGAGAGGCCTTGACTTTAAATTAAACCCTGTAAATAAATAATTGGGTAGAGAGCTTCAGTCTTAGCCACAGCTCGGCAAATGCATGCTAAATATATATCCACATACATACATAAAGTATGCCGTGAGCTCTCTGTGCATTAAGTACAGAGCTGCATATATTCTGTCTCTATTTTAAGCTGAGTACACTAAGGCTCATTAAAATGTATAATTGCTGTTTTTTGTTGACGTGCAGATGCACACAGACGTGAAATAAAGTCAACACTCGTCCCCACTCAACCCCCCCATGAACACACACACATGCACTCACCACATCACACACTCTCCTCCTTGATCTCTCCATTATTAAAGCCTGTGGTTCAAGTTCTTCCCCCAAAACAGGCACCATGACATGTTCCTTTGTTCCTCTCTGTCCTCCTTTTCTTATGAACACTGACGTGGATCATCTCTACAAACGCTCTCCTCTTCCAAAAACAGCACAATTGTTAGTTGTCCCTGCCATCTTTGCTTGTTGTTGTGGACCATGGCGTTGAGACAATGGCTCATTCAGAACAGGCGCTGCGAGTGAATCGTCTTGTATGAGACGCAGACGATGTGGTCAAGACAAAAGAGAAGGGATCCTGTGTAGCTGCAGGGGAGATTGAGTGCAGCTGGATGACCTCCTTCAAAGACGACTGCAACTTTGCAGATCTTCACGTCTGACACAACTTTGACATGCAATTTAAGGATGAAACACCGCAGAAAAGCACCTAAGCTATTACTTTATCAGCCTTAGACTGAAGCAGCTGCATTGCTCCAGTCACAGGCCCATTTCATCGCCCTTTCCCTCCATCCCCTTCAGTTCCTGTCAACATTTTTGTTTTCCAGATTTGTGCAGCCGATGACCTCTTCATTTGGAATCCATCAGTGGGCCGAGCGGGCTACAGTGCTCTGTTTGTCCATTGTATTGTTCTCCCGGTTGCCAACATGTCTGGCTTTCCACCGGGCATTGTGTGTGTCTGTGACTCAAAAGGAAACTCAACACAGTGTTGTTTTAAAAGCTTCAACATGTGTGAGTGTTGCACTTTACAGAGACTGATGTGGTTAATGGCTGAATCTGCTGTTTGGGGCTTTGAGCTCATGTTTTGTGGCTGTTTTTTGTCCAGTTTGATCATAGTGAGCAGCCAGATGTGCTTTAAGCTTCTCTATTAAACAACCTCGGATGAGTCAAAAGTTAAAACGGTGCGTAAGAAAGGTGAATTCACTGTAAAAGTTCAAAACTGGGCTTTTAGGATGCATATAACTGTCTTTTTGATTGTAATAGTTAAAAGAAAAACACTAACACACCTTAATAATGCAGTTGGGGCTTAGTTTGCCCTTAACATGCGGCGTAGGTGTTGTGTGTATGCCACAGTTCCCACGCTTGACTTTTTCCCAGAGGTTTAACAGTAAATGTGTGAAGGAAGGCATAAAAGAACACAAGGTCAAGGTTTTGTTTCACAGCAAATGACAAAAGTCAAATTGTGCCTTTTGGACAGATTAAGTTCAGGTTTCTGGGCATGGCTCCAAAAATATTAAAGTCACGGTATAATCTGCAATGTACATTTTAAATAGATTTGTACATCCATTGATGTCATATGAAGTGTTCTCTCAAGCCACTGAACAACAGAGCAGGCTGAAGCCATACTCTGCATTTTATAGATGCAAATATATGCATATATACACACTATATATTAAATACACATGTACAATTATCCAAACCCAACATGAACACGAACTACGAATGCAGCACTGGGCCAACCTACACTACAGTGCATCCATAAGAGGCTTACAGTAACAGTGGCAAGAACAAACAGAACAGTTTTATGTTTAAAAGCCATCCACTGAAGCTGTGTTGGGGTTTGGGCAGAGACAAAGAGACCAAAGTGAGACTTGAAGGTAGCGACAGATCCATGGGCCAATCAAATCTGTCCTCATTATGTGTGTCTCTGCTGAATATAAATTTATTAAATGTTAGCCTCTTCTCTTCTTTAAGAAGGTCCTCCTTTCTAAAGGTATTTATGATGGTGGTGAAATCCATACCAACCATGGATAAAGATGTCAGGAAAATATAAACATCTGAACTGATTATAAGGTAGAGAGAATTGATGTTAAATAATACAGCAGAAATTAGTTGCAGGAGGCAGAGATAAAGGGACTAAAATAAGCATTTATGATACCCACAAACTTACTTGTAGCTTGAACAGATGTAGATTAAACAGGTTCAGTGTGGTCTAAGAATTAAAGTTTACCCATGGTGCAGTTCAGGGAGTACATTGCCTGAGGAATAGAGAGTTTTAGCCTCGCAGAGCAGACTGATCTGCCTGATTCACTGTCTGAAATCCTGCATCTAGCAAACTTCCATTGTCCAACAACTTCCCTTGGCCAAAAGTTTTTTTAATCAGAAATGAACTGAATTTATTTATTGAAAGAGGTGCAAAGAACGTCACTTGAAGCTTGTCTTATGAGAAATCATGTTTTTGCCCGACCAGGGATTAAAGCTGGGAAACTGGGAGATAATGCAGAAATCCTTTACCACAGACATGTAGGGTTAGTCTATGGTCGTCATGGTTTCTCAGTGAAATCTGCTCTCCTCAGAAGTTTACCTGAAACTTAGTAGGGATTGTCTTTGATGAGGTTCATGTCAAATATAAGTGTTAAAGGTGCTATGAGGAGAATCTATTACCAGCGACATAAAGACTCTGCTACCTATGAGCACGCGCAGCGACTGTCGTAATGCTGCGTTCCAGTGACCTTGGAACTGAGAGTGACATCATCTCCGACTTATCGGCGTTCCAGTCGGAAAAAACATGCTGATCTACCAGGCTATTGTTAGCTGTTGTTATCTCAGGGTTGGCGAGGTTTCACCGAGTTCCCAGTAGGAAAATCCGACTTCGGGGGACGTTCCAGTTGCAGTTTCCTACTCGGAACCCGGAAATTCCCACTTTTGACTACAACTGGAACGCACCAAAGACGTGACCCAAGCAGCGGCGTGTTTGTTGATGCTAATAAAGCACGCAGCTCGGACCTTCCTCTGAACTCTGCATTGCACCCACACACACACACACACACACACACAGTAATGTATCTCTTTCCAATTACGTAGTGGTAGTTTTTGATGTGTGACAACAAGCAATTTTTTGAAAACTTAATATCGTAGTTGTAGCTGGCTATATGTCGCTACTTACAGCCCAGTTCTCTAAGACGTGTAATTTAAATAATAAAATAATATAAATTTGCTCTAGTTTTCATTGTCTTGTTCCCGAAGTTGAGTATCCAGGCCTGTCCAGCCCTGTCCGACCCGACTGGAAGGCTAAGGAATAGCATTTATAGATAACCTATTTTGATGCTATAAAACTCATCTTAAAGTGTGTGTTTCGATCAGGCATCTAAAAGTGAGACTTTTCTTGTAATTACTTAGAAACTCCTCACAGTCCCTTTAAATGATACATCTGTGTGGTATGATTTAATGTAAGAAGATAGTCTAAGGGAGTTTAAGCTAACGGCTAACAAGAATGGGAGCTGCTACATCATACGTAGCAGGGTTGCTTGATATGGATTTATCTGAGATGAGTGTGTTGAGCCGAACATATTGTCCAATCACAAGCTAATGTTGTTTTTGAAGGTTCTGCCTCTGAAAACACTGAGAGGCTCATTCCCAGATGGATTACTGAAATATTTCCATGGCGGATATATGGAACCGTCCATCTGGCATGTCAGGTTAAGAGAGAGTACCCTGACCTCACACCCCTGATGGACCGTTGAGTATACTATACAGTTATATTTCACTTGTCCATTTGGGAAGCATCTCATAGAAAGTGTTTGGGAATGGGCAGAACCTTTCAAAAGCATCTTGAAATCTGCGGTGAAACTTGAGCGGACGTGACGTCACCCAGCAACGGCCGACGGCAACGGTGACCAAAATTTGGTATTTATGGATGCACGACGCTACGTCAGTGGGCGACGCGATTTTGGTAGCTGGGTCGCTTGCGATGTGAACGCAGCATAAGAGCGAGGTACACCCTGAACTGTCTGCCAGCTGATCACAGGGCCACAGAGGGAGACAAGCATTCAGGCTCACTCACATCAGAGGGCAAGTAAGAGTCACAAATAAACTTAACAAACATGTTTTTGTCTGTGGGAGGAAACCATGCCTGGAGAAAACCCAGGCAGGTACAGGAGACCTTGTTGCCTAATAAGGAACATTAATATAAGTAAAACACTGAACATTTCACCATGGTGGCGTATTGAAGCTGACTGAGATTTACTGCTCCATGCTTTATGGATTCTGTGCCAGCACTTGGATAAAGAGACAATAATATTGGTCGAATGGCTGAATCTAACATTAAGCATAACTCAACCTAAGTGTGCATGTGAATGTACTGTATGTCTCTTTTACTGTGCACTAATGTTTGGACCTCAAAGAGGTTTTTGTTGCGTAAGCTTTGAATTCTCAGTCATTCCACGTTGACTTGCTTTGGGTCTGAATTTTCTCTCTGATGTTTTTCCCCCTCAGGAATCCTGAACATCGTCTTGATTTTGATGTATGCAGATCCTTATCCCTACTCTACGATCCTGCAGAGTTCAGCAGGGCCCCAGCCTGTACACCCCCGCCCTCCTCCACTCCACACACACACACACACACACCCACACACATTCTGTGGTTTTGAGTTGAGTCCAGATTTCAGCTCTGAGGTCAGCCGCTACTTACACAGGCTGACAAAACAGAAGCTCTGTTTCCCTCTCCTCACGGTAGCACCTCGCCAAGATGTCATCACATTTACACAGGCTGACACACACGCGTCTGCTCTCTGTGGCTCACACTCTGCCACGGGAAACCCTGATTGAAATACACAGAGGAGGACTGCGCTCCGACTCCATCAGCTGCAAAATTATCAGGCGAGCTGAGGCTGAGTAAAGCAATGCAGAGTTCTGAGGAAGGTCCGAGCTTATTCTTTTATTGGCATCAACAAACACACGCTTTTGGTTTGGGCCATGGGGGTATCTGGGCGCCAGACAGTTGTAGTCAGAAGTCTAATGCAATATTCACATCCAGCCGTGTCTGGGGCTGCAGCGTGCCCCACTGTTTTAAAGCTGTCCTCTCTTATCACCGTCCACGCTGAGTCATGCTCCGCACGCCTGCGCTGCCTCCCCGGCCTCCTGACATTTTCAGTACCGCTGGAGGGCAGCGGGGTAAGAACACACACACATATGAGGAATGTGCTGTGGTTATGGTCATGAAAAATCACTTTATGTACCTACAGACACTTCAGCCAAAGCTTTCTTCTGGACAGGGAGATCAAATTAGAGTAATTGATCCATAAATCTGTAAGGCTGTTTGACCCACATGGATAAGGAGTCACTGAGAGAAGATGTTATGTAAGTTTCTAATTAGAATGAATTGACAGTAATTTCAGATAATTACAAGGACCTTTATAGTAAAACTCCTGCGAAAAGAAAAAAAACACACTGTTAAGTGCAAAGAAAGTGTAATTCTTCAACAATTTTTCTGCATAGGCAATAAGCAAGCCACCTTTTTGATGAATTCTCTTGACTGTGGGTTTGGGTTGATTATGTTTTTATTCAGATGCTGCCAAAGCAGATGCCAAAAAAACCTGAGCTTTCCAAATTTCACTAGCGCCTCAAAGTGCATTATGATGACAATGTAATTTGGGATCTGCAACCCCAAACCTCAATCTTTTACAGCCCTCTGCATTAAAATAATCAGATTGAATTTCATCAACCTGCATTTTGCTAATATTATTCATCATCATTATTTTAAATACACCAATGTGTACATTTTGGTCAATATTATCCAACTCCAAGGAGCTGTGAGGAGTTTCTCAGAAATTACAAAAAAGTCTCACTTTTAGAAATATGCCTGATCCAAATACACACTTTTAAGATGAGTTTTATAGCATCATATAGGTTATCAATAGGTTATCTATAAATACTATTCCTTAGCTAAGTGGTCAGGTCGGATAGGGCTGGACTTGCCTGGATACTCAACTTCGAGAACAAGACAATTAAAACTAGAGCAAATTTATATTATTCTGACACGTCTTAGAGCACCGGGCTGTAAGTAGCAATATATAGCTGGCTACAAAACTACAATACTAAGTTTTCAAAAATTGCTTATTGTCACACATCAAAAACTGCCGCTACATAACAAGAAAGAGATACATTACCTTGTCGCTTTGCATCCTGTAAGTTGTTGAAAAAAGAAGTTGTATAGCAATGCAGAGTTCTGAGGAAGGTCCGAGCCGCATTCTTTATTGGCATCAACAAACACATGCTTTGGCTTGGGTCACATCTTTTGGTGCGTCCCAGTTGTAGTCAGAAGTCTGAATTTTGAGTTCCAAGTAGGAAACTGCAACTGGAACGTCTCCCGAAGTCAGAATTTCCTACTGGGAACTTGGTGAAACCTCGCCACCCCCAAGTTGACAATCAAAGATGGCTGCCCCCAGTGTGAACAGTTATTTAGCTCCTGTAATAATCCATTTATTTGCACTTCTGACTGGGGTGTGTCGCTCTAGATCAGCTGTATACATCGCATTGTTAGACTTATGGATCCGCTGTAGTATGCATGCCAGTTCAGTAGATGGCGGTGTAGGTCTGCAGAGAGGCAGCGCAGCTACAATACACGAACAAAGAAGAAAAACTTTTCACAAACAACAATGGCGAATAGACGCACAGAGATGAATCAGTTTGGACGACAAATCTGTCTGGATGGTTTTGACTGGATAACAAACAGAGCGCAGTAAGAGGCTCACACGTTACTCGGCAGACGGCCGAAGCTGTTGTTGTTCCTGGTATGCAGCCTTCATCTGAAAGAGTACTGCGCATGTGGTGACATTAGCGTTTCACCCTGAAACGTTCCGATGCGGGTTTACACTTACTGCATGGACAGCATTTTGGAAACTTTCCACCCTGGAGCCCGCTTTCAAAAGTTACCATTTTCAATGCGTTTCAGTGTAAACGCAAGCCCAAAATGCAATGAAAACTTATTGGATTTGACCGTTTTCGGCGCCGTGTAAACGCAGCCTTAGATTGAATGATTTTCACAATCTACACCAGGATGCACTTTAAATTATCATTTGGTATCATTTTTATATAAAGATGCAATCATCACTTAAAGGTACAGTGTGTAGTTTTTAGCGACATCTTAAGGTAAGGTTTGAGATTGTAGCACTCCGATGCTCCCCCCTCCCTGATGGAGAACCCCGGAGCTACGGTGGCCTTCCAAGGACAAAAAGTGTTTTTTCAACATGGCGTCGTCAACAAGTGCTTCCAGCTACCAGGCTATCAAATATCTCTGTTGATTCACCACATTTGAAAGTTCAGAGAGTATTTCAGGGGTGAAAGTCACCACGTAGAATACCAAAATGTGGTCATCGAGCCATAAAACGCACGGATACAAACTTCATTTCGGTAATTCGGACATTCTGTTATGCACGCCATTATGCTATCGAAGAAACTTCCGGTCAGCTCCAAAACAAGAGCCTAATTTACAAAAGCGTCAAAGAACTAATCGGAGATAATGAAGAATGCTTTTATTTTGAAAATGGGAAGTTTGCTAGTGGCTGATTTTTAGCTGAATGCCGTCTCAAGACGACTTGACATTTATGATATTACGATGATTATGATATTGTTACGACCTGACACTGTTTTTTATTTGAGTCCGTTTTTCCAGTATTTTGTCTGATGACTTTCATTTTGAAGCCTGAGGCCGTATTATCTGACGGAGGTTTTATTGAGGGGGGTTTTTCTGATGCCGTTTGGTCTGAGAAATGACACAGAGGTATTCCTGAGACCGAGGATGTCCTAAAATGTACACCGTACCAATGTGTACATGTGCTACTAAATGACAAATTAGGAGCAAACAATAAGATTAAGGAGTATGGTGAAAATCTTTATATTTGTCTCATCAACAGCACTATATAGCTTAGCTATCAGCCTATGTTTTGTCTTACTGCCACAGAAATTTGCTTGTGGCCGTGAAATAAGCCTCTCATAGCAGATACATTCTCTGCGTCTTACTCTGACTTCTCCCGAAAGTAAACAAATAAATTTGGCTCCATATAAGAGTACAATTCGACACTTAGTCTTACCTGTCCAGCAAAAAACAGGCAACTTCTGCGTCTGTCTGCAAACTTATCCTTCAGGGACTTCCATCTGGGAAAGGCAGCGCTGATGTTGACTCTGTTTTTTTTGTCGTAGCCTTTCCCAATTGCGCTTGGCTTCATCCCGTTTTCGTTTCTTTGACAATGATTCATGCTCCACTGATGGCAAATTGTACGTGTGGTCCTCCATGTTTGTTTGTATCAGCACAGCTGCTTGGTAATCACTCTCTTCTTCTTCGTCTATTTCACAACTGTGCATTTCCGGTAGACGTCAACAAAAAAACGTGAAAGCGTTTCGTTTGTTCGTTCTTGGTTACGGTAGAAAAGATGGCGACGCAAGATGGTAGCCCCCATAAGAGATGACCCGCTCCTATGTAGATATAAATGACTTATTCTAAGGTAACGAAAACAAAACATTAATTATTTAAGGCTGATTAGAAACTAATTTAAATATCATTTTAAGTAATCTATTCCATTTTTACCAAGTCTGTTATTTTTTATTTTTTATTTTAGCATTTAATAATACACACTTTACTTTTAATGCTCTTAAATGATCCTGACAGCAGTAAAAACTGTGAAGCTGTCCATACACTTAGACATTTGTTTCCTGTACAGCAGCTTGCACACTCATCATTGTAACATCCTCTTCTAAAATATGTGTACAGTTTGCATTAAAGCTTTGTTGCTCCTTCCAATCTCATCTCAGGAAGCTTTATTCAGATGTACTGTACAGTGTGAGAGGACAGAGAAAGAAAGGAAGGATGTGGCCTTTCCTCTCCTGCCCTGCGTGCCTGCTCTTCCTGCCCCTGTCCTTGTTCGGCCCACTGCATGTTCACAGGCAGAGTTACACGTTTACATTCTCCCCCTGTCATAAAACAAGTCATCACATTGTAACCGTGAGTCTGTAAACCAGCTTTAGGCACGCCTGAATATCTCCCGTAGCTCCTAACGTGCCGTCCTCCGAAAATAGTGCCCTGCATATTTCATGAGGACTTTTATTTTTGTCATTCCTGCAGTGAAAAGGGAGTGAAAAAAAAGGTTTTGTGGTTCTTCTTTGCAATACGCAGCTCCTTTTATAGACTCATCGGTGACTGTATGTCTCTCATGTGGTTCCTCTGTGAGGCTTCGCAGCAGTGAACTCTGGGATTGACTCGTCACCCTGAGCTCACACAGGCTACCGCTACATGGCTGAAATTGAGAACTGCTGGACTGATTAGAGGGGGTGATGAGCAGGGTGGCATATTTAGGCAAGAAAAGTAAATGATAGTTTTAGGGGTGACAGTATTGAGATGAAAGTTTGTTGCCTCATGATGCAGTGATCCAACATCATGCTTTCTATTCACCAGGAGACTTTACTTAAATATAATAAAAACTTCAAAGATTTTAGTCTGTTGCCACATCCTAAAGAATATTATCTTGTATAATGTCTCCAAAGCTGTCATTTCACTTAATCGTACGTCCACTGCTCGTGAAGAGACTGCGAAAGTGGTAACGATTAGACTGGGATGGAAAACTGAGACATTGACTGAGAAGGAAGACAGACAAAAATAGAAATATCCTGTTAATATTCATAACAGATAGTGGTATTAAGTTGGCTATATCATCATTAGCATCTTTTAGAAAGAATCAGCCAAAGGTATGTTCCAGTTGAGCTCACGTATGAGAAAATAAATCAATTTTCATCAGTTTTCTATCTTCCTTTCACTCTTTAAGTCAGCTCTCTAAATCTGAAAGCCTGTCTCATCCTAGCCATGAAGCCAGGGGTCACCAAGTTGTTGATCTTGAACTACCGGTGGATCCTTTGACATTTCCAGTAGAATTTTAAAACTAAAAGGTAGGTCTTTGCCCACAAACCAGATGGACTGTTTCCCATATCAATGGCATATTATTCAGTGAATTCAGCTGCTTTGCAAGATTAGTTCAGTCAACCAGCTTTTCTTTACCCAACTGGTTATTATTAACAAGAATTTCAGACAGTGTGTTGTGTTTTATGTGCACTAGTAGAGCTGAACTAAAATATCAACCCAAACAGCTTTCAATTCTCACAAGTTCCTTAATTGGCACTCATATTTACTAGTGTCATGGGCCTAGCTAACCTGATGGACCAGATGGACAGTCCCATATTGAAAATATTTCCCTAATCCATCTGGGGAGGAGCACTGCGAGAATGTTTTCAGGGGCAGAACATTCAAATACAACAGCAGCTTGTGATTGGCCGATCGTTTGGCTCAACACACTCATCGCAGACCAAGCCATATCAAGAAGCGCTGCTATGACGTAGCATATGTAGTGGCTAAGTAGCGGCTAACGGTAAGCAAATGGCCATTAGCAGTAGCGGCTAACTGTTGTTAGCTGCTACGGCTAACGGCCAACTGTTGTATGCCCTTGTTAGCCGTAGCGGCTAATGGCCACTAGCTGATAGCTAAACTACCTTGAGACTATTGTTTCACATTAAATTATACCAGATAGATGTAACATTTAACACTTATATGTAACATGAACCTTGCCAAAGACAATCCCTACAAAGTAAACTGATGATGAGAGTATATTTTGCCAAGTATAACTGAATAATCATGATAGCTAACCGGCATTAGCCTCCATTATTTGTACAACAGGAAGTGACTTCACTTCCCATTAAGTCACTTCCTGTTGTCTTCACGCCCGCAACTCCCACTGCTCCCCCCTCTCTTCCCTGATTGGGCCGTTCAGCATTTAGCCGAGTGAAACTGTTGGACAATGGAGGCTGGCAAGACGAAGATGCATGATTTCAGAATGAAGCAGGTCCGTCTGCTCTGCAAGGCTAGGGCCCAGCAGCCCCGCTTCAAAAAACCTGAACTAGCCCTTTAAGTTAAATAATGATCATTGACAGTAACTTTTTGTTTCCCAGTGAATTTGGGCAGGTAGATGTAACTTTCACTTTCAACATTATAAGTGACCATCAGCTTTAAAGGTGGGTGACCACAGCATTTGGCTTTAGTCCACGACTTTAACAGTGACAGCACCAACACATGCACTGCATATCAACAGTTTGCATTCAGCAGGCTAAAGCTGCAAACAGTCATATTTGTGCAACATTTCAGGATACCGCTGTATCTTGTCAATCTACATGATTCTTATGGTGTTTGATGTCCCTGTCTGCTCCACCACCCTCTGCTTGTCAATCAATTCACAATGTACCCAGAGACAGCTGATGGGCACCAAGGCACGCCAAACCAAACTCCCGCATAGAGAGAGAATCTGTGCTTCACTGCTGAACATTGGTACATCCAGAACAGGGACATGTCCTCCAGAGTCCCTCCCTCATCCTTCATCATTAGACACATACATATGTCCCAGAACCCTGTCTTTTGTAAACAAAAGTTAACCCAATAACGTCATGTTTGTCCTTCTCACACGTCACACTGTCAACAGTAGCAAAGTGCATCCAGCACTTCATCAAATCAAATATTTGCAGATGATCTTTCCAATACTGCAGTGATAGAATCAGGAATTTTGGCTTTTTACTTCCTGAATATTTTTGTCTCAGGGCACAAATGGGAGGTTTGTGCTCTGTTCTCAAGACCCAAACTTAAAAATATACACTATGTGATGCCACAGCATGTGCATATTCAAAGCAATAAATATACAGCATTAGGTATGACTTTTGTGCTATGCTACAGTCTTTATGAGGCTACTATATGTTATCTAATTTACCAAACAGAATTTAATCAGTCTATAAAGTTAGAAATGTTTAATCTAGACTAGAGAATCATTTACCTGACACACCAGATAGACGGTTTAATATATGTTACAATCTGGAGAACAGCCGATAGAAATTGTTTGGGAATGGGGAGAAACTTTCAAAAGCAGATCTGACAGGTGATTGGAGGATCATTCTGTCAGTCACTTTCATTAGAAGCCAATTAGATATTGTAGTAGGCAGGCACTATATAAGCCACTTCATGTAATGAAACAAAGCATGTCAGAAGTGAAGCTATCAAGAAATGCTTTCTCTGTTGATAGGTCTGAAAGAATGGCTACTGAAACTGTTAGCATCTATGCTAAACGCTGTATAAGCCTATAACTCCTACCTCTTCCTGTTCTTAAGGGAGCTGATTGGGCCATTCTGCTTTGGGTCGTTCGCAATAATTTTAGATTGGTGCTTAGCAAGACAGAGCTGTCTGATATAAGATATCGAATTATGTAGATCAGCTGCTGCGCAAGGTTCATTAATACAAAAGCAGTAATGTAGCTCTAAGGAACACCTCTCTGTTGTGAAAGCGAAATTAATCTGTCGACAATAAAATGAAGAGCAGTCTAAAGGTGCGTTCACACCGCAAGCGACCTAGTGACAAAAGTCGCGTCGCCCACTGAGGAAGCGTCGCGCGTCCATCAATAGCCTGCCTGTTTGGTCGCCTGGCGTCGGACGTCGGTCGGTGACGTCACGTCCGCTCGAGTTTTACCGCGAACGTATCATATATCACATAATAGGGTGTATAAGCGGACATTATTCCAGCTGTGTCCTTTTCACTCACTTATCAGACACAAAACTCTGCAGCTGATGATGCAGCAGCAGCATCTGTGAGTTTACCCCGGTCCGTCTGTAAATGTCCTCACTGAGATTAGTTCCGCCTATGCGGAAGTCATCCGCTCTGTGGTCCGGATGAATAACAGCACCGTCACACGTACACACACAGCTGATTGGCTGATGCCACACAGCCACACACGACATCGCATGAATAGATCAACTTTTTTTTAACTTTGACATCGCGCGACGAGTGAAGCGGTCGTCTTGTCGCCAGCTGTCGCATCGCGGGAGGGTTAGCCCCGCCCCATCGCGGCTGTACATTGACTTTGCATGGAGAGTGATCGCCGAGGTAGTACAGGTAGCGTCCGGTGTGAACGCACCTTTAGATTTCAGTTATCAACTATACTGCTTTTTAAGGCCCCACACAGAGGACAAGCTGCCAGCACAGTGTGAAGGTAAAACCCTGTTCCAACAGGACCAAGTCAAACTGATGGGGTGACTCCATTTAATAAAACATGATAAAGGAATTTCTAGTTGCTGTAAATAATACATGAAAACTGTGGTAGTGAATTACAGAGCTGCCGTGTCAAGGTACATGCTGGAACATCTCCTCCTGGCTGGCTGCTCTTATCTGAGAGAAGATTTGTGTCTACACATGTACTTTACGAGAGAGCGAGACTGAGTCAGAGCTCCATTAAACAGCAACTGTATTGTGAGTCGTGCAACCAAAGACAGTGTCGGCTTCTGCATGACGTTTTCAGAGACTCTGACTGTTTTAATGTTTGTGATTGAGGGTGCAGCGTGGGTGAATGACGTGATAAGGGAGCAGCTACCATTACCTTATGAGTTATGTAATGAAAAAACAGTTTCAGAGGTAACGGTTGATCTTTTACACTGAAAAAGTGCTTTTCAACTAGACATGGAACCATATACCATTTGAGGGAATCAAATTTTTTCCAGCAGATTTACATGTATGAAATGTTTCTGTTGATTTAGGGCTCATATATTTTAATTTTGCCACAGTCTGTGTTAATGTGTTTGCCCTGGTTTTTAAAACTTAACTTGACTTCAAAAGTTACCTATTATTATTTTACCATATAGGTGCATTCATTGACAAAATAAGAAATATAAGGGTCCATGAAAGGCCTCACATTAATGAGGCCTTTCATGGACCCAAGAGTCAGGTCTGGAACGGACTAGTTGCAGCTTGAAACATTGCTGACCTGTCAGTCGAGTTCATTAGCTCACCTATGATAGAAAAATTTTGGGAATGAAGGTTTACAAAGTTTCAAGAAGAGGTTTTGAAATGGACAACCCTGAAACATGCATATGTTTGCTGTTCTAATGATTAATGCAGAGTATTTGGGTCAAAAAAGCTGATTGAGCCTTAAATTTATGGTGTCTTTGAGAACTCATTGAGGAAAGCACGTCAATGACTCTAGTCCTCAGAAAGTGTTCCCCTTTATTTACCACAGATGGGGCCATTGAATGGCTGCTATTGATTTTAGGACAGAATTCACTGACTTTTTTATTATTTCCTTTGTGAGGAAAAATAAGTAATAAATAAATCATAAGTGCTCCATGTGGTTTGAGCTACATTCATTGTTCTCATGGTAACTGATGTGTCACTCTTATTTTTATTTTACTATTCACATGGATGTGTAGGTGTAGTAAGCAGGTGGATGCATTTTATGTGTACATCTCATTGTGTGGATACTTAGATGCATATTCATGTGTATGTTTGTCTTTGACCGTGTATGTCTACACTAGGAACATGCTTCTGGTAGGGGTTTAGGGGAATATGCTGACTTGTTTCAGAACATTTATTTCATTTTTAGATAACCATGTTGATTTTTGGATTGCCCTTCAAACTTTGTCTTTTTGAAAACCTTCAACAAAAAGCAAATTAAAAAACAATACAGCTACAACTGAAATAAGCAGCAGTGCGATCGTCCAACAACAGCCCTCTGGTTGTCTCCGTCTTGGTCTTTAAGTTTGGAGGAGAGTTGTTGGCTCTATTATGCATTGGGTAACCAAAACCACACACTTGAGTGACTTGGCCCAGTTCTTCTAAGTGCAGACAGTGCTGTGTATGAGTGTTGATCAGAGCTCATGCACAAGTGTGGGTGTGTGTAGTTCCCTCTAAGCTTCAACAGAGAGGGTGTTTTGCCAGCATTTGTTTGTTTGTCTGTCTGGTTGTTAGCAAGATTAAAAATTACTGGACGGATTTTGCTGAAGTTTTCAGGAGATGTTGGTAATGGCCCAACTTAAAAATGATTAGATTTTGGTGGTGATCCAGATACTGCAATTGGCAAACAGCCACTCTTGCTCAGTAACTGTCTAACTATTAACAATATCCACATGATACTGTGTGCTAGGTGTGAGTTTTCAGGATCATGAATCACACAATGATTCTAACTTTATCATGGACGATTGCTAATAGATGTAACAGCAATATGTGAGCTACATTGGCAGAGGTTTGCACTCTCCGAGTGCTTTCGATTCTTACCTCTTCATTTGTCATTGGTCTTAGTTACATAAACCTACTTGGACTATAAAAACACAGAAACCATTTAGTTAAAGAGAATATCATAAAACAAAGAGTTCCTGGTACGTATAGTTGAAAAGCACCTGTCCTGCTAGACTTTCATCAGCCATAAGTCTCTGATATACAGCTCATATCACGACTGGCCTTGGCAGGAGCTGCCTGAGGGAAGCCAGCCACACCTCCTCCTCCTCCTCGTCCACTTCGGCCCTGTAGATGAAGTCATAACTCCTGCAGATGTTCACTTCCAAACATCGCACTGGGATTAATGGGCCCTCCACAGGTTAAACTCAGTCTGACAAATTGCACCTTAAACAAACTCCCTGATGAACACAATCCATATCTTTTTTAGATAAACACTATCCTGGTGTGCTCTAAATTTACCTGAGAGTTAAAACATGAATAGATGGCATCATGCCTCTCCTCTAAAGTGCTCCATCTAACCTGAACTCGGTGTCATGCGTGGACAGTGAAATACCTCCTAGCACATTTTACCACAAGCTTTGAAGTTCAAAGAGGGTCTCTCCACACCCCCTTCATCTATTTTGGGTGTTGCCAGATGTGACCTGTGCAGAATCGCTGAGCGAGCGCACCTCTCATGGTAATGAGGTAAGAGTTATGATTCACCCCCCCAAGCCAAAAACATTTGCCCGGACTGCTAAGAAGAGGAACACCTTAGAAACTTGGACCTGATGGCGCCGTTTGGCTTTCAAAGACTTTTATCAAAACAACGTGTGTGAGGAAAACAGTGTTATATTTCAATTTTTAGGCGCAGACACATGGCTCCAGTTTGAGTTTGATTTACAGGAATACATCAACTTTTTTATTTGTTTTCATGTCCTCCTTCACTCATGAGTCCATGGCAAGTAGATAGACACCATACTTTGCTGGTCGTGCTTTGTTTTGTTGACCCTCTTATGCCCGTGGTGGTTTGTGCCTGCGCCCTGCAGTTCAGTTTCATATGTATTTCTTTTGAAAATTACACAGAGTGCTAATCTTAGTCTAAAAATGGATAACATAACATAACGCACAAGCACACAGGAGAGTTTATCTGATGACTGTAGGCAGAGGCAGGCTAACATTAGCCACTGACTCCCAGTGTTTGAGCTAAGCTAATTAGTTGTCGGTGAAGTCTGCTCGTCTTTTCCGTCGTACTGCTCGCACAGTTGAAATAATGGTGTCTATCTGCGGGATCTGCACATGCTGAACGGCTCACTCACTTATGATGTCCTATTTTCGGGGCATTAGGTGTGCAATTTATAAATGTTATATTTTACTATTTTTTTTAACTGAACTTTGCAACCGTTTCATATTTGCTGCCTTTTGGACCTTGTATGAAATGGATAACGTAACATAACGCACAAGCACACAGGGTCGTTTAGAGTGGCTGAAGAGTATATCTGATGACTGTAGGCAGAGGCAAGCTAACATTAGCCACTGACTCCCAGTGCTTGAGCTAAGCTAATTAGTGGTGGGTGAAGTCTGCTCGTCTTTTCCTTCTTACTGCTCGAACAGTTGAAATAATGGTGCCTATCTGCGTGATCTGCACATGCTGAACTGCTCACTTACTTATGACTTTGAGAGGGATTAAAATGTCCTTTTTTAAGTGGCATTAGGTGTTTTTGTGTATGTTTTTAACTGAACTTTGCAACTGTTTCCTATTTGCTGCCTATTGGACGTTGTTATGTTTTTCTTGTTTGTAGAAAGAAATGGTTCACTCTCTCTGCAGTCAGATAACTCTGTGATCCTTTGGTTTTGTAGTTTTTTTCTCCTTGCCATTGTACAATTTCTATCAGACAGATGTTTTTTGTTGGTTTTTAATTACATTTTCATTATCTTTTATCAAATATAAATGCCTTTTTTTACTTCAAAACTTCTTTTCCTCGTCCCTTGTCTGTACATTATAGTAATCTTAATGATTCTGAGAATATGATGATTTGCAAGGAAGTGTTGTACAATATAGAAAAGTTTACCTTCATGTTTTTTATGTGTATGAAATATACATTAAAATAAACATTTTTTTAAAATAATCATTTCAGTTTGGATATTTATGGATACATGGATGGATGATTGAATACTATAATATAGCACTGATAAAACCAGATAATGACAGTGAGCTCTTAACATTCTTTTTACAGTAACAATTATTTATTGCATAACCATGGCATATGTGGGGTTTTCTTTGTAGGTGAAAAAGGGTAACCCAACTTCTATTATAAATTAAAGTTAGTTATGATGATGATAATAATGATAATAATAATAATCATAATAATAATAATAATAATAATAATAATAACAATAATAATAATGATAATGATATTTGCCTTTGCACTTTTCATGGTTCATTTCTGCTCCACTCCATTAGGCCCCCTCTTGGAGGAGATTAAGAGACTGCTTTAGCTTTAAAACTTTCTAGACAAACTTTTCTGTGTCTCCTCCTTCACAGATGATCCCATCCTTCACAGATCTCCTATAGACTTTATATGTATGTAGATGGAAGTTCAAGCTCAGTTCTTGGCTATATAGCAAACTAAAAACTTCTTTTCTGACTGGCTGCTCAATCCTGTTATTTATAAAACATCAAAACACATCACGAATCAAAACACCATGATGAAATATCCTCTCATATCTGTCATGTGTCCCTGGTGGATAAGTGAACTGTATTTGACCCTCTTCTTCATCTCTTTATATTTCCAGAGCGATGGCGCCACCTACTGGCAGAAACTTGCTGGTGCACGTTTAGACTGACTGGCATCCAGCTGGCTTAAATATGAGAAAACAGAGGGATATTTGGTCCACTAATAGATCCTGATGCTGCTGTGTAGCTGCAGTTGTTGTTAAAATGAGAAATATATAACTATAATACTTAAGCAAAATATCACCTTTAAGAACAGATGTTTAAAAATCACTTTGTAACAAGTTAATGTACTCAGAAAAAGAGAATAATGAATTCCAAAAGACAGGCAGAATTGAAAACAGTCTGAAAAAAACACACAAGAAGGTATGAGGTACATACAGTACAGTACAGGCCAAAAGTTTGGACACACCTTCTCATTCAATGCATTTTCTTTATTTTTTTCACTAATTCATTGTAGATTCTTACTGAAGTAATGATGGCCACTCGTTTCTCTTAACTTTGCTGATTGGTTCTTGCCATAATATTAATTTTAAAAATGCCTAAAAGGGCTGTCGGCTGTGCATCAGCCTGACTTCTGAGCAACACAAATGATGGTCCCAACCCCATTAAAGAGGCACAAAATTTCATTAATTAGCCCTGGAAAGGCACACCTGAGAAGTGAAAACCATTTCAGGTGACTATCTCTTGAAGCTCATAAAGAGAATGCAAAAAGTCCAAAAGCAGTAATCAGAGCAAAGGGTGTTTACTTTGAGAAACTAGAATTTAAGACATGTTTTCATTTATTTCACACTTTTTTGTTGAGTACATAATTACACATACATAATTACACACATTACATAATGTTCATTCATAGTTTTAATACCTTCAGTGAGAATCTGCAATGTAAATAGTGATGGACAAAAAGAAAACACATTGAATGATAAAGTGTGTCCAAACTTTTGGCCTGTACTGTACAAATTGAAAAGATGGAGATTAGGAGCTGTGAATGAAATGAGGAAAACAGGGAAATTTTCAACTTGAAGAGTACTGTGAAGTGGGCTTCCCTGCTTAGGCTGCTGCCCTTGCGACCCGACCACGGATAAGCGGGAGAAGACGGTACGGTACGGTAAGGAGTGCTGTGAAGTAACAGGCAATACAATAAAAAGAGTGCAATCAAAAATGTGTTTTTTTTATTATATCACACCAGAGAAAATAAAAGCAAAAATAATGCAGTGTTTGGTAAAGAAAACGTTGATCTTTAATGTTTTTTTCACTTGTTTTGAACTTAAATCTCTATCAATATATGAGCTTGTCTCTGTTCTGTCAGTTTCTTGTACTTCTGCATGTTTGAGGCAGGGGGAGCTGTTAGAAACACTGAATTACAGAAACTACCCCAAGACAGACACTCACTACAGGTTCAGAGTTTACTCCATCAAGTAAGCACAACACTTTGATAGCAGTAATTACATTTGATATTACACAGTATAATGCATCACGATGCATTGAATCTGAATCATCAATAGGAAAACAATATTAAAACTGAAACAAGAGATGAGTAACAGTGCACAGCCTCACAGATTCCCTGTATCTCACTCTCAGTTTGGCTGCACAACAGTTACATTGACTCTTTTGACTTAAAGAGGCTATGAGGAGTTTCTAAGTAATTACAAAAAAGTCTCAGTTTTAGATATATGCCTGATTGAAATACACACTTTAAGATGAGTTTTATAGCATTAAAATAGGTTATCTATAAATGCTATTCCTTAGCTAAGTGGTGAGGTCGGACAGCCGGCTACAAAACCACGATAAGTTTTCCAAAAATTGCTTGTTGTCACACATCAAAAACCACCGCTACGTAACTAGAAAGAGATACATTACCTCGTTGCTATGCATCCTGTAAGTTGTTGAAAAAAAAAGTTGGAAAGCAATGCAGAGTTCTGAGGAAGGTCCAAGCTGCATGAGCATCACAACAAACACATGCTTTGGCTTGGGTCACGTCTTTTGGTGCGCTCCAGTTGTAGTCAGAAGTCAGAATTTCCGAGTTCCGAGTAAGTAACTGCAACTGGAATGTCCCCCAAAGTCTGAATTTCCAACTGGGAACTCGGTGAAACCTTGCAACTCCCGAGTTGACAATCGGAGATGGATGCCCTCAGTGTGAACAGTTATTTAGCTCCTGTAATAATCAATTTACTTGCACTTCTGGCTGGGGTGTGTCGCTCTAGATCAGCTGTATACATAGTATTGTTAGACTTATATTTACAAAAATGCTGCCATAGTGACAATCACATTCTTCATGTGATATTTGTGAACAACAACGCAGGGCGTGCTAACAACAGCTAACAATAGCCTGGTAGATCGGCATGTTTTTTTCCAAGTTCAACTGGAACACCGATAAGTCGGAGTTGATGTCACTCCCAGTTCTGAGGTTACTGGAACGCAGCATTACGACAGTCGCCGCTCGTGCTCATGGGTAGTAGAGTCTTTATGTCTTCGGAAATAGATTCTCCTCATAGCACCTTTTAAAAACGAGGATGTTTTAACTAAACACAAAATATAATCATTAAGGGTGCACCGAACATTCGGTGGCCGAATATTTTCGGCCGAATAGTGCAAAAAAAGCCACATTTGGCCTTCGGTGGAGTGAGGCAATAACAAGGCCGAATAGTACCCCCCCTCAGTAAGGGTCAGAGACTCTCTTATCCCCCCTGCCGAAAACAACACAGTCACACGGGGTTAAACTCTTGACGAAGCTCCGCTGCACTCGGCAGTATAGCTTGGATGAAAAGCCGACGGCTGAGCTCGCAAATAAGTGGAGGACGAATGACTAAACTATATTTCACGGAACACACAGCCTGGTCTTTCAATTTAAGTTTGCCATCAACGGTGTAGAACCAAAACTACTTCCACACAGCTCTCCTCAGAACAGTTAAAGCCCAAATTAGAGCTGTTTACGTCCGCTCCGTCCGCTCCACTCGGAGCGGAAACTCTTTGGCTCGAGAGAGCACCGGATGTGTCTGAGGGTCAAGCTGCGCTCACAGCGCCCTCTGTTGGACGGAACGGTCAACTGCTCCAGGCCTGATGTGTCGCCACACTCAATATTTTACATTCAAATATTTATTTACAATTCCATTACGGATATTTATTCCCATATTTGATCGGTTATTCAGATATTGAATATAAAGTGACAGCTTTAAAGCAGTATTGTTGGTATTATTAATGGTCTATTGGTATATATCTATTGGTATATATCCATCAGTGTACATTAATATTTTTCAATGTATGTTTTGTTTTGTTTGAAGGCTTAATATGAATGAAAAACTTTGTTGGGCTTCTTTTGAAAAGCAAAGGCTACTGGAATATTAAAAATCAAAAAATATAGGGAACTACTTTGCCGCCGCATTGGATATTCGGTTTGGTATTCGGTATTCGGCCCAGCATTTATTTATTATTCGGCTTCGGCCACAAATTTTCATTTCGGTGCATCTCTAGTAATCATGATAAAATAATGATTTCTTCAGTAGTAGCATACTTATGTTGTGTCTAGAGAAGTTGCGGTTTTGGAGGTGGAAGGTTTCTGCCTGACAGAGATGATATGGATTGTATGGATGGATGCAGATTTTTTTGTTGTGCTTTATGTGAATTTTTTTAATGAGAAAATGGGAAAAATGCAGAGCTGCTGTTGGACATTGTATTGAATCATAACTGTGTGACCACTGCAGCTGAGTTATTTAGAAATTATAAAGAATAAATTATAATAAAAACCAGGATGATTCACTTCACTGTATCTATAAATAGCAGCAATTTCTAAGTCATTATTCTGTACACTTTGTATAAACTTTTGAGATCAATCCTAAAAGTTTGGGGTTTTGTTTGACAAGGATGTGACAGCCAGTGCGTTTACTGGATATTCTTTATTGATTTATGTCTCTGCGTTGACAGGTGTGGCAAGGGGAGGTGGCTACTGAAAAATAGTTTCAGATTCCAAATGGGCCTGACAAAAACAGCTGTGGGAATCACTTCTCCATGGGGTGGCAAAATGGTATCACTTGGCTGCAATAGAGGTATTTCAGAAGAACCAGCAAGCCATCCAAACTAAAGTTAAGATTTCACTTGGTCCAAAATGCAAACAGAAAAGGAACCAAATCAGTCTTGGGCTGCAAATCTGAAAGAAGATAAGTTTTACAAAGAGCTGCAGTTAATCATTAAGAGGGCTGGGAGGAGGGGGCGGTGCCCTGGTGCTGAAGTGGGACATCTGGTCAAAGTTTTATTCACTTTCAGTATCAAGGCGAGGACATGCTGCTTAAGAGAGATGGAGAAACAACTTAAATCAAATTTGACTGAAGTGACACAAAGGATATAACTTTGAGACATTTTTGCGATGTTTTTGGTTTCAGATTCTGATAACATATCAGTAACAGTGACACTCACACAAAATCATTTCCACCGTGATGAAGCACACAACATTTATATAAATTCTCCCAGTGGAGTATGTTTAGTCTACTGGTTATGTCTGTCTGTGTCCCCCATATTCCAGTGAGTGATCAGGGTCTGAGTCTGGCTCCTTTGCCACTTGTCATTCTCCTCTTTCTTTTCACACCCTACAAATCTATTTGACCAATCCTCTCATATTGGGCAAAAATAAGTCATCCATCATAGTGAAGGGCGGCACAGTGGCGCAGCAGGTAGTGTACAAGCTTTTGTGTGGGTTCTCTCTGGACACTCCGGCTTCCCCCCACAGACCAAAAACATGTGCATTAGGTTAATTAATGACTCTAAAATGCCCTTAGGTGTGAGTGTGAGCGTGAATGGTTGTCTCTCTATGTGGCCCTGGGATCAACTGGCGTGACCCCAAAAGGGATAGCCGGTTGAAAAAATAAATGAATTTTTATGAAACCACATCAGCACTTTAACTTAGAGTCATTAGAGAGTCATAACAGTTTATAAGCCATTCATTTTCTCTTTTTTTCAATTGCTTTGTGATACAGATACACACATGTCTGTGAAATGTTAGCTTTCCAAGATTAGAAAGTGTGCAAACAACTCAGAAGAAAAAAAAAAAAAAAAAAAGGATCACTAGGAATGTCAGAGTTGATTAGCGGTAAAAACTGTTTGCCAAGTTAAAAAAATAAGTTAGCAATTTTCACTTATAACTTCTTAAGAAAAGTAATACAATTATTACTTTGTACCAAAAGGAACTATTTTCTTTATTTTTACTGTTTACATTTCAAAAAGAACTGATCTAAATGTGTTTAATATTCAAAACAGGGGTTAAAATGTTTATTTCATTCTCCATCAAAACAGACACAAAAATAGTTTGTGTGGTTTGAAACTTTGATTTGTCGATAGTACTCCTCGTTCTTCCCTCTCATCCTTCTTTCTGTGTTGAACTTTTCACTGAGCCACTGAGCACATACACATATAATTATGAAAACAGCCCATGAAGAAAAATACTAACTAGATAATTACAGGATAGTTCAGTGTTTTCGAAGTTTGTTGTTTGAGGTCCACTTCAGTAGTAAATACATTCACCACAATGATTTTGATCACCTCTGCCTCTGTAAGGAGAAGGCCAGCATCTTGCAGAATTTTGTCTACATTGCTACAGATGGGGCCAAGAGCTGTGTGTGATTTGTTGGATTCTAGGAGAGATAAAACAGAAAAAACAGCATTAGCATGACTACACTTTGCTCAGCACATTTACAATGTTTTATTTTTCTGCTGGGGAGTCGGTTTGTTTTGGTTCTCCTGCACTCCTGGCAGGGGGCATATGGGCTGTGTGTTATACTGAAGAAGAACCAAAACAAAGGTGCTTGGTTGCAGAAATGTAAAGCATTGTAAGGAGCTGGTCATACAGAGGTGTGTCGCTCATGGCACAGCTATAAATTCTTGAGGGGTAAAAATGCAGGAGGGCATGCAGAGAGAATCTGGGTCCACATGCATGCAGTCAAATAATATTAGGGGATATTGGGCTCAAACAAATTTAGCACACATTGACATCTATGTTGAAGTGTTTTATGTTTCTTTCCTGTCTTTTTTGAAACAATCAAATAAAAAGTATGTTGAAAAATGTGTCCAATGCGATGTACAATCATCCCAACCCTTTTTTAATGTTTGCTTTTTTAACCAAAAATTGAATAACTTTGAGAGAGCTCTTGGCCCCATTTACAGCAATGAATGGCTTAGTTCCCTGAAGGTTTCGTCCTTACGGGAACTGAACTGAGTGGCTAATGTATTAACTGTAACTGTGTAAGAGGATCACAATCAATCCCGCTGGGAAAATGCTGAACTGCCCCTTTAAGCATTCCTTTGATCAATAACTGTAAAATAATCACAGTTTTATAAGTTATAATCATACTCCTTACAAGTTATTGAAAAAAGTAACAGTTTTATTATATTATGTAATATATTCCATGTAACCTCACATGACTCCCCAACACTGCTGTACATAATCCTTAAGGCTGTATAAACACTACATAGACAGGTCCAAATGTACAAAAAGGGGCCCAAGATTTTTGCAATCATGCTTGTTTGAATTTTATACATTTTGAACACAATTTAAGTATTAAAAGGGCTACATATCAATTAGACAAAAATAAACATATTATTTACATTTATTTTGAAATCCGGCCATCATGGATCTGTCAAGAAACAAATTGCCCTTGAACAAATGTGTGTGACATCCCATTGTTAATTCACAGGGTTGATATGATGTTGGCCCATCCTTTGCAGCTATAACAGCTTCAACTATTCTGGGAAGACTTTCCATAAGGTTTAGGACTTTTTGGGGAATTTTTGACCATTCTTCCAGAATCACATTTCTGAAATCAGACCCTAATGTTGGACGAGAAGGTCTGGCTTGCAGTCTCTGCTCTAATTCATTGCAAAGGTGATTGATTGGGTTGAGGTCAGGACTCTGTGCAGGCCAAAGAAGTTCTTCAACACCGTGTCTTGATGGACCTTGCTTAGTACGCTGGTGCAGTTATGTTGGAACTTGAAGGGGGCCTCCCAAAACACCTCCTAGAAAATTGGGAGCATGAAATTGTCCAAAATGGCTTGGTGGTGAGAGCATTAAGTTCCTTTCACTGGAACTCAGAGGGCTGAGTCCAACTCCTAGGAAAGAACCCCACAACCCCCACCCCCCATCAAACTTTACACTTGGCACAGTGCAGTCAGACAAGTACTGTTATCCCGGGAACCACCAAACCAAGACTCACATCAGATTGCTAGACAGAAAAGCGCGATTGGTCACTCCAGAGAACACGCCTCACCGCTGCATCCACTTTGCATTGCACTTGGTGATGTAAGGCTTGGATGCAGCACCTCGGCCGTGGAAACCCATCCATGAAGCTCTGTACGCACTGTTCTTGAGCTAACATGAATGCCACATGAGGTTTGGAGGTCTGTTGGCTACCTCTGTGCTCTATGTGCCTCAGCACCCACTATCCCCGCTCTGTGATTTTGCACGGCTTACCACTTCATGGCTAAGTTGCTGTTGTGCCTAATCGCTTCCACTTTGTTATAACACCACTAACAGGTGATTATGGGATATTTAGTTGTGAGGAAATTTCATGACTGGAGTTATCGCACAGGTGGCTATCACTGCACCAAGCTGGAAGTCGCTGAGCTCCTGAGAGCGACCCATTCTTTCAAAAATCTTTGTAGAAGCAGTCTGCATGCTAAGGTGCTTGATTTTATACACCTGTGGCCTTGGAGGTGATTGGAACGCCTTAATTCAATGTTTTGGATGGGTGAGTGAATAATTTTAGGAATATGTTGTTTGTACAACTTTTAAATGTTATAAACCTATTTGTATGTAGAAATGTGCCATCAGCAGCAACCATATACTGTCCATAATTCTGACATCGTGAAAACAACTGTCTTCCTCTCTGCCTACATTTCAGTTGCAGAGAAGATCTCCTGCTGCTTGTGCCACTTCACCCTGCTGTGCATATGATAGTTGTCAGTCCTTTCACCATAATTGGCCTCAGCATACTGTCAGCTGCTGAAAACACCAGCGTCACACTGGTCATGTCAGTTCCGAGCAGCCACATTTGAGGATCACTGTCTGATCTAAACCGTGACGTACAAGACCACATGGCTGTGATTATGTTAATATGCCTCTGCCTTAATCTGAGATGATGGAAATGATACCCTGAGGACATCATTGGGTTGTAGGGGGTTTTATATACTTATTAAGCATGATGTAATTCAACAGTAGAAAGACCAGTGGTATTTGTAATGGCTTAGAGAAAATGATAGTTAAGCAGTAGGGGATCTTACATAGGAGAAAAAATGCATCTGATAGTAGATCTTCCAGACCTCTCCTCTTGGCCCTATAAATACTCACATGTCCACTTCTGTCAAACAGAGTGCTCTGTGTGTCTTCAAACCATGAAAATCTGCATCTTCTGTGCTGACAGACATGCTGTCAGAGCGTGTCATCATTACACGGCTTATACAAAGTGGCGTCAAATCACCACTGGTTTCAACAAGCCTAGTCTCATATCCCTGCTGGGTCTGTCACAAATCCTGAAGGTGACAGTGCTGGATCCTGTGGTGAGCCTCTAATGGAAAGCTACACTGAAATAAGGCTGCGTGATGAAGACGGTGAACAATATGAGCTGAGTGAGATACATGATCAATATCTGTTTCTTTTTATGTAAATACATTAGTAATTATTTACAGTAATCGGAGGTCAAGGGTTCGGGATCCAGCTCCAGCTCCAGCTGTTAAATGGCAATATATCCTTGGGCGTGAATGTGTTAGTTGATGCTGATGGACAACTGACGGAGAAGATAGATAGATAGATTGATAGATTGATAGATAGATACATACATACATACATACATACATAGATTGATAGGCAGAAAGATGGATAGGCAGATAGATTGATAGGCAGATAGATTGATAGGCAGATAGATAGGTAGATGTTGGTTATAGAGAAAGTGAAGCAACATATTAAACCTCTACACTGTAAAAAATTAACCAGGATTTCACAATATTCAGCTGTACCTTCTCACAATAAATTGCTGTATTAAAACTTTACAGGACTAAACTTTAATGTTTACAATATAAGACTGTAATTTCAAAATTTACTATAAAAACAGTGTTACTACAGTCAACTGCCGTGATATTTGCCTTTTCAATTATTACCAGGATTTTACAGCATTTTATTGCATTATTTCACCACGAAATACTGTATTAAGACTTTCCACCGCCAAAACACAGCAAATTCCATGAACCGCACTGAATTGTGGGACCTGCCGCGGATTTTCAACATTTTCACGGTTGATGCCACCAAGAAAAAGAAGTTAGTTCTACATATTCTGTCAAGGAATTTTACCCTTGTTTTCCACCTTTGCTTTCTCTACATATTGTCATTTTGAACGAGTGTGATGTTCACCATATTAATTCCTCTTTTCTCTGACACTTTTTATTTCAACACAGTCAGTGCTCTTCCTGTGGATAGCCTTGTGCACCCATCTCACCAAAGGCTGCGAGTAACGCCAACCACACCGAGTGATTTGATTTACGGATGCTTCTTGAGTATCAAACCAGAAACGGGCTCCAAGGCAAAGAGGAAGTGTGGAGGCATCAACCCACATGTGAGCACTTTGATGAGGTAACTTGTGGACTTTAAGTGGCAGACAATGTAGATCAAATGATTTTTTTTTTTCTTTTAACAACTATAGGGTGTCCCTTTTCGTTTGTCATGACCCCTGGATTCCGTTTAGCAGCCATTTTGATTTCATTTAAATTTGAATAGCAGAAAACACCAATTTTCAATATTCCCTATCCAGACAACAAGTTTATTACTTTATTGTTTAAGTATCAGGTCTCCAACCTGATACAACCACACTGTGTGGGCTGTGGCCTGATGAGGGCCATTGGAGGCGTTTTCTGGCAGCCCATGATAAGCCAAGGCAGTGGTTCTCAAATAGCCCAGTGTTAGTACCCAAATTCAAAGTTGCATCCCAAAAAAATTTTATTTCACAAAAAAAGATGTGCAGTAATACACAATCCCTTCATGCACAAATGAAAAGTGCTTTAAAAAATTGAGAACAATCACAATAATGTTTTAAAAAATATGAGAAAATGTAGTCCTTATATTATTATTTTAATACAAAATAGATGTTACGAAAGCACATTTTAGCCTTTTTAAAGGACTAACTTCCCCACAGACTTCTTCACTGAAAACTTAGTCTTTATACAAAGTAAGGCACAATTTTGCCTCTTTTTTAATCAAAACTTTGTGTAATATAAGAACTAACTCCTTCATGGACTTACTATAACAAAGTGACATATGAGTTTTTTCTTTGATGGCCCCCGATCTAATGTTTGGTCCCTAAACTGGCCCTCAGTCATTCAAACTTTGAGAACCCTATTAAAATGTTTATAACTCTGTAGGTGTTTATTTTATTCAATATAATGCAGTGAAAAGTAACATGTATTCTGTTGTTCACATTTTTATTCATACTGGCTTGACCAAAAAAAGGCATGTCTGCCATGTTTGTGGAATTCAGTGAATTCTCAGGAGTCTGCTCTCCCCCTCCCTCTCAGACTCTCTCTCTCTCTGCTCCTGCTGCAGGGGCGGAGTTTCTCTGTTCTGCAACCTGCACACCTGCCTCCCATCAACTCATCAGCTCCCCTATTTAAGAAGGCCCCTGTGAGGAACTTGGCTCAGGAGTATTGCACTCGGCCAAAATGGGCTTCCTTCGCAAGGTGGCTGGGCTCTCCCTTAAGGTGCGTTCACACCGCAAGCGACCCAGCTACCAAAGTCGCGTCGCCCACTGAGGTAGCGTCGCTCGTCCATAAATAGCCTACCTGTTTGGTCGCCTGGCGTCGGCTGTCCCTCGGTGACGTCACGTCCGCTCAAGTTTTACCGCGATCGTATCATATATCCCATAATAGGGTGTATAAGCGGACATTATTCCAGGTGTATCTTTTTCACTCACTTATCAAACACAAAACTCTGCGGCTGATGATGCAGCAGCATCCTCTGTGAGTTTACTGCGGTCCATCTGCAAATGTCCTCACTGAGATTAGTTCCGCCCATGTGGAAGTCATCCGCCCTGTAGTCCGGATGAATAACAGCACCGTCACACGTACACACACCGCTGATTGGCTGATGCTGCACAGCCACGCACGACATCGCCTGAATAGATCAATTTTTTTTTTACTTTGACATCGCGGGACGAGTGAAGTGGTCGTCTTGTCGCCAGCTGTCGCGTTGCGGGAGGGTTAGCCCTGCCCCATCGCGGCTGTACATTGACTTTGCATGGAGAGTGATCGCTGAGGTAGTACAGGTAACGTCCGGTGTGAACGCACCTTTATAGAAAGGGTGAGAAGTTCGGTCATTTGGGAGGGGCTCGGAGTAGAGCCACTGCTGCTTCGCGTTTAGAGGAGCCAGATGAGGTGGCTCGGGCATCTGGTCAGGATGTCCCTGGACGAGGTGTTCTGGGTATGTCCCACCGGTAGGTGGCCCCGTGGAAGACCCAGGACACGCTGGAGAGATTATGTCTCTCAGCTGGCCTGGGAACGCCTCGGGATCCCCCGGGAAGAGCTGGACGAGGTAGCCGGGGAGAGGGAAGTCTGGGCTTCCCTGCTTAGGCTGCTGTAACAGTAAAACCTGTGGTCATATCCTGACAATGTTCCGGTTAAATGAAATTGCACTTACTGTAAGCAGTTAGATCAAAAAGTTAAAACAAATTACCATTTTTTTCCGTTTTCTTCTTTTATTGAGCGTATGAAAGCATGGTTGTGTAGGAGCAGTAAAATCACAATTAACAAGTGAATTTTACAATATCTTACAGTGTGAGTTAGATTGTAAATTTACTGTAAATTATTGGTTAATTGCATTACTTTTACAGTAATTCATCGTAAATATCTTCACAGCAATTTACTGTATTTATTTCACAGTAATTTACAGTAAGTCCACAGCTAAATACTGCTGTATTACAGTAATTCCTTGGGCCTGGCAATTACCGTTTGATTGTTATTTTCATCCATGTTAAAAATGCTTATCAAGTAAAACAAAAGAAGTCCTACAGTAAAACTGCACATTAAAATAGATTATATTGTGGTTAGTTAGTATATTGCTGTTTGTGGCTCTTACCGTGAATAATATTTTTACCAAGCAGATAGATTGATAGATAGATAGATAGATAGATAGATAGATAGATAGATAGATAGATAGATAGATACATACATACATACATACATACATACATACATACATACATACATACATACATACATAGAAAGATATGTGTTAATCTGTATTTTTTTAGGATCTACATTCGCTATTTTGACAGAAACAATATTGTTTTGAAAATCCAGAAGTACACGGAAACTTTACTTTTACCGAGCTCTACTATGAAACATGTTAGACAAGAACCCCAAAACTGAAGCAGACAGCTCCTGGTCCCAAATCGCTGAATGAAAACATGTGTCTGTTCTCTTTTTAATCCAGTAGAAACATTATCTCCAGCCTTTTACCCGTTGCTGCTTTGCAATGATTGACTTGTTTTTCTCCTCGATGCATGTGTTCATACAAAAAGACATGGTGACTAACTCCTTTCAGATAAACAGAAAATAGACACATCAAAGTAGACATAAAAACTGTTCTCTCTTCTTACTGCTGGCTTGCTCTCTATAACTCCAGAATATGAAAGAGAAGCTCCTCTAAGCAAACACAAATATGTTTTGGACTGCAGGCTTGGTCACTGGGTTCAGTAAAACTGTTTTGCTTGAATCTTGGATGAATTTGAAGCGTTTGCCTTTCAGTTCTGTAACTCCCCTTTCTCCAGCCTTGAGGATTTATTTTGGTAAACTACAATTTATCTTTGAACAGAATTTTGAATTACTGCTGTAGGGTACAGATTTTCTTTGACTATGGCTCTGAACCCAAAGGGTTCTCAGTTCATTTGGCCCTGAAGCCCATATTCTGTTTTGTTATAAGTAGTGTTAGAGAAAGATTTGATAGCCCAGGCGTGTTTTTAGCTCTGTCCATCATATCAATCACAGCTTCATGCCTCCTTTTAATTCCCAAAGGATTAAAGGACACTTGGGGCCACGTTGGAGAATTGTGGAAAGCTTTTGGCATCACAAAGCAGCGGGCAGATTTAGCATTGGTAAGTCCTTACATATAAGCAGGGTTGCAAGGTCAAGTTTGGAACGGTGAACATGCTCTGCTTCAAAACTGCTGTGTGGTTTGCACAACACACCAAAATGTCAAACTCAACATTCAATAGCATCACACGCACACAGGGTGAAATTGCAAATGTCAGTTTCACATTGAGCTTGACAAATGACCTGCATATGTAAAAATGTAAACTCCTGCAGGTATATTGTGTGCTTTGACCCTGATGCAGGCAACAGCTGCAGCAGTCAATATGGAAACCCATAGGCTGAGCTTACTTCACTCCTGCCTGTGGCTCAGCAAAGTAGCTAACTGAGTCAAACCCTTTGAGGAGAATATATGAGTACATTTTATTTCCTATTGCACAAACAAATAGACCTAATCTTGGCTTTCTGATTGGTCTGCTTACCCACCATTCAGAAAGCTCTCTCTCATAGCAACCGCTGCTGGAATAATAGACAAACTTTCGCTTTTGGCATTAGTGTGTCATGTAGAAATTATGACCTTTAAGATGGTCAAAGGGTATGCTTAAGGTGTTTGGAAGAGTGACTCAAGTTATCCACACCGTAATCCAGGGCTGTTTTGATTTCCATATCCTAAACCAAGGGGACATTATGAGGCCTGCTTGCTTCTGTAGATGACTATAATGAGAAGCATAAGAAATAACTCAAAGTTAAACAAAAACATTCTAAATACTGGGATGTGATGTTTTGGTGATGTAAAGAGGAAGGGAAACTGATCATCTGTTGTACAATGTAATGGAGACAAGTTATGTAATCATCAGTGTAAAACTTAACATTAATGCTGGGCTAATATGGTGATCTTGATGTATAATATACATTTTTTTTTAATGTAAAAACTTTGTTGATGTGTCATGAAAGGATGACTGACATTAGCCAACATAACCAGCATGCACATCTATAATAAGTTAAACTGTTTTGCAGTGTTCTATTGCAAAGGCAATTTAACCTTTAATACAAAAGTGGGCTCTTAAAATTTTATGTAGGCTTTGTGTATGTTGAGTGAAGACTGGAAATGTATAGTAATAGCACAGCAGCCAGTGTGCAGGTTTTAAACCTTTATTTAAACTTAACTATTGGACAACAACTGATTAACATAAAATGTGACTGGTAGCCATTAGGAACCTAGAGTGGGCCTAGGAAATACTTATGAATTTAATTTCAGTGCTACAAGTCTGTAAAGCTCGAATGTTCCCGTATGTCATTCATTCATTTTCTATACCACTTAGGGAGACAGACAACCATTCACGCTGACACTCATACCTAAGGGCAATTAAGAGACTCCAGTTAACCTAATGAGCATGTTTTTGGTCTGTGAGAGGAAGCCGGAGTGCCCGGAGAGAACCCACGCATGCATGGGAAGACCATGCAAACTGCCCAACCTGGGGATTGAACCTTGGACCTTCTTGCTGTGAGGCACGTGCACCACCTGCTCTGCCACCGTGCCATTTATGTCAATGTCTAAAAAGTTTTAATGCAAAAGGACACCATAAAGTGTGACACAAAGGTTGAAGTTGAGACTCTTTGATACTCCTCTGATTTTGCACGTTTTTCTGAAATATACAATTTATTCTTTGTGTTGTTTCTACATAAAATCAAATCAGATCCAAAAGGCCGGAGCATATACATGCTAACTACCATCCCATGGTTAGCTGTGACCACTGAACAGGAGCAGTGTTCTTTGCTTGCCTACACTGGTCACTGTGCAGTATGATAATGTCTTTGTAACTGTGGGATCAACAACAATGACAGGCTGTAAATCATAAACACCTTCAGGTCATAAAGATAGATAAAGACATAGAGACAGACAGCAGTGACTAATGCCACAGACTGTTTGCCGCCTGGCTGTGACCGCGTTCATGTGTGTTGTGCCACAAACAGTAATCACCTCTGACCGTGCCTAATTAACGCTGCACCTCCCATCATTTAGGAAGACATTATCTAATCTAATTTCAGTCGGCTGTTTATCCTCAGAGCTATTATGTCTTTAGTTCTCTTTCCGCGGGGCCAGCCTTCAACCTGTAAGCCAAGAAGGCAGTTTTCTGACCTCAGACTACAATCATCTAATGTTTTTCTTAATTTCTGGACTTGGTGGCCTAATTTTTTTCAATCCTCTTGGCTGTTTGAAAAACTTAAAATCTGTAATTATTGTGACTTCATGCTACACTGCAGTTCCACAGATAAATTGAGCATCGGGGGATGTTTAGCTGCAAAAAAATCAATCAAGTGAACATGGCCACACTGTAGGGTATAATCTTTTTTATTGTTCATTGACTAAGCAACAAACTAATTTGTCGGTACAATGTTGAATGTTAAATTCTCAGTGATGGACTTTTTTCAAACCTTCCCTTTGCCAGGAAGTGACCTCTGATCAAGTCCTGCCCTCTGTTTTTGTTAAAAGGAGATGAAATAGGGCTCTGACCTGTTTGACAAAATATGGAAATACTCCTTTACCTACTGACTTGCACTTATGTCTAATTAGTTCTATGGTTTTATGAAGTTGTCATTAATAAAAGAGTAAAGAAATTGTGCTTGTATGAGGAGCTTGTTCAACTTCAGTAGCTGCCTAATATGGCCTGTCCCCCAGCCCCCTGAATAGAACCACTAGTTTAACATCCTGACATTGTTCTGTAAGCAGTTTTAGCCCCTTGGCTCAGAGTGACAAGCACAGCGCAGAACAGAGACGGCACAATGAAAGTAAAGCCATTGACAACATAGCACTAAGCAGCACTTAAGTGACCAATGAACACAGGGAAGACTTGTCAACCAAACAGGAAGGACTGGCCCCTGTGGCTTAAAGGGGTGGGAGCTCTAAAAGAGTACGTGTCTCAGACAGACTGAGGGTACTCAGTGTGAGAAAACTACATTCTTTTAACAGTGATGGGCATACTCTAACATTCATTTAAACTGAATATATGAACCTAGGTTAAGTCAAAATGTGGGCCTTTCAGCATACTCTGTGTGATATGAGGCCAACAGCAAATCGTTCATGGTGAAATGTCGGCTCAAGACTGAATCATTTATGAAACACAGCTAAATCGCATGGTTTTTGGGCTCTCATGGCAGGATCTGATGGCTAGAACTGACCTGAATCCTTACACTGTATAAGTGAAATTGGGATAGAGTGTTAAAAATGTCAGTTTTATTTGAAAACTACCAGGAGTTTGATCTGCCCATGGCCCTATAAAAGTGGTTTCTTTTGCATGTCTCCTTTACAGTCAAAATCACCCTTGCTATGGCACACGCAATGCATAACAGCTGATAAAACTGTAAAAATATTCACTGTCAGGTGGCATCTTGCATCTTTTTCCCTTGTCATATTTTTATCTCCTGATATCAGGACACATCACACGATCCTGCTAGCTGTAATTATGGTGATTTCAGTTGCTGGTTAAAAGCTAAAATAAGGTAATGAAGTCTTGAAATTGGAGAATCTGCTCTTGGATCTAATTTTTTGTGATTGTGCGCAGTTCTCTGACAAGAAAATCAGACATGACAGAAATTCATCAAACCAGTTCCCCTGGAAATTTCATCACACGTGGTCAGGTTTAAACTGTGTAGACTTTGGCAGTCATGACTTGCCATGAATCTGCAAATCAGCAAAGTGCTTCTCTAAGCATTAAAGGAAATAAGCAATGTTGCTCAGTCTAAATTTTCCTTCTTAACCAACCTTTTTGTAAGTTCTCAGTGGCAGCAAACTAATGATATGGTGTTTTTATTGTTGACTGATCAATCTGTAGCTGTCTTGACATGTTTTTTTAATGGATGAAAGAGTTCAAATTAAATGATAAACTGTCATAAAAGTTAAATTAGTACAAGGTTCAATTTACATTTATATTGGACAAAAGGAAAAAGAATCCTAACAGCAACATGCACATTTTTTAACTTTAATGACACAAGATTTATTATTTTCCTTCTTTGCCAGCTTACCTTTCAATCAATTTGAGTAATTGTTGTGGCAAAACTTCATAAAGTATTGAGAATACCCTTGAGATAACACTGAGCAGATCATACTAGTCTAGTAAACCTGTAATACCACCTGAATACAATCCAAACTTTGTCTAGTGGTGTGCCAACTTTAACTAACTGCTTTTGCTGTTGCTTGGAGTTGTATGAAAGGTGTGCTGAGAAGCTCACATGGATGTTGAGTCATTATTTTGAACTTGCAATGCGAGAATTTCCCAAAGCCACTCCTACAGCTGTACACTGGAACAAATATACTATTTACCAACATGTATGACGACATCAGTCTCAGTTTATATAGCAGGTTTGTGTTTTACTGGAGCGTCCTGGGTGTATAAATTGAGACTGCAAATGCCACGAAGACCCTGGCCTGTATCTTAAACTGACCTTGGACATCTTAAGCAAACATTATTCTCTTTCTATCCAGTTTCCTGTTACTAACTAAATCAATTCCAACAAATGAATGCAGACCCACTCCTCAGCCAGCCATTGTGAATTTTAATGCTAGGTACTTAATCAAATTAGGCTCAATATGTATTCAGGTCATGGATGCAACTAGTGTCCTTAAACTTGAGATAAGGGGAAAAAATGCACCTCAGTTACTTGTAGTTTGTGGAATGGTTTAACTTTCTTGGCAATGAGGGAAACAATGACTTTTGGTTTCCTGTTGGTGCTACAGTTTACCACATCAAAAACAAAACAATTTGAAAAAATCAAATACATGACTGAAAGACAGTCTTTATTTGCTGTTATTTTGTCATTTAAATCAAAGTCTATAATGGATTTAAATGTTTATTTCTGTAATCCAAAAACTCTAAAAAGGTTGAACCACAATGTAAATGGACTTGAGCTTATATAACGCTTTTCTAGTCTTTGACGACTCAAAGCTGCTTTACACTGCAGGTCACACCTACCCATTCATACCCATTCACACCCATTCGCACTCACATTCACTCACTGATTGTTCTGTGTTTCTATGTTAGTTTTTCCATCAGTATCTCTAACACATTCACGCCCTTTCATGCCCATTTACACGCCACTGACGCAGCAGTGGGAGCAACTTGGGGTTAAGTGTCTTGCCCAAGGACACATCGCCATGTGTCGCCCGGAGCTGGGCTTGAACCTGCAACCTCCCGATCACTGACCAAGTGCACTATCCAACTGCGCCGCCTACAATGTCAAGGTTCTGGCTTATTTTCTGTGTACTTTACAGTAACACTGCATAGGTGTGTCTGTGCTCCTTACTTAGATGATTAATACTCTACCATGCAGTATTGATTACCTTTGTTCTACCTGAAGAAGCTGCTGGATTTGTCATATTCCAGTTTATCAGTGTATTTTCAAGGACAAAGAGGCAGTAGGTTCAAGTGTGGGTTAGTTGTGCTGAAATTGATGACAGCAAGCCTTTTGCCTAGCCTGCCTCAAAAGCCAAACATCTGTATCAGCAGACATGATCACATATATTAGCATTAAAATTATGTGGACCCTTTTGCATATCAAGCATAAAGATTTGACACATGACAAATTTTCATCAGCAGAAAACTGATTGTGGATCTTAAAATGGAGCTGAAGTTACAAAAAAACTACTTTGCATGTAGTGTATAGGAAAAAGAGGTGCACCATATTAGATTTTGGTGATTTCTGATACTTTATAATTTATTATTGCAGATACTGACATTTCTGGTCAAAGGCACAATCGTTGTAATTAACAAAAATGAACTTGTTTTTTTCAGTGTTAGAGTTTATTTTTGAGAGGAATAGGAGTAAAACAATAAAAACTTCATTTAACACTTGCAGGACTTAAACCCTTGGTTTTTAAATGTACCCATGCATAGATAAGAATGTGCATCTGTATTGTACATTCGTTTACTTTGCCAATATTCCAGACAACACATTGGCTGTAAATATTTGAAAAATATGTCAATAGCTGCTAATACCAATACTTAACTTCTTAGGTTGATACTGGCAAATACTGATATCAAACTGCTAATAATTGTGCATCCCTAGTAGCAAATATTATTGAATATTTTCTTGTTTTTATTATCTGAAAACATGGTGGCACCATGACAAAACATGGCAACCAAAGGGTTAAGGATCTTCAACAAACTATTAGTATTTGAGATCAATAATTAGGTCAGATGTTGGTTCAACAAACAGTTAAATGAAAGAAGAATGTAATAAAAATGTATATTTTTATAGTTTGCTTTCAAAAAGTAGCCTACATAGTAAGGGTGTGAGGATCATCAGCAGTTCTGGAGGTCTATCTTTTGGACCGCGACACCTTCAGCCTCCATTCCTATAGGTGTCACTATAGTCCTCCTACCCCCCGCCCCTTCCTCACTCCTCCTCCTCCTCCCATCCACCAAACCTCCGCGAAAGGGTGTGCATTTTGAAGGTTGTATGAAGCTAAACACCTCCACGGAGAAGAGCACTCGCCACTTGTCCTGACAACCTGAGACAAGCCCTAAACAGAAGCTGGGGTGGAGCACACCCCTGGTCTTCCTCCTCCACATCCTCCCTCCTCAGCGGGGGGACTCACCAAGGTCTCGTCCTCCTGGGTTCACGGTGGAAATGCGGCATCATACGCGGACACTATTGAACTAAAAGTTAGGACGGGCACGGCACGCGGCAAAGATGCAATGTGGCAGCTTCGCGGCTTCTCTTCAAGGTCAGTATCCGAGCACAGCCGCCTCACGGACGAGTATTCTGGACGGTGAGGAGGAAGACGAGGCGCGGAGGGGATGCCGCTCCAGCATCAAGAGTGACATCTTTCACACACGGGGGCACTGATAGGCACCGACGCAGAAACTTGTGAAACACCGCGAGCGAATAACAAGAGAAGTTTCCCCATTTACAACACTGTTATCACTGATACTGAGATAAGAAACTCTCCAGCAATTTGACATATTCTGCCTTCTCACAACAGACAGGCAGGCAGGGGAGAGTGGACTGTTTACCTGCACCACAGGAAGAACACCGGAGTCACGCTAGCTTTCGTTACCTGAGGAATGAGTGCCTGGTTCGGTTTAAGCTAGCCGAACCGACCGTTGGAGTAGAATGTTCGACGGTTGGCTTGGCTGTTCCTTGTTTTAACAGAATTAGCTCGACACTACTTCCTCCACAGACTTTTAAGAACTAATCCACTCCCATACACCCTCGCTTAAAGTCGGTGCAAGTACATGAAAATGCATTCGGGGACATGTTCGCACAGCCCGGCCGGCACCGGGAGGAGTTTGCCGGAGCGGGGGCTTCTCCTGCTGGTAGTGTTGGTGCTCCTGGAGGGCTCCGTGCTTCCTCTCGGAGCAGCCAGCTCTCCGGATATCGGCCCCAAGGAGAGCGCTAACAATCACAAAGGGGCGGGCGAGGGACATAACTTCACTAAAAAGGCCTTTCCTGTGCTGGACCTCGACTACCATCACATACAGACTCCCTTTGAAATCTCACTATGGGTGCTGCTGGCCTCCTTAATGAAATTAGGTGAGTATCATGTGGATAAGATGCCAATGTTGCGCTGAATATAGCACTGCAGATTTTCCAGGAAATGGTAGTAGAGGGTTAGGTTGAGCTGCCTCTGTCACAGGTGTAGTTCAGCAGGTATGAAGCTACATGGAGACAGTTGTTGCACCATTGCCACCTGGAGCTGGGCGACCAAAAACAGAGGTACAGCCCATAGTATATTTCTTAGTTTTGTTGTCCATTAAAATACGAGTACAATGAAAACTAAATGATATTGATGCCTCAGCAATATTGAGGGGTCTTAGAAAGTCATTCAGAATCTTTTCATCATGAGAGTTGCAAGACACTCAGTCCAAGTTCTACAGAAGCAGTGGGAGCCTGTATTTAAACTAAATAAAGTGTATTTCCATTTGATTTAAACTCTATTTGTGAACGTCTGTTGGTACAAGAAGTTCAAAAACAAATATTTCCTTCAGCAATAGTTTAGGTAAAAAAAAGTCTGTTCAATTTCAGTTATATATCACTAATCATATAAACTGCAATCTATAGTGCTTTACTGCAGTGGTTTTTACACATTTTTCCCTTAAGGAACTCCTAAAATTGACCCTACCCAGGATTAAAACAAAGGCCTGTTAACAAGCTCTCTGTTATTATGGTCCTGTACTGTGAAAACGATAAGTTCTTTAGTTAGTCCTCTGAAAAGGGATCTTTAACACTGCTTTTCTCTCATGCCGTTAGCTGTTTTTTTTCAGTAAAAGCTGTAGTATTTTTCAGTGCTTGTTTTTATCCTCTGTGAAGCACATTGAGCTTACACTTGTATTAAATGTGCAATACCATTACAATGTACTTGAACTGAATGGGAAGATAAGTATTGTTGTGCAAAATGAGTGATGCACCGATAGTAAAAATCAGTGCTGATGCCGATACTGATGTTTAAAGTTTTATTTTATGCCAATACCATTGTTGTTCTAATTAGCTCTTGTGGCATAATTCTCTCAAAACTTTAGTTTTTTCCACAGCATGGGAACAACACAACAAATAAACTTCTGAAAACCAAAATTTTTTCACCCCATCCTAATTTGCTGTTGGCCAATGTCTGCAGAAAGGGCGGATACTGATGTTAAACTGATGACAGCACGCTTCTCTTTTCAAAAGACCCTTTATCATGTGTTGAAAAATCTTTTTTATCTGTACAAGTTTATTGATATCTAACCCCTATAATAATTAGGCAGAAATCTGTGCTGCTTTGAAATATCTACAGAGCTTACAAATCTTACAGAGCGACATACAGGTGGAAAGGCAGTAAAATGCAAAACACTCTATAATTCCAAGGAGTGATATGGTCTGATTTCCCGGTGTCTGAGAACACTGTTTCAGTCAGACCAGTCCAAACACTGCAGCAATTATCTTACCTACCAAAAAAAAGACTGAACAGGTTTCTCGATGTCATCTGTAGACAGAAATCCAGTGATTCTTGCTAAATGTTGGAGGTGGTGACAGGCTGTTTTGTAAAAATGTTGTGGCTGTTGAAAACTTGGCCTAACTCCATAATCACACCAAGATTTCAGGCTTGTTTGCAGATTTGAGTCAAAGTAAAGCACAGACTTTGAATCCTTCCTCTTTGGGCCCAAGGTTTCTCTTTATTTAACTGAAGGAAATCCACCCAATGATTTCTTAAACTCAGTGAGGACACAGTTCTTCAGTGACCGTGAGGACTGTAGTCATCTCCTTTTAAGGAGGAAATGGAGTGTATAAGTTGCTCAAATCTGTTTGCAACATTTCGATGGCTGTGTTGACATGATGAAAACTTGACTGTGTGAAAGAATTTGTTGGCATTTCTTATAAAACTGTGCAAAAACAAAAGCTCAACCAATGTTGGTCGCTTAAGACATCAGTTGTTACTGATGTGATGTCTTATGGGCTTCAGTGTTTTTTGATCGTCATCAAACATATAAAGTAGAGTATTTGAGATTAAATATTGGGAAGCTCAATTTTTGGTGTCACTAGACAATTGCTTCATAAGATACTAACATCTTTGCCTGTATTTACTGCAGATAGTAGGTAAACAGTAATAGGAATGTGCTATATTATTGTATGACATTGGTATAGATTTGCTTCGGGATCTTAATATCAGATCTACTGACATGAAAACTGAGAGTGTTTATATCAGTGTAATTTGGAAGAACAAGCTCCAAAAGAATAGAGCGGATTTTGTGTCAGCAGATGGGTGAATTGATGTCTGTGGCTCTTAAAATTGACAGTAAAACTTTATTTTATATAAAATATAAGTATATTTAGAAGAAATGTTTTCTGATATGTTATATCAGTATCAATATTGGCGTTGGTTAAAATAAGCTCTGAAATATTGACAGTGTGGATAAGAGCAAAAAATTCCAATATCTGATAACCCTACATAAATTATAAACCTGCATTTAGACTAAACTTTTCAAAAGACTGTCTAATGCCTGATTTCAAGGCAAGTTGAATTTAGCTTAAATGCATGTTGTTTGTCATAAAGTGCAGGGGAACAGGAGACAAGACAGCAGATAATGATCAGATCAGCTGGATTTTGATTTTCTGGTTGCACAGCTGCACTCACCTAAACAGTGAGAGCAGATCCAAGAGCAGGTCCTCCAACTCTTTTTCTTTGCCCTGGCAGACAGAACCTGAAAGCCTCATGGTAACAGAAGGCTGTATGATTGTGTCCTCTTTCCTGCATCATTAAAGGCATGAACAAACATGCTTCATATTAGCAACTTATGGTGTTTGCTGGTCATTCTGTGTGTGCCATAGCAAGAGTGTTTTTTTCTTTGTGTGTTTAAGAAGTGCAGATTAAACTGGCAATGGCAGACAGATGTGACTTCTATCTCACATAATGTGAGTACTCAGGTGGTTACTGGTGTTCAGATTGTTCTGTGTGAATATATCCAACATGCCCGTGGTAGTTGTTGGTAAACGATTTAGTCATAGAGAGCGAGTGGACATCCCATCAAGACTGTCTAACTATGGCTTTGAATTGCACACTGTATGATGTAGGTCTGTGCTCAGAATATCGATACGGAAAATATTGTCATGCACTTCTTGGAGATACATGTATCAACGTAGATTCTGCAGTATGAATACAGCCTCAGTGTTTGGACAGTTGTTGTGTGTACACTTTGGGTTTTATTTTAACAATGGCATATTTCAAAGTAGAAGTAGTAGTTTTAGAATCATTTAAAACTCATCCCTTTTTTTCTTCTTGTAAAAAAACAAAACTTGTCAGGAATTCTGTTTAAAATGTAGTCAATGTTCATAATTTACGTGTGTGAGGATACATTTTGTATCATGGCCTCATTGTCAGATACGTAGCATATTGTGGGGTTCTTAGAAATACCCAGCCCTGGTATGCTAACTTTAGCATAAGCTATACTGATATGAATTTTTGTTGTTTTACCTTGTATCACCATTAGAACTGTATCAGCATATCTGTAAATACCATACACTTCCCAACACTGACATAATGTGTTTTTTCACTGCTGCTACAAAATCAAAACAAACAGATGTTAAACAGAGGAAAGGGTGATATCAGAGTGCTGCACGTCTGATTTGAGTAGCTTCAGTCTTTGGCAAATCAGCCTCACACATCTCCATCTTGATTCAGATAACATGCAGATAAAGCTTCTCCCAGGCTTACAATGACTGACAGAAAAAGCAAGCCTCTTTTCAGGTACCTCCACTGTCATGTCCACCTTTTTTGCCTTTCTCAGTTTTCCATCTAAAGGCATCTCTGGTATGCTGATACTATTCTTGACCTGAACACCTCAATTCCAATTACTGAGTCAAAGCAGAGGCAAATCGGTTTTCCTGGTCACGCAGATTAGTCATCAGATCTGTCAGCGTCATGTAGGGAGGCTCTCTTACTGGTGCCGTACTATCTCCTCGCCACTGTGATGACTAAGCAGCCTGATGCAGCAGTCGGGATTTTTGACAGCAGCTATTATACGGCAAGTCTTGGACGTGCGGGAATCTCCTGTCCTGCCTCGCTGATGCGTGTCGTAAAAGCCTGTGTTGCAGCACTAAGATGTGGGATGTCTGAATGCAAATATAAGCAGTCATTTTGATTTTCTGGCCAACCAAGATGCTGTTGTTAAACTGTCATTTTCCTCTGTTGCTTTGGTCTTTTAATTCTTCTCCCACTTTGTTGTTTTACTCTTTGCTGTTTCCTTTTTTATTCCTGTAAGACTTGAAAACATTCACTGCATCTTTATATTTTGTAGCTGAAGAGCCATGCGCAAATATTTCTTGATCCTTTTCCCCATAAAAACGTAATAAATCGTTGTCACACTACAGAATTATTAACTCTCTGATAAGATCCTAGTAAATATCAAACAGTATGCATACCTGTTTGATCGCTCACGGGGCATTAACTTACTCGCAGGCCAGGGTGGTTGGCAAAATATTTCGCCAGCCAAGCAGATTTTTTTTTTTTTTTTTGCCAGTTTCTGATATTTTTCTGTACACTAAATTTAAGTTGTTTATTGGCAGATCCAGTTATTTTATCAGATTACAAAATTTAAAAATGAAGTTTTTTATTTGCTAGCATCAGTTTTAATGATATGCCAAGGACAGTCCATTGAGCTGCTGATGCTGACTAAGTTTCATGTAGGTAATGTTAATAACCACTTTAAATAACTAAAGAAAAACATATCTTTTTATATCTTACAATTAAATACATATCCCTGAAGTAATGTAGGAATAGAAACATTCGGGACATTTCCATCTGGGCAACACTGCATACAGTTTTTTGGGACAGGGCAGAAGATTTCAAGATAAAAACTGGAGGTGATTGGAACTGTTTTGTCTGTCACATTCATTCTGGGCCAGCCAGAGGTTTGCAGCCACTTCTCTCTTGTATCAAAACTAACCCGCACTCACAGAAAATGCCTCTCTGTCCTCCAGATTGATTTATTAAGAATGGCTATTTTATAAACAGGGACAAATGTGCCAGCTTGAAGCTTCACAAAATGGATCTGCCTATGTCAGACATGGACCTGGTAAATCCAGTTGCCATGTAAGGAAAAAAAAAATGGGATATAAGGCTATCAGCATAGGACAGCAGATGCTTAAAACTGAGGTTTTACTCTAAAAAATCCCTTTCTACCCTAATGTGTTCCTAAAAAAATCCTATCCACACAAAAACATATAAATGCACTGTTTATTGATGTTTATTACCCTGTAAATAAGTCTGTGATTTGCAATTGTTTTTGCATTTTTATGTGAAAGTGGATTTATTTTCATATTCCTGCCACCACATCCGACTTGTGTCATGGTTTAACTTGTGGCTATGTTAATTGGTGATAGCATGAGTTATGAGTAAATATTTCTTCGTTTGTATTTGATAATCTTGATCCATCCTGTTATTAAAATTTATTTGGTACTCCTGTTGATTTAAAATGCTGTTTCAACCTCAGAAAAACAAAACAAGCAGCCATTTGTCACCAGTCAACAAAGAGTTTTAATCCAGTGTCATAGTGAGGGAGGGACAAAAAGTATGTGTTGGCATGTAAGCAGTCCAGTTATCAAAACTTTAAAATAACAATAGAGTGCTGCAGCACATGTGAGAATGTTGCATAGAGTGATAACACCCTGCAGAGAGGCTGGAGCGGACTACAGTGTGATGTTTCAGGGCCAAAACGCTGCTTTCCCTGTCAACACGGAGACAGCCAAATCATTTTCAAAAAGCTTCACCTTGGCTGGAGTTTTCAATAATACGCATTTTCACTGACCTAAAAGGCTTTTTATGTGAGGACAGAAGAAACACAGAAAAGCCTCTTTTTTAAAAAAAAATATCTACCTCCATTTGGATAAAGCCTTAAAGGATAAGAACACCTCAACCACCCGAGCTTTAAGAACAGCAGCATGTCAAAAACAGGGGCTAACTGAATTGCTTCATGCCCAATGTTGATACAAACTTTATTGTCTGACCCTGTTACTTGTTTAAAAATACCCTCAAATACAGTATATTACCCAGCCCTGCCGTCCTATCTCAGTCACTCCTTGAGTCGTGCTCTCTGCAGAAGGCTGCCTTGTCGTCACCTGCTACGTAAACTATATTTTCTTAGAGCCAGCAGCCTGTCAGAGGCCGAGGACGTCAGGGGTCTGACTGAGCAGCAGCTTGTAGATGGGGCTGGATACTTCATCATGTTGGCTCGGAGCCCAGGGTCCCAGGAGACAGGACAGCAGGAGAGGGACCACCTGGCTTCAGTGGCTTTCATTTAGGACGCATTTCAAGGGCATAGTTTGAAATATGAGGAACGAGGAAAAGAGGGACGTAAAAGGAATGACATGAGTGTAGAAAGCAGACAATAGGCAGAAAGAAGTGAGCTGGCGGCAGAAGCATCGGCAGCAGACAGTGGTGACCTTAAGCCTCTGATTATCCCCTGACTGCTGAAAATGGGTTGTGGGTAATTCAATGTGTCTGCCGCTGCTATGCTGCTCATCCTTGGACCAGCGTCTGATTCATGTTCGGAGCAATCCTAATGGCTTGTGTCCTCAGTCCATTTATCACTCGGGCAACCTTGCCTCTGTACACGGTCTTTTTCTGCTCTTATTTTAATCACAAGTACTTCTTTTTTTTTGAATTGATTACACTCAGTGAAAAAGCTTTTTATTAGGATCTTAGCTTTTGGAATGTTAATTGACTGAGAATTAACTCTAAGTTGAAAATCATTGTAATGTAAGATCCCTTTTTGGCTTCTTTTTCTGCTTAAGGGCACTATAATCTTAAAGGTTTCCTATTTTGCTCATTTCTACAGTTTAGCATCGATCTCTGGTGTCTTCATGAAACATACCTTTGTCCAAAAAGCCAATGAATAAAGCACAGAGCATTCTCTCCACGCACACGTAACTGCTGTGTTCACAACGGCTAGTTTTGAAAACGGTTGCCTTCAATGAACTGCTGAAGAACCAGAGCAGCGTACTTACAGCAATTCACGATAGAGGAGCGTAACTCCACCGAAGTGGGCGCTCCAGCCACAAGCTGTTTACAGTCCTGAACACATACAGTACCACAAACAGTAACAACAGCAAAGATCCTTTCCCAAAACATCACAGGCTAACACACTGCCTGCTAACCGCAGTAGGATAGCCACAACTTAGCCTACCTTTTGGACTAATGTCAACACAAAGGCGCCGGGATTGGGTAAAGGACTGATTATATTTAGCCAGCTGTTAAACTCCTCTTGACTAATGTAAGAACGCTCATACATTAAAGTTTATACTTTAGACTTTCAGCGAGTGATGTAAACATTGACGAACTTGGTGTGCAGTTACCTCTGGTTCGCTTCCTCCTTATGTTAGCATTAGCCCATAGCATTGAGCAAAATAAATACTACAGGGCATTAAAATACTCACATTTCCATCATCAGGTTTGGTAATGGATTGTTGGTACTGAGCCCTGATTCAGGAAAAGTCTAGTTCCCAGTCTTATGTTGATCTGACTGAAGTTGAAAAAGCAGTTTGCCATGAAGTGACTCATGCACACATAAAAGTTTTAACCGACTGAAAGGTTAATAGTGTAATGGAAGAAAGCCCAAGTTATGTGTTATTCTGTTGATCTTTAATGCATTCTTCTTACCCATGTACTTACTACTGCTGCAACACCCAAATTTCCTCTGTAGGGATCAATAAAGGATTATCTTATCTTGTCTGAAATGCAATTCTGCCTTGTTTTAGCCTCAACAATGGGCAGCAATATCCAGTATATCACCAGGGTTACAAAGTTGGGTCCTCCCTTCACTGTTGTTTGTTTGACAAGTCCCATAACACCTAAGGAGGGGTAGACATTGTTGTCCAGTGTCCCAAAGTCCACCCCTTCTTTCCAGCCTCACAATACCAACACATAGACCTTCCCTGCCCTACCTCATGGTCGTCACAGCTTACAAACCATCATCAGACTGAGACTCTACACATTCAAAGTGCAGGTAGTGAGAGTTTCAAGACTACCTACCATATAACGTGGCCCCCACAAATGAATCACTGGTGCCAATGTGATGCTGGACAAAAAGAGCACAGAAAACACAAAAGAGGAAAGTCAAAGAGAGGGCTCAAGGCTGAATAACATGCCACATTTTTACTCTTTTACTGCCATCATAGCTAATGTCATTAGTCAATAGATGCACAGACCGCATTTGTTATCTTGTTCAATATGTATGCAGCCATTGTCACATTGTCAGCTGCCTTTGTGACCATGCAGCATTTTATAGGTTATCAGGGAATGTGTGTGGGGCGTTGTCAAAAACCTATTCACAGTGTGTCAGTGCAAAAGTGCTGCAATGAGGATGCATCATATTCACACCTCTAGACATTCACATTAATTCTGTGAGGCTGTAACATCACTGTTATTTCACGCTGGAATATGGTTTGGATGTGCACGTCACAGTACATCGAACAAAAAGGCAGCAACACTTAATCCTCTCGCCTCTTGCTGAGTACAAGAGCCTTCCTGGGCCCTTTGAAATCTGTCCTATTTTTGCCCAAATTAACCCCAAGACACAGTATAAAGTAATGAAATATTGACATTCACTCTTCAGGTGGTCCTCACATGCATCTTCATGGGTCAACAGTATGATGAAAAAAAGTCGCAGAACATTCGATCACCCTAGCCATAATAATAATTGGGACTGCTCTGCTCCGTATTTTTTGCAGTTAGCTGGAGTTTCGTAGCTTCGTAGCCGGTGTCACAAATGGCCGCTTCAACATGTTTGCTTTGTTAATGAGTGGAGAGGGTGAGGAGAGGTGAAGTGTGCGTTGTCCCCAGCCTCGATGACCCCCTTGCAGCATTTTCCCAGGAGATATGGTCCTTTTTATTTAAAAAAAAATTGTGTGTGAAATATCGTCCATCTCCGTGATATTCCGTGTTTATATTGAATCCGGCTTCTAATGTCCGGTTCCTTGATTCCATCCACTTTTCCATGAGCGTGGATTTTATAGGGCCCTACCCTCCTCTCTCGAATAATTCCCTTCTGATACTGACTTTGGAGATGTTCCAAAGAGGCAGTTACCTTGTTCCCCCAATTTTATCCCTGCAACGTTCACAAAGGAGAAGTGTCACAGTGGTGTCAATATTTGGGCTTGAAATGGCAGCATGAATGGGGCTAAAGAGGGCCAATAACAGCCATCACAGTGGGCTCAGAAAAAAGCAGACAGGGTTGCTAGCTGGGCCTGTGTGTCAAAATTAGCGATGGGTATGTACAGAACTGAATCAGCACAGATTTTTGTGCTTCATTTGTGTACCATTCATAAACATCAGAGCCAAATATGCTGAAACTTGTCTGTCATTTCTGCTCAACAAGCCAGTGTTGCCCTCATGGTAGAGCAACAAATGTTACAAACAACAGAAGCTTACAGAATCACACTGGAAAAATCCCAAACAACCCAACCTTAGATAAGAAAAAGACACTATAGACTGGTTGGGATAGGGAAAATGAGCTCTTTTTACCTTTCTACATGCATGAAGTTTGTTAGCTTTGCTAGCTTGATGAGATGGACCCCTCAAAGGAACAAGTTGTCACTGATGTGAGGTCAAGGTGTCAAACAAGGTGGGAGATACACAAAATATTGCTTGATTATTGCTATAATCATGATCTGGACAATTTAGATAAATATGCCCCCCTCAAGTCAAAAGAGCTCCCACTACAGAAACTTGTACCTGTTTGTTGTTTCGTTATTGTCTTTGATTGTATTAATTTTATTTCTTATAGTGCAACACTTTGGCAACCACGTGTTTTAATTGAATTGGAGACATTGGAATCATGATTATAAAAACAATTACTCACTGATTAGGCAGAACATGCAGAACATTTAATCACTGAGCTTATGTTCTCTTACAATATGACCATTTAAAAACAAGCAACTGATTTAAACACATGAAAAATACAAATACTTGAACATGATTATTGGAGGGAAAAAGGAGAAACCAGTGCAACATGTCCTGTGGCACAGTAATCTTTGAGTCTTCACGTTTTGTGATTGTGGGTGGCAGTGATTAAGACTGAAACTGAAACTTGTTATGGCCTGTCTCTATTCTCATGTCAGCCTTGTTGGATTGGGGTCGCCAGCATTTTCTACGGGAAAGAAAAGACAGAAGGACGAGGCTACAGAGCAGTGTAACACTGACACAGCTATACATTCTAGTCTGTGATCTACTTAGAGCAGGTCAGTTTTTTGACCTGGCGTTCAGAAGAACGGGCGTGTTTTAAGAGACGAAAAGGAATCACTGGTCATTTGCCAGTTATCTTTATGACTTTGTCCTACTTTCATTTTGTGATTCTAAAAAGTACATTCATAAAATGCTATATCTGCAGTTAAACAGTAACAAGAACACTGAAGACAGGGGGCTAGACTGTTTATGGCCACCTCAAACATCCAGCCGACCTCCCTGTGAGGTGAGAGCTGATAATATTTCATAGTTACACATTAGTGGTGGAGATTGCACACCTCCTGTTAGTAGGTGTGTGTTGACGCCCCTCCCTCTGATGAAGCTCCTTGCAACATGTCTGACAAGTCCAGTTAGTCTCACTACCCATTTATTATTCACAACTGGGCAAACAATTTGAAGAGAGATGGTGTGTGTTACCTCTGTGTGACACTCCGTGAAAACCAATCACCATCACACGCGGAGCTGCTGTCAGCAGGGTGTAGTATTTGTCAGTGTAGTAATTGGGCTTTGACCTGCATTTGTAAACAAAGGCAAAGTGATTTTAGGTTTTTATTGTCACCAAAATATGATTCCAGTGAAAAGTCAACAAAATGTTACCATACTGGCTTGCTTTTGGTATATCTTAATTGTCATCACGCACATCTGCTCTAGTTTATCTTGGTAATTTTTAAAGTGATGCTTGTAAAAAACTGAGACTTCATACAGTTTGCTTGATCAAGCCAATAAAATAAAGAGTATGTAGAAATGCAGAAGCAATAATACAGCCTCAGCGTGCTGCAGTTTAGACACAATCATGTTCTCTGTAGTGCTCCATGTCATTACTGTTTGTGGAGATTTTTTTGCAGCGCATACAGAGTCAAACTGGCTGTTATGAAGCACGGTATGTTTGTTGTGAGGGGGCTTTTGTAACTACATATTAATAATAACTGTTGCTCACTGCTCATTGTTTGTGGTATGGTCACTGCTATTGTCAAGTGATTCAGGCACTTACAGTGAGCAGAAAGAGTCAGACAGTGCAGACTTAAAAAAGCAGTGCGCTGTTTGTTATGTTTATTTAGTTCATTTCTGTTCTAAATATTCCTGAAGATCCTGTTTTCACAATTCTGCTAGAGCAGTCACATGATTTGTTATTTTGTGCTCTATTTCTTTTAAACAAAGCAAATGTTTTGTTCTGATGGTAGGTGGTACTGATGCCAGAATTACTTCTGCCACAAAACAGATTTTTGTTTAAGCACATATCACACAAGAGGCAGCACCAATGCTACTATTAGCTTGACCTGACAGTAGCCCTGACCAGTTAACCCCATTTTCATCATCTCAAGATGAAATGGCGCAGTAAACCAATTGCAAAGGACGCCTCTGAAGTGATAAATAAAAACACCCACAAATAATTTCGTCCTAGGAGCTGTTTGTCCACTGACTTACAAATGTATCTGTGAGCAGAGCAGCTGTAGCTGCGCCTCTCATCCTGACACATGCTTTTTTAATGATAAACATGTCATTTTCACTAAGTATTTCGCCACTGAAGTCTAGTTGTTTGGTTAATTAATGATAAACTTGTTATTTCCACCTAGTATTTCACTATTAAAGTCAAGTTGCTATGTTGATCGTGTTGTTGATGGATTTAACTAAGCCAATAAGTATAAGTATGAGCCTCTTATTGGATAATTACTGCATGGGCAATAATCTTTTGGCTTACAACAAATTATTAAATCCCAGCTGATACAATGAGTAGCCTCTCATTTCTTAAACAACCATTTTGAAAGGCACATCCTGTGGTTGTGAAAAAGATGTTAGTCTGCTGAAAAAGGGTCAAATCATTGGCATGTATCAAGCAGAGAACACATCTAAGGAGATTGCAGAAACTGCTTAAATTGGGTTAAGAACTGTCCAACGCATTACTAAAAACTGGAAGGATAGTGTGGAGCCATCGTCTTTGAGGAAGAAATTTGGTCGAAAACAAATGCTGAGTGATCCTGTTCGGCAAATCACTTCAGCGTGTGGCCAAATGAAACCTAAGAAAACAAAAGCAGAACTCAGGGGTATGTTTAATAGAGAAGCAAGAGCATTTCCACACACACAGTGCGGAGGGAATTCAAGGGATTGGGACTGAACAGCTGTATACCCTTAAGAAAACCACTGATCAGTAAGGCTAACCGGAAAAAAGGCTTCAGTTTGCTAAGGAACATAAAGATTGGACTCTGGAGGACTGGAAGAAGGTCATGTGGTCTGATGAGTCCAGATTTACCCTGTTCCAGGGTGATGGGTATGGAACCCCAAAAGAGTCATAATGAAATAAATAAAAACAACATTGTAAAATAAATACCATTTTGATAAATAACAGACAGATATGAAATATGGCCATTAAATTGTAAAATAAGGCAATATTATAATGAAATATATTTTATTATTCTTTAATATTGAATTATTATAATTGAATATTTCATAATGAATATTTTAAAATTTTCATTCTTTTTTAAATAATGACTTTTTACATAATTTCCAAGCTTAATGAAATAAAAAAACGTTTTTTACAAAGTCAATGTTTATTTCATAATGCCATTTTCCACAATGACCTTTTTTATTTCATAATGTCTTTTTCAACAACGGCCTTTTTATTTCATAATGTCTTTTTCAACAACGGCCTTTTTATTTCATAATGTCGTTTTTCAGCAGAATGACTTGGTCTGTCAATCAAAGCACATAAGGCGGAGCCAGTTCAGTGATTGGCTGATCCTTTACACAGACACTGCAGCAGAACTTGCACTATCGATTCTAACGTGGAGATTATCACTAACGATGAGAAGCCTGAACACATGAAAACACGAGTTCCTGACATGTTTGAGACAGAATGGCTGCAGGAGCGAGGTCACTTTCAGAGTTTCTTCACTTGGGGCCCCGTGGAGTGTGGTGACCTGCGTTAGCATTTGTGAGCGTCGATGCTGGGCTGTAGTGCTGGGAGTAACTCTGTTACTTTTGCCAGTAACGGGTAATCTAACTAATTACTGTTTCAATAGTTACTACGCCGTTACTGTTACCGACTGTGAAATGTGGCGCGTTACTTAGCACCCATCTGCTGCTGTTATCCACTCAGCCCACAGGGCAGGAGCTGGCTCGCGCAGACACACGAGAGAACAAGATGCCTGTATATAGCCACGTTGCCAGGTTTAGCGATTGAAATAAGCATTTTTAAAGAGAGAAACCTTCTCCCTTAATTTATGTATTCAACATTTGTTTGTTTGGAGGTGGAACAGCTCTATCTTTAAACAGAAGTGAATTGATGGGCTACTGCTATTAGTGCCTCCGTTATTGCAGTTTGTCCAAGCTTATTTGTGTTACCAAAAAGACATGTCAGGCTTTTATCTAAGTTTTCTGTTAATTGTCTACAGCTTTAGTGCGGTGAAAACAGTTATTGCTAGATTGGAAATAAATAATTTCTGGCTACATTGATTTCTTTTAAGTGGAAACATAATTTTTACAGTAAAATTTTAATTTGTTATTAAAGTTGGATAAAATCATTTTTAATCTACTAATTTTTGTCTGAACTGGGTTTATATTGATGGTAGATCATACACCAGATTCCCCCTGCAACTGCACTATTGGAACAAGCCCAAAAAACTGCAACCCACAACTCCTAATATATGCATGCAAGTTAGAAAAATAAGAAGCCGATAGTCGCTTATAGTAAGCGGACCTGGCAACTCAGGCATCTTGTTCTCTCGTGTGTCTGCGCGAGCCAGCTCCTGCCCTGTGGGCTGAGTGGATAACAGCAGCAGATGGGTGCTAAGTAACGCGCCACATTTCACAGTCGGTAACAGTAACGGCGTAGTAACTATTGAAACAGTAATTAGTTAGATTACCCGTTACTGGCAAAAGTAACAGAGTTACTCCCAGCACTACAGCCCAGCATCGACGTTACAAACGCAGGTGACCACACTCCACGGGGCCCCATATGTACTGGGTTGTAGTGTGGTCACCTGCGTTAGCAGTCCTCTCTCAGGCTGAAGTGAAGAAACTCTGAAAGTGACCTCGCTCCTGCAGCCATTCTGTCTCAAACACGTCAGGAACTCATGTCATGTTTTCAGGCTTCTCATCGTTAGTTATAATCTCCACGTTAGAATCGATAGTGCAAGTTCTGCTGCAGTGTCTGTGTAAAGGATCAGCCAATCACTGAACTGGCTCCGCCTTATGTGCTTTGATTGACAGACCAAGTCATTCTGCTGAAAAACGACATTATGAAATAAAAAGGCCGTTGTTGAAAAAGACATTATGAAATAAAAAGGCCGTTGTTGAAAAAGACATTATGAAATAAAAAGGCCGTTGTTGAAAAAGACATTATGAAATAAAAAAGGTCATTGTGGAAAATGGCATTATGAAATAAACATTGACTTTGTAAAAAACGTTTTTTTATTTCATTAAGCTTGGAAATTATGTAAAAAGTCATTATTTAAAAAAGAATGAAAATTTTAAAATATTCATTATGAAATATTCAATTATAATAATTCAATATTAAAGAATAATAAAATATATTTCATTATAATATTGCCTTATTTTACAATTTAATGGCCATATTTCATATCTGTCTGTTATTTATCAAAATGGTATTTATTTCACAATGTTGTTTTTATTTATTTCATTATGACTCTTTTGGGGTTCCATAGATGGGAGCATCAGAGTAAGAAGAGAGGCAGGTGAAGTGATGCACCCATCATGCCCAGTGTCTACTGTACAAGCCTGTGGGGGCAGTGCTATGAAGCTTATATGCCACAGCGAATGCTTGCTGTAAACATAGGTTAAGGCAGTCCAGCAACATATTAGAGTGTGTGGCCTTTTATTAGGTGACAACTTTTTTTTTGGGCCAGGCAGTGTATTTCACCATTACAGTCAGGGTGGTGTTTTGATTTAATGATAAACATGTTGTTTCCACCGAATATTTCACCATTAAAGTCTAGTTTTAATGTTAGTTGAATGCCTTTATTATGAATGATCTATCATGAAATGGGCTGTGCTCAGTATTAGCCTAACACAACTTCACATGGGAATCAAAAACTCAAACCAGAGTATAAGTCTTAACATGTTTATCAACAAACTTTGGAAAGTGTCCCGTTACAGAGGAGTTCATTGTGCTTGAACTTGCTTTTTAATCTGCGGTTTCCATCCACCATTTAAATTTGTGATGTCAGAAAAGAATGAATTACTCCAAAGAGCAAAGCATTTCATGACATATTTCCATCTCTGGTTTGGACTCATCTGTACTTCTCTTTGTGCTGTCTCTTTGCACCTTATTATGAAAATAATTTCCTTCCTGATTTTAGACGGAAGGAAGTGTGACATAAGTGGAAGTGCACTAGACTGGGCTATTTCATTCTTAGGTTATTGTGAGTGCAAGCACATCATAAGGTTTTTGAGAATAACTCAACCATGACTGGGCATATTAGTGCTCAGAGGAAACCATGCAGTGAAGTAGGTGTAAGATGTAACACATTAAGTGGAAACCAACCATTTGAACTTAAGAGTAGTCATCCATTAGTGTTCAGTGTGTGACCTTGTTTTATCCAGACACAATTAAACTATTGTTGAAGTTATTTGCATAGTTTTTGTGACAGCGTCCTTTGTGCCCCTGAGGGGCTACAGACCTGTAGGTTGTGTTGTGCCTCATACTTGGTGGACTAATCTGTGATCCTCCTATGAGTCAAGACTCACATTGTTAAGTTAAAATTTCAAAGAGCTGTTACACCTTGATTAAAACTACTTCAGGAATGCTTCAAAAGAGGCTCACCCTTTCTGTTAAGTTACAGCTCATAAAACTATCAATATCAGCTTCTAAAGCCTTCTTCAGAACTCTGTCTGCTTTCTGCTGCAGCTACATTAAGTCTTTTTAATATTTCATTAGGAAATTGTCTATTTAAGTAGTGTTCCAGCCTTGAAATGAGATTTCAGTACACAACAGAGTCTGGCTGTCTCAAACAAAACAAACATCTCTATGAGAATGTTTTATGAATTCAGTTATCACTGTTGTTGAGTCCAAAGTAGCTTTAGTAGATTTGGCAAAGCCTTAGGGAAATAATTGCTTTTAGTACTGTCCTTATCTCTAAAGGCTGTGGGAAAGATTCCAGGATATCATTAGAAAACACACCTTGGCAGAGCTTCAATCAGTCAGTCTTATACTATAGATTTCATATCTTTTATGATGTTTGTTGAAGGAGAAGCCAAACTTTTCTGTAAAATAGAAATTACAGTGCTGCTCTGTATGGGTGACACAGTACATTCAAATTTTGGTTTGTTTTTAAGGCCACGGCTGCACGCTTTCTGTAAATGTTTAGGACTTTCTCGCATACATACACCCATGTTTTCCTCACTAACACATCTATTCTCAGACAAATCCACACATAAATACACACTCTCTCAGGCACAAAATTACGATAAACAAATATAAATAAAATAGACTCACAAACAACACGCTTGTACCCATTAGTGTTCAGTGTGTGACCTTGTTTTATCCAGACACAATTAAACTATTGTTGAAGTTATTTGCATAGTTTTTGTGACAGCGTCCTTTGTGCCCCTGAGGGGCTACAGACCTGTAGGTTGTGTTGTGCCTCATACTTGGTGGACTTATCTGTGATCCTCCTATGAGTCAAGACTCACATTGTTAAGTTAAAATTTCAAAGAGCTGTTACACCTTGATTAAAACTACTTCAGGAATGCTTCAAAAGAGGCTCACCCTTTCTGTTTAGTTACAGCTCATAAAACTATCAATATCAGCTTCTAAAGCCTTCTTCAGAACTCTGTCTGCTTTCTGCTGCAGCTACATTAAGTCTTTTAATATTTCCTCATTAGGAAATTGTCTATTTAAGTAGTGTTCCAGCCTTGAAATGAGATTTCAGTACACAACAGAGTCTGGCTGTCCTCAAACAAAACAAACATCTCTCTATGAGAATGTTTTATGAATTCAGTTATCACTGTTGTTGAGTCCAAAGTAGCTTTAGTAGATTTGGCAAAGCCTTAGGGAAATAATTGCTTTTAGTACTGTCCTTATCTCTAAAGGCTGTGGGAAAGATTCCAGGATATCATTAGAAAACACACCTTTGGCAGAGCTTCAATCAGTCAGTCTTATACTATAGATTTCATATCTTTTATGATGTTTGTTGAAGGAGAAGCCAAACTTTTCTGTAAAATAGAAATTACAGTGCTGCTCTGTATGGGTGACACAGTACATTCAAATTTTGGTTTGTTTTTGCGTCACGGCTCTGCACGTTTTCTGTAAATGTTTAGGACTTTCTCGTACACATACACCCATGTTTTCCTCACTAACACATCTATTCTCAGACAAATCCACACATAAATACACACTCTCTCTCAGGCACAAAATTACGCATAAACAATTACATAAAATAGACTCTCTCACAAACACGCTGTTCTCGTACTCCATAAATTTTCCCACACTTATACAGCTCAATCACATATCTCCTAAATTAAAAAAAAATAAATGCATGTAGATGGGGTTATTTTTTAAAGTAAAGGAGCATCTTGAAAATAGATACCTGTACCTGCCTACATGTGCACTGCAGACTTTGGATTGTGACCTTCACATCATCATGCAAACTAGCGCCCTTAAATTCTCCTAAACAAAAAAACACTGAAATCACTGGATGATTTTGACAAAGCAGAGGAATTTTCTTAATATTTTAGAAAAATGCTCTTTAATATTTCGAGTTAATTTATATTTGGTATACTCATGAATCATTTTAACACACAAGTTGAAAGTTGAGTGGTCCTTGAGTGAATCTGGGATCACTTGTTTCATTTTCTCTTGTAGCATCATAAAATTGATATTCTTTTGACAACATCTTGCAAAAGAGAGCCTGAGTGAGCAAGCACTTGGCATTCTGCTCTGAATTTCAGTCTGGTCAGTAGTTCAAGAGGAAATGTCACTGTGAGTTAAAGCTCAGTAATGATGCTGAGTTTCTTTTGCCTGAAAATGTGACATTTAAAATTGACACTTGTCTTACCCCCAAATTCCACATAACATGATTGCCGCGCCAGATTAGCGATGTCACACGCTCTTAAAACACTGAGAAAAGAAATAAACAACACCTCACTTCTCTTCTGTACGGTCCCTTTGCTGGTCCCAACCATACAGCTTCGTGATATATTCAACTTCTATCCCCCTATATCCTTGAAGAAAAGATGTTGGGTGTCATGTATACAATGTTATATATTTCTGTACCTCTACAATTCACTTTTCTTCATCCATGGTGTCTTGTTACCTCTTGGACCCTCTGACTGACTGCTGACTTGATGCTCGTGCCTCCGGTTTTGACATAATGACAACTTTGGTGGAAATTTACGATCCATTGTGTTTTAATTTGAAACTTCCGGATAGTCCACTTGTGACTTCTTGGCTGGTGCTTTCTTAACGACAGTGAATTTACGAGGTTTGGAAGCGGCCGCGCAGAAAATAGACCTGTAGCAAATCTCCAGGGCCGTGGCGCATGCTGGCCCTCCAGCGAAGCAGCGTTGTCGTCCCACGTGCAATGGATTTTGCATTACAGAGTAGAATGGGAGCTAAGTGCTCCGCAGTATGTTTCAAGGGCGCTGCGCTTTTGCGTTATGTGGAATTTGAGGGTTAGTATTTTAAAGCTTATTCTACAAACAGATTATACAGAACTGGAAGACACTTGGGAAGTGCAAACCTCCGCCAAGGTAGCTCACATATTGCTGTAACATCTATAAGCAATAGTTTCATGAAAAAGCAACCATCATCATACGATACATTGACCCTGGCACCACACACCTAGCACTCTGAGTCATGTTGACATCACTATTAGTTGGACAGTTATTGAGCAAAAATGAATCTTTGCTGATGTTGGTTATCTTGATTTCCACCAAAATCTAATCTTTTTAAGTTGGGTCACTACCAACATTTCCTGGAAATTTTAGCAAAATCCATCCTGTAGTTTTTGCATTATATTGCCAACAGACAAACAAACATATGCTGGCAAACACATATACTCCTTGGTGGAGGTTAAAATTGTAACTACGCATATCTAGTCTTACACAGCAGCTCTAGGAACAGAGTCATGTGCCTGATAGATTAGAGAATGACTCACATTGTCTCATCTTTAGTCAACACTGTATTCAGGAACAACCCTGGATCATGCTTAGATATCAGGGTTTCTTGACCCCTGTGAATGTCGCTGTCTGTGGATGGTTTAGCTCATTGATTTGTAGAGGATGAAGCCAGTCACTGTCTCCAACAACTTTTTTTAACGTTTTGCCCCTTCTCTGTTGGCTCAAACAGGCAGATTTTGGCACCAGCGGTGTGCAGTTGGTCACCTGGCGTCAGGACACGGTTCTTGATCGTGTAAAGCGAGCACCAGGCTGTGCAGACATTCTGCACAGAGTCGAGAAGTGAAAGAAGGGCTGCCCTTTGCTGCTGTTGAATAACCTTGCTGCATTTAGGCTCTCAGGAGGAAGTGCTGCAAGGACACAGTCATTATTGACAAGCAGCCAGGATGAACGGCCTTATCTCAGAGTTCAAGAATCCCTCTTTGTGCCAGACCACAAAATGTCTCTCATTCATGGAGGGTCCACTTTACTATGTATCTCCTTTCCTCATAAGTCTTGACAGCACTTCTTCTTGTACACTCAGTTATTCTTTGTACTTTGCTGCCCTACTTTTCACTATCTTATCTTCACTGGTTTAGCTCCTCACGATGAGCGCTGAGGTCTTTATTGGAGTCATGCAGGAGAGATTAAAGGAAGTGTGAGCTGTCACCACTTAGCCTCAGTAAGGCTCCGCTGAGTCCCTTTGTCCTCAGGTCCTGGACCTGCTGACAGATTTTTATTTTAGGCTGGTATTGATGTAGAAATGTTTTAGACTCGTCCTCTTCCTGCATGTCCAGTGTGCACAGTCTTCCCTTGTCCCTCCTGGTCACCCATGAGTGGTAATGAGTCATTCAGAGCCATTACTGCAGCCAGTGTTTAGTTTGTCACTGCTGGAGGCACTAATGGTAATGCATGAAGACCATTCAGTTGTGACCTTTCTGAAGCACCTTTATCTCATCAGGCTTTTTACTGAAGGGTTTTCCAACATTAATGTAGAGCTTAGCCATTCCTGTAGTGCAGGTATTTCCTGACAGAGAATGAAAGACTAAGGCCCTGTTTACATGGAGACATTGTCAATTGAAAGACAAAGGTTTTTGCTTTGCACGTTCAAGCTCGTTACACGTTCAGACGGAGATGCTAGAAATGAATGAAACTGCCATAGCGTGCATGCCAGTCCAGTAGATGGCGATGTAGGCCTGCAGAGAGACAGCGCTGTTACAACACATGTAGGAAGAAGAAAACCTTTTCACAAACAACAATGGTGAGTGGACACTCGAAGATGCAGGAGTTTTTTGCTTGGACAAAAAATCTGTTCAGACAACAAATATGTTTGTAGAGTTTTGTTTGGATAACAAACTGAGCATGGTAAACAGCACACATGTTACTCAGTAGGTGGCTGAAGCTGTTGTTGTTCCTGGTATTTGCGCCCAGCCATCATGTAAAGAGTATTGTGCATGCGGTGATGTCAGCGTTTCACCCTGAAACGCTCTGTAACTTGTCTACATGGAGGTGAAACAAAACTTTTTTAACACTTTTCATTCTGGACCCTAGTTTAAAAATGTCTTTGTGGATTAAGGCACCAGCATAAACGGGGGGCCAAAACGCAATGAAAACTCTGTTTTAGGCTTAAAATGGAGCCTTGTAAACGCCACCTAAAACAGTTGAGCTGTACGGATGCACACATACTTGCATGAACCTAAAGCTGGCAAGGAAACAGTCACAGCAGCATTTTTTTTTCAAAGTTTCTTGATAACTTGTTTTCCTTGAATGCCAAGATCATTTTTTTTTTCAGTTAGCTAGGCCAACAGTCTTTTTGAGTAAAGATTGTGGCACTTGACAGTTTCAGTTAAACTTGTTTTGTTGCCGAATTTGTTATGAGTTGAAAAGGATCCTGATAAAAAATGGAAGTATACACTTAATATTATTCTCATTATTATACAAAACCATCTTCTTAAATGTGCAGTGTGTAGAAGTTGGCATTTTAGTGACCTCTAGTGTTCAGATTTTGGAATTAGCCCATCCGTTTCTAAAACATTACATCATTCATTTTTTCATTCATTTTGTGACTATTATTTTGATAGACCATAGGCAGTTAAGATGATTATTATAGGTTTTGTAAACTTTTGCAGACTCATATTCGTAAATCGTGTTGCGCTCTTTTTGTCCCCAAAACCCACCAGTAGACAACATGGCGGATCATTATATGCCAGTCTCCACAGAGGGGAGACACGCGGTACATAGATATAAAAAGCTTTTTCTAACTTAATAAAAAGAAAACCAAATTTTATGAAGATATACACCTATTTTGACGGACTTTATATACAAGTAGCAACATTCTATCCTATATTCACCATTTCTTTTTGGTGAAATGCTGCCAACTTCTACGCACTGCACCTTTATTCCTTAATGTATTTATTGTAGTAACTGAACTATTTAGACCTGTATGACCCTGAAAACCCAGACTTCCAGTGTAAGATCGTTCACTTTGACAGATGGAGTGAGTTGATACCTTCAGAGTATTTATGTATTGTTTTTAATGCTTGATTAAGTTTAAAATGCCAGCTCATTGTGGCCTTTTTATGGATCATTAATAATAGAGTGAAAGCTGTGAGTCAAAAGTCCCAGAGCTCAAGATCATTACTTAATGTCACTCGGAAGAAGACTTAACACAAGGGATCATAGGAGTCCTTGTATTCTAATAATAACCCTGCGTGATTTCCCATCGCCCTCTAGACTCAGTTTGACTAGTTTCTGTTCGAGGAGCTTTAAGGTTCAAGTTGTCCATCGTAAAGAAAACTTTCCCCTGATCCTTTCCTGGGATTGTTCTTTAGTTACCAAAACATGTCTGCACAATAACCAACAGCCCACGTCTAAATGTATCGATGTACTTGTGAAATCATTTCGATTCACAGTAAACCTTGTGGGTATGCTGGAAATAAACATGTGTTTCTACTCAAGTTGCTTATGTAAATGTAGCTGTAAAGAGCTTTCCTCTCTCTGTGACTTTCCAAGCACATGCTGTGGACATGAGACCCAACTCTTAGATAAATTTAACAAGTTTTTCCCTCTGTTTGGACTTCTCAGGTTTCTCCAAGATGCATTGCTCTGCTGCCATTCAGCCTGATATCATACATTCATGTAATGTTTGCTCAGAGATGTAGAGCAGAAGCCCCTTCGAGGTCTGACTCGTGAAAGCAAACAGGTCTTGTTTGCAGACCTTGTTTCTTGGGTTTTAGAGCACCTTGGTGTGCGCACTGCCATCTGAAGCCATTATTCAGCTTACAGCAGGCTCAACATGTTGATCCTTTTAAAAACAAAATTCTAAAAATATCAGTGCATGCTACACATGTACAAACAAAGGTGTGAGTAATAGAGCCTGTTTAGAAAATATAGAAATTGGTTTCTACTCTGTGTGTCTAAAAAAAAGTTGGTGTTTATGTGAAAAAATGAGAACACTGTGTAACTTGTTTATACATTAGGAGTATTGGCAGTCTTTTATAACTTTTAATGTCCTACTTCCTGGCAGAGCCACATTGATAAACTGTAGTTCCTCTGTAAAATCTCAGGCTCGAGCTCTACTTTGAAACAAAAGCATTTAGCATGTTGGCATGTGGGTTCTTCCTCTTCATCTTGACTTTCAGGTTTTAGTGTTAAAGCTTCTGATCCACCACCTAGCTAAGCTCTTACTATTCAAGTGTATCTTTCCTGAATGCCAGAATTTAAAGAACTCAAATTGCAGTTTTTAACACTTGAGCGTTTTGGCAAATTTAAAGCATCATTATGCATTCAAAAAATAAAAGTCTTCTGTTGTAAGATTAACTTAATATTTATACTAGGGATGGGACCGATCCAATCCAGTATCGGTATCGGCGTCCGATCCAGGCATAATTCACGGATCGGAATTTTCCGATCCGCGTGCCACGGGGCGCCCGATCCAACACACAGAAGACATGTGACACCACTCCTCATTTCAAGAAATCCATTCCACAGTTTGCAGTCAGCCAGTGTGTGCGGAGCACAGTGCCTCCTGTGAGTGCATCCCTGTCTATTAGCCACCTGAGCTAACAAGCGCTAACAACAACATATCTGCTGTGTGGAGTAATTCTGTCAGTTCTCCTCAAAATCAAAGCTGAACGGTTTTCGGATATGCCCCTCGAAAATAAGGTACAGAGACTCAATTATCCGCCCTTTTGGTAAACACCCTGCCAAAAACAACACAGCCACACGGAGTTAAACTCTTGACGAAGCTCTGCTGCACTCGGCCGGATGAAAAGCCGTCGGCTGAGCCCGCTAATAAGAGGAGGACGAGTGACTGAACTGCATTTCACAGAACACACAGTCTGGTCTTTGATTTTAAGTTTGCCATCAGCGGTGTAGAACCAAAAATACATCCTCACAGCTCTCATCAGACGACTTAGAGCTGTGTAGTCCACTCTGTTCAGAGTGGAAACTCTTCACTGAGATCAACAGAGCAGCGGATGTATTTGAGGGTCAAGCTGTGCTCACAGCGCCCTCTGTTGAAACGGTCCACTGCTCCAGGTGCTCTGATGTGCTGTTACACTCAATATTTTGCATTCAAATATTTATTTACTATTTGGTTACATATATTTATCCCCATATTCGATCAGCTATTCGGGTATCACAGTTAAAGATTAATCAAACATCTGAAAAGGCACCACGTGAACGAACACCATTATATTTTATTTGGGGGGGTAGAGATGTTTACAATTATTTCATATGTCACTTATGAAAGCTGCTGAACTCTACTTGATTTGTGCGCTGTTCAGAAGCACTAGCCCTTATGGTGTTATAATTTTTTTGGTAGTGTAGATAGTTTAGAACAACAGACACTGTCTTCTTGATACACATTTTATATCAAAAGTGAGACAATTGAAAACAGACCTGCTACAAGACCCATACTCTGCTGTTCATATCAAGCAGCCCTCGTCTCTATGGAGATTGACTGTATCCTTACAGTGTTCTGCATTAAATGTTGCTATTCAATTTAAAGCCCTTACAGGTGTATGGTTTTTTGTTTATCTTCTATGTAAATAACTGTTCTGTGGTTAATGACAGCCTCATAATCAAATTTTACACATAATTTCAACAATATTGATAATATTAATATTCCAGCAATCATAGCCGTGGTATCGGAAAAGTATCGGTATCGGTATCGGCCGATACCCAAATTCAGGTATCGGTATCGGATCGGAAGTGAAAAAACCTGAATCGGTGCATCCCTAATTTATACTTATGGGGTATACTTAAATGTGGTTAAGTTCTGATCCAACTGAGGCTCTATTTGCTGCTCTGTGCTTGCCTTTCAGTGTCCATCCACTTTATCATCCACCATAAATGACGGCCAGAAAAGCTTAAAAAATGTAGAAATAGTTTGACTTGTTGGTTGTTGATTTTAAAAATATTTCAGTTAGTTTTGGGGCAGATGTAAAGCAAATTGTTTAGTATTTCGGAGGCTTTTATTTTATACATTTATCTATTGTAGAAGTGGTAAGATTAAGATTTGAGTACATGTTAAGTTCTTTGTACTTTTTCAAGAAACAATATTTTTGAAGTTGTTTTTTAAGAGGCCATAGGTGTAAATGAGTTGAATGTGTGCATTGAATTCAAATAACTAAGACATAAATTTAAGAGTGATTGAATACTGAAACTCAGCAAGTAAATGTAACTTGATTTTTATTGCTCATTTGACAGCCCCAGTAAAGGTTCTTAAAAAATTCTAAATTTGCTGCCAAAAGTCCAGAGTGATGCACTTGCTACTCAGTCCTGGAATCGGTCTGGGGTAATCCTACTGTAAAAAACAAGCAGTATATTTGATGCATGTTTTTCCGCTATGATCAATATCGTATTATCATAGCAATTCTCTTTAGACTCCATTCAAGTAAAACCATCCGATAAAAAGTAGAATAAATGGTTTATTGGCTGCTCTTTTAAACAATCTCCTAGGTATTTATTCTCAGGAGGGCTCTCCGACTGTAGTCTGTCATCGTTGGAGCGGGTTAGTCGGTCTCTTGGGTGTCCTTTGTGCTGAACAGAGATCTCCATTATGTGGTCACCTTTACCAACGTAGGGTCTCTTCAGGGGGATCAGCTGTGAACTGTGTATTGCAGTGCTGACTCAGCTTTAATATAAAAGCCTCTGTAGTTACAAAGACAGATGCTTTCCTGTTAAGAGGCATTGTGCTTTGGACGGTCTCAGACCTAGCTGTGGAATTTACATCCTGCACGCCACAGAAACTTTGCGAGGGAGTCGTGGAAGGTTTCTGTTTACTGTGTTTCTAACAGTAATCACAGAATCACTTTGTTAACCAGACAGGCCTTCTCTGAGCTGTGGTTGGTCCGTGTTATTTAATAAAATGCCTTGGAAGTGGAGGCCTCTGACATTCAGTGTGGGGATATTAGGTCTCCATGGAGCATTTCAGAGAGAGCCTTCCTCGCTGTCTTTGCTCAGAGCTCCAGAGCGAGCAGCTGTATAATCCACAGATGTACACTTGTTGTGTACTGAAACACTAATACTGTTGTTCTTATTCCTCCCCCTCTGTCAGATGTCTCTTCACAGAAAATTTTAAAAGCTAATTATCCCTCTGCAGCAGCATTAGCTGAGGCCTGGGGCAGTATACTTTAAAGTTTTCCATTAGTCTTCCAATCATCAGTGTATAAATGTGTCAGGACTGATCTTATGGAAGTTATTTTTCTGACTTTGGACAGATATACACATTAATGAAGGAATAACATGCTTAAATTTTTGAGGTCCTACACCACAGGGCAGGGTCATCGGGCCTCATGTTCTTCCCTCATCTTGAACGTGATATAACAATACAGCTTTGAGGGCTTTTTCTCACACTTAACAGACAATAAAAGATTTTTCAGATCTAAGGTCAGGTATTTGACTTACATGTTCATCCTTAGCTCATGACCAAATTATCTCAACTTTCGTCGAGGGATTCTTTTCTCTTCCAACTTGTAACAAATGAAAAAAATGCTCACTCTGACTCAAGGATGAAATAAATATTTTTAGTGATACGAGGTCAAGGCTATGGTAGCTGTGAATCCTTGCAGCACAGGATTTTTTTCACATTTGGCACAAACATATTCTTGGATTTAACAGCAAATTGATTCCATTTGGAGGTCAAATGTCAACCTCGCAATGCCACAGCCTGTCTCCTTTAGCTACTGAGTGACTGTATCTGTCTGACAGTTTTGTATCTTAAAGGGTACTGAACCACTCTAAAGAAGAGTGAAGACAAAGCCTAACCACTTTAAATGATGGGATTAACCTTATATACTATTTCAGAGCATGTATTACTTAACAAATGAATTAATTCATCTTTTAAGCAAGAAAAAAGATCTGGTAATCACTCCGTAGAATGTGCAATGAGTTAATAGGTGGATATCCATTAGCTAAACTGGGTGGGCCCAAGCTCTTCCTCCTCTTGCCCTCCTCTCTTCTTCAATAAGGAGCACACCCCTGTGGCTAATATGCCAGATGGTCCCTCCACCATCCATCTTTTTCCTTATTGTGCTGATTGCTACTTAAAAATGTGCTGCTATAGATGCTGTATTTAAGTCCTGAACATCGACATGGGTTAATAATGTGGGAATGTGTCTCACAATTTAAAACCAAAATTGTGGGAGTAGGTTGGCTGAAAATTTCCATGTAATAGCTGAGGTTTGAGGCAGATATGAAAAACAGCTTGTTGACATGGCTCAATTAGCCTGTCCATCCCCATGATTCTGTCTCAAAAACAAACACACACAACAACACAGCTCCTGTGCCACTCTCAGGGGCAGTCATTTTCTTCTGTGTGCATGTCTCCACAGTAATGATATGCCAGTGTTTCTCTGTTTTAGTGTTTTACACACAAACCTCTGAAAATTACTTGGAATGTTGGTTCGAGCTGCATTTGAGAACATAAACAAGTTCTTTTTTTCTCTCTGATGGTTTCCTCCCAGTTCTCTGGTACAGACCTTTCCTGACCTACAAGAGTAATGACAGCACACAAGCTGGAGACAAAACAAAGCAAAACTGGAGGGAAACATGGAACCCCACTGCAGGCTTACGGGCAGCTAAAGAGTCTAAAACTTGACAACTGGTATAGAGTATAAGGGGTAGTTCTGATTCTCAAATATGAAATTTGACTCATCTGTTCCTGTTTGTCTGCGTTAATCTTTTCAAGCCACACTCTGTTCTGTTCAGAGAGAAACTGATCTCACATATTCGGAGAGACCTGAAATATCCTCTGCCATTGCTATAAACAAGCCAAAGACACCCTGCCTGCAACAGAAAATGTCCGAATGCTCATAAATACTAAAAGGATGCACCTTGATGCATCTTTCCAACTTTTTGACCTCTGATACTGATACAGTAACAGTTATCACGTTCACATGAGAGCTTTAGTTCCCCTTTAATTCCGAATAAAACTTTGTCAGCGGGCGCGGTGTATTATGCAAAGTTATGATTCCTCTTAGTTTCAAGGGAGGTCTTGGTCTGTCTTAGTTTCGAGAGCTGTGTAGCCCCTGGTCTTAGCCCTTCCCCTTAGCCCTACGGAGCATTGGGACACCACTTCACTAGATGTGAGCGTGCAAAACAAATGGCTAAGGGGTACAATTGGGACAAACCCTAAATGCCAGTTTTTTCATATCAATAAAGACTTGCAAAATTTGTACAGTTTTTTCATTCTGTAGTTTTAATGGGTCAGTTAAACATTAAAACAAGTTACCAGTTAGGAGTTTTATCCTTGTTTGAACTTTTAATTTCCTGTGTTAGCACACTATGTTCCTGTAAATAGTCTTTGGCATTTGAAGCCATCAAATAATTTAAAGAAAACATACAAATGTGGCTTTTGTTGTGGTAAAATGTATGAAAACAGACAGAGCTGATGCAGCTGGAATGAAGACATTCACATGTGTCTGGTCTGAAAGTCACCAGTGTTAATATTGACAGCACTTTTTAATATATCTTCAGTTACAGTCTTTTACCCAAAACATCTTTTAGTCATAATATAATCTCCTAAATTGTTTTTATTTTAGTCTAGTTTTAGTTAATGAAACTTTGCAACATTTTAGTCGACAAAATCTACTGTAAATTTAGTCGACTAATATATGACATGTAAAGTGCAAGGTATTTTTCATGTTTCTTTAAATTTCTGAAGTCATGTTTTACACTTAGATAAAATGAAACATCTAATAGCCCTTTATTGAATGCTAGTAAAATTTGATTATATAAATTAACTTTAGTGTGAAATGCAGTCACCTTTATTTAGGTTACCTGGCAGATCATCTCGGTTACAATACCAGAACTGACAACAAACAGTGAACCTGCTCTACATAAATATATAAATTCATAAAGAGCAGCTCTGATTGGATCGCTCAACAACTTATCCCTCCACCATGAAAATAAGTGATGAATGATTGAATGTCCCTCTTAACTCATCCAACTTTTCTACACAACCAAAGTAGCTGTGATTGGATTAATTCTTAAAATGTTCCTACTTCCAACATGACCAAATTTTGTCTGACTGGATTTAGTCTCTGTCAAACATCGCAGTCTCATTTTTATTTGTTGACGAAAATGTCAGTAAATTAAGTTTTAGTGTCTGTCCATGTGCATATGTTTTTATTAGATACTGTCTAGTTTTTGTCAGTTTTTTGAGAACAACTATAAAAAAATATTTAGTCAACAAACTTGACTCTGAAAGCCACAGTGTGAGGATCTGGAGCTGGCCTGCATCAGTCACCAGTGTATTTGCATTCATTTTAGCTGTCATGTAAACATGTAGCTTCAGCTGGCAGTTATATTTCTGTTTTTGTTTGTGTCGGTCTATCATGTCATCAGGTGGCACAGTGCCATGCCATGCCGTGTCTGCGCTGTAGTTTACAGTAAATATAGGCACACAAGGACCTCAGTATGGGACGCGTGTCTTTGAAGTCTTTGTTTACTATTTTTGCATGCGTGGCAGTTGTCATTTGTCACTTCACTATATCTGTGCCCTCATCTTTGTTTATAGCTGTATGCCAGGTTTCACAGCAGCTCAAACTGATGGCTTCATATTCAGGCCAAATAGACCCCCTCTGAAGGTCAAGTCTTGTCTGTTTGGTCATTGTTTGAATGTGAATTCCCTCGGCTTGTTCATGCTTCAGCATAAATAGTGATTCTGGGGACTCCTTTCTGCAAGAAAGTCCAACACATGTGAGCCACACAGCCTCAAGCAAAAGCAGATAATTACAGAGGTCATTTCAATTATGTGAAACTCGCTCTCTCTCTGTGGATTTCACAGTAAAATAAGACTCACTTTGCTTTTATAAGTTTCCGCTGTTACAGGCTTGTATTATTCACGCATTTACAATTGCAGCCTTGACTGTTCGTGAGATCTGTCCATGGTAGAGGTTTTGTTATATTTCTCCCATTAGAATTCACAGGCCAGAGAGTAAGAATGTGTCACAGCAGTAACTTCACAGAATGCTAAACACCTCCAGTGTCCACAAACTAAGATACCACTCTGATCACAAGTTGACACCAGCTCTTTTCATCTCACACAGAAGTAAAAAAAATCAAATAAAGGCTCGCTATCACCAACACAGCCTTAGCACAAACAGACATTAACATTTTTGCTTCCAGAACAGTAGCAATATATTGCCCAGTTTTTCACATGGAGCATAAATCTAACATGTATTTACTCTTACATCAATGTAACTGTAACCTGAGAGAGTTCTGCACCATAAAAATCGCTGCTGAATCCGTAGAATTTCTTATCAAGGTGGTGCCAACACTCACTAGAGTGCAGTTGTCACTTCTAATTGCTCTTTTAATGTTGTGTTGACAAGCAGTTGGTTTCTTTTTCCTTCCTGTGAAGTGAGACCACAGTTTGGTGCAGCTTCAGTGAGTCTTGTCACTCAGGCAGAGATGTGAAAATAAATGAAGAAACACTATGACGGCCTCAGTCATGGACCACTTATTAAAGAAGCAGATGCCTGGTAGTGAAACCAAACGACTGAACACCAGCTGTACCATCTGACTTTAATAAACTGAGCCATCTCAGTTAGATACAGATAGGGTATGGGTTGATCTATATTTTTAAAATGAATGTTGAATACTTGCTTGTTGGATCAGAAATCTGTTACAGTGGTTGGTTGTTGTAGTCCTGAGTCAGCTAAGTTATGACTAACACTGTTTCCGGTTGAGAATTTATGACATCAAGCTAAAAGAATCAATATTATTCGTCATAATGCTGAACAGTTCCTTTATCAATTCGTTTAACTGTTTTGCATGGCTTGCAAACCAAGGCCGTCACACTCTTATCATTAACAACAAAATAAAAGTCAACAGCATGAACTCGTCAGACAGGAAACAGACGTTAACAAAATTATGCCTCAGTTTTTGCCCAGCATGAGGCTAATTGTGATGTCAAGCAGAGGTGGAGACAGCAGTGACTTGCTGAAGCGTTCATCTATGCAGCATGGCATTAAATACCAGAAGTGCCATGTGTTTGACATTGTTGCCACTGAAAACTTGTGTGGACAGACTTTTTTTCATCACAGAAATTCCACAAAAGCTCAGAAGGAAATTGATAAATGATGAGCAGAATCACTAATGACATTGCTGTCTGTAAAATGTTATCAATTCCCATCCCTAGTTAAATGCTGTGTTTGACTTTCAGAGTAGTTTTGTTTCTAGAATTTACTAGCTATTAATAAAAAAAGAATAGACGTAAAATCATGGTTTACATCAGTTGTAAAATTCAGCTCCCTAAAGTGTGGTGTTTAATGACAATCAACAAAACAGTTTTTAACAGTAAATAACTCTTCTTACAGACACAGGAATGTTTCTGCCGGGGACTGAGCCCAAATAAGGTTATCAAAAATATCCGTACTAACTTAAAACCATGTGCTGTCCATCACGTTTACATTACACTGCACAAAATAGCTCTTTCAAGTTATGAAAGAAAAAAACATGCAGTCTATTTTTGACCCAAAGCCACCACAAGATAAGGGGGAAGAATGTGCTATGGCTGGCAGTCATGTACAGAGAAAGCTCTGCTAGTGGTTAACAAAATGGTGAAATAGAGATGTCGTTTTTGATTCTGTTGAAGTGGTTAACCTCTGAGGGCTCAGAGATAACACTGAAAATACTGCTCAAACAAGATGGAAGGTACAGGATTTTTTAAATTGCTGTTGGAGAGACACCTGCTCCCGCCCACTGTGTCTCTGCTCTGTCACTGACTCAGCTAATTATTTAAGTCACCAGTCTTAATAGTACTTATGACAATGTTGGCATCTATTTTAGACTCATAGAGTGCAGTAACCTTGCTCAGCAGCTTATCAGCCTGATTTAATGTCTGTAATCAGACAGATCCATCATACCAAGGTCCCATCTACAATGATTGTGAGCAGCCCAAAGCAGCACGGCCCAATCAGCATTACTTTGAAACAGGAAGGCGTGGGTCCTGCAAGCATGACAACAGCAGGAGGTGACCGCCTGTACAGAGATTAGCAAGGATGCTAACAGCTTCAATAACAGTTTTATCAGATCTGGACAGCATTTCTTTATTAAATGAAAAACAAATATAGGTACAAGCATCTCTATAGAAATGATATTTTCACTTCCCGTCTGACATGTTTTGGTCTATATGTATCTGAGTTTTCCTTTTCACAGAGCAGTTACACAGCAGTGCTGCAACAATGCTCTGTCATTATTACATCTCAAGATGTTCACATCAAGATCAGGAGGATGTGATATTAGCGTCAATTTAGAGTTCAAAACATATTTGAAGACAAGCCAGATTGGGTGACACAGCACATGCTTCATATGCGAACAAAGATGCACCCACACTTAGAGTCTTAATGTCCCTGCAAAGTTCACATGCGTCCTGTGTCACCAATACTACACCCCTGATACTGCCTCTGGAGACAGAGCAGAGGGGTTAAACTTGTTTCCCTGCCATCTTTGTGATGGTAATAGTAGAGGAAAAATATCACAGGGTGTAAATTTCTCAGCTTGAAACTGCAGCATGAATGGGCCTTTGTTTTCTTTACATCCAGTTATAGACTTTTACCTGTTATTACTCCTCCCACTCATGCCCATAACATATTCTTAACAAAAATAGAAGAAATATCAAAGACAGAGAAAGATCACTGCATACTTTTGTGATGAATTTTAATGATAAAAGGAAATGATATGGTGAATTCAATGTTTACTTCCACCTGTGAGGTTAGGTTTTTGTCGATGTACGTTTGTTTGTTTGTTTGTTTGCAAGATTATGTAAAAATCATTGGATGGATTTTGCTGAAATTTTCAGCAGATGTTGGGAATGGCCTAGCTTTTAGATCTTTATTTGATTCGATTTGATTGACATTTATTTCGAACATGAGGTTAAAGTAAAATCACTATTAAAGACAGAAAAAATACAAAACAAAACAAAACAAACAGACATTATCTAATAACATATTTAAAAAGGAGTGGGATGAAGTAAAAACGTATTAATTCCCACCCCTTTGCCAAACAATTATTTACGAACAAATGGTGGTTAGCAAACTAATAATGATATCAACATGATTCGGAGTGTTAGGTGTGGGGTCTAGGAATCGTATTAAGATGTTAACTTTATCAAGGTAGCAGCAACATGTAAGCTAACTTGGCGGAGGTGCACACTCTCTAAGTGCTTTCTAGTTTTTTTTTTACATAAAGCTGACTAAATTGTATTTTGATCTTGTGCTTTATTTCTATAAAAAATGTGTCTGATTTAAACAGACAGATTAACAGAGAGCATGTAGCCCATACTCTGCCCTTTTTGTTGCAGTGGTATTTAAACATCTAATGATATTGTGTAAAATGTACAATTTAGTTGAAAATTTACTTTTCCGACAGCTTTAGTGCTAAATGTGTGAACTTTGATGCTTTCATGATTCAGCACATCAACCGGCCTGCTTCCATCTGTCTCCAAATTGATCACTAGAGCCATGTGTCAGCATCTGTGGCTGAAGTATTTCAGCTTTAATTTTGTACAACAGGGAGGGATGGAGAAGCACCATCCATGTAAATATCCATTTGGTGGCTTAATCTACGTTTTCCACTGTTTTCCAGGTTTCCACCTCATCCCTCGCCTGTCAGGGATTGTACCAGAGAGCTGCCTGTTGATCACAGTGGGCCTGCTCGTTGGTGGGCTCATCAAACTAGCCGGAGAGCAGGTCCCCCCGGTGCTGGACTCCAGATTGTTCTTCCTCTGCCTGCTGCCTCCCATCATCCTGGATGCTGGCTACTTCCTGCCCATTCGACCCTTCATGGAGAACCTGGGCACCATCCTGATGTTTGCTGTCGTTGGGACTCTGTGGAACGCCTTCTTTGTCGGAGGGCTCATTTATGCTGTATGTCAGATCCAACCAGCCAATCCAAGTGCTCTCCACAGTCTGGAGCTGCTGCCCTGTCTGCTGTTCGGCTCCATCATCTCAGCTGTAGATCCCGTGGCTGTGTTGGCTGTGTTTGAGGAGATCCACATCAATGAGCTGTTGCATATCCTGGTGTTTGGTGAATCACTGCTGAACGATGCCGTCACTGTGGTGAGTGAAAAGAGGATTAAATAGAAGATGTTTCACAGCAGGTTGTAGCAGTCTGTTGTACTGTAAAAGCTGAAGTATAAGTAGCACTTATCCTACTTTCTCATCCACTGATGTAACCAAAAAGCTTGTATAAATACCCAGATACTGACCAGTGTGTCAAGTGCAGCCGCTAGAATCACACATCAAACAACCTGAGGCTATAAGAAATTAACCCTAATTTACTGTGTAGCATTTTAAGGGTGTGTAACCACAAACCACAAAGGCTGAGAACAAACATACTGTAGATCAGAGGCAACAATCCCCAACACTTAGCTCTGCTTATGCTGAAGGAGCAACACCATCAGCAGAGAAAATTCATGCCAATTAAGAGTTTGTCTCTCTATCAGCAAAATGAAAATGACAAGAAGTTTGTTCATTTTATTTTTATTTTTTTAGTCAGTACAACTTGAACTCATGAAGTGAATTGACGTGCTAATGCTAATGCTAAAGAACGTGAATGCAAAACTGATCCTAATTTTGGGAAAAAGGTCAACGGAAGACATGGACTGAATCAGTATTTAGCACTTGCTAGTTCTCAAGGCTAAAATATGACATTTTTGAATTTTGTGCTAAATACCTAAAATAAGGGCTGTGATGAACACATGCATCGGAGATTTTAACACCTAAATTAAAATAATAAGATAAATGTGATATTGCCAGCTGTTGCTTTTTAATGCATAGTTGTGTTTTTAGAAGGAACGTTATTAACAAACTTTAACATCACTGTCACTTTACCTTCCATCTGCTGCACAGTATGCCTTAGCTGTCCCAAATTTCCCCTCTGGGGTTCAATAAAAGATAATCTTGTCTTATATTAACAAGATTTACAAAAGCATCTTTGGAATTTTTTTTTTTTTTTTTTTTTATGAGGAGTAATGCGTCAACAGCAATGGGCACTAACTTGATCAGGTCATTTGATTGAGGGAAATTTCTTAAATAAGAGGGTGCATCAAGACAGTATACTGGAAATGCTGCTTCTAAGTTGAACCACCGTGTTGTTTCTGGAGTTGAAACGAAAAACTGTGCCAGATAGGAGTTACAACACTGAGTGTAAAACCAAAAAAACCTAGTTGAACTGATACCATGTGGTTGAAAAGCCCCATATGTCTGACTGAAATATCAGTGTAATCTTTTAGGTGAGCTCAACCTCCAAACCACTGGTCTGTTGACTGCCCTGTCATCACACTATTGTCCCCTGCTCACAGCACACCAGCTGTGAGCCGACCCATTCCACCATCTTAAGTTACCATTGATGCCAGCCTTCCATTGACTAGCTCAGCATTTTCCATAATGAATACTATGCTAAATATTTACTATAACACTGTTATGTAATACTATGAAACTCTGTATGCCCCCCCACCAAGAGCCTTTGTTTGGAGCTCATATGATCAGATGGAAATTTAGCTTCTGTGTGTCGTGCTGTCATAGCAGAGAGGCCAGGAGTGAGACAGTCTGTCTTTCCCGTCTACTGCAGCCTGAATCATGCCTGGACTTGGGTCATAGCTATAAACACTTCAACTTAATGGCTGGTACATGATGTTCCCTTTGAGCTACCAAGGTGCCCCTGTCTGGGTTAATTTAAGTCTAGCTTTATAGAAGTCTACATTTATACAGGAGGAATACTTGTGAATACTTACCCGAGTTTTTTGCCCTAGTATTCCTAAATCATTTTTTTAAAATCATGAAAATAAGTTGTGAAATGCTTCACAAACTTTCTTAGATACTGTTAGTTGTGGACATAAACTGTGCTTTGACCCCAACTCTGCAAAGGTAAATCTTTAAACTGAGGCCGGATTTAGTGTCCGCAGACATTTTCACCTCATTCACTTCCTCTTCAGAGGTTACAATAAGGCTAGAATAAGGCTTGATGACAGAAAACAAACCTATATCTCAGTATTATATAGATAAATGCAATAAAGGATGTATATGTTGATCATTTTGTAAAGAAAATGGCTAAAAGTGAAGCTAATTTTATGTCATGCACACATGAGCTGAATGCCAAATGTCAATCTCTTCATTACTGTCAAATTGTCAACATGAAAATGCGAAATAACATCAAAATAAACTATTAATTTGCGTAAAAAAACTTTTCAGTAGTCTTCTAAACAGAAATTAAAATATGATTTCTCATTGGTCTGTGAGCATGTGCTTATATTGGTTCTTAGTAGAGTTGTATGAATATATCACTATACCAGTAAATTGTAAAATTTGCATCGTAATTCTTAATCAATTTTCTCAAGTACAAACCTCAATTCCATTGTAGCTAGGGCATTGTGTAAAACAAAAACTGAATACAATGATTTGCAAATTCTTTCTTGACCTATACTCAATTGATTACATTACAGAGACAAGGTATTTGCTGTTTAATCTGATAAACTTTTCTGTACTTTTGCGAATATTCATTCATTTGGAATTTGATTTTTGCAACATGTTCCAAAAAAGCTGGGACAGGGGCATGTGTTACATCACCTTTCCTTAACTACACTCTGTAAGCATTCGGGATCTAAAGACACCACTCAGTTAAGCTTTTTAGGTTGAAATTCAATGACTAGTGTAAAACAAGAGCTGGCTGATGACAGTATAGTTCATAGCAGGGATGGGACGATGCACTTAAACTCACGATACGCTGCACCTATATATGCCTGGGTCAAGATACGTCACAATACAATATCAAAAAAGGAAAAAAGGAAAAAAATTACTGTGTAATTACAACTTATTTGTTTTTTTTTGAGTTGCACACAGGAAAACACAAGGCCTAACAGGCCAAACACAAACAATACCACTCTCTCTAATCATGGCGAGGTTAGAGAGAGTGTATGCTAACGAGCGGTAGGCTTGTTTTCACCGTCTTCGTCTTTTTTAATGAGGAAGCCAAAATACTGCCAGACAGATGACTTGTATCCAGGCGAAGCGTCCTCAATTTCGACCTCATTCGACTCCATCATTCGGCTTTTTGGAAGCAAGGTAGTTGGTGCTTATGTTTGTTGTCGTCACTTCTGGTCACATGCGCTATTACCGGACGTGACGTCTTTATTTCGCAATCCGTTTTTTTCAAACTCGATGCATTTCGTCACATACTGTATCGCGATATATTGCCAAACGATATTTCATCCCATCCCTAGTTCATAGTGGCAGTTTTTTTTTTTGCTTAGAAAAGCCTCTCTGACCCCAGTTTCTAATTTGTCTTTTTGGATTTTGTATTAGAAGATTTTTGTATTAGATTTTCTTTGTATTGTTTTCTAGTTTTATCACTTCATTGTTTGATTCATTCTCCCCACCCCTCTCTCTTTCTACCCCTCTCCCAGGTCCTATACCACCTGTTTGAGGAGTATGCGGGTGTCGGCACTGTGACGTGGATGGATGGCTTCCTGGGCGTCATTTCCTTCCTAGTGGTAGCGTTGGGTGGTGTTCTGGTTGGAGCTATCTATGGGATCCTGTCTGCCTTCACCTCACGCTTTACCTCCCACACACGTGTCATCGAGCCTCTTTTTGTCTTCGTGTACAGCTACATGGCCTACCTGTCTGCTGAGATGTTCCACCTGTCGGGGATCATGGCGTAAGTTTCAGGAATAGTTTTATTTATACAGTCACAGAGGGACCAGCTGAAGGAAAGGGTCTGAATAGTTATTCCTGTCCGTGTGTCCTTCTTATAAGAATGTTTGGATTGGTCAGTCACTCTTTCCCAAAGTTTAAGTTGCACCCTTCTTAAGCCTTTATGTTTACTCTTTATTTATTTTTCTTTAAAGGCTTTCCCCCTGTGGGACCAAGGATGACATATTTGATTTGATAACCATAGGCCTGTCGCGATAAAAAAATATGCTGAACGATAATTCTCAAAAAAATTATTGCCGATAAATGATATTATTGTCAATATTTTTTTGAGACATAATTTTTTCATTAATGTAATTATAATATATCCCATAATAAAGTGAATACACCATATCAAAACCAATTAACTTCAATTTCTCAAAAGTATTTAACATTAATTGGTAGGTCAAGAGCTTTTAAATAAATATAGATATAAACAAAATATAATAAATTTACAAAAAAAAGAGAGAAAAAACCCAATGGAATTGAAATGGGCTCTCTTTTGGAAAAAATTGCATGTAACTAAAAGTCATAGTACTAATAAAAAACAATAAAACATAGCCCCTGTCCCTGTAAAGAAAAAAACAAAACAAAACTCCAATAAAGACACACACAACAATAAAAACAATAAATAAGATGGAGTTTATACAGTTCAGGAATTGTTTGTGACATGTACGTTCTCCCAGTCAATTTGTACTGTCTGTCAAATGTTTTGCATTCATGTTGCAATGTAGCAAATATTTGTATTTATTTTGCTGACAAAATGTCCTCAGTAAGCTTTGACTGCCATCTTCTACTTTCAAACAAATGTGACATATTGGCTCCTTTGTGTTCATGGGCTCACTCCTTGTTCATTCTGTTTAAAACAAAAATATTCCCACACTGGGGCTGTGGCAGATGGCTTAGGAACCATCGCTTTCGTGCCATCATTCATATTTGTGTTTGTTTCCTCATTACTCCTCACAATGCTCACTTCAACTTTCTGTGTGTGTACGAGTGAGTGGCTCTGCCATTCACTAACGCAAAGAAGGCTGAAAATAAGAAGCAGAATTCATTTTAAAGATAAGTTGGGTTCAAGGTGAGAACCAGGCAAAATATGCATAAAACCTTGTTTTACTTAGGCATGTTACTTAGGCAGTCATGATTCAGACTATCACCTTACAGTAAACCCATCAGAAGATTCATGATGAGAACTTCGGGGGTAAAATGCAGTGAGTCAGAAAATGTGGGTAGAAATTCTACAATAATAGTTATGCAAGAATGTTCAAGAAGGCTAAAATTCCATTGATCATGTCTGAAGTTTTTCTTTTCATGACGTTTTTTTGTGAAGTAAGACCTTCCTGTTGAAATTTCAGGCTGGAGGGAAACACTGTCTGAATGTTCCCTGAAGAGCTAACCTTTCTGATTTGCTGCCTGTGGCAGAAAAACAAAAAACTTTCTGTGCAATTTCCTCAATTTTCTAAAATCCAATCTGCAGCATGATGAAGGCCAGGGTGTTCTGACAGGTTGGTGCTGTAGTTCCTCTTTGCGGTCTCTTTGGTTGTTCTGATTTTCACACTGAAACAAAAGTGTTAAAGAAACTGAAAATGTTACCATATCCAAGTCTGCACTAAGCTTGAAGCTTTGCTTTTCCATCTTGTTGCAGAAAGTACCAAAAATCGTCCAATGTAGTCCAGCGACTTCACAGTATTTACAAAACGATTGAGTGCCAGGCCTTTGTACGGAGGAGGCAGGTTATTATATCAAAGTGCTATTTTGTTTTCAGTCCAGCAAAATGTTTCAGAAATTAAATAAGCCTAACTAAATTATGTATAATTTACATAAATGTTATAATTAACAGATGTTCTTCTCCTGTTTTATACTAAGAGAATTAAATTTCAAGGAAATAAATCCAGTGTTTAAAAATCCTTCTTAAAATAAGAAATGATTTTAGAAGTGAAACTAAAACACAAAAACTCAGTCATTATTTCTTTATAAGGACTCCTTTAACCCTGAAAGCAATCTTTTTTTTATTTAAAAAAATTAAAACAGACTTCCATTGTTCTGCCAAGGCTTATATCTAAATGGATAACTGTGTTTTCAAAATGAATATCTTCATTGATATCTTTAAAATATAAAAACCCTTATAGAAACATTTGGTATTATGGATGTGTGTTGAATCTATTACTGCGCTCTGAGTTAATTATTTTCTCTGTCACACGGTCAGTTTTAAGTCTTTAAAGATTTGCACTTTGTCTCATGTAAATGTTCAACGTCCCAGAGTTTAATGAACATGAGAGTACTGGAATATGCCAGGCACATCGGTGTCAAACTGCCCTGTGGCAGAGGAAAGGAGCACACAGAGTCTCCTCCATTCTCCATGAAAACTTTTTCTCTGTCATTTCTTTGATTTTAAAGCTCTCAGCGTTGGCTCCTCCCCACTTATGGTTTCTCCCACAGTGTTCATCTCCTCTGCTCTCTGCTGTGTGTCTCTGTCTTCACTCGCAGAGGACAGGATGTTTGGTAGAGATGCATCACCTCTAAAATTGCCCATTGTTGAAAAACCTTTAAAGCTGTTAAAAACAAAAACACAGAGAAAATGCTTGAGCCTTTTTCACAGATACACCCCTGCCATTTCCCATCGCCCAGATAATTCCCTAAACTTCTCGTTCACACTCGGCCCCTGGCATCAGTTCCTTGTATTTCAGTAAATGGAGGAGTGGTGCAGAGAAACAATACTAGGAGGGCAGCAGGTAAACATCTGGCAAATTTCAAGTTGGACAAACCCTGCTGTTTATGTTCACACATGCAGCTTCCAGGATATTTTCAGCTTTTTCTTCAGGTGTGAATGGGGTTCTATTAAATCTTGATATTATCCCGGCCATTAAATGTGGACTGGCCTTAAATTCCCTGTGTGAACCACAGTCCTAGACTGCTTATATACTGCTGGTCTATATTTGAGAAAATCTGTTACTTGTTAATTATTTGTTTAAACAGTTTCAAGTTTTGCTACTTTACAAAGATATTCAACGTTAAACTCAATCTGACTTGATGTTCTGCTTTTATGCATCAGAGATTTTTATGATGGTGCTTCCTTTAACATAAAAGAACCATATGAGCATGTATGAAAGATGAGAGCATGGTTTTTAGAATATTAACAAGTACATTTAATTCAGACATCTTCCCTGTTGTTGCACTTGTCCACTGTGTGAGCTTTAGCAACCGCAAACAGCTGTTACATGTGTCATACGTCATGTCTGCTCTGCGGTATGTGTAAAATAGTCCAGCTGTTTCAGGGACGTCCCTGTAGTATCACATGTTTTAATATATAGTCCCTCTCTCAGTGATGAGATGTCACCGGCTATATCCAACCTTGGGCTGCCAGAGCGATCTATTTCAGTCACGTCAGCTTGACATTAACTCCAGCACAGTGTGGCAGATTACTCTGCCTCCAACCAGAGGTATAATGAATATCCTGCACCTTCACAGAGAGTAAATTTACCGGCATCCCAACATCCTCTGAAGTGCTGTTCCTCATCAGCTCCTCCTCCGGTACATATCAATCCATTTTCTGTTTTAAGGTGTGAGGAGTTATTGACGTTGCAGTTTGGAGCTGCTGATGAAATATTGAGTCTAATTCTCAGTCGTGCTGTAGGATGTTTACAATGGCTAAACCCGAGTGCAGCTTAAATCACAAACTAAATCTTCAAGGTGTTTTTCACATCATTTATTGCTGAGGAAAAATAGAACAGCTTTCAGATGGGTTTTCTTCTCATCATTCACTTTAAGACTTCAAAAGCCAAACCTGTGGTCATGGTAACACACAGCTAATTCCTGACCTCACCTCAATTGAAATAAAAGAATACCTCATGACATGAATTTAAAGAGCCTGTATTCTGTTTTTTCTGTTTTATTTGCCTTTAAGTGAGTTTAAAATAGTCCAGCATCAGAACTTCTCCCTCTCCCCTCTTTATAGCACCAGCAGCAGCTAAAACATCTCACCCTCCACGACAGACCTACCAGTGTGATGTCCTATCGTTGTTTTGTCATCAGTTTAAGCCCCATGGCTTAAGAGAGCTTAAACTCATTAATGCTTCTCTTTCTTTTTCATGCCATTATATTTATTTGGATTGCATTTAGCTTATTTTGTTGCTTTAATCCTTTTTTTACTTGCATTCTGTTTATTGTTACTGCCTGCATTTCTTTGTCGTTGCTTTAAACTTTTCAATATTAATAAATCTTTCTCTAATTGAATGCTATCATTTTCTTTTTTACTATTGTTTATATTTATTCCTTTTCAACTTCATTTTAAAGGTTTTGTTTCTTTCTATTGATTTGTTCTGTTTATTTCTTTACGTTTTTTATTTTGTTTATCTCTTCTGTTGTTTTCTTTTAGAATTCTTGTCATTTTATTACTGTTTCCCTTTTTTATGTTGCCTTTGTTTATTTTTTGATTAGCATCATTGCTGCCACACAACTCTGCACTTGTATGCCAGTTCTTTTATTTATTTTTTTCTTGACTAACTGTTGCCTGTTGTCATGTGTTATGCTATTGGTGTCTTTTGTGCTTTGTGTTTTTATGCTCTCTGTGCAAGAAGCAAGAAAGGAAGCAATAAAGGCTTTCATTTTTTTCAATACATCTTTAAAACTTGTTCTTTTCTTGTTTATTGTTTTCTCTTCTGCTTTCATGTTTTATTGGTTTGGCCTGTTTATGTTGTTGTTCTGTTTTTCTGCTTTTGCTCTTAATTGTGTAATGTCTTTTCTATTACTGCAAGGCTTTTTTGTTGCTTTAATATCTTTAATTTCCCATTCTTTTTATTGTTTTCATTCTTTCCAATGTTTTCCCCCATTTCCTTGTGTTTGTCTCATCTTACTGCTGCCGTCTTGTTTTAATTTGAAATATTTTGTCTCACTGTTTCTAATTAAAGTGGAGGGCTTTTGGTCTTTGTGAGGCTTTGGTTCTCCAGATGTTCGGGTTTTCTGTGCTGGTTACATATTTTCCTGTTTTCTATGTTCTTTATTTATCAATGCAGTTTTTAACACAATGATAAAGAAATCATGTTCATGCTGTTATCAGTTTTAACCCTGATTAAGAGTTTCTTATCTCTTCCCAGACTGATAGCATGCGGAGCGGTGATGCGACCATACGTGGAGGCCAACATCTCCCACAAGTCCCACACCACCATCAAGTACTTTCTGAAAATGTGGAGCAGCGTCAGCGAGACGCTCATCTTCATCTTTCTGGGCGTGGCGACGGTGGACGGCCCTCATTCCTGGAACTGGACCTTCGTCACAGTCACCGTCATCCTGTGTCTGGTGGCTCGAGTCATCGGTGAGCTCCTCTGCTGCCTTAACATTAACTTCTTAAAAACACAGTTCTGAGATTTGTAGCAGTTCTGAGTGAAGAGGAAGCAGCTGAAATTAACTTCTGAGAAAGTGTTGATGTTTGAAAGATACATTCGGCTAAGGTCTACTGAGCTTTCTGGGTGGTTTTGGGGATTCATTCACGATATATCTTGGTAATGTTTTGGTTTTATGGCTTAATCACTCAAGACGATCAGTTCAGATTAATTTTTTGGTTCCTTTAATTAATGAAAAATGTATCATCAACAGGCCTTCTGGCTCATTTAAATGGAAAGGATAACATACTTATTTTAAAGGCAGCAAACACACTATAGGACTTGTATTTTCTATGTTAAGCTTCTCTGTGTTTGAGAAGACCTTGTTCTAATAAAGGGAACTGTAAATGCTGACAGGCAGTAATGCTGCCGTCGTGTTTCATCACACAGCTGACACTGTGAGAGGATTTCCATGTTGGCCTCAGACTGGCACAAATCCTTCTGTTGGTTATGTGTCATTCTTGAGTTATTAAGGACAGAGATAGTGAAAGAGCGATTAGTTAATGGTGAGGCATGTCTTCTGGCACGAGATAAGATATTTTGATTAAAAGTCTTTCTGTGAATTATAGGGAATTTCTCTGTTATTAATGTCTTAAAATTATGTTGCATGAATCACATCCAATTTGAAACACTGCCAGCTATCCACTTCAGTTTTTTCAATGTGGTTCTTGATCCTCAAGGCAGTCAGTTTCTAATTTAATTTAAATTATGTAATATGATTTAAGACAGTGGTTAATAGTTTAATTATATTGACTGTTAAGATGAATTTAACAATTGAGCAGCGATTTGCAGAGTATTTCTAAGGAGAAATAAATTGATTCTCTATTTAATTTAGTCCTAGATGTAGCATTAAAAGCTTTTGTTACTAAGAAATTTTATTAAGAAACTTAGAAATTTCAAAAATACATATAAAGTAAGAAAACAATGGATGCTTAAAGTAAACGGCAAATGATGTCAACATGTACAGTTCATACACATAGATGCATTTATACATTATAGCACCATTTAATTGTCATAGAAGGAAATAAAATATTTAGAATTTAGATGATAAGAATAAAGAATAATTCTCTAAACTGTTATAGGTACAGTGGTAATTTTATTATTTTTACATTAGAAGTGCCCAGGGAGCACAAACCTCAGCCAAGCCATGAAAGTTATTATATCAAAAACTCCTTTGTCCTTCAAAGCTGACACAGTTTGAAAATTCTTGGATTTGGATTTTGATAGCCACCAACATCAAATCACTTTTTCCTTTAGCTTTGACCGACATTCCCAGAAAATATACCGGTAGTCAAAACCGTTTTTGATGTTAATCGAGCTATCCTATAGACCGACAGACGAGCAAATAAATTGACAAATGCCATAAAGACCATTGCCTCCATGACAGAGGTAATCAAGTACAGAATTATATTACAATGCAATCCTTTTGAGACTCTTAAAATTAACTCACATACCAGTGATCATCCACCTTTTTCTTTGCCGATGAGAAGAAAAGCAGCAAGACAGCAGATTTTGACATGAGGGTATAACATGAGGAAAACCGAGCTTGTAATTAGGTTTAATCATCTGCTTTTATGGTGCTTTCAAAGCATCAAAACAATTGAGATTCAGACAACTTTATTTACACCAAATAAGTTCAGTATTAACTTTTTTTCTTGTTTCGGTCTTAAATCTCAGACTATATAGAGAAAAAGAACACCAGCAAGTTTGCTGTCTCCCATCTTTGTCATCGTGATCTGATCTCCCCTCCTAATGGACTCACCGAGGTGTCATCAAGGACCAATCAGCCCAGACGCTTAGCTGAGAAGAGCTTAGATTTACTGTCTCATCTTGGAACTCATAAACATGAATGGGTTTGATCGCAGCATCCAGAGCCCACTACCTTTTTTCTGAGAGCCCTTTTAAATCATGTGTGGCATTTCAGGCAAGAGGCAACCAGGAAAAAAAAAAAAAAAAGAAAGAAAGCTGCATTACTGCTGTCTTTCCTTCATTCTTTCTTTCTTTCTTTCTTTCTTGCTTTCTTTCTATTTTTCTTTCTTTCTTTTTTTCTTCTTTGTGTGTTAGCGTTACCAATGAGGCCCAGTTTCCCTTGACAGGCATAGTTCCTTTTGAGCTCTTCTGTGTTTATTTAATGTATTATTTGTTCACTTTTTGGCACAGGCTGCCATCTTTCAAAGACCAGAAAGTAAACAGTTTTATGAATAGTCGTAACAAATCCTCAAAGTCTTAAACAGAGGCAGCTTCAGTTTCTGACTCATTCATCCTCTTCAGGTGTGGTCGGTCTGACGTACGTCATCAACCAGTTCCGCATCGTCAAGCTGACAACCAAGGACCAGTTCATCATCGCCTACGGTGGCCTGCGAGGGGCCATCGCCTTCTCCCTGGGTTTCCTGCTGAAAAAGGAACATTTCCCCATGAGAGAGATGTTCCTCACCGCCATCATCACTGTAATCTTCTTCACTGTGTTTGTTCAGGTAAGAACAATGCGAACACAGCCATAACAAGGGTGTGGTTTGATATTTGTTCAGTAAAGGTCTTCTTTAATTATACGCTGCTGTGTAGTCGGAGCTTCAGATTTCGACCAAAGGGTGCGTCTCTCTCTGTGACCCATAACTGTTCACATGTTAAAGTTATAACAAAGTTATGTATTCATCTATGAAAGTTTTAAAACAAAGGCACTTTCAAATAACAGCCTCTTCAAAATTAATTTAAATAACCTGACACACCAAATCCAACCATTCAGTATGTTTCACCAGTCCATCTGGGCACAAGCCCATAGAGCCTTTTAATGCAAATCCAGCAGTTGATTGGGCTATTATTCTGTCAATCACATTTATTACTGGCCAATCAAATAATGTAGTAGGCAGGCGCCACTGATGCAGAGCCACTATGTACAACAAGTTATCCTCAAAACACGTCACAAGTGGAGCAAAAATATCCTTTCTATTGATAAGTGCTATCAGTGTTGTTTGTTATTCATTTAATAAAGAATTGCAGTGATCTGATAACACTGCTGCTGAAACTGATAGCATCTATGCTAACCTCTACACAAGCAGTCACTTTATGTTATCTTGTTTGTAATTCCCACCAGACAAGACAGATTTGGCCTGTAAAGGCTGACTAAGGTAAAATAAACAATCCGAGTGATAAAAGCAGAAATACTGAAGGGAGACACAGTAAGTCTAAACTATTTTTTTTTTTTAATTATAAAGTTGATGTATTTCTCATGACAGGATATGAGTCATTATTTGTTTGGTAAAAACAGAATGGTTTCGACCTTAAATAACCTCAGATGCAGCCTGTCACGTGGTGGTTCAATGCAGTGGTCTGGTGGGGAGGGGGGGCACATGAGGAAGACTGAACAGACTGTTCAGGATGGTCAGTTTACTGCACTTTCACACCCATACCTGAGGATAATTTTTTCTAAACGTATATTTTGTGCCTTTATTGATTGGAAAGAGACAGTGGATATGCATGTGAAAGGGTTGAGAGAGTAGGGGAAGACACTCTGCAAACTGGTCACAGCTGAGATTCGAACCCGGACCTGCAGAAGCATGTACATGGGATGAGCATGGTTTCTAACCACTCCACCAAACCTGCACCCCATACCTGAGGACAATTAGGAGTTACTGATTAACCTAATAAGTATGTTTATAGTCTGTGGGATGAAGCCTTGAGATGCTCTGTATGCACAAGAAGGAAATGCAAACTCCACCCAGAAAGGCCCTGACTGACACGGGGATCAAACCAGCAACCGTCTTGCTGTTAGGCGTGTGCACTACTTGCTGTACTACCGTGCCGCCCCATAGCTAACCAGTTTCCATTTGATATTTTAAAGTTACTCTCCACCACTTTTACTTTTGTTTCTGCTCATTTGCATCTGTTGGCATCTTCGTTCCTTTGCTGAGCAGCACCTGTTGTTGCAGTATATTTAATTTTGATAAATTTCCTTCAACACATCACTGGTTTCATTTATGCACAGCGATACGCCCACAAAACAATCTAACTACCAATTTAGATTTAAACAAGATTAATTTTGTTCTTACTGATCATCGAGATGCTTGAATGTTATTCTTATGTTCATTTGTTTCCTCTTTGATTAGATGTTCTTGTTCTGTTGTTGGTTTTGAAGCAAACAGCGTTTCTTTGTGTAGGAAGCTGTCATTTCAGCTTTAACTGAGAAGTCCACAGTTGTGCTCATTAGTGCATCAAATACAAACTCACACAGGGGAAAAGTTGATTTACATGGAGACACATTTCTCTCCAAGGAAAGATGACAAAACATAAAAACAGTTTGACATAAAATCATTAAGTATGAAAACAAATAAAAGGCTATTGCAACCATGTCATAAGCTGCCAGACTGATGCCCTCTGTCTTTCTGGATATACTCGTCTACAAAAAAGGATTCTTGGACATGACTTGGATCCAAAATAGAAACTACTAAAATAAAACCCTGAAGACATGTTTCTTCCCTCCATAGAGGCTAGATTAGAAACATATTTTATTTATACTGCTGCAGTCTGAAGCTGAGACAGATACAGAGCAGGAGAGAGGGTAGAGACTCTTTTAGTCTGCAGTGATTTGTAAATTAAAAAGGAAAAAAGAGAGTCGAGGTGAAGTCAAAATAAAATGTTCATCACTTATGTGTGGTTGAAATGCTCTATGTATAGGTGCCTACACACCAAATACGACTTGGGCGTCCTCGGTGATCACTTTCCATACAAAGTCAATATACAGCCGCGATGGGGCGGGGTTAGTTCTCCGGGATGCATTGACCGCATTCCAGGGGGGCTACTGTGCTAGTTGCTTGTAGTCAAAGTTGAAAAAGTTGATCTTTTCAGGCGATGTCGTGTGTGACTGTGCAGCGACAGCCAATCAGTGGTGTGCGCATGTGTGACAGTGCCAATGATAGACCAGTTTTATTCTGGACCACAGAGTAACAATCAATGTCCATGTGGGAAACATTGGTCGGTGAGCACATTAGTTCCGCCTAGACGGACCACAGAAACTCACAGACGTTGTTGCTGCAGGGCATCAGCTGCAGTGTTTTGCGGTTGATAGGTGAGTGAAAAGGATGCAGTTGGAATAATGTCAGCTTATACATCCTATTATATGATATTTGATATTGTAGTGACGTCACCGAACTATGGCAACAGGCGACAGTGACCAAAAAAGGTATTTTATGGACATGCAACACGACTTCAGTGGGTGACATGATTACGGTTGTGAAGTCGCGTTCGGTGTGAACACAGCTTTAGTTGTGCTGTATGTTTTGCCACTGATCATAGAGGTGGATCAGTCTACTTAAGTGTGTGGTTTTCTGGGACCTTGAGCAAAAGACAGTAACCTCATAGAAGGTGTAGAAAAGTCACCCTAACTTGATCAACAATTTGCTTTTAATTACATTGGTCATAGAGGTACTTCGATACCCCTGAACTAATAAAAAAAGGTTCTCTACATCAAAGACAACTGAATTATACCATGTGATGAACTATAAACTGTTTATTTAACTATATTAATTAACACAATGAATAATAAACTGAATGTTATTATCAATATTAATTCTTCCAAATAGGTCAAACAGTGCAAATACAATCGTCCAATCAGCTGCCAGGTATGCTACTATATGGTTCTTCCATTCAATTTAAACAGCAAGAAAAGACTTTAGCTGCTCTGAGACAAATGAGGGGAGCAGCCAAAATAAATGTGGAACACTGAAATGGAGGTCCTAAAGAATTAACGTCAATATAAAAAAATTCATCAATCCGAGGAGCTGTTCAGTGGCAGCACATTCCATTTAACCTCCGCATGTTAGCTGCTTTGTATATATGTCAAAGCCTCTGTTTTAACCTTCTGTCTTAAATCTTTTTTCCCCAAAGTCTCTCATGTAAATACCAAGAGAAAATACCCTAAATACGGCCATGTTGGCACTTTCCTGGAATAACAGTCATTTGTTTGATTATGCATATCCTAGTAAAAGTTTTTGTTGTTTCATGTTTGTGTCCCGAACGGTTGATGAAAACTCTTCTCAAGCATAGTCTGATCTCTGGTGGTTACTTATGTAAGAGAGAATATACTGCAGCTGGATGACTAAACAGTGTAATGAAATGACTTGCTGCTCTGTTCTGGCATGTTTAAAGTTGTCCTTGTAAACTTGAGCTGGGACTTTGACTTTCCAGATGAAATAACCATGACATATAACATTTCAGTTGCCGTTAGTCATATATAGAGTATTAAATGTTAATTGAGCCGCTATGGTTGATGCTTTTTGGGGATATTGTCAATAACCGTAAAATAAGATGACTTATTAAACCACAGGAATCCCCTGTCTCTTATTTGGTTTATTACAGCAACCATATTCCCTTGTTTCATCTCCTAAAGAAGCAGAATGATTCACTCAAGCTCTCTCGATGCAGTAAGGCAGACTAACACACTAATGTTTATTGTTCAACAAAGGCCAAACATCCAACTGATGTTTGATTTTACATTCCTGAACTGATTAAATTGTGACTGTGTGTTTTTCCAAATCCGGTTGATAACAAGCAGGAAGAAAGCTACTCAAAAAACTCTTGTAAAGCAGCAAAGACGTTTGAGAAATGTTAGTGTTCTGAAAGAAAAGGTTAAAACGATTTTGATTTAAAATGAACCAAAAAAAGCTTTTCAACATGAGATACTGCGAGTGTTTAGAAGATAAAAACATTTGGCAGAAGAATGGATGTTAAGTGGAGTTAAACATGAATATACTGGTTTTCTTTCCCCCTATTTAATATAGTCTTTTGTTTGATGGAACTTGTCTCTTACGAACATCATACTAGAATAAAACTTTGCTTTTTTGTTCTTACATGTGTATCTCTCTTACCTTCATTTGAATCTTTCTGGATCTAGTCCCTAGAAAACATCTCGATGTCTATTAAAGGCACAGCTGAGAAAGAGAAAAACGTATTGTTTTGTGTAGTTGATGAAGACAAGCTGTCTGTGTAATTGTCTTTTCCGTAATTTTTTTTTTTGATGGTTTGAGCTTTGTTGTCTTGAAGCTCAAACCTGTAACTATACACAAGGTGTTGCCCTCAGTAGCAGCTGAGAGATTCACAGTTACAGCAACATGGTAGTTGTGAAAAGCTGTGTGACACCCTGCTGAGTTTGTTAATCAGCTATTACAAAATTGACCTCCTGAGGAAAAGTGATTCTAATGAGCTCAAGCTTGAATACTGTAAATAGCTTTCATGATGAAAGTTGGAATCATTACGTGCAAGACAGCAGCAGATTTTTACAGCTTTGTTAAATGATTTGGATTGTAGACTTTAAAATTGAAATGATCACAATCTATGTGGGTGCAACTTTGATATCATCAGCCACTCTCTGCTGTTGCAGGGAGCACTTGCTCGGCTGCATCATGTGTGCAAAGCCACAGAAGCCATAGCCACACACTGACAACTTGGCCGCCTTTTGCTGACACTGAGGGAAATGACAGTGACGGCTGTGACTTGCAGAAATGTTCTCACCAGTCCTCTGCTATTGCTGTTTTTCAATCTATTCCACCTTCCAAAGCCTAGTTCTGGTGAGACTTTATGTAGTTTTCAATCTTAGAGAAAGTTAACATGTTAGATCTGAAACCTGAGCAAAATTATATTACTTTGTTAGTAATATAGTAAGATACAACACCATTTCAATCACCGCATCCACAGACACAGGCAGCTGAGGGTCACCAGTTAACACGGTCTCTTCTTCGTTAACTGAACCAGGTCTTTTCCAAACGCTGGCAGGGTTTGTATCTTCAATGTTTCATAAAGCACTAATGTAGTGGGACAGCACAGTGTGTCTTTGTGAGTATGTAAATTGTTAAGTTAGCATTGCTGGACCCAGCAAAAATTTGCAAAGACCAACACAGCAAAACTTTAACACAGGCAGAAGTGATACTGCTGGACTGTGAAGCCAAACATGCACACAGTGTGAAGTTTTCAGACAAAAAGAGTTTTCTCTGACTACATGTGAACAGAAGTCTATGAATGTCTTTACCATGGCAGGAGTTGATTTGAGCTAAAGCTGTCTGTGTGTGTACAACGGGGACAAACACTCAGAAAAGTCTGTGCTTAAAAGAACAACATCTCAAGAGGGCTTTTGTAAAAACAAAATATTTCCTTGATGGCAGTTGTTGAGTCTGGTGTGATCGATGGGGTGTTTATAGCCTGTAAAACTGCACTCTATAGTAATGCTGTAGCTCTAGCTATGGTTGGCCAAGATTATATCTGTCATATTATTTAACTCTGCGGATGAATGTCCTCTAATGTTTTGGAGGAGACCAGGCTAAGTGCCTTGAGGAAGTATTTGTGTGGGGGTAAACTGCACTGTGGTTCCTGCTGCTTTCATTTGCAGGGGAAGTTTCCTTGGTGACATTTCTGCAGTAATACTGACAAAGTTCACTGTGTTGTTTTGTTTGGGTTTTTCTTCTGTTTCACCTGTCTTCGTTGTTTGTTCAAACTGGTGGTTGAGTGTACAGAATGTAAAAATCAGCTTCCATAGAAATCTCAACATCAGCAAGAGTTAAAGAGCTGCCGGAGGTTGACATTCTGGTTTGAGTTTATTGCAAAGTGTTACAGATTGCTGTAAGAACATGAAAGTGACGTTAGCCATTCACTAAACACATCTTCAAAGTGCCATATAAAGTTTTAAATGTCTGTCATCAAACAGAGGCTGTACATTTTTTATTGTGCCTTAACTGAGACTATCTTATCCATCTTTCTTTGTAGTGATAGATTTTATTTGGCTGTTATATTCCCTAAGGCAGTTCTGCTATAAGTTATCTTGACCAAGACACACCTAAACCAAGCCAAGCTCTGGAGGCACACCACTTAATATCCATACATAACAGCCACTTTAGGACATGTATGTTTCACAACTTATCAGCCTGCTCTACTTAATGTATCTATTATTATCTCGTAATGTCAGATAAATACATATACAACTTGTATAACTAGTGGTATTTTTATTAAGGGAAGGTATCTAATGCTGAGTGTCAATTCAAAGCTTGTTTATCAATTTTTGATTACCTGTATTATTTACACAGATATTAACAAGCCCGAACCACAATATTTGCGAACCACAGTCCTAAGGGCTCTAGATGATGTTTGAAACTCTTGAACCTGATTATGTATTTCAAGCATCTGATGCTGAAAATAACCAGTTTGTTTGAGGGACTTTTAATGCATGTGTTTTTTATGTTGAATAAAAAGTTCAGTGTCTTAGATTTCTCAGCCTTGTAGAGCAGACGGACCTGCCTGATTCTGAAATCATGCATATCTGTCTTTCAGCCTTCATTGTCCAGCAGTTTCAGTTGACTGAATGCTTAACGGCTCAATCAGGGAAGAGAGGCGAGAGTTGTGCGAGCTACGGTAGCTGTGGTAGCTGCAGGAGCAGCGGACGTGACGACAACAGGAAGTGACTGCATGTGTGAAAATAATGGCAGCTAATGCCGGTTAGCCAGTGGTCATCATGGTTACTCAGTGATACTTGGTGAAACATGCTCTCCTCAGGAGTTTACATTGCTAGGATTGTCTTTGACGAGGTTCATGTTACAAATAAGTGTTAAATGATACATCTGTGTGGTATAATTTAATGTAAAATGATTGTCTTAAGGTAGTATAAGCTAAAGGCCATTAGCCGTAGCGGTTAACAACTAACAATGGCAAACAACACTTAACAACCGTTAACTGTTGTCTGCTGTTGTTAGCCGTTAGCCACTAAGTTTAGCTGCTATGTATGCTACGTCATAGGTAGCAGTGTAGCTTGATGTGAATTTGTCTGTGATGAGTGTGATAAGCTGGACGATTGTCCAAGCACAAGTTGCTGTTGTATTTGGAGGTTCTGCGCCGAAAACATTTCCACGGAGCTCCTTTCAAGATTGATTGGTGAAATATTTCCAATATGGAACTGTCATCTGGTCAGGTTAAAGACTTCTGGCCTGTCTTCAATAATTGTTTTAAGTCATTTCTTTACAATCCATGTTCCTTTAGGTATGTTTAATGTTTTATAAAAGGAACTTTTATATAATATTCAGCCCAGGATTTGTGCCAAGATCTCACATTTGACCTTCATTTGTGATAATTTAATGTACTTAAGTCTGTGTAGATTCTTAATCATCCAGGTCATAGCTATATAACGCTAATCCAAATTGCCACTGGACTAGGAGCAAAAAAGAAACAGAAGTCTTTCAGAGAAGAGCTAAAGTGTCTTTAAACATCTGAGTCAGACCTGTCGGATCAGCAGAGGATAACATTTTTCATTTGCGTATCTGTGTTGATTGCCATTTTAATGCATTTTTTCTTGAATTGTATGCACTTCTCTCAGTTTGAGTCTTTAGAAGGTCTTAAAGCATTAGCTTCAACATCAAACTGTACTGGAACCTTGTAAAAAGCAAAAGGGTTTAGAGGATGGATAGAGGTGACTGTTTGGCCATTGGATCATAGGATCAGAGTTGAGTGTGGGTGATAGAGCAGCTAGAGAACAACCGCGGTCCATCACATGGTAGCACCACAAAACATGAAGTGGATACAGGAACAGAGGAACAGCTTTGCCCATTTGCTTGTACAACAAGCTTTGATAGAACATTGTGTTTTTCCATGGCAACCATAACTATGCCCAGTCTGTCATGGTGGTTGAAGACAAGTCCAGTTACAGCTATTAAGAATTTGTTGACTTTTAAGAACTTAAGGAAATATTTGAGGAAGTGATGGTGTCCAACTAAAAAGTCATTGTAAACGTCCCTCAACCTCCAACAAATATGTTCTAAATAAATATATAAACTTAAGCCCTTTTAACATGAACCATGCATGAGTTGGTTAGAGTTTAGAAATGATAGCTATATCAAGATTATAAATCCAAACTTCTGAGCTGTTGTGTTCTTCCTCAGTGTTACACAGGCTCACATAGATCAGCCATCATCATACACCATCCCTAAACCACAGAGATCTCTGGTAAAACTGTAATGAGCTTTACCGTCATTAAAAAACAGGAGAAATGAGAAGATTTTTGTTTTAAATGTGAAAAGAGGAGAGTGAGATTCACCACCATCACTTAGAGCACCTCAAATCCACTATAACGGCTTCTCAGTCTGGCACAGAATTTCTGTCAGAGCGTGTTTGCTCTCGCCTCAGCGGAGGTCAGAAGGTCTAAGTCACACATTGAATAAGGATTTTTCTCCCCTCATCCTTCTTGCAGGGCATGACCATCAAACCCCTGGTGGAGCTGCTGGCAGTGAAGAAGAAGCAGGAGGCCAAACGCTCCATTAATGAGGAAATCCACACTCAGGTACAGCGTTTCACCTCGACTCTTACAGACAGAACACTGATGCTTTCTATTGTTAAACAGATTATTACAGATTTGATGATTTTCTTTAAATTCGTGTGCTGAGTGGGCTTTTAGAATTGTTGCCTTCACCAAGGTGCTTTTGCTTTTGCCTGCGTTTGTTAGTTTGTGAACAGAATAAATCAGAAAGTTATGAAAGGATTTTGTCAAAATCTTCATGTAGCTTGAGGATTTTTAAAAAATGGTTTTGTGTTAACACTGCAAGATAGAGCAGTTTCCAACATTTTTGCTAATAACTCAGTAAGTTCTTTAGTGGTAGGCATGGAAATTCCAGGGAATGTTGTTCATTGCACAAGGAAGTGATAATACTTTGGTGGAGATCCAAATCCAGAAGCTGATTCAACAAGTTTCTGATGAATTTTCATGACGTTTTCAGGTAATGAAAAAGATCTTATCACTTCTTTCATGGCACAAGTAAGAAGTAATGTGATTTTGGTGGTGACCTGAATCCAGATGCGGCTTCATTGATTTTTAAAGGATTTGTTGGCCGTTTGACATGAAGCAGTTGTCCACATTTTTGACCATAACTCTCGCAACAATGTTGAAAATGAATTGGCGGAGGTTTGTGCCTGGAGCACTTTTGCCCTTTCTTCATAAACAAAGAAACATAAATAGAAACTGCAGCTGAATTTATCAGCCTCCACTTTCACCGAGCCGCACCGTTGAAGTGCACTGATGGATTTCCAACTACTATCATGTTTTGTTTTGTTTTTTAGGACTGTGACATGTACAGAAAATCCTCTCCTGCTTTTTAGTTGCATTCAGATGCATTTAGATACAGAAGTCATGATTGATTATTCATACCCTCCAGTTGTTGAGATGATGTAAAATGGGACTGTGACTGTGTAGTTCGTCCATCTTAGACCAATGCTGCCCCCTACTGGCTGTTTGATGGTACTCGATGTCCTGTGTAACAGCAGAATGTGTGTGAGTGCAGCAATTCAGGGACTAGATTGTAACTGACAGTTTTATTGCCCAATTCCCTAACAGCAGCGAGTTTACCATCCAGCTATTTGTAACATACACTCCCCATTTCTCTGTACACACTGGCATACACACAGAGCATGTTGTATCCTGTTTTTGTGCTCTTCAGCATTCATGACTGACACCCATCAGTCTTCAGTCTGTGAAGCTTTCAATGCAGCTCACACAGACACTTTACACACACACTTCAACACGCACACACTCTCTCAGGCAGCCATCTCTGGGGCTTTGTGGTTAGTCTCTGGTGCTCGAGGCTAGAGGAACAGTCTGTCCTAATGGCGTCTCCTCCTCGGTGAGACAGAGGTGATAGAGCCAACAGAGCTGGCTGAGGGCAGATCTGGGCAGAGCTGCGACAGACAAACAGAGTGCTCTCCAGTCACTCGTTTAATAAAGAGGCTGTGAAAACACTTATCTGTTTTGACACGAGGCTGGACTGAGTATCAAGCCCACCTTTAACTAAATCCTGTTGATGCTTTAATGCACCTGTCAGCTCTGTCTGAGAATTACAGGACTAAAGAAAACTGTACTGTAATAAGGCTATGAACATTATGCTGTTATAGTTCAGTGTAGTAATTTATATTTCCCATCCATCATCTACACCACTAATCCCTTATGAGGGGGGGGGTACACCCTGAGCTGCACACCAGTCAATCACAGGGCCACATAGAGAGACAGATAACCATCCACACACATTCAGCATGAGCATGTGCAACCGCAGTGCCTGAACAGAAACCGTGAAGACACAAAGACAAACTCCATGCAGAGAGCTCCTGACCAACACAGGGAGTCAAACCAGCAACCTTCTTGCTGTGAGGCATGTGCACTAAACTGCAGTGCCATCATGTCACCCATGAATATTTGTTTTGCTAAGGAGGAGAACAAAAATTCCATAACATCTTCTGAGATGCTGGAAAATAAGGCTCCATATCTTATATAATAGCAGGTCTGAAAGAGATTTTGATTTGAAGCTGTTAATCCATGGAGAAGCTGAGTAACTTCAAATAACTGATGGAGAAGGTGTGGTATTAAATGAATGTGCCCCCTTTTCTTCCCATTCTTTAAATGTTTACCAATTCATTAATCTAAGGGCTCTGTTCTGTCCTTGTTCTTGTTTGTGTGTGTGTTTTCTGTCTAATTGTGGTGGCATGTTCCTGTTTTTATATTTCAAAACAGGAGTTTTAGTTTAATTCAAGTGTTTACTTTGTTGATCAGTTTAAATAAGTTGACCCCTTAATATATCGAATGTTTAAAACTTCCATTTATTGTATTTTCTCTCTTAATAGCATCAAAATGGGCCAAAGCTTTTCAAGGTTTTCCACTAAATGCTGCACAAATACAGTTAACTGAAGGTTTTGGTATCGGAACATCATGTCTAATTCTATGCAATTAGCAGTGTGCAGGATTTTGTTGACATGCTTTGGTATTTGTTGACAAAAATGTGTTTAATGTTTTTGGTATAAACAAGCAGCTTTCCAACCTTTTTTCCTCAAACCAAAATCTCAAGGCACCATGTCCATGCAAAATACACATGCAAAATTTTAAGCTTGTTACAGCATCATCAGTCTGTTCGTCATATTATTTTTCACATACAAATTTCAAATAAAATATGACATACACAGAAAAAATGTTGTGTGAGAGATAATGCAAGGAAAAGATTAAAATATTGATTTCATCATTCAAAACAGATGAAAGTTTTCTTTTAATGATTATTTAAGCCCTAATTTTATCAAACAGATTATTTAAGCCCTAATTTTCAGAATCATTGCACCTTCAATAACTTCATAGGGTACCAACATCAATTTTTATTCTATTTAGTTAACTTGATTTTTACAAGTAAATCACTTTTAAAGGAGAACAAGCCAAGAATAAGAGCAACACACACATTTAGGAATAACAATTAATTTTACACGGTTTGGATTCAGGGCCTAGAGTTAAAAAGAAAAGGAAAAAAAAAACCTTGACACAAAAACAGCCTGGACCCAGAGCATGTATATTCATATAATTTGTTGATTATTCACACCAAAATCAAAATGAAAACAGCCATTTAAAATGTCAAATGTTTATGAAACCATAAGGACACCTGTAGATTTGTCCCTTTAAATCAGGTGTTTACCAAAAACCTGCTGAGAATTTCTTAGTTTAGTATAATCTTTTATTAGCTGCTGTAGCAGTAAGAGACATGAAAGAGACACATTAAATTAAATCATGAGCTTTATCTGTAAATTATTTCCTTTTCTTTTAAATTCATGATCTTTTCTTCCTTGTCACTAATCCGTCCGATGACATGCTGAGTCTTAAAAGTTTAAGCACACACAGTTATATCAGGTCTAAATGGCTTCAACAGGGCATGTGCTGAAGAAAAGTTGTTGAATTCTCATGCATTTCAGATCAGTTCACACAAAAAATATGTGTAGAAAACGCATCAAAACTTTTTGTGTTTATTGTAGCACATAGCAGTAATTAAAGAGCCTCTTCTCGTGAACTATAACAGACATTCAGTGGGCTGGTCAGAGGAAAAGTGCACATACAGTCCACTCTGAGTTTAAGAATAAGGTGATGTATTCATTGTGAGCTGCTGTGGCCTCATACTCAACCCTGCAGAAGAACTTTTAATACAGTCTGCACTCCTCCACCCTGCCCACACACTGCAGGTCGGTCTCCCCATCAATCCGTCTCCTCTGACAAAGCAGAAGTAAATTCTGCGGCTTAATGACTTGTTCCCATGGCAACGCAGCCTGTCAGCCTGTCATCTGCAGGCTTAGTCAGAAACAGCAGGGCGACCTGCGGCCGACAGCAGTTTGAAAATGGAGTGCAGAGCTAAGTTTCTCTGCTCGTCTGAACAGACATGCAGCCACTGTTAATAAACACTGTCTAATCAATCACCTGCCCGCTGCTCAGGCCTGTTTCCCCCATGAACTCCATTTTAATGCTCATCACCTGCTGCTGTTCATAATGGTGTTTGTAGTCGTACTGTGAGAACGGGTTCCTGTGCTGCTGAAGGTATGAGATCCTGCAGAGTCATGTTTGTGGTTGGAGAGTGTGCAATCACAGTTAATTACAGTCTGTCATAAATTATAGTCTCTTCTCTGGATTAACACAGTTCACAGTTTGTGATTATGTTGTGTACTGCACTTGTCAAACTTCTAAAAGTGATAGTTCTACTAAATTACGTGTTGTAGTGCAAGAAAAACACAAACACACAAAAACACAGGCAGCACTTTCATTGAGATGGTCAAAAATCTCTATACCAAGAAAATAACATGCCTATTATTTAACTTATTGGTGGTATTAAAGAACAGGGACTTGATAAGTGCTGTTCGGTGCAAGAATAAATGTTATTTTCTGGGGTTTAAGAGGTCTGAAAGTCTTTGATTTTATTTGAAGAAGTGTGCCAGAACTACCCCACAGAGTAGACCAGCTGAGAGGTAAATTAAACTCCTCAAACATAATGTTCAACCTCGTTCTCTCCACAGTTTCTTGATCACCTGCTGACTGGTATTGAGGACATTTGCGGACACTATGGACATCACCACTGGAAAGACAAGTGAGGATTTTTCACTATTTCGACCTTTAAGTTGGCAATGATCAGCGATAATCTACAGAAATATTTAAACTACTGATCATTCATTTACTGTGAAATGTCAAACATGACAGCGCATGCTCCTTGGGCAATAAAAAGGCCTGTGATACATTTTCAGCCGTTATGTTTAGAAGCTGCTGTCATAAATTTGGATTCTGTCACTGGCTATATTCTCTCGTACTCCATATTATGTATCTTGTTTCACACATCTCTGTTGTTTTTACCTCTGTGTGTGTCTTTTTTTCTGTGATCTGCATCCTTTTGTCTCGCCTTTCCTCCAGACTGAACCGCTTCAACAAGAAGTATGTGAAGAAGTGTCTGATAGCGGGCGAGCGCTCCAAGGAGCCACAGCTCATCGCCTTCTACCACAAGATGGAGATGAAACAGGCCATTGAGCTGGTGGAGAGCGGAGGAGGAGTCAAGCTGCCGTCTGCTGTGCCCTCCACTGTTTCCATGCAGTGAGTACTCCGTGCAAACACTCTCGTCTGTCTGAAATAACCGTCATTAGGGCATAACTCATAAAAATGATAGTTTTTATGCCTGCTAAATCTGTGCTAATGAGGCAGAAAGTGATCACCCGCAGGTGAAATGCACCAAAGCTGCACTTTAGAAGAAGCTGTCTCTCTTCGGTGCTGTTGACACAAATGTTAAAAACCCTTGTTTTAGTTGAGGGTGTTAAGCCTTCAAGTTCCAGGCTTTTGGCTTTGCTTCTTTTGTTCTACCTGGATTTTCATTGTAATAATGTGTGTACAGTCTCAAACCTTTTAAGCAGAATCAGGTAAAAAACATCCTCTGTTTTTTAGGTCAACTTGAAGTGTCATAATATTCAGAATGTAATGATATTAGATTGGGTTATTATTAGCTGTATAACTATAGAAACAATACAAAATCAAAATGAAATTTAAATCTCACAGGTCATATAAATCACACAGATCAATGATGAATGAGCCTTTTCACATCTGAACATGGTTCTGGGAGCCTGGGCTGTTTGAGCAGCAAAATTTAAACACACAAAGAAACGTACAGCAAAAACTATTGACCGGTTTAACAATAGTTCCTGTTGACATTTTTGCTCTATTTAATCATACCACATAAAAAAATTAAAGGTGTAGTCAGCGATCTTCTAATCTTCTAATCTAATGCAGTATTTGTCAAATTCACCGTATTTCTCCTCTCCATCCACAAGACGTCACCACTGACAGCATGTTGAAAAAAAAGTCTGGTTTCAGTACACAGCCTTGGCTCTAAATTTCAGCAGGTAAATATTGGGGCTCGGGCCGAGTTGCCAAAACAGAGTACACCCCCCCCACATCCAGGGGGCGATCATACTCATGCGCAGATCAGACAGAGGGGGGCAGGGGAGTAGTAGGTTGCGTAGCGTGCGCATTTAGCGTAAGAGAGAGATACAATATGTGCAGTAGCGATGGCTGAAAAACAGCCCAAAAGAAAAAGGTCAGATGAGTGAAAAGTGAAAAAGAAGGGCTATGACCATGAAAGAACGAAGACCTGGGTCAACATTGGTGTTGCTTTCCAACAGTGGAGGGAACTCCGCAAACTGAAAGACCTTAAAACGGACGCGGATGTCTCCGTCTGTCTGCTGGATAGGTAAGCAACATTAGCTTTGTGGTGCTTCACATAACAGTAACAGCCATCGGGCATTCATCTTATTGTCTAATCAGCCAAAATGTACTGTTGTCGTGATGCTGTCAATATCGGCAGTCGAGTTGTCTGATGAGTCAGGGTTACCTTAGCTACGTTCGTCAGCTACGCAGTTTCTACGGCTGTTTCCATGATGATGCACGTCCATCAGCTTTCGAGGGTGGAGCCAGGGGTGAGGTATGAAGGGAGAGGCGGGTCTAAATTCGTTTATAAACAACCTCTCCACTCGATTTCTCCCACATCACTGACGACACCTTTAAATACTCAAAATGCATTTTGATTCTTTTGGGAAATGACAGAGTTCTCTCTCTCTCTCTTTTTGATTTATGGTAGCTTCTGATTGAAGAGTATTATTAAAAAAAAACACAATAAAATGATACACCGGGCACACTTAATTTGTCAATGAACTGACAGGAAGTTGTGACTTCCTCTAGTAACTAAAGTGAAGGTGTTATAAAGTCAGTGCTACATTAATCATATAGAAATTATATTAAAAAAGAACAAATGGCAGATGTATTACTGTGGATCCACAAATGCTAATTTCTGAAAAACACCACACTTAATGTTTGGATTAAAAACTAAGCATGTCGGTAAGTCTGCCAAAGCTGTTCCCTTAAAACTGCATCATATGGTTCCAGATATTTAAGTAGACAAGTGACTATTACAGCTTGAAATGTGAAGTGAACCCCCCATTTGTTAACTATTTATGCAAAGTCACCAGTACACTGATCTCATCAACCTTTGCATATGTCCACGACAGCCCAGAAAGCCCCACCAGCTTAAACAGACCCAGGCCCTGTACATGCAAGCTTCAGGTGGAGCTAAAGCAGATACTTGTGCAGTGGCCCTCACAAACAAAACACCATAATTCCTTGTACCAACAGCAGACATACAAAAGAACAGCAAAGAGAATGCTTGAGAAAAGGCAAAGAAAAGAGCTAAGAAAGAGTGAAAGAGCAAGGGTTACTGTTCCCTGATTGACTAGTGCTCACCTCTGCTGGATCGGGCTGTTGCTCTACCTCCCCCGATTTTAACATCTTCATGAGGGAAGAAATAACTGAGAGGAGAAAAACAAATTTGAACTTTGGCTATTGTCTTATGCTCAAATTACCATGCTGCTAAACTTTGTCCCTTAAACTACCATTAGATAATATTTTGATAGCTTAGGGGCAGAAGAAACAATCATCAACTTCAACAAAAGTAGTCCTATCTTTATGGATGTAAACTAGTTTTCTAATTGTAGCTCATTTTCACATCGAGTCATTTTACGTGATGCATTTCTTGCCACCAGACTACTGTTTATGGACCATAATCTTGTTTTACTACTCTTTACTGTCCATGAAGGCCTTGAAAGGCAGGCCAGTGGTACCAAAAAAAAAAAATCCCAATTTGCTCACCAGCTGGTGCCTCTCTGTACTGCCAGCTTTTAGAGCTTTGACTCAGATAATAGCTGCCAGATGTGGCTGAAAGGGACACTGAAATGTTAGAGTGAGCCAAAACTGAGAAATTGCAGTTTTGATGGCCTCATGATGGGATTAAACTCAACCACGAGTAACAAGGCTGAAAGGAGCTAATAGGTCAGTTCTATTTTTTTTATCACTAAGAGCAACACAATGGCTTTGGAAAACTTTCTTGTATTTTCTTTTGAATAAACTTTTAACTGGTGTTTCAACTATCAAGACCAGATGCTCATGTTTGTCACATGTCATGCTTAAAAGAGTAGAGTTTTTCTAAAGGCTGAAAATAAAACAGGTCATACTCAGTTTATTCTACTGTTTTGTTTCTCTAAATAAGTTATTTGGAAGATGTGATGATTGACTTTACAAGTTTCTTGTTCGTATGCTATTTTCACTGTTAAAGAAAATTTTGAAGACCCTGTTTTGCAGTTTTGTGTTGTTTGTTGTTTCAGCAACACTTAAAAGAAGCACACGGTAGTTGTGCCTGAATGAAAAGATAAGTTAAGAGACCCTTAACCATACTCGCATCTACAAGCATTTCTGAGGAGTTACTTCCTTAATTGGGCGGCATGGTGGCGCAGCAGGTAGTGCATGTAACTCACAGCAAGAGGGTTCGATTCCCAGGTCAGAAGTTTGCATGTTCATCATGTGCATGTGTGGGTTCTCTCCGGGCACTCCAGCTTCCTCCCACTAACCAAAAACATGCTCATTAGGTTAACTGGTGACTCTAAATTGCCCTTAGGTATGAGTATGAGTGTGATTGGTTGTCTGTCTCTCTATGTGGCCCTGTGATTGACTGCCGACCGGTTCAGGGTGTACCCCGGCCCCCACCCAATGACACCTGGGATAGGCTCCAGCACCCCATGACCCGACAGGGATAAAGGGGTATAGAAAATGAATAAATGAATGAATGGATACTTAGTCAGCTGTGTGGCCCTCCATTGCCACAGCATTTCCACCTTTAGCTCACCCAGGCTTCGTACGTGCCTCTTGGCCTCTTTGACGGCCCTTCAACGTCACTACACAGACTGATGAGCAGCAAGAGCCAGAACATCACTTGGGTGATCATGTGGGAACTTGCTCTAAGACATTTTATTGTCATCCAATCATTCAAGTAGCCCCCCACGACACCTGTAAGAGGCTGGTCAGTGAACTCTGGCACCCCAGATTCATCCCCTTGTGTGCTAACCCTCACCACCCACCATGTTGGTGCTAATTACTACTTGATCTTCCCTTCCCTTCCACATGAACCCAGGCTCTGTAAATGCAAGCTCCAGGTAGTAACACGCTGATACTACCTTCCCTAGTCCACTCACGCACACAGTATAGAAAACACTATAGCATTAATGCCTCTGTTTCCATATGTCATTGTTAAAAAGCTTAATTCATTATTTTCCTGTATGTTTTAAGGCAGGAACTTTAAATTCTGTAACATGATGAATGCAGGGCCTCATCACCTTTGTCTCTGCAATATCAGGTTTTAAGTTTTGGTCTGTCCAAATGTTAATTTTGAGCTTGAGTCTTTTTATTCATAGAAGTTAGACCTACAGTAAACACACTTAAATACACTTCTGGTTGCTTACATACCAGCTGACACCGTCCTAAACATACACTGATATGTCTGATTCTATGGGTCCAAATTCATGGTCATTTAGAGGGCATTGATTTGCAGTCTGCAGAATATCAAGTCCTTAAAACATGGCATGTCAGATTTTGAGGTGTTCATGTGTAGTTTGTATCCATTGTTGTTTGCTAATCCTCTTGTTTTGTCTCTTTTATTCTTCAGGAACATCCAGCCCAAGAAGCCGCCTCCTGCCAAGCCTGTAGAGAGAGCTCTGCCTCAGCTGCCTAAAGGACGAGAGGAGGAGATCAGGAAAATCCTCAGGAGTAACCTGCAGAGGACGCGACAGAGGGTAACACTGCTTAATGAATAATAATGAATTGTCATTTGTGCTGTAATAGCTGGAGATGTATTGTCTTTATTACTGGAACCCCAGAGCAGATCACATTCTGTATTGATTTGCATTTATAAACAAGCTGCTTCCTCTGGCTTATACGTAAGTGTATTGATTGTTCCAGGGTTAGAACAAAATCAGTCACTGTGCTTGTACATGCTAACCGCTGATGACTTCAATGTCGGGGACAAAGGGAAGCACACAGAGGAACTGACTGTTCTCGTGTATACGCATATGCAGCCCGTCATAGCGGGGCCAGTATGATGATTTCTCATAGTAAATCCTTTAGTCAAGCACTGAAACAGTGTTTCCCTTTCTTTGAGAACAATTGTTAATTATTTTAATTATTCTTTATTTTGTTTGCAAGCAGCATGTGTACTATTTTGATACATTTGATATTCTAAAAATATTCTAAAAGACTTAGAACAATAGCAAATGATTTTGAAACTAAATGATTTTACAAATTCTGTTCTGTCCTCAAATGTGCAGTGTTTTATTTCCACCACCAGAGAGCTTTCAGTCTAAACAGCACCAACAGATTTTGTGGAAGGATGCCCCGTCAGCTCTGCTCAATCAGCACAGTAAACCACATTTTATGAATAAATTTGTATATTAAGGAAAACAAAATATTGAAGATGGCCTCTCTGTGTTCAAGCTCCAAACTACAAGCTAGGCATTCTGGGAATGCCAGCAGCACCAACCAGACAGACCACTTTAGTAGATTTTCTCCCTCATACCTCATTAACCCTGAAATGAAAACAGTGCAAATAAAAAGGAACCACACTTTGAGAGGGTTTGTGTGACGTGTTTATGAAAAGAGTCCTCAATCTGTAAAAAGAAGTATGCAGCAGAGCTGAGCAGTGCTGGACCTGAAAATGTCCAGTTGGGTCACCGTGTGGTGGGTTGAGGGTTGGTGGGCCACAGAGATTATGAATTATAAAGGGAGTTTGAGTGATTTATCAGCCTAAACATGAATGACAAAGAAAAGAACCACAGTTTTCTGAAGGTTCTTGGTTCCTAAAAAAGAATTATTGATTATTATTATTGATTATTGAAACTTGTAAGTATTTTTGTAATTTAGTCAAACATGTCGTGTGTTGTTGTGGGGAAAGTGTAATTTTGACCTTGTAATTACAAAACCATCAAACGTGAAAATATGTAGGAGTATTAAAAGTCAACAGTTTACACTTTACACTCTGCGTTATGTTTCATAAAAGATGTCTCTTTTTTAGGCTTTATTAGTGATGTATGTTGGTGTATTGTAAGCGGTGGCTTCTTGACCTCTGCTGACACATTTTTTTTTAAACATTCCAATTTGATCTTATGTAATCACTTATTGTGCAAACCAAATAAACTAAACACTACTGCATACAGACTTGGAGAATGTAAGGACCCTTCCACATACGGCACTTTTGATTCATTTTAATCAGCCTGAAATGTTCTTTTTTCATGTCTTTTGATCCTATATTTCAGTGTATTTTTGTCATATTTTGTGCCGTGTTTTGTTGTTTAATTGCCTAATATCATATAAGGTTTGATATTAACTCTTCAAAGCTTCTTGTCTTGCTGCCATTCTAACAGTGTTCCAAAAATGAGGTTGTTTTTCCTTCACTTGCCTTATCCATCCCCCTCTATCCTAAACTGGGATTCTTTTCTGTCCTCCTCAGCTGCGCTCCTACAACAGACACACTCTGGTGGCTGATCCGTACGAGGATGGTTTGGGCGACCTTCTCCTGAAGAAGCAGAAGATGATTGAGCTGGAAAAAAAGGTCTGAAATCCTCCTCAGTGAGGGAAACACTTCTCTAACAAGGATCACAGTGAGCCTCAAGTGTTGTTTTGTTGAATATGTGCGACACGTGGCCTCAGCGTGATTGAATGAAACAGGTTTTTGTTGATTAGTCGGCACTGAATAGGACATTTAGTAACGCCGCAGTGAGCGGCCCTCAGACAGTTATGTAATCTGGTACATTACAGAGTGGAGTTTGTATTGTGGGCAGCAGCCTGTGATAAATGAGTAAAAATACAACAGATGCAGAGCCACTCTCCTCATGTCATAACGGCAGCAGCAGCCGAACGATTCAGCCAAAACGATGACTTGTGTTCTAATTATCATCCACCTTCAACCTCCTGAGCACATTTCTCCACACAAATGAGGGTTTGAGTGATTCTAACAGTTCAGTGGCCCTGCAGCTGCACATACTTTCATTTCATCAGCTTGTAATTACATAATGAAAATAGACTGTTGTGGGGAAATCGAATATTTAAGGCCACCAACGACTCGGGAGGTTTTTTTGCTGACAAGAGCACAATTTTAATGGAGTCTCTCAGAGATAATTACGATTGCTGAATTAGCCAGTTAAGTTTGTTTGGTTGTAGTGGTTTTAGTGTGCATGAAAGAGTGCATTTTTTAAATGTTCTGTTATTGGAGTTTTCTGCATTAACTGTATCAGTTAGGGTCCACAAGATTTCTCAATGCTCAAAGTTTGTGGAGATTATATATCTTTTAACAATGAAATCATTGTTATTTTAAAGAACAGGAGTGTCAGAGGCATGAGAGAAGGAAGTTGATCAAAAAGATTAGTTTTTTGTGCTATTAAAACAATATATAGGTTTGCATACAAATTTTAACAATTAAATAACTTTCCCAGGACTTCTCTTACAAACAGGGAGCTTTACTGTTAGATTTTGCTAAAATTGTACATATGGTGCAGTAATTGGCTCTAAAATGTGGAAGAGAGGGAGTATTTTCAGTTACAGTATTTCAATCAATCAATCAATCTATATTTGTATAGCACTAATTCATAAAAAGTGTTATCTCAAGACACTTTACAATAGAGCATAAAGCTCTTCATCTTATCGATACACATATATGCATATATATATATATATATATATATATATATATATATATATATATATATATATATATATATATATATATATATATATATATATATATATACATATATATATAAATATGTACATCCAGCGCCCAAACATGAATCCATATAGCCAATCATGAATCCCTCATGATGGCAAGAAAAAACCTTCTGTTAAGCAGCAGGAAATCTTGAATGTGGATCCCAGTCTCATGACGAACAGCAAATCCACACAATGCTGTGTTGGGAGTGAGGGCAAAGAAAGGGAGGTAAGAGGAGACAAGTGGACTAAAGTAAGAACTACAGTTAGGGACAGATCCATGGACCAATCACAGGCCTGTTGACGTCCAATTTGTTTCTACTGAAAGCAAATTAGTTCGAGGTTAGCCTCTTGAGATGCTACATCTCATTTTCAGGAGGGCCTTCGTGTCTGTTTGATTGTGGTGATAATTTTATAGGAGTATAATCAATTACAGTCATGCTGAAAATAAGAATTTATGGTATATCTTTCCCTCCTTTTTCCTTCTTAATCAAATTCGTTGTAAAATTCTGATATTGTGCCAAGAATGTATGCTGCCGTTGGATGAGGTGTATTAAATCCTGTTTTATTTTGTGGTTATTAAATCTTTATATGATAATCAGTGTAAGTATTTTTAATATGTATATTAATCTGATGAATTCTGATCAGGTATGCATAACAGGCTAGTTTAACAGCATCACTGACCAACATCGGTGCTTTTTCTAGCAACAGCCATCTAAAGATGAATGTGGGATGAACAGGTATTCATCATACCAACATGATGCCAGCATCTGATACTCCTGATTCAGAGAATATTTTTTATTGTGCAGAAGAAGTTTGCCAGCTGGATAAAATCTAATCTGCTTTCATGACAGAATGAGAGGAAATCTTTTCAGCAGCAGATATCATTCTGAAACACAAGTGTGTCATTTATATCCAAACAAACATGCCTCTCTGTGTTTTCCAGATCAAAGACATGAGTAACTACCTGACTGTGCCTGCTGCTCCACCAGACTCCCCCACTATGTGCAGAGCCAGACTGGCTTCAGGTAAACACACCCATCCTATCTGGAACCAAACACACACACTCAGTGTCCTCTGACATTTTACTGAAAGGTTTATCAACCAGAAACAGCGGGGCAAAGGTCACGCTGTCAATCCAGACACCCACAGCAGTCGGACATCCACACTGTGGAGAGCACTGCCACTTTTTATTTACACCTGCATCAACAGATATTTCCCCCTCTGATGGAAATATACCTGCACGTGCTGGCTGGCATGTAAACCAGTGTGTGGTTTTTATTTTAGGCAAAGGTACTGATTTCAAACCTGCTCAGCAGGAGAAAGGGAGCAAAACCGACCCAGGTACGTTGACAGTGTAGAAACAATTATTTTCGATAACCCAGCAGAGCCTAACATGCATGAACCAATCATTTCGCTTGTTAACATTCATTAATTACTCAGTACTAATAAAGGGATCTCATGACTTGTTTGCAAGGGTGCAGTTGGATGATTCTTGCTGCTGGCGTTTTGTTCTTCCAGAGCTGGGCATGATTTTTATTTTTAAGGTTCAATGAAATTGTTTTTATACAGCATGTGTTGCATTCTAAAGCATTGTGGTGTTTATTGTATTGTGAAATATTTGGATTCTTCGTGATGCCTCTTGTTGTTCAGTGGTTGCATTTGAACAGTTGCATTACCCTGATAGAGGAGGAATAAACCCCCAACCAACATTTTTACTTATGATATCCTCCCCGAGGTACAACAATACTCAGTCATTGCTATATAACCCTTTTCCTAGTTTGTGAAATTGGATGTTTAATGAAACATACTTAACTGCACAATCATTCTTTTACAGACAGAAAAAATGCCGAGATGCCAGTGTCCTAAATGAAGGACATCTGCTCAGTGGCTTTGTTTACATGTGCAGTATATCCTCAGTCTGATTAAATCATTCTAGATGGGAGTTTTCAGTTTCCCTGTTTACATGGACACATGATCATGTCGTGTGTACATGCATCAAACATTTAATCACAATAAAAGCATCTGGGCATGTGCAGAGCTGTCTCTACATTCTTGACTCAGAGATAACAGAAAAAACAGCTTCTCTCTCCTAATCAAGTAAGTGCAAAGGTGATCTAACGTGTAAAAATGTATTTTTTGGCAAGCATTGATTCAGTATAAAAATGTAAAACAGCAGCAGCCATCTTTATTGACCTATAAATAATGATGAGACATGGATGTGATTCTGTACATGAGCATGATGAAAACGTTTCTCTCCTTTGTGAGATCCAGGTAAATAAGGAATTTATTATGTTTTACTTGGTGTAAGATCACAACAGTCACAAACTCCTCTTCTGTTATAAATAAACACTGTTTCAGTCACACAGATTTTATTCCCCTCCTCTCTGCAATGCTGCTGTCTATGACTTCAGATGTCGCTTTTTTATTATAAAATGAACTTCAACGTCACGCTGCAAGTATTTTTTGCAGTTTTTTTGCAATTGATTGTTTTTGAGAAACTGTTGGAGCAGCTCTAAGCATGCACAGTTGAGTAGAGCGGGGAAGAATGAGGGATTACACAAACGTCATTCAAAATTACAATCAGCATAATCCACCCCTCTAAATGAAATTAAATTTTTATGAGGCATTTTTTTTCTGGTCAAGCGTGTGTTCTGATTACTTGTTCCTATGTAAACAAAGCTAATGAGAGGACCCCCAAACCTAGTTATGCCTGTTTGTTACTGGCCTCTCCAGGTCGATTGTAAGGACCTGCGAGTTACAGGAAGTGACATCAGATATATAAAATAATATACATATATGTAACTGCTGAGCTCTGGTTGTACCTTGTTCATGTCGGGCTGGAGTGTCTTGGTTTAGGGGCTAAAGTTCCTCTCCTATTTGTACTTGTTGACCTCATTTCTTCCCCTTTCCCATCTAACCTTCTTGCACTGGTGGGATGACTCAGTAATGACATCTTCTATGAAGCTAACTCCCTGATATTGCACCCCCGTTCTGCCTGTAGACCCCCAAGCCTACAACGTGAAGCCGGAGTCTGACAGCGTACCCACCATCCACATAGACCTGGCCTCCCCTCAGTCTCCAGACTCTGTTAATGTGATGGATGAGTTCAGACGAGCTAACCAGCAGCAGCAGCAGGACGAGGACCAGGGGCTGACGATGAAGCCCCCGTCAAGGCCGGCCAGACCTGAGAAACCTGGCGGGGCGGACACAGACAAAGAGCAGCAGAAGCTGATGAGGTGCCTGAGCGACCCCGGTCCCAGTGCGGACGAAGACGAGGACGAACCCTTCCTGCCTTGAGCCACAGGTTGATGGAGACGGAGGGTCAGACTGACTGCATGCTCGCCATCACTGGTTAGAGAGCTGCTTCACTGCTCTGCTCAAAAATATCTCTGAGGTTCAGAAACCAAACAAGCCAAAACTGCTAATGCTGTACAAAGCAGGAGGAGAAAGGAGGGTGAGAAGAGAAAAAAAGAGCCATTACTTTATTCTAGTCATCGCTCTTTATTGTTTCAAACAGGAATCAAACAGCAGATGCTGCTATCTGGGAGACGGTTTGTTAGTGTGAGACATTCAGGAAAGAACTATGCATTACCAAAGGTTTGGACTGTTTCAGTGTCATTTTAATTCAGTTTTTAGACCGTTCTTCCTTTATAAATGATCACATAGTAAGTAGTGTTATGTTTCTTCTTGATTTTACACTTTTCCTGTCTTTTAAGCCACGTTCCTAAAACCATGCTGGACCTAGAGTCACATATGTAATCAACAAATCAAAGTACTTCTATCAGATTTTCACTTTTCAAACAGCACTTCTATGAGTCTATCAAACATGTCACTGCTGTCATTCATGGAATTACTGGAACTTTTAGAGTGTAGCTATTTTTCAAATATTTGGCCTTATTTCATGTCAAAACCTTTCACTTGGTGCATTTTTTAATCTTTTTTTAAATTGTGTTTTGATTTCAGGGGTACATTAAGATATCAGTCAGTTTGTCCCAGTGTCACAGAGATGTGGGATAAAAGCTGAGTTTATTCAATCACAGGTATGACTGACCTGCAGGGAGAAACGCGGACTGTTGTGTTTGTGAAGCTTGGGAGACAAGCAGGGATGCAGCACAGATGTTTTGATGTCAGCGATGCTTAAAGGGATAGTTCAGGCTATTGAAGTGGGGTTGTATGAGGTACCTATAAAAGTGAGCATGTTCCCCACAGGAGATGTCAGTGTGGCCCCAGACATGAAAGCTTGTCTATACTCAGCTATTGGGTAATCTATCTGATTATGGCCAAGCACCAAACGATACATAATCCCTCTTTTGTTATCAGAAGGACTTTTGTTTCTGTTATTTATTGCCTCATTACTTGATTTGCAGAGCTAAGACCTGCTCAAGAACTCATGAACTGTAGCTGTAACATCATGTCTACAAAAATAGAATTTATGGGTCCCAAACAGTGCTGGGAAAGTTACTCAAGAACTGGAAAAAGTAACTTTTACTTCAAAATCCTTTTAAAAGCAGTGATTTTGAAAAAACCTGAGATATTGGTGTCATAATGAAAGGATAGGTGCTCAGTGAAGAGACCCTGAATTCTGGCATCCACACCCCTCTGTACTAACTTAAAGGAAAAGTTTGGTTTCTACAGCTTTCACATTGTTTATAGAATGAAGTAGAACAATATACTCACCCAGAACACTTTCCTGATCCAAACAGTGCTTCGGGAGATATTTAGATCCAAGATCGAGCGGCGGACATCCGTATAATGGTAGCACATAGGGCATACAGCACCGCTCCTAAAACTGCATTAATCGTCCAAAAACTCATTAGTTTCACCAATATTCCATCATGGTCTGCTCAGGCTACTCCTCCATTACAGTCTGTGTCGACCCAGACATGTTTTTGTACCTGTGCCGACCTCTGAACTGAAGAAGAAGAATGTTTGCCTCCTTGCAAAGCCTTCTGGGTGAGTATATTGTTCTACTTCATTCTATAAACAATGTGAAAGCTGCAGAAACCGAACTTATCCTTTAACAGCGTTCATGCCAAAATCAAATAATGAAGTTACTTTGCTAATTACTTAGTTAAAAGTTATAGAACACTTACCTTTCATCATCTTATTACTTCATCCCTCTAAAGTCTTCATTGGAGAACCATGTCCTTTTGTTTTTATCATTAACTTTTAAACTTTGAGTTGTCCGTAGCACACCTCACTCTTTGCCTCTCACAAAGACATTTTTATTTAGTCACTGCAGACACTTAATCCCGATAGAAAAAAACATCACTCTGTTCCATATATACTAAATGCAATTCATTTATTGTGTCAGGACTTATAATCATTTTCCCTACTCATTACTTTATAATAGTTTTATTACCATAATATGTTAGATGCATCAAGTTACTGCCATACGCTGGTCTCCAGTTTAGGAAGATCAGTCCATAGCACCTCCTTGCAGTCCTCAAAGTGACAGTCTTGTTTCACTCATTACAGGTTATTTAAGCAACATATTATACATTCAGATTGATAGATCTGATTGATCTGATCCAACTATCTTTGGTGTACAACAAGAAAATGATGTGTTTCAATATTATTCTTTAACTTTTTTATTGTCTATTTCCACATATTGGTAAAATATCAGATTTTGCCTATTTGGTTAAAAATGAGATCCTGACAGGGTAAATTAATTTAATATGTCAACAGACTTGTGTTTTACTTTTCTGTCAGGAGGCCAGTTTGTTTTAATTTTAGTCTGTGACACCGAACAGAAGAGTTGTCAGGGTCTGAGTTTTACTCCTTAATTTTTAAAACGAGACCGTCCAGTATAGTCATTTTTCATCATATTATCTGTTTGGTTTTTTTTTTACATTTTTTCCACAGATGTTTTGAAATTATCCAGCAGATTCGGATCGATTACTCCACCATTCCTAGTTAGCAATACAGTTTGGTTCAAACAGCCCCATCAGTGGGCTGCTTTACCTGCATGTCAGCTGGTCTCTCCTTTTCAAGGTTGGTTTTTGGCTGTTTAGCCTTTGTTTTGACAGGACAGTAGTTGGGGAGAATAGAGAAGACATGCAGGAAAGGAGCCACAGGTCAGGACTTAAGCCTCCTTACATTTGGCTCAGCTTTTACTACAAGGCCATCAGTGACCCTCAGGGTCACCACACTGAACAGCATCTCCTACAGACTCTTACTTTGACCTGTACCTCATACAAGCTCACAAAAAACAAACTCACCCTTTTACCCCCAAATCAAGTCTTCTGTTTAAATTATGTCTCTTTTCTGTGTTTGTGTTTAATGTTTTACCTCAACTTTGGAGTTCCCTTTAAATCTCTCTCACATGAGTTATGGTGAGTTGTTAAACAAGTGCCCATCTCGCATGCTGATGTTATTTATCAGATCAAAATGATTAATATTTACTGTCTTTTATGTATTTATGTCTGACATTTACTTACTTTAATGGCCTGTATGAGAAGTATTTATGTTCTTTACTATCCAGCGTAAGAGGGACACAGAGTGTAGGTTAGTTTGTACACTCTGTGCATATCTTGGCAAAAAAAAAGTTATTCTATGCAGTACAGAATTGTAAAATATGTAAAATAACGATAGTATCTTATATTTATGACTACCCTTTAAAGCAGAAGTCTTGTAATCTCTCCCACATCACATCAAACTATTAACACTGCTGAAGTCAAGTTTAAATCAGCCTAGGGCATTAAAACAAACACTCAAAGATTTTTTTTGCATCTTAGCAGGAGTGAAATCATCTGCAGGCATGAAAACATAGTTTTGAGTTCATTAGTAGCTGTGCCGTGTAATGTTGTACAGTGTGAGTAATATTCAGAGATGTAAATACATTACATCCTCATACACTGTCAGCTGCTCACTGGTCTGAATTTACTGGTTATCATTGCTCTATATATTTATGAAATCATTTACATTTTGAGCATTTTAATGAGAAAATATAAGATTTTTGTTTAACTTTTAGATAAAGTAAAGTGCCACAGCCTGTGAGAAGATGACAAACCTGCATTATTCTCTGACCTCACACTATCATCTCATCACTACAGAGCTTTTCCCAATAGGCCAAAGAACTAACTGATAAACCTATTTCACTGGTAAAACATTTCTGTGCTCTTGAGAAGGATAACAGAGCTATTATTTTAATTTTCTGTTGTCTTCAGCATATGTGGGACCACTAGTCTTCCTGTTCAAACTACAGAAAGCTCAATCACAGCGGACAGAAATGAGAAAACACGAGTATTTCAAATTCTCGAATGATTTTTCCTTGAAGGCGCAATTTACAGAGATTCTGTTTTAAGTAATTAAAGTATTATACCACAAATGTGTCATTGACTAATGACCTTCACAAAACAGGTTGTGTTAAGTATAAGGCGTAATCTCCACTTCCTTAAAAGGTGTCAGGTCATCTGTCAGTTCACAGATGATGCTTCCCAGTGTTCAGTGCAAGAAAGAGCATTTCTGTACAAAAGAATGGCTCCTGTGTTTCTTCTTACAGCCTGTTTTCTTTGAGTAAGCAGCTCAAAAGAGTTTGTCAATCCAGTCTGCACTTACATGAGACAGAATGAAACTCGTACCTGATGTCCTGGTATTAGCCATGAGAAGTATAAAAAACAAAACAAAAAGGTGGTAAAAACAGAATAAATCTGTGGTAAAAATACAAATAAGGATATTTACAACACTATAATCTAAAGCTAGTAAAATCTAAATCAAATCTAGCAGAGATAATAGGATTATATATACAACTTTTACCTAAAGTAAAATCTCAATAAAAATAATATTTGCAACCTTACATAATCCAAATGAAAATATAACAATAATATTTACAGCTATTAACCTAAAATAAAACCCAAATGGAGTAATGATACTTATACACTATTAATAACAACAAAGAAAAAGGGCTGATTTTCCAGGCAGCTTTGGATGGGTGATGTTGCTGGTTAGAAACAGAGTGTATTATGTTAAATGTTTTGCTATGAGCGCTAGCACCATACTTCACTTTAGACTGATAAATAAGACTCCATGTCAAAGCAACATGCACAAAAATCGTTATGCATATAGATCATACCCAAACAAGGAAGAAAGTATTTTGAAGCTATCATCTGAAATGTACAGCAAGTGAGCTATGAAGGGTTAAAGATCAAATTTAAGGCTGTTTCACTTTAAACATGTCGACAAACTAGCTGCATTCAGTCAGGACGCTTTGGTAGAGGTGTGTGTCCAGTTCCTTTAACCTGAATGCTTCTGCTGCGTCCAAATTTGAAAAAATCGAATCCCTGTTAGGCTCAAACCTTTAGGTATGTTAGACCTCCTCCAAAGCACTCTTGTAAAATAGTCAGCATGTTTGACAAGGTCAGAATAAAAGATGGTAAGGACAGGCTGAAAGAGGAACGGCTTGTTTAGAACATCACCTTCCTCAATCCTTAAACATCCCCCGTTATTGATGCTTAAGGAACACCCTCCTGCTGCACTGAACTTAAGATGCTCTTAAATGAGCTATAAATTGCATATTCAAACGCCTGAGGAAATAATTATCTCGATCTGTGAATGCAGACTCATATCACCCTCCTGGCGCTCAGTGATTTAGCTTCTGTTTACCTGCAGTTTGTTTCTCTTTCCTTTTATCACTCTGCAGAGACATTTAAGTAGATTTCAGGAAGGCTACTGCAGGTAGAGCCTTTTCTCAGCACTCTCCTGCTGTATACATGTTACCGTGTGAAAGCTAACAGAGTATTTGTATCAGAGATTATGATTCATAACAGGGAGAAATGTATTTTCATATCACCAAAAGAGCAAACATAACTTGATGATGTGGTTGGATAGGGAAACCAAAAACCCTTCTTGATTTGAAGCTACTGCAGTCACATTTGTTTTCATCAATCCAAAGACTTTATCAACCTATCAAAGAAAAGAAACACTATTTTCATACTTATTCTTTTCAAACCAAACACATAATTCATCAAACGTTGTCTCCCCTCTTTGAGATTAATGTTTGGTGCAGAAAACCTTAACCTGAAGCCATACAGCCTCTAGAAGAACCTATTTTATTGTAAACATAGATCATAACGTCGTCTGCATACAATGTTTGCCTTTGCATTTGACTTGCTTGTGTCTTAATCTTGTTGCTTAGCATTGTAAAATTATTTCATCTCATTTCTGATGTTTTCATTGAATGTGTTGGACTAAAAATGTCAACACTGTTGCCTCACAAGGATATGCTTTAAGTTTCATTATTCTTTTTTTTCTTTTCTGGATGTTATTGTTGTATTTGTTGAGCTGTTTTTTGTGCTCTCTTGCTTTAAAGGGACTTTTTAGTCCACGCTTTTACTAAGTGCTTTATCTGCATCATGTGCATTGCATCACTTCATGTGCTTTACAGAAGTTTTAAGGCTTCACTGTGGATGTTTGAACCATCTCATGTTTACTTTACACTGCACTACGACAGCATTTGTCATCCAAACTCTGAACTGTGGTGGAGAAAGAGGACGGATTTACTGCTACCAACTATAATCAGTTCAGCTGCTGTGCTGTATTCTCAAAAGAAGCGCTCTGTCAGGGAGAAAAGTTCAGTGAGGGCAGCAGCTATTCTCATCTACATACGAGGACGAGACTCTTTGATCAGAGGAGGAACTGGTGTTTGCTTTTAGTTTGTCCAGTGATGGACACAAGACGACTCCCTTTTACCAACAGAAAGCTTCTGGCTTGTGTGGATCAGGTCAGCCTTTGTGGTGGTGACATTTCAGATTACGCTTTTGATTTAGACTTACTTGCATGTACTTTGGAAAAACTTTATTTCCCTGTAAGACTTAGAGAGATATTCTGAAATTCAAACCACTCATTCTGGGGAATGTCATTTCAAGTTAAACCAAAGGTTGTTCAAGGCTTAAGCAAATAGAGTATAACAAGCTAAGCAGATGTTTTAACAAAGGGGACTTTGTGTAATTCTCTCCCTCTTCAGCTCATTAAGCTGTCAGATCCCACAAAAAAGAGGATTTTTGCTCAAAAGACTTGACTTGAAAAATACTTTGCTGCTAGAGCAAGGACAGAAATTTTAGCATTATTTCTAAAAACAAAAACGAAGCTTATGTGAGGAGTATTTAGTTCAAAGAGACTAAAAGTGATGGTGATGGCTGTTAATGATTGACTGAAGTTAATAAGAATGACAAAAAATAATAGCCCCTTCTATTAGGTTAATAGCAAGGCCTGTAAACTAGGGATGTACAATATTATCATAACACTGTTGGTATTGGCCAATATTTGCCTAAAAAAGTTGATATGAAAGTCAAATAATAGTTCCATTCATTAGATTATAAAGTGTTTTGTTGCCTAAAATTTTGTTTGGTACAGAACAGTTTTAGTGAAGTGGACACGGAAGAACAAAACGAAAAAACAATTTCAGCAGCAATGTCAGAATTCATTTGTTATCTGCAGTAATGAGTTTAGAAATTGAGGTATAGCAGGTATTTTGTATCTCTTTACCAAGGGACTTGTATCTTAACGCTGAATAACAGAAATATTAAAGATGCTATTTCAGTGTTTTGAGCTTTAAAATCCAGTTTGAAAACTGTTGATGTTCATGGTGGTTTACTATTTAAACTTTGTCATGGGAAAGCTTTGACATACAGTATAGCAACAAAATGTCAAAATAAAATGAATAGAAGTAAGTCACTTTGAAAATCAATTTAGTTACTACATCACATCTGCTGAATTCAGCTTTAATTTACAAAACTTTTCTGTGTACAGAGGCCCTGAGCTAACATGCATCTAAATACTTAGTTTGCTCTGTTTTCTGTTGATAATTCAGTTTCAGACAGCTTCAGCTTAAGTTTATGCAGTCTACCCAGACAACACTTACATTTACAAACAAACTGCAGACCGGAGTGTCAGAGACAATAACACTGACAGTCAGTACATAGTCGGCTGTGCTTACTTGCTCATAGGCACCCGTGTGGCTGCTCCTAAGGAGACACTAACGCTCGGAAGTCTTCCAAAGATCAACTACACAACAAATCATATTACAAAATAGTCTAAGTCAATGATTTTATCAAGAAAATAAGTTGAAGTGCTAAAACCTGATTTCATCCCCAGTGAATGAGCCAAAATCTCAAGCCACACCATGTGGAAAAACAACCGTACTGCTATCTAAATATCTGGACATCATTTTTCAGGGATTTCTCTGAAATTTTGTTGAATTTCATAAATTAAATGACACATATTTAAGCATGAAAAGTTGTGTTTTTTATGTAATGGAGAACTTATAATTGTGTGAGTTCAGAAAGTAATTTTTCTCTAAAATTCTGCTCACTGTAAAAGCAAAGTTTCCTTAAAGGTCTAAGGGTTTTGGATGATGGACGTTATTGCACTTTAAGCTTTGAAAGAGAAAACTGAAGCCTCAGTTATAAGCGGCTTAACAGTTGCATATATAAATGATATTTACACAGATTTCTTGGTCACACCTGGACTTGTCTTAAGGCACACCAGTCTGCCCAGCCCCACCATTTTAAATCCACTGGCTTTGGGCTTCTGCAGCTTTTCTCTTTGGGTTATCGTAATATTCAACCAATCTGCTACTGATGGTTGGTTGTAGAAAGAACATCAGCCAAAAGCTGTTGAGTAGCCACAGCACAACACTCAAGAGACTCCACAGTGTCATTACTCCACCACACAAAGTAGTCCCCCTCATAGTTTACGTCAGCCGTCACCACTCGGCCTGATCCACCTCCTCTTACTCTCTGTCATTAACACCACAGCGAGCACTTTAACAAACCTCCATCTAAAAAAAACACGTCAGAGAGCAATAAGTGTCTGTTAGGGAGTGACTTCACAGAGAACAGGACTGTGTCTCGATGACGGGCCTTATTCCCACAGAGGAGTTTGGTGTTTTTACCTGCAGTGAACGACTTGATATTTCCCTTTCCTCATCTCCTGGTTTGTTCTTCTTCATGTGTTTGTTGATTTTATGTGTCAGTCTATTGTTTGCAAAGTTACTTTTTGCAATAATTCAGTTTTTTTCTATATAAACATAAATTGAATCTATTAGAGAAAAAATGATGTATTAGAGATTTACTATAATGATGTACAACTCAGAATCTGAACAATAACGTGTGCACTTTGATTAACCCTTAGCTTTTAGCATTCCACCTCTGTACTGATGACCAGAAAACTAACAACCAGAGATGAAACCACATCAGATATTATATTCCAGATTAAAGTTTGACTTTATAGCAATGCTGTGTCTGCGTCTTACGTGTCTTTTGAATGCTGTTATGTTACTGCTCGTGATTGGGAAAGGATATGCATGCATTTCAGCTCGGAACACAACGGCAAGTTTAAAGAAGTTGGGATATTGTGTCAAATTTAAATTGAATTAAAAGAGATTAGTCATCTGCATAACACACAAACCACATATTTGATCAAAGCAGGACAGAAACAGATATATAAACATACATTTTAAGTTTTTTTAATGTTTGTGCTTGTTTTGCCAGCTGTAAATCTTTTTTTTATTTTGATAATATTCAAGAAGAATTATGGGCAACTATGGATGCTCCCCTGAAGAAGAAGAAATTCTTATATTAAGCATTTAGGTGGGATTTGACACTGTCATGGCTAAATGACTTCACAATTAAAATTTATTTCAATAAAGCCTTTTAAAATGGGTTTATTTTTCCTTACAAGATGCGATTTGATTGGATAGTCTTTAATATAGTAACTTTAATGCATGTTCAGGAGTAAAGAAAGGCAAATTTATTAAAATAACCAACCAGAAACAATATTTGTATAAGTTTTATATTTTAGTCAGGTTACTTTCCTGAAGGAATTAAAACATCTTAATGGGTCTTACAGTAAAATTAAGTGAAAATGAATTAATTTGTTCAGATAATGAACATAAGTTATGTACTCAAAATCCCCTTAAATTTGTGTAGATAATATAAATAATATAATAATATAAATCCTGATAGAAGCTTGACATGTATGTTTTTTGTTAAATTACAGGCATTTATGGTTTTTGTTTTGAGAGTATGCTTTCATTTGCATGACGCTGGCCCTTTAGATTCCAGTGTGACCCTTGTGCCAGTCAAAGTTTCCCACCCATGATCGAGAAAAAAACAGTAAAACCTAAATCACTGACTGGAGGTGACTGCGTGGGCTCTCTCTGTGGGTCTATCAAAGAATTTCTGTCTGATGCAGCTCATCCTGAGATATTTGGGAAGTTTTGTGCTTATGTGTGTGGAATTTTACTCTTGCCAAAAGTGGCACAATATTATCCTCTAGTAATTCATAACAGTGATGGAGAGCAAGTTGTCCATGAAAGCTGTAACCTACGATGAGTTTTATTCCTAAACTCCAGAGTTCTGTTGTTTAATAAGCAAATAAACTTCATTTGCTACATTAATATAGAACAAACTGCTTCTTCATATAACACTAGTCGTTAGTTATTTTTGATCAGAGCTGTTTCACTTTAAGGTTGGAAAGTTGTGAGGAGTTCTTACTGTAAACCTAATGATTATTTTCTACATGATGAACATCTTTTAAAAAAGAGAACTATATAATCAGAATTATTCAGAGGTCTCCCAGTCTTTATCAAACTGATATTTGCTGTATATCATTTGTATTTATTATTGTAGCTCACTTAAAGTATCCAATCATCAACTGAACAGTTTCTTTTCTTTAAAGATGCTATGAGGAGTTTCTAATTAATTACAAAAAAGTCTCACTTTTAGATATCTGCCTGATGGAAATACACACTTTAAGATGAGTTTTATAGCATCAAAATAGGTTATCTATGAATGCTATTCCTTAGCCTTCTGGTCGGGTCGGACAGGGCTGGACTGGCCTGAATACTCAACTTTGGGAACAAGACAATTAAAACTGGAGCAAATTTATATTATTCGGACACGTCTTAGAGCACCGGGCTGTTAGTAGTGATATATAGCCGGCTACAAAACTACAATACTAAGTTTTCCAAAAATTGCTTGTTGTCACACATCAAAAACTACTGCTACGTACCTTGGGTCACGTCTTTTGGTGCGTTCCAGTTGGAGTCAGAAGTAGGAATTTCCGAGTTCCGAGTAGGAAACTGCAACTGGAACGTCCCCTGAAGTCAGAATTTCCTACTGGGAACTCAGTGAAACCTCGCCACGCCCAAGTTGACAATCCAAGATGGATTCCCCCAGTGTGAACAGTTATGTAGCTCCTGTAATAATCAATTTATTTGCACTTCTGACTGGGGTGTGTCGCTCTAGATCAGCTGTATACATAGTACTGTAAGACCTATAATCAAACACAAAAACAGCATCAGGAAAAGCTCTGCACATGTTTTAATAAAATCTGTTCTGAGAGCACAGCATGAGTCCCAAAGGTTTGCTGGGTGAAAAGTCTTTGAGGCATTTTCTAATCGGACACTTTGTTGTGTTTAATTTAGTTTCATTAGACTCAGAAGTTTCTGCTCTGTTGAAATAATTCAATTACTTTGTGGAAACAGTTTGCATGAAGTACGAAGAGATGAAATGAAAAAGAGTATTTTTTCTTGGATTGTGTTTACAGCTCCAGAGATTAGTTTGATCAGGAATTGAAAAAGTCTGATTTTAATATGACTTCAATAAGACCAACCTGTGAGGTCTTTTTAATGCATCAGGCAGAAACATGTTCCTTTTCATCTCTACATCTTTTTATTAAATTGTAAGTTCAATAAGTTTGACAGTGGCACAAAATAACCTCACAGCAAGATGGTTGCTGGTTCAAACCCTGTTTCAGTCAGGGCCTTTCTATGTGGCATTTGCATGTTCTCCCCGTGCATGTGTGTGTTTCACTAGGAAGTCCGACTTCCTCCCACTGAGCTAAAAACATTCTTGTCAGATTAACTGGTGACTCTTAGGGTGAATCCCAATTCTACCCCTTAGCTCGTGGTGTTCAAGAATTGTATCTTGGTGAAGTTCTGCGCTCTCCGAGTGCTTTTCTAGTTTACATCTGTGATCGCTGTACATGCTGGATGCTCTGCGCTTTGATTTGTCAGAATCTCTGACGTGACAGAAGAAGTCACATGAGGCAGGGCAAAACTCAAATGTGCTGTCCAGCTTTAGGGAGGACACTTTATTATTTTCATATCCCACAATAGAAAACAACCAAATCTCACAGCATATACAGAGGGTTACAAAAGTTTTCATACCCATGACCAAAACTCCATTTCTCGGCACAGAACAAAGGAAAAGTGTGTTTCACCTGTTTGACATGAAAGGAAATAGCACAAACACAACGATCCATCACTGTTTGTTTCTAAACACTCTTTACTCTAGATAGAACCTCCACCTACATGTTTATTTTCTGCCCATCACAGACAGACCACGACTGCTCTGAAAGTCCAGTCTGTGGCTTAAAACCCTTCCTCCATCCTCCCATCAGACATTGTTGGTCAGTTGATGCAGAGCTTATTGTCTTGGCCTCCAGATCCTCAGATCTGAGAATTTACAAAGAGGAGGGGAAAAGGGCTGCATCCTATCCTCTCCAGAGATAATTACGTTCAGTTTTTTTATTCAACTTGGGTCAAATTCTTACTTAAAGGTGTCGTCAGCGATGTGGGAGAAAACGAGTGGAGAGGTTGTTTATAAATGAATTTAGACCCGCCTCTCCCTTCATACCTCACCCCTGGCTCCACCCCCGAAAGCTGATGGACGTGCATTGTCATGGAAACGGCCGTAGAAACTGCGTAGCTGACCAACGTAGCTAAGGTAACCCCGACTCGTCAGACAACTCGACTGACAATATTGGTAACGTCACGACAACAGTACATTCTGGCAGATTAGACAATAAGATGAATGCCCAATGGCTGTTACTGTTATGTGAAGCACCACAAAGCTAATGTTGCTTACCTATCCAGCAGACAGACGGCCACATCCGCGTCCGTTTTCAGGTCTTTCAATTGGCGGAGTTCCCTCCACCGTTGGAAAGCAACACCAATGTTGACCCTGGTCTTCGCTCTTTCATGGTCAAAGCCCTTCTTTTTCACTTTTCACTCATCTGAACTTTTTCTTTTGGGCTGTTTTTCAGCCATTGCTACTGCACATATTGTATCTCTCTCTTACGTTAACTGTGCAGGCTACACAACCTACTACTCCCCCCTCTGTCTGATCTGCGCATGAGTATGATCGCCTCCTGGATGTGGGGGGGTGTACCCTGTTTTGGTAACTCGACCCGAGCCACAGTATTCACCTGCTGAAATTCAGAGCCAAGGCTGTGTTTTGAAACCGGACTTTTTTTTTTCAACATGCTGTCAGTGGTGACATCTTGTGGAAGGAGAGGAGAAATACGATGAATTTGACAAATAGTGCATTAGATTAGTAGATTAGAAGATCGCTGACTACACCTTTAGTAGACACCCAAAACATTATGTAAACAGTTAAACACACTAGGACATGGGACATTTAAAGGTTTTAAACCATCCAAGTCACCCTATTTACTGCGCCATGAGAACAAGAATATCTAAATTACACTTTTTTATATTATAAAGGTCCATGAGATGTCAATTTCACTGAAAGAAACCAAAATAAAGTACATTTTGCTTGCTTACTTGGCAGATATTTGTACTTCAGACAGGACGTTTAGGTAATTTTTGCCTGCAGTATCATAAAATAAAATGTTTATCTGGGATTTTTGTGTGAATTTGGCTTTGAATAAATACATTTTTCCTGAAATAAGACACATATACTCACTAAGATCTGAGCTTTTTTGCCCTGAGAGTAATAAACATCTAACACTGTTGATGAGGGAATTCCCCTGAAACAACTTCGACAGTGTTGTAGTACTTCTACACAACAATGGGAGTTTTTCTACAGCCGCTGTGTTAGGTCCTTTCATTATCCAGCCTCTATTTCAGTAAAATGGGACCACAGTGTCTTCATTTACCAGCTTGGCCTGCCTGTAATATTCCTGGAATGGCTTTCCTCTATTTATAACGCTCTGGTTTTAATTGTTGGCAGTTGTTGCTTTCTGTTGTTTCCCAGCCGAAGCCTCGAGGCGGCCCAGTTAATTTTACATCTGAAGACTCCAATTTGAGACTCTAATTACAAGAGCTGTTCTTGGCTGAATATCCTTATGTTTGCATTTGTAGGTATTTAGCTGGTGCTGATCCAGAGGCATTAACAGTAAGTGCAGAGTCAAACAAGCTTAAAGTCTAAGATGAAATATATAGCAAACAACAGTTTTGTGTTTTAGAAGAGCCTGCTCACAAACCCACTGTAACACTAATGAACTGTAATGAAGAAAATCAAATAAGCAGCACAACAGCATCAGTGTGCTCACGCTGATACACTCAATCAGACTGATTACTGTATTTTAGATTGAGATGATGGAGGACTTACAAAAGCTCAGTTTGGATGAAAATGATAGTTTGACATGTAAGAAATCCTAGATCCTTCTTAGACAACTCAGAGCTGACACACTTTTCCAAGTCAGAAAATGACCAAATTAGACCAACTATAGTCTTTTCAAAAGGAAAAAAGTTGAGATAGAACATGTAATAAGTTTAGGCTTTGCCAAAGTGCAGTTCGGACTAAACTGCTCTATGCACAAAAATAAAAACAAACAAAAAGACAATCACAGAAAAGTGCGATCCATACAAAAGTGCAGCCTTCTTAAAAAATTACCATAATGCTGAATCAGGTCTGACAGTCCGTAGAAAAACTGATTCAGACGACTGATTAAAAGTGTGCACTGCAGTCTGCGTTCAGCACAGTGTGAAGGTGATTCTTGTTCTTTAGAATCTCATATCGCAGCTTTTTTTCCAAAGCTGATGGCAACACGTCGAGTGAATGAAGGTGAAAAGACACATTTCCTCTGACAAATTTGCAATAAACAATAAAATAACAGGAACAGGAGGCTGCATGTGGCCCCTGGACTGCCTGCTGTCCACCCCTAATTTACAGGCTTGCAGTCTTTTTAGTATAACAAAACCACACTTGAAGCTGTCACCTCTTTCTCTGATTATTCCCATCAGTTTGTACACATATCCTTTGTCCAGGTGTAAGTGATAACAATTACAAAACAATTGAAATGAAATATTTTGGTCCACTTACAATATTATTTATCAGCCTCATTCACCAGTCCTGAAAGCACAAACATGGGGTCTCAAACAGTTTGGGGTATTACGAGACAAAATCTTTTGTCACATTTTTAGCTTGCACGTGTTCTCATTAAGGTAACACTGAAGACCATAAGGGTAAAAAGGAAAAAAAACAGAGAAGAAAACAAAATTAACCTTGACCTTGTTTTGAAGTCTGAGAAAAAGTCAAGCTTTAGAGATTAAATTTAGAATCATAAGGGGAAAAATTGAGTAAGGGTAGAAGTCTGAGGATTAAGTCATAATTTATTTGAGAGTTACACGTTTAGTTTTAGAATTCTGACTTTTTCTAAAGATTCTTTCAGTTATAAATAAATTTGATCATTAAATAGACAATCATAATAATCAGGGGGGCAGATGGAAAGCTTTGAAGGGCCTGGTGTGGCCCCAGGCCGCCAGTTGCTGATCACTGGTTTAGAGTGTCTGTCTAAACATGTTTGTTTCTCATACTTGAGTAATTTGACTTCCCAAATTATGCAAATGATGAGTTTTTGACCCTCATAAGTACAGTCTCATTAGTTTACAGCCTAACCTCTTATTTTATAACGCAGAAAAAAAACAGCTCTCCTAAGAAGGTATTAATTAAACTTTTATATTTGATGAGCTTGATGTGGAATTCAGGACAGTTTTAAGCTCATTTTTGAATGCAAGTTACAGTTTTTATTAAATTTTATTTTCCATTTTAATACATTTTTAATGCATTTTTCAGGTTAAAGGTGCTATGAGGAGAATCTTGTTCTGGCGACATAAAGACTCTGCTACCCATGAGCACACGTTCCAGTAACCTCGGAACTGGGAGTGACATCATCTCCAACTTATCGGGGTTCCAGTTGAAGTCGGAAAAACACATGCCAACCTACCAGGCTATTGTTAGCTGTTGTTAGCACGCCCTCCGTTGTTGTTCACAAATATCACATGAAGAATGTGATTAACACTATGGCATCATTTTTGTAAATATAAGTCTAACAATATGATGTATACAGCTGATCTAGAGCGACACACCCCAGTCAGAAGTGCAAATAAATTTCTTATTACAGGAGCTAAATAACTGTTCACACTGGGGGCATCCATCTTCGATTGTCAACTCGGGGGTGGTGAGGTTTCACCGAGTTCCCAGTAGGAAATTCAGACTTCGGGGAACGTTCCAGTTGCAGTTTCCTACTTGGAACTCGGAAATTCCTACTTCTGACTAAAACTGGAACGCACCAAAAGACGTTACCCAAGCCAAAGCGTGCGTTTGTTGTGATGCTAATAAATGCAGCTTGGACCTTCCTCAGAACTCTGCATTGCTTTACAACTTCTTTTTTCAACAACTTACAGGATGCATTGCAATGAGGTAATGTATCTCTTACTGATGTGTGACAACAAGCAATTTTTGGGAAACTTAGTATCTTTGTTTTGTAGCCGGCTGTCCGACCCGACCACTTAGCTAAGGAATAGCATTTATAGATAACCTATTTTGATGCTATAAAACTCATCTTAAAGTGTGTATTTCAATCAGGTATATATCTAAAAGTGAGACTTTTTTGTAATTACTTAGAAACTCCTCATAGCATCTTTAAGATAAATGAACAAAAGCTGATTAGTTCTATTTTATAGGAAAAATACTCTGAGGCCATATGTGGCCCCGGGCTATCATTCTGCCACCCTTGATTTAAATGTTCAAAAAGTACAGAAATTCAAAGATGCTCATTATGTTTTAACTTAAAGAGAGACAAACACACCCTAAATTAAATAAATATTTAGGCATCATTTGGAAAAGTGGGTGAAACTGCTGAGGACTAAACATTTTTAGATAAAGACAATTATATAATAGGATAATAGGAATTTAGAGACTCTGTTGTTGGGCCTTGCAATTTTTTGATTTAAATTATAGAATAATATTAGCAATCCTTATACAGAACAGGATCGGAGCCACTGCATAAAATTGAAGATGATGTTCTATGCAAGTAGAGAAAATAAAACATCTTTATGATTTGGCTCAAGGATACAAATGATGATTAGGGTCACTGAAAATATATACATTTTTGAGGTTAAATTCTTTTATACTGTGAAAAAGGACAAATTCAGGGAGGAACATCAGAATGTTGATGGAAAAAAATGCAAAATTCAGACTTTTTTTCCTGTAAGTCCCAGATTAAAATTCTGAGCTCTGATATTATCTTAAAAAAAATTAAAACTTTTTGCTCAGTAGTCTGAATTAAATCTCAGAAGTCTTAAAAAATAAAAATTCTGACTTCAATTTTAGGATAATTACTTTCCAACTATAATTCCTACTTTTTAGAGATAAAAAATGTCAACCTCAAAAGTACTTATTTTTTCAGTGGCCCTAATTTTCTTTTTGGATCCTTGCTGGACAATGGTCAACAAGCACATTACTGTTTCTGCTTCTGACTATAACTCTTCACACCAAACTCTGGCTTTTCATCTATTTCTCTTATTTCCTAAGGCGTTTCATTGGGCCTTGCACTTGCCAGTACTTAGATGAAGTAAGAAATGTGAAATAATTTCAATTCAAAATAAAGTAACAAACTGATACATCTTAAAAAATGGTTTGCCCTGGAGCGTAGTCACTGATAAAATGGTCAAATGTTATGAGTTGATGCTGCTGTTAATGATAAACAGGTGAACTTCTTGTTTTCCACATCCAGTCGCATTAACAGCAGATTTTCTGTAATTCTCACATATGACCAGTAGATGGGGCTCTGCAGTAATAAATCCACCCTGCTCTGTCTCTGCTGCCTGGGCCTGGACTTGAGTGTTTCGGGTTTAATCAGGGTGATGAGGGGGGAGTTGGTCCTTCTGTGCCCCCCCTCCATCAGCCTAATGGTGTGTTTGCTGTTCCATCCACTCTCATTTACATGCTCCATAGCCCCCTCCTCTAATGTGAGGCTATAATTGTTGTGTTTGTGCAGCAAAAACCCTGAACCATCAAATCAACACTGCTCAAAGTGGATGTTCTGATATTTGGTCGTGTTATTTCACTGGCTGGCCTCACACTGACATGCAGCAGTTTGGCTCTCTGGCATGTCTATAAAAACAGGAGACGGATATAACTCGAGTGAGAGCTTGTTCCTCCGATGGTGCTCACACCGATGGCTGATGTGGACTGTTTTCTATTTATGTTGAGGAGAGTCATGAGGGTAACAGGACAGTTCAGGCAAGACAAGTTCATCACCTCCAACAAGGAGGTTCTTTTCCCGTACAAGGACACTCCAAAGTTATGAGCTGAGTTTGATCACATTTTTTAGGAAATGATGATCATGGTACAGGGAAGAACTGATTGGATTTTGGTTCTGATCAGACTTGGTAGGTTGATCCAAGACTTTTTTTGAGAGAGAGATAGGGCAACTTTCCATGTGTATTTTGGCTAATAACTCAAACATTTCTGAAGAGTTGTTCATTTTGGTCATGGCACAATGAAGAAGTGATTGGATTTTGGTGGTGGTTCAAATCCAGATGCTGATCCAGGAATTATTCGAAGAATATCTTAATCAATCAAATCAAATCAAACTTTATTTATAAAGCACCTTTCATACATTAAAAATGCAGCACAAAGTACCATACATGTTAAAAACAGTCCCCACCCCCATTCAAACTCCATCCCAGCACATACACACATACACACACACATACACACAGACACACACATACACACAGACAACATGATTTAAAATGCATGATTTTAAAAGTGTGTGTCTAAGTACAGAGGAGCCAGGTCATGAAACGCCACGAGGCCGACTGTACTGGGTGCTGCCCATGGCCCAGGGCCAAGATGCCTCCACCTTGGCATGCCTTGCTACAGGGCCAGTAAAGGGCCCACCTCACCAAAGCAGTACTGCAGACCCCCAACCTGGCCAAGACGATGCCCACCACGATGCAGAGACATCCCAGCCAGAGCCAACAGTGCAGGCGGCCCCCTGCTGAGGACGCACTGGAGATATGGAATAAAAACATGAAACTACATATATAGGCTAAGAATCATAAAGTAAGTAAAATTTAAAAAGTAAAATAAGAAAAAGTAGCAATAGTAATATAATAAAAATGGCAAGTAAAAAGAGGGCTAGAATATATAAATAAATGAAATAAAATAAAAGATATAAGTGAAAATTACAGATAAAATACGGGATTAGCTAAAAGCTAAATGAAATACATGGATCTTGACCCTACCTTTAAAAATATGAACAGTCTCTTAACATTGTAAAATAGGAAAGATTCACATTTTTACCAAATAACTCAAAAAGTTTCCTTCCTTTTTTAAAGAGGTTTTCAGTAAATGTTAGTCATCAGACAGTCAAGAACTGATTAGATTATGTTAGTGATCTGATCTGGAGATGGATCCATGACTGTTTTCAGGGATTTAACTTCGTGAAATGGGGCAGTTTTCTACATTATCGCTAATAGCTCCAAAAATTCTCATGACATTTTCATATTTTCAGGGTATGTTAATTATGGCAAAAAAAGAGAAATGATTCCACTTTGGTGGTCCAGAACCAGGCCCTGGAAATGTAAGATGATTTTTTTTAATGCCAAATGTAACAGTTTTTTTTTTTTAACATTTTCATCAACATCTCAATACATTCTCTTCAGATTTTGATGACATTTTCAGGGAATGCTGGTCATGGCGCAATTAAAATTGATTCAGTTTTGGTTGTGATGCTGATCCAGGATTTTTTTCCAACATTGTGAGACAGGGCAGTTTTCACATTTTTCCTAAGAACTAACAAAATTCTCAAGACATTTTCATTGCATTTCCAAGGAATGTTGATCAAGGCAAAGGGAAGGAGTGATTTGATTTTGGTGGTGATCCAAATTGGAATGCTGATCCAGGACTTTTTTGGTAGGATTTCTTATCATTGTGAGATTGGGCAGTTTTCTACGCTTTTGCTTCTAACTCACAAATCTTTCTTGACATTTTCAGGGGATGTTGGTCATAGCAAAAGGAAGAACCAAGGTGATTTTGGTGGTGATCCAAATCTGAAAACAGGATTTTTCTCTAGTATTTGTTACTATATGAGAAAAGGCAGTTCTCCACATTTTTGCCCATAGCTTCTTAATTATTAATTTCCATATTTTTACTGATAACTTAATTTCTCAACAGATTTTTAGGACATTATCGTGGAATGTTGTTTATAGCAGAATGAAGAATTTTGGTTGTGATCCAAAAATCAAGTTGTTGGTCCAGGAAGTTTTTAAAGGATTTCTTAACAGTGCAGCGCATTTTCCACATCTAACAGTAACTTACCTGGCAAAGGAGGTATGGTGCCTGGAGCACCTGAAATTGCAAACTTTTAAAACCAGGGTCCAGGGTCCAAAGATTTGAAAATGCATCGCAGACAGACTTCATGTAAACAGGATTCAGCGTCCCAGGGAGTAACGCTGACGTCACCTCATGCACCATGCATTCATTCATTTTGAACGTCACTCATTCATTCACAGCTTAGGCCGTCTACAGAGTAACATGTGTGCTGGTTACTGTGCTGGGTTTGTTATCCAGATAAAAATTCACAGATTGGTTGTCCAGATAAGAAACTCCTGCGTCTTAATGCATCCACTCGCCATTGTTGTTTATGAAGTCTATCTTCTTCGTATGTGTGTTGTAACACTGCTGTTTCTCTGCAAACCTTCATTGCCATCTACTGGACTGGCATGCACGCTACAGCTGTTCTGACTTGTAAACGTGGATTGCTTTTGGAATGTCAAAGGAAGAACCTTTGTGTTTCAGGTGAGAGAGTCTCTGTGTAAACAGGGCTTTAGTCATTCATTCAGGGTTTTATTTCTTGAGAATCATGGGATCCATTGTATTGTTGCTTGTTTTATGAACTCCATATCCAAGTATTTTACCCCATTTAATTCCCATTTTCATTGCCACTCGTTTAATTTTATCTGTGAAAGGCACTATAGGAGTAGATTTTACTTCCTTGCTTGCTTACTCACTAAAATAAGCACAAAGCAGTGCTGCTCTGTACATCCGTACAAATTTGACTTTGATGCAAAACCACTTAACATTAAAGGTGTAGTCAGCGATCTTCTAATCTTCTAATCTAATGCAGTATTTGTCAAATTCACCGTATTTCTCCTCTCCATCCACAAGATGTCCCCACTGACAGCATGTTGAAAAAAAAAGTCTGGTTTCAAATCACAGCCTTGGCTCCCCCACATCCAGGGGGTGATCATACTCATGCGCAGATCAGACAGAGGGGTGAGGGGGAGTCATAGGTTGCGTAGCGTGCACAATTAGCGGAAGAGAGAGATACAATATGCGCAGTAGCAATGGCTGAAAAACAGCCCAAAAGAAAAAGGTCAGAGGAGCATGAAGTGAAGAAGAAGAGCTATGACCATGAAAAAGCAAAGACCTGGGTCAACATTGGTGTTGCCTTCTGATGGTGGAGGGAACTCCGCCAATTGAAAGACCTGAAAATGGACGCGGATGTGGCCGTCTGTCTGCTGGATAGGTAAGCAACATTAGCTTTGTGGTGCTTCACATAACAGTAACAGCTGTCGGGCATTCATCTTATTGTCTAATCTGCCAAAATGTACTGTTGTTGTGATGTTATCATAATTGTCAGTCGAGTTGTCTGACAAGTCGGTGTTACCTTAGCTACGTTGGTCAGCTACGCAGTTTCTACAGCCATTTCCATGACGATGCACGTCCATCAGCTTTTGGGGGTGGAGCCAGGGGTGAGGTATGAAGGGAGAGGTGGGTCTAAATTCGTTTATAAACAACCTCTCTACTCGTTTCTCCCACATTGCTGACTACACCTTTAAGTAGAAGGAAAATCCTTGCATAACACTGTTGTTGCAACACTTCAATAATTAGTTTTAACCTTCACATGATCAGATTTGGGCTGAATTAAGACAGGGTAGCATTTGGTCACAGTGTACTATTTGTTTAGTTCCCCCCATCAAGCACCGAGGCTGCATTGAGAAAAAAACAGGTGTCTATCTTATATTTATGGCTTAACATCAAGAGTCCTGCCGGGCCATGATTCCCAGTGTCAGAGGATGCTTTGCAGTGCTGCTTAGAGAAACAAATCGCAGACTCTGTGACATTATTAATCCAGACACGCTGGCACGAGCCAATACGTCTCTGCCTGTTTGATGTATCGGAACGAGCAGAACACAGAGATGGACTTTTCTCATTGGCGTCTCATTTGATGAATAAAACATCACTGGGAGTTGGAGACTGAATTTTAGAACACAAGAGCCTAAATATTTCCTGATCAGAGGACATAATTTATCTGTGACCCTTTGCAGAAAATGTGTTAAAGATGGTCAGCTGTTTTAGACAACTATGTGCTGAGATCTCAGACTCATTTTTATCCCTCATCCCCTCTTCTCCCCCTCCCTGCAATTTACATCCCATTTCCAGACCCTCTCTTTTCTGTTAGTTATTTTTATTCACTTACTTTTTTTGCCGGAGAACATCGACAGCACAGTGACATGCATTCTGATTTAATATACCATAAAAGGCTAATTGCATATGTAAAATGGATCCTTGTTCAAATGACTGCTTCAGCTCATTGTAGCCAATCTAATAATAAGAGTTAGCTTAAGACTGGATAATGGGCAGACAACAGACAACACAAACTACATATTACTGAGTGTGAAAAAGGTTAAAACAGCTGACCAACTGCTATGAGAGCTGTCAGTTGAAAGTAATAAAACTGCTTGCTAAAAGCCAGTTCATGAAACAGTTTTGTCGCTGTGGCTCAAAGGAAAAGGACACAAATGCAAAACACTTAACCAGTTGACAAAAAAAAAAATCAATTTATTTGTGAACGGCGGGGTCTGGCACACAATTAAAGCATTCAGACATGGTGACCATATCCAAGACTAGTTCAAAAAATCAGAACAAGGTAATACCAGCAAGACTTGACTATGAGGACTGTTAGGATGAAGACTTGGAAGTGCAACAAACTGGCACAAGACAAGGGGAGACGAGGTTAAATACACAAGGTAATGAGGGGTGATGAGAGACAGGTGGACTCATAACACTCAGCATGCAGGTGTGACAACATGGGGGCAGGGCAAATTGGAACACACCTATGACAGAGACAAGGGACAGTGATTTCAAAATAAACAGGAAGGGCAAGGAAGAGCCAAAAATGAACAAAACAAGAAAAAAAAAACCTGACTGACATGACATAGTTAGCTAAAAGTAATTAACAGATTGCTTAAAGTGAGCTAAAGAAACAGTTTGCCAAAAGTAATGGAACTAAAACACAAGCATTATTTTTTAAAAAGATTGGGGAAAAAAGGAAAACAGCCAATAAAGTGATTGATAGAAGTTATTATGCTGACTTTATTAAGAAATAAATTAAAAAATAAAATTAGCTTTGGTGAAATATTTGACCAGCTGCTATTTTAAAGTAAGATGCAGTTTGAGAACTGCATGTCTCAAACTAATGAGTTTTTGGACGATTAATGCAGTTTTAGGAGCAGCGCTATACATGCCCTATGTGCTACCATAATACGGATGTCCGCCGCTCGATTTTGGATCGAAATATCTCCCGAAGCACTGTTTGGATCAGGAAAGCCTTCTGGGTGAGTATATTGTTCTACTTCATTCTATAAACAATGTGAAAGCTGTAAAAACCGAACTTATCCTTTAAAATGCAAAGATTTTTCTTTTGTGTATTCCAAGTTGATTCACGTTCAGATAGAGACGCCAGAAACAAATTAAACTGCTGTAGCATGCATGCTGGTTCAGTAGATGGAGGGGTAGGTTTGCAGAGAAAGAGTGCTGCTAAAGTACACGTACAAAGAATAAAAACTTTTCACAAACAACAATGGCGAGTGGAAGCACAAAAACGTAGGAGTTTCTTTTCTGGACAACAAATCTGACTGGAAAGTTTTGTCTGGATAACAAACCGAGCACAGTAAGCAGCACAAATGTTTCTGGGTATATGCTTGAAGCTGTTGTTGTTCCTGGTATGCGTGCACAGTCTTCATGTGAAAGAGTACTGTGCATGCAGCAACGTCAGCGTTTCACCCTGAAATGCTCTGATATTGATTTACATGGCTCTGCATGGAGAAGCGTATTGGAAACTCTCCACTCTGTAGCCTGGTTTCATAAGTTTCCGGATTTGGGCAAGTACATAGAGTTCCCATGTAAACACAAGGCCGAAAAAAATGAGAACTTATTGGATTTGACTGTTTTAAGCCTCATGTAAAGGCCTCTGAGTGTCTCAGCTGGACTAAAAGTACAGCTAGATCAGGGATGCTGTTAACATGGACAGTAAGTTCATGCAGCAGTCATTAAACTCAAATATATGAACATGAGTTGAGCCAAATTATGATGTCTTTAACATTCAACACAAAGCAATGCATTTATATAATCAGCCTTTTTTACTTCAAGATTGTCCATTAACTTTATTGTAAACATGGTCTTTGTTTAAGGGCAAAGAAATAAACCCTTTTTTGTTACAATGCTCTTTTCCATCAATACTGGTGTATTGACATTTACTCTGTTCAGAAGTCTTCACAAATAATGACAAGAATAGGACAGAGCAATAACACAGCCCATTTGAGAGATCCATCTTCACATTTAAACATTTTCACATGCTGTTTTCCTTCTCTGTGCTGTATATACAATACTGTATTTGTTCATGTGTATGTGTGAGTTGTCCTTGTTGTGTTACAAATTCCCAAAAGTTACCACATCAGACATGGCCGCTGTGAAATCGTGGACAACAGCAGTTTGTTTCAGTGGTAAAAGTGACTGCAAAGTAAACAAGACATGACTCTTTTGGAGACATTTGCCTTTTAAAACCATTTTTTTGGTTGAGAAATGTCCGTGCTGTGACTTCACCCTTTTTCTGTTGGTAGCGGTGAGACTGTATTGCCAGGCTCATTTATCCTCATGATAAACTGGGCTGTCACTGACTGGCACTGCTTCACGCAAGCTCAACAACTGGACTCATGTATAACTTGGCCTTTTGAGAAACTCCGCCTTGATGTCTCTATTAGTTTGTCTTGAAGTTGGTATTTTGTGTTGCCTGGATCAGCATAAACTTATGAATAACCCATAAGATGAAATTCATCCTAAATGCCACAATCATTTCAAGCGTTCCTTCTTTCTGGAGCTGCATGCTTAATAATGCAATCCAATAAAACACTTTAGACATATTTTACTTTGCGATCTGTGATGCAGATTATTGTGGACATTGTGGGAACTGAGTAAATTTAAGTCAAATTTCACCACAGAGCTTTTCGTCAAAAGTGCTGGGCACGCACAGAGCTGCATTAGAGAGAACAAAACAATTACTCATCTCTGAATACACGCTGAGGGCAGAGCTGGAAAAAGGTAAACGCTGACAGAAGCATAAATCTGTACTTTTCACTGAGAAATCACACGCAAACAGTTTTTGTCAGAAGTGGTCCTCAACATAACATCAATGGATTTTTAATGAGTTTAAACATGATTCATTTTTTAAATTATACTTATGCTTTCATAGAGCGGTGCTGGGATGATATACAAACCCAAAACCAGTGAAGTTGGCACATTGTGTAAATCGTAAATAAAAACAGAATACAATGATTTGCAAATCCTTTTCAACTTATATTCAATTGAATACACAGCAAAGACAAGATATTTAATGTTCGAACTAAGAAACTTTATTTTCTTTTGCAAATAATAATCAACTTAGAATTTAATGGCAGCAACACAGTGCAGAAAAGTTGGCACAGGGGCATTTTTACCACTGTGTTACATCGTCTTTCCTTTTAACAACACTCAGTAAACGTTTGGGAACTGAGGAGACCAATTTTTGAAGCTTTTCGGGTGGAATTCTTTCCCATTCTTGCTTGATGTACAGCTTAAGTTGTTCAACAGTCCGGGGTCTCCGTTGTTGTATTTTACTCTTCATAATGCACCACACATTTTGAAGGGGGCACAGGTCTGGACTACAGGCAGGCCAGTCTAGTACCCGCACTCTTTTACTATGAAGCCACGCTGTTGTAACACGTGCAGAATGTGGCTTGGCATTGTCTTGCTGAAATAAGCAGGGGCGTCCATGAAAAAGACGTTGCTTGGATGGCAACACATGTTGCTCCAAAACCTGTATGTACCTTTCAGCATTAATGGCGTCTTACAGATGTGTAAGTTACCCATGCCTTGGGCACTAATACATCCCCATACCATCACAGACGCTGGCTTTTGAACTTTGCGCCTACAACAGTCCGGCTGGTTCTTTTCCTCTTTGGTCTGGAGGACACGACAACCACAGTTTCCAAAAACAATTTGAAATGTGGACTGGTCAGACCACAGAACACTTCCACTTTGCATCAGTCCATCTTAGATGAGCTCGGGCCCAGCGAAGCCGGCGGCATTTCTGGGTGTTGTTGATAAATGACTTTGGCTTTGCATAGTAGAGTTTTAACTTGCACTTACAGATGTAGACGAACTGTAGTTACTGACAGTGGTTTTCTGAAGTGTTCCTGAGCCCATGTGATGATATCCTTTACACAGTGATGCCGGTTTTTGATGCAGTACCGCCTGAGGGATCGAAGGTCACCGGCAGTCAGTGCTGGTTTTGGGCCTTGCTGCTTACGTGCAGTAATTTCTCCAGATTCTCTGAACCTTTTGATGATATTACGGACCATAGATGATGAAATCCCTAAACTCCTTGCAATAGCTGGTTGAGAAATGTTGTTCTTGAACTGTTCGTCAATTTGCTCATGCATTTGTTCACAAAGTGGTGACCCTCGCCCCATCCTTGTTTGTGAATGACTGAGCATTTCAGGGAAGCTGCTTTTATACCCAATCATGGCACCCACCTGTTCCCAATTAGCCTGTTCACCTGTGGGATGTTCCAAATAAGTGTTTGATGAGCATTCCTCAACTTTCTCAGTCTTTTTTGCCACTTGTGCCAGCTTTTTTGAAACATGTTGCAGGCATCAAATTCCAAATGAGCTAATATTTGCAAAAAATAAAAAAGTTTCTCAGTTTGAACATTAAGTATCTTGTCATTGCAGTATATTCAATTGAATATAGGTTGAAAGGCATTTGCAAATCATTGTATTCTGTTTTATTTACGATTTACACAACGTGCCAACTTCACTGGTTTTGGGTTGTATTTTATTGGCCAACATTAAGTTAGTTCTTCCAACTAAAAGTTTGTTAAACACACAACCTACTTTGTACAGTTTTTAAGCTTAAAAGTAAGCAATCAATCAATCAAACTTTATTTGTACAGCACTTTTCATACAACAAATGTAGCAGAAATTGCCAGAGAAAGACAAAAATAATCTCATACTACTACTACTACTACTACTACTACTACTACTACTACTACTACTATCTATCTATCTATCTATCTATCTATCTATATATATATGCATATATATATCTACATATATCTATCTATCTATCTATCTATCTATATCTATATCTATCTATCTATCTATCTATCTTTATATATACATATATATACAGATACACATATATATGTATATATATATATATATACTGTATATATATTGTATATATATATACACACACACACATATATATATATATTTATATATTTATATATATATATATATATATATATATATATACATACACACACATATATATATATATATATATATATATATATATGTGTGTGTGTGTGTGTGTGTGTGTGTGTGTGTGTGTGTTATCTCCCATAGTGTGTGTATATATATGCATATCTATACATATATACATACAAACATACACACATACATACTCATTTATGTACAAACATTCACACACTTGAATACACATACACACCTACTTACATACACATTTACAAAAATACAAACATATACACACATATGAGTGTGTGTCTGTTTGTGTTTGTTGTTTAGTAAAAACAATTGCTGTTGTTTAAAGTATGATTCCAGCACATTTTTGTCTTTTTTATAAGCAGATTGTTGCAACTGTCACAACAGTGCATTAAAATCTTATGTGACATGCACATGTTGATATTATTATTGTATTTTTGCAGCATATAATATATCTTTTTTGACTTTTTATTCCTGTATTGAAGTGACAGGACACTCGATAGAGTTGTATGTTGGGAAGTGAAGGAGCCACAGGCCACATTTACACCAGGCCTGACACCTCTGGGCCAAGAGCCTATACATGGGGTGTGAAAATCAAGTGAAGGGCCACCTGCACTCCTACACATTTACATAAAATGACAACATTGGGTGGCCCAGTAACTTAGTCCCTTCAGAGGCCCAGCCACTTCTGTGGGTGGGACAGGTTATCAAAAAGCCTTTGTTACTCTGGCTGCCATATGCCCAGGTGAGTTCCCTTTTTTTCCACATGTTTATTTCTCCTATTTTATTTTGAAAGTACTCACCCTTGTCTCTTGTTCCAGGTCTTGCTTCCCGCCCTCCCCCTGTGTTAGTTCTCCTCGTGTGTCACCTGTGTGTATTTAAACCTCACTTCTCCACATGTTCCTTGCCAGATTGTCGCTGCACCTTGTGTCTTCACTCTCTAGCATTCCTTCTGTTTCTGATTCTGATAAATATATTTTTTACTTCTTTTTTGCCTGCCATTTTGTTACCTCCTCCTGATTCTTGGACTGCTTCTTTTGAGTACAGTTTTTGCTATTCTGTCTTGCATTTGGGCCCTTTTCGGTCTCATTTGTGACACTAGCTGGGTTGGCTAGTGTTGCTCAGGTATAAGGTCAATAAAAGGTGGCAGACTTGTGCACTACAACCAAGACCGGCAAGCTTAAAACAAAGCACAAGATTTAATGAATAATGACAACAACAGGGAGCTGTACATCACTGCCTTCATATTTTATTGCAGACTAACTAAAATACGTTGCATCAGGTTGTACAGGTGCCCCTAAAGTGTCAGCTCTGAGTGTGTTGTAGTGTAAGGAATGATGAAACATGTTAAATTCAGGCATCATCATTTTACACAGGCGCTGAGCCAACACAAAGCCCCTGTCTCCTACGACAAACTGTCCTTTTGTCAGCGATGAAGCTTAGGAAATGCTTCATAGCTTTACCTTCTCTCAGAGGAAATGCTCTTGGATCACAAAATAAAAAGGCTAATTCAACACTTCTGTCTTTACCCCCTCTGTTCCTGAAATTAGTGACAGCCCGTCTGACTCAATTAGTTTTGCTGAGGGAGATGGCTTAGCGGTACAAAATGTAGGGTCAGATGTAGAACAAATTACCTTAGAATTAGCTCATCCACCCATAGGCACCTGATGATGACTAAAATAACAGCCTGAGGAGTTTGATGTACCAAACCGTAGTAAAGCCTTATCATTTGAGGAGAAGCTCTCTTGTGTATTTGAGATTTTATTCATACAAAGAGAAAACAGTGAGGAAGAGGGATGAGTGTCTGTGCTTAAGGTTCATTTGGAGTTCATTAGACCTCGTAGACACCGTCAGGACTGTCAGCGACACTGATGGTTCAGTGAATACATGGATTGTAGAGATACCCTGAGGCAACTTCTGGACCACAGAATGACAATAGCCCACCTGGTCTCAGAGGACCAGCTGAGGCCATTAGAGAGGAAGGTCGACCTGTAATTAAAGACGCATATTGAAACCGATCAGACCTTTATTTTCTCATTTCTGCTTTCAGGGGCATTAGCTGAATTGTGCTGTGTGCGCTCTTTGGTAATGGCCAACTCCTGGGCCAATCTATCTTCTTTAATCCCCAGAAAACACTGTGCTTACAGTTTAAAGTCTATTCTGCTTATGCAAACATTATGAGAACATGCTTTTGGGAAGTTTCTGAGCAACAACACACTTCAGCCAAGAGAAAACAAATTAAAAAACAATACACTAAGTCTGAAAAGTGAAATCTAACACTTGGATGTTGTTTGTCAAAGGAAATACAGGCTAATAGCAAGCCTTGTGGAGGTAGGTGCTTCTCAAAGTGTGGGTAGGGGCCCTGTGGTGGGCAGCAAAGGTTCTTCAAGCTATCGATGGGGGTGGCATTGGCTCTGTAAGGGCTTGGGCTAGGGTCCAAAGGGTGGCTGGTTCAAGTCCCGCCCGAACCATGTTTGGAAGTTGGTTTGGTAGCTGGAGAGATGCCAGCTGACTTCATGGGCACTGTCAAAGTGCCCTAGAATAATAACTGCTTGGTAGCACTTCTTCAGGAGCAGCAAACCATCACTCTGACATCTTTCCATGATCGTAGGACCTGTTTGTATGTGCATGTGTATTTCAGCCTGTTTGTCTAGCATGTTCTCAACAGAGTGTTAAGAATGGAATTTCCCCATGAGGGACTAATAAAGGATGTCTTTCTTTCTTTTCTTTTTTCAAGGGGTCATTTACAATAAATAAAATCATGCATCTAATTTAAACCACAGTGAGAATTATAATCAATCACAGGATACATCATTTCAGATCTGGAAGGAAAACGACCAGAAGATTTTAGTTTTTCATCGTCCATGTCGGGAATGGGAAAAGTTGACTATGAAGAGGGCCACATAAAACCCATTTTTCCAGCCTGAGGGCCACTTTGTGACAAACTGTCAGATGCTCTCGAGGAAATAAATATATGAGGAAAGAAAAAAAATCATATATTAAGCTGTAAGGAAGAGTGATCATACCAACATCAGAGTCTGAAATACCTCATTAAAGGAACACTACACCCAAACAACGATTTGGCCTCATTTTCTACTCACCCTCATGCTGAGCAACACTCTGGAGCACTTTTTTGATGTCTCAAAGCGCGGCAGGTCGGGGATTTTAGCTGTCAACAAGCGTCCATCTAACAGGGGCAGCCCAGGCGCCCATAGAAAAAGGTCCATAAAGTCCACTAGCGTGCCTATTTTTCCTTCATACTGCTCGTCGTTGTAATCCAAGTGTCCTGGTAGGTGTCGTCCATAATTAATTGAAGCTTGAGAAGTCATTTAGTACATTTTTCGAGCCTAAACAGGGCTATAGCGTACTTCGCAGTGCCGCGTCTATCAGCGCTCCTGCACTCGTAAACCCGTCTGGATTGGTCTGCGCGGCTTCGTAGTTAAATACGTTCAAATTAATTATGGGCGTTACGCTCAGGACACATTACAGCGGTTGGCAGTGCTTTCGCTTTCAAGGGGGCTGAATTGGCCCACAGGGTTTCAACACAAAACAATATTTCTACAGCTTAACTCATACAAAAATAGTAACAACTCATTTCTACGAATTTACTGATACAAAATAATGTGCTGGTCGAGGAACCATTTCTCTCCAGAAAAAGTGCATTTGCTCTGTTGTTGTTAGGACATGCTACTGAAGCACATGCAAATCATGCACATGTAATTAAATAAGCAAGGCACATAATTACATCTAATTAAACCAGTCGACAATTCTCACCAGCAAAACAAAATATTTACCCAAAGTCCAGTTTGGATATAAATATACTTACTACATATTACAGTTTGGTGCCACATTGGTATTTCAGGCTGAATTACATTTTGTGGTTTCAATTATCATTTCTTCCTGTTGTTAAAATGTGGATTTTTGGAAATAACTGGTAGGCTCCATTTACAGGTGGTGGGCCACATGTGGTCCCCGGGAACCATTTCTCTCAGAAAAGATACATTTTACACTCTGTTGTTGTTAGGACATGCTACACAAGCACATGCTGAAATACGCATGCACATGTAATTATACACCAATGGAGAGATGTCAGATTGATGGCCTGCTGCTCCTGAAGAAGCACAACCAAACAATTTGGGGTTTAATGTCTTGGTCAAGGCCGCTTTGACACTGCTCAGGAAGTCAGCTGGCCCCAAACCAACTTCCAAACATAGTTCATCTTGAACCATCTGCCCTCCAATCCCCAACTCATGTCCCTCCAGACTGAACTACTGCTGCCCCAATTTCTCAATCTCTAATCTAAATAATATGCTAATCAGAACCTGTGCCACTATTTAACAGACACTGAATTGTCTTGTTGCATTTCATTAGATATTTTAATGTGCCTGTTTCACCCTTCTTTCAAGAATTGACCTTTCTTATGAGGACACAAAAGATACTAAAAAAGAGTCTGCAGAGTCACTAAGTGGGCTCAGAAAGAGAATAACAACAGAACAGTGGTAGGAAATGACAGAAAATGTTCACTGTGACATCTGTTTGACGAAACTGAGGATGTTAAAATATTTGAGCCTCATGAGATTTTCTTATGAGGGTTTTATTGGCCCAGGATGAAATTCAGGTTTCAAATTGGCTTAAAGCTGCAGTTTGCCATTTATTTTTCGTGTAAATGGCACAAAAAATATGATTACCTGTCAACATCATATTACTGGAGCCACATGAGAAATCATTAGACATCTGTGCCTCCTCCTTGTTCTGTATAAAGCCTTTAGAAAGCTTAGCAAGGGACACCCACTTTTCAGCCAAACAGGGTCAGGGACAGTGTTATGTGCTTTATAGATCTAATTGAGCTGTATTTGTAGTTTAGGTTGTACGATTAAGCTAATTTGATGAGGGGACCTGTGGTTTGGACTAGATTTACTGTAGTAAGCTGCTAATTCCCATCTATGATCCCACATAATAGTGAAGCAAAAGATTCAATGCACACTTGAAAAAATAATGACTCTTATGATAGCAACAGGCAGGTAATAACACAGCTGATAAAGGGTGCACGGGTTTATATTTACATATCCTGGCAGGTCTCATAATAGGTCTGTGAGGGTCCTCACCATTTCTGTGGATTGGCCTGAACCCTCCCGTGGTACAGAAAATCACAAAGTATTCACACATGCAACAACACTTACTCACATAACAGTGTACTTCAAATATATGCATGCCCACATTATATGTACACATAACCATATTTACATCCAGATATAGACATAAGCACATGTGTGTAAAACTCATTCAATCATCAATAACTTAATCAATCTAAAGTATCATAGAGCCAATAAATAAAAAGTGTTACCTCGAAGACAACACAGCAGGCTCAAGTCATACTCTTCACACACACAAATGCATATCTATCTATCTATCTATCTATCTATCTATCTATCTATCTATCTATCTATCTATCTATCTATCTATCTATCTATCTATCTATCTATCTATCTATCTATCTATCTATCTATCTATCTATCTATCTATCGTGTGTGTGTGTGTGTGTGTGTGTGTGTGTGTGTGTGTGTAGTGTATTTAAAACAGGTATAAACATACAGAGACCAAGGAACCTACAGTATGAATTTATGATAGCAAGTAACCCATGGATGCCTAGATCACAAATCTGTCCTCATTGCATTTATCTCTATTGAGTATAAATTTATTTGAGGTGTGGAATCTTATTTTCAAGAGGGACCTCATGTCTAAATGGCTGTAAAAGTATTTATTTTGGAGACATTTTCATTAACAACCATGTATAGAGTTAGCAATCCAATATTAACATTATCAACCATAATGATTATAAACAGTAGAGGAATGATGTTGATTAACATAGCAGCATCTAGTTGAACTAGCACTTAAATGGGTTTAACTGCTTTAAAAGTATGAATTTAGTTAAACAATGTTAATTCTGTTGATGGTTGATGAAGGACAGGAGTGTCCAAACTGTGGCCCAGGGGCTAAATGTGGCCAGCTGCCTGTTTTAAACTGGCCCCTGAAACAGTTGATGAATAAAGACATTTTGGTTACAGCAGCAAATACCATCAATCATGCACATTATCTCCCATATTAACCAAAGATCTCATTTAGAAAGTATATTGTAATATTCCTTTTCAAGCTCTAACATTCTTGCTGTTTACTCTTGTTTTATGTTTGACATTGAAGATAAGTCAATCTCTCCCATCTCTGCTGCTCAGAAGGTCATTTTCATCTCCACTGGTGTGAATGCAGTGATATCCTGGGGTTACGAGGGCCCCTTGACATGTAATAATCCACCCCTAAACCCTAAAAATGTAACTTAAATATACTTAAAGTGAGGTGCAGCAAGTGGCTCAGTCGTCCATGTATTCCTCTTTATGCAGCCCTCATGTACAAAGTTTGGACACTCTTGGTGTAGGATGCAGCACTTAAAGTCAGGTAGGTCCACAGCAGCAGGTCATTCATGTTTGTTTGTCAAGGTCATACTGATATATGTGTGCTGTTTGCAGGAACTACCACACATTTGATTTTGCTGATCTCTATATAGTTGATATCAGGAACTGTGATGAAAGGAAATGCCACATATTTGTAATTGTAGTGATTGAAGCTTTGACAGTCCACAGCAGCAGGTCATCATCACCAACAATCCCAGGTTTGTCTACAGGAAAAGACTGGAGACTAGTACAAGAGCAAACAAAAAGGAAAAAAAGAGGTGTATGTAAAGAGAGGACAGAGAGAGATGGAGAGGGAGGAACTCAGTGTGCCAAATCCTACGGCAGTCTAAGCCTATTTCTGTTTAACATGAGCTGGTCCAGGCCTGAGCCGGCCCTCAAAACATCCACGTGTATCTATTTAAAAATGAATAAATACATACAGACATAGTAAATAAATAAAGACTTGGTGTTTGAACATGAGGGGGCATTTTTTTCAATCCCTCTGAGACCCCCATGACAGTCCTTGAAATAGCTCAACAACAGTCCCGGTCCATGCTCCGCTTGTAGCTTTGTCCAGGCCTTTCACATGTTTAACCCACTTTCCTTCAGCTGGTGGAATCTGCTCATTTGGAGAGATTGATCTGAAAACCTGACAGCTACACTGAGCTGAGCTTGTGTGTCAGCAGATTCATCTCCATGACAACTGTGGAAGTCCGCCTGCCGATGGAAACAGAGTGGTTTGGCCAAAAGACCCAGAAAAAGATGATTAGTCCACTCTGAAGGATCCATGATTCACTTGCAGATTCTGCATCATGTTTACATATGTAATGGGGGGGGAAGGGTTTGGGGTAATCAGAAACAGATGAAATGAGTGTGCAGCTCTTACACATCGCTGGGCCAAAGAACAAAATGCAAACAGGTCAGTTTGCATGAGATTACATGTGGGAGTTTACTGTGAGCATAGGCCAACTAATAGTTAAAGTTACAGCCATGAACGTCTCCATTCTTTACTTTTTCACCTGGAGATGCTTTTCAATTTTCTTAAAAAGAACATGGAGGTCTTTTGATTGTTTTTCTCTGATTATTTTTTTGTCATTTAATAAAGACATGTGGTCTAAATCTGACAAAAGTGCTACTGACACTGTTAAGTATCTCTGCTATCTCACTCCTCACTCGTAGCTCCCACCTCTTCCTGCTCCAAAGGACGGGGATTGGGCCGTGCCGCTTTGGGCCTTGGATTGAGCTCAATCTTTAGTTTTAAGCTTGCTAAGATCAAACGATCAATTAATCTTTATTTGTGTAGTGCCAATTCATAGCAAATGTTATCTCAAGACAATTTACAATAGAGCAAAACTCTTCATTTTATGGATACACATATATGCATAGATACATGTACATATATAAAATACACACACACACACACACACACACACACACACACATATATCTATCTATCTATCTATATATCTATATCTATCTATATATATATATATATATATATATCTATATATATATCTATATATATATATATATATATATATATATATATATATATATATATATATATATATATATATATATATATATATATATATATATATATATATATATATATATATATATATATATATATATATATATATATATATATAAATGTCAGAATCAAATCAGGTGGATCCATCTGCCCTACAAGGTTTGCTTTTGCCGTACCAAATTCCAATAATAATAAAAATTGCAAGAAAATAATGCTAAAAAATAGGTTATAGATCAAGATAGATATATTATGCTCAAGTTTTGAATCTTAAACAGGGTCAAATGTTTAGATAGTCACAAGGACTCATTACGCAGTAAAAAAAACATTTTAAATGCTCAAAAATATTTCAAATGTAAGAAAGTTTTGCATGATGCACTATTTAATTCTCTGTTTTATAATTTTAGCTGAGGTGTTTTCTCTACTATTTGATGCTTAGTTGTATCTTTAAAACATAATAAATTGGCTGTAATAATTATACATAGCAGAATATGCAAAGACAATTTAAAACCCACTCAAAATTCGTTTTAACTCTTCTGGAGTGCCTGTGTGGGTCAACACCATAAAGTTAACTCTCCTGAAGAGTTAACTGTTGATTCTTTTTAGAATTAAAATTCTAAACATTGTAAGACTTAACTTACTTACTTGTGACTTTTGATCAACATTTCTATGAGGTGTCATGTATACAGTCTTGAAGAGTTTTTGCTGTATTTATTTATTATATGTTATTCAGGCAAATTAGCTAAAAAAAATAAATACCATGTTTGATATGAGCACATATCACGCTGTATTTTCACTCTGAACCTGCAAATGATACATTCACCCAACCTGCCCCTTGATTGTGAACAACCATGCCACAAAACTGCAGTGCATTTTTTTTAATGATTATTGAAGCCTAATTTTACTGTTGCTTTTGATACCAACTCTTTTTCACCAGAGAGTAAATTTCCAGGGATTTGACTCCATCCAGAGCATATTTAACTCTGCCCTTGCTGAAATTTTGCCAGCATCAGAACTTTAACTTTGACAGTAGGGATAGTGCCCAAACCGGGGCCCTACATTTCTGGCAGCGCCCCTGCTTATGACAACAAAAGTGGATAGAATAAAGATTGGGATGTTCTGCAGGAGGAATCTTGTTGCATTTCGCCTCTCCCCCTCCTCTCCTCTGGTCCCATTCCTTCTCCTCACCCTCCCTGCGCTATACATTTCCACTCCAGCCCCTCTCCTCTCGCTGTTTTTACGCAGGCGGAGCGGACGTCCACGGCACGGCGACACAAGCGCGCTACAGGCGAAGAGAGGAAGAGCGAGAAAGAGAGAGAAAGAGAAAGAGAGAGAGAGAGCGAGGCAGTGTGGGCAGGCAGGCGGGGAGACGGAGACACGGCGGCGGCTACTGGAGTGACGACGCCGCGGTGGGTTGCTGCGTCTTTGTTGAGGAGGTCGGAGTGGATGTTGGATTTCTTTCTTCCCGTCTCTGGATTTGGATCATTAAAAAGGGGCAAGGATAACTTCGCGTGGGACAAAACCCGCCTTCTTTTTCATGTCATCCAGCGATTTGTTTCGCCCGGCGTGTTGACGCCAGCGGAGGAGGCTTTCCTGGAGGAGAGGCATTGACAGATAGACAGGGCGACATGCATGTACACGCGTTTCCCCTCAGCAGCTGTACAGGATAGACGCACACGAGCCGTTTTGTTTGATATTCACATCGTGAGCTTGTAACGCTGAAACGTGGCTCGACATAACGGGGAGAAGGAAATGATGCTCGGCTGCACGCTGGAGGTTTTGCACCACAGGGCACCAGTGTGTTGATATCGATATGCGCTGCGCGGAATAATGCAACTTTGTCTCCCGATCTGCTCCAATCACAGTGCGTATATTTCCTAAGAACCTGGCGTGTGCAGTAATCCCAATAGCTCAGTGCTTCATTGAACGCCAGTGCCATTTATCTCCCTGAAGCCCCGCGTTGGTTCCCATTTGTAACCAAATCCTGCCGCGCGTTGATGTCGTCTTGTAGATAAAACCTCAAAGCGTCCTGCGTTGCCAAATGATTGCCTAACTGCACATGTAGGCAGGCCTAACCTTCGCGCATGCAGATCCAATCGATATCGAGATAAAGACAGCTCTGGCAGGCTGTTTCTGTTCCTGTGGAAGTGTCACGGAGGTGTGTTTAAAACCCAGCATATCTGTTTTTTTTAAACATTGCCCCCAGGCTGCAGGGAAGCAGAGGCAGAGAGGCAGGGGAGGCAGTCCGAGTGAAAACACTGTAACGCGACGTCTCAAGAAAAGTTTCAATGGTTTTCCGAAAGTTGCCCGGCGTCTCCGCATCGGGCATGGGTCTGCGCCTGTCCCAGAAATTCGTCTTTCTGCTCTTCCTCTCGGGTTTGGTAACGCTCTGTTTCGGGGCCCTTTTCTTCTTACCCGACTCGGTTCGGCTAAAGCGCATTTTTCTCTCCAAAACCGAGACCCAGCCCGTCACGGTCGGCTCCGGCGGGTCCGAGAACGATGCCAGGGAGCACCTCAAGAGACCCAACAAGGACCAGGAGCACGGTCCGAGGAGCATGACCCCTGCCAAAGGAGAGACGAGCAGCTCCAAGCTCAAGAGCTTGAGCCGCAAACCCTCCGTCTCTCATGAGGCCACCGAGGAGAGACTGGCCGGGGGGAAAGCGCAGGAGGATTTGACTCTCCCCAGGACCAGGACGGAGTCTTCTGGCTCGGATAAAGCCACCAACCTGGACCACTCGGATACTTTCAGTTACCAGAAGTTTAAGAGGTGTCTGCTCAAAGCGCCTCTGGGGAGGGACAGCGGCAAACCGAGCGACCCCAAGACCAACGAGCGGAGGGAGAAAGTCAAAGAGGTAAGTCTGTGTGACAGAGAGCCCGCAGAGGCAACGAGACTGTGACATGTTTGGACAGTTGACATATAGGAGCCTGTTTCAGGGGCGGGCTGAGTAGTTTGGAGGCTCAGGGGAAAGAACAAAACACAGCTCTTCTCCTTTGTCTGTAGGGATCTGTTCTGCTGGACTTGAAAACATTTGGATCTGTTTAGGGAGGCTTTGAGAGGAAATCTCTGCTTCTCGTAATACAACAGCATTTCACATGTCATAGAATTAAAGCAATGTAGACTGCACTCTCTCTCTCTCCCTGTAGTTAAAACATGACTAAATCTTCAAATATCTGCACCTTCAGTCGACTCACCAAGTTGACAGGAAAGTCTCAACCAAACTTTTTTCCTCACAAGCAAAATTAATTGTGTTTTTGTGGCAGTCATTTGTTTCAGTGCATCTAAATGAGTTAATTTGTTGCCAAGTCTTTGCCAAGCATCTTCTAATTAGGGCTGCCCAATTAATTTTATCCATTATTACAAACAAGCCTTCCCAATAAACACATTGCAAACAGTCTGAAGTTATGGCAATAAATTAAAAACAGCTTTATAATGTGGTTAGGCAGAACTCCCTTGTACAACGACCCTGCTTTCACACCTTGGGATGTCATCGGATGAAGCTAAATCTGGCCATGAGCTAACATGAGATTTGTTCTGTCAATTTAGTGAAGAAAAAGTTTCATGGATTTCTTTTGGATCCAGAAAGATCTGATGTAGTGGCAGGTGTTGCATGAATCGATGAGGATTGCACAGTTTAGGGTTGAAGTTAAATATTTTATGCATCCTTTGCACTCAAAAATCTGTAGTTATTTGCACAATATTCTTATGGATTGCATTTTAACTCATATTATCCAGACCCACTCCCTTTACTTTATGGGGTCCCTTTGCCGTTTACCTGCCCACTTTGATTATGAAAATACAAAAAGACCACCAGTCATGGAACTTAATATTTTTTATTATCCAGCCTGTATCAGTGTTGACAGATTTTCCTGATATTTACTGCCAATATTTTGGCACTACAAATTGACCATTTATCCCACATGTTGGTTATGGTATTAGTATAGTGAACAAATGTCCCACAATGGTTTACCATCACTGATTGACAGTTTTTATAAATCTGTAATATTATTTTTTAGGCGTGTTTTTGGCTTCACATCTGTTTTACACAAACAAATTGTCATCATGAAAGGAACAGGTCGATTTTAGAAAAGTGGAGAGTTTGCGATTTTGTAAAAATCAGCATTTATATAACTATTATCAATAATGAGTTTGGAAATTTTGACATGTTGACATATTGGAGAAAAATTCAGTGCCTTGCATCCCTCGTTGAAAGATATGTTACAGGGAGTTGGCTACTTCAACCTACAGAAACAGTGCCAGCAGTCTAAAACCTTTTACCTCAATTTTTAAAGATATTCATTGTTTTCATATAACGGTGCTCTTGGTCACCTTTCACATCAGAGAATGAACTTTTTTTAAAGACTGTCACAAATTGTACAAACAGGTTCTACTTTTTGAAGAAAAAAAACAGGTTCAACTGTCAATAGCCCTTTATTTATTGTCAGTTTGCTTGTAGTCAAAGTAAGAAAGCAGTATGTAAATTGCAAAAATGGGTTGGCCACATGTGGAGAAGTGAGTGGAAGTGGTGAAGAGTGAGAGCATCAGTCTCTCCTGTTCAGCTCCACTGATTTATTCAACTGTAGCCGGACTATATTCCTTCCTATGAGAAGTGAGGATGTGTTCATTAAGAAGAGCCCAGTCATTCAGTATAAATAAAAACAGAAGGACTGAAAAACAAATATCATGAAAATGGATTGTTTATCATAATCAGAAATGACTGACAAATTGACAACATCTGGAAATGGATTGGAGCTGGTGAAAGGTGAAGGTATCAGCCTCTCCTTATCAGCTTTTATTCAACTGGAGCCGAACTATGCTCCTCATTAAAAAAGGAAACAGTTTTTTAATTAATCATTTTCTCCCGGTTGATAATGACAGCTGGTGTTGTTTTTTATATTATTGGAAAGCCTGATTAGTCACCGCAATGAGAGACAGCTTGTAAGGATCATACATTCATACAATGATCAACACAGCCAATCATGTGGGTAGCACCCCCCCAATGCAGCTGGAAGTGGGTGGGTGGAAGTGGGTGTCACAGGAAATCAACACGAAAAGACCAGTTCCTCAACCGTGCTTCAATGAGGAACTGCCTGCTCTCCTCCAGAGGAAGAGGGAATTTTGGCACATTTATGGGGGACACCACCCTCACACATTTAGCTGTTTATCTCATTCCACAAATTCATGATCCTCACAAGTTGTACCTTGTTGTAGAGGTCACAAATCATTCTTTCTGACTAATAAAAGACTATTCCAATTTGTATTATTAAGGTGGAGAAATCTTTGACATTTACAGAATTTTTGAAGAAGATCTTTGTACATAGGGGTGGGCGATATGGCAAAAATGTCATATCACAATTTTTTAAAAACAAAATCATGATCACAATTATTTTTTACGTTGATTTTTCTAGACTAATTTGCATGTTTGACCATTTTTTCCCTATGTTTAACATATAAAACATGTAAAACCCTAAAAGAAAAAAAAATAGACAATTTAAGCCAAAGAAACTTACTGAACAGGTTTTAATTTAAATGGTGTAGGTTTTTTTTTTTTTTAAAAGTGCAATACATATAAACATAAAAGGTATGAACAACAATAAAGTGCACTATTATGACATAATAACCTAACACACTAAATAGCTCATTGAAAAGGGTCAAATATAAATGCAAACTTAATTGGTTATCTCTTAAAGCAGGGCTTCAGGCTAACTTTTTGCATTGGTTGCAATAGTGCACCTACATTTTTTTAAGGTGCACCAGCACAAAAATTAGGTGCACCCAATTTCTCATTGTCATCTTAACACCATAAGGTCACCATTTTATCACTCTCCATAACTTATATATGAAATAAATGCTTTTTAAACAAGAATAAGATGTAAAGAAATACTTGTCTTTATTTGAATTATATATTAAAAGAAAAACAGAGCGTTTAAAGACATTTCACTGAATGAAATTGACAAATTCAAGCTAAAACATTAAGCAAAATAAGGCATTTCCAAATAAAAGTGCTTGTGCTTAAAGTGTTTTACTGAACTGAAATCGAACATTTCGAACACTAACATCTAAAGTTAAATAAAATTTGAGAGCGAGAGAGAGAGAGAGAGATGAGGGGCATGCGATAGAAGTGAATGTTTTCACCCGGTGAGCCCAGGTGCACACAGGCGATTTGACGATCTTTCTGCTTTATGAGATCATCCCCACGTTATAATCCTTAACGATTTTATATCGTCATATCACACACCACTATTTGTACAATTTAGAAAGTTTTACAATATGTTAAAGATAACTACAAATTAGTTGGCACATTTTGCATCAACTCCCCGAATACTGCACACAGTAGCTTACCAAATAATGGGTTTTTAGGACCTACTGGTACCGGCTCTTATGACTGTATCTTGAAGCCCCATGAAGCATGTGGCCCCAGACGTTTACCACAAAAAACCTGCCCACAAGTGTTCTCTAAAAGTACTTTACTCATGCTGTGCGATTGTTTGAATTAAATTCTGAGGTCTTACAAAAAACAGAAGTGAACTCTGGGGTTATGTCAGGACAAATGTGCATGATACATCTTGTTCCATCTTGCACAGACCACATTATATGGCCAGCCTGTTCCTTTCATATAAACAACCTCCTGTGGCCTGGTATAGCAGATAAGTCAGAGCAGGTCCATTATATCAGCACACATTAGATGAATGAACCTGCCTTACTCTATTAGACAAACAGACATGCTCTCCTGAAAGAAATAATCATATTTCCTTTGTTGGTTTATCCGACTATCAGACGCTCTCCCTGTAGAAGTAGAGGGACGCTTGTTTGCCCGGCAGCTGTCAAACAGACAAAATAAATCCCTCTCAATCATATCAGTTGTCTAAATTTATCCATGCAGTGCTTTTGGAGAACAGTGGCAGGACTATAGATAACTGGGCTGTCTGTCAGTGAGATTACATGGTAGTCTAATAACCCATAATCAATCAGAAGAAGAAGAAAATGAGTGAAGAGGAAGGGGTGTGACTTCTGATGTGCTTAATGGAGAATCTGATTTTAGAGACGAAAGCGGAAACAACAAATCACATTGACTTACATTGCAGAAACCGAGAGCCTTTACTGTGCTTGTGCTTGCATATATCTATGAACTATACTCCTGTGGATGGATAGTACTTAGCACCAGTATTATTGGGCCTGTTAGCAAAATAAAAACAGCTAAATGGTAAAAAGGAGAAGTCTAAGCTTTGTGTGAGCCGAGACAGACATCCTGGTTGCTTTGCAAATCCTACCTGTTGCTCTTCGTGATTCAGTGCCTCAAATATAATGTGATTAAGGGCTTCAGTTTGAGATAAAACCTGTCTTGCTGTTTTGTTCATTACTTTTCAACATGCCCCCTAAGATATAAATAATAAATACCCAGTACTTTTTGTGATCTAGTGCTTATTTACATGAGTAGATTTAAAGTATGTTTACGACTACATAAATGAATTGGAATTAAAAAAAACATATTACACTGTTACTTCAACACATTCTTGCGTTCTTGCATTTGAACCCCACACAGAGTTGAGTGGGATCCTGGGATGTTTTTTCTTCTTCTGAGACTGATACATGTGTGTTATCAGTGTCTGTTACTTTTGAATATTTTCACCACTTATACAATATTAGAATCAGAATCAGAATGCCCTTTATTGTCATCATACAAAATTTAGATTGGAAAGCTTCTTCTTCAGTGCAATGGATACGTTAAAAAAACAAACACAAAGTAAACTGTGAAGTAATTTAAGGGAATAATGGGTAGTATTTAGCCTTTAAAAGCCATAATAACTGATCGTCACTTCACTAAGCTTTAACCTGATTCTTGTTTGAAGCCCGCGGTTCTTCACTCAAACACTTATATTTAATTTTATAAATAATATTAAGTCAACTGCAAACTCTCATATTAAAGATATTAACAGACTGAGATTCATACTAATGACCTGTAAACCTGTGCTCCCACCAAAAGTGATCTGAGGGTCCTCGACGACCAGCTGCTATTCATTTTCAATGATCACTGGTGTCAATGTGGGGGATCAAGGCTTGAGCGACATCAGGTGGCATGATGCAAGCTACGCAAACGACAAAGTGATGTTGAGGGGAGCTCAAATTTACTCAATTGAGCAGCAATGCAGCCAATGTAACAGCCAATTGTGGGCTGATCTGGATTCTCGGGCGGGGAATTCTCTCCAAATGTACTCCCGCTCTGTGTGAATGTTCCAGAAAAAAGGGGGGTAAAGTCATAACAATCAAATAGGCCACTGTTAAACGGTCACATGTATGTTCGTATGAATGTCTGTTTATTCGTGTAATATCTGTGCAATCAAAGTCATGAATTATTGGATACACACACACATACGTGTAGGGCTGGGTTACAATAAATCAATTTAATCGATTTAAATCGATTTTCCTTTAACTGGTTCATAATCGATCCATAAAATCCAAAGATCAATCTTTTAACTTTTAACGTTTTTTCTTCTTTGGATGTGCAGAGAAGCAGCCTGTGGTATCAACCCTGCTAGTCTGGTGTGATCAGCGTTTAGCGTTGCTTTCTACTGAACAGGATCTCATGAGATGTTACTGCAAACAAACATGGTGGAAGCACTATGGGCACCACTGGCAAGTTTAAAAGCTGATGTTTGGATGTACAGTATTTTAGATTTAACAAGTACAAAGGAAAATACAAATACAGTTGGACAAAAAACAAGTAATATGCAGAATATGCATATCATTAAAATATGATTAATGTAACTGCTTTGGGTTTAGTTCTTCATGTTTAAACAATTTTTAATGATGTACCAGGTCAAAAGGTCACTTTTTAAATTTACAGCACTATTTTTACTAAGATATCCCAGACTAAATACATATCGAATTGAATCGTGAATCGAATCGATTTGAGACCTTGTCATTTCGAATCGATCCAGAAAATCTGAATTGATACCCAGCCCTACATACATGTGAATATATACTGTATGTGAGTGACCAGAGTGTCCACAGGCGATTTTGTTGCTTTTGGTGTAAACACATTGCAATGCAAGACTACCTACCAAGACTATTATTTATGTTCTGTATTTAATTATGCCTGAACTGCTGCAGGGTGGGGAGTAGGTGTCGGGCAGAGTGATAAACTTCACACTACTGGAACATTAATGATTATGTTACATAACTGATAAAATTAACAGTTTGAAAGGAGCAGATTTTTTTTGTAAAACACATGTATGTGACAAAATGTATTAATTGGCCGCTTTTTTTTCTACTAGGAGCAAAAAATCACAAAACTGAAGTGCTGCACAAAAGCTTTTAGTGAATTGATCTAAAGAAAAAGGTGGTGCTCAGTCTTGTTTAATCATTTCTAAAACATGATTTTAAGTGCTTGAAACTTCTTCCAGCAGTTAAGTGTAAAACAGCAAAAAAGTTGTTTATGTTTTTTCACTTAACCTGTAAAATTGACTAGTTAGAAAGGCAGAGTAAGGTTTTTTTGCTCACAAAACAACACTTGTGTGAGAAAATACACAATGAGATGACAGAGACACTTTCGCACAAAATATTGGCACAAACCAAACTTTTCTCAGTCCAGCTCATTCAATCTAAGAAATGGTTAATCACAGTTAACTAAAGCCAAACAATCTCTCCTGAAATAGATACTTCTGTGCTAAAATAGGTTGTTCTGTGTATTTAACCAACCAGACCCCAACAAGATTTGTTGTTTACTTTTGTAAATGACATTGAATAAACTGCATATTTTACATTAAAGCTCCTATGGGCATTTTTTTTCCTGATTATTATGGACCAAATGAATATAAATGCATCCTTATAACCTACAAAACTATTGATAAATTCTATGCACTTAAACGTAATGACTAATTTTCCAGTTGAGGTGGAGGTGTCTGCTAAGATGAGTAATAGCACACCAAACACTCTGTTTTAACTTTTCCACTTAAAGACTTATTAAGGAGTAAAACATTTGACCTTCAGAACAAGTGAAATTGTTTTTTTAGTCAAATTTCTACATTAAAAGGACAAGACAAGCACAGGGATAAGGATGTTGTTCATTAGAGAGAGACAAGAGTCTGCATCTGAGCTTTCAGGAAGCAGAAGGCAGCAAATGTTGGAACTTTAGCTCAAACATTAAAGTCCTCTTGAAACATAGTTGTGATGGAATAATTTCCTTCTGCCTGTCTGACTTTTCAGCTCTAAATCTGCTAATAAGCCTTTAAGCATGCAGTTGTATGACTTATCAGGCGGCCATATTTGTGTGTTATGTGAGCTGTTAAATTGCCTTCTGTCGGGTCATCATGAATGATAAAACGCCCCCCTCTCACACTCAGCAGCAGCACCTCCATCATCCTCACACAATCGCCTGGAAATGATGTGACTATGTGCGCTGACACTTTGGCCAGGAGCTCTTCAAGCATGTGTGCCAGCTTTTGTTGAGCCCTGTGGGTCCAATAAGGGCTCCAGAGTGGGAGCGTCTGCGGATCACACATCTGTACCCACTCAAGGCGAGCGAGCTGCCGAGGACGAGGGGAAGGAAACGGAGGGAGGGGGAGGGGGAGGAATTGGCTGGCGTGTGCAGATGGGTTTCAGCTTTGGCATGTGACGCGGCTCAGTCCTTCTCTCACTTCCAGCCTGCTGTCACCCTCGCATGCCTCTCGTACCTGGAGGTGGTGCGTTGGCGATAAGCAAGGCGTCAGAGGACAGAGCGGGTGATTCGCCCTTGTGCTCTCAGCTCCCCCTTGACTCACTGTTTCTCTGTTTCTGATGCTCGCTCAAATGAATGTCAGTGTGACTTTGTTGCTCCCCTGTTGTGTTCAGCTGAGCTCGGCAGAGTTCTAGCCTTGGGGTCACAGTCGTCATCTGAGGAAATGCTGTAACCCACCACGCCCTCCTCACATATTTAGTGTTGCTGAACGTTCAATTGCTAAGGCTGGGAAAGTTGTTAAGCCATTTGCGGTCCTAAAAAAAGTTTTGGTTTTCTCATCACGCTAATAATATCAACTGGAATTGTTTTTTAAAATTTTGGAAAGCCTGATTAGTCACCTTTACACTGAAGTACAACTTGTAAGTACTGCACAGTCGTGGTATAAACAACACAGCTAAACTTGTGGGAAGCCCCCCAAAAATGTGCCAAATGTGTGTGTTATTTGGCATCAGGATCAAGCTCCATGAGTCTGGTGCCGTCAAAGACAGACCACTAATTGGGCGTACCAGGACGACAACACCCCCATCACCCTTGCCTCATTGTAGAATTGTAGGCTTTCCTCAAGGATAAGAGTGACTTTTGGTGCATTTTTAGAGGCTTAAACACGTCAACCAGACACTCAAACACTTATCCTTCTTGGTAACAGGAAGCAAACATACATGTGCAAATTACACCTAACAGAGGATGAGAGACAGCCTTGGGTTTGCCTTTAAACTTCCAAATAGAGGCATTCATGATTACTCACTCTGTTTTCATCAGCTGCTTAAAAAAGACAATTTAGGAACACAGGAAGCTGATAGACACCAGTTAATACAGTGACTAATTGAACTGCTATACTATCTAAATGTGTATTAAAAGATGCTGTTAAAGCAGCATGCATACAATGATGACTATGCGTGCTCCATCCATAGGTGTTCAGTCTAAAGCTATGTCCAGAAATAGAGGTTTTCACCTTAGTTTATAAAAAAGAAATGAGAAAATACACTGCAAAATCCCCTGTTTAATACTGTTTATTACCTATTAACTGTGCCCCCTCTTTCCAACTTCTACGCTAAAGCTGATACATTTTCATATCTATTCCTACCATCATGTCTGACGGGTGTTATGGTTTAACTTGTGGCTATGTTAAATGATGGATTCAGGCTTGTTAAGTAAATATTGCTTTGTGAATTTTCCAGTTTGAGACAGATGTGCTCATGATCATATCCTGTTTTAAAAAGTTTCATGGGTGCTCCTGTTGGTTTCAACAACTGTTGTAACCATAGCAACCACAGAGCAAGCAGTCATGGATCGCCAGTCAGCACAGCCACTTGTAAAACAATAACACCATGTTCAAAATAAGGCGGCCTTTGTATCAATAGTGTTTTTAACCAGTATCATGAAAGAGGGAAAGCCAGGGAGTCTGTGTGATCATGCAAATTGTCCAGTTGTCTGGATTTTAAATTGGCACCATTTTATCAACTTCTGCTGCGACACATGTAAACAACAATAAGGACGTCACAGAGAGTGGCATTACCCTGAGGAGAGGTCAGTGCAGTCCAAACAGTGTTTTAAATAGTCTTATCTTTGACTGGAGTTGCATTTTCATGTGTGCACATGAGGACAAAGCACACACGACAACCCTTGTTTTTAAGAACACCCACTTATGCATGGACACAGCCTAAGCTATTAATTGTTTTTATTCGATATCTGAAATTTATGTTTCCAGATCAAAAAGTTAGGTGCTCTTGTGTGCCTGCACTTACACATATCCTGCTGATTAGGGCTGAACGATATGGACAAACTTTCATATCTCAATATTCATGCTAGATATCTCAATATTGTTACAATATAACTGCGGGTTCGGTGAAAACCAAGCGGTGGGTTCAAGAGCAATCATATAAACGAAATCTGTTGTGACTTCCAGAGCTGTACATGCAGAGCGAGCATAGGGGAAATCTATATCGTTTATATCATTGTTTTTTTTCAATATTAATATCTTGAATGTTCATATCTCAGTATCGAGGAGATAACGATATATCTTTAAGCCCTAGTGCTGAGTCAAACATTTTTACAACAGAGCACAGGTGGAAGAGTGCATTATGCAAGATTTAACAGTGAGTTTATCTCAGCTTTTACTTTTTCAGTCTTCACAGTGATGACAGAGACAAAGAGCCTGAGTGTGCGGTCTGCACAGTTGAACTACACAGAAGTGAAAATCTGGTACCCTTTCAAATTAAAACACCTTTCAGTCTGTGCTACTAAATAGTGGCAATGAAGTAAATGATCTTTGTTTCTGTAGACAGTAGGCAGTATTGTATATGGCTATCAAACATTATTTCGTGGTCATTACTCAGATCTAAAGCAGACCATCATGAACTGTCTCAAGTTCTTAAAGATCCTTCATACATGCTTTGTGCCCCTAGTCTGCATAGCCTTGTTGTGCCTCTTTCTGTTTTTTTGTTTTTTTCTTTCCCCGTTGTTGTTGCCGTAGATTCCATTGTCTCAGTCCCGCTGGATACTTTCCAAACAGCTTCTCTCCTTCCCCGAGGCTCACTTTCATGCTGCCAGCACAGGCTGACACATCGCAGGCCCGCGCTTTGTCCAGGTTCACAGATGTAAGGAACGGGGAGTAAGTGCAACAATGAAGCCGACATGTTTTGATGAATATTTTTGTGAAGCAGGAAAAAATGTACAGAGCTGAAGGTTCTGTTGTCATTCTGTGTTCTTGTGTACAGACAGGGCGGCTCTGAAAGCACTCAGTGTAAGAAATCACAGACAAAAACAGGGGTCTTCTCTGGCCCACCGAGTGTTTCAATGCCCAAACTGTGAATGGGCATCGTTTTTCTCAACTGCCAACAACAAGAAAGCAGACTCCCCACCTTCTCCCTCTGTGGGTGTGTACCCACTGCCAAATGAGGGTGAAACAAGGGACAATAACAGTCTGATCACATGTTTTTTAAGGCAGCCCCCCCTCCCTCAGGATACCAGCAAATCCTGCCAAAGTTGCCAGGGTGCTGTTTGTCTATTCCAGCAACGCCCCGCCAGGAGCCAGTTCATTCTCCTCCAAAAGTCCTCAGCAGGATGGAGATGAGAGTCATTTTCAAACTGCTTCCTATTTGTAATTCTGTGATGTCATGGCTCACTGAGTTGCCTCCACGCGGCTGCTGCGTCGTTGCTGCCTCATTGGCTCCGGCATAAAAGGATGGATCACAGGGAATCACAACCACAAAAATGTGGGCCCGAAGCAACAGGGGAGGGATGGGAGGAGAGCGAGGCTGGGGGGAGAGTCCTTTTTGCATGCACACATTTACTTTGTCCTCTGCACTCAGTAAGGTTACAACTTGGCGTGCGGTTACAAAAACGCGAGATGCAGAGAGCAGAAGAAGCTCAGCCAAATGAACGGAGAGCATAGAGGACATCAGAGGAGATCTCTACCTCCGTATGACCCTCTTCTTCTGATCTGCACATCATCTCACATCAAAAGAGAGATGTGCATTTAAAATTGGACTTGGGGAAGCAGAAGGTTTGCCCTTTCCCCTGGCTGCTGCATTTTTAACAGAGGTATGTCTATGCAGTCAAATGAAGGCCTCAGTCTGAAAGAAGCTGAAAGACTTCATATGTCAGGCTTGTAATATATAATGGGAGGAGAGCTGATATGTGACGAATCAGTTGAGCAATCTAACAAACGGAGTGTTGTCAGGGGATATACATTGTGCCTTAAAGCTGGGGTCGGCAATTTTGGAAAACTAGCATGAATTTGAAAGTAGCATCTCCTCAGGGCTCCGCCTAACCGCCCCCCCTGCTCACATGCACGCGCGCGGCTGATATATCCAGAAGACTGATTCAACTCCAAACCCTCAGCACACTGTGTTTGTTTTACACTACACCAAGTCATGTCTCAGTCATTGGTAAGAAAACATCAAACAAGCATGTGAAGTTAGTTAGTACTCACAGCCGATGTTGATCGGGGTATAGGTAGTTCCTCTGACATTCTCCACATAGCTGTCAAATCTCCCGTTTTGGCCATGAAACTACCGTATTTTCTGTATTTTATCCTCTTTCCTGCCGTCCTCCTGTATCAGTATTCTCCTGTAAACCTCCCGTGTGACGATATTATGATAAAAACATTTCTCTGCCTCTCCAAACTGAGCTGTGTCTCTAGCCTGAATGGGGCGGTAATGCTCCAAAATGATGGATGCCAAGAAGAAGAAGAAATAGCCTCACGAGAACATCCACCTACAGTAGCCTGAATGGCAGCTATCGCGGGTTTAGGGCAGCAGAACAAACTTAGAAAAACAAAGAGTTTCTTTCAGATTTCTTGTGCATCTGTCTTAAAATGTGAGGGATACTGGAGCTTGGTTGGGGTTGTGGGACGGCTCACGGCGGGCTTCCCTTATTTTCAAAGACAAAACTTAAGTAAGCATTCTCCCATGGACTCTGATACGTATGAGCTCGGTTACGCGCACCGAGTCTGTGCACACCGGGAAAATGCACGCGCAGCAGGCGGGCAGAATGGCGACGGGATTTGATTGGTTTAAAAACAGGTGTCCCGGTATGATTATTGGTCGGGGTTTTCCCTGTTTTACTCCTGCTGTAGATAGCGGATATTTTTCGCTCTGTTTTAAGAACACATTATGAGTTGATTACCATCGGGTCATAAAGACCATTTTAACGAGAATTAAAAAAAGTGTATCTTAAATCAAATCGCAGACCCTAGCTTTAAAGGCAGAGTTGGTAATCATGTAAAAGAAGCATGAATTTGAATGTAGCATCTCCTCAGGACCCTGTCTATGAGCACAGTCATGTAAAAGAGAGGGGAGTAAAATTGCTTCCACTACAGTCTCTTCCAAGTTACACACCTCAGCTTTAATGGACGAATTTAGTATGATTCATAATACCCAAAACATTTTCAGTTGTCAAATCAGGACTGCAACAAGACTGTAAGAGGAGTTGAGTGAGCTGAAAGAAACTAGCAAACACTCCAAACTTTGTGTTGAGCTGCCCAATCCAAATCAAGTGACCATCCTCTGAGTTGTGTACAGCCCTCGAGGAGATGTGACAGCTGAGAGTGTCGCACTGAGAGGACAGACACTGAAGCCTCTCGTGGTTTCGAGCATCCTCCAGCTTGATCAGTAAAAGTCTGCAGGGCTTCTTTGTCCTGTGAGTGTGTCTATGCAGTGTGTGTATGTGTGAAAGCTCCATGGTTTATCGGGACGATGATTTAGGTGCTTGGGGAAGACTTCAGAGTTTGACAGTTTTCAGTTGGAAGGCTTGTCACTGTGTTTATCCATCCAGGGCTGAAGCCCACCTGCTTCACCGTGGAGATAAAAATAATCAAATGAGACACATCTGTTTGTCCAAAAGCAAGTCTGTTTAACTGTTACCAGTGTGTGTGAGTGTGTGTTTAATCCAGAATGATAAGCAGTATCTTGAAAGCACAGTGGATACTCAGTGGTACAGATGTTTTTATAAACAGAGGCTGAACACTGTTACAGAAGGAGCCCAGAGCTGATTACACTGTTTAGACTTTCATCAAGGTGTTAGCTGCAATAACACAGATAGAGTCACTGTTGGACTGTAACGCAAAACTCACAGTTTCCCTCTTTTTGTCCAGCAGTGGGTCTCAACTGGTGGGTCAGGGACCAACAGTGGGTCACAGAACTGCCTTGAGTGGGCCAAAAGTACCAAGAGTGTCTCTGCTAAGTTTTATTAGCGTCTCATTGCGATGACAAAGCCAGCTCTGTGTTTGGCAGCAGAGTGCTGTAGAAGTCACACCCACAATCCATGCAAGACATCACAAGGCTCTAAAAGAAGTGGATAAAATGGGCATGTTTAAACAGGTAATGGTGAAAATATCCCTCAGTAATTTCCATGCTTTCTTTTGGTGTCAGTCCTTTTGTCGTTTCCAAACAAAGGACCAAGTTCCATGAGACTATTGAAGTCAAAGTTGGCGTCCGCTGATGAAAACACCCCAGGAAGACCAGGTCCACGCCCTTGCTTCACCAGATCCTTTTTTATGGGAAGAGGACATTTTGGCCCATTTTCCAGGACTGTTCCCACATGCTTAGCTCTGTTGTTAATATGTATATTAATTTTAAATGAGCTAATGTATTGTTTTTTGTAATAGTTTTTAACATAAACAGTTATGTAATTGCATTGTGATTGTTGTGAACCTGCCCAGGGACTGCAGATGGAAATTAGCATTTGCTAAATCTGGTACAAAGCATCTTTTCTATTGAAAGATTAATGTATTTGTACATGGTCCCTGTCAAATAAATCAATAAACTAAACTAATTCCACATTTAAACAATCCTTACAAGTTGTACCCTGTTGAAAAGGTGACTGATCAGGCTTTACACTGCCTTAAAATACAACAGTAGTTGGTTTACTAAAGAGGAAAATAAAAGTGTGAAAAGGAACACAACTCAGTTCTTAAATGAGTTTTATAAAACTGGTTGTTATTTGTCTCAAGAACATCATCAAATCTGATTTCACAGTGGACTGGCCTTTTCAGAGCTTGTTTTTAATGGAGGCAGAGCTCATGTTTAGTGAAAAAAGAAGACACTAGAGAGCAGTTTGGTTTAAGTAGGGATAGGAATTGGATACCAATTCCAGTTGAATATCTGTAATACCTAAAGGATTAGATACCAGTAGTCGTTTTGTGCAACAATTCCTTTATTAATTCCAACTTTTATACATCATGCTCTTGTCAAAGGCAGTCAGCCCAGAAACTGTCAAAGAAGTTATCATAGCAGACAAGAGGCAGAAGCAGTTAAAGTGTGACTTAACTATACACAATATGATGCTAACTGTAGGACATCTAGTGTACTATAAAGCACAGATAAAAACTTAAAGATTGTGGGGTGCTGGTTTGGTGGAGTGGTCAGCAACCAGGCACCCCATGTATTTGCTTCTGCCGGTCCAGGTTCAAATTCCGCCTGTGACCAGTTTGCAGAGTGTCTTCCCCTACTCTCTCACCCCCTTTCACAAGCCTATCCACTGTCTCTCTCCTGTCAATAAAGGCACAAAATGCCCCCCCAAAAAAACATTAAAAAAAAAAAATTAAAGATTGTCCTTCAGAGAATAGGACTACATTTCAGGAGCATACTTTGACATGGTTAACCCTGAAAACCTGTGCAGATCTGCTTTCTGTGTAGTAAATCCATAGGAGTCAATAAAGACGTAGATTGATAGGCAGAGTCGATAATGTCATTGGTATCGATAAAATCCTTTCAATCTTAATCCCTAGTTTAACGTTGTTTTACCAAAGCTTTTTGCTGTTCGAAGCACTCTTTTTGTACAAAATACTTTTATATGACAAACAACTGAAAAACTGGTATATTTGAGCAGGTGAAGTTGAGCTGGGCAGTTAAGTGTGTTTTAATCTCAATTGTCAGGACTAAAAGATCACTTTAACTTAATGACATGCCAAACTCGTTTTTTCTTCATTATTATTTGCATTATGTTGAGATATTTGTATTTTTACATGTTTATTTTTATGCATTGCCCATTTTTTAATCTTCAGAATGACAGTCACAAAAGCAGTACTTTATTCAGAAACGGGGAACCTTTTGAGGTTTGTGTTTCAGTTGCTAGAACCATGATGCTGTTGTTGATTTAACCCCTAAAAAGTCACTGTTAGGGATTATTGCTCTCCAAATGTCGAGAAACTTTAAAGGGAAGGGACTAACCTTGCCAATTGTCTCTAATTGGATTACTTGCTATGCTTAAAAGCTGCAGCTCGGGCTAAGAGTTTGTCTTTTCATCTTATTGTACGACTGATTTTAAAAAAGTCTAAATTAAGATGAATACTAAATTAAGAAACTAAACATTCACTACATATGCTATGAGTGAAGTACTGTTCCTTATCAGGCTTTGTTTACTTTGCATCATAAAAAACAACAAGTTAAGTTACCTCCATGCTAACAGGCTCAATGTAAGGTTACACAGACAGTGATTACAGTTTGTCCATCATGCTATTACCTCGTCCTTGTTGTATAGCCTTCATTGTATTTGTATTGCCACCTACTGCAGAGATGGTGGGGTGCAGTCAGAGTATTGTTCAACATGTCACTGGCCTGATTTGCATGATCAGATCTTAAGGTTGTGACACAAACAACAGTAAGCTCCAGGATGTGTTATGTCCCTTTGTGGAGAGTTCCTGGAACTAGAGGTCCCTGGTATTTTAAGTTGAAGTGCATATTAACTCTCACAACAATAGGGCATATATCTTCAGTTTGATGTTAGCAAAGACCTGAGGAATAATCTCTGCTTCATGAAAACATCCAAGTTTGTCAGACTGAAAAAAGTAAACAACACCCCAAAAATCTGAGATGATTCAGTCATGTTATACAAACAGAGCCCGCCTCTTTACACACACACTAACACAGACAGCACAAAGCTCTAGAAATAGGTGAGCTTGTATCCGAACCTGAAATCCCCTTACAGCAGTAATGAGCAGTGATCCGGCTGTCCGTCTGAATAGAATGACGCCGTTAAGCCGGCGCCTCCTGGCTGACTGTGAGATCCGTGACCTCCCTCCAATCCTCGCTACCCCTGCTGTCTTCTGCAATGAACCAGGTGTGCCAAACAACCTTTGGTCTGAGCCTGGGAAATGGGCGCCCGCTGTGCCAGAATAAAGAAAAACGGAGGATGAACAAAGTCTTAAAGAAAAGGCTCACAAACTGCGAGCGCCCCCGCAGAGTAAGGACATTTGTGCCCTTTCTCTCTCTGTGGACGCTGTGCAAATGTCAGTCGCTGGTGTTCAGAGCATGAACCCTGCAATGGAAGGGAGCTGCTGGGCCTGCTGGGTATTGATGTATTGTGTTAGTCAATGGCAGATAACGTCAACCTGTCAATGCTGTCGGGCATTGATGCAGGTCATCACCCCACACCGGAAATGATGAATCTATATCTGTTTTTTACTATGATTGCTTTTCTCATTTCACAGGGATGCTGCAGGCCTCCAATGGAGTTTAAAAAGCGCTACTTAGTGTAATGGTGGTGTAACCGTGAGCTTGTTAACATGACAAGGGACAAATTACACAGTGTAAGGCCAGAATGAGAGTAACACCTGGTGCCCCACTTTTACTGAAGCAATAGTTTACGCTAAGTTTACTCCTAACTGCTACTTTCTCCTCTCACAGTTAGGCACAGGGAGGTGGCACCGTGTTTAGTTTTGCTAAACACTATTTAGGTGTTCAAGGTTTCAGATTACCGTAACTTTATGATCCCATAGAGTGACACATTTACAAGGGCCCTACTTCAGTGAAGCAGCTAAAAAACCCCACAAAACATAGTTCATATTAAGCATTAGGCAACATATTTTGCATTATATGGTGCTTTAAGACAAGTAATACACTACCTGGAGTCTCTTACCAGCTGAATACTACAAAACTGTACAAGAAGTGCCCTAATATAAGGAACAGTCAATGATAGTGATAATAACAAGATTAAATGTAGATACAAACAAACAAAAACACAAGAAAAAATTGAATGAGGACCAAACAAAATAAAACGTACAGTCTAGGTTTTGTAGTCCATATTTAGAGTCAGTTTGAGAGATATTTGTGGAAATCTGGCTCACCAAATAGTTTTTCAAAACATAATTAGATGCACTTCATTTCATTCCAATGTTTTTTAATTTCTCCAGCTAAACCAACATTATCAGAAGCTTAATTTGATGCGTTCTGAGCTGTAATAAGGCCTGCAAAAGAGCTCAGAAAGCATCGATGTTTGGACCCTCTTCTGCAGCACGTGAGTGACAACCTGCTGACCTGGTGTTGACCAGTAGAAATCCTGCTTACCAGCACCTCTAATATTGATTCTTTACTCCTTAGTCACCCCCCTATTATCTGTCCCCCTCAGCAAACATACTCCCCCCACTCCCATTGGATTAACTTCAGCGTGGTGACCTCTGCGGTGACCCCCAAGCTGCACCCAGGAAATCTTATGTTTCACTGAGTGGTTGTAAGACAGAGAGACGTCAGGTAGAGGGGCTTACTTTTCTCAGTAAGTGATAAAAGCTGATTAAGCCGTACAATAGCAGGTCTCTCTCCACCCTCAGGCGGTCACTGCAGGAAGTAGGTGATTGGGTGGGGTGAGGGGAGGAAGAGGAAGGATGTGTGAGAAAAGAAGGGAGATGTAAGTTAATATCCTTTTTGCATTCACGGCAGTTTCTCCAAGCGTTCCCTCCGTGGTTGGGGCACTTGCCGCAGGGGAAGTTTCTCTGGTGAGGCACGCACTTCCAGAAGTGTGGTTGTGGTTGTGCTCTTGATGTTTGTGTGCACATACCTCCAGTGCAGATGCATTCTTACACAACTCTTTGTAGATCAAATTACAAGACGCACAGATGCACGCAGACCATTTCACTCGGCCATGTTTGTTTGTTTTGGTGTGTGGACTTTTGTGCAGTGCATTTGTGTATGTGTGTGCTTGTGACCATGTGTTGTCTGGGAAGTGAAAGGGAGTATTGTATCACATCTTTCATGCATAAAGAGATTAAACAGGGTACACATGATTATGGCAAAATCCTAGTCATGATTACTTTAATAGGTATTGAGATCATGATCATAAAACACAATTATTTACTGATCTAAAAACATACACCACATACTTTCAAAAATCTTTTTTTTTTGTTTTTTACACCATCATTTTAACATTAAAGATTAGGCAATGCATAGAAATGTACTTGTAAACATAAAAATACCTCAAAATATTGCTTATAATGAAAAAAAAAAAGTCAAGTAGAAGAGTAATATTTTAATTTTCAATTCTCAGTTTTCATAACTGGTGAAGGCAGTAATCATGAAACAATCCTTTAATTTCCCAGCTCTAGTAGATGCTATGATGAGGTTAAAAAAGAAACATTACATTGATGCTTTTCAATACCAAACTCTTTAAAAAGATACAACACCATAGCATTTTTCATTCAGTGGTACTGAAAATATTAAAACTTACCAAACAGCTCTACAATCAGATTTTACAAACCTTGGGTGCAAGAATTTGATTTCCATAACTAATGATAACCAGAAGTGCTCCGAGAGCACAAACCTCTGCTAAGGCATTTTATACAATGTTGAGTAAGTTATCATCAAAAATTTAGAAAACTGTACTTTCTTTCAATAAAAACTGTCAACAAATTTTCAATAATTCTTGAATTTACTACCAAAGTCTACTCACTTGTACTTTGTGCCATAGCAAACATTCTCTGAAAGTAACATCAAAATTTGTAGGGAACTTTTTGAGTAAAAAATAAAAAAGTATTAGACTTCCCAACCTCACAAGGTTAGCAATCTGGATCACCAGGATTCGGATCACCACCAAAATCTAACTGATTGGTCCTCAACACACTTCTGACCTATACTGAAATTTTTATTCAAATTCCTATAAAAAACAGGAGTTTGTTGCATGTGAGTATAAACTAAATCTCATTATTAAAATCAGCATATAAATCTGAAAGAATCTTTTATTTAATGATAGATCTCTTTACTGTTTTAAAAAATAACTGTTGGCTGTGAATGTTTCTCTCTCATTTTTCTGTTCTCTAAACATACAGACAGGACAGCCTGTATCAACATCTATGAGCATACTTTTGAGTCATTTATTAGCATGTATAACAATATTATAAATGTAGCTATGTGTTGTATGAGAATTAAGCTTTGTGCGTATTTTGCTTGTTTCTGGTAGTATTTGGAGTACTGATACATGCTTTGTAATATTGCAGAGAGGAGTCCATCAGAAAAGCCCTGCAGCCTGTTTTTTTATCTCTACCCCATTATACAGTTCCCAAGATGATTCAACAAGTGCTCTGATATGATTCTGTGAAGTGTGTGTCTTGTTGGGCATCCTGTGTGAGTGAAACAAGCTCAGTAAAGTGTGGATATTGTGGCACATATGGGCCCAGTTCCCCATTGCTTCCTCAAAACAGTAGAATCACTCTGTGCCTCAGATTTCAGAGCAGATGTTAGGTGGTTTTAAGCAAAGTATCTTCACAATACACCAGCTTTGCTTCATGAACAGGAGTGCACAACCATTGTCGCGAGTGAGATGTAAAAATAATACCTGCATCAGGTAGAAGTTCTGGGCTGTGCCACACATACTATAGGGTCCTTAGTGATGCCAAGACCTGCCTCAATCTGCATTTGACTGTCTTTTAGCATTGACGCACCTGGATGAAGCTACCAGCCAATCATTTTTAGTTTAACTTCATCTACTGGAATATGATAAACCCCATCCACAACAAATTCAAACTTGTACTTTCTAATAAAACATGTCCCCCGCAACCTTTCCTTTCAGATCTGGCGCTCTGCCTGAATTCTTGACGATCTGTGTGAGAGTCTGCTTGTGAGTGTGTTGCATGTGACCACAGTAAATGTTCCCCAGCAGTTTTACAGTCACGCACTCTCCCCTTGAAAGCTTTTCTTTTCCCGTTGACGTGGCCTGCAGTCAACAGTTTGCAGATGTTTTCTTTCCATTACACAATACAAGTCCAGCCTTTCCCCGAAACTCCCTCCTCTTTTTGTTTACATTTCCATATTTGTGCAGCCTCTACTCTGCTCTGTTTGCTGTCCTCGTGTTAGCCCTCCATGTGAGCCTCTGTTTACTGAAGGCTGTGTGTTGCGTCACTGGCAGAGGGGGTCTTATCCTGGACCTGAATTTGTTCAAATTTTGACCACTTTCTGAGGTGAGTGGTCAGCGCTCCTGGCAGTGCACAAGGTGTTTTTTCTCCTGAAAGTAAATATCCGTTTCTCTCACATTTCATCAGCCCCTTTCCTGAAAATATTTTCTTTGCACTGTCAGTCCCCCTCCTCCCATACTGTGATCTAGCAATAAGTTCCCTGGAAGCAAATTTATCTTGAGTTAACGGTACTGCTGACATAATGGGGTCATTGTGTGTGTACCTCGTAATCTAGACTTCTGATTACTGGAGAACACACACTCACATGCACATCAATACACACCCACACACATTTTCATTCGTGACTGGATGTTCTCATGTTTTCACATGTTGCTAAGACAGAAATGTACTTTTTAAGAGGTAAAATTATATCTGAACTCATCGAAAAAAGTATAGATATGTTATTCTGGTAGATTATTTCTCCCCTTTTATAAAACCAATTTGTTTTATATCTTGTGCCTTTTTGGAAAATTGACTAATCTGGCTTTCCAACAATATTACGTGTAATGATTGTACATTTGTGGAATGAGCAACACAGCCAAACATGTAGACAGAGCCCCAAAAAATGTGCCTAAATGTCCTCATCTTCCGAAAGAAAGATCACAGTTCCTCAGTGAAGCAAAAGTGAGGAACTGGTCCTCTTTGGGTGTTGTCTTTTTAGGAAGCCCACTGTCTTGACTTCGCTCTCACAGAGCTTGGTCCTAAGTTTGAAAATGGTGCCAGGGACACCAAATTATGCTGCCACTTACCTTCAAGAAAACCAGCTTCGGCTTGCAGGGGATTTGAGACTTATTTTGGGGGGCATTACCTAATGTTCCCAATGGGGGCACTAGCCAATGTTCAGCTGTGGGTAGCTTGGCCCTAATTTCAGAAATAAGTCTGGTCTTTGTTTTAATTGCAAAGTATTGGTGCTGCCTCTTCTTTGCCTCTAGTTGATTATGTTGATCTTTATATTTGCATGTATCTTCTTATGGCCCTTTTCCACTAGCACGCCTTGGCCCTACTCTACTCGGCTCTACTCGATTTGCAGCGTGTTTCCACTAGCCTGGTACCTCCTAAAACAAGCTAGTTTTAGTACTTACTCCGCTCTGGTTCCAAGCGAGCTGAGTCGATACTAAAAGATGACGTCGACTGCCGGCTACTGATTGGTGAGACAATGTCGTCATCGATGAGTCATGAGCGCGACGACCTAGCATGCTAGCGGTAGCTACCATTAACTTACCCTCATACGTCTTTTCTTTGCAGCTCGATTGCTCTCGTCCTCGGGTTCATTCTGTTGTATAGCTTCCAAAACTCTCCTGTGCTTCTCAAGGGGTATTTCTACTTGCTACCTGCAGCCTTCTTTTGCTTTCCTTTTGTACTCGGTTGTGACAAAAAGCCACAGATTGTTGTGTTGCGCTCAAAATGACATCACCGCAGTGCCGCTCAGCTGTTTACAGCGACACTGCACCCCATTGTGCAGGCAACTGGGGCTAATGGAAAAGCAGCACAAGGCGAGTAGAGTAGAGCCGGGTAGAGTCGAGTCGAGTAGAGTAGGGCAAATGGAAGAGGGCCATTAGTCTTTGATATTGAATCTCAGTGCTCTAAACATCATTGTAATCTGTATGATGGAGTTGACCATCTGTATATGGAGCAATTGGCACATCCTGTTGTATAGGGCTTTAACTGGCAGAAAGGCTCAATGAGCAAAGACCTCAAACATAAGATCACACTGCACTCAATACAAGATACATGGAAAACTCTGGCCAACATGATAATTATACACACTAAAAGACATCAAAACCAAATGGAATAAATCACACTGAAAAATTACTTATTCATTTTTTGCATTTCTGTGTCAATTTTACATCTTAATCATGTTTTATCTTATTTTATTATTGTTTTTTTTTTTTTTGCAGCAATCCAACATCTTACCACTGTCCCTCGTCTTTTAGCGCACTTCTGTTAGCCTCTCCTTTGGTCCATTGCTCATGTGATGTTTCGTCAAAATCCAATCTATTTATCAAATATTTTTGAGATTGAAATAATGTTTGACACCAGCAGAATTCCACACAAGTTTGAATTCCAGTTTTTATTTTCCTAGCCCTCCTTTACATCACTGAGGCATAAATAAACACAGTGTGATGCCAACAGCTTAACACTGTTATTCTCACTAATCTTACTGATGTGATTACCCAGAGCTAAGATCTACCCCATTATAATTAATAAAAATCTAACCAATGAAAAGATCTTTTGTTTGTTCGGGGCCATAGTTTGCAGTTTTGTGAAAAGGCTCCTGCCTATTCCCTGATTTCCAGCTTGTTTGTTTTCTGAAACCATGCTTTTCACTCGACAAACCTTCAGACTTGAGTGGGTGTCCTATCCAAATGACAGTCTGGCAGGTTGTAGAGGATAGTGAGTCTCTTCTTTGTGTGAGTAAGCGTCAAGTATGTGAAAGTAGGAGCCTGTTTTTCCATGGGCTGATAAGTGAGGCAGCAGAGAGTTTCAAGATAAGCTCATGCTCATGTACAGGGGTTGTGAAAAGTGGACGTGTACTGGAATCATTAACCTGAGTAAATAAGATTCTTTAAAGCTCAGTGCTGATGTACTTGTTAAACACTTCATAGTTAGTCAGTGCGTTGGTTAGAAGCTCTTCACTGCCAAGCCATCAACTGTTTACACCATGGACAATGTCTCAGTGTCCTCACTCACTGTTTTATGAGGTGTACTCAAGGCTTAAGTGTTACTCACTAGACTAATGAAGAGCTGACTTTGCAGGGATTAGTGATTGTGTTTACCGTATTTATCCCAGAACCAGGATATTGGTGCTGTGAGTGATGTCACTCCAGAGTTAACCACATTCCAGATACAACCTGGTAACAGAGGATGACTTAGTTGGTGTTTCCTGTGATGCATCTCTTAAATTTTCCAACGGCATTTCAGATTTTTTAATACTGAAACTGGATTACACCCTGAGCCCCCTGCAATGCACCCACCTGTCAATCGAAACAGCCACATCCATTTATGTTCACTATCACTACAATCATACAGACACGAGGACCCTCCTGAAAATGAGATGCTGCATCTCAAGGGGCTAACCTCTAACAAATTTATATTCAACAGAGACAAATATGATGAACAAAGGTCTATGATTGGCCCATGGATCTGTCACTAGCTTTAATCTTTACTTTGGTCCACTAGTCTCTGCCTGGCTACTCAACTTCGGGAACAAGACAATTAAAACTAGAGCAAATTTATATTATTCGGACACGTCTTAGAGCACCGGGCTGTAAGAAGCAATATATAGCCGGCTACAAAACTACGATACTAAGTTTTCCAAAAATTGCTTGTTGTCACACATCAAAAACTACCGCTACATAACTAGAAAGAGATACATTACCTCGTCGTTTTGCATACTGTAAGATGTTGAAAAAAGGAGCTGTAAAGCAGTGCAGAGTTCTGAGGAAGGTCCGGGCTACATCACAACAAACACACACTTTGGCTTCGGTAACATCTTTTGGTGTGTTCCAGTTGTAGTCAGAAGTAGGAATTTCTGTGTTCCGAGTAGGAAACTGCAACTGGAACGTCTCCCGAAGGCAGAATTTCCTACTGGGAACTCATTGAAACATCACCACCCCCGAGTTGACAATCAAAGATGGATGCCCCCAGTGTGAACAGTTATTTAGCTCCTGTAATAATCCATTTATTAGCACTTCTGACTGGAGTGTGTCGCTCTAGATCCGCTGTATACATAGTATTTTTAGGCTTATATTTACAAAAATGCTGCCATAGTGATAATCACATTCTTCATGTGATATTTGTGAACAACAATGCAGGGCGTGCTAACAGCAGCTAACAACAGCCTGGTAGATTGGCATGTTTTTTTCAGACTTCAACTGGAACACTGATAAGTCGGAGAAGATGTCACTCCCAGTTCCGAGGTTACTGGAACGCGGCATTACGACAGTCGCCACGCGTGCTCATGGGTAGCAGAGTCTTTGTGTCGCCGGTAATAGATTCTCCTCACAGTCCCTTTAAATAAAATGTCTTATTATTATTATTAATATATTGAGCAGCCACATTTTGATTACAACTTGCCTTAAAAATGTTGGCACTGCCTTGGCTGAGGTTTGTGCTTTTGGACCACTTCTACTTGGGCATTAATATGAATAGAGAGGGATGTCCAAATTGCCTCTAAAACATTCACATTATAGTGCTGTTTATTTGCATTAGTCTAAGTGTGTAAATGCCTGTGTGCTGTTTCATGATGTCATGTTTAACAAACATGCCTCAAACTGTCTGATTCAACGTTATAAAGATGCTCAGTAAAACAGGAAAACATTTCATTTAGAGCAGTTCAAATATGAGCTTTATATAAGGATGTATATGTGGTGTGTTGCATCCTTTGAGACAGTCTCTGTGAATGTATGTTCCCTCCCAGCATCCACACAGCACACGCTCAGCCCTCAGCCTTCACTGTTATGGTTTTATTGTGTGCGTTTGTGTGGGTGTGTGCGTGTGTTTGCTCCAGATGAAGAAAAGTGCAGAAGATGAAAGGTGTGGGGATGGTCTTGTTTGCTGCGGGCTCTGCTTGACATCCTTTTGGTCCTGGGTGCCGAATGAAATCGTCTCCCCCCCTCCTCTTCCAGTCTCCCCTCCCACCCCCTCCTACTCACTGCTGGGCCGGATTCAACTAATAGGAGAAGAAATGGAGAGAGAGAGAGAGAGAGAGAGGGAGCCAAAGGAGAGAAGGAGGGAGAGTGGCCTAGATGTAACCAGCAGACTCCCTAAGCCCCCAGCTGAGTTTCAGCCCCCTGCCTTTATGTGTGCCTAATTGGTCAGAAACAACATGCGTGGATGTGTTCACGGGGTAATGTGGAGAAATTAGAGTGGGCTGCAGGGACCTGGATCTGTCCCCATATTTCTTCCACTACTTCTCACTCCTTACATGTCAGTTGTTAAGTCCATAGAGCTGAGAAAAATGTCTAGTTTTAAGATATGATGATGTATTTTAATGAAATTTAAGATAAGGCAATATTGTTTTTATGTATACTGTATAATGTGCTGTTTAATATTGTAGTTAATGTTGATTAGAATAACATCTTTAAAGGTTTATACTCAGAAAAGGGTGTAAAAAAAACAAACAGTAATATGCTGATTGACTAGGCATATCCACTGGCATCAAACTTTTGTTTTGTGAAGAGTAATTAGTTATGCTTCTCAAAAACAGTTTGGACATGTAATTTTGGTTGATTATTTCCCCCCTTTAATGCAACTAATTGGTATTGTATTATATATCCTTGGAAAGCCTGGATAGTTACAACCTGTAAGGATCATGCAGTCATGGAATAAGAAACAAAAGGGAGGGAAATAATCCATCTGGCATATCCACTGGCATCAAACTTTTGTTTGTGAAGAGTAATTATTGATGTCTAGTTGATGCAGCACAGCAAGAGTAGAAGTTCTGGATACCTATTGGATAAGTTATTGATCATAAAGGGACAATGTGCAGTGTTTTAAGTAATTGATGAGATCGAAACAATGTCCATATTCATAAATACTGTATGTCCTCGTTTGTGTCAAATTGCCTCATCTAACAATCTGACTTGTCTTCCTGAGCGAAGAATTTCTTATCTGTATTTACATATGAACGGGTCAGTCCAATAGAGGCTTCCATGTCTTCCTGTCTATAAAAAGTATGAACATCCAAGAGAGACATGAAGCACTATGTAGTACTACTGGCTAAATGTGTTTTCACTCAGCCAGCAAGCCCATCTGCTTCAAGATTCAATATTGTGTATTCAGAACTGGTCTTCTCCATACTTTGGTTGTAGTGAGAGATTATTGGAGTTACTGTCACTTTTCTGTCATCTTGATCCACTCTTGCAAATCTCCTCTGATCTCTGCTGTCAGCAAAGTATTGTCCCTCTGAGAACTGTCTGGTCAAAAAATATCAGTGACATTCTCTACAACTCTAGGGATAGAGGTTGTGCATGAAAATCCCAGTAGATCTGCATTTTTCACACAATTTACTAGGGCTGTAAGAAGTCCAAGTCATTTAATCGACTTGTTAGTGCGATCTTGTGCTCAGTTGACCAAATTCTGATTAGTCGACCAAATGTATCAATTTATAGTTTTCCCCTGCAGTACTTATGGTTCATTTATCAGGAGAAATGTATCAGGTGAACCACTGTAATGCATTCCTTTTTACTGTAACGTAATGTAAGGCATTACAATGCCAGTAATGCAAGTTAAAATGCATTTTTAAGTTAACTCGAAATGAAGTTGTTTTTTTGCTTGTTTAAATACAAACTTTCAAACTTAAATACAAAATACAAATACAAACCAAATACTCTGTGAGATCAGCAGAGGAGAAAAGCCCTCTGCTAGGCGTAAACTTACAGTATTTTTCACACAATTTACCAAAATGTTACATTTTGTCTGTTTTCTGCAATGATCATTTTTTGCATTGTGCCATGAGCCATCAATGTGGCTATTATATTCTACTAATTGTAGCCTTAAGCTAGGGGTGTGCGATATGACGATATTAAATCGTTAAGGATTATAACATGGGGATGATCTCATAAAGCAGAAAGATCGTCAGATCATCTGTGTGGGCGCAGAGTCTTTGACGCGCACCTGACTAGGCAATCGTAGCACATTACGCGCATTGTTGTTCATTACCTTTTATGTTTACATTTATTGCACATTTTTATAAAAACTGCACTATTTAAATCAAAACCTGTTTAGAAAGTTTCTTTGGCTTTAATTGTATTTTTTTCTTTTAGGGTTTTACATGTTTTATATGTTAAACATAGGGAAAAAATGGTCAAACATGCAAATAAGTCTAGAAAAATCAATGTAAAAAAGAATCGTGATAAAGTCATGATCGTGATTTTATTTTTAAAAAATCGTGATATGATATTTTTGCCATATTGCCCACCCCTTAAGCCGAACTCAGTCAGATAGCCACCACGTCACCTTCCACTGGATGTGTAATGAGCTTTTTGAGTGTAATGAGCTACTTCAGAATACCAAATCCATGTTTCCTGTTATTATGAGTAACTTAAAAGTAATGGTAAATGGACTTGAGCTTATAAAGCGCTTTTCTAGTCTTGGACTACTCAAAGCTGCTTTACACCGCAGGTCACACTTACCCATTCACACCTACTCACTCTCACATTCACTCACTGATGGTTCTGAGTTTCTATGTTAGTCATCCATCAGTATCTCGAACACATTCACGCTCTTTCATGCCCATTTACACACCACTGACACAGCAGTAGGAGCAACTTGGGGTTAAGTGTCTTGCTCAAGGATCGTCATGTGTCGCCTGGACCTGCAACCTCCCGATCACTGACCAAGCGCACTATCCAACTGCGCCACCGACGCCCCAAGATTAATGCGATAGTAGTGTAATGCCTTACATTTCAAATACAGTAATATTATAATGTAACTGATTTCTTTGAAATGACAGTAACAAGCAATAAATAATGAATTACATTTTTGATGTAACTTTCCCAACACTGGTTGTTGCCATGTGATTGGCTGCTTGCCTGTTATAACAAGCAGTTAAACAGGTGTATCTAATAAGGTGGCTGGTGAGTGTACATCATCCTGTCATATTGGTTGTAGTTATAAAACCATCTCTGTTACTCTTCCATCTCCCTCTTTTGTTTCCTCTTTTCTGCGTCTTGGTCTTGCTTCACCCCCTTCCAGGCATGTTTGTCCCCCCCCCCTTCACTTGAGCCCTTACACGCTGCCCTGCCGCTGTCGTCACACATTGCCTCTGTCTGCATTGTTGTGATTGTGTTGTGACATGGTTTCAGCCTAATTTCAAGATGCCTGAATAACACTGTCAAGTCTTTCTGACCCACGATTTACGCAGACCCCCGGGAGGACAACATCATCTTTTATGCAGCAGCCTTTGTTGGCCTGGATCCTGTTTCTCCTTTCTTTCTTTTTCTGTGGACAGGAGCATCGTGTAAAAGCTCACCAGACCGTTTTCACGGTCATCACCGTGCTGTCCTGCCAGCCCCCCCCACCCCCCCGTGGGTCGTGCTGGAAATGTTTCTCCCCGGTGATTTCCTCCTTCATCAGCATCAGCGAGCAAACACTCATTAATTAGCTGAATGCTTGCAAGACCATTTTAGCCAGAGCTGGGTGTTTTTACTCATTATTATCACAATTAAGGCCCTAATCAAATGGCAGCAACAATGTGGAGTGCTCTTTAGGGAGCTGTATGGATTTCTTTGGTTTGTGTAATGACTGGATGATGGGCTGGTGGAGTAATTGCCATTTTAAAAACATCAACAATCAATGAAAAGTCAAAGAAAGCTGAATTAATGGTTCACTAATAGTAATGTGCAGAAACAACCAGATGGCTGAGTATTATTGGAAGGAAGAAGTACAGTATAGTCTGTTTTTATTTCTTAAATTTTGTAATTTCATGGTAGATTGAATCAAGAAGATGAGCCTAACATAAGTCCTAATGTTTTCTATTGGATAATGTGGACATTGTTTCTGTAAAGAAATGAGAAAAGATTGCTGCAGTGGCAGTCACCTAGAGTTTAAAGTATACACTATGAAGTGGCATTCCTTATTATTTTATAGATAGTGAGTATGAAAACTTATGGAAACTCATTGATCTTTAAACCAAAAAAAGGGAAGTTAACCCTAACTCTGCCTTGCAGTTGGATCCCCCTGATCCATGTCTGTTATCAGGCCAGTCCGTCTTGCTAAGCTCCAATATTACACCATTTTTTTCACAAAACAGTCTGTAAAAGGTTGATTTTTGTAACAAGATATATGAATGCAAGCTTTTATTAAAGCTTTGTGTTGATGCCCTACAGCTTTATTATGGTTAAATCTTAAACAGCTACATAAGAAATGTTTTTTTTTCTGACTTTAAGGATTTCTTTTTAGTGGAAACGTAATAATTGTCCCTGTTTTACCATTAAATTAACATATGTGTTTTAGTGGGAGAAAAAGAAAGCACAATTTCTGAATTGAGTTTGTATTGATATGATTAAAACATCACTGCTTTGTCATTTTCTTAAATGAGCTACAGTAGGATGGCTAAAAGTGATTTATTATAAACTAGCTTAGCCCTAACAAGCAAGAGGCAGCTGAATTTGTCTGATTGATTCTTTTCTTCTCTTTTCAACAATTCTTGGGTTTTCCCTTTGCTTTAGAGAACCAGGGAAAGTCCAAAATGAGCCGTCAGTCCTTTGTGAAACAACATTCAAAATCTGTCCATTGAAAAAGACAGCTGTCAAAGTGAGAACATTTAAGAGTCGCTCTGGAAGATGAACCATTTTCTTCTGAAGGGCCATCAAACTATTCACATCAAAAGTCATCGTTTTAGTCTTAAATAATTCAGTTGTTTGAGGAGAGGGTCTGTTGTGAAGACTATTGTCTCTCCTCAGTTTAACATCAGAAGAGATTTTTTTTTGTGAACTAACACAGCTTTTGGTCTTTGTTCAGAGAAGATCGGCTTCTCTGATACAGCGTGCTTTAATAACAGGAAATGGGTGGAACTCGTGGTCCAGTTAAAGAAGTGACAGTGGTTAACAGATTTTTTTTTTTTTAGAGAAGCCCAGATGTTTGTTTCAGTTACAAAGCGTGTCATCCCTCTGACTCACACGACTGGGTGGCTTGAGGGTAAAACTTGATACTGAAGTTGGTGGTTGATGTGATGACGGATGTCCTGGAAACAGAAATTTTTTTCAGGGTGTAATTTCTATAGAATTTCAGCTAAAAGAGAGATGATTCTGTATGAAACAGGGTGTGGACGAGACTGAGAAAGGTTAAGAGAGATTTTATGCCGGCAAATATTTGCTCTCATGCACACACGCCTAGATTATTTTTATTTATTTATTTATTTAACACGGACATGCCATTACTTTGGTGTTTCAACAATGTACATGCCTACTGAATCTCCTCTGAAAAGTTTTTTCTTCTGTATTCTCCGGTTCATGAAGATAACATCAGCTGTCAACAGTAACAGGAACGACATTATCAACTGAGTCAAAATCACTCAGATTTGATTCAGTTTTAGTTTTCTCTGATGTTTTTGTGTCTTCCTGAGTCAGAGTGTCACAGCATATCGGCAGAATCAATGCGCACAGGACACAGGAAGGACACAAACCATTTGCTGCATCATACACCCTGAATCAGTTGCCAGCCAATCATAAGGCCACATAGAAAGACAGACAATCATTAATGCAAATAAGAATGTTTTTGTGCACAGTTATGGTCTGTGGGTGGAACCTGGAGTTCCCAGAGAGAACCCACTCATACACAGGGAGAATATACAAACTCCACACAGAAAGGCCTTAACCAACCCAGCCTGGGACCAGTTGCTGTGAGGCACGTAATACCTGCTGTGTCACTGTGCCACCAAGGAAAAATAAAGGGCTCAGAGTTTCTTGCCCAGTCATACTTTTGACCCAACATACATTTTACTGAACTCACACAATTACTCGTAATAGATGTACCCGCTGACAGCAGTGTGTGCCTTACTGGTTGGCTGAGCCTGTGATCTATTTTGCCTGTATGTCTGAATTTATTATTGCTGTTTCTGAAGCAGATATTTTTTTAGGGTAAAAAGTAAACAGCCTCCACTTACGTGAAATTGACCTGTTCCTTTCTCTGACATTTTTTTTGTGTATGACACTGTTTCAAAACAAGAAAAATAACTTTTCTTTCTCTAAATAAGATAATATTGGGTTTTTTTATGTGGACAATTATGAACTTATATCTGCTTTCATAGTTGTATAGTGTGTTGAACCTTTCTACTGATAGAGCACTTCTATGTACAAATCAAAAACGTCTTTATGGTGGCAGCAGATACTCAAAACATGTCATCTGCCACCCAACTTGAATGGGCCTACCAGTGTGACATCCTATCATTGATTGGTCATTAATATTGGCCATTTAGCTCCCCGGGACCATAATGTAGGGCAAAGATGGAAGAATAAATGCTGAATTTTTGACTATATGTCGCTAAGCAGCACTGAACTGACCAATTACCTCAGGGTAAATCTGTCAGCCAATCAGAGTAGACTGGGTCTGATATGGAGAGGAAGCCTTTAAGAGGCAGGGGTACAATTGTGAAAATTCCCAATGAATATATGAGCCAGAGTTGACCTGTGTAAGTGAAAATAAGGTGAAGCACTGTTATATTTTGCCAATATTTCTGCCACTATAAGGGATATATATGGCTGATGTGTTGGTTGTAAATACTGGCAGAAATTCTCTGTATGCAGATGCTGATATTAAACCTTATAAAGTATTATCTACCAATAATATTTTACCAATAGTGTTACACATGCCTCATCAATTTGATGATGAATCTATAGTTATAGCCTGGTATGATGATGATGACCATGATGTCTTCCACATCAGTTTAATGGTTGTCATTTTTACTTCTAGTGTTTGGTTTATCCTCCAAATGAGTTTGTTAAACTGGCTGTTTTCTGTCTACCCTTTTCAGCTCTTTGTGTGTTTTGTGGCCTCCCTGGCTTCAGCTTCTTTAAGAGCTTTAATGAACAACAGAGTTTCTTAAAGGAGTGGAAGGAGTATGTATTCATGTTCTCAGACCTTAGCCTTATTATTCCGTAGTTGTCAGAGTGCTGAGCCCAGTGTAGGGAGATGCAAAACCTCCATGGACGCTCTTTTTTCCAAGCTTTCTTGCTGTCAAACCTCGACTAAAGTACCTCATGGAAAAGTTAGGAGAAGTGAAATGAGTAACAATTTCCTCTTTAGGGGGTGAACACGACAAAGTCAGTGTGTTTAGGAATGTAGAAGATGTGTTGCTGTTATTTTCCCCCTTAAATGAGATGGATGGTTGCAATTAATTCAGCAGTGAACATTAGCTGAAAAGCAGGGCGCAGCAGAATAAAGCAGCAGGACACATGTGAGCAGGGGGCTGAGTGTGTTTATGGTGGCCCACTGAGTCCTTACAGGGGGTGACTGTCAGCTAACAGGAGTAAATAAAACTTGACAGGTTCATCAAGCATCTGATCCAGAAGCAGAGTTCACCTTGTTCTGTGTGTTTTAAGGACAAAAGTTTATTATGACCATGTACGGAAACAGTCCTGTGGGAGCTTATTTGTTGGCATTTAAAGGCAGGAAATGTGGAGGCAGCAGCAAACAGGCTGTCAGCATTTAAATATTCTAAAGGTCCTGTTGATATTTGCAAAAAGAGACACGTCCAAAAGCAAATATGTGAAATGCTAAAGCTAAACTCTTACTCTTTATCATCATCATCATGCAGCATTGTTGCCCTTTTGTGTGCTTACTTTGAAAAGTGTCTTTTTTTTACTTTTCTGTAGAACTGGAGCTTTGTGTATCCAGTGTCTGTAATGAGATATCTTTTCCTTAGCGTCACCAGCCTGAGAGCAGGAGCAGTACTTTAACAAAACAAGTCTTTAAATGGACCGTCATGAATCCCAGTTTAGTGCAGAGATCTGCCCCTTAAAAAAACACATCAGTTGATAGGGGTGGGAAAAAATTGATTCACATAAGTATTGGGATTTTTTGTGTGACAATTTTTAAATAGATTTCTTTGTTTAAAAATCTTTTTTTTTCTTTCTAAATTTAAATGCTTTATTTTATTCAGTGTTAATAGGCCACTTTTTGCTGATGTCCTAAAAACTGACCCACATGTGATGTGTATTTTCCCTAATATAGTCTGTAGGCATCATCACTGTTCATCTTTTTCACTGGTGTTAAAAAAGCTAACTAAAGATTGCCAAAATCAGCGATATAGTAGAATTGCAATTAAAATCGAATCAGCACCTAAAAAATTGTAAAAAATTGAATCGGGAGAAAAGCGTCTCGACCGAGCCCTATCAGTTGAGAAAACATGGATTAAGTTTAAGGGGCCGAACACAGTCGAATCCGATATGTTTTCATTGCGTTTTGGCTTCCTGTTTACACGGGAACAGTATATAGAGTGCTTGAATCTGTAAACTTTTGAAACCAGGGTCCAGGGTGGAGAGTTTTCAAAACGCTTCTCCATGCAGCTCTGTGTAAACCAGAGTCAGGGCGTTTGAGGGTGAAACACACATGTCGCTGCATGCACATTACTCTTTCACATGAAGGCTGCGAATGCATACCAAGACAACAACAGCTTCGTCTGTCTACCAAGTAATGTGTGCTGCTTACCGTGCTCGGTTTGTTGTCAAGATAAAACTATCCAGTCACATTTGTTGTGCGAACAGATTTGTCGTCCAGAAAAGAAACTCCTGCGTCTTTGTGCGTCCACTTGCCATTGTTGTTTGTGAAAGTATTTCTTCATCGTGTGTGTATTGTAGCTGTGCTGTTTCTCTGCAAACCTACATCGCCATCTACTGGACTGGTATTCACACCACAGCGTCTCCGTCTAGAAACAAATTAAACCGTGTAAACATGGTCTAAGGATGAACTGGAGGTCTGAAGGATGCACTTTACCAACAGGGAGAGAATTACCAATTCAACTTAAGATTTTACTTTTTGATCATTCTCTTTAACCAGTCCTTCATCAATTTTTATGATGTTGCCCCCCAAGTTTTCTGTGTCAACACTGTCAAACACACGACACTTCTGATATTTAATGCTGTGTGGTTTCCATGAATGTCTCAGCATGTTGTTAGTGTTCTTTCTCTTGCATGGAATCACTCAGAGACACTTCCTCTAGTGCTAATATCAAAATAAAAATTATCACATTTTGCCCTGACTCACATTTGTACTTTTTTCACAATCACTAATGTTCAAAAAACTTTCTGATCCACCTATATTCTCATATGTCTGTTGGAGCTCCTGTCACTTTAACGTCTCATCCCCCACAAGGGCTCCGATCACCTGCCTGCCACTTGCCAAACACTTCCTATGGGCTTTTTTTCCCCAGATGGACTAGTGAAATATATTGAATGGTCCATCTGGTGTGTCAGGTTAGCTTTGACTGTGACATATGTTCAGACAAAAAAAGCTATCATTTGTCAGATGTGGGGTCTCCAGGCTTTGGAACAGACTCCTGTCTGAAATCAAAAATGTTGCTGGTTTAAAAACTTGCATTAACTGGCCATAGATTAGAAAAAGAACTTTTTTAATGCAATTATTTTTGCAAAATCTCGTGTCTCATGCACATATTGCTTTGTTCTGTTCTAATGAAAATCCTAAGGTTGCATGTGGTGTATGAAAATATCAACATTGCAGTATTTTGTTGCACAATATGGAATAGTTCTGTCATAGCCCTAAGTTGATTTTATAAGTAGTCAGAAAGTAATACAAATTCAGGATATTTATTTTTCATGTTTCTCTGCTACCTCATGTTTTCATTGGATACACAAAGCTTACCAAGTTCCAGCGACTGTGCTTTATAGAAATAACTGATTAGAAACTAAATTTTTCATGCTTATTGTGGTCTCTTAAGATAAGAAATTAATGGTATGATAAGAAATTGATGAAAAAGAATATTTATTAGAACTAATTGTGATACACAACAGCCTGGCAGTATATCATGATGTATTAAATCATCATCTGTATATATGTATTGTGTCACCACAGGGCTCCAGACTAACTTTTTGCATTGGTTGCAACGGTGCACCTAAAAATATTTCTAAGGTACACCCAAATTCTTCATAGTGTCACCTTTAATGCCATAAGTTCACCATTTTATCACTCTCCACAACTTTTATATAATGTAAATGCTTTTAAAAGAATAAAGTGTAAAGAAATACTTGTCTCTGTTTGAAGCAAAATTATGTATGAAAAGAAAAACAGCATTTTAAGTGCTTGACTAACTTCACTAAATTTGAACCTAGAATAGGACTTCACACATTGTAGTCGATATTTACAAAACTGAAACTAAGGTAGATAATAAAAAATCAATTCTCAAACTAATTTATAAATAACGACAGAACATTTCATGACTTTTTTCTCTTTTTGTGACTTTTTTTGCAGCTTTATGTTCAGTCGGGGTCTGTCAGAAACAGGTCATTTGTTCTCAGTCTGTTACAGGCAGTGGATGTGGACACTCTCTTAACAGGAGAAAGCACTGATCAAATATAGATGCTTTAGTTAACTTTACTTTGTTTTACTTGTTTTTGTTGGTAATTGTTAATTATCTGACAGTCACTAAGACTAATTTGGCAGAGCTTCGCTGCTTCTTTAGAGTTACCGCTCTATACTGAAACCTGACACCACAGTTAGGCTACGTCTGGGCTCATTTGCATACTAACTGCTGATTGGATGATTACTGAGGGCTGTGTGTGTGCGTGCGTACATGCGTGTGTGTGCATGTGTTTGGGTGGGCCTACAGCCTGCAACCTGTGAAGACACAATGCATGGACAGAGAAAAGAGAGGAAGCAGCTGATGTGTCTTGTCCGTTTTCGGTGGACTTTTCCACTACCTCAGTTACTTTTGTCAACTTAAATTTGTAAGAGTGCACATAACATTTTTTCTTGGTGCACCAGGAAAAAATGTTTGGTGCACTCTCACAAATTTTGGGTGCATGTGCGCCCAAAATGGTTGCACTCTGGAGCCCTGCACCAGATTCTTGCCAACACCCACCCCTATTCCCATGTTCTTTATCCTGTTGTACTTAGACTAACACCATAACTCGCCTAACCTATCTTCATGTAGTCGTGCAGAGTGTGTGTTGAAGTTCAGAGTGTCTGTATTTTTGTATAGTGTTTGTTCAGCGTTAACAAGCTGCCCTCCATTTGCCCTCAAGCTGTTCGGCCCCAGAAGGCCTCATACCTTCCCCCTCTCATGGGGTCCCTGCTTCTTACCACCTCCTCATACAAATTAGTCATTATTTTATGTACATCTAATTGAATTCCATTGCCATGTATCAGATCTTCATACCCAGATAAGAAGCCTTTTTTTTTTTCAACAAATTGATTCCTGTTTAACCCCTACGTTGTTGCACAGGTATCATCCTCATGTAATTGAATCCGATGAAGAGATATGTGCCGTCAGAGCAAAGGACATAAACACAACAATAGCAAGTGTGAAAGGAGTTAGGGTTAAAATAGATATTCATGTCATTGCTGGGAGGTTCGTTTGTGTGGTGCCACAGGGAGATTGAAAGTGCAGATGCTGCAGAAATGTCATTTGTGTTATATTTTAATTAGAAAAGATACCAGAGTGGAAGGAGCCTGATTGACAAGAAGGACCAATTATTTTCTGTTATCTGCAGAGCTGCTGGACACGTGTGCTGCAGGTGTTTGACTTAATGATGTAAATTCAGGCTTCTCTATCAGATAATGATGTTGGATTATCTGCCCTTTGTGTAACCTTTGTATCAGACAATAATATCAGTGTATCATTTAAATGAGTGGGAAGGTGATGGTAATTATCTTATTCAGATTGGCTGTATTAACGATCAGTTTGTCTGGCATATGTTTAAGTAATTATTCCATGATATGTTTCTGCATCAGCTGTTGATGAGTAGCACCGATCCCTTTGTCGTGCATCATTAGTTAATCTGTGTTGTGTAATCCTTGGCCAAGATTCAAGGACACTGTGTCTGTACATGACTAAAAATAATTTGGAGTAAAAATAAAGGTTTATTTATGATACCAGTAACAAAATAGTCATTTAATTAGACAGTAAATACAATTTAAAAGTAGACCAAATGTACAACTAATGAAACACTTTGAAAATAGCTGAAACAAACAAGACAACATGAAGAGAGCTGAATCCACTTCCCTATTTGAACCAGGATATTGCAGCTTTTCATGTTAAATCCAAAAAGACTGTCTTTTAAAGAGCTGTTTTCAACTGTCTTCCCATACCATTGAACAAGGCATATGCCTATTTGATTCTGGTTATTACTCCCGCCAGAGAGGTTAGGTTTTTGCCAGAGTGTATCTGTCTTTTTGTTTGACTTTTAGCTAAATTATGCAAAAACTACAGGCCAAATATTGCTGAATATTCCAGGATATCTTGGTAGAGGCCCAACTTAGAAATGCTTAGCTTTTGGTGGTGATCCACATACGGAGTTTGTACAGCGCGCAGCTGTGAAATAAAAACATGTCATGGCATGTGCAGCCATTGTAAATGTTAGAGCACAGTACAAAAAGCAGAACCCACTTCTTCAGGTGTGAGATCAGACACACTTTAAGAGGATTAACAACAGCAGAGGTGTAACAGGGGTTTATGGGCATGCCAAACTTCAATGTCTGAGTGGATTTTTAGCAGAGAAACTCTGAAATTATGCCCTGGGGACATTTACAGTGAGCTTAACTTGTTAAACAGGAGTAAAAAATGTGACCTTCACCAGCCAAATGAAGTTGTATTCATAACTTCAATCACAATATCCAGAATCCATTTCCTTACCACTTCAGAGTCTGTAGATGACCACACCTTTTCTGCCAAGACACGTGACGGAGAGACAGAGAGAAAGAGAGGAGCTGCCGTGGCTCTGTGGTTGGCTGTGCATGACAGCACCATGGTTTCATGTCTCATTTGCAAGCTGCAGACAAACTGTCCTTTGTTCCCGAGATAAAGTTGGAGTAAAGTCTTTTTATTCATAAAATGTTTTATCCTTGAATTGCAACATACTGAGAAATGTGAACATGTTGGTTAAGCATTTGTGATACATCAAAACAAAGACATACTGTGCAGACTATACACAATGCTGGTTATTGCCATTTATTTCTATTATAGTTTCATTATAGTTTATCATAGTTCACAATAGTTTCCTCAGTCCTTTCATTCTGTTATCTGTTAGAATCTCTTCCTCATGTCTTTGTATGTGTGTGTGTGTAAGTGAGTGCGTTTGCTTTATGTGGATTGCGAGGGTGGGTTGTATATTTAATTAAATTCAATTTTCTACTTTTTATTATTTAATTTATTTTCTTTTTTCTAATTTCTATGTGAAGCACTTGTGCTATAAAATTTTGTATGAAAAGTGCTATGCAAATAAAGTTTGATGGATTGATTGATAGGAAAAAATAATCTTTAGAATCTTGGCTGCCAAGCACAGCCTTAATGTTTTGACTGTAAACACCAACGACTACCTGAACACCGGTTCTACATCTGACCTGTGCAGCTCTTTACAAAGACTGTGATGACATTGGAGAGCATACAGAAAGCTGCTTTTACACATACTGTGTATAAGTGAAAAACTTTAGACTGTATTGGGTTAGTGCTTCATGATGGTCCATGATGAAACAGATCACCAGAACTGAAAATGAGCAATGGAGGCCCCATCCATGGTTTCATGTGGACAGCAAAACATGAAGTGCCTGTTGTAAAAATTGGCATTTTAAAACCAAATGAAAACTCTTCTGTGGTTGGAGTCAGCAGCCAGTGGACTCTCATGTCTGTGTTTCCTCCTCTGCAGCGACATTCAGAGTCTGTTTGCTGGAGGGAATGTCTCTCTTTAGCAGGGAAGTGGACACATGAGTGAGCTTACAATGCTAACAGAGCTAAGGGAGCTAACAGAGCAGAAAAGCCCAAGCCAAAACAAACTTTGGACTATTTTTGGACTCAGACAGACACTCACTTCACACACACAAAGTCCAGACTGACTGGGAGAGTTTCTGATCTTGAGGTTTTGCAGTAGTGTTAATAATTATTTTAACACTTTGACCCTTTTGTCATGATACCATGAGGATGTTGTTTTTTTTTTAGTTTGATGTCTGATTAGAGTACATGGACCTGGATGTTGATGCTTCTTACTTTATTTGTTTTTAAGTTTTTTAATTAATCACTGGGTTTGGAAATTGTGGCCATCAGAACTTCAGAAAAACTGAGTGATTTGTTTTACACTTTCCCATGACCCCAGAAATGTCCTGGCTCTTGCTGCTTATCAGTCAATGTAGTGAAGTCAGAGAGCTGGTAAGAGGCTGTTTAGTAGAGTAAATAACATCGACATTGTCACCACCTGGAGCTTGAATGTACGGAGACTGGTTAGTTTAAGGTTGTAATGCTGTGGCAACTCAGGGCTGTGCAGTTGATTAAGTAACTCATCAGAAATGTTGGTAGATAGAAGTAGGGTTAGGGTGTCTCTACAGTGCTGAGTGCTTATTAATTCATTATGGAATAATCTTCTATTTCTATCAAATGTTATTCATTTGAAAAATTGTGGGTAATAAACCATCAGAGAATGTAATTTGTTCGTATCAGGCATCAAGACACACAATTTTATCTAAAGTTTTATTTGTTGTTGGCTCTGCTTGATACACAATGGTACTTGATGAACCTGAAACAAGTGCATTTTAAAATATATTGTGATAAGCACTCAACTATTATATAAGAAAGTATCTTTTAAAATAAACAGTAAATTAGGTTCAGATAAGATCTGGCTTTTATGAATTTGAGACACTCTGAGGTCTATCTTTCTAAACATTTAAATTTTTAAATTTATTTTCCTTAAATCAATAATAATAATAATAATAATAATAATAATAATAATAATAATAAAAACTATTTATATAGCACCTTTAAAAACAGAAGTCTACAAAGGGCTTTAACAGACCAAACAAAGGCAGAAAAAGTGTATTTTTTAAAATGATTTTCTTGAAATAACATCATGCACATTGTTTCAACTATTTCAACAACAACAATTGAAAGCACAGGTTAAGAAAATAAATTCAGATTATTTTGTAGAACAATGTTTCTCATTACTACAGTAACAGGGCTGCATGCAGTAACAAGGGGAGTGAATATTCATTTAGATTGTGGGTTAGGACACAAAAATGAGACATACAATGATTAGAGTAATGTTTTAGCATGTTATATGGAGGTAAGGTATGTTTCAAACTGCAAAGTGTAACAATACAATGAACTTTTTATCTTAAAGTTTAGGGACGTTTTACTGCTTGACCAGCGAGACTTAGAAGGGAGGAAAATTAAAAATAAAAGATCCGAACAGCCAATGAATGACTATTATTATTTTAATATGTAAATTTATTAAATTGTTGCCATTGGTCTTTAAATATCTCTTTTCTCTTCACAACTACCGAGCTTTTTTGTTTTTAATTGCAAAAAAATGATACTCAGTGAAGCAATTAATCAAGTTTTGGTAATCATTGACACCAACAATATGAAAATGAATTTACGGAGATTAAAGATTACTTCTTTATCACTTTGTCACAACATTTTTCAAAGCTCAAAATGATCCAAATTTCAGGAAGCATGTATCGGACATAGTTCAATTCACCAGGAGAGTTTTCTTTTTTGAGGCCTTTTTTTTTCTTTAAAAAAAAATGCTGGGATGTATTAATTATAAATTGCCAATGTTTAAAACATATAGCATCATTTTCCTTTATCAAGTTGCTTTACAGAGCTGGTTTGAGGTCAGGTCCAACCTGACAGCTTTCATGGGGCCCAAAGCAGGGATGGGAATGTAAAGTTAATTCCAGTTGAGAATAGTTAACAACTAGCTCAATGAATCAGTATCATTAGTCTTGATGCTTGATAATTCCCTTAACAATTCTCTCCTTTTTGTTCTACATGCAAACCAAGGAAGTCGCATTCTTACCAGAGGCAGTCAGCAGAGACAATAACAAAGAAGCCAAAGATGGCAGACGGGAAACAGAAGCAATCAAAACTGTGGCTTAATTTCACTCAGTATGAAGCTAACTGTTGGACAGTGAGTTTGATTTCAGTCTAGGCTGCAAACACCAGAGAATCACAGAGACATAAGTCTATGCGAGACTGCATGAAATATTAAAGTGCCATGTGTTTGACATAGTAAAAAACAGAAAACCTGAGTGATTAAAGAAGCTTGTATTGATTAGCAGAATATAAAGTGGATAATCAGTAAAATCAGTTCAACTAGATTTCAAAATTCTGACCCAAGCCCAAAGTTTTAAGCTCCTGTGGTTGACATGACTCCAGCAGTTTGCCTTTTTATGAAGATCTGCTCTACACTGTGGAACGTCAGCATTCCTCTGTGTTCAGACTCTTTAAACTCTGGTATTCACCCTCTGAGCGTCAGCATGAAACACGTACTTCACCCTGTAGGATAACATGTTAAGGGAGTGTGTGAGTTGTCTTTGATTACACTTGCAGTTTTGGCAGAGCTTGTCGAGAAGTGTGTGGCTCTAAACATGAAGAAGTCTTGGAGAGGTCATGACCTGCTGCTTCTGTTTCATGTTTCATATATGTGGGCCCCTGTCACTTTCAGGATTGGTTCATTTTTAAGTTTTTTTGGGGGGGGGATTCACACTGGGTGATTCATCTCCCCCTCCCCATGTGCTGAACTCATTTGTTCAGAGCTGGTGTTAATAATTTACAGCAAGCTCGAGCGATGGGGAGTCTCAGATTTCTGTTTGTACGACTCGTCCTCAGTCTCCTCCTTCAGCCCTCCAGTTCTGTTATATTTTTCCTCACAGACTTTTTAATATGAATTTTACATCGCCTCTCCTTCCATCTGTTCGTCTCTCTTACTCTGTCTGTCTGTCTCGGGCACCCCCCTTTGCTTCTACTCTTTTATCTAGTTTTCAAGCTCATCTACTGTATTCAAATATTGCTCTACTTTCCTACTGTACTTTCAAGAGAGAGGATTTACTTTTCCACGTCTGTCTCCGTCTCCTGTCATCCTCCAGCTCATTGGCACTGATACATTTTCTAACAGTGTTTACTGTTTTGAGAAAGTAAGAGGATTTTTATGGTCTAATGGTGCTTTCACACCTAACAGGTTTGGTCTGGACCAAACCAACTCTCATTTGCTTTTGTGGAAGATTTGGTTTGTTTTGGCTTTGTAAAAGTTCACAAACTCCAGTGTGGACCAAGGAACCAAATTCTGGTCTGCCAAAAAACAGAGCTCATGGGAGTTGATCATTGCACGTAATAATCTCTGTTGAGAACAAAAGATTATGTTCTAATCTTAACAAAGAAGCAATATTTTAAGCTGAAATGAATCAGCAGAAGTAGAGGGCTAATATCAAAATACCATTAAACTACAGCATGGGGATTAGACTGTGAAGCTGTCACCATATTTCTAATGTATTAAAGTCTTATTTTGACCTCTTGTTTAATAATTCCCTTTATTTTAATGATCTGATCAAGTGTGTCTTCATGGCTGTGGCAACAGTGGATGATTTACTGATTATCAGAACACAAGCAGATATTGCTCCTGCAATTTTGTTGGCCTTGTTAGCAGTAAGTTAGCAACCTTCATTATAGCACACAACAAGGGTAAAGATAACATGCAGATATTGAGAGAGTTTAAATTTAATGATTGCATTTTGTGTTGTACAGTCAATCAATAAAGGTGGTTTTAATTGTGATGTCATTACCTATCAATATGAAAATAATTGTGATGCTTGCCATAATTATGAAACCCTTCCAGCAGAGCATGTTTTTAACAACTGGATGAGTGTTTGCTCAACAAAGCAGAACAAAAAAGATCTCCAAGAACAACGCAATCAAAGATTCTACTGTCAGGAGAGCTGAACCATACAATGAAATAACTCTAACTTTTTTAATTAACATCAATTAACAAAGTTATCAATAGACTGACTAAAATAGCCATGACAAATAGTTCAATAAATAAAAGGCCTTTTTTTCATAAATATAAAATAAGTTATGTAACAAAACCAATGTGATGATTTCAAATTGCCATGAAAACAAACTTCATCACCACTCAATAGTATTTATAAGGTCTTTAACCTTATTTTAATATACCAAAATTGCCTGGCCAGTCTTTTTTTAATATAGAAAGGTCAATCAACTTGATTTTTTTTTTACATAAATATGCAGATACGGCCCAGTACCAGTCTAAGGCCATGTGGATGAAGGACCCTGGTTAAGCTGAAATAGAAATAAACCAAACCTGTAAAACATTCCTACATATTCATTCTGAAATCATACTAACAAAACAAGGCCTAGCAAAACCACATCCAATTCTATATTGTATTATATTTATTCTTTCAAAAATGATGCTCAATCAATGTTATAGACACATTAGCATATAAGATGTCCCATGATCTCTGATGTGACTTTAGGACTACTTCATTAATGTTTAGTATTCTGAATACTCTAATGGCCCTTTTCCACTAGCCCTACTCTACTCTACTCGACTCTAGCCAACTCTACCCGGCTCTACTCTACTCTCGCCTTGTGCTGCTTTTCCATTAGCCCCTGTCGCCTGCCCAACGGCGTGCAGTGTCGCTTTAAACAGTTGAGCGGTACTGCGAAGACGTCAGCTTGAGCGGGACGCAGTAATGTGTGGCTTTTTGTAAAAAAAACGAGTAAAAAAGGAAAGCAGAAGAAGGCTGCAGGTGGTAAGAAGAAATACCCCTTGAGAAGCACAGGAGAGTTTTGGAAGTTATACAACAGAATGAAGCCGAGGACGAGAGCAATTGAGCTGCAAAGAAAAGACGTATGAGGGTAAGCTAATGGTAGCTACCGCTAGCATGCTAGGTCGTCGCGCTCATGACTCATCGATGACGACATTGTCTGACCAATCAATAGCCGGCAGTCGTTGACGTCATCTTTTAGTATCGACTCAGCTCGCTTGGAACCAGAACGGAGTAGGTACTAAAAATAGCTTCTTTGAGGAGGTACCGGGCTAGTGGAAACACACTGCAAATCGAGTAGGGCCGAGTAGAGTAGGGCCAAGGCGTGCTAGTGGAAAAGGGCAATTATTGATAGGATTCATCTATGGTCAAAATGTTCATTTATACAAATCCAAACAAACGGCTTCTACATTTGTTTATTATTTGTCTTCCCAAAGATGATGCAGTGGCTTGTTCGTGACATGGATGCAGTCCAAAATTAGATTGGTCCTGTCTTGGCTAATGCTCCCTTTTTTATCAAGTTTGACCAAATCAGCCCTGAAAGAAAGAGCTTTAAGAAGAAAGCATCAACAGTACTGTTTCCAGTGTCATTCATTTGTGCCTGTTGCTTTTTGGCAGCATTTTAGTGTCACCAACACCAAACAGAAAACACCCTGATCCTTAGAATTCATACGTTTAACCTCCATCTGTAATCCTGGTCCAAAGCGTGGGAGCAACACAGCGACTCATGGAGGGGAGCTGGCTGCTGATTAATAAGCTCTTTGACTCCCACACCGTTGGACACTAAAATACACTGAGCGAACGTTCCAGGATGAAACCCAATCAGCACAAAGAGTCACATTTAGGAGCTGTTGCCATGGGCTATACATGCAGCTTTTTATTTTTTTTTAATCAAAATGCCTCACTGAGCCCTGAGGGCATGTAACAAGCTATCTTTTATTTACAGTCTCTCCTTGGGATGTCCCGCTCTTAATCCAATGTAACACGCCTCCTCATGTGATTAAAGTGATGGCAGGAGGTCAAGTGTGCCTACAGCGTCTTCACAACCTTCAGGGCGCTCCTCAGGACTTAAGATACCTCGTAAATCCTTTTCAGTTAATTTATCAACATGGTAGGTGTTGTGAAAAGGGAAAGGAGGTATATCCATCTATTGTTGTCATTTATTGGTTTATTTTAGCAGGACAAAACAGAGGACCAAGCCTTAGTTAATAACTTCAAATGTATTTTTAGTCCTTGTCCCTGCACAGATATTAATGTAAATATTTTATGAAACAATAATTTCCCTGGGTTCAGAGCAGAGTTTTAACACCATGAACTAAATATAACCCCTTTCCTTTTACAGATTGTCAAATATGTGCAAGAAACTCTGAATTTTTTAAATGCATAATGCTCCAGAGTGCAGCCCTTGAACTCCCATTTCACTAAACAGCAAAGATAAATTAAAAGTGCATGGCAGATATGGAGCCTAGAAGTTGAGTAGGAGGTCAGAAAAAGGTAAAAACAATCAACTTTCATTATGGCCAAAAATCAGATATAGTCAGAAAAAAGGAGGGCTGCTAGAATTAGCTTAATCATCAGGGGAATGGAGCAGCAGTTTATTTATTTTTGTATGTTTCTTTATTTATCCTTTTCCAGTACAAGGTCAGAGCAAGGTAAAAAAGTCAGCTTGTACTCCAACTCTGTCATACTTATTTACTGGACACTGACGCAGCAGTGGGACCGATTTGGGGTTTAGAGTCTTGCTCTGTATCGACACCTGACAGCCTGAGCTTGGCTTGAACGCTAACCCTTAGGCTTGATTTGGACCAGATCTCCACTGTCACCTCTGAGGACATTAAACATCATTAAAGGTCAAATGAAAAATTAATATGGACAGTTAAATGAAAATATGCAAGAATGAGGTTGTACAATATGAACTCACAGCAGTGTTAAATGTAATACTAAGAGGGTTCTGAGTGCAAACCCGTCAAGACATTTCCAACTTTTTTGTGTGAGTTATGGTCAAATGTGGAAAATGCACATTGTTCTTGCACTGTTAACAAATCCTTCTAAGAAATCCAGGATCAATGTCTGGGTTCAGATACTCCACCAAAATGTGATCACTTCCTTCTTGTGCCATGGCCAACATTCCCTTAAAATTTCATCCGTTCTTAAATTTTGAGTTGCTCTCAAACTGAGAAAAAAAACTGAAAAGCACCAGCAAAAACATGACCTTCTTGGTGGAGGTTGAAATAAAATGCTAATTATTTGAAGCCAAATTATTTTTTTCTAATTTGCTCCCACAGGTGCTTCGTGCATGCACATAAAAGTGGAATCAGTCAATATTGATCAACACTTTGCATCAGTTGGCAGGGTTACATGCATAATTAAATCCAGTTAACGTCTTAATAAGACAATCTGAACATGCATAAGAGGAAATCACTTTAATTTAGAGAATCAGGTTTACTTTGCAACTGCAAGAGATGATAACATTGACTGAAGACAGAAATGAACAAAGAAAATGTGACGCCAGACATTTTTCATAAAGGAAGCTTATAACCTTTTAAGGGTATTTGCAACATTTTTTTTATCTTTACAAGCAAGCAAGGAATGTTTGTGTGGATTCATGATGTTTTATGGTTTTGGAGGTGCAGGGAGGATGTGTGCGTCTACATAAAGGTAGATGCACACACACGCGACAATCGCCTGCCCTCCTTTCACTTATTTTACACCTTTAAATCTACTTCTGAAGATGAAGCTAGGGATGGGTACCTTTCACATCTGAACCGATACCATACCGATGCCCGGTACCTGGGAATCGGTATCGGTACTCAACGGTACCAAATTTCGGTACTTTTGCGTGTGTTTATAGGGTAATAAATATTAATTTGTTTAGTATTAAGATCTCAAATTTTTTCAATGTAAATTTATTTCTCAATATATAAAATGTGACAGATATATATCAAAACAACATTTAACTGTTTGTATTGTAACATTTTAGTGTTTCCAAAAATTTCTTCAACATGAAAACCAGTAACTAAAATGAACCACAACTTAATAAATTAATTGCAGCCCTCACTTTAACTTTAGGGCAGTTTAACAATGGGTCTGACAGAGCTGTAAATAAAAATAGCATTTACATTAATGTTACAAAGTACGAGGAACCGACCCGATAATGATAACTGACGCACATTAAAATGCCGAGCTAGTACCATCTTAATCACAAGGCTTATTTACCTGGACCAGGTATCCTCCTTGTCACATTTGCTGCCATCACCAAATGTTAAAGCCATTTCTTTTCCTGTGTTTCTGGCTGCAGACGACTAGTTGCCATTGGACGCAGGCGTGCTAACAGTGCCGAATGAGTCCTTTGTGGTCGTAGATCTGAGGCTATCAAAAATTGTTCACTCTTCAGCTTTAAGGAAAATTTTGTGCATCACCAGGTGCTTCCTCAGATTTGAAGTATTTCCGCCACTGGCCTTACACTTGGCATCACAAATATTGCAGTGAGCGTAATCCGCATCACATTTGATAAAGTAGAGCCATACTTTCGAGCAATTTCTCTCAGCCATGCTTGCTTTGTTGACTGAGCCCGCGGCTGCTGAGATCATTACGCTATTGCTGTGCTGCGTTCAAGTCCAGTATGGAAATTCACCAACTCTACTCAATAGTATGCCTGCTTCTTCCACTCCCTCACAGTCACAAAGATGCAATTAGGTACCTAAACATGGCACTGTTTGATTTTACGTGAATCGGTACTTGATAGTACCTACAGAATTTGGTCGGTACCTCTTAAAGTACCGAATTCAGTACCCATCCCTAGATAAAGCAAGTTGGGGTCACTCATCAACAAGTAAGCAAGCTGCTGAGTTGGATGTTAGAAATAAGAACAAATAATTCTACAAATTTCACATAGACTGTTTGCTTTATTTGTGCGACAAATTTGACACTCCTTTAGGCGTTCTGTTTTTCCAGAAAGGAGACAAAATTGTGGAGGTGAAGGAGCCTCAGGTCTTAGTTGTCACCTGTATTTCTGTCAGATGTCTTCTCAGAGTCAGACTTAACTGGTGAGTAAAGTCAGACGGGCAGGATTGTTGGCCAGAGGGCTAAATAGACTTAACTCTTGACCCACCAGACAACTTCAAACATCTGACTTACTGTAACTGAGAGCGGACCTCTATATATACGATATAGTGTGAGGAATGTGGAGCAGCTGAGTGGGCAGATGACCAGATTGGGTGATGAGTCAATGTGGGAAATCTAATATCAGTGGGTGGTGGGCAGGCAAGAATATATGCATCTAATATAACAACAGAGGTGAAACACATTCACAGTATTTTACATCTGTTTACTGTCATTAGCTTTTCTTAACCCTTTAAAGACTGTTGAATCATATTTGATACACACTTTTACTTTTCTATTTAATCAGTATGATCAACAAATTACTGAAAATAACATCCGAATGCAATCAGATAAATGATTAAAAATGTCCTCAAGTGGATTATCAGTTGCCAAAAACATCTGATGTGTCAAATGAATGTGTATGTTGGATTTTAGAAGAAAGTGAAATAAACATTTCAGCTTCAAAAAATTAGAATTTTCTGGCTGTAACTTGTGTTTTCAGGCTTTAAAAGGTTAAATCTGAGGTAGGTTTGAGTTTTTAAGAGTGAGTTTGATAAGAAGAAGGGGAAAAATATGATGATTCATCAATTTTTAAGAAGCATTTTCATTTTTTTTTCTCAAACTTATTTGTCCATTGTTTTATAGGTACATGACATTAAACAGCTGACTATGTGAGATTTAGGTCTGACTTTTTTCACTTGGAATTTCAGAAAGTATGTTTCAGATATTTAGGGATGCACTTTGCAGGATTTCACACAAATATACTGTAGATATTTCTAAACTCATTTTAACCAATATAATGCCAATATGTGCACAAGTTTCTTGAGAAAAACACCAGAAATGCTTTTTTCCTCGTAATGTGACAATCTGTTTAAGAACTAGGTAGAAAAAAGACAAAATTATTTGCTTTGTCACCCTGTTTCCATGTTCCTCTCCATTTTGAACATGAGACAAGTAAATTAGCAAAATGCTGGAAGGGTTTTCTCTGTTTTCTTGGACTTACTACTCTCAGCAGAGCTTGTGAATCATTTGGATATCAGAGATGGAGCATCTAGTTACATAACTGGAATGTCCACTACTTGTCAGTACAAAGCACTACATGTCAACTTCTCCACCTGTACTTTCAAAGCACTTGATGTCTACAAGGGACATTTTTGGGTGTGGATTGAATATTTAATGGGTGCCAAGAACTACTGTGTTACAAGCTCAACAAGTCAAGATTTTGAGAACAACCATAGTCTTCTTCTTATTTCAGGATGATGGTGTAGAAACGATGCATGTCCTCTCTGGGCTTCTTTTTGTCCAGTTAGATTTTTTTTTTATTTCTTAAGTATTGTGTCTCCATATCAGCCCAAATCCTTTCTGTGTTCAGCTCTTACCTGTCCTTTCTCCTGCTCTCATCGTCCTCTCTTCGGCCTCTTCCTGCAGTAGGATTTAGCTGAATCAGCATTTATTTTTCTCCCTATCCACTTAACATTTAAACATGGATGTTAATGTGCCAGCGCCTCAGGGTACCTGCAGTCTCCTGACAGGAATTAGCATAAACTGCGAAGCCTCTAAATGCTCCTAACACCCCGGACAGCAGAGATTCTTCACTCTTCTCTGTTGACTTCATCTCTTGTGTGACTCATTAGGATCATTTCGTTATGCATGCTGAAGTACCCCGCTCCTCAGAATGATGTCTTCCTCACGCTTACACAGCCCTGGCAAGTTCATTAATACGCGCTCTGCTCATTTGTGTTACTGAACTCACATTATATCCTCTTTTCTGTCTCTTTCTCTGAATAAATTAGCGCGGATTGATACTCTTTTGTCCTAGTTTAACCCCTCAGCTCAAGCTCCACCTCCTTGCAGCCCATTCGTGGATAATTACAAGTGTGTCCAGAGCAGATTTGCACTCCGCTGTTACTAATCTAGGATCTCATTTCATTATGTTGTTTGAATACTTGTTAGTGAGTCATCCTCGTGAGCTATAGAGACATCGGCGCCCTCAAACTACCCCAGATAAAGCTTTGGCTCGGCGACTGGAAAAAAGTCTCTATTCCCTTTCCCAGATTCTAAGCAGGAAACAGGAAGCAGACTCAGCAGAGGTGGTGTGCTTTTTTCCATGGAACATCAGCATTATCAGTGTCAGCTGGCTGCCTGTCTGCCTCTTCACGTATCAGGGTCAGAGAGCGCCCTGCACTCGTCCACACGATAAGAAAAACGGCACAGGCATTGGGGCAGAGGAATTTCCTGCAGCCTGTTATTGACACTTCAAAGGTCCACAAGTGCAGCGTTGGAAAGTGCCCCCTCAGCACTTCAGCGGCCCGCCCCCGGCTGGCTTTATTTTATTGGACAACACAAGGAAAACAATTGAGATTTATGAGTCATGTGGCCGTGTGCACTAACACTCTGCTTTCTTAGCTAAAAGGGAGCTGTAAGTCACAGCTCCTTCACTCACCGCCGTACACCTCCTCCTCAATGGCTCCCTCTTACCTCATAACCCTCCTCTGTCGCCTTCCAGCCCCTCATTTGCCTCCACTTCACTTTCATCAAGTGTTTGAGCTGTGTCGGAGGTCTTATGAGTCCCTGGAGTGTTTTCTGGATTGATGAGACCCATGAGACCTCTTGGTGTAATTTGGTTCTTGTCACTCAGGATGTGTTTGGTTTAAACATCTGTTAACACAACCAGCTGCTCCATTTACCTGTTCGTGCTTGCTATTTCATTTTATTTGCAGCAGTGTACAGGAGATTGTTATTGGCATGACCAGGAAAGATTCAAGAAACAAAATTATCACACTGGAATGATTGCAAGAACTTTAATCGTTTCATTTTGTAGTAGGCTACCATAATTTCCGGACTATTGAGCACACCTGAATATAAGCTGCACTCACTAAATTTAAGAAATTTCTGCTGTTCATATGTTGGCCGCAATGGTCTATAAGCTGCAGCTTACCTCTGAAAGCTTCTGAATTGAGTCAGTTCTTCACTTCTCCAACATCTCACCATCGATTCATTGATGCCAAGCTTACATGCAGCAGCTCTATTTCCCTCTTCGATAGACAGATCGATCATCTTTAACTTGGAAGCTGCATCATGTGCATTTCTACATTTGTTTCTCATGATGAGGATGACTGATGACACTGTAGCATGCATGCCAGGCCAGTGGATGGTGATGTCAGGTTTGTTGTGAAACAGCAGTGATACTGGTGCATTCCAGTTGTAGTCGGAAGTGGGAATTTCCGAGGTCTGAGTAAGAAACTGCAACTGGAGCGCCCCCCAAGGTTGGAATTTCCTTCTGGAAACTTGGGGGAACCTTGCCACCCCGCGTTGACAATCAAAAATGGCTGCCTCCAGTGTAAACAGTTAAGTTCCTGTAATGATCCATTTATTAGCACTTCTGACTCGTGTGTGTCACTCCAAATCAGCAGTATACATAATATTGTTGGACTTATATTTACAAAAATGCTGCCATAGTGATAAACACATTCTTCATGTGGTATTTGTGAACAACAACACAGGGCGTGCTAACAACAGCTAACAATAGCCTGGTAGATTGGCATGTTTTTTCCGACGTTGTAACTGGAACGCTGATAAGTCAGAGATGACGTCACTCCCAGTTCCCTTTTCCAGTCCCAAGGTTAATGGAACGCAGCATACAACACATGCCAGTTTCTGGACAAGACAAACTTTTCACAAACAATAATGGTGAGTGGACGCATGACAACACAGGAGTTTCTTGTCTGGACAACAATTGTGTCTGGATATTTTTATCTGGATAAAAAACCTAGTGCATGTTGCTCGGTAGACCACCAAAGCTGTTGCTGTTGTTCCTGGGATACGTGCACAGCCTTCATGTGAAAGAGTAATTTCATTGGTCCGATGTGACGAGGCTAACTGTATTGGTGGCATAGAGCTTGTAAAAATTCATAATTAGCTGCATCATTGTCTAAGCCGCAGGGTTTAAAGCTTGAGAAAAAAGTAGTGGCTCATAGTCTGGAAATTATGGTAACTGATGTTTCAAGAAGCTCTCAATCAACATCACCCAGAGGGGAAGATTGAACTTGTATGTCATATTGAGGTAAACAGTTCTAAAGAAATTCTCTTTTCCCACAGTTTGAGTAGCTGCTGTTTCCTCTCCTGCAGAGCTTAAACTCACGTTGGCCTTTGTTTTACCAGGTTTCTCGATGAGCACCTTGAGAACACCGGCATTAAAAAGTCATGAAATTGTGCTCTGCTCCACCTTTTCCTTCAAACATTTAGAGTCAGGAAAGAGTTCCTGCATTTTATCTGGCAAAGTTTATTTTTAGGGCACACACATGGGGAGCAGGCGGGCTCCTGAAACCCACTCCTCACTGTGATGTTGATGGTTCATAAACAAGAGCTCAGGCAGCCTGAACGCAAAGAAAGCTGGAGACAAAGAGAAAGGAATTTAAAATGAGAAGCGCAGCAGAGAGAAAGAGAGCGAAGCAGAAAAGAAGCATGGATTGTTGTTTGTGTGTGAGTCTGTTATATGACACTTTTCTCTGAGGTGTGTTGAACAGAGCCTGGGGGCTGACTACACAAAAAAACGACTGACGGGTCCTTGTTTTGCCTTTCAGAATCAGACAGACTCTCACCTTAGGGGGTCTCCCATAGATTACAGCTAAGTATACACAGCACAAGTTTTCCCGCTTCCGTTCTGTACATCTTTAGCAGAAGAATTTGTCTCTCTGAGCCATGCATGCTCTTTCCCCATTTTTCTCTACCATGGGACCTGAATATTTGCAAAAGCAATTTCCCATGTGCCCCACTAGAGTCTGAGGAAAAAATGACTCAGCAGGACCTTCTAATCTCCCAATTCTCTTTAAACCTTTTTTTGTGTTAAGATAAAGTAAACACATATGATGAGGTTTGTTCCAGTGCAGATCCCAGTGCTGCAGGCCTGACAGAAACTGCTGCTGTGTGTTGTGGGGAGGGCAGACCAGGCTGGAAGACTGCTGGAGGGATCAATGAGCGAATTTTCTATGAGGTCAGCAGCTGACATGTTTTTTATGGTTAGGGGGCGGGGGAGAGGACGGGTTGTGACAAACAGCCATATCCTCAAGCATTTTAGTGATACATCTGAACCATGCCTTCACTTAGTGTTTAACCTGTGTTAAAGCTTTAGTGCACTTACAATATTAGTGACTGCATGCACATATAAAGCTCTGCAGATGATCCAAAATGCAGCAGCACATCTGATGTTTAACCAGCCCAGAACAGCTGTAGTCTCTCTTCAATGGCTTCCAGATGCATCTTAAGTCTTAAGTCTAAAATTTAAAGCTTCTCTGGATTATGAAATGGTAACACAACACTCCTGCCTGCCCTAGTCCAGGTCAGACTTAAAGAAGTTTGTTGTGCTAACTACTGTTGTTCCTCTAGTCTAGATTCTTGCTTGTGTTGCGCGTACTCACAGGTGTACATTTCTTTGGACAAAAGTGTCTGCTATATAAAATTGTAACACTGTTTCATTAATATCCATGTGATATGGTGCAGAAGTATTGGGAGATATGCTTTTGTGATACAAATGTGGGCTGCCTGGACAGATGGATGGATTTGAATTAGTTATGTATAGATGAACAATCATGACACAGGCCTTCAGCCTCCAGTTGCTGGCATGAAGGCAAAAAATTACAGTGTCTTGCACTTTAACCTTGCAGTGCAGTTGGACATGCCTGAAGCTCCAAGCCCAAAACGATTGAGCTCAGTCCGCAGACTTGCTGCCCCATCAGCGTTCGCCAAAGCAGGAAGAGGTTGGCGCAGGACAACAGCACACGGTGACTGCTTTTACAGAGATTAGCATAGATGCTAACACCTTATGGTAGTTTTTTTAGATCTGGACTGCATTTTATCATTAAATGAAAAAAACAAATGACAGCACTGAAAGCATTTCTTGATTGAAAGGATATTTTTGCTCCACTTCTAGCATGTTTGAGCTGTCTATCTGGCATGTCAGGTTACTTAAAGCAATTCATGTCTCAATCCATGTTAAAAAGCTGATTTTACAGCAGGAATAAACTTGTTTTCAAGCCTGGTTATAGAAAAAGGAAGAATATTTGGACTGTTTTGATGGCTATAAGACTTTGAGGTGCACATAATATAGGATATAGCCAAGGTGACAGACAGGCAGATTCTTTTTCTTTTTCCAGGAGGCCAAATGCGAGTAATTGAAAGTTTTGTAGATTTCAAACATGAAGACCACCACTATTAGGCTTTAAAATTCATATATAATTAGATGACATCACTGTGACTGAATCCATTTTTTACACAGCAATGTGTTTTTGCCTCTTTTGCTCCCCATATAAATCACCTTCACGGTACCTATTCCAGAGAAACTGTCATGGACGAAGCTCAGACCAGATATCTCAAAACTTTGGTAACTGAAGATCCTGTCCCTATGCCGTCAGATTGTATACTCTTATTCAGAATGTGCTTATAGTGATGATCTTTGAGATAATTAAGCTGCGGCAGTGTCTGAGCAGAAAAGTACAGAGCTCATAAAGGGACATCTCTGCACTCTGGCAGATGGCTTGTCTCACATTGGTGAACTCCAAGAGGATTTTTACAACTCCCCCTGACATCACATTAGCATATATAAGAGTTCTAATTCCAGCCTGGACTAAGCTTGCCTTTGGCATGAGGATCTGATGTGGAGGATCGGCCTCAGAGCAACTCCTGCCTGGAGGGGAGGACGCTTATGGAGAGGATCTATAGTGTTTTAGGAAGAAGGACAAATGCACTAAAATGGTTTTACCCTCTGGACTTCACTGTCTGTGTCAAAGTCATTATTTCAAGAGCTATGTCGTGATTATCCACAAGTTTGATTTAGAGTTTTGGAAGCTAAGCAAGAAAATAAACTTAAATTAAATTTGATTGATAACACCAGCTTGTTTGTCATGTTTGTTTTGGACTACGGATAAGACAAACAAGCCATGTTCAGTCCTTTACACCGACATGAGTCAGTGGAAAAGTACACATCACACTAAATATATTGTTATTGTAGTGTATTAATTTGAAAATAGGTGGAAAAATATTTGGAAATCACTGTTTTCTGTTGTTGTTTACACTTTACACAACATCCTCACTTCATTGGAATTGGGTTTTGTTATATTCTCTATTGCTGTGAGCAATAAGAGACAGCTGGTGTACCGTGGAGGGGTCTATGAGGGGGTCTGAACTACACAAACAAACTGCGGCTGCAATATAAAATTCCAGGCGGATGTTTTCAGTTCTCTGAGGATTAGTTGAAGATTTGAGGGAACTGAGCGACCTATCTGATCCATGTGGGGGTCTTTTAATGCAGAAACGCTTCAGCCATATTCATGCTTTGGATTCCTCCTAATGAGAGAGTGTGCTGTTGTGGATTATGTTCACACATCCCCCCATGTTGCTGCCTGTGAAATAAGGGAATTCCCAAAGGAGATGCAGGAGGATTTATGTACACATTCTGTGTATATTTACTGAAGCCAGGATTAGATTCAATAAGACTCACCAGCTGTTAGAGATGGGCGGTTATTCCTGCCATAGAAGTCTGCTGTCAAACAGAAGGATGTAAATGTGCGAAAATAAAAGGTATGTTATGCAAAGAGACTTAATTGATGCCATTTTTGGGATGGACTGTATGGTTCAGTAATGAAATAAGAAATATAGCCACATTGCCAAACCTCTAAACTTTAATGCAGTTATATTAAAGATAAGTAAAGGTGTATGTAGTGTTGTAGGAAACCTCACAAGTACCTGTCTTCACGTATTTCACATTAAAACAATGATCAGTGAGTGGGGCTTAGCTGGAGGCAAAACAATGCCCAAACAAGTTTTCTAATACTCGCTAGAAAGTTGTTTTGACTTATTTTCTTCTACAGTCAATGAAAATATAGGGGATATTACTTAAGAAGTCCATACTAATGACTGACAAAATGTCATTTTTGATCCCTTATATTACCCACTCTGGTCTGACACCAAAGAAAAACACAAACAGTATTGACAGACCCCTGTACTCCCTGTTAGCCTGTGGTGGCTATTCATGTTCCCCACAAGTTTAGCTTAGTTTTTCCTGCAGGTAATGACATGACTCTTGATGAGAATCATAATAGGGGTATAATCAAATGCCTACAAAAAGGATATAATTCCCAGCCCTATCTGTTCTGATTTACGGAGTATTCATGCATCATTACAGATTATGATGCATTCAAGGTGAAATGGAAACCTGAAACACGAAGAAAGACTGCAGTCATTTCCTAAGTGAGTGAACATTATTCACATGTAAATAAAGTGAAGCCTGGTGACCATTTACACCTCTGGAATGTGATTTCATGTTACACCACACACGGATATGCACACGGAGAGGAACATGTTATGTTTACTGAATGGTAAGTAGGCCATCAAACATTCCGATAATCCTGTAAGCGATTCTGATCTTGAAATGTGTTTGCGCTGCGTTACAGTGACAGATCTCTTTAAAGCTTATCTTATTGCAAACTGTTCTTTGACCTTGCCAAATGTAATTTTCTATATACTTCAATTTAATGTCCCATAACGGTACAGGGGCCACAGTAATCATAATAACTGCTCGGCCTGCCAAGTGTCAGAGTCTATTTCCCCCCTGAGCGAGTGTTCGGGAGAGCAGGTGAATTTAAAGCTCCTTTGCCCCGGGTTCAGGGATCTAATGTCACCCTGGGGATGGAGCTTAGGTCTGTGGTGCTAAAGTGAAAAAGGGGCTTGGTTTTAAGGTCAGCCGTTAGCCAAAAATACAAGTGCATTGTATATATTAACTATACTGGTTTCCTGATTTGCTAATGGGAAATAAAAAGGATGTACATTGTTCGCCCATATATGTTATAGTCATGTTAGCATGTTCCACACGAGGAGATATAAAGTGGTTCTTTATACGCTTTCAACAGAAGCTTATTATTGTATGATATAAGGCAGGGTTCATCAACTACATTTGTACAAGGGCCAATTTATTTTTGAAATATGCAATGGGGACTATGTTTTAAAGTATGCATATATTTTGGTCTATTAAAATAGTAGTTCAGTATCTTTGTTCTGTTCAAACTATGTATTTCTCAATCTTTAAAGTTTTAATGTCCTGTGAAATCAATTTTTCTTTCGTGTAATGTCCTTAGAAGGGCCTTGGTGAGCAGAAGAATGTGAAGAACTTTTATAAACCATCAGCTCACAAGAAATGAGCTGTGTCTCTTGACAGTTAATGCCCCTTAAAATACTCCATCAGTTGTTTTCTGTGGCTTATTATGTAATAGTTGTAAAGCCTCCACCTTCATGCGTGATTTCTGCTTGTTGCAGATAGATGCCAGGACTGTTTTAAAAACCACATTGTGTCCTGTAAACCCCTCCCCCTAATTTGGGCCGCCAATCAGTGCAGAGTTCATTATCATAGCCTCCAGTAGCCTTCCCGCCTCATCAAATTCTAAGTGTTTCCAAAGGGGAGGGGAAAAGTGCTTCATCTGGTCCTTTACAGAAACATAATACTTCATTTTTTTATTCAACGTAGATAAAGGTCTGGCTCAATCGCCACCCAAGACGTGTACATGACCAAACACACTAGGACATGAGAATTTGTAAAGTGTGACCAGTTCTTATCACCTTTATCACAGCCAGCCTCTTTGGGCAGCCCTGATCTGTTGGCCACTTCTCTTCTGGATCTCATGGTTTCCAGTTCTGGTTTTGACCATAACGTGCTTGTTTCCTAGATTAATTGTTGGTGTAACAGGTGGATCTCTGTAAAACAGGTCAAATAAGAAGTCATCCCTGATTTTTTTTTTTAATTTTAGTGTTTTTGGGTTGCATCAATAGCTGTGAGGATTTAATGACAAAGATACCCTATGTTTCCCTCTTACGTTTTTCTGTATTTGGTAATATTCTGGGAGCTGGATGGAAAGCTGTGCAGTGCCTGATGTTGCCCCTGAGCTGCCAGTTGATGATCACTGATTTACATTGAGAAGAAAAGTGTTGACAGAAGGAAGATGCAGCCCCAGCGTGGTGCGCCTATATGAAAGTCATATTGTTCTTGAGCAGAAGCTGGCACATACATCTGGTGTGAAGTCACTCTAACTCTGCAACACTTTCGTGTTTGCTCTGGTAAAAGTGACAGCAGCAGAATAAGACAGAGAGGGCAACTTGTTCAAACACAGGAAGTCTTCTTTCTGGCAGAGACGGATAGATCGGCGAGCATCGAGATCATGAGTGATGATCGGGATCCGAGCGGATGAAACAACATTTGTGTGCGAGTCAACACAAGATAAACAGGCAGAGATACTCGGCTTGTTTCTGCCTCTCACTGAAGACAGCATTGCTCTCTGTGTAGCACTCCAAAGCCATCTCTAGCTGGCACAGACGGCAATGAGGAGAGGCTGCACTTGTTTCTGTCCGACGCAGAGACAGACTCGCCCAACCCCCCCCCCGTTTGATGAAAAGTGGGCAGAGGATCACAAAGACAGCCATTGTTTTACTGTCTGCTTGGGGGAGGTGGGAGTCTAACATGGCATATACCTCAAAAACAAGAATTAGAGGGAGGCCTCTCTGCAGCCTTGACACCCAGTGGGGAGAATGACAACCCACTTATTAAAGCAATGAATTGTGGGAAATGAGGAAGGGGAGCCATTCATATAAATTCTTGACCAAAGAGCCTCTTAAACACTGTCATTCTTTGTCAGTGCTAAAGTCATACTCACTCACAGCTCCCTCACAGACATTGTGCAAGCTGTGGAGCTTTTGGTCTTGAATGGGTTGAATGGGGCACATGAGGGGTAGTGCAGTATTATGGGAGGAATCTCCCCCAGCGGAGTCCCTCATGGCCTCCTACTGACATCACTGCAGCTTTTGTTTCTTACCCCCATCTAGCACCAATTAGCCTGTCACCGCCTGCTACCAGAGAGCACCTCTTTGTGCTCCACAGCTGAGCAGCAACCATGTTCTGCTGACAGGCTTGTGGTTTACTGTTTATCTCAGTCAGGAAACAGGATGGGCTGTGGCAATAAGTGTTAACGCCTGTATACAGCTACACACTGACTTTTGACGGTTCAGTTGACATGAGATCAAAGTGACATCTCTGAACTGTTTTACTTTTTATGCACCGTACTACAATAAGTATGCTGTTTCTACGACAGTGCACTTGTGCTGCTGTTTGTTTATGAAACATTTTTACTGATTTTGAGAAACATAATTTAGATTATGACACCTGGTAGAGGCTTAAAAAGAACAAATGTTTTGTACCTGGACATGATTAAGTTTTCGATAGTTTTTTAGGCACTTGAGATAGTTTTTTTTAACTTTTACTTGTACCATTTATAATTTTCTAATATTTTTGATTCATTGAAAGCTTGTAACAAATTGCAGTTGTTGGTTATGTTGACATAAGACCAGTATGGTCGGCTGAAAGGCCAAAAAAGTCTCAAATAACAACGACCACAGTGTGGAACTGTGGAACAGGCTTTTTAATTTTTATTTGTACATGAAGACACATGTTTACATCTCAGAAAAACCACTTGGAAACACATTTTTTAAACAAATTTCAGTTGAGAATTGCTAACTTGCCTAAGGAATCAATATCATTAGTCCTTTTATTTATCAAGCACCTTATCAATGCCTTCCACTTTGTTCTGCATGCTTTGCAAACAAAGAAGTCACACTCTTTAGAGGTAGTGAGAAATGTTAAAGAATTAAAAAGTCATGGCAGACCGGAGGTGATGGTCACAATTGTGGCCATGACAAAAGACACTTACTGCACTACTTTCAGTAAGTGGAAACACCAGCAACATGCAGGAGCATTTATCTATGCAGCCTAACAATGAACATCAGGAGTGCCATGTGTATGATATTGTTGCCATTAAAAATGTTTGTAGGCAGACCTTTGTCCACACAGAAATTTCATCAAGAACCGATAAGAGCATCGAGACAGAATCAAATTTAATAAGCACAATCGTTAATGGTATTGATATCTATAAAATCTTAGCATTTATCATCCTAATTGTACTTAGTTTTCTGATTTCATGTATATTTTGTTTATTTGCATGAGAAAATGAGGGAGATACAGTATAAACTAGAAAGCACTCGGAGATCGCAGACCTCCGCCAGCGCCACAGTTCTCAGCCATATTGCCATTTTGACCATAAATATTAGTCCTGCCTTTATTTCATCTAAATATTTAGATGAAATAAAGAATATTTAGATTCAGATGATTATTTTTCTTGTTTTTATGGCAGATTTTATTGTTGTCGTGTTTACATTTTATAGATTTTCATAGAATTGTTTTGTATGCTGCATTTGGTATTAGGGTCTGTAAGTGCACATAAGATGAAATAAATGGTTTCTTACGACAAAGACATGTAACGAACTGCATAATTTGTGATTCAGTCCTAATTTTTTGCTTTAGTGTTTATAAAATAAGAGAGTGTACGCCCGGACAACTGACAACATATCAGTATTTGTTTTTCCTCTGTGGGTGAGTTTTATGAAACTAGTCTCTGTGATCTTTTATCTGTCAAATCAACACATACCAATTTCACATAGCACTTCAAATGCAAAGTCTGTAGTCTTCTGGCGTGACCAGATTATCATGTGTATGCTAAGTAAATTATCTTTTACTGTGTTACCCACTGTAGACATGTCCAGGACTTATGTTGTTTGCAAATCTGCCAAGAAAAGCATTACAACTCAAGACCAGGCTCAGAGAGTTGAACTTGTGACTTTTCAGTACTAGAAAAATAGCACAATATTTGAACCTTTAAATGTCATGTGGAGCAGAAACCTTTGAACACATAAGCAGAATGAATTACCTGAGTCTGGAAAGCAAAGACATAGGAAGCTGAAAATTGAACCTTGGGTGTTCATGTGTGTGCTCAAAAAGAAGAGTCAAATATTTACCATACAGGATGGTATTCTCCAAAATGAGTCATATGTAAAAGTATTTGGCCCCTGTGAACTGCGGGTACAGCACATCAGGTGTCTGTAGAGTGTGTCATCCCTCATTGGAGCTTCCAGTCACATCTGACTTTGGCTAATCTGAGGATTTACGGTGGCTCATTCACAGGACACTTACAATAGCAGCTCTTGGTGGGATTATGGAGGATGTGAGAGCACACAGATGAAGGGGGGCTGATCCTGCTCTCTTCTTTAAACCTCTTGACTCCAGATCTCCGTCAGTCACTCCACGTCACAGCTCTGAAAAAGACCCTGTTGTGGCATTTGTTTGGTCCTGCGGGCTGTCCTCTTTAGCCGTTTTATGGTCTGAGGACCCTGATATGTGTTTTGCTTCGGTCGTGAGGTGTTTTTTGAATCTCTTTCACCTTGGTTTCATTACACCAGAGTGTGCCCTCAACTGCTGACAAAGAAAAGCCCATTTATCTGAGAGACTGTCTCATTCTGCAGCATTGTAATTGGCTGCATTTTCTCTCTTGGTGGCCTTGATGGGGGTTCTTAAATTGAAGTTGGTTGGCCTTGTGGTGATCCAGCCCCTGGCAAACGTGAATCATTGATAGCATTTGAGATCAACCTGTTAACTCCACTCATAGTCTCACTATCAGAGATGTCATATCGTGTTTCCCTGTGGCCGGAACAAGGGTCAGAGAGAATTCAGGCTTCGATTTCTTTGGTGATACGTTTTGCCTGCAGGGTTTGTTGCTCGAAAAGAATAAGGCAGTACTTTGAAATACAATTGTAACCTTTTTAAATACCCCATTTAAAAAAAAATAGGGCTGTCTATTGATAACTTTTGACTGTATCTGAAAATGTGAAGTACCTACCAATTTTATACATACAGGCATATGCAGGCACAACAGATCCTCTTAAAATTTAACTTTGTGTAGCACATCTTAAAGGTCCTGTATTTCCTCCTTATCAACATGTTTACAGTGGTCACAGGAGTCCAGAGAACATAATATTGAAAAGTCTAGATTTTGGCATGCTTATGAACTCCTTTGTTCCTGCGCTGTTCAGAACAGGCTTTTAGTGGAAACCCTAATGAGCTCCATCAGTATCATAAACAAACTTCTGTATAAAGACCATTAGGAGGTGAATTTCACGTAATATGTGACCTTTAAGCAAGGAGTACATCATCAATCAATCAATCTTTATTTGTGCAGTGCCAATTCATAACAAGTGTTATATCAAGACTCTTCACAATAGAGCAGGCTGAAGACAAACTCTTCATTTCATGGATACACATTTCATAGATAAAGTATACACTTATAAAATACACATATACATATAATTATGCAAATACATACATCCAACACCCAACATGGTTCCATGAATCCCTCCATCATGGCAGCAAGAAAGTAATAGTAATAGGAAATCTTGAATGTGGATCCCAGCCATCCACATGATGCTAGACCCCCTGTGTGGACAAAAAACTGCTTTCTATAAAATTTCTTGCAGACATTAGCTTAACTAAATGAAAAAAATGCTATGGATAAAAATGAGAAATGGAACATTTCAAAACCTAATGTATTGCTTCCAACCCATCACGTTAAAAGCAGAGAGACGTTATGTTGTGCAGTAGATATACAAAAATACCCTTATCCAATGACACAGTACGTGCCTTTGTTTTTTGGTCATGGTTTTTGGCTCAGTTTTGACAGGTCTATGGGGTACATAAAAAATTAAGGCATTAATGTTACCAGAACAGCAAGGGATTATTGATCAGAAAACACATTTTTTTCTTTGCTACCTAGACATTTCTTTTATGTAAGAACCAAAAATCTCAAACATGCTGGGCTCTGTGTATGAATAATGTATATAAAGAAGATTAAAGCAACACTTTCAGATACTTTTTAACCTAACTAACATATTATCTTAACCCAAATTGCACAAACACAGTGCTGACTTGTATTGAACTTGTATTGTACGTATACCAAACAATTTGATATTTTATTGAGAATAGTAGCTTCCAGCTGCTCCCTCATTTTGATCACTAAACTATAGTGTGCCCAAAAGCATGACACCACTGTTATTGCAATGTATTCTTTTATGGCATTTCACACTTGCATTTAATCTTAAAGTACCATATTACCACACAATGTCCAGTCCAGTCAGCTATTTTTCAGTACTAGCTTATCTAATTACACCCACAATATTAAGGCCAACTCTCAGATCTTATAGCTCAAGGCTGCATGAACTTATGTAATAGATGTTTGTTTATACCTCTATACTCAATGACATGTTTCATCATCAGTGCCTTTTGAATTTCTTTCCCGAAGGAATTTTCCAGCTTTACTGCAGTTGGCCATAAAAGACTGTAATGATAGTGATGGATGGGATTTCTGTAATTATTAATTCCAAACTTGCTATCTGTATGTCAAATTAGTAAAGTTTGTATTATGCCAATCTACACGGATATATTATTCCCACCCCTTTATTTCTATGATTTCCTTTTGCCATCTCTGTATATTTTGACATTTGTCAATAAAATAAACTCACTGGGAAACAGTCACCTCAGCCAGACCTTGAATGTCCTCTTAACTCGTCCCATCATTGCAGTATTTAACTTTCGTACTGATGCTCTGCTGAATGACATGTTGTGGGGGTCTTGACAGCGGTGGTCTCTTGTGTAGACAGTATTTGCTCCCTGAGTGGAGCAAAGTGAGTCACTGATTGACATCTTATTACAAAAACCTGCGTTGCTTCTACAGCCTTATCAGTGTCCTGAGATGGTGATTATGTGACAGGAGTCTCTGTCACACACTGAAACAGGATTTTCTTTTTTGTGTGTGTGAAGCATTCATGCACGATCTGACGTGCTTTGTGAGAAGTTTGAAAAGATTTTGATTAGACTTCTAGGATAAGAATGAATTTGGTCGATAGGTAGAATAACAGTAAGGGAGATTATGCGCCTGAGCATGATTTAAGTGCAAATGCATTATGTTAGATTTTTGAAAACGTTAATCGATTTTATAAAAGTAATCCGCCTGAAAGCTCTTTACTTAAATTGGTGTTTAATAAAAAAAATGAAACTAGTGCTGCACTAACTCAGATGTTATTGATGGAAGCATCACCTCCCCTCATGTGCTTCACTGTCTTCTCCATCCCAAGATCTGAGGTACATTGTATACTGAGCTGGTCATCTTCCAGCATCTTCCAAGCTTCTATAAAGTTTGTCAACTTCATGCATTTTGCTCTTTTTTTGAGGCTGAAAGTGGAGACGACCCATCGGCACCTCCTTCTTGCTGCTCAGAGGATCATTCACATCTTGATCAGGAGACCATCCAGTGGAAGCCTGGGCCAATCAGGCTCCCTAAAATGTGGCTGGCCTCCCTAAAATCTTCTATAATGAGCGGCTGTTAGCCTAGTTGAGTCATTAATGTAACCTGTAATGGGGGCAGTTTTGTCTGAATCATTTCTAATAATAAGATGATCTTAACCTGCTTTTGATGAATTTTACAAAAGTCTTATTGTTTTCAAGGTTAGTTCTTGGCCATTTGCCTTATTTATAATGGACAGACAGTGGATAGAGTCCAAAAGGGACAAAGACATGGGAAGACACCCAGAAAAATAAGCCACAGGCAGAGATCAAACCTGCCACACAATATGAGGGCCTCCATACATGGAAAGTGCATGTCCTGCTTGGCCACCAGCACCTCGACCTGGATATCCTTACATTTTTTGTATGTGGTCATTGATGAAAACTGTTTGGACACCCTTGCAATACACCAACGGTCCTCTTGATAATAAAAAAAAGCAACATTTTAAAAATATTTTTCTGGCCATAAACTCCTACAGAATAACAAACTGCAGAATATTTAATTAATCTCTTGGGGAACTTTGGTTGTTACGGTTGATATCATGAACAAGGAGCAATAGAAGACCCAAGGATATAATTAGAATATGAATATGAAAGAAAAATAAATAAGAAATAAGACCTATGAATAATGAATAAGCAATGCATTAGAAACGAACAGATTATAAAGGAAGTCAGCTGTGCTAAAGGTTTATTATATTTAACCTTCATTTAACCAGATTAGTCCTGCTGAGATCTGAAATCTCCTACTCAAGGGAGACCAGACCGAGACCAGCGGCTTCACAGTTTAAACAAAAAAGCAAACAAACTCGTACAATGCATGACAAATAATGACTTTAATAGTAACTCATCATTCAAATCAGCCGCAGTAAATCTTGGAATTGAGACTTTTCACTAGGAAAACCCAAAGCTTCCTCCCCATCTCAGTTCAGACTTTGGGATTAGATTATAATCTGTGTTGCTTCTGTTTTTACTTAAAGCAGTAGTCCATTTTTAGGTTTTCTGCAAATTATAATCTGCAACGTCATACATTTTGTCATAAATTTCATGTGTGTATCTGTCAGATAAAGTACATTTCAGGTGGCCCATTGAATTATATCGTCTTTATCAGATCTAATTGGGGCTATGTTGTGGAGGGAAATATAAACTAAACTGTAGGCAATTTAAAACTTTCTTCTTGTATATGTGAGCATGCTCCCAAGTGTAACTTTACCCCTTTTGTAAACATTATATGTAACACTTGAAATGTAAATTAAAACAAAGATCTTACTTAAGTCAAGTCTGATGCAAATGATATTGACTAAATAAAAAATATTGAATGAACCACTAGCAATTCCCCACCCTTTGACTATTCATTATATTAAACATATCTCTCTGTTGAATTAAACAAAAAGGCAAAATTTGTTTAAACTGGTATTTAAAGGTTAAAACCTGAAAATTATAGAATTTTTGGTAGTTCTTAGCACAGCTGAAGTGATTTAAGAGACGTGTGGGGAAAGAAGAAAACTATTAATGTTTAAAGATTCAATAGCAGTTTGTTTTTGCTTGTACTTTTTTGGCTCTAAGGTCCTCAGTGGGTACAAAAAGTGTCAGTTGTGTTTAATAGACTTGTGAGAGTAACTGACATTTGATTTGAAAAATATATGGAAAAAAAACGTTCTTGCTAAAATTCATGACATAAGCTGAAACACCATTACAATGATCACCAAAGTAAAAATAATAATAAAAAGACAAGAATGTACAGAAATGCCAGAGGGGTCCAGGAACCACGACTAGAAACTTAGAGTCGGCTTTTAAGAACAGCAACAACAAAAAGACAAACTAAACCATATTGATCTTTCCCTCAGGCCTGAAAAAGTCCACATTGCCCTCGCTGCAACTTGAACCTGAATCCATGCTCCTGATTTAGTTGTGTAGTTCAAGCACCACCGAAGCAGTCTTTAGTTTCAGGCACTTTAAACTTTCAAACTTGTCAGTAGCCTCATATGATTCTGAGTCACATGACAGCACATGAGGCAGTTTTTGAGTCTCTTTGCTGCTCCCTGCAAGTGCACTGTGGACGTAATGCAGCTTTTACACACGCACATATACCCCAAAAGACCCATAAACAGACTTTGATGAGAAAAATCACTGATGTGCCCATTGATCTAGATGAGTTACATAACGTTAGATTATGATTTATTCAGACATCCGACTAAATTTGACGTCATATTTAGAGAAGATGGTATTCCCATGGTTATTTGTCCGTAGATGGTTCTCCATGGATACGGAGTCTGTCCTCATGTGCATGATAAACAGTCATATTTTCTGGTCTCTCACCCTTTCAGCTGTGAAGCTCAGCTTCTCAGCATATCTCACACACCCCAACTCAGCCCCCTAATTAAGAAGTGGATGTTTTCCTCCTGGGTAGAGATGTGTATGTTTGCTGGTGTGTGTGTCTATTTTTGTGTGTGCATACTCCTGTTTGTGCGACGGAGTAAGCAGAGGGAGAGCTTGTCAGCCTGCACTCTCTGTGCCACTGAACCAGATTTGGAGTCTCTCTGGATGAAATGAAACCTACAATACAATCCCCCATCCTCAGAGAATACTACTGTTATTTTTTAGACACACATTACACAGTTATGAATGTGGAGCTAGTTGGCATTATAAATGTGATATGAACTGTATGTTGGAAAATTATAACTGAAAACCAAAGGAGTAAACTCTTAAGTCCCTACACCTGGATTACAGACTGCATACTAGTGAAAATGTTGTTTCCACCTCAGTGTTTAAGTTGCAGTCGTTATTAGAGAGGCCATATTTTGGCTTAAAGGATAAGTTCGTTTTCTACAGCTTTCACATTGTTTATAGAATGAAGTAGAACAATATTTCCTGATCCAAACAGTGCTTCGGGAGATATTTAGATCCAAAATCGAGCAGCGGACATCCGTATAATGGTAGCACACGGGGCATGTATAGCACAGCTCCTGAAACTGCATTAATCGTCCAAAAACTCATTCGTTTCACCAAAATTTCATCATGGTCCGCTCGCGCTACTCCTCCAAGACAGTCCGGGGTCGCTCCATCCATGTTTTTGTGACTGTGCCCAACCCAACAAAAATAAAGACTTATCTTGGTGGTTTAGAAATCAGAATAGTGGTACATTTCAAAAAATAATTATTTGACACTTTTCTTGGATTCAGAGATAACAACCATGTAAATGTTTAGACAACATCAGGTTTTTAAAGAGATGCTGAATACAGACTTGGTTACGTAAAGGCTGCATCAGTTGTACTCCGCTTTATGATTTTATAGTATTCCTTTTTATTAAAGATGGCATTGTGCATTAATCTCTTGAGCTGTTGTTCACTGGCTGTAAAACCTGTCCTTGGTCCGGGCCTGTAATCACATAAACTTGCATGTAGCACTTACTCCCTCCCACACATACCCTCAAACGTGCTGGCCAGCCTCTATCATTCCATTACCTCAATTAACAGCAGCCTGCAGCCTCACTGGTATTGTGTTCATGCAAACGGCTCTATCAGTCTTACTCCGCCGCTGCTCTCCCACACAAAGCATGACAAATGAGAGGGGCCTCTCCCTCATTACCTGAGCTGTAATCATTGTGTCGGCTGATAAGATAACTGTCAGTATGCATGCTCGCTTATTGACAACATTAGCGATTCACATTGGCAATCTGTGCTTCCTCTGCATGTGTGGTGAAATGGAACAAATGGTGAATAGGAATTGTTGAACTTTTGACCTGTTTTGGTTGGTTTCACGCCATAATGTAAAACAAGTTACTTTGGACTTATGGGGTTGGACACTATAGCTTAAACTGACCAAGTTGGTGATTTGAATTAAAGAGAAAATGCTGGACCGTATGCTTGATTCAAGGATTATTCAAAGTAAGAACCAACATTAGTCTTGTGATTATTTGCCACAAGATGTTGTGACTGAATATTTAGTCTGAATTAATTACTGTATTTAGTAATAGTAACACCTTGGTTTATGAAGCACCTTTAAAAACATGTTTAGGAAGTGTTTTGACTAACACATTAAACACAAAATACAAAAATGACATCATAATAAAGCAAAACAACCCAAACAACAAACAGGCCTACTAAGTATTTCTAACTAAAGCATGGGGGAAATAAAATTATAATAATGCTAATTTATTGATCTATTTCACATAGTTAGCATATATATTTTTAATTAGGACTCAAATAACTAGCATGGATTCGACCTACAATTTTCCGAAGCGCTCAGGGTTGCAGAGACTTAAGGCTAAGTAATGCTTTCCACATGGCAGAAATGCTCTCTGACTTCATGCAGCCTTTTCCTTGCTGGCCATTTTTTTTGCCAAACTTCACAAGGCATTGTCTTTAGAAACTGCATGATTTTTGCATGGTTTTAAGTAAAAAGAGAATTACCTCTCTTGTACAGCTCTTATTTCTCTTGTGTTTTAATCTTGTACAGTGTCCTTGAGTGTTTTGAAAGGTGCTTTTAAATAAATTATTTTTTTAATCATTTTTACTATTATTATTATTACTTGCTGTCAGTATGGATGTTCATGAGAAGGAGGAGACGGTGGTTGAAGCCAAACTACATGATTTAGTGCTCCAAAATGTACATTTCCTTTTGGATATGTGAAGAAATTACATTTAAAAGTTTTAGGTTGTAGAATACCTTAGCTATTGACTTTGCTATTTTAGTGTTTACAAAAACACAAACAACAAACAACAAACAAAAAAATAGATGTCGATGATTCAATATTTACTGGGATATGCATTATATAGTTAAGATGCTTCATTTACCCAGCCCTAATATCACATGGCAAAGTAGGAGAAGTCTGATTGGCATCACTGTATACAGTGAGTGTTCTAGGAGTGTCTGATAGCAGTGAAATCAATGAAATCAAGACTTCTCCCCAGATGACTCCAGTTCCAAACAGCTTTGTCTTATTCAATATTAAAATGAAATTAAACAGGCTAAAGCATGTAAGTGGCATCTGAGACCATTAACTTCTCCAGAATTAACACCAGCACAAAGCATTTTGGCCCACCAGAGAAAATCCAGCTGTGATGTCATGTGAAAGTGTTCTTTACTTAATCAACTCCAGTTGTCATTTACGACCCAGCTTAAGAATACCAAACAATTGTTTATGCCTTTTTTTGTACAGCCCTAAATCAACCTGGACCGAACTATAGATTTAACCAGATGAAACAAAAAGAGATCCGTCACACACATGTCCACAAACATACACTCTACCCGCTGCTCTATAGTCTCAACTTTATCTCACCGTAGTCGTTGACAGGCAGCTTGGTGAAAGTGACTTTTGAATCAGTGATGTTAGTTCCTAGTGAGGGGTCTGTCCACTCCTTCCAGCCTGTTTCCCATGGGGGGGCCCCAGGCTGCAGTGAGATAACAGCCCCGCTGAGGAAGCTGCACACAACTTGGCTCACTCCTGTTGTTGGCTTGGCCCCTGCGCTCCCCCTGCAGGTCTGTTTGAGCAGCCTGGCTTGTTTGAACAGAGCTTAGCATGATGAGGCAAAAAGAGAAACTCAGTGAGGAAGAATAGTCTGGGCAGGAGTTTGAATAGAGGCAGTAACGGGAGAACTATCTATACTGATGTTTAACAGCCAAAGTTTGTTATTGTCTTTGATGCAGTATTGTTGCATAGAGCTCTGCCAGTGGAACGTTTTATCATTAACATCACGTAACAGCATCCAGCTCTGAAATTGATGTTTGACTTTGTAATAGGCTGATTACAACTTGGAATTTTCCTTGCTTTCTATGTAATCATACCGTGCAGTACAGTGGCCGAGGCTCTTGTGTCTGTGATGTGAGAAAGTGTACTTTTGTGTCTGCAGATGTAGGTATTGGGCTCTGTGAGCTGGAAGCGTGCCTGGTCCCAGTGATTAGTCATCCGGGCAGATGTGGACGGCAGGCAACATTGCGTAATTTGGCCCAGATGTAGGTGGAGACTTTGCAGCCAAACACTGAGCTGGAGGCTTTTGCTCCCCCTGAGCCCCCTGCTGCTATTGTTTTTCCTTTGACTTTGACATCCATGTTTTATGGGAAATGTCTGCATCTAAGTCCCTGTGTGGGGGAAAGGAATGTTTGAGCAGAGGTGCATCAAGTTTAAAGGCTTTTCTGGAGGGTAGGGCTGGGAAATATAAATCATTTCTTGATATTTTTTAAGGTACCAGGTTGGACTATTTGCCCTCGGAAAAGCCTTGATTACCTCTGCCATGTTTGTGTTTGTGTTTGTTTGATGGCAAGATCACACAAAAACTACTGGACAGATTTCACTGAAATTTAGAAATGATTAGATTTTGGTGGTGATCCAGATAACTGCCATTAGTGAACAATAGTTTTGGCCCAATAACTGACAAACTAATAATGATATCAACATGATTACGAGTGCTAGGTGCGGGTTTTCAAGGTCATTGAATCATATCATGATGCTAACTTTATCATGGAACTTTTGCTTATAGATGTAACAGCGATATATGAGCTACCTTGGCGGAGGTCTGTGCTCTTGGAGTGTTTTTCTAATTCTTAATATTAATTCTACAAAGTACTGAAAACAATCTTTGAAGATTTTATTTACATTGCCATGAGAATGTCATGTGAAGATTTGATGGGTGCATAATGATGATGCAAATACCCCATGCCACGCATCCGAAAGGTGCTCTATTGGATAGAGATCTGGTGAACCCATTGCCGTGATCAAGAAACAAGTTTAAGATGATTTGACCTTTGTGACATGGAAGTAACTCTATCACTTTTCCCAAAAATCCAACATTAATGGTTTTTCAAACATACACACTAATAACAGAAAATATTTTTTTCCCATTTTTCTGTTGTCCAGTTTTGTTGAGCCAGAGTGAATTGTACCCAAAGTTTCCTGTTCAGAGCTGACAGGAGTGGCACACGGTTAGACCGTCTGCTGCTGTAACCCATTTGCTTTAAGAATCATCGTGTCCTTTGTTCAGAAATGGTCTTCTTCATACCAAGTGGTTATATATGATACCGTTGCCTTTGTATCTCCTCTAACTGCTCTGGTCATTCTCCTCTGACCTCTGGCATCAATAAGACATTTCTTCCCAAAGAGCTGATGCTCACTAGATGTTCTTTTCTCAGACCATGCTGTCTAAATCCTAGAAATGATTGTGCATAAAAATTCCAGTTTCTCAGCATTTTCTGACGCACTCAGACAAGCTCAACTGGCATTAACAACCAAGTTCAGAGTGGCTTAAATCACATTTCTTCCCCACTCTGATGCTTGGTTTGAACTTCAGCAGGCATTCTTGACCTTATCTACATGGCTGAATGCACTGAGTTGTTGTCATGCGATTTTCTGCTACCCATTATTTTGTTCAAAAATGTATTGACACATCTCAAAAACATTTCCCAGCCCCACCGCTGAGGTGTTCGGAACAACAAGCACACTGTGAATTTAATTTCCTTGAGGTCATCCCCCTGTTTTGTTTTTTGCAATAGCCTGTCTGAGCTTGTTTTTGTTATTTCCTCATTCCCTCCATCCCTCTTTCTCTCTCTGCTGATGATGCATGGGACTTGTCAAAAACCTGAGCAGCGCAGAGCGGGGGGAAAAATAGCAGATAACCTACAACTTGACCACGGGTTCAGACGCTGAGCTGAGCCGGAAATTTCTATTTATCTTTGAACAGAGTCTCACAGTTTGACATTTCAGTTGTCTTCTGACTCTCCTTCAGTTCTGTTAAAACTGCTCTTCCTTTGTCTCACCCCCTTGTGAGGCTAAATGTGTATGACAGAAGCAAAAGGCACAGCAGCATGAATGTCAACAACTGATTAAATGCTGTTGCATTGTGGAGACTCAGCCACCTATTTTATTCATTTTTTTGTTAGCTTGTGTTCTGGTTCGAGCCCAAATGAAGCAAATGGAACCCTCTTGTGCATTATCTGTGATATATATGTCTATATTTTGTGACATTAATTACATGGATAGCAGTGCACTTTAGTTGACAAAAGCACTGTTTTGTATTTTAGAACTTAAACCTTCATGCAGTTCCTTTTTTGCCCTGTAGTAAATGAAAAAGACCTGGGTAGATATTTCTTTCAGTGTATTCCCACAATTTATCCCCCCTTTGTGAATATTTAATAGAAAATGCTTAAGAGGGAGCTAGATTAGCATTTTTGCATTGATATGCAATTCCCTAGAAAGTTTTGCCTTTCATTTGACCTACTTCTTTTATAATACTAAGGTATGATCCTCTGCTACTCTCTCTCTCATGCTGTCTGCTCTCGCTGATAAAGGCTCACTGTAAATTGATTTGTATAGTCTCTTTTTTTTGGTCAGTAGCATTATTTAATCAGTCTCTAGTGGTTCTATCTTAGTATAACCAAAGTCATACCTTTTATTGTGTTTAAACTGCTTGCGTGCCATTAACTTTTATCAAACTGGGGAAGGATGAAATGCTGTCTGCTCCTTCTTTAAAGTTTGTGAATAACATAGAAAAATACATCAATTAATGTCACTGTTTCTTTAAAAATCAGACACAAGTGGCTTTAGTCCCTGCAACTGAAGGTCATTTTCTGCTTCCTTTGTCCATCTTGACTTTGTAATTGTTCATATAAAACCACAACCTTGTCAATCACAGATAAGATGAAGTTTTTTTTCAGGACAACAGAATAACTAAACTGTATTAACCCTTTAAGGCCCAAGACCATAGATTATAGCCAGGAAATTCTAATTTTTTGGAGCTGAAATGTTTGTTTCACTTTCTGCTACAATCCTAAAAATATCAAAATGTCCATAAAATTCAACATATAGATTTTTCGTACCTCATTTGAAACATAAGGACTTTTTGGCAGCTAATAACCCATTTGAGGACATTTTTATCATTAATCTGATTGTATCCAGATGTTTTTTTTGTAATTTGTTGATCATATTGAGTAGATAGAGGTATTATAAAAGTATGTATCAAATATGATACAATTGGCTTTATAGGGTTAATATCAGATTCCTGTTTTAAAACTGGATGACACTGAGGTTTAACAAATATTTAAAACTGAATTTTAAACTCACAGATAACACACAGATCAGTTCTAAACAAGACTTTTTCCATCTGGATATGGTGCCATGGAACTTACAGGAGATTGTTACCTTTCTAAGGGGCAGAACAAAAGTCTAGTATCATCAGTGTCCCATTTTTTAGTTCAAGAACATTTAAGAAAAAATCACTAGGTACATATCATTATAGATCCACATTTCTGAAAAAAAAAAACATTGCACTTCAGGCCAAACTAAAATATAAAGGAGATAAACAAGATGTGGAAATAACATAATTTAACTGCTGCTTGATCCACCCTAAATAAAGCATGTTTGAAATGTCTGTTTGACAAATCTTCCTGACAGATGTTATTGGGGATTGACACCCAGGGCTAGATGTTTGTTCAGCCCACAGACAGCTTTAATAAAAAGTAGCAGCTCTTACTGTGTCTGTGGAGCTATAGTCAACGTTAGAGCACAGCGCTGGATGGCCAAAGCACTGTAAACACTCGATACTTCTATAGAGGCGTAGGCTTGAACACAGGTCCTGAGGTTTTTCTATTTAGTAGAGAAATATGATCAAGACAGATTTATAGCCTGGACATTAGGTTCAAAATATCAATACAACAAAATATCGTCATGCACTTCTTGGGGATACGTGTATCGAGACAGATTCTGCAGAATCGATACGGCCTCAATGTTTGGACAGTTATTGTAAATACTCTTTGGGTAATGTTGACAATGGTAGAGTTCAAAGTAGAAGCCAAACTACATCATGAAACGCAGTTCCAAATTTAAACTGAGGTGTCTACCATCTTTGGGGACCTGACTTAAAGTTCTTAAGTGGTAGAGCCATTTAAAACTCATCCTTGTTCTTTTTCTTCTTGTAATAAAAAACAAAAGTCGCTGGGAATTCTGTTAAAAGTGTAGTCAATTTTCACAATTTATGTGTATCGGGATACATATCGTATCGTGGCCTCAGTATCGTGGGGTTGCTGGAAATACCCAGCCCTACTGGACATCCACAAATTTAGACCTCATTGGCCTTTTTTTAACTTTTGGGCTTCCCCCAGGTTTTTGCTTTGCGTTGTATTTGTAGTCACTGATCATTTTCAAGGTAGTGAACTGCTTGTCTTACCTCACATTACAATGACCTGAAACCTGCATCATTAAAGTGTAGCATTTAATATCTAATATCATGAACTACTCTCCCTCTCATGGAAACTACACCTGCCAAGTCATTAAGTACAAAGGTTGCTTTGAGAGGGGTGCAAACATAAAGATAGTTAGAAACTATTAGAAATAAATGGAGCGATTCTTGGAGCAGAAAAGAACAAAGAAACAAACACCACGCTGCATTATAAACACTGATGTGGTAGATGAAGTACCGAGCAACTGCTCTGTAAACAAACTTCAGCTGAAGGTGCACTCCAGTGACCGGAGCGGTGCTGTTTTAATTATCTTTTTATACCCACCATATGTTTGGGATAACCCAAAAGTGCTGGCCATCAATTGATAGTAGCTGCTGCTGACACACATTAACCACCCGCTATGTTTACTTCACATCCCAGGGTCACAAATATGAATAGACCGACTGATAACATATGGCTCATTGGTTTACTGGAGTCAGCGAAAACCTACCATTTACATCCGCGACACTTGTGTGAAGGGGTGGATGGAAGATAAACAAACGCTACCTCTAATTTGCAGCTTCCTCATTGGAATAAATGGGCCGTTTCCTCCACTGAGGTTTAAATCCCTGCCACATGGCTACAAATTTGCTTCCTGTGGGGAAATCTGAGGCCACACTCTGCAACCTCTCCTGAGGTAATCATTATCATTTCTGTCAGGCGCTTGTTAGGCCGACCTCATAGCTTGAGCTGTCTGTGTCCTTGAGGCATCCACCGAGCTGCCTGTCACCCTTCAGAGACAGATTACTTAACAGTGGCTGCAAAGCCCTATTTGCCTATTGCTGATTTTTTTACCCTGTTAGCCCTGGACAAGCAAGCACGACTTAGGTCATTTCAGGCTAAACACCTGACACCGAATGCAATGTCAACACGAAGCTGAGAACTTAAAAAATGTGAGTCCTTCAGTTTGGCCTTTCCTCGGAGCACTCTCTCTCCAGCTTGGTGAACGGATAATTAATTTAGCAGAATATGCCGGTCCAAAGCCCTCTTTGCTGCATGCCAGGACTTTGTTTTGACTGGAAACTTGTCTGGATCAGATATACGAGGGGGGCGATAAGTACAGCAGGAAGGGAAACTCTGCCTGTGCTCACCCCCAGAAAACTCTGGTTGATTAATATATTTTTGGATGACACAATTGCATGAAAATCCGTATACTGTTGTGCAATCAGTACGACTTACTAGCAGTGTATGTCTGAAATCAATGCCTCTGCCAAGGGAAAAGCTCTTAGCCTCAGGGGTGCAAAGATTCATCAAACTTTGGGGTCACTTTGTCAGCTTAGTTGGCACAGATGCAGTTACTGTCTCTTTTAAGGGATGTGATGTCTCTCTGATCCTTACACTTATTACCTACGGGTCACACATAATGTCACAAACAATAAATACCTACATCTTTTCATCCTTAAAGTGTGTTTATAAAGGCACAGGCTGCATTCTTGCACTCACAATAGACAGGGACGGAGAATTTGTTTCAGCTTGTTTGAGGCATAAAGAAGAATCTTTTTCTTCATAATAATTCCATCATCAGTGCTTTCAAAACATTTTCCAGAGAGACACACTGCACAAACAACAATAGATGAGTTGAGGTTTTGGCAGACAGGAGACAGGTCTAAAGCATTGGGTGTCCCACCTTTACCTTTGCTTAAAGGATAATATCAAGGAGACCCTACAAAATACCCATCATTTAACAAAATAATATTTATGTAGCTTTTATTAGGAGGACATACATTTGTATTTTCAGACTCAAAACTAAACAGTTAAATTAAGGTGAGGTGAAGGCAAAATATAAACCATCTACCTAGTGTTTCTCAAGAATGTCCCATCAGGGATAACATTTCTTCAACAAAAGTAACATTGCCAAGTTAACATTCAGAGAAATGGTGGATTTTGATGGTTATATAAGTTTGACTCATTCTTTTCTCCTGTGCATTAATAATGCCTCAAGGCCTTTTCAGAAACCATTTAAGCACATTAAATGCATACTAATTTCCTTTAAAAAATATTTATAAAACCAATTGTTATAGTTTATTTAATTTTTTTTTCCATTTTTCATGTTTGTGTCTTTGTACACGGTGCCCTAGGGACAAGTGTGACCTTCCTTTTGACCTAATTTATACTCTATTCCATCTATACCAGGTTGAGAACCAAGGATCTAAAATGTGGCTTAACTCTACACAAAATGACACAAACAGTTCAACTAAAAGAGTCTGTGACTGTGTGATCTCAAACGAGGGTGGAGACACCAATAAAAATCATCTGAGGATGCATCGCAGCTTTTGATTTTAGACTGCCATGTGTTTGACATTGCTGGTCTGTACTTGCCTAACTTTTTCCAAAATCCCCCCAAAAAGCAACCTGTCTGGTAATAAGTTGTGTACACAATCGGAAGGTAGTGGGTTTAAGCCCAGCTTGTGTGGATGTATCCTTGAGCAAGACATTAAACCCAAAACCACTCCCACTATGGTGTCTGTGGTTTGTGAATGATTAATAAAGGGTGAAGATGTGTCAGCCATGGACAACTTCTACAAACTTCAACCATCAGTGTTGAATGTGGGAGTGAAATTGTACCTTAAAAACAGTGGTATTTGTAAAATCTTGTCAACACTTACCCCTTATAACAAACCAAAATACTGAAAGATGACAAAGCTTTTAAAGGGCAGCTCTTTATTCTTTTATAGCTGGGTACGAGAGGCAATATTGTCTAAACAGCTAAACAACAGGACACCTGCAATGGCTTTAAGTTTTTGAGCATTTACCCAGCATGAAGGAGTGCCTGCATTTTTTAATGATTTCATTCGCCCCGTCATGGTTATGTTCACTGAAGGAGAGGAATATGATTTATATTTGTATCACAATCCAAGCCCAGAAAGGAGCGAGGAAAAGAATAAATAGTATTTGTCCTGCTTTGTACTCAAAATAAACGTGAACAATGTGTTAGATGTGTCAAATTATAGATGTGTACCAACAGTATTAAATTAACAATGAAGAAGATAAGAGCAATATCAGAGTCATTGACTACTGTCACAAGTTATAAAGTACATCACACATGAAATGACAAAATAACAGCCAATTTCACAAATCTGAAGTCTTCCTTTGTACTATTCCTTAAACTAAATACTTTCAAGTCTTTAAACTTGTTTTAAAAATAGTTCTTTGGTTTGACTCCCTCCACACAATAACACATCTGCTTCTTGTTTTTTTTTAGATTAAATTAGATTAGATAGAACTTAATTAATCACTTTGAAAGACTCCCTGAGGGAAATTATGATTCCAGTAGCAGTTAAATATACCAGATAAAACGACATATATTTACAAAAAGATAAATAATAAATACAAAACTATGTCTGCAGGCTGGCTACTGCTCCTTCCTTTCCTCAGTCTGCCTGTTACTCGTCCTACCCCCTAGTGAGCTCAGTGTGTGTGTGAGCTTGGTTGATATTTGATCAACTCAAATTAAATTTGAAGTCGCATATGGTGACGGCTTTTTATAGCCCAAACCTAACTCTGTAGATCTGTGTGTCATACAATCAGACGTGTTCAGTCAGGAAGCTTGGCTGTCTTTTAATTTGAATATTAATTTCTTCATATTTGCATGAGCCCACATGTGCGTGCCTTGCATATTATCCTTCCTCCTCCTGCCTCTGCATCAGTATTTCAGTCCATCTCTATCTGTGTGTGTGTTCTGCTCCGGGACACTCTGTTCCACCTCCCCCCCTCTCCACCTCCTCTGTTCGCCCAGGGGAATAGGTGTGCAAGTTTGTCCGAGTGTGAATGTGCCGTCCAGCCTGGGCAGAGTGACTTTCTATCTTTTTGTTATAACACCCACATATACAGCTCAGAGACCAATTTTATATTTTTCTTTATGTGAAGAATCATTGGATTGGCTGTTTGAATTCTGAAATGTCAAGAACTTTAGAAAATGTCATTTTTTTTTTTTACCTCAAACCCTTGAATGACATATTCAGGAGCGATCTGAACATGCTTGCTTCCCTCTTCCCTTTACCCCACTGACCTGCTTTCAAACCTGAGACATTGTACTTGGTTCATGTGTCAGTCTGATAGAGTGAAGTTTGCTGAAAAGAACAGGAAGTTTTAACAGTGACAACCACTGTGTTCCTTACAGACTCTCTACACTGCTGTTACAGTTTTTTTAAAATAAACTTTGAGACATAAACACAGACCCCTCGCTTACTTTAAACTGAGAGATTCAAAGATTGAGATTCAAAGTGTTTATTTCCATTTGCACGTCAAGAATCGATTTGTATATATAATTAGGGGTGTCAAATTATGGCGTTACTTTAGATAAATTGATTACAGTCATAATTAGCATGCAATGTTTCTTAATCTTGTTAAACTAATTTTTAATCTGATTTCATTGTTTTGGTATTGTCAAAGGGTAACACCTTAAAATACCCTTTGACAATACCAATCATATCAAGCCCCAGTATGACGAGGCAGCTCGACCCTGCTGTTAGCCGTTAGCTTCGACTATGTGTACTATTGTCTTATCTTACATTAAATTATAAAAACAAAAACTCGACAAAAACAAAACCCACCAAGTTCTCCTGGTAAACTTTTAAGGAGAACAAATTTCATTTTGTAGGGTAACCATGACTACGGCTCGGCGTTGTTAGCACAGCATTTCCGCGTCTCCCTCGGTGTCCCAGTGTTGATTCCCGGTTGGGAGAAGAGCAAAATCATGATTTCCCATAGGAAAGCTTGAAGTGAGGTTCTCTGCTCCTCTTTTAAAGGAGAAATCCAGTCCATTAATGATAAAACTGCAGATCTTTCTGCGTCCACGCTGCTGTTGTTTTCACACTTTCTGTTGTCGTCACATCCACAGCTCCGCCTCTGTCCCCTGATTGGGCCGCCAAAGCTGGAGAGTTTTTATGCATTGGGCTTCTTGTGCTTTAGTTTTTGGGGGGTGGAGAACAATCTTTTGATTTGCCACAATAATCTAATAAATTTGAATGAAAATACCTCAAGTTGAGGCTTTTTTCAGCAATTTATAAAGTAAAATAAAAAAATTAATAGATTCATTAATTACAGGTCATAATTAATTAATTACCGAAATCTTTTAATCTACTGACAGCACTATGTATAATATAATATGGTATGAGTATGTCCTGCTCAAAGGATTACAGCTAGAGGTCTGAAAAATGTGCCACACTTTAACGTTACAGTCTCATTTGTCATGATAGCCCTGTTTCCACCGGCAGCCTCGGAATACGTAATCAGCTAATGAAAAGTCTCGGCATATCAGAGTTACCATGAAGCCTGCCCTTACATAAAGCAAGACATTCAGAACTCTCTATCTGCGCGTGCCAGTGTCAGAACAGCTCGTCATCTGTTCCCGGTGGTATCTGTTGGCGGCGTGCTGCGGCTGGTCATATGACTGTGAGTGATGACTCAGGATGACGGTGGGAGTCCTGCAGCCTCAGTCTGACCCTCAGGCGGAGCTCAGCCCTGCTGTACTCACTCTCTGCTGCTCTCTGTTGCTGCTCAGCCGTTATTAGTCGACCTCCCTCTCATCAAGCAGCATTAACGGCATAATGGAGGTCATGGTCGGGGGTAATTTGTGTGTGGTTGCAGACGGTTTGTGTACAAAGACAGCATATGTGCTTAGCTGGAAAAGTTTGTGCTTGTGTATTTGTGCACTATCAAATAAAAACTCAACATTTGGGATCTTACAGTTTGCATTCAATTGAATTTTTTATTAAGAAAATAATTAATCAGTGAACAGAGAATCCAAAATGAAAAAGATATTGAAAGTAGTAGTGCAAGTTAAGACAAAACAGTTAGATATTACAGAAAGAAACTTGTTATATAGTTGCATGCCACAGTCTTCCACATACACATGCAGTCTATTAGTATTGTTCCATTCATCTGATGCTGGCATAGCAGCAGGAACAATGTAGGTTTACAGTCCTGATTGTGACAGCAGGAGGAGAGATCCAACTGTTAGCCCTCTGGCTGAGAGACGACCAACTTTAGCACTGAGCAACAGCTGCTCGATCAGTAAATGTGTTGCAGTCTGAATGGCTGTCTTGGCCCAATACTTCACTGAAATTAATCTCTATATTCTTTCAGCCAGCAGGCAGATATATTTCAAAGGAAGTTGATTGTTCAAACCCATCCAAATGTAAGTGGGATGAATGATACCATAAAATCCAGAATACAAGTAGAAAAAGAATTAAGAAACTGCTTCTAGGAGTTAATCAGAGAAAAGCAGATTTAATGATGATGATCAGCAAAGTCCACAACACGCGCTTTTTGTGCTACTGTAAAGATCTTTTATTGCATCAAGGTTGCTGTAAGACATACAGCCAATCACCGGGTCACTTATGGCACTTTTCCACCAGCACGCCTTGGCCCTACTCTACTCGGCCCTACTCGATTTGAAGCGTGTTTCCACTAGCCTGGTGCCTCCTAAAATAAGCTAGTTTTAGGACCTACTTCGCTCTGGTTCCAAGCGAGCGGAGTTGATACTAAAAGATGACGTCACCGACTGCAGGCTACTGATTGGTCAGACAATGTCGTCATCGATGAGTCATGAGCGCGAAGACCTTGCATGCTAGCGGTAGCTACCATTAGCTTAACCTCATATCTTTTCTTTGCAGCTCAATTGCTCTCGTCCTCGGCTTCATTCTGTTGTATAGCTTCCAAAACTCTCCTGTGCTTCTCAAGGGGTATTTCTTCTTGCCACCTGCAGCCTTCTTCCTTACTCGGTTTGCGACAGAAAGCCACAGATTGTTGTGTTGCGCTCACCGCAGTGCCGCTCAGCTGTTTACAGTGACACTGCACCCTGGTGTGCAGGCGACTGGGGCTAATGGAAAAGCAGCACAAGGCGAGTAGAGTAGAGCCGGGTAGAGTCGAGTAGAGTAGAGTAGAGTAGGGCTAATTGAAAAGGGCCAATAGAGAGACGAGCTGCCATCATCACTCACACTCACACCTATGGGGATTTTTGAGTCACCAGTTAGCCAAACACCCATGTTTTTAGTCTGTGGGAGGAAGCTGGAGTGCCAGGAGAGATCCCAAGCATTGATGGGGAGAGCAAGCCCTGACAGCAATGTTGACTGAGCCAGGAACCATATTGCTGTGAGGCATGCGCACTACCTGCTGCAACACTGTGCCACCCAGTAGCAAAGTAGAACATCTTTATAAGGAATCTGCATTAGTGTAATGTTCACCACCTCCTGTGCAAAGAGAAATCCTGTCCATGCTGATATCAAGCCCAAATGCAAGTTGGTGAAGATCCAGGTCTGTATCTGGAGAAAGGATCCTGCTTCAATCACAGGCTGTTAATATGTTATTGTGATATATCAAACTGTCCTGGCTGAACTTCCTTGAAGTGAGTTCATGAGTCATAAGATGCTCCTGGGGGAAACCTCATGCTCTGAAAACTACCTGGACAACTTTGAGAAAAACACAATATAAAGTATGTGAAAATATCCTCTTCCCAACTTCTCATCTCTATTTTATTCTGTCGAGCAGAGTGAAAATACTCTCTCACACTTCTGCTGCGGCGGGAAGAGTCTCTCTGCCTTTTAAAGCACCCTCCTGGCAGAGGATAGATATAGCTTTCCACTCTGCCACTCAGTCTGTCACACGCCTGCCATTTCCTCCTCGGGGTCTCCTCTCCTGAGAGCTGGCCTGTCAGCCCGAGACGACTTGGAGGTTGTGGAGGGGGGTTGGAGGTGTCAGATTTGACTCGGATATGAAGGAAATGGGGCCACTCTGAGGTTATTGGCTAAAATGAGGATTTTAAAAGGTTTTTTACTTGATTTAAGGATCTCTCAGAGGATATATTATGGGTGTAGCTCTGCCTAAACTTGTTTGGTTAATGGAAGTGGACTGGCTCTTTTTTACACAGCTGAAGTCCTTACCTATTTAACCTCTGCTAGCCGTGAGCCCGAGTGATGAACCGTGAAGTTGTAAGGCTGTACCTCTGAAGAATTACTGTCCTCACACTGGGTATTGACTCTCTTTCAGATAGGAGGAGCATTTTTGCACAAGTTGTCTTCGGCTAAATCCTGCAGATGGAACGCTCACACATCCACACATCGTCTCCCCCCTCCCACGACCATAAACAATCGTGACTCTGGCAGTCTATTAAGCTGATGGATATGGTATTGACTTTATGGCCTCTTTCTCCATCTGCAAGAGGCTGACATGGTTGGTTTGCTGTGTTTGGAGGGAGTTAGGCGAGGTGGATGGATTGACTGGGGTATCGATAACTCTCTCCACCCGTCTGTGGGCGGGGTGTTTTATGGCCTGCAGAAGGGATGGGGTGCTGATGTCGGAGATTTTGAAAATAAACTGGAAACAAACCACTCATCTCATTGGCCTGTATGCTCTAAGCCAGAATTTTTAGGTTATGTCCCCTTTGCTCCTCTTTCAATAACTTCCCCGCAGATCCTTAACTCTAAAAATACTTTTAAATATTTTTTGATTTATAGTTTAAGATATTCATAAAATCTTAATTGTACTTATAAGAGGTTTAAAACATGTATTTTAGGCTGCATTAAGTTAACCTGACTCATATCTTTCAAATTCCAGCCCTCTGTAGTCATTGGTGCTCCCCAGGGCTCGGTTCTAGGGCTTCATTCTTTCCACTATCTAATTTGTCATGGCCTTTATATCACAAATTTGTTATCAGTGTGGATTTATTGCTATGCAAATGGCACTGCAATATATAACCTCAACGAACCCTGTAATCTATTGTTTACTTAAAACCCTCTGCACATTCACAAACTGTAAACAAAGGTAGAAAGGGAAACTGTGTGAGGGATTCAAGTTTGAGGAAGTTTGGCTTCAAATTGAAACAAATACAGGGTTTGGGTTTCAAGCAGCATGCTAGGTGTGCAAAAAGAGCTTGATATTAAGTTGGGTTTGTAATAAAGTTCTGCATACAGCACTTACAAATCTGTTTTTCCATCTTCAAATGTGCTGTGTCATTTATGACATTGTTACAAGTCAGTTATAATAATGCTGACGCATGAGCTTTTATGAGCCCAAGTGTAGATGCCATTATTACCCTCTGTGCATGTGACTTGAGTTGGTTGAAAATTAACCCCCATTCAGTGCCTGTTAACATACAACTTTATCACTGTCAACATTGTTATCACTAACATTTATCTGCCCTTGTTTTATCCTGCCATTGTTTATTCCAGCCCACATCCTGTCTTAAAAGGATAACAGTTTAGTGGTAAATGTTTTGCTAATTTATTTTAAAATCAATAAAAAATAGAATCCATGGTCACAACTTGAACATTTATAGAAAAAAAATGCACTTCCATCTCACACAACATCAACCAGAAAGGCCAACACCTCTGACATGGTGCATAGCCAATAAAAGTGCAGAATAGGCACATGGGGTGGCCTACCCGAGTTCCAGGGGGTCCAGGCCCCAATTATTTTACTTAATTGTTCTCCCAATACACCAAATCCACAGCTAAGATCCAAACAAAACTCATAAAGGAGAAGAGGACAGGAAAATGCAAACTCAAGAGAGTGAGGCAGCTTGCAACATACACTAAAAATCTTTTGGACTTGTGGCAACAAGGACATATTTTTTCCTTTTGGGCAGTTTTGTTGCGGCCAACTGACTCACTGACTTATACATGTTAGTGTGCACACATTCAGCCAGGGATTCAAAGGGAGATTTCATGATAAGATTTTAAAACTTTAATGGCGGAGGATTATCTTGTGCAAGATCCCATAACCCACCGCACCCTGCTGTCTATGATGAAATCCAACAGGGGAAGAGTCATTATAATGAGATTACGTCTGCAGGTTTGCACAAGAGAACCTGCTGTGTTTTGAACTTTTCTGCTTTAAGACTTTAGCCCAGCATTCAAGCTATTTTTCACTAAACTTTGTGCTCCTGTTGTTGTTTTTTTTCAGGGCGACTTTTGCTCATTTGGCATTTTGTGAAATCACTCCGGTGCTGGCTAAGGCCTTCTGCCTTAATATTGGGCACTGACTATGCATTTGTCTGAATTCCGTTGTGTCTCCTTAGCGTGGGTTATTGATGGGGGCTGTGTGTAAATAGCTGCATTGTGCATGACTTGAAATGGCTTTAGCTTTGTTTTCTCAACTCCCACAAACTGTTAATGTCCTTATTGGATCAATTAGAGCCCCTTCTATAAAGGTGCTCAGTAACTCATGGTTTAGCCAGCCTTCTTTAGCTTATTGGGCCTGATATTGGGCTTAGGCTGGGAGTGTGTAAGTACCAGCTTGGATTAAGAGCGACATTTCTTATCTTCCTGCTACTTATCTTATTGGCGTTTTGGGTTTGTGCAATCGACTCACACTTAAAGGATAAGAGAGAAACATTTCCCTTTAAGAGCTGCTGTGGAAACTGGAGGTCTGTTTATGATGATATCTGCAGTTTTTGCCCTTTAACGTCTGTCTCCCAAATGATAAGATGATATATCTAATAACTCATTAGATGTTGTTGCATTTTAGGTTTATATGTCCTGTAGATAAACAAAAAGCTGATCTTTTAGTACTTTTTATGTTTATATCAATCTGTCTGTTGGTCCTTCCATCAATTTGATTCTTGTAAACCTGATATTTTTGAAATTTATGGTAGATTTTTTACACATTTTGTTCAAATGTCCACCCAGTGGAGCCTCCTGCTCTTCTGCAAAATACTGAGAAATATCGAAGGTGCTTTCTTCAAACTTTACGCAAATGTAGTGAAATCTGTGCAGAGTTAGGGAAGAAAGGAGATTTCATACGTGATATACATAGATACCGCTTATCACTTTTGGGGTTATGGGGGTCTGGAGTTTGTACACCCTGAACCAGGTACACCCTGAGCCTGTCACCAGCTGATCGCAGGGCCACATAGCGGGACAGACAACTATCCACACTCGCACTCATACTCAAGGGCAATTCGGAGTCACCAGTCAACCAAATGGGCATTTTTTTGGTCTGGTGGAGAAAGATAAGAAGAGCTAAGTCAGTCAAAGCTCAACTAAATAACATCAGTTAAAGGTGCTATGAGGAGAATCTATTTGCAGCGACATTAAGACTCTGCTACCCATGAGTACGCGACTGTTGTAATGCTGCGTTCCGGTAACCTTGGAACTGGGAGTGACATCATGTCCGACTTATCAGCGTTCCAGTTGAAGTCAGAAAAAAACATGCCGATCTACCAGGCTATTGTTAGCTGTTGTTAGCATGCCTGCGTTGTTGTCCACAAATATCACATGAAGAATGTGATTATCACTATGGCAGCATTTTTGTAAATATAAGTCTAACAATACTATGTATACAGCTGATCTAGAGCGACACCTCAGTCAGAAGTGCAAATAAATTGATTATTACAGGAGCTAAATAACTGTTCACACTGGGGGCATCCATCTTCGATTGTCAACTCGGGGTGGCGAGGTTTCACCAAGTTCCCTGTAGGAAATTCCGACCTCGGGGGGACGTTCTAGTTGTAGTTTCCTACTTGGAACTCGGAAATTCAGACTTCTGACTACAACTGGAACGCACCACAAGCCAAACGTGTGTGTGTTGTGACACTAATGAATGCAGCTTGGACCTTCCTCAGAGCTCTGCATTGCTTTACAACTTTTTTTTTCAACAACTTACAGGATGCAAAGCGACGAGGTAATGTATCTCTTTCTAGCTATGTAGCGGTAGTTTTTGATGTGTGACAACAAGCAGTTTTTGGAAAACTTAGTATTGTAGTTTTGTAGCCGGGTATATATCGCTACTTACAGCACGGTGCTCTAAGACGTGTAATATAAATAATAAAATAATATAAATTTGCTCTAGTTTTAATTGTCTTGTTCCTGAAGTTGAGTATCCAGGCCAGTCCAGCCCTGTCCGACCCGACCGGGAAGCTAAGGAATAGCATTTATAGATAACCTATTTTGATGCTATAAAACTCATCTTAAAGTGTGTATTTGGATCAGGCATATGTCTAAAAGTGAGACTTTTTTGTAATTACTTAGAAACTCCTCACAGGCCCTTTAAGTGACAGCGATGTTAAAATTTTGCACATGTAAAAATTAAGACATTTCATCCAACACGCTATTGATGCCTATAAGGGCTGACCTGTCTCATTCCTGTTGTTAGACCTGGCGCCCTATTAGGGACAGTCATCTTTCACCCTCTGGGTATGGTATCAAAATACTGAGACCAGCCACAGCTAACATTGCATATACTTCCAATTTTATATGACATTTGAGTGACATTCAAATACGTTTTCAGTTGCAAAATCTCTGTTCGGCCAAAGTTCCCCTAAGTTGAGTGTGCTACCCATTTATTACATTTATGTTGGCGTAAAGGAAAGTTGTACTCCACCAGCAGAGCATTTCTCTTTGCTCTAGATTTGTCAGTCTGCGTTGAACAAAGCAAAATTGACCACAGGAACAAACTTTCATAGACATTCTGTTGATTTCTCAACTTTGGTCAAAGTCTGCTTATGTGGTGATTGGCTACATGCTGAATGAGCCTTTAGGTGTGAGTGATGACAGTCCTGTAATTAGTTAGCCACACATCCAGGGTGCACCACGCCTTTCTCCAAATGTCAGCTGGAGCAGAGTCCAGCACCAACCAGCATTTCCTCCTGACCTTTCACTGTACTTTCTCCATAAACACTGCAAACCACATTAAAGGAATGCTCCAGCTGTACTTTCACTGTTTACCTCACAGATGCATAAAGCTGTGAGATGGTAGCTCTCCACATACGTGTGCTGCAAAGCCCCCCACCCCCTTTTCTGTTCAGAGCGCCTGCAGCATCTCAGGGCTCAGATGAACACAGCACACACCCAGCCGCAAACATACATGAAAGATTTCAGACACACATGGAGAGCACAACACACACTTAGAAAAGAAACAGAGCATGAAGCAATCTCCTCTGTGCCCTCGCATGCAGGATGGTTTAATGTTTCAAAGCTTTTTTCCACATGATGCACGCCTCCCATCCGCACTTCCTCATGCTTTATCTGTTGGTTATTTGTTGGTTTGTGTAAATATCCAGGAGGGATGGAGAGGGAATGCTGTACCCAGGTGCTGTTGTTGGTTTTTTTTGTCTATTTTAGACATCATGGATGAAAAAAAACAAGCTGGAAAGTATTCCTTGGTGAGCTTTGAAGGTGTTTACCTGTTGTTTTGGATCTCTTCTAAAGAAACAAAGCTTGCTGTTTCCTCTTTGTTTTGCTGAGCTAACTGCCTGCTAGCCAAAGCTTTTTACTGCATGTAATCTACATGAGGGGGGATTATTTTTATTTACTCATGGAGAACCAACTGTAAATCAGTGGATTTACTCATTACTACTTACACTTGAAAACAGTTGAAGTGAAAGTTATCAGAGTATCAGATCATTTACAATGGATTCAAACAGTCCTCCCATGCTTTCTGGATAAACTGACAGACAAATTCCAGGCTAACTCATGGAAACTTATTCTCTTTAGGTTAGCCTTGCCCCATCACAGCAGTGCATTTACTTTACATGGAGAGTGGTCACCCAGGTTGTGTTCAGTGTGAACACACCTTCAGAGTAGAGGCAATCATCCCGCTGTTCCCTTTTACTGGACAAGTCAAAACAGATGTCAAAAGCCCATGTCATGAAAACTGCAGTGCAAATGTTTTTAATATACTATATATGCTCTAACCAAACATGTTATAGTTATGTGCAGTGTTAATACGGAGATAACTCTTGAATAGTTTGAAATATACTATTAGAGAATACATTCCTAATGCTACGGCCACACCGCATGTGAATTTGCAAAGACGCGCGTTGAGACTACATACAAAGTCAATGCAAAGACACGATTGGATGCAGATTCGCCCTGGGCGTCGCGTTGGACGCGTTTGGCGCGTTTGGCGCGTTTGGCGCGGCGTGTATGGAGCATTCGGCACGTTTAGGGCATCAAACGCCTCTACGCTCAAGTTGAAAATATTGAACTTTCGACGCAAATTTGCGTGACGCTGTGCTGCGGCAGCCAATCAGCGATGACATCCCCCCCGATGTCATTGATTTGATGATGTGTGATGCTCTGGCCACCTGCTTTGGCTCATACCCCGCTGAAAGAAGGAAGAGAGATTGATCTGCACTGTTTGTAATCATCTGGAGCTATACGATTCGACGTGTGTACTCTACAGAGACTGGAACAAAAAGGAGCAGGCTGAGGAGACAGGTTTTGAAGTAAGTTCTGTAAATATTCGTTTCCAGCTGGATTTGCCTGCTCGGGTCATCACTGAGTTGGACAAGCTCTGGCTCTCTACTGCGCCTGCGCAGTGACGCGCGTCAACTCTCAGCTTGTCAAAATGGTCCAGCGTCCAGCCTCAGGCGTTACACGCAGCGCGTCACAGGCACTACGCGCGTTTAAAAACGGCAATTTGTGTCCCGTGTGGCCGTAGCATAACACTACATTCAATTGTTTGCAAAAGTCACTGCAAAGTGCAAAATTTTGACTGAAAAAAATCAAGTTAACAATTATGTGAAGACAGTCAAAGTACTGACAGTCCAAAGAGAGTGAAAGCAACACTTTATGGTGTTGACCAATATGCACATTTAAGAAGGGTCAATTTCAACTCTGGCAGTGTTAAAAATTGCTAAAAATTGTAATTGAAACCTTTTTTTTGATACCAGTTCCATTTCTGGTTCTACTTATTAATCCAAATCTGTAATATTTCCCTTATTCAGTCCTGTGCTGTATAGATAAATGCTCCTGTAAGTTGCTGGTATTTGCACTCAATGAAAAAGTGTTTTGTCAAAAATTAAGACACAAACTGCTTCTGTCCCCTGTCTGATTTTCGACTTCTTTGTCATAATTTCTGCTGATTGCTTTTGATGAAAGTCCTTGATTTGTAAGTGATGAAGAGCAAAGTGAAAGAAATTGATATGGGAGTTGATAAACAAAGAGAAGAATGATTTTGATTCCTTGTGGAAGTTCTTATCGATTCTCATCTGGAATTGTTTTTTGATTTCCATCCCTTGTGTGCTATCTGACCAATATTATTTTTTAAAAGAAATCTTTGCATCTCAATAGGACCATTCCTAAAATAGAGGTGTAAGTAAAAACAAAGTTACATTCAGTGAAGTGTTCGCACTACTTTTCAGCATTTGATGCACTATTCCTTTAAATGTAAACTTTGTTAAAATGCTGAAATAAAATAAACCAAAAGGCTGCAACATAAAACAGGTCACACTGTTGTGTCACATCCAGGAGGAATTTAAATCTTAATCCATGCAGAGTCAGTAAGTTGGCACTAATTCGATTGACAGCCATCTTATCAACTTCTTCCATACTGAGAAGAACCCCCTACAATAGTTGGAGGCGTATTTGAACAGCCCACCCTGTCTACTTCATGCATCAGAAAAGAAACCACACAAGCTGCCCAGCCCCTTACGTCAATCACATCTGTACTTGCTGACTGGTTTTCATTGGAACACATAATAGAGGAGCAGATGCCAAAGATTCACCCAAACAATTCAAGCTGCAGCGAAGGTTTGACCTGTGAGATCACGAAACATTTGAAGCACGCTCAAAGCTTTTAACAGCTCGCATGTGTCGATACTTGTGCGGTTCAGTCAAGGTAAATCAGGGCCAGGGGGCAGAGGCGTGAGTCAGAGCGACAACAGGAGCAGAAGATGCTTATTTCTATTGAATCAGGGAGATTTTGCCGCTGTTGTGTCTGCTGTAGAGGCTCAGTGTTTTTGTCTCCTTTGAGTAGCTTGTAAAGGCTGCTGGTGTGCGCCGCTGTGTATAAGAAGGCCAAATGAGATTACACTGTTTCAAAAAGAGCTGTTTGTTGTGCGTAAAACTCCCACCCGACATCCCTGCAGTACATCTTGGTTCAAGCTTTTCATTTTTATGTCCTTGAGGAAACAGTGGATTGAGAATTCAAAGAAAGGTTAACTTCGAGTTACTCATTTAATGCTCTATTTTACTCTATAAGTTGCAGCTGGAGATGATTCTTTAGGGAGACATAAGAATGTCACAGAAGATACGGCTTGTTTTGGATCATATTATCATCAAAAGACAAGATTGAACATGTTGTCAGTTAAGTGAATTTAGCAGATTAACAACCAAACTTAACCAACTTTTAAATTTGCTTTTAAAAAGAAAAAAACTCTTTTCTATCTTGTCCTTTAAACAGATTCCCCCAATGTTTTTGTTCATGGTTTTTATGCTTTATTGACATAAAACCCCTTTGTCAAATAGTTGGTTAAAGGTAGTGGCAACTCTTCTTAAAACCACACAAGCTCAACCAAAGTTAGGCTACGTTTACATACAGGTTTACACGGAGCGTGGAGAGTGGATTCAAAGCTTTCCATTCTGGAGCCTGTTTTGAAAAGTTACCGTTTTCATCTAAACGCAAGACCAAAACGCAACGAAAACTTATCGGATTTGAAAGTTTTCGGCGTCTTGTAACGCAGCCTTAGAGAAAGATGTTTTAGCCATTGCTACATAGACAGCATTGTTTCTAACTGGTATTTTACCCAATAAAAAACTATGGTCAATGTTTTATGTTGACTTTGCTCAAGGGGGCTTTTGTGCTTGGGTGAAGCAGCTCAGTGTTCAGCTCATGTTTGTCTGCCTTTTTTTGCTCAGTTTCTCTAAACCATCACTAACTGCTGATTTGTGTTTGACTTGAGATACAGAGAGGGCATTTGGACACTAATTCCAAGTTTTACTCCAGCTACACTGAGGCAGCAAAAAAAAGAAAAAAACAAAAGATTTGACTGCCTGTATGAGTCAACACCAGCGGAGTTCGCTTTTTTGTAACAGGAAATCATTTAAGTTGTTTGCTGTGTTGTCTCTGCAGGTGAGACGAGCAGGATCACACAAACATGTCAGGACTTTGCCTCCTAGTTTCGTGGTTGTATTCGTTCCTCCTGTGATTATTCACATTTTGCCTTCTATTCCTTCCTTAACCTTCCAAATGTTGGCAATTTGTCCCAGTCTGCCTCTGTGATTCAGAATGCCTGCATCCCACTCTGTTTACCTCCAGCCAAATCAGTCTCAGATGGAGAGCGAAGAATAAAAGGAGAGAGAGAGATAGAGGGAGGGAGGTAGGGAGGGGCAATCAAAGGCAAACAGCTTGTATTTCTTAGCTGGAGCGGGCTCTCGTGGCTCGAGCCTGAGCTTTGTGATGCAGACGTGAAAGTCCAGCCCCTCCGCGGAAGGCACCAGCGCTCTGACATTTGGACTAACAAGGGAGAGCAGCCGAGTAGAAGGGATGAGGGTGCTCATGCATGCTCATCCCTCATCAGGCCCGTCTGCAGGCCCCTAAAATTCAGCACAAACAAACATCCACCAAGGCTGAAGACGGGCCACGCACATCCAGCCAAGCTCAATTTGGTTTCTGTGTTAGTGTTTCATTTCGACTCCGGCATGCCGTGCATATTTTTGTTTGGTTTATGCACAGGCGTTTGGCCTTTGATATATTTGCTCCTAATGTGCAAATTCTGCTCAGTTCTGATTACGCCCACTTGTGTTTGATTTTAGAACAAACACAGTAATGTTCTGTGCCTGAATCAGTGGAGGATTTAATGACAGAGGCAGAGTAATGTATTGAAATGCTTTCTGCTTCATGATGAAAAAGAATCACATTGACTTTAATCAGTGCAGTTTATGATTCTTCTGTTTTGGTCCTTTACATCAAATGTTTTAATTGATTCTCCATCATGTTTCTCTGAGCTTAAAGAAACAGACTACTGACTTTCAGCTTTAAGCTATTTTGTTGAGACTGATGCACTTAAAAAACATGAGGGGAACTAAGTGACATTCAATATTGAGTAATTAATCACTCAACACGCAGTAGATGACTTACCCAAATAACTGATAAAACAGTCACATTGCAGCACCTCATGTTTTGAGGCATGTAGACGTGGTCAAAATTAACTGATGAAGTTCAAACTGTGCATCAGAATGGGAAAGAAAGGTGAAATACATACTTGGTTGTTGGTGCAAGATTGATCGTTGACAGTATTTAATAAACTGCTGATCTGCTGGGATTTTAATGCACAACCATCTCCATGGTTTACAGAAGATAAAGAGAAAATATAAAGTGAGCAACAGTTTTCTTGGCGTGAATGCCTTGTTAATGACAGATGTCTGAGAATAATGGCCAGAGTGGTTCGAGATGATAGAACGACAACAATAACTCAAACTAGAAGTGCTTCGAGAGCACAAACCTCTACCAAGACATTTTCAACACTGTTGGGGAGTTTTAGTCCAAAATGTGGAAAACTGCCCTCGATTGCCCTGTTAACAAATCCTTAAAAAGAGATTCACATCTGGATCTATATCACCACCAAAATCTAATCAGTTCTTTCTTATGCCATGATCAACATTCCCAAAGGAGCATCAAACTCTTTTGGGAACTAATGAACAAAAATGTGAAAATAGCCCCATAATCTCATAGTGTTTACAACTCATTAAGAAATTGCAGGAAGCACATCCAGATTCAGTCTGAATTCTTTCTGATTTCCAATCACAACCAAAATTAAACCAACTCCTCCTTGTGTCATGACCAACATTGCCAGAACTTTTCTTTAATGTATTTTTTGGGCAGTTTGTGCCTGTATTGATAGGAGGGAGACAGTGGATAGGCTTGTGAAAGGGGGTTAGAGAGTAGGAGAAGACACTCTGCAAACTGGTCACTGGCGGGATTTGAACCTGGACTGGCAGACCCTTTGCTAAGCCCCTCCCACAAACAGCTACTATCCAATCCCACGTTAGCAACCATAACTATGCACAAGAGGCCTGGAAGCTCTCAGCAGAAAACAGTATGCCCTGGCGGTGTGCATTAGGGACTAGCAAGTCTGACAGTTGATATCCGAGAAGTTTGGAGGCTGGTGTTGATTTTTTTTGTCTTCTCCAAGCCCAAGACTCAAGCAGAAAGATGCCAGGTGTGGATAAAGCACGAGAACACCTAGATTTGTTTTAAAGTAAGGTGCTAACTAACGTTAACTAACCATAGCTCCTTGTCCTGGGTAAGATAACATTAGCAAACAAAGAGGTCTCAGTAGTAGGTAACTTCTGTTAAACCTTGAGCCACTGGGTAGCATTTAGGTAAAAGAAATACTAGTTACAGCAGAGAAGTTCTGACATACTGTATCTGTTCGCATTTTTATGAACAGAGGACCTAAAAAGGGGCAAACACAACGATGATGATAACATTTTCAGTTTCAACAACTTACCCTGCTGGACAAGAACATTGTTGTTCTTGTTCTTGTATGTGATTATTTTAAAGTGAAGTATCAACACATGGAGTGCTCGACGCTTGCATTGAGATCTGTGTGCTTTCCCCTCTATTTTAATGTCCTCTACATCTGAACTCCGACATTTGATTTGGTAAATGAAACTCTCAAAAGTATACTGGAGATCTTTCTGTCCACTCCTTTTTGATATATCTGAAGAAAATGTCCAGAAATGAGCAGATATTTCCTTAGGAATATCACTCACCGAACCACTAAAAACTCCATATTTCTCATTCTGCAAGGCAAAGCTTGACAGGCGTAGCAACAGTAACCAAGGGGGGTGGGGCTTATCGAATTATGTGCATGGTTGCTAACCACTCTGCCAAACCAGCACCCTGCTCCTAATTTTTAATCCCGCTTACAAAATAGAGGTGCCCCGAGAGCAAACATCTCCATCCAGGCCTTTCCAACACTCTTAAGCAACTTTATTGGTAAAAATGTGGAAAACTGACCTGGCTTAAACTCTTAGGAAGTCCTTGAAAAACATTCTGGATCAACATCTGGATTTTTATCACCACCAAAATCTAATCAATTCTCCCATGTGCAATGATCAACATTCCCTGAAAATGTCATCAGAATCTGTTGCTAACTTATTGAGTAATTCACTAAAATGTAACCCGGTTGGATTTGGATCTCCGCCTCAGTGTATTCCCCTCTTCCTTGCAGCATGACCAACAGTTCCTGAAAATTTCATCAAAACAAGTTGATTAGTATTAATCAACTGAGTTATCCTGTTCACAAATGAGCAAACAAAAAACTAACAAACAAAAACATAACCTCATTGGTTGGTAATAACCACCTGTTACATTTCTGAACACACAACATGTCGAATCACGATTGATGTTGATGCTCCCACCCTTTTTTGATACAAGCATGTTGCAGCACTGCTGTGCCCTTCTTTTGGAAAAGGAATAGATTTTTGAATCATTTTTCTTTCTTCACATTACCTCTGTAGTGCGTGTTTGAGTGCTGATGCTTTATACCATTGTTCACAGAGAGCAACAGTTTCAACAAACATGCAGACATTACTGTAAAGAAATTGGATCAAATTCTGGTGAATAAACAGTTTAATCCTGGTTGCTTATTCCAAACCTTGATTCTACCATTTGTCTTTGTAATTCATCTTGATCTGTGCCTGTGTTTACTTTGCAAACAGCACCAGTTGGTCTTTGTTTTATTCCTTTGTTGAGTGTTTATATCATAAGCAGAAAAAACTCTAATATGTGCCAGAGAAGTTCAACAAAAGGCAAAGACTGGGAGTGTGCTTAAGGGTGATGAAGGTGCAGATGAGAAACTCCTGACTACAGTGAACCAGGGGTTGATTAATTCAGCAGATACTGGGCAATTTATCAGGTTTCTAAGATCTGTATCGCCAACAATAGTGTTACATTTGTCTCAGCAGTGATTACAAAGAAGAGTTGCAAGGCCTGCTGCTCAATAAAAAGACTTTGCTGCAAGAACCACAAACAAAAATTGTCCCATTTGTCCAAGACGGTTGTTTTGAACCGTTAGTGTATTGTGTCTTTTTATTCCCATCCCTATGTGACATCATGCTCTTAGGAGTGCTCAATTTTTATTGCTTTCAGGGTGCTGTACAGTTTGTGAAGCCATGTGGTTTGATTTTCATTAAAACTATTCAACTTTTATAATTCTGCTGCAATAATTTGTTATGCCTCTGCAGAGAAAGTATGCACATGTCGACTATGTGACTGATCAGAGAAAAACCTTGATCAGGCATAAAAATGAACAGCAAAAACCAAACGTAGCAAAGAACAGAAGGATAGAAAATGTGTTTTATGTAACATTCAGTTTTAATCAAGATGATGCTTCACATAGATCCATAATAATATGATTTCACACCACTTTAAGTCTTATAGCTGCCAATGACACCAAGCGGACCTCAGGCTGAAAAATCAATGATATGCTAATTAATGCTATATCAACAAACATGCCCTGGCATACTTTGACTGTACGCCCATGCATAAATTAAACCACTGTTATATCCACTGTTGGCTTTTAGAGCCTCTCAGTTGTACAATAATGCATCAGTGCAGATATGGAAATGCGCAAATTTAGATTCAAGTGCCACTTGCTTTGGAGTGTGAATATAAATGCTAACCTCTGCTTTTTTATCTGTTTTTTTCCTATGCGCTCCTGTGGTGATTGCTGCTGCCTTCATGCTGCCTCCTCAACAGGTAATGTGATTTTTTTCTTTTCCTTTTTTTTTGTCAGCCTTATCTGGTGTTACTCTGAGAGGTTCTGGCCTGCAAATTACAGTGTCACAGGCATCAGTAATGGCAGCTATTTAATAGATTTGACCTGGCTGGGGCTTGGAAAAAAAAAACATACATTTTTTTCTGTGTAATCTCCTTTTGGAGGGCTGCTGTTGAATTGTGCTCTGCTTTCAAGGTGAAACGGGCAGGGAATAGGGGGGCAGGGGCTTGGAATAACGTCAGGTTCCAAGGTACAGTGCTTTTTCAAATCAAATGTGGGGTAAAACAATATTCTTTACATCAGTATACCTAATGTTAAAGCTTACTTTAAAAAGCTTATTTAAGACAGTTTATAATATGAGGCACTGACATTGGTAAACTAATTGACAAAAGACAGTGTGATGGAACAAGTCTCATTTTATCAGACTTTGTTCATTTTTGGAGATTTTAACAAAAGAAGATGGTGGGTTTGACTTCAAGGTGTCATCTGGTAAACAAGGCTGTATCAAAGAGGCCACATTTTTTTCTATGACTGCTAGGCTATGCTCACTATCGTTAATGAAACAAAAATAACTCAGTTTTCACATACTGAATAACCTGATTCACTTGTTTTCTCAAACTGCCTGAGCACCTTTCATTTTAAAGGTCACCTTTCCCATGTGGGCCCAGTCGGCTTTGATCGATGGACTGGTCTACTCTGTGGTCAGTGTTGGGTACATTCCTTTAAAGAAGTAATTAGTCATAGCTACTAGTTACTTTCCCAAAAAAGTAACTGAATTACTACTGGAATTACTCCTTCATGAGTGTAGTTAGTTACCAGGTAAAGTAATTGATGCGTTACTTTTTTGAAAAAGCTTTTTCTGCTTGAACTGTGTGTCTCTATTTCTGTGTCCTTCCTAGTTGTTACCTGCTGTAGCAGCTCTGACATCAGCTGTTCTCCAACAATGCGTGCAGTGGAATTTGCCTGATAGACTAGAATGGGAGCGAAGTGCTCCGCTCTTCACCTACGTGCAGCTCTGCGTTGGTGAAGCGCCGGTGCGTGCCAAGGCACTGGAGATTCGCTTCAGGTCTATTTTCTGTGTGGCCGCATCCAAACCTCGTAAATTCACTATCGTTAAGACATAAATTTCATCACTTGTTTGTCATTATGTAAAAACCGGAGGCACGAGCATCAGGTCAGCAGTCCGTCAGAGGGTCCCAGAGACAACACGACACCATAGACGAAGGAAAGTGAATCGTAGAGGTGCAGAAATATATAACATTGTATACATATACATGACACCAAACATCTTTTCTACAAGGATAAAGGCGGAAAGAAGTTGAATAAATCACGAAGCTGTGTGGTTGGGAACAGCAAAGGGACCTTAGAGAAGCGAAATGAGGTGTTGTTTATTTCCTTCCTCAGTCCATAACATGCTTTATGAGCGTGTGACATCGCTGTTCTCATGAGAGTCTGTGGCTCTCCGGGGATCATCCCTCCCCCTACGGATCTGCACGCCGCGGTGCTGCTCGGTGAGCCCTTTCAGTGGGTTTTATTTGTCAGAGCAAGACCGCGGCGCGGCGCTTTCGTGTGCCGTGGAATTTGGGGGTGATGCAGGATAACAGCTGCCTGACATCAATGCAAAGTAACGCGCCACATTTCACCGTTAGTAATGGTAACGGCATTGTAATGCATGAAAAAGTAATGAATTAGATTACTCGTTACTTAAAAAAATAACGCTGTTAGTAACTTTTTACCAACTCTGTCTGTGGTAATTGTTTAGTTCAGTGCAGTCAAGCATCATGTTGTCAATGGCTCTGCAGTCTTTCTGCAGTCTGTGCTCTGCACTAGGCTTGCTACAGCAATATGTTTTAAATAGATGGGAGTAAAAACACCATTGTGTACACCAATATTCTTTATTAATGCATTTTTACAGAAAAAGATGTCAGACACATTGCCTGTTTAAAAAGTTATTATAAGAAAAAGGAACTGACAGTGAAAAACTTATTGACAACAAGAAAAAAATATTTCTTGGGCTAAATTTCAAATTCACGTTTCCTAATATTTAGTTTATCTTGGACCTATTGGAGATGAAAATTGTACTTGTGGATCATCAAATATCAGCATCTATGTGCGGGAAACCCTCCATATAATTTTGCCATTCAACTGTAAACCATGTGATGTTTGGTCCACATTGCCCAGCTCTAGTGGAAATGATGCCTGTTCCCTGAAAAGAAATGTCACATATCTGACCAAGTGACCCTCAGGTCTCCAGAGCTGCCTGTAAAAAAACAAACAACATAAAAACACGTCTGACTGCAGATGGATCCAGCAGTTTCTCTGAGTAGTAGTGGAGCGGTGGTGTTGGTTGTGGCTGATCTGTGTGGGGCTCAGTGAGGACTCTAATCCCCGACGGCCCATCTGCTGCATGTGTGCCTGTGTGAGACTTTGTTCGTGCACGAGGATGCCACACTGCCCTCGTTCACAACCGCCCGTATTTCAAATCCTCCGACGACCCTTCCAGCCAGCCTGCCCTCTGCTGCTGCTGCTGTGCTGTTTGTTGATGTTGTCCTCCCTCCCTGCAGCCTCTCTCTCTGTTCCTCCTGTTCACATTTATAATCCGACCATTTTATTGTCTCAAACCAGCGGGACTGTAAGCTGCCCTCCTCCTTTTGTTGTCTTGACCCCTTCCCTCTTTTTTTTTACCTCTCTGTGGGGCTGGGAAATACAGCCCAAAAATGAAATCACTACTTTTTAGATGAAAAGTAACCAATCCAGGGATGGTAAACAAATCCAGTGCCAGTGTGCTATCAGGCAATCATCACAGAATGTGGTGCCTTGACTAAACAATTGACTAAATATCAGACAAAGATTTTACAGGAATCAGTTCAGTAATCAGTATACAAACCCCAATTCCAATGAAGTTGGGACGTTTGTATAAAATGTTAATAAAAACAGAAAACAATGATTTGCAAAGCCAGTTTAACATATATTCAATTTAATGCACTACAGAGGCAAGATGTTTAAGATTCAAACTGATAGAATTTATTGCTTGTGTGGCAAGTATTAGCTAATTTTAATTTGATACCTGCAATATGTTCCAAAAATGCTGGGACAGGGCAACAAGTGACTGAGTAAATTTAAGATTGCTAAAAAAAAACCTGTTCGGACCATGTCACAGGTGAGCAGGTTAAATGAAAACAGCTGATTGTAGTTATTGGATATAAATATTAGGGATGGCATGAAATATCGTTTGGCTAAATATCGCGATACAGAACGTGACTAAACGCATCAAGTTTAAAAAAATGGATCACAAAATAAAGACGTCACATTCGATAACAGCGCATGTGACCAGAAGTGACGACAACAAACATTAGCACCAACTACCTTGCCTCCAAAAAGCCGAACGATGGAGTTCGAATGAGGTCGAAATTGAGGGTGCTCTGCCTGGATACAAGTCATCTGTCTGGCAGTATTTTGGCTTTCTCATTAAAAAAGACGAAGACAACATAAAGTAACTGACAAGACGAAGACGTGTAAACTTTGCTATGCTGCCATTCCGTACACCGCCTCCAACACAACAAACATGAACCACCACCTTCAGCGTCACCATAAAAATGTGAAGATGACCCCCGGCGATAACGAGCCTACCGCTCGTTAGCATACACTCTCTCTAACCTCTCTAGGGTTAGAGAGAGTGTTATTGTTTGTGTTTGGCCTGTTAGGCCTTGTGTTTTCCTGTGTGCAACTCAAACAAAAATAAATAAGTTGTAGTTACACAATAATTTTTTTTTTTTTTTTTTTTTTTACTTTTTTGATATTGTATCGTCACATATCGTATCGTGATCCGGGCATATCGAGGTGCAGCGTATCGTGAGTTTAACTGTATCGTCCCATCCCTAATAAATATCCCCTCAATTTGAAATAGATTATGATTCAAAGAGAGCTGATGTTGATTAATATTGCAGCATTTTGTTAACCTGCAATTAAAATGAGGTTTACTAAGTTTGAAAATGAGAATTTAAATGATGTTTATGTTAATGTTTGGTGAAGGACAAACCAGTTGGACCATTATCTATGCACTTTTATATCAGTGCAACTCATATGTCCTTACACCTCCTATCAAACTGTTTTCCATAGTTTATTTTTACAGACAGAGCTACTCCAGGCTTGGGCTGGGGTCTGGCGAGTGGCTAGTTCAAGTCCCTGCTTTGAGGTTGGTTTGGTGGCTGACTGGGCAACTGCCGTTGGTTTCTGCAGATGGAGGGGTTGCTGTCCCTTTTCTCAGGAGCTCGAGGTGTAGGGTTTGCACCCTTACACCCTTAAACTTCATTGTGTGTATACACCTATACATGAAGTAGGATTAATGTTGATGGTGGTGCAGAGGAACTGTCAAGAACGATGAATGGCGAACTATCAAACTGGCATGTGCCCCCAAGCCTGATAAAAATATGAAAATGCTCCTTCAATGAGTAAAAGTAAAACAATGATGATTCCCCATTGAGCACAAACAATTCAGATTATTAGATTATTATGAATAATCAAGGAAACACTTTACTGAGTGTTAGGACTGGCATACATAAATACTCCCGGCGATGACCAAATGAAGTCAAATGAAATCGGCACCAGTTAATCATATGTATACAAATCATGCTGTCTTGCTCTCTGTCTGATTTAAGGATTTATCAGAGAAGTTTTCATGTATCACCTAGTCTTGCTTCTCCATTCTCCTTTTATTACTCCATGTCCTACTGCTGTTGCTCCGCCCTCTGTCCTCTCATCGACCTCTATTCTGATAAATTATTGAAAAGGTTGTTAAAAAATGTGTCTGTCTGTCATGTTGTGTTCAGAGAATCTAGTATAAAGCTGTTGAAATAGTGAGACATGATATGGAGGTTAGTGGTGGCTTCTTACTTTTTGTCTGTCTCTTCATATTTGTCCCTGCTCTGTTAGCGATGCAGTGACTGTGCAGCAGTTATTTACAGGTTATTTGGAGGTTGTATTTCATGCTGCAGCTGATCCTTGGTTTTCTCGCAGCGTATTTGTGTTCCCATGTATCTCTAATGATTCCCTCAAGTCAGCTCTCAGCCCTTTTTTTATCCGGGGCTCATGTTTTTTGTCATTATTACATCACAGATGCCCTCAGGAGACTGTTAATGCACTCCAAATGTCAAAACGCGACAGACCCTGTTAGCCAAAATGACTGTCTAGTGCCAGTCCCTAATGCATTATACAGTGAAAGTTTGCTTTGGGATGTTGTGCCCGTGTTTGTGTCTGCGATGTCTCAGAGGGCAAACATTATCCGGAGTCAGGGTCCACGGAGGTCGTTGGTAGCCGCACTGACGGGGGGTTTTTCGATAGTGGGTGGGAGATTATGAACTGATTAATTTGCAGGGGAAGATTTCGATGGGGCCAAAGGAGAGGCGATGGCAGTGAGCTAAGCATCTGGGATTATCCAGATTTAATGGGGGGAATAAAGCAGCCTATGGGTGGCAATCCGCTTTTCTATTCGCTCAGATTTTCGTCACATTGACGTGTGATGTCATGCTGGAGGAACCCCGCAGGAGGCTGAGGGGGCGGTGAACGACGTCATTTAATCACGGCATCATCAGGGCTCATACCAACAGGGAGAGTGGTTGGACTTCCTTATTTACAAAGTTCAAACAGGAAATAGACATGAGAGAGTACAGAATAAAGCATAACCTGATGCTGCGTGAGGTTTTGTTATAGGCATGACTGTGTCTTTGTATGATCATCACTTTTCTTTATGGGGATCTGATTAAAGGAAATCATGGCTGCAGTGTGATTTTGGAGGAATTGGTGTCAAATTAAAAGATTGTAGAAGTTCAAACATTTGACACTGCCTTGAAATAATGCAACAAATATCAGGAAAACTTCCTTTAAATAAGCCCTGTGCTTATTTTTGCATTATTTTCTCTAAGAGTAGCATATAATCAAAAAGGTGATGTTAAAAAGAAAAAAAACAGTGTTTAACCATCCAGAGGTCAGCTTTTTCAATTATCAAGAAAGTGATGGATAGAGGTTAAAAAAAGTTATTCTTAATTAGGGCTGGGCAAGTTATCGAAAAATAATTGAAATTGGCATTTAGACCCTTTAATCAAAGTAATTTTAGTCATGACCTGTGTCATTTCATATCATCCAGTCTTTTAGTGTCCTGTACACAGGAGCAGCTCCTAAATCAACCACCGTTTTAATGATAAATACTAGAGCTGGGCAATTAATCATTCTTTAAAAGTTACTTCCTTCTGCATTTATGAAAATGTTTTAGGTATCTTTTTATATATTACCAGTGTTTTGTTTTTTTTAAGTAAGTTATTGGCTCTCTTTCAGCATGTAACTTTGACTTTTCTCACCACATATTGCAGTGAAACTTTACAATTATCAGATTTAAAAAAATGTTTTAGAAAGTGATTCAGTAAATGGTGAAAGTGAATTATGATGGTTGTCACCCTTTTCAGTAAGTTTACACTATTCCCTGGATATCAACAAAAAAAACATGTTTCGCTAAGTATATTTTTGCTCCACTTCTGACGTGTTTTGACAAGAGTTTGTTTTACAAAGTTGCTCATGTCCTGTAGCACAGTACGTTACTTGGTTATACCCTAATAAATGCTGATTGATGAGAGGATTACCCAATCATCTGCTGGATATGCTTCTGAAGGTTCTGCCCTCCCCAAAACATTTTCTATGGACTCTCTCCCAAATGGACTAGTGAAATGTGAAATGTAAACAGTCCATCTGGTGTTCCAGATGATGTAATACAGTCTTGGTTTAGCCATTTACTTCGATAATCCGAATTATACTTTTAAAAAAATCAAAGTCATTCCTTGGACACAATCATACAATGTGACTGTTTATCCGTATAAAGAACTAGACGTTTTTTTTTAAATGATTTGACTTTGCAACCCTATATGTTGCTTTTATACAAATTACTTTCAAGATCAGATGCTTAAATCCTTTTAGACTACTTTTCACCCCCTCACCCTTTGACCCAGTCATCATCCTCACTGGGAAAAGGAGCAGCAGAACAAACATATGTTTGTTGGTTTGGATGGATTCTTCGTGGTGTGTGTATCCTGAGGGTAGAGCATATGACAAAGCGGGTGGGCGGATTGTGTTAGAATGCCTGCATGTGTTTTTTAGGGTTGTGTGGGTGGACTAATTTGTGTCCTCATGTATGCTTGTTCAGTTTTTTTTCATATTTATATTCATGCAGTAGGGTGCAAAAAAAAGTCCCATGTGATGCTAAGCTCTCCACAGCTGGCCTGACACAAATACACCCCTGGGCCGAGGAATTCAAAGCAATCCATCGCTTCATGCCAGAAGTCCTTGAAATCCTCTCTGTATGACTTTGTAGGCCCTCTATTGAAAGATTTATTACATTCTCTATGCTCTACTCCACCTATACATAGTGATGAACATCCTAAAGGCACAGCCAAGCACGAGTCTGCTCACACTCCTGCTCGATAAAGCAACAAGCTCTCCTCATACCACCCAAGTGTCTCTGGCGAGGATGGGTCCAGCTGTGACACCCAATTAAAAGTGTGTCCCCGACATGTCACACCTTTTTTTTGTCACATCACTTCGCCCTCAGCATATAAGATATAAGGAAAGTGTGTAATAGAAGAGAGTTGAGAAGTAATGGTGGCACAAAGGCAGCAAACTCAGCATTTCTGCAAGAGGCTGTGGACACCTAACAGCTGGCCTGGGAGGAAGGTGCAGGCTAAATTTCCCAGGTGGCTTCCTCTTTTCCAAACATGGCGACCTGTTCTGTCAGCAAACAGGAGCGCTGTCACCTCCCTCTTTCTTTCTCTGCCCAAGTGCAACTGTTTCACTCTTTTTTCTTTGTTGGTCTTTCTAAGTTGTTGTTACAGCAATGTTAAGTTTAAACCTGTTTTCTTTATGTCTTGACTCTTTCTGCAGAAATACACAACTTAAAAAATGTTTAAGCACTCATAACTTAAATGTTTGAGTGCAGTTGTTGTGCGGTTGAAGTAACACCCAGCTTAGTTGTATAGATGTAACTAAAGACTCACAATCCAGAAAACATCACATAATATAACTTAATTCAACTTGTTTGTTACTGTGTGTGGTTAACTGGTGTCACTGTAATTACCAATGTTATATCTTCATTTTGATTAATATCACAATGCACAATGTCCAATTCCAGTGTAGTTGGAATGATGCTTATTTAATATTCAAACTGATTGATGTTATTGTTTTCCCACAAATATTTCCTAAATTTGAGTCTGATGTCTGCAACATGTTCCAAAGAAGCTCGGGCAGGGGCATGTTTACCACTATGCTACATCACCTTCCCTTTTAAAAACACTCAGTAAGCATTTGAAAACAGAGGATAGGATACTAATAGTTTAAGCCTTGTTGGTGGATTTCTTTCCTGTTCTTGCATGATGTATGACTTCAGCTCCTCAATGGCCTGGGTTGGTGTATTTTGGGATTCATAAGGTACTGCACATATTCAACATGAGTCAGGTCTGGACTGTATGCAGGCCAGTCCAGTACCAACGCTCTTAATGTAAAAACCATGCTGTTGTAACATATGCAGGATGTGGCTTTGCATTGTCTTGCTGAAAAAAGCAGGGACGTCCATTAAAATGATGCTCCAAACCTGTATGTACTGTTCAGCATTAATAGTGCCTTTGCAGATGTTTAAGTTACCCATGCCATGGACATCAACATAGCCCCTACCATCACAGACGCTGCCATTTGAAGTTACTCTGAGAACAGTCTGGATGGTCCTTTTCCTCTTAAGCTCAGAGGACACTTAAAAAACAATTTAAGATGAAGAATTGTCAGACTACAGCACACTGTTCCACTTTGTGTCAGTCCGTCTCAGGTGAGCTCAGACCTTGAGAAGCACAAAACATTTCTAAGTTTTGTTGATATATGATTTTTGCTTTGCATGGTGGAGTTTTAACTTGCATTTGTAGATGTAATGACAAACTGTGTTTGTTAACTGACTGGTTTTCTAAAGTGCTCCTAAACCCACAAGGTGATATCCTTTACACAGTGACGTTGGTTTTTAATTCAGTGCCGCCTAAATCAGAGAAAAGACTGGAGCTTGTGCTGATCATTCCCACCTAGTCTGATTCTTAAATGATCATGTCTGTTGAGACAAGCTCACCCACTATTGTCTGCCATTCTTTCTCGCTTTTTATCTAAAGACAAGCTTTATCGCCCATCAATAACACCCCCTTACACACAGACTGTGAAAACACACTAATAAAATTCACTCAGTTTATTAAAATGAAAGGGGTTTTGTGTCAAGACACTCAAATCTAATGATGTAAAAAGTAGACTCTTTTTGCACCCTGAGAGCAGCAGTCTGTAGTCCACTGTGTGAATTAAGTTATTAAAAGTCACTGGGTAAATACATAGGCTTCACCCCAGTGGAAGCAGCCTAGCAAAAATGTTCCTTAGATCAAGATGAAGCCCCCGTTTTAGAGCTGCTCTAGTCTTGTACCATTCTTATTGACCATCTTTGAAACATTCCCAGCTGTTTAAAGCAGAGCAAGACGTGCAGACCCAATTATTGCTTTATTTGGAGCGGCTCCAGGAGCACTGGCACTCACAGGTGCACAGTGTGATGCCCTGACCTTCCCGTCTTAATAGCAGACGGGTTGGAAATCAACCAAACGACCCTCACACAGTAAAGAGGCAGGAAGTGTGATGATGTATCCCAAACGTGATAGCTTGACATTTGGCTTTGGTCCCTGAACCCCTGCTCACCAATCCCATTGTCTTACACACCCAACTCATTTTTCTTCTTATCATAATTCTTCTTATTCATGGTCTCAGCATTCTTCTTCATAGTTTGAGTCTTCTTCTTCACATTCTTCTTCCACTTGTTCCTGTTCTTTCTTCTCAAATTCCTCCTTCTCCCCTTCCTAATCTTTTTCCTCTTCATGTCTTCATCCTCTTCTTGTTCTTCTTATTATTATTCCAATTCCAATCCCATTCCTATTCTTTTTATTGATAGTCTCAATGTTCTTCTCCTCCTTTCATTTCTTTTTTAAATGTATTTGTATTTGTGCCTTTATTGACAGGAGAGAGACAGTGGATAGGCTTGTGAAAATGGGTGAGATTGTAGAGGAAGACACTCTGCAAACTGGTCATAGACTGGATTCGAACCTGGACAGGCAGAAGCATGTACATGGGATGTGCATGGTTGCTAACCACTCCGCTAAACCAGCACCCCCTCCTTCTATTTCATATTCATTTTTCATTTTCATGGGGGCTACGGCATTTTACATTCAGTTTTCTGTATTTATATATGTGTATACTTGTGTTTGAGTCTTGAGTCCTTGTTGACCTGCGATGTTTGTTGTGATAAATTTGGATAAAGGTTCAATAAAAAGATCTTCAAATAACATTTAAAAGAAATACTTCAGATGAAAAGCTTTAAAAGAGGCAAACAGAATATTGGCTCATTAATACTGTAGAATTTTATCAGCACAGATCAGAAAGAAAGCATGAAGATGTGAGGCTGCGTCAAATAAAAACTCATCCTGTGGTGGGACAAGCCATCAGAGTAGAGACATTATCAGCGCGAGGAATGGGAGGCCTTCATACTCTGCATTTCAATATTGTCAAATCTGTGTAGGACATTATTTTGAAGTTATGGGGGCGGGGGGCACATTGGGGTAAGATCATGGATGTAAGATCATCATTATCATCACATCTTTTAGTGTGCACGTTAAAGAATATGAAATTTTGTGGATATTTAATCATCTAGTACATAGAGTAAAGTTTGAATCATTTGTGAGCTGTTGAACTGGAGTATAAAAGACACTTTACATTTGACTCTGGTTTCATACGCAGCTATTCTCCAACTCTTTTCTCCAAAGAAACACGTGATCCAGTTTCTGAAAAATCCACACAAAAGGTTCCCCTCTTTTAATTACTCCACGTATCTCTCCTCCGCAGTGAGGACTTTCAAAGAATTCCTCCCCCGTAATGAGGCTCGATACTGTTGGCAGCAACAATGGAAGTATTTAGGGGATCATATCCCTCCGCCTTCGCCCGGCCTCCTCATCTCCCTCGTCAATCAGATAACAGTTTTATCTCGACGGCTGCCCTTTCTCAAAGTACGGCGGAGACGTTCACTTCACAGCTCTCCTCCTTTGCCTCAGATCCTCTCCTCAAAAACTGAAATTACATCTGTTGGGAATTCGTACCTGGAGGGAGGAGGGAACTTTGTGCACCGCGCCTGTCCTCTCCCATGGTTGATTAGGAGGAGGGAGATTGTGTGTCACATTTAATGAAGTGAAAGTGTTATCAGAGCGTGTGTGTGTTATCGGGGGCGTGGGAGGAATCCCCTGTGGAGCGCTTCTTTGCTGTTCCAGCAGAGGTGAAAAATAAAAAGTCACAACTATTGCTGATGACTGTACCTGAGCAGAATTCACTTAATTCAGCTGAAGATAATGGTCTACTAGGTCTCCTGTTGACACTCTCAAGTCTTTCCATCATTAACTTTCAACTAATTTCATTGATTTATTTCTCTCTGCAAAATAATTGATCAGTATAAAAGATCTCAGCACATGTGTTTGTTAGCAGAAAGGGTTTAAAGAGTAGAGCAGCGATTATGTATTATGCAGGCCAGTTCAGAGGGAAGCATGGAGCTGGTTTTCTTGACTGTGTTCTTAGATCATTGCTGGTAATTAGGTCTATGGCATACAAACATTAATAAAACTTACAAAAATCCCATAGACTATTGGCCTTGGACCTTATTTGTATGGTTCGCAACAAGGGTTATTTAATTGCATTTTACAATAGAGCAGGCTGAAGCCATGCTTTTAATTTTAAAGATACACATTAACAGAGGTGTGGACTCGAGTCATCTGACTTAGACTCCAGTCAGACTCAAGTCACAGTTTTGATGACTTTTGACTTGACTTGACAATATCATTAAAGACTTGCAACTCGACTTGGACTTCAACATTAATGACTCGGGACTTGACTCTGACTTTAGTCTGATGACTTGAAAATACTTGAAACTTTCAGTAAGACTGTTCAATAAAATGTGCTCCCATTTAAAGTATTTGACTAAATGACTGATTTTTGCCATTTCCAGCAAGACAGTATTTTTTCCACAGGATTTGCCCCATTGAATGCATCTATTAACATCCAGTCAGGGTTTAGAAGAATAAACAAAGAGGATGTGGATTAGACAATTACTTCCCTGAGCACAAGACTGCAGGAGTGCGAAACAACCCAGAGATGCAGAACCATGCTACAGAGGATAATTTCATTTGCATTCACAAGGTACAATGTCATAAACAAAAAACGAAATGCCGTTTGCAAAACCTGAGAATAACATGGAGAGCTGACGACGATCCTTTTGGGTAACTTTAGATTAGCATCAGTTATATGCAACAACGGTATATGTTAGCTCGTAAACAAGCCGTGGCTAAAAACTGAGACTGACGTTAGCTGAAAATAATTGTACAGTTACGGCCCAGGGTGACCAAGCGTCCTGTTTTCCCATGACATGTCCTGTTTTCATGTCCTGCCCTGACTGTCCTGTTTTTTTTTTTTAAAGTAACGAAACTGTCCTGGTTTTTATTGTTTTTTGTATTTAGTCAACAGTGCTTATGACTTGGAAGGACTTGAAAATTTTAAGCCTATGACTTCAGACTTGACTTGACTTGTCCTGTCTTAACTTGAGACTCGACTTGGACTTGAACGTCTTTACTTGAGACTTGACTCGAGACTTGGGTTTAAAGACTTGAGACTTACTTGAGACTTGCAAAACAGTGACTTTCTCCTACCTCTGCACATTAATGGATAAATGAAAATACATATAATAGATTTAGTTGTATATACATACATCTAGAGATGTATCCATTCAGCAGAGACAAAGGGACTAAGAATAAGAATTTACAATAGCCTCATACATCATAAATAACGTATAGATTCAACTACTTTATTTTTATATATGTAGAACCATATTTTCATATCTAAAATTATTAAGATAAGGTACGTATTATGGATGTACAATCAATATGATAAGGATATGAATAGAAAGATCAAACAATATTAAAATTGATATCTAAAATGATTATAAACAGAAAAGGAATGATGTTGAGAAATATTGCAGCATCTAGCTGAAGTGTCATTAAAATAGGTATGCCTGGTCTAAATATATATGAATTTATGTTAAACTGTGTTATTTCTGCTAATGGTTGATGCAGTGTAGAGCACATGGAGTCGAGCAGGGAGCAGGTCATCCATGATTGTTTGTCTTGGTTAAACTAATATATTTATGCTGACCGCAGGAACTACGTTGTATTGATCTGTCTAAAGTTAATATCAGGAACTGTAACGATGACGGAATGTTGCTAAAATGTGTTAAAAATCTAATTGCATCTGCATTTTAGGGCTCATTCCTACACCACTCTGTTGGATGAATTCACGCCTATCATGGCAACTTTAAAAAATTGGATTTTATTGTACGGCCCGAAATGGAATCAAAAAGGTCTGTGCCTTCTCCAAATGTACAATTGGAGGTGTTAAAAAGATTGAATGGGATCAACGAAGGATTTCAGCCCCGTGTCTACCAGAACTGTTCGTCCTTGCGGAGCAGTTGCTGTACTTTGCTTTGTTGCACTGATACATACTTAGAAGAAATGTAAATCAACAATTCTGTGACATTATACAGTTTCTCAATCCACTTAGCAAAGTCCACATGATAAGATTAGAGAATATGAAGGCCCTAACTGTCAAGTAACAACAACAACATTTTTGCTAAAGTGCCTTGTCTCTGTTTTTCCTACCATTGTGTGAACAACATGATGAAGACGCGAGAAAAGAGGACTTTTGACAAGGTTTTGGAGGGATTCTCGAGGTTTTCTTTAATTTTTCTCACTCAGTAGAGCTTGTTTATTCTAACATAGCAGAGATGAGTGAGCATTCATTTGTTTGGTGAGTAGCATGATTTGCTCTCCCTTTCTACACCAAGGGAGAAACTTTGTTTTGCTCTGGGTATTGATGGGCCTTAGAGATCACCGCTCCTCTGATATGCATAGTACACATTGATTTCTTAAGCTGTACAGTTAAAGCACTTAATGTAGTGTGTACAAGGGGAAACACAGGGCATAGAATTACATTTTTAATGAGACAGGAGCAATGGCAAAAAGGAATTTTGTGTATACATTCAGCCATAAATTACATGATATCATAAAGGTTGCAATTGTGATTTCTCTCAAAATCATATAAAAATTCAAATGATTAACGACTTTCTCATATTCCTAAATCTTCAAGTTTTACAAAAAAAAGTCCAAAGAAATATATGATATCAACCTGTAGGCAGGCTCTTTCCAGTCATCAGTAAGACTTATCTCCTGTTTATAGGCAGCAGATGGATGTTTCATGTCACTGTAATGGAGAATGACTGGAAATTGTCTTCCTTTTTTTTGCTCTTGGTACTCCTGTCTTCGTCCTGAGTGATAGAGCAGGAAATGGAGCTGTGGAGTGAAGTCTACATCGTGGGGGTTCCAGAGGTTAAGAACCAATGAGCTCCTCTCTGTAATGGGATTGGCCCGGTGGGTGGGCTGTGTGTTTGCTCCTGTGCGTCACGAGGGTCCCTAGAGGTGATTGTAAAAACAGAGCGATGTGGTGCTGGTGCGTGTGTGTCATGATGAAAGATGATGGTGGGGAAGGCCACTGCGCGCACACTCAGGTCTGCTGAGCGGGAATCAATGCGCTGATGGACGGACTCACTGTCATCTCTGCTGTACCTCCTGAGGTGTAATTACTGAGGGGGAATGGTGTGTTTCTACGGATCATAAATCCCAATCTCACTGCCCGGTGACAGTGATGGTGACCAAGAGCAGAGGAGAAAATGTGCTGTGTTAGACAATCAGTGTAGACTCACTTTTTCCTCTTTAAATGATGTTCAGGGGTATCAATACTTTGTATCAATTAGGGTAATGGCTGAAAGTGGATAAGATCCATTCTCCATCTGCAAGGGTGAGGGTGCATATCTCCTTTCATGCATCCATTACTCTGAATGAAATGCACGAGTCAGCTTAATGCATTCTGTTCACACATGCAGAACATGTTTGTGACATAGAAGCTGATCTTACCTCACACAAACTCCTGTTTCCATACATGTTTCACGCCTTAATGCTGAGTGTTTTAAGCTTGGTTTTGAGATTGTTCTTTGGATAAATGTATAACCAGTGTGATTATACCATGGCGTGCAGATGCAAATTAGTGTCAAATCAAGGAAATGTCACTGCAGCCAAATAGAGATGATCATATACGCTGTGTTTAACACGGCGCTAAACCGATGAGAAATGTGGATGATCTGAAATGTCACGCACCTTCATGGTCATAATGTCAGATTTTAACCTCAGACTGAAAAACAGTTAGCCTTTTAAGTTCACACAAGACATCTTGTTTTTGTTTGCATTTAATGGAGTTATGGACTGAGCGGTACTTCTTTTCTGAGCAGTGTAGCATGGTATCTTTTTGGTAGTACTGTGAGGAAATAACATTGCTTGTTACAGTACCTGAAGACACTTTGAAGTAGGGGTGGACGATATGGCAAAAATATTACATCGTGATTTTTTAAAAATAAAGTCGCGATCACGATTTTATCACAATTCTTTTTTTACGTTGATTTTTCTAGACTAATTTGCATGTTGACCATTTTTTCCCTACACTGTAAAATCCAATAGCTGCCTTGACTTGCAAACATGAGTTAACTTGACTAAGTCAACAAAAATATGCCTTTATGACTAGTATTTATTAAGTAACAATCACTTGCATGTGTAAAAATGCAAAATACTTACTTTTTTAAGTAAAGATTACTTTTTTATATTTAAGCTCACTCGCAACAATAAGTAGTAACACAGTCTCACACTGAAAAAATCCAATAGCATGTGTAAAAATGCAAAATAAATGCAAAATACTGATTTTTTTTAAGTGAAGATTACTTTTTTTTTTTAGTTAAGCTCACTCGAGTGATTTTTGAACCACTCAGATTTTTGGAGTTGAGTTTGCATGGTGGCATGGTGGCGCAGCAGGTAGTGCATGTACCTCACAGCAAGGTGGACAGAGGCCTGAAGTTTGTAAGATATCAAGTACACTCTACTTGATTGTTTTAGTTGCTTAAACTCATTTGTAAGTGTACTCTACAAAGGAAGTGCTAGTTAGTACAACTAAAATTAACTAGTTCTCTGCCCTTGTTATTTTAAGTGCAACCGGTTTGCATGCTTTTTTTTAAGTAATGATAACTAATTGGATTTTACAGTGTATGTTTAACATATAAAACATGCAAAACCCTAATAGAACAAAAAAGACAACTTAAGCCAAAGAAACTTTCTGAACAGGTTTTAATTTAAATAGTGCAGTTTTTATAAAAATGTGCAATAAATGTAAACATAAAAGATCATGAACAACAATAAAGTGCACTTTTGTAACATAAAAACTAAACACACCAAATAGCTTATTGAAAAGGGTCAAATATAAACGCAAACTGAAGTAACTTGTTATCTCTTAAAGTGCAACAATTTAGAAAAAATGTTATCTAACTGCAATGTCTATAATCTGAGTGAATAATACAGCTGCTTTAGAACAGATTTTTGCTCAGACATGTTTAAGCTTTTATCTCCTTCTCTCTTTCCGCCATGTCTTCATGCTACGTAACCAAACAGGAGATCCCACCATGCACTGCGCGTAATGTGCTACGATTGGCTAGTCGGGTGTGCGTCAAAGTCTCTGCACCCACACAGACGATTTGACGATCTTTCTGCTTTATGAGATCACCCCTACCTTATAATCCTTAACGATTTAATATCATCATATCGCACACCCCTACTTTGAAGTGATTCCAGTAAAAGTAAAACATCAGCTACATTTGTTTGATTTAATGCAACATATTAGAAGCCGCAGACATTTATTATTTTTGGAAATTATTTGATTTCAGTTATTCAAAATTGAAAGTATTTGTCTACACTGTCCTAAATCTATCCAAACAATGGCAGCATTTTCTTTTACAAAGATTTTTTTAAGTCTTCTTTTGGGGAAATTGCGATTTACTCTGCGACGCTGTTCTGATCGAGCAGCCACGCAGATCGAGCTCGAGTGAATTGGCATTTTTAAACAGTTTTTAGTCCAAAATCTGTGTCACACTCACCGGATCCTGGTCATTTTTAAACAACAGTTTTTATACAGGCAAGGTTTTTAGCAATCGGACGCGGATTTTAATAGTTTTCCGCCTTGTCTGCTGGACTGTCACCGGCGGCTAGGCTACTTAGCTCACGCCGCTAAGCTAAGAGCTACACCCATGACTGCCTCCACTTCAACTCCACCTACCCCGCCACACAGGTGTGATGGTTGCCTGCAAAAATCCCAGTCCATTGCCGAACTGGAGCGCCGCATTTCTGACCTGTACTGGATCCGGGATGAGGAAAAACTCCTGGACTCTGTCATCACGCTGGGCGCAGGTCCCCCAGGTGACGCGGCTAAGCTGGACTCCACCATCCCGGCTACGGACGCTGCTCCGCTGGTCCCGGTGAAAGCCGCGACTGCCTCCGCCTCTCAACTGGCCACTGGCCTCGGAGTTGCTCCTGCTCCAGCCGGGCAGGCTGCCTCGGTCCCGCAGTTACATCTCCAGCCTGACGACCACTGGTTCTCGCTGGGTGCAAAGCCCAAGCTCCTGCCTGCTGCAGCGCTGGACTTTACTCCACACCCGAGGCGCAGAGCACTCAGCTCCACTCCGCGGCACCAGCCCTGGCAGTCCGTGGCAGATAGCAGGAAGGCGCGCAGAACCAGTCCGCAGCCTACCTGTGAAATCCAGGTAACCAACAGGTATGACATCCTAAGCCTGCAGGATTTCCCCCCCGTCGGAGCGCGGTCCAGCTCGCCTCCGGGGCCTGTCCACCCAGCTGGCCGTGGCTATCATCAGCCCAGGAGCCGGGGGCTGCACGCTCAGCCTGGTCCCTCCACTCCATCTCGGCCGGGTGCAACCGGGAGCCGACGCCGCCAACCCCGGGTCCCATCCTGCCAGCGACGCACCTCCAGCCAGCCCGCGGAGCGACACGCCCCCTCCGTGCTGCTCGTCGGGACCTCGATGGTCAGGCACGTGAGGGTGCACAGCGGCCGGACCTTCTCCCGCCCTGGAGCCCGCGTTAAGGAGGTCGAGTCCACCGCCCTCCAGCTGTGTGCTCAGCACAGCGCGGCCTCTAAGCTGGTCCTGGAGGCCGGGATTAACGACCTCAGAGACCAGCAGTCCGAGATCCTGAAGCGGGATTTCACGTCCATGGTCGACCGTTTGCTGGACACGGGGAAACAACTAGTCATTTCAGGTCCGCTTCCCCCGCCGCGTTATGGTGACGTCACCACCAGTCACCTCCGCCAGCTGCACCTATGGCTTAAGGGATACTGCCTGAGGAAAAGTATTCCATATGTGGACAATTTTATTGCTTTTTTAAACAGACCTCACCTTTTTAAATCAGATGGCCTGCACCCAAACCAGGAGGGGTCAAGGCTTTTATCAGTCAACATTGACCTGACTGTCCAGTCCTGCACCACCACCTACTGACTCACTACATACAGGCACTCTGCACCTCACTCACACTCACACTCATCTTCACCACTCCATAGCTACTTCATACACACCCCTCCCCCAGTGACCTCAGTTGCACAGGACAATATTTGTACAATAAAAACATTAATTTCGCACAGACAAATGAGACAGAGGAGGGATGTTTTTAGATCAAAATGTCTTTTTAACATTTCATTGGAAAAATGCGTGGAGCGCACGTTCTGCACTGACATTAAAATGGCTGTGCTGAACGTGCGCTCCCTTTTAAACAAATCTTTTATTGTAAATGACATAATTGTGGACAATAACCTGGACAGCATTCTCCTTTCTGAGACATGGCTTGGCTCTGATGCACCTGTTGTTCTCACCGAGGCCTCCCCACCAAATTTTAACTTTTTATTCTCAACTAGGGGGTGCAGAAGAGGGGGTGGTACAGCCTCAATTACTAAAACCGAAATGCATGTAAACGAAGTCATTTTTAACAGCTACTCGTCATTTGAATACCATGCCTTCGTTTTTAGCAGCCCACCTATCCTCTGTATCACAGTCTACCGACCACCCCAGTATTCCACTTCTTTTATTAGTGAATTTTCAGAGCTTTTATCAATCATTCATACCACTTTTAACAGAATCTTAATAACTGGTGATTTTAATCTACACGTGGACATTTCCTCAGACTTAATGTCCAGAGAATTTTTAAACCTTTTACATTGCCTTGATTTTAAGCAACATGTCACACAGCCTACCCACAGCAGGGGGAGAAGTTTAGACCTGGTCATATCTTATGGTCTGTCCATTGGAGCGCCCTCTGTTGTGGACCTGGCTGTGTCTGACCACTTTTGTGTGTTTTTTACAATCACCAGTTTTAATCAGACGGAGGCCCCGGTGAGAACAGTGAGGAAACGCTACCTAACTTCTGAAGTGGCTGCAAATTTTATCCAGATTTTACAGAGCACTCCTGCTGAAATTTTACCAGCACCCTGCGATTTTATCACTGACAACCTGAACAACAAAATGAAGTCAGCACTGGACTCAGTGGCTCCACTTGTCATTAAAACAATTAAATCAAAACCTACATCCCCGTGGAGAACTGAAGAAATTAAAAAACTCAAAAGGGAATGCAGGAGTGCTGAAAGGAAGTGGAGAAAATCAAAATTAACAGTTCACTACGAAATATTACGCCAACAACTCAAAACGTACAATAACGCAGTCAAACAAGCAAGAACCTCACATTTCCATAATCTAATCCAAGACAATAAAAATAACCCCAAATTTTTATTCTCCACCATTGAGCTTTTAACTTACAAAAATTTTAAAAGATCCTCTAAGACTCCAAGTAATGCCCTCTGTGAGGACTTTGCAGACCACTTCAGAAGAAAAATCAATGACATTCGATCCAGTCTTTTATCCCAACAGCTTTTAACACCTGGATCATCAAACTTACCCGAGGAAACACTGGAAAGTTTTGCCCTGGTTGATGCGAGGACACTTGGTCGAGTTTTCTCCCAGGTAAAGCCCACAACCTGCCTTTTAGACTCAATTCCCACACCGTTTTTTAAAACATTTTATGGATTCTTTGAGGAACAGCTGCTGTATTTGGTGAACTGCTCTCTTCAGACTGGTGTCTTCCCCACCTCCTTTAAAACGGCGGTGGTGAAGCCCATTCTGAAGAAGAATGATTTAGATCCCAATGTTTTAAATAACTATCGGCCTGTATCCAACTTACCATTTTTAAGTAAAATTTTAGAAAAACTTGTTTTTAATCAAGTAAATGAGTTCCTAAACTCAAAACATATTCTAGAGACCCATCAGTCTGGTTTCAGGATGAACCACAGTACAGAGACGGCACTTTTAAAGATTTTAAATGACATCAGGTGTAATTTAGATAACCGCAATCTCACAGTGTTGGTTCTGCTGGATCTAACCGCCGCCTTCGATACAGTAGACCATCACATTTTATTAAATAGACTAAAGCACCTGGTCGGTCTCTCTGGTACTGTTCTTAACTGGTTCACGTCCTACCTGACTGATCGAAGTTTCTTTGTAAGTATGGATACATGTTCCTCAGGAACCCATAAGATAGAGTGTGGGGTTCCCCAAGGGTCAATTTTAGGTCCAACTCTTTTTAATCTATACATGCTACCCCTTGGGGACATCATCAGGAGGCACGGCATCAGCTTCCATAGCTATGCTGATGACACGCAACTGTACATTGCCGTGTCTCCTGATGACACTGGGCCAATTGACGCCCTTTTAAACTGCATTTTAGACATCAAGTCATGGATGGCAGCTAACTTCCTACAGCTCAACCAGGGCAAAACAGAGGTTTTAGTTATTGGTCCTGAAGACCTGAGAGAGAAACTTTTACCTAAGTTACAGGATTTTAAATCTTCAAAATCTGTAAAAAATCTGGGCGTGATTTTAGATTCTGAGCTAACTTTTATACCCCACATTAAAAACATTACAAAGATAGGTTTTTACCATCTTAAGAATATAGCCAGAGTCCGCCCGTTTCTCTCTCAGGCCAGCACGGAGGTGCTGATGCATGCTTTATCTCCTGTCGCTTAGACTATTGTAATGCCCTGCTCTCTGGTCTTCCCAAAAAGAACATTTACAATTTACAATTACTGCAAAACTCAGCCGCACGCGTGCTGACGAGGACCAGAGGGCGGGAGCACATTACACCTGTTTTAAAATCGCTGCATTGGCTCCCCGTGCGTTTCAGGATCGATTTTAAGGTTCTTTTATTAGTTTTTAAGTGTCTTAACGGTGTTGGGCCATCTTATCTATCCAAAATACTTTTACCCTATCAACCCTCGCGGACCCTGAGGTCCTCCGGTGCTAGCCTTTTAACAATACCACAAGTTAGAACTAAAACTCACGGGGAGGCGGCATTCAGTTATTATGGTCTCCGACTGTGGAACAGCCTCCCGGAGAGTCTCAGGGGCGCAGAGAATGTTGATATTTTTAAAAAGAGGCTCAAGACCCATCTTTTTAATCAGGCTTTTAACTGACTAATTTAACTCCTCCTAATCCTTTTATGCTTAACCATATTTTTACACTTTTTATCATTACTTTATTTATATTAGTATCATTATTATTATTTTATTTACTTATTTAGCTTGGTCTATCCTTTTATATTATGTTATTGTTTTATTTTGATGTTTTAGTCAGGTCACAGATTTATTTTATTTCACATTATCTATTTAATCTATCTTAAGAATACTGTTTTATTCACTCAGTTTTAGCTTCTATACCTTTTATCACATTTTACTATTTTAGCCCCTCGGTTTTCCAGTGTTTCCTCCTGGGGGCCTGACACACCGGGAGCTGTTTTTGGTCCACTGATTGGGGCGCTGTCCCGTGGATGGCTCCGGCCCTGGTGGCTACAGAGCTCTACACCTTGGTGTGGAGCCTCCTGTCTGCCTGGGCTGGGGTGGTCCCTGTGGTGGCGCCCCCTTCACCCATGGACCATGGCTCCTCCCGGTCTGCACGGCCCCCAAAGGCAGCTTTTTCCTCACCTCAGATCTTGGTGCCCAGCCATGTCTCCTCAGCAACAGCCTGTGTTTGTGTGTGTGTGTGTGTGTGTGTGTGTGGGTATGTATATGTGCGCGTATGTCTATGTATGTGTACGAGTGTATATATTTGTGGGGGTGGGAGGTTTGGGGTTTTTATGGTATTCGCCTTTTGTTTTGTTATTGTTTTGTTTTTGTTCTTATCCTCTGTGAGGCACTTTGTGTTGCTAAATGCATGAAAAGTGCCATATAAATGAAATAAAGTTGAAGTTGAAGTTGAAGTTGAAATTTAACTGTCTTTGCATAGAAATTGCACATAATTAAATAAAAGCTACATTCCATGGACATTGTTACAGTGTAAGTAACAGCGTTTAGCATTGCACTCATGATTTTTCTCCTTTCATGTGAACAAAGTGTTTTTAAAAATTTAGAGAAGATTAGTTGTTTATGAATTACCTACTTAGGTGTGCACAGCCATAGTAAAAAGGTTGCAGGTTGTATCTCTCTGTGTTGATGAAGACCTTTCTGTTTGGACGTTGCATGTTCTCCCTGTGCATGCATGGGCTTCCTCCAGGCACTCTGTCCATTGGGTTAATTGCTGACTCTAATTTGCGCTTTGGTGTGAGTGTTTGTGAATGGTTGTTTGTCTGTCTGTGTCGGGTTTTGGATCCAGTGAATGGTCCAGAATACCTCTCCTCTTGCCTAATGTCAGCTGGGATAAGCTCCAGCATCCCGCCTCCTGCAACCAATACAATATAAACTTCATAAATAACTGATGAGTGGATGTTTGATACTATATCTATGATTGTTGATGCTATCTCCACGCACTCAAGGTGTATCATCGCTATTTATTGCCACGGACTAGAAGTGATTTATGAGCACTTACCTCTGCCAATTTCTCTGTCGCAGTTTTAAGAAATCCTTGAAAAAAAGACTGAACTTACATTCAGATCTACATCAATATGTAATCACATCTTCCTCCTGCCATAATTAACAGTCCCTAAAAGTGTCATCATAATCCGTTCATAACTCTTTTAGTTATCCTGTTGATAAACGAACAAAAGCTGGCAAAATCATAACCTCCTTTGTTGAGGTAAAAAAAATCTTAGTTGTAACTCCCCTGCTGGCAATTTAAATATTAAGCCTTTAAAATGTATGTTTAGACTTAAGCTGATAATTACTGTCAAAAGAAAAATGATTGTTGATGCAAAGTGAATTACATTAAGAAAAGGATATTGTCTTACTCTTTGTCATACAATAGATACATTAATATATCTTAAAATATGATATACCGGCCAACCTTTATAGAGCTTAGGGCTCTGTGTAGGAGCCCAGAGTCCTGTCTAAGGAGGAACAGTATCCACATGTGTGCTCTCATGCATAAAGAAATACAGCTGTGAAGCGAGCTGCTGTATGCTGGAGTTACTTACCAGCACTTAACCAGAGGGGAAATTCTGATTTGCATGTAATTGACAGATTTTTACGTAAATTAAACGTTAAGGTGTCATTTCTCTCACATGTCTGTGGTGTCAGGATGTCCCCACACATTTAAGCCATTGGTATTTGTCATATATCCGTTCTCAGGTGCTTTCAGATCAGGGCATGCTCTCTCTGTGTGACAATGTGCATATGTATGAGAGGTGATCCCCTGCCTACAAACTCTCTCTCCTCATCCTGTATACAGTAAGTACAGCTAGTTCGCCCCCTCTCTCCTCCCCTGAGCGTGTGATCAGTATTCAGCAGCTTCAGGACAGTGTCACAGGTTTCCTCTGAGCTCAAAAGACAACATGAGAGGCTTGTTTCTCTTTGACTTAATGTATATGGACAGTTTGACATCAGCTAAACCCCCCCTGCTTATGTCGCTTACATGTTAATGTGTTTATGTGCTAACTTGGGATACACGTTGTGCTTCCAGTACTGCTCTATACATGAGGTTCAGTGCAATGTATGCAGGTGTGTGTGGGTGTAGCTGTTGTTTCATCCATAGATGCTGCACACACTTTAAATCAGATTCAGAAGATCAGGCACAAGAGGATGATGAGCAAAAGGCTCTGTAAAGCTAAACATTTGATGGTGACCTTGCTTGGTTTTATGGATTTATTCACTTAAGTGCCTAGCTATACAGAGAATGAATATACTGTAACTTTTTGAGGCTATGTTGTTTGAAATTTACAGCAAAGTGCTTTAGAAACACTCACTTCAACCTTTGCTGACGACAAGTGGGCCACTATGTTAATTCTCATTCTCCCTAAAATGTAAAGCCCTTTTCAGATGGAAGCTGTGGACTCATCTGCATAAAAGCCTTGATTTTTCAAATTAATCATGTGTTACTTGTAAAGTGAAAGTACCAGGGTATTATACACACAATATTTCAGCTCCCAGTGTCCTCCGATAACAGTTATACACTCCAAACCAGCCTCGATATTTTATCATTCAGGCTGTGATTCAGTCGTCTCTGGAAATTTGTGGTGCTTTTGTCACTCTTTTTCTCCTGTGGAAAAGAAAGAACGTAGTGTCGGCCATTTTGTAAAGAGTTTCGACACCTTGACTGCCTATATAACCCTCCTCATGTCACATTGTTGGCCCCCTTGACATGACTTCACTAAGCTGCAGAGATAAAGCAGCTCAACAGAATTTGATGCTAATAGTTAAATTTGCATAAAGGAACAACCTGTCATCACAAACTTAATGAATGTCTGAATTTTACCTCTACACAGTGGAAAAATACTGGGTAACATGACTAGTTATTATCAATGTTGCCAAAGTTATAGTATATTAATAGTTTTTAATGTATGTATGAATATTTGTTCTGATGAATAAAATGTATGTTAAAAGTCCTGATATGTTTTGGTGTACTGATGATGACAGACTGAAATGGTTGTTTGGTTATAATATTTACAAGTTGGCCTCCTTTGTATCCAGAGCCTGGAAAAAACATCAGGATAGTTTATTTTTGTGAGATTATTTCTTCTTTGTAAACGTCTACAATGATCCCTGAACTTGATGACTGAATAATGGTGTCCTGTAAGCCAGTTGGGCTGGGCATATTGTAAATGCATGACACAATAATAAAAATCAAATCAAATCAGATCATGTACTATTTTGCAATGTTGCCGAAGTTAAAGTATGGTAATAGTTTTTATTGTGTTATTTTGCATGGATGTTTGCCTGTGACAAAACAACATGTTTATATATATGTATGAGTATGATGCAGTTTGCTTTAATTGCCCCCAATTTTCAGATCATATTCACATATTTTCCCTTAATTATCTGAATTCCCCTCAAAAGTTTCCATTCTGGAATTTCCCAGCCTTACTTCCTGTGGAAATTTTCCAAAAAATTTCCACCCCATTCCAACACTAGTCACAAGCCCATTTTTATTGGATCATGGACTAAAATCACACAATTACTGTAGAGAAGCAGATAAAGTGACATTTGAACAGCATTTTTGGGTCAGTCATAAACTTATATAGTAAAATTTTGTGTACCTAAAATAAAAGCACACCCTCTGAAACTCACCTTTCTGCTCTCAACAAAAATGTTACCAAAAGTATCAGGTATTTCTTTAATTCAAAGCCTCTGCCTAGAGCTGGGAAAGGCTTTAAGTGTAACCATATCTTTAGAAAGTTAAAGTGAGTCAAAAGTATTTTTTACAGGAGGACCTAAATTAGTGTTTACAATAAAACATGTGTACAACATGACCTGTAATGAAAATACGTGGAGCTAATATTTGTGATATGTAAATATATACTTTAAGGAATTGGAAACTACATATCAGGTTATTGTTTCTTGAAAAATGCCATTATTTTGCATTCAAAAACACACAACACCTACCAGAAAAGAATGCTTGATATGTGACTATTTCATTTGAAAAACACCTTTCTTAAAAACAAAAAATATGAAATACTCTTTCCTAACCTTCAGTAAAAAAGCTCTGAATATTTTCATGATATTCTTAACCAACTATAGTTATGTCTTCAGGTTTAGATTATATCAAGTATTTCAGCAAGTGTGGATTCTATTGAGAAAGCAAACTCATCATGTAAAACCCAAGCTGGAAAAGTTTGGGGGCCCTTTATTAAAATCAGTCATTGACCATTTATCTTGTCAAATTTTGTCTTCTACATGATTTGTTGCGTCTCTAGTAACCACAGAGACGATGTGGCTCAATAAAGATGTTTTTAAATCTTGAATCATTTCCAAATCTTCTTCTTTAGCTAAACTTTTGAGAGTACAAAGTTAACAGCAAGATAATATACTTATCAAAATACAAACTATTACCAAAAACTTAGCCTTGAATTTTGTATAGAAACTTAAGCTTTAAGATAATAGAGTGTTCAGATCTACTTTGTTAGAGAGTCTATTACAAACTAAATTTCCATTCTGAAGCTAAGAGACTGGGTATTGACTTTTGACCTCCCCCTCTTGTGCTGGTTTCCTCCGCCTGCATCTTTAAAGGTGTCCGCTCCTCATCACAAGAGCGAGCCCCTCGTGTTCCTCTTGACTCTGAATGAGGCTGGAGTCACTCTGATAGTCAGAGGTACCATCTGATTGTGTTACTAAAACCTACAGCCATCACATTTCCATTTCCATTACATTACTGCATATTTATTCATAGAGCCGGATGTCACACTGCGGCCTGAGTGGAATGATAGATGGAGCTAATGCATTCTTCTTAAGAGATGGATGGAGGAGCAGAATCAATGAGATCTGCAGAAGGAGCTGAATGTGGAAAGAACGGTGTTAGCAAAGAGATCAAAGTCACGCTGCAGAGAGGAAGAAATCTCATTTTCTATCTGCTTTTGATTCAATAACTGAGACATTTTGTCACATATCACATGCACTGATACACGGGTGTCATTCATGTCTTTCATTTTCTTCATGTCTCTATAAAGCTTTGTGTGTGTCACTGTATGTGTTTGTGTATATGGTTTCCTGATGCTCTATATGACCACTGCTGACCTGGTCACCTGCGGCTAAAAAAGACAAACATTTTCAAGTGTCAAAGAAACCAGAAGGTCCCTCCTGGCTGTTATATTCAAAACATATACTAGTAGGTGAAGAAGTATGGCTTGACTGGTGTAAATGTGTTTAACTTGACACACAGCATAGACAGTTCACTATATACTATACAGAATATACTCTTGTGACTGCTGGACAGCAGCTCATTTAAAGTGTTTTGGGAGGAAAGAAACTTTGAAAAACATACAAGAAAGGTGATTGGGTGATGTTTCTGTTAGATGTGTGCATTCCAGACCAGCCAGATGATGTAGTCGGCAGATGCTGCTGCCAAGGAGTAAATTACAGAACACAAGCCAGTTAATGAATCACACTCTTGCTGAAACCTGCCCAAAGATGAACAAAAACATCTATTACATCCAGAGTTTTATCAGTGTTCTTTGTTCATCTGATGGAGACATGTTTTCAAGTTTTTGTAAGCAGGCAGTAGCTACGCTAATCTCTGAAATAGAAGCCATTGTTTGCATTACCTTCTTGTTGTTGTCATGCTCATAGCACCCGCCTCTTTCTCCTAAAATAATGCTGACTGGGCAGTAGCTCTACATGCTCTTCATTTAGCTTAAAGCTTTGCAAGATGAGTCTGCCTGATTACAGAAATTGAAACTAGGCAAATCCATCTGTACTGCCGGGTTAGGCATGTAGAAATCTTACTCACAAAAGGCTAAGAGTTTATTGAGTGGGCAGCAGTGCAAAATTAGAAGAAAGTCCTCAAAACATCACTCAGAAACCGTTTTCAGAAGCAAGTGTTTAACATGGTGTCTTTTGACCTCGACCTTTAACTTCAAAACCTGTTAAATGTATCACTGAGTGTCCATTTGTGCACAGTCTTAAGAACATTTTTATAAACAAGGGATGAACCTCAGGCTCAGTGACTTTGTCCTTTATCCTTTAGAATATGCCAGTTCATCCCTGATAAGACTGCATGTTGGTGCAAAGTTTGAAGAAAATCGTCGAAGCATTCTTGATATGTTGCATCTAAAATCAGTGGATGGGCATGTGGCTCAATGACCTGGACACTTGACGTACAACTTCTAGATTCTGTATTTCTGAGTCAGAGTGGAAATTGATTTAAAATCTGAAGAATATCCCTTTAAGATTCTTTGAGATGCTGAGTCCAAAGGCATGGGATGAATATGAGGTGTGATGACTGTGACCTTGCACATCCTTGCATAGTTAGTTCATCATTGAGTGAATGTTAACATTCATTCAAATGTTAATACATATCTTGAAATATTCTTAAGATATTTATATACACTTAAACTTAAGCAGGTTTAAGTCAGGATGAACCTGAGGCACAGCAACTTGTGTTTTTGGACAAAGGCTTTCAAATTACTGTTCGGTTACTTAAATTGGATTGGAAATCCATCTATAGTCTGATAAAAATCCCTTTAAACCTGCACTTAGTTTTATTTTAACAGGTTAGGAATGAACATCACATGCTTTTGACTTTTGAACCAATGAACAAAAACAATTTAAGGGTGCTATGAGGAGAATCTATTTCCGGCGACATAAAGACTCTGCTACCCATGAGCACGCGCGGCGACTGTCGTAAAGACGTGAGCCAAGCCAAAGCGTGCGTTTGTTGTGATGCTAATGAATGCAGCTCGGACCTTCCTCAGAACTCTGCATTGCTTTACAACAACTTACAGGATGCAAAGCGACATGTATCTCTTTCTAGTTATGTAGCGGTAGTTTTTGATTTGTGACAACAAGCAATTTTTGGAAAACTTAGTATCGTAGTTTTTTAGATGGCTACATAGCTCTACTTACAGCCCGTTGCTCAAAGACACGTCTGAATAATATAAATTTGCTCTAGTTTTAATTGTCTTGTTCCCAAAGTTGAGTTTCCAGGCCAGTCCAGCTCTGTCGACCCGACTGCAAAGCTAAGGAACAGCATTTAAATAACCTATTTTGATGCTATAAAGCTCATCTTAAAGTGTGTATTTCGATCAGGCATGTATCTAAAAGGGAGACTTTTTTGTAATTACTTAGAAACTCCTCATAGCATCTTTAAGTGTTCATCCTTGCTTTACCGTTGACAGTTGTTCAAAGTTAAATGAAAGTCTCTTCAGACTTGCTTGACATATTGTGTTCCCATACAAGGGATGGACGGAGGAGCAGAACTTTGATTTTTGACCTTAATATCTATGTCCAGTCCTGCCTATGATTTGATGTTGTTGGAATTTGAACAAAGTCCCTTAAAGTAGTGTCTTTCAAAGTGCAATGACTTTATCCTGAGTCAGATTAGAGTATTTTCAAAGCTACTAGACAAGTTCTCAAGACTCTGCAGCTCCACGACTTTGAGCTTTGACCGTCAAAATTCACTTGTTTTATCATCAAGTCAGGGTGCAATAGAGCAACTTTTAAAGAAAACCTCTCAAAGCAGTTGTTAGATATTCTGTGCACAGGAAAAGGATGAATGTGAGGCTCCTAAACGCAGGCCTTGGACCTCCAACTTCCAAATTCTGCTCTGCAGATCCTTTAATCAAATGGTCAGAAGGTTTAGGTCTGAGTACAGTCCCTTAATTGTTCAGGAAGTATCTGTCACTAGCAAAGGATGAGCATGAGGAATACTAATCTTAACCTTTGACCTTAAAAAAACTGGTCATGTCATCCTAGAGCCAGGGTGGATATTTTTTTTAACAATTTTGAATAATCTCCTCTTAGTGCTTTTGAGATGGTGTGTCCTATGATTAGTCGAGGCAGACGGTTGGACAACCCATAAGCAGAATACGTCTGGCTTTTCAGAGAGATGTAAAGTGTGCCAAGAAGCAAAATACATCCCCAGAACAACACCTCTCTGTGACCTTTTCTGTCATTCCTGTCAGCCAAATTAGGCTGATGAAAAGATTAAGACTCAGCGTCTTTGTTTGAGTTACATCTCAGTGATAAGCAGTGAGACACTGACTCAGATTTTAGTGTCTCTTTCTGTTAGTTCTCTCTGGTCCATCTGTGGAGTTGGAACACATTTGTGGAAAGAGAAATTCTGCCAAATTTCGTGACGACAAGACAAATGCCTTAAAAAAGAATAGGATAATTTGCTGAGTGTCTGCCTCAGAGAAGAACTGCGTCAAACCAGAATGGTCCAATTCATCAGTCTGTCTCTTCATTCTTTCTCCCGTCCTCTGTCTTTGTTTTGTAGAGAATAATCACCATAGTAAATTTAACACTTACCAAACAATAAGAAACTGGCTCGAACTACAACACTGCATGGAATTTAAGTGCAGCTGCAAGCTTGAAGGGCAGAAACATCTGCATGTAAAACTACAGCCTGTGTGCACGCACTCACAAAAAGACAGGAACTTAGCATAAACACATTGGGCCTCATGTACTATACCAAATTTTATTTTAGTATGCAAAATATGTTTTTCTGGACATATTGGTTTCTCAGATTGACCAACGTCTTTCTCTAGAAGATGAGATAAAATCAGGTGAGAGTGTGAGCATTCTGATTGACACAAGAAAAACAACATTCTGTACGATTCAAAATTTAATTTTCACAATTATAGAATTTTAAACTTTGATATGATGGGAGTAAACCCTCAATACTAAGCTTTTAGTCAATTCTAATGTGCCATTTCTTGGTTTTACTGTTGGAATGAATAAACACTCACAAACTCTTGGCAATTTGTACATAGGCAACGGCTCAGAACACTCAGTATTATTACAAAGGGTGTAAATCTCCAGTTTCATCACAATTAGGGATGGGAATTTTTTTATTGAAACCAATGCCATTATCAATTCTGCTCATCGATGTCATTCTTTGACAACTCCCTTATTGATTCCTGTGGGTTTTTGTTTGGAATTGGCTGGTCTGTAGATTTTTATTGGCATCATTAACAAACTCTTCTAAAGTTAAATGCCACGCTGCATAGGTAAATGCATTGGCAAACATTTTATCACAAATTAAGCCACAATTTTAACCATTACTATATAACATTATTCTATTTTTCTCTTTCTGCGATTATTTCTGATGACTACTTTGATTCGCAACTTAGGGTCAAAGTAGAAGCAACTGATCAGGGTATTGTGAAGCAAAAAAGACTGATTCTGATTCCTTGAGGGAATAGTTATTAATTCTCAAGGTATTTCTTGGTAACACATAAAGTCTGTATCAAGGCACTAAAAAGGTGATCAGTAAAGTGAGGGGAGATCATATTTTTCTGTGTGCATTGCTGTTATGATGGTGGTAAACGATTAACATGTCCGGCTGTGCTGAGCAGTCTGTCCTTGTGTTTACTGAGTCTAAACTATCATCACAGAGCTGAGGAAGGAGAGCATATCCTCTTCATCTTCAAACCCTTTCATGCTAGCTGGTAGTATCATCAGTGTGTTGCACTTTGGGGCTCTAGATGGCACTTAATGTGGCAGAGCAAAGAGACCGAACAAAGCTGAAAAGACTATTTGGCACTGTTTATTTGCCACTTTAGAGCCACTCTATTGTTTGGAATATTTGCTCAAGCTGTTGTAAAGGAAGATTTAAAATGTTAAAACTTATAGCTGCCTATGCCATTGACCCTTTCCCCCCATTGGAGACACTCGGAAATTCAAGCACTTAAAGATAAGTTGTTGCTTGCGGCCTATTGATTCTAATCTTTTGTCTACATTGTGCTGTCTGATACTGTAGCTTTCTCATTTCATCTTTTGCCCTTCATGGATTTTTCCTCCGTTTTTTTACAGCCGTTAGACTCACTCAGGCTGCTCCTCTGTTTGTTGGTTTATGATCCCCCCCTCAGGCCATGTAAAGTGGCTTAGTGACCCCACGGCGATGGAGGTCTTTTTATACCTTAAGAAACCCTCTGCCCACAGCCTCCTACCGGCGATAAAGAGCAAACACTCTCAGAAACACAACCGTGTGTACACACAAACTCATCAGTCAAGGGGCTGTAAGTCAGGAACAGGCCCAACGTGTGCGGGTGGCCGGGCTGTGACCACCTTTAGGCTGTAAAGATGAATTGTGCGGTGAATGCAGCTGTTTGTTTGGCTGCTTTTATGAGGCAGGAGGGAGTACTGCCCTGCTTCAGCTGTTTGTTTATCAGACAGTGATGGTGGATGTGTGTTTATGTGTGTAGGAGTGTGTTCATTGGTCTTGAAATTCCCTTACACTGGTTTAACACACGTAAACACAACAACATGTAACCTTTGTTTAACCTTTGGTTGATTTTATCATGCAGATGTTTAGGCATTGCTGTTAAGCTTAACTCAACTCATTTCTTAGCTCTACAATCTGTTTTTAGCACCTCTCATTCAAACTGCCCAAGCATTTAACAGAACACAAAGACAGTATTTTTTTTACATGAACAGCTGATAACTACATCTATTTGTAGTGGACTTATCAAAATCAGGGTGACAAAGTGCCACAATACAATAAAGTTATGCAAATAGAAATGTAAAATTATATATTTGTAAAGCACCAAATCATGAAAAATGTTTTCTCAAGATAAGAGATTGGAATTGGTAAGATTTTATTGTTCCTATGCTATTATCAATTCTGCGTAACGATCCCATTTCCTTTTTGATTCCTGGAGGTTTTTTGCTTGGAAGTGGTTGGCCTATGTAGGTTTTCATTGGCATCAATATCAAACACGTCTCTCCTAAAGTTGAATGCGATGCTGCAGAGATGTCAAAAATTAAGCAACCAATGGACCAGCTTTGTCTCCTGTTTGACATAATTTGACTTTCTTGTTGTAATTTCTGCCGACTGCCTCTGATGGAAGTGCAATGCTCTTGATGAACAAAGCATGTGGACCAAAGTGGATTTGTTAAGAGAATTGATGAACAAATAGACTAACAATGTCCATCACCTGAGGGAGCTGTTTTTGATTCTAAACTAGAAATAATTTTCAATTCCCATCCCTACTCAGGACACTTTTTAACTTCTTCATGTTTTCGTCTATTTATTAATTTATTGGTTCAGATGCAACACAAATAAAGCATAAGTTACTGCTGCAAAAATCTCTTCTTCTAACGAAGCTGTGATCTTAAGAATGTACGAATGTGATGTTTTTAGTTCACTGGTCCACTTTGAAACTTGATCTGGCTATAATGATATTGTTAAAAAAAGTTCTGTGTATTCCTATTTAACATCAAGATTTCAAAATAGTCACAGACCCAGGATCCCCAGAGAAGCTTAAAAATCTTAAATGTTAAAAAAACTATATAAAAATCCTTAAAAAACGAATACCCACAAGGCAGAATGTGGAAAGATGAAAGTAACGCAATAAAGGACAAAATTATCAGACTAATTACACCCACTCAAATTAAAATATAAGTCCTCCACTTCCTTTCCAAAACTTCATTCAACTTAAGTCACAATGCATATTTTATCAAGCCCATTTGAATTTCCTGAACGTCTCTTGGCAGGGATTCACAGTGTCTGTAAAATTATTCAGATTCCTTTGATTTATTACTCTCGATACAAAAATAGTTTGGGAACTCCAGTTTTGCTTCTTTGCATATTTCCCTCTCACTGTCAGCTCAATGTCTATACTGTACACCGCAGCTTATTAAATATGAATCTGGATCATTAAGTATGCCTTTCTCTGACTTTCTCTACTCAACAGACTGAGATCCCCAACGCACCGTCTAATTTAGCCTCCCCCACAGTTTTGATCCTCCCTTTAGTGTGCTCAGAAAGTAGACAGGGAGACAGCTTGCCTATTGGTGGGAGAAAAATCGCTGTGCACATTTCTAACTTTTTTACTGTTGTGTTACCATAATGCTGCTAAATGAAAGACTACCATTTTATTTTTCCTTTTGTCTTCTTTACCACAGAATGGCCAAAGCTTTATCTTCTTCTTAAACATTTTATGCCTCCATGGTGTCAACAGCCAAGGACAAGGAATTGTGTTTTTGAGGCCATTCTTTAAAATGAAGTATTTCAAGGACACTAAGAGCGATTTTCCTCCATCTGTGCTCAGATAACCACTTTGACTCGAGCACTGAGCTTTTTAAATATCGAGATCAGACATCAAAACATGGTGCCTCATGTGTATCTCTTGCTTTTGAGCGTGAAACCTCAAGTACACATGGAGATTTTCTTCAAATTTACACTAATGCCCAGTCTGACTCAAGAAAAAAACAACTTAGTAGTAGGGCAATTAATCAAAATATAATAAAAATTGACATTTTTGACCCTATAATCAAAGTAATTTTACTGACATGACCGCGCCCCCTCCCTATAGTCTATGTTCACTTTCACCAAGAGCGAAGCACGTGCCACCAACATGTAGGAGACAAGTACCAATCTATCAGAGGATCTAGTAGTCAAGAAAAATACCGTCTCCATTGTTTGGGCACATTTTGGATTTTGTGCAGAGGACATCTATCAGAAAGAAGTTAAGTGTAAATACTGCAGGAAGACTGTCACTATCACCACTAATTTGTTCCAGCATAGCATAAAATAATGGTTCATTAATCGAAATGGAGGTAAGAGCTTCAATTAATCGTGATATTGAGATTAGGTAAAATCACCCAGCCCTACTTAGTAGACTTCTAAGTTATGGGTCACAGGTCATAGAGCCGAATGGTTATCTCTTGCATGTGAATGTGATGCCCAAAATAGACTTCGAGAGCTTTTTGTCAAACTTTGTTGCAATGTTAACTCTTTCTCCAGGATATACCTGTTGTATTTTGGTAGTTAAAGGGTAAGGATCAAGATCCAAGTTATGGAGGGAAATGTTTATCAGTTTCCTGTGAGTTTTATGTCTAAATTAAGCTTTGGAGCACTTTTGTCACTCAAATATCCACTGAGTTTCATGTTCATCACTTCCCCATAACTCAACACTTAATGGGATTTTCTCTTTACTCAGAACAAGTTTCTATTCTGACTCAAAGATTTACACATCAGATTTTGAACTTCAACAGTCAAAGATCAAGATGCTTGGGCCTCATGTTCATTCTTTGTCTGTGAGCGTATCTGAAGAGCACTTTGATAGATTTCTGTCAAACTTTGCACAAATGCCTTCTCTGACTCGAGATGTATCATAAATTGTAAAGACTGGGGTTATGTGGCCTCATGCTCGTTACTTGTAAGCTAATGAAATTTACCTTTGACCTTTGATTTCTGTGAAGGATTTTCTCCAAAATGTGTAAAAAAGTCTCATTTGACTCAAAAGAGAAATGATTTGACTGTGGCTCTCATCGGTTAAAGGTATGGTTGATGGGCCTCCTGTTTGTCTTTTGATTACAAACACAGTTTCTGATGGTGTCTGTAAGGAGCAAATGTCACTCTGACCCAATTATGTGCTTACTGTATTTTAGAGGTCAAAGTCACTGGGATTCATGTTAATTATCTGCTTGTTTGTGTGATTTCTAGTGAACAATGTGAGGGATTTACCTCAAACTTTGCTCAGATGTTGCCTCTAACTCAAAACTGATAAGGTTTTGAAAGACAAAGGTCAAAGCTCAAGGTAAGGAAGGCTCATGTTTATCAATTGCTCAAGAAAATGATAGCTCTGGAACATTTAGAGTAAGTATCTCTAAGTTAGTTCCAATATGAACTTTTATTTTTGGATACACTCAATAGATTTTAAAAGTCAAAGTTGATGGTCAGGGGTTCTCATTTTCAGCCTTTAATCATTCATGGGATGTATCAACAATGGACAGATGTCTAAATTGATGTAAAGATGAACGGAGCAAATATTTTCACTTTTACATTTTATATAATGAAACAACAGAAATGTGAGTGTCCCAAACACCACCTCGACCCACCTTACAACTGTACGTTGATTGTCCATCAATTCCACATCTCCCATAGATATTTAACTACTCAATGCTAATTCTCGTGACACACAGTCTATTTTACAAAGCAGCAGTTAAAGGATTTGGAGGAAGCCTCTTTGCACTTTCTCACGAGTCATTTCCTCCCTCCGTCCGGGTGTCTGTAGTGTGATATCTGAAATCTTCTTTCTCAGCACACTTCTCTTCTCCCAAACAGAGTTGTGCTCTCATATAAAAGTGCAATCCAGGATGAGTTTTCTGAGTTGCTCCCATATTTTGGAGCATGTATCGATGTGTGAGCAGCTCTGCATCTGCGTCTTGCTGTGTGTTAATTGAGCTAAAACGATTCCGTTTGAAACAAATGTGTTTTCTCAGCAAGCTGATTTTTCATTCCCGTTTCATCCTCTATCACACATTTCGACATCGGCTTTAATCCTCACAGTTCCCTGCTTTAATTTTTCCTGTGGGCTTTCTGTTTCTGAGTGTTTTTTTCGTAATAGTCAGCTATTTGTGGAGCTGCTGATGGGTCTGCCGACTGTTTTAACAACCACCTCTCACAGTCGTGCACCAACAACAACCCACTAATTCCACTTTCTCTCTGTTTTTACGCAGTTCTGTAACTTTTTGATGTTAATTCCTCGGTTCAGAGTTTTCCTCTTTTATCTAATGGAAAAGTACTTTCATTTGTTTGACGCAGTTTTGGTGCCTCTGGATTAACAGTTCATGCAAAGTTTAGTCAAACTTTTAAATGAAGAAATCAAAACTAGACAAGATATAACACCTCTCACAGGCATGCAGCAACAACAAGCCAGTAAATCCACCCCCTCTCATTTTGCTGGTGCCTCTTAAGAGCTATGAGTGAAGTGTTTGAAGAATGTGTAGGACAGCATTTTAAACCTTTATCTTCCAATTAATTTTGCAAATAATCCCTTTTGATACATGAGCTTTGAATTTAGACAACACATGCCATGCTGTTTCCGCCTGTTTGAAGTCTTTCTGCTAAGCTAAGCTAACCTGGATGGCAGACGATTAAGCCCATTGACACAGTGGAGTAATGAAGGTTAATTAAGGTTCATATATTTATTTTTAATGACTGCTAGTAGGGATGGAAATTGGTATGATTTATTGATGCCAATACCATTAACAATTCTGCCTACTGATCTAGGGATATTCTGTGTGGGGGATGGTCGTCCTACAGAGGTTTTCACTGGCAGCAATGTCAAACACATGATACTGTACTGCAGGGGTCACCAACTTGTAGATTTTGATCTACTTGTAGATCTTTTAGACAATTCGAGTAGGTCTTTAAGACTAGATGCTTCATCCTTTATCTAACAACCAGGTCGACCTTTTTGCTTATCCATTTAAAATCTGGTGGATCTAGCTGCTATGCAAGATTAACTGACTGGTTTCTCTCCATCTCAATAGTTTTTAACATTAGAAAGATATTAAAGAGACTTTGAGGAGTTTCTAAGTAATTACAAAAAAGTCTCACTTTAAGATATATGCCTGATCGAAATAGGCCTACATAGCATCAAAATAGGTTATCTATAAATGCTATTACTTAGCCTTCTGGTTGAGTCGGACAAGGCTGGACTGGCCTGGATACTCAACTTCGGGAACAAGACAATTAAAACTAGAGCAAATTTATATTATTCGGACACGTCTTAGAGCATCGGGCTGTAAGTAGAGATATATAGCTGGCTATAAAACTACGATACTAAGTTTTCCAAAAATTGCTTGTTGTTACACATCAAAAGCTACCACTATGTAACTAGAAAGAGATACACTACCTCATCGCTTTGCATCCAGTAAGTTGATGAAAAAAGAAGTTGTAAAGCAATGCAGAGTTCTGAGGAAGGTCCGAGCTGCATTCGTTAGCATCACAACAAAGGCACGCTTTGGCTTGAGTCTTTTGGTGCGTTCCAGTTGTAGTCAGAAGTAGGAATTTTTGAGTTCCTAGTAGGAAACTGCAACTGGAACGTCCTCTGAAGTCGGAATTTCCTATAAGTCGGAGATGATGTCACTCCCAGTTCCGAGGTTACTGGAACGCAGCATTACGAGAGTCGCCCCACGTGCTCATGGGTAGCAGAGTCCTAATGTCGCCGGTAATAGATTCTCCTCATTGCACCTTTAAGATGAACTAAATTGGGGCGGACATTAGCTCAGTTGGTAGAGCGTCCGCCCCATGTGCGGGGGCTGCCAACCCCCAGCAGCGGCTGCAGGTTCAAATCCCGGCCTCAGCCCTTTGCTGCATGTCATCCCCCCTCTCTTCACCCGCTTTCCTGTCTATCTTCAGCTGTCCTATACAATAAAGGCCATAAAAGCCCCAAAAAATAACTTAAAAAAAAAAAAAGAAAGATGAACTAAATTGTGTTTATGAAAATATTGTTCTAGTCCTTAGTGACCAGTTTTGTTTTGTATTAGGCCACATACATTGTAATGTGCTAATGTGATTTTAAATCCACAGAATTTTTATTTTTAATTCCTACCCTTTATCACATTTATGGATTGAAGATTGCATCTTTGATTGTGAAGTTAGATGATGATGATTCAAATCTGAAGTTTTGTTTATGGTTCTCAGTGAATTCAGGCATGTGCCATCTCTATTAGCGTCATAGGTGATGTTCAGCCAAAAAAGGTTGGTGACCACTGCTGTACTGCATTGATAAATGCTTTTGTGATTCGCTGATGTTTCCACATACTAAAATTTTACAGTACATTGCTAAAAATTAAGCTAGAATTTTGATCACTCTTGAGCCCTGTCTACCATCACCTTTGACCTCTATGTTGACATTTCTGCTGACTGCCTCTGATGCAAGCGTGAAGTTCTTGATTTGAAAATCTTGCAAAACAAATACAGAATGGATGAGAATTGATAAGGAAACTGACCAATGCTTTTGATTCCTTGAGAGAGTTCTTATCAGTACTTACCTGGAATCCTTCTGTTGCATTAAAAAAGACCAGTCAACTCTCATACAAGACACAACAATGTGTGGAAAAGCCCACACAAGTGCATGTATCATCAGTGCATTAAGGCATGCAGACAAAACCAGTGCTTGACCATCAGAGTATAGACATGCAAACATAAGCTATGACTGCACCATCAATGCATGTATGTAGTAAATATGATCTGCTTGAGTACAGTCCAAGAATAAATACAAAAATAACAATGAGAATGATGGAGAGTTCATTCTGTTTCTATGTATCCCCACAGTAACATTTCTTCCTATTGCATGTCCTTTCAGGTGTTGCTCAATAGTTTAGCAGAGTTATATAGGAAAAGAAGGTGTAGGCTGAGGGTCAAACTCTGAATAAGCAGCCACAGAAAAAAATCAGCTTTCATGTAGCAACCTACACAACACCACATTCATAGTAACCAGGATCTCGAGGGGTTTTCTCTTTTTCTCTCCTCCTTCTTCTCGTATTGCCTCTTTTGTCCTCTTTCCTTTACTCTCCGTCCTCTAACCTCTGGTTTCCCATGATATCAGGCTTTCTTTTGACTCCATCCCCTGCTGCACCCTCCACATCTCTCTTTTTCTTTCTTTTGTTACAGATTGAGAGTGAGCCTCCATTGCAAACAAACAAATTTCTTGGGTAAAGTTAGTGAAGTGAATAACCAAGTGCTCAGTTTTTCTTATAGACACTTTAAGGGAAAATGAGCGAGGAGCGATTCTGTGCCACTGCTCGAGGATGAGGATGAGCATGTTCCAGGCTTTTGTCAGGATGTTTCTCACAGGCTGAAATCGATGCTAACCTTATCTGCCCTCTCTGCCAAAGAGGGCCTGATGGGAATCTGGCTGCTCCTGCTTGGGTGGAGGGAGGGGTGGAGTAGAGGGGCAGCTGCAGCCAGAGGTTAAAATGGACCTCAGTTTGCAGCAGTATGCATCCTTTAAATGGATATAGAGATCTTATTTCCTGACTGTGTTTCAGCTGAAAGGAGATCTTAAGGGAGACATTCAACCTCTTTGCACACTACTACAATAAAACTATTTACAGTTCAGCAGGGGTCTTACTTTAGCTTTACAGCCTCTGCACAGAGCTAATGTGAGAGCTAAAGCAGCATATGGCCTGAATACATCCAGCTAATCTTGTGCTGCTGATGTGCTATCCACCAGTTAATTTTTCTGTTTCATGTGCCAGGCTCTTCTTGGCAGGGAAAGCAGTTTTTCTGAATTAGCCACTGGTTGCTTAGAAACTACCGTCCAAAAATGTGTTTGCCACCTGACCTGCTTTAAACAGGGAGTTGAATTTGCACATTTCTCATTCCTTTGGGTTATATTAAAGAAAACTATAATTTTTATTTATGTGCTTTACATTTAGACAATTCCATATGCCCAGCTGTTTAATCCTGTTTCATGTCCATATGATAAGCTAAGCTAACCTGAATGTCTGCCAATTAAGCCCATTAACATATTGGATTATTGATGGGCTCATATTTTGATATAAACAGCACTCCATTCTTTATCTGTATGAGATGGTCTGTCAGGGCTCCTTTCTATCTGAGGCCCCTTTCACCATGTGGACCCACCCAAGTGGTTTGCAGTTCAACTCTGTGGTGATTGGTCATTTATGCACTGCTTGGTGCCATGTTTACAACAAGTCAGCTTTCATTCTAATGCCTGCGCTCTACAGTGAACTTGCTACCCTTTAACTGATAAAAAAAAACAATGGCAGGGTGTAGAAATGGTAGGTCTATATTAAAGGGCTTGGGAGAACTAGAAGTTCAGGCAGCTAGTGATGCCCTAAAGATGGTGAGAGGGAGAAGTCCAGATGCTTTTTTTTTTGTCTCATACATTGAAGAGCTCTACCACACAGGAACTATGTAAAACACACTAAAAGGCATATAAAACAGAAAAAATGCTTTAAATGTGCTATTTGATGTGCTTATTGACTGTTTACTTAAATGGCTTGTAGAAAGTTTTTAAGCCTTGAAATGGTGAGTTATCTAACATTAAGCAGAGCCAGACCATGCCGCACTTGCTTCCAGTTTCAAGGAGCACTCACACCGAAAACAGCTTGGGCGAGCTGGGCGACCACCCTCAATGTACATCTGCAGTGGGGCAGGGTTAACCCTCCTGCAATGCGATGGAAACTATCTGGGTGACCTGGTTGTGCCCATAGTCGTGCTACCTGGTCGATCTGGATGACCAGGTCATGCCATTTGGTTGCAAAAGTTGAAAATTTTGAACTTTTGTAGCAACATTGCATGTGGCTTTGCCGTGAAAGCCAATTAGCATTGTTTGGATTTTTGACAGCCCCCGTGACCAACTGTTATTGTTCCGATTCACAGAGTGACAAGCCATGTCCATGTGGGAACATTAAGTTAGGGAGTACATTAGTTCTGTCTAGACAAGAACAGAGAGAACTTCTACTTAAGGTGCAGCTGACAGACGATGCTGTGGCAGGGCCAGCAGCTGCAGTGTTTTGTGGTCAGTAGGTGAGTGAAAAGGGTACAGTAGGAATAATGTCTGCTAATATATTCTATTATATGATATGAACATGCTGAAACTTGAGTGGTAATGACATCACTTAACGATGCAACAGTGACAGTGGCCAAATGAGATAGTTATGGGCAGGCGAAGCGACTTGGATATTGATGAAGACTGGGCTCTTTCAGAAGATGAAGCATTTTTCAACTGACAGTGCCAGGATGCTGGGGGCATTTTCCATCCAGGGGGCTTTGTACTGAGACAGCTGGTCTATTCTGGTTTTGAATGGAAAACGTGTCTTGCCAGTGCAAAGGACACTGGCCCTTAATGTTAAACAAATCTAGCTGGATGCCAACTTATCTGTGTTAAGTGTGAATGTTGCATTTATGTGCCTGTCAAGCATTAAAAAATGTTAATAAGCCAAAAACCATGTGCTGTCAATCTTTTCATGAGGCAGAGCCTTTTAGAGACCATCTATTAACCTCTTTATTTGACTAATAGTTAGACTTTTACAGGCTGGTTAGGTGAAGCGAGCAGGCTGCTGTGCAAACATCATCTATAGTAATCAGACATAAGAGTTTGTATTGATTTGCTGCTGTCCTAGAATGTCGATATGCTTTATGAGATGTTAAGTGTTTTGATTGGACAGAGTCAAACCCTATGATTGCATCCATTTTATGGTGTTTTTCATAAGACGAGGTAGGTGGCTGTTGCTATCTCTTTATGGCAACTGGGTGAAGTTGTGTTGGATTCTACGGAGCTGCAAAGAAATGAACACAAGGTCAAAGTGTTTCTATCTGAATTGAAAGACTGCTGTTGTGTTGAAGCCTTCAGGCCAAAACCGCACATTGACCAGGTCTGGATCAGGCTGGGATTTTCACCTCTAATCAATGACCGGTCAGTGAAAACCATCTATTGGAGCAGCAGGTTTAGTTGGTCTGGATTCGACCCTGACATCAATTGATCAAAACGAGGCATGAAGGTGAATCTCAAGGGAGGAGCGTGTGTGAGTTCAGCTGAGAAATCATAATGTGTGCCTCTGCATGAAAGCATGCTTGTCAGTATGTTTACTTGCACCTTGCTGCTTTCATCTATTTCTAACTCTGTATTAAGACCTAGATTTGAGACATTTATGCTGTTCATATCTCCCCTACAGTCTACAGTGCTGATCACAGTTCATCATTTCCGTCACATACAGCCCTGTGTGAGACAAGGGACATGATAGAGCACATATTTATCAGCTTCTTATTTACAATCTCTGATGAAGTGTGCTGTTTTGGAGCCGGCTACCTGCAGTTTTCAGATCCTCTCTCAGCCTGCTGGGTAAATAATGTGAGCAGAGACGAAGACACCTGCCTCCAACCACCGCAGAGCAGATTAATAACACACACTCCTCCCCCTCACCACCTCCTCTTCTATTTGCTTTGGTGCTTTTCCTCACATTTCCAATCAGACTTTTCTATCCATCCCTTTGTTTTGCCTCCTCACACACACAAACACGCAACAAGGCTATAGCAATAACTTTAAGCCCAGGGGTCTGATGACGAAAAGAGGGAAGAGAAAGAGGAGTGCAATATGAGTCTGTCTGGGACTTATCAGCATTTTGCAGAGACACAGGCACAGGAGGAAGAAAGCTTTTGAATCCCAGCATGGTGGATATGACTGCATGCACTTAAAAATATCAGAATCAACAGTATCTGTGGACCAAAGCGGCAGGAAAGTGTCATTGAGACTGCTGTACTATGCAGTTTTTAAGTACTGGATGTCCATATCATGAATTGTATGTTAATATGAATAAGGCTTCTTCCTCACTTTCTGTTGTTCAAAAGTAAAACCAGAAACTTCTGTGATCTACACTGACTTAGATCACTTTCTCATATGAAGTTCAGCAGACCCAGATCAGCTCGAGGGTGAAGTTGCAACATTATTGCAATTTCCAGTGTTTCATGCTTTCTTTCACAATGCTCTTTGTCAGGCAGACCAGAGCCTGTCACATGCTGATAATGCAACCACTTACCACTAGTTGGGGCTGTAGCTGTAGTTATTGTTGCTTGCCTTCTAAACTATTGTTATACTTTTTACCCAGAAATACACAATTGGATAATAATATTGTCTGATTTGAAGCAGCTAGGCACAATTTTAAATAATTGAATATACATAAAGTTATTTTCATGCTGTGTCAGATGACACCAGCATGTTCATATGTTGACTATATTCCACACAGATGCCACTCTCTGCATGATACTGTTTATAAATCGTCTATTAAAAGGCTTTCTGTTGTAATATGTAGCCAGGTGGCTGAAATCTCCAGGGTTGAAAATAGAAGTCCATGTTGAAGTGCCAAAGCCTGTAGTACCCCAAGTGTCCACTTGAAGCTGACTGCAGAAACATGACACCCAAATGATGACCTATGTGCTCTCCCTGTAAGGGGTGGGATTTTTATCATGTTGTTCTTGTTTTCCTCTGATTGACCCTTAATTGTGGATTTCCCACTTAGAAATACTGAATCGCTATTGGTCCGACAGCCTTAAGTCTATGTCTATGAGTAGATTACACTAAAGTTTGACTGAGATGGTGTGTGCAGCATAGTAGAATCTATTACAAGGCATCCAAATGCTTAAAGGCTCCTCTGATAATAAACCATCGACGTCACATGGCTTCATCTAATTCTTTATAAAGTCAGTGTGTTTGGCTTGCTTCTAGTTCTTCCGCTGTTTAGTCCTTGTTTGGTTTGGATGTCTTTCACACCCACTGGGAACTGAACACTGGTTTAACTGAAAGTGAATGAAGACTGATGTTTTCAGGAGGACCAAGATTCGGCTTTTTGGTCTGTAACAGCAACAACAAACTTAACAAAAGGCAAACTAGAGTTTAAGCCCGGACCAAGCATGTAAGGTGTGAAGGCCACTGATGTTGTTAACTTTTTTGATACTTTCCAGTCCGTCATGCTTTGAAATGGTACCTTATTCACTATTTGTATGTTGGAGTGTTTTATGAAGCTCCTTTGTTATGATGGAAAAAGCATAAGCAGTAATATTTGAACATAACTGCTACAAAAGGGGCGGCATCATGGAGCAGCAGGTTAGCGTTAGCGCAAGAAGATCACTGGTTCAATTGCTTTCTGTGTGGAGTTGGCATGGTGTTCCTGTGCATACGTTGGTTTTCTCTAGGCACTCTGGTTTCCTCCCATTGACCAAAAACATGCTTATTAGGTTAACTGGTGCCCTTCGGTATGATTGTGAGTGTGCACTTACAGTTAGTAACTAGCAGTGAACTGAAGACGTTACTTAATTTAAACTTAAATCAGCATTATGTGAATACTCTAACTTTAATATACGACACTTAGTGTGGCTGTTGAACCACTAGGTTATATCCTCAGAAATACAATCTCATTGTTTAACACAAAAACACCGGGAGCTGCTTTTGGTCCACTGATTGGGGCGCTATCCCGTGGATGGCTCCGGCCCTGGTGGCTACAGAGCTCTACACCTTGGTGTGGAGCCTCCTGTCTGCCTGGGCTGGGGTGGTCCCTGTGGTGGCGCCCCCTTCACCCATGGACCATGGCCCCTCCCGGTCTGCACGGCCCCCAAAGGCAGCTTTTTCCTCACCTCAGATCTTGGTGCCCAGCCATGTCTCCTCAGCAACAGCCTGTGTTTGTGTGTGTGTGTGTGTGTGTGTGTGTGTGTGTGTGTGTGTGTGTGTGTGTGGGTATGTATATGTGTGCGTATGTCTATGTATGTGTACGAGTGTATATATTTGTGGGGGTGGGAGGTTTGGGGTTTTTATGGTATTTGCCTTTTGTTTTGTTATTGTTTTGTTTTTGTTCTTATCCTCTGTGAGGCACTTTGTGTTGCTAAATGCATGAAAAGTGCCATATAAATGAAATAAAGTTGAAGTTGAAGTTGAACAGCCAAACCTCGTAAACCTAAAAAAAAAGAAGAAAATGAACTCTGTATGATCTAACTTCTGTATTCTTGGGATTTTAAGAACTGGACTGAAACATTAATTGATGCAGCATGACGTTTAATATCAAGAGTGCTTTGTGACTGACATTGTTGGTATAGAAAACCTGTGTTGACCAACTTTTTTCACATAGACAGTTTACAGGTGTCAGATGGAGACTTATATTAAGTAGAACTCCTGATGGATATGTCAATAAAATCATATCAGTTTTCATTCCTGGCTAACTATTCCTTGGCCTATGTCCCATCTCTCTACATTAAGAGCCAGGGTTTATGACCTGTTTTTGGCAGCTATTGCTTTGTCTATCCTAGCATACAGTGTTTGGTCCATGTGCAGGAAAAAAAGGCCCATATTGAGACTTTTTTTTGTCTCCCTGCATCCCAACTGCTGCCAATTTTGTGGTAAGTCATTCATGCAGACGACAGATGGCATCTTACAGGCCTCTGCTGCCCTCCTTTATACACAGACAAATATTACCCACCAAATGAAAATTTATTTTTCCATTTTCTGTACCACTCCAGCATCTCATCAGATAATCCAAAATAGAAGCTAGAGAGTGGAGCTGAGATGAAAAAATAAGTTAAGGGATTGGAAAACAGCCCGACAGATAAAAAAAGGTAAAGAGAAATGAAAGATAAGCAAGGGGTAAGCTCAGGGAAGGAGCAGAAAAGGGAACAGAAAACTGTGAAAAAAGAAAGGATCAAGAGGTGAAGCCAAAATGTGGCCGAGAAGGACCTCATGGTTTGTTTAAATTTCTCGCCCTGTCTCTGTGGACTCTGTGGATCTCCTGTAATGGCTGTGCTCAGAAAAAGCGCTGCATCTCACGGACTCTAACTCATTTTCTCCCTGCTCCCCGGTCGCATTTTAAAGGGGATAGAATGGATTGAAACTTGGGCATAGAAAGCTTTTCAGAGACACAAAACTGCCGTGTTCTTGGTCTGCGGCGGTCAGAGAACTCTGGGGAGCGGCGGCTTCCAAAAGAAGAAGCTGATTTTAGTTGTGATTCTTGTGTGGAAATGTGTGTAATAATTTAAATCACATTAGCCGCACTAAAGCCTTTTTCCCTTTTATGTGGAAACATCTGCCTTGTTCGACAAGCTTAAATCCAAGGTCCTTACTCTGCCGAGGCTGCATTTATTTTGTGCTTGAATAGCTGTCGTGGGAAAGAAGCTGCTTCACACACGCACACTTTTCATATTTAATATTTATGCTCCTTTCTGCCAATGTAACAGTCTCCTACGTTGTGCACCTACATCCTGCTCCTGTGTTCCCTTTTATTAGCAGCCAAATGTCTTATAAACAACAAGCAGTGTCACGGCGAGACGACACTATGTCTGTGTCCCACCCGTGGGAGTGAGGAGGCGTGAGGAACTCAGCAGGATTTTTCCAAGTGAATGATTAAGCACATTTCTGAGCTTTCAATGGAATCAGATCAGAGACAAGAATATTTGGTTAAATGAATCAGTTTGCTGTTATTCATTAAATCATCACTCCCAGCTTTATCATTATGGCATTTAAAAGAGGAAACAACATTTACCGAGATACTTTCCACTCAAATTAACTCTCTGAAAATAGACCTCCTGCCAGGAAGCGTGGGAGATTTTTGGGCACATAATCCTCTTAAAATTGATCTGGAACAGAACCCGTAACAGTTTAAGCACTCATGCCTTTTGTGGATAAAAGCTAAGGCTCATCTCTCAATCTTTATGTTGATTATTGATTTCATTATTCTTTATGCTCCATTGCAAACTAATGGTGCCATCTGAGCTTTCAGGGATGATGTTTACTAAAGCTTGTTGTAGATTAATCTAGTTTTATAACATTTCAAGCACAATATTTACCTCTTGAAGTAACATTTAACTTTGGTTTGCTTCATTGAAGTGTGGGCTTCATTGATGATTGATGCCTTACTTGCTCATGCCAACAAAACCTAATTCTTTCAACATACACATCCAGCCCTTTCAATTTTCCCCCCCAAGCCAGTGACGTGCCAACTTCCAGTCAGTTCCAGTCAATCACCAGCCAACTTCCAACGACCCAGATTCCTCCGAACAAATGCTTATTCTTGTATTTGCAGGACGTCTCCAAGAGATGTTGCTACCTTCACGAGACTACTTATCTTATCTACTATCTATCTTATCTATCTACTTACCTTTTTCATGGTTATCAAAGTAACTGCCAAATAAACAGGGGGGAAACTAAGCACCGCAAAAAAAACTTGAAATGTACAGCTCAATTTGCAGACGGTCCTAAAAAAAAAAAAAAATCATGAAGAAATTTGCAACTGTTATTAATTCATGTTTTTTTTTAAGTGAAATGATCAACAACTGCACATAAATGGAGACATTGTGTGTGTGTGTGTGTGTGTGTGTGTGTGTGTATGTGTGTGTGTGTGGGGGGGAATTGTCATAAGGGTTACATTTATGGGTGCCGGGATAGCATACCGAGGTTGGCATTCACCCAGCTTCTGTTCTCTACATAAGTTAGCATCCTGAAGTTTGCTTGGATGCTTTGATGACAGACTAGGAATCAGGCTCATGTTTCTGCTGGTTGTATTTGGGTAATTCTGCTATAAGTAGAATTACTGATTATCAATACTGTAAGTTCAGTTTTGATAATCAGTATATGCATTCAGAGCCATACCTTTGTTGAAGTGTTCATTTAACTTACTGTTTCCTTTCTATCTATGGAAGCGAAGAAGTACCAAAATCCAATTAAAATGGATTAATAGAAATGCGTTTTCATTTTCAGAATAATGCTGTTTATTTGACTCATAAATAAAACTAATAATACATTTTTAAAAATGAATTTTCATTTTCTTGTTCAAGACTGCTTATTCTGTGACTTAAATAAAATGAAACACCGTAGTTACAAACCCTACCCCTTTTTTTGGTCACTGTCATGAAGGCTGTGAGCTACAAGCCTGATTTACTTCAAACGAGCCAGACAACTTCGATCTGTGTCAATATGCCGCAAGTGATGCCCGACTGTTAAGGGTGAAGATCTTTCTGACGTGTTGGGAGACAGACGTAAATTGAAACCTGCCGTTTGCGGCCGATTTTGTTGCCGTTCGAGGGCAGCTGCAGCCTTCTTCCTTAGCTTCACCACAGATGTGGACATGGTGGTGATACTTCCATTGTTTCTGAATATATTACCACAGTCCGGTATGAACACGTCCTTCATACTCCACTCTGTTCTCTCCTCTAACGTAAACAGCCGTGCTGAAGAGCGAGAGCAGCTGCTGACGTCACTCTCCTGCGCCACGTTGAACTGCTAATTCAGATTGAATTATGGACCACTTTTTGCGGGGCGGACATGAAAACGAAAAAGCAATTTCCCTATTTGTTTTCTTTTTAGCTGTGTCATAAAATGTGCAGCCTAAAGAAGAAAATGAAAATGCAGTTTGGATGATTTAGTGTTCATTTAGTTATGAGTCAAAAATTGTAGCCAAATCCTTGAAATGAAAAAGCATTACTGCTGATGCTTTTTAATTTTCAAATTTGACAATTCAGATTGAATTTTGGTAAATATTTGCTGGGACACCTTTTGAAAATGAAACTTTAAATATCTTTTTCTTTTTCATTTAAATTAAGTCACAGAATGAGCAGTCTTAAACAAGAAAATGAAAATGCAGTTTGGATTACTTGGTATTAATTTTATTTATGAGTCAGAAATTCCGGCCATTACCTTGAAGTGAAAAAGCATTAGTTCTAATGCTTTTTAATTTCGAAATTTGACAATTCAGAATGAATTTTGGTACCTATTTGCTGGGGCATCGTTTGAAAATCAAATCTTAAATATCTTTTTCTTTTTCATTTTAATTTAGTCACAGAATGAGCAGTTTTGAACAAGAAAACGAAAATTCATTTTTAAAAAATTTATCATTAATTTTATTTATGAGTCAAATGAACAGCATTATTTTGAAAATGAAAATGCATTTCTATAAATCCATTTTGATTTGGATTTTGGTACTTCTTCGCTTCAATATCTATCAACCACTTTTGGTCAGTCATCAAAAATACATCTTTGCCCAGTGACTGCAGCTCACTGACTATTTTTTTCATTCTTTGTCCACTCTCCTGTATATATGGAGTTCCTGCCTTGTGATTGGCTGATTGGCTATTTGCGGTACAGCACACTTGAACATGTGTACCAAATACAATTGCTGGCAAATGTATTTTTCTCATGTTGTCAACAACAGAAAAAAACATACAGTAGACTGAAACACTTGACGAGAACATTAACAACAAAAACAGATACCCTTTTACATTCTGAAGTATCTTTCGTAAATAGTTTTATTTTTTGTGGCATGTCCCTTTAAACCTGCAGTACTCACTATCCACACATGTCATTGCCGGTCTTCATTGATTTTTCTTCCTTCTTTATTTTCCTCCTGCTGCTGTGTGTTGAAGTGCAATCTTTTTCCTGTCCCTCCCGTGACACGCAGTCGTCCGTTTGTATACTTCCTGTGTTTACTCTCCTGTACAAACAGAGCACATGGAGATCTGACCAGAGAATGTCGCTGCTCTCCAGAAATCATGCTGAGCTTATTAGAAATTCGCCCCCACTTCAACCTCTGCACCCCACCGCTCAATACCTTCCTAGAGTCCTCGGTGACTACTGCAGCGTTGGTGTAATTGCTGCTATCCAAGAGGGCTGTGAGGTGATATGATGGGTGTTTGTGAGGGGGCAGGTTTCACTCTAATCCTCAGTGTTCATGATGGACTGTGGGGTCACCTTCAGCTGCTGCCTTCTGTTCATGCTCTGTACTTGTGATTGAATTGTTCTTCAAATAAACTGCTTTTGCTGCTCGTTACGATGGACTGAGGACCTGCCAGATGATGGAACAACTGCTCACGTGATTGTGTATTTGGAGATGATTGATGGTTAAGTGTTTCTGTTACACCAATTATCTGCTATCAGTGGTTGCTTTAGAGAGCATCATATATGCTTTGGCTTTTTTCAAAGAGAGAACAAGTCTTTTGCCTTTTCAGGCTTATGAAACAAGATGTACAATCAATAATCCGCCCTGTCCGAATGCTATTGGTGCTTTTTTGTCCCACAAATGTTCCAATTTGTGTTGCTGTACCAAAAATAGATGCGGTCATAGTAATGTGTGCCATTCAGGTTAAAAAAGGCTCAAGCATTTCAGATGTTGTCATTGGAAGATTAAACTGAATCCATCAATGTCTCATGCAGGATTTGAAACTTTTCTTTAAGCTAAGATGGTGTGATTAGATTTGTTCTATTTTTAAAAGAGACTTATGAAACTGTGTTCCCAAGCTGCTTTTCTCGTAGTGATTTCATATTGATCCATTTTTTTTATTTTGTGTTATTATGCTGCGAGGTAAGTTGGTCTTTTGTAAGGGGATGATTGGGGGACAAGGTTTGTGACTTGGTTGGGTTTTGAAAAATCACTGAGGTCAATCCACTGACAAAGTCATACTGTACACAACATATTTATGTAACTTTAGATCAACCTACATATAGATAGAAAACTCAAGCTGAGGATTGAAGGCTGCTTTTGCAATTTTTTTTCCTTGGCAATCATGGAAAACTAGAAATATTTTATTATTTAGAAATGAGCGCACATTACCCTGAACAGTGAGAGCACCAAAGTATTGCTGCTTTCAGGCACAAACCTCATATCTCTCAATTTGCTGCTTTCAGGAAATAAACACTGCCCTGCTGGATAAATAATTTTTGTATTATCCTGATTACTAACTATTGTTGAAAACTTTAATATGGTTAAAAAACAATCAATGAAACCCACTCACCAACATGACAGACTGACATGACTTTCATGAGTAAAAGATGACAATGGAGATAGGAGGTTTTGATCCAAGCTTGACAATATAATAAATATTAAGATTAAAATCATATATTTCACCAGGCTGTAAAGATGTTTAATTCTCCTTACAATCAAATATTGCCCATGCCTTTCTGCAGCAAGCTACAGGAACTAAAGACATGCCATTTTTGAACTTGTGCTTTGGCTTCTTTTTTCGGCTGCTTGTGGGGACCAGTGGTATAGGGACCTGGATACTCACACCATGCAGTCATTTTTATTGCTATTTTTATTGCTGTTTCAAAAATGGAGTGTGGCTTTGCATTTCTCCCTGACTGTATAGCATTTAGTTAATTTAGCAGGATGATTTTTAATTGATTTTTCATATCAGTTTTAGATGAGCCCAAAATGACTGATTTCTATTATTGGGATATGAAGAGAATTCATCAGCTGTTTTCTTTTGCACGCAGTGGATATAACATCAGCTTATTAGCACAGATCATTATAGATGAACTCATGGACCAGATAAATCCAGAAGCTTATGTTCATCATGAGCTCACAAGGGGTCTAGACCCATCTGTTTGGGCATATGCTCAGATGTCTCCCCCTTAACCCCAAACCCAACCCAACTGTTTGGAGAGATCTCCATCTTACCTGATCCAGGTCAGGCCAGTAACAACAGCTTTCACAGTATGAGACAGGCTATTTAACGTTTAAGCTGAATACATAAAAATAGTCCATTATTTGTTTTAATGCAGCTGTTTTCTATTCTGTAATATCACCAATTGTATTATTGTATATCACTTGTTCCACAATATGACATTTAAACAAATAAAATTTAAAATGATTCTTGTATCAGAGATCTTTGCCACTTAAATTAAGTTGAAAAATCTGAGCTCTTGCACCACTGGTTCACACCTGAAATGTTAAAGGTAAACAGTATTTCAATTTCATTTTTATAAATTTCTTCTATTGTAAATGAATATTGGTTTAAAATATTAATATTGGCGTCAACTTTAAAAATGATAAATATTGATATACAAAACCCTGACTATATGATATGCAGTGCTGGTTTCTTTGTTTTTGTTGATACTGTAAAGGCTTTGAGGCAATGATCTTTTATACTTAATTTTTCTCTTCGTCTGAAATTTTGTAAAATTAACCAAGGACAAAAATGTGGTTTGGGATTCAGATGTCAAGCTGATAATTAATCTTTAAATTCCCTTGTTTGCTTTCAGGGCTTAGATCATTCTTTTTTTTTTAGTTTTACATGCTCGTTAGTGTGCTAAACGTGTATCCTCTGCTTGATAGGGTACTCTACACACAAGACAAAACATCTACAGCCTCAGGACCATCCTCTCTCCCTGTTTTGGGCTCCGGTAGCCACCTGAAACAGTTTCCTTTGCCCACCAGTGTAATGTCCTGAAACTATTTGGTTGGTTGTTTAAGACCGTCAGCTCAGGCTGGCAGAGCAGAGCTTGGTCTGTAGAATAATGAATGAATGCAAAGTTTTGACAGAATGGTGCTGCACAGACTGCCACAGAGTAGATCGGTCAACCAGACAAAGTAGGCATGATCCCCTTGGGAAAGTGGGCCTTTAAGTGGTTGGAGTCGAAACAGTGTGTTAGACTACCTGAGAATACAGCTGGATCAGGGTTGTTCAGTTCATGAAAAATAGAAGTTTTATGCTGGAGTGAGTTTGAGCATTCTCTTGTAGTCAAAATCTAATACATGAACCCAAATCAAACAAAATGGGTTCTTTAAAATAACAGCCATTTTTCATCTGAATAAGGGGTGAAGTTGCTTAAACCAGCACACATTTTAAAGTATATTAATTTCTCAAAATACTGAATATTTAAGTCCAAACCTGTTAAGCTCTGTGTCATACACAGTAGGTTTTTCTGAGGGTTTTCTCATGGAGCAGCTGCATGCTTTGGACAGAGACGTGTAACATGATTTCGATCCTGATTTATAGAATAATGGATTTGAACTGTTCTGGTCATTAGCATGTGGAAGTACAGCAATGGCAATGACACAATTGTGATTGTTCTAAAATTCCCTCCAAGTTAAGTCCAGTATTAGACTTGTATTGAAATGTGTCGTAGCTCTCCGACTCTGACCTCAATCTGCAGTAACATATTCAGTGAATTATTTTTCTGTTTCTGTATTTGGTTGTTGACAGGCTAGGCTTCACTGCTTGTTTCTTTTAAAATTCCACAGAGACTTATTGATGTGTTAATATCATCATGATCCGCTCAAAGGCTTAGGCTTTCATTGTTTTTAATTGAAGATGATATTTGGAGGATTTACAAGCTGTGGGTGGAGGCAGGAAGAAGCCTCTGCTGCTGTGTGTGTGAGTGAGGCGAAGGATGGGCAGAAGGAGGGTTTATTGTCTGAGCATTGAAATTGGCTCTTTTTCAGAGTTGGGATTTCATTAGAGTCAGAGAATAGGGCTGTCAAATACTTCTGGCAAGGTGACTGATGTCTCCCAGCTTCCTCAAAGGGAGAAAAGGGAATATCTAACTTTCCTAAACCCGCTCAGTGAAAAAGGCGTCCAGCTTTTTTAAAATAGCTGGTGTCTGGATGTGATAATAAATTAAAGACGTCTTGCTCTGAGAGGTTATTCCGCTTATCTGAACATGTGGCGTCTGCAGGCTTGCTTATTAAATTAGAATTAAGGAGGTTCGGTTGGTTTTTAGGTCTTTTAATGGAAGACACAGCTTTGCTGTATCCATTTTATTAAGAGGTTCTTTCATGATTTATGATTTATAAAGGGACAGTAAAGCGGTGGTGGTTGTTTGTTTGTCCAGAGAATAAACAGAAGTCACTTTTATTAGGACAATAATAAAATCTGACTTTAAATGATGAAATTTCTCATTATTTCTTTATTATAGCCATGCGTCACGATAATCAAACTGAGCAATAAGAAAAGTGATTTGAATGCAAATTAAGTTTCATCTGCAGAAGTGTGAAATACAGATTGCTTTTGTTGCTTTCTCTTTTGCTGTGGCAACACTTAGACCTAAAATCCCTGAATTTCCTCCATGACCTTGCTCTGACTTTACTGGTTTTTGTATAGACATACCCGCTATACTTTGTCTGGTGTCTTCCATAGGTGTTTAACATCGTGGCAATTTTCCAGGATTCACTTTGAAGAATCTACCCAAGAAGTATAATCGAAAATGTCCTGTAGTCCTAAACAAAGTCCCTTTAACCAAAGAGTCAAGCCGAGCTGGGCCTGCAACATACATGGAAATAAAACATAATTTACCTTGAGCAACAATATTCCTCCACTCATAAGAAGTCACAAATTTCAGATGAAAGCATCAGAGAGGTTGATCATCTCTGAGTTCAAAGGCTTCACTCTGTGTTTGAAGACTAGTATTAATAAAGAAAAAGTGTTTTAAAGCTGCAGTCTGGATATGAGGGGGATCAGTAGAATTAGAAATGTGGACAGAGGCTCTGAGAGTGCAAGAAGTCATTTCTGAATTTATTTTTTGAGCGCACAGTTTTACTCCGAGTTCAAATTATTAATACTTTTTTCCACACTGTTAGTCAGATTCAACTTTTGCAATAATGAGCACAATGACTGCTGGTACTAAAAAACCTTTTACTCTGCTAAACCGGACCTCTTATAAGAAACGTTTGTGCATGGGTTGATCATAGACAGACAGTGATTTTTGTCTGACAGTGTGTCTTCTAGTTAACTTTAACATGAGCCCAGTTTATGAAGAGATGCTGCTGCAGTGCTGAAACACTGCACAACAAAGCCACCTCGGGATCTAACCAGACAACAGCATGATATTGTGTCATGGAAATAAAAAGTAACAGAAAATGTCTGATTGACGTCAGCCCAGAAAGGGCCTTTGCAAGCAAATCCATTGCAGTATTTGCACTCAAGATGTTGTTTAAAACTATCTTTCAGTCAACATACAAATAAAGGGAGGGAACCCAGGAGGATTCTTAACCTGGTATTGCAGTTGGACCCACCAGGTTTAATGTCTTTAGTCAAACAGATCCTTCTTGCTAAGCTCCAATCTACAACAATTGTGTTCAGCCCAAAGCAGCGCTGCCCATCAGAGTCCTTTGGAGCAGGATGAGTTGGGAGCTATAACCAAGACAGCAGGAAATGACTCCATGCAAAGAGAGTAACACTGATGCTAACACCTTTAGCAGCAGTTTTTATCAGATCTGGACCACCTTTCTTTATGAAATGAAAAACAACTACAGAAAGTATTTCTGAAAAGAGAAATTCAGACATGTTTTTGGCACGTTTGTTTTATGACGTGGCTCATGTTTTGTATTTTATACCGCGGCAGAAGTGCCAGCCTACTGCATCATCTTATTGGCTTGTAATGAATGTGATTGAAGAATCTTCTGATCACCTGCCTTTATCAAAGTGTATATTAAGACAGCAGAAGGAATAAACCCTAATTAAAAATCTGATTCATTTAGTCCTTTAATATGAGAGAAGTTCATTTTGCAGTGTGAATAAAATTACTATGTCCCTTCTGCTAAATAAAACTCCCCTGTTATCTGACATTGTTTCTGTAATTCTTTGGCTTTTAATTAAAAAAAAAACTTCTCCACTGGTGCATTAAAGTTACCAAACACATACACAGACTGTGACACAGTTCATTTCGATTCCCAGAATAGTTTGAAATCATCTCTGAATGTCGCCCAGCATGTGAGTCTTCAAAAACAGGTCATCAGTCTTACTTCATCAGAATCCAGATGTCCTCATATTACCTCCATTAATCTATTACTGGAGCTCCATTTTTCTCTCTCTTGTGTATTTTATCCAGAACAGATCCACTTGTACATCTTTCTCTCAGAATAACTGTGCATAATTCTTCCTCAGTTTTTTTTTTTCATATTAGAAACACCTTCTGATTGGCTGTGAGACCTGTGTTGTTGTCTTGAAGTTCCTGCAGAGAGGACCCCGTGGATCAATCCCCAGTTGTTATATGGGTTCACTTAGAGTCTGGACAATGTTTACTAAGGTTATAAGAGGTACTGATATCAAGTTGAAGAGCAAGGTAATATCATTTATGCTGAAAAGAAATGTATCAAGCCTAATGCTCAGTAAAAAGATGGTTTAGTGTGAGAACCATTAAAATCATGCCAACTAAAGACAAGATAATGTATTGAACTGAAACTGAAACTGATTTGACAACTCAACAATTTTTTTGTTACTTGCTTGGTTAAAAAAGTTACTGCCCAACGGACTACATGGCAGCATTTATGTTCAGTCTGACTTGACGAGGTTTGTTGCACTGGCTAATGTTGTTCCTTATGTTCTAGATTATTGCTTGTGTTGTACTTACTTGTAGTTGTATGTAGGGATTGGTATTGAAACAATTTTATTGATATTGATGCCATTAATGATTCTACTGATGGATCCAACTCTTTACAATTCCTTTATCGTAAGTCGTCAGTGGCAAACATATGACACTCTTTATTCAATGCTGTGATGCATTTATAGATGCTTTTGCAAGTTGTCCATGTCGAAATGAAGCCACAATTTTGACCACCTCTGGCCCCTGTCAGTGGAAGGATTTGATAAGGGAATTGATAAGCAAAAACATGTATGATATTGATTCCTTATGGGTGATGTTATCGATTCTCAAGTGGAATTGGTTTTTGATTTCCATCTTTAGATGTACGTCACTTTGGAAAAACAAATAGCCAAAATTTTAAAATTGTATCTGCACCATAAAACAAACCAAAAACAAACAAGGTAGACTGGACTGTCCCTATTTAAATTATATTTCATCCATCTTTGAAACTAACTTAAATACAAAGAAAAGTCAGCTGTAATTTTTACAATTTACACTGTGTAGAAATGTGTCAGAAATCAGAGTATTTCCCAATATCAGGTGTCAATATTTGTTGCAGTGGTGTTATATTTATTCAGTTTTAAGTAAAATGATCCAGAGTTATAATAATATGGCCCTTTTCCACAAGCACGCCTTGGCCCTACTCTACTCGGCCCTACTCGATTTGCAGCGTGTTTCCACTAGCTTGGTACCTCCTAAAACAAGCTAGTTTTAGTACCTACTCCGCTCTGGTTCCAAGTGAGCTGAGTCGATACTGAAAGATGAAGCCACCAACTGCAGGCTACTGATTGGTCAGACAATGTCGTCATCGATGAGCGCGACAACCTAGCATACTAGCGGTAGCTACCGTAAGCTTACCCTCATACATCTTTTCTTTGCAGCTCGATTGCTCTCGCCATCGGCTTCATTCTGTTGTATAGCTTCCAAAACTCTCCTGTGCTTCTCAAGGGGTATTTCTTCTTACCACCTGCAGCCTTCTTCTGCTTTCCTTTTTTACTCGGTTTGTGACAAAAAGCCACAGATTGTTGTGACGCACTAAAATGACGTCACTGCAGTGCCGCTCAGCTGTTTACAGCGACACTGCACCCCGTTGGGCAGGCAACTGGGGCTAATGGAAAAGCAGCACAAGGCGAGTAGAGTAGAGCCATGGAGAGTCGAGTAGAGTAGAGAGTAGGGCTAATGGAAAAGAGCCAATAGTGTTATAAAAAACCGTCTGTTGTTTCTTTACTTAAAAATTCATACATACATAGTATATTGCCATTCAGATGAAAAATCTTAATTCGATTTTTATTCCATATCACCCATTCCTAGTGAACTTTCATGAAATATTGTGTGGTTCTGAACATGGACCTCTTTGGCCAGGCAGCCCACTCAAACTGGAGATTTTTAGCAGAAACCTTCTTATTTTCTCAACCGTATTTTCCTGCATCTCAATCTGAAACCTCTCTCTCTTAATAATACAGTAAAAGCTCTGTAAGTGTTTGTATTTTCTACTTTCCTCTGATCTTATACTCTAGCCCTACATTTCATCACCAGTTTGTGGGTTTCTGTTAGCAGAGAGAGTGAGCGGCAGGCCGAGGGGCTAAAGGTTTCCTCCAGGATTATTGGCTGTGTGATGTTTCCTGTGAAACTTCCCGTTACTCCACTAAGTTTAGAAAGCACTCAGCTCCCCCTCGCTCACTCACATCCCATCAACTTTTCTGGCAGGGTCTATTGATCTGGCCCACTCTGTGATCCGAGGAGAGTGGAAGACGGAGAGGCTGTTAGACTTGAGGGGTCTTCCCCGGACACATATTGCAGAGGACTGTAACTGTAGATGCTTTACAGACGGAGTGGCTCAGTTAAACAAGTGTTAATCCTGTGTTCACAGCTGAGATGTCACTCAAAACACAGACTGCTGTCACAGCTCGCCCACTGTTTACAGACGTAAACTTCCTAGTATTTGAGAGGACTGTTGCTAAACATAAAATGCTAAACATAATTGGCTGCTTTGACATTCCTTTGTGTTCTTATCAAGGCAGATTTGCTGTTTTTTATTCAAACACTGTATTCAAACACTGTAAACAGAGCATTTTTTGTTTAAACACTTTTTCGACTATTTTGACACAGGCAACGGCATTAACTTTTATGCATAAACCATTCAAATTAGTTTTTGTTGTTATCTACAAGGTAGGATTTTGTCCTATTATATCAGGGTGGGAAACCAGCCAAGGTCCACTGACCCTGACCTTTGTTACTTGACCTTCTTAATGTATTTAATTCATTCTATATTCTAGGTTGACATCTGAATGTATACCTAATAAACTATAGTAGACCCTTAGTAGTCCGTGGTGTAATTACAAGGGGCCCTTACGATTAAAGTATATGTATAAAAAAGATGCTATGACATTTGTAAAATATGATTTTTTACTCAAATGTGACTGAGACCTTTTTCTACCCAAAGTACAAAGGGTAACATGACTTTTTGTCTCTTGTTACATTTGTTTCACAAGTGTAGTTTATTTATTTAAGTTTGTCCATTATTATTTGACACCATCTGCATCTTTTTCAAAATATGAGCCCCCTACTGTTTCAGTGGGCATTGGGAATGGGACGATACACTTAAACTCACGATACACTGCATCTCGATATCCCGGGTCACGATACGATACGTCACGATACAATATCAAAAAAGTAAAAAAGAAAAAATATTACTATGTAATTACAACTTACTGTGTTTTGTTTGAGTTACACACAGGAAAAAACAAGGCCTAACAGGCCAAACACAAACAATAACACTCGTCCTAACCCTGGAGAGGTTAGAGAGAGAGTGTGCTAACGAGCGGTAGGCTCATTTTCGCCGCCTTCGTCTTTTTTAATGAGAAGCCAAAATACTGCCAGACAGATGACTTGTATCCAGGCAGAGCGTTCTCAATTTCGACCTCATTCGACTCAATCATTCGGCTTTTTGGAGACAAGGTAGTTGGTGCTAATGTTTGTTGTCATCACTTCTGGCCACATGCGCTATTACCGGATGTGACGTCTTTATTTCGCGATCCATTTTTTTCAAACTCGATGCATTTTGTTACGTACTGTATCACGATATATTGCCAAATGATATTTCATCCCATCCCGTAGTGGGCATAAGACATTCATTTCCTAAGAATTATTTTATTGTGAATCATCTGCAGGAAAGTGTTGTGGGAAAAATCAGTAACTTGCAAGATTCAGGTTGGCACTTAAATCAAGCAAGTCATACAAACAATGAAGAAGATGTTAAACACAGTTACACAAAGAAGAGGAAAAAGAAGAAGTACAAGAAGATCTCGGACACCCCCAAGATCAGGGCTGGGGATGGAGGGGGTTAACAGGGTAGATCAAAAATATGCAGGGAAGAACCACTGACCTCAAAAATGTAACTTTGAACACAAGTCCAAACCTTTCCCCCTTGACCACATGTATCTATTTGTAAACGTAGGGTTTGAGTAAGGATTGACGTTATCTTGTATCATTCACCTTACAACATTTTTGATATATTCATTATGGAACTGATACAATTTTATCAATACCAATGCCATTAAAAATCCTGCTAATCGATCCAATTCTTTAACGATTCCCTTATTGATTCCTGCAGATTTTGGACTGTCTTAACAGTGTAACATTTTAGTTATGCACAACAGACTGATAAGGCAACGTTATTGGACGCTTACAGCTAGCCGCATGTAGCTTAGCAATTCCCTCTAATGCCATGTCATGTTTTTCAAATCTAAGTCTCACTTAATATTTGAAATAAGTGTGACTTATATTACATAAAATATAACACATAAACCCAACATATGCAGAACAAACTATTATCAAAACATTTCGGAAGTGGTGCAAAAATATCATTTCTGTTGAGGAAAGCTTTCAGTGTTATTGTTTCTGCTTCATGTCATATGCGAAGCTGCTAATGAACTGTTAGCATCTATGCAAATCTCTGCATAGCCAGTCACTTCCTGCTGTAGCTCCCACCTCTTTCTGCTCTAAAGGACGCTGATCGGCTGTGCCACTTTTGGCCGCTCACAACTGTTGTAGATTGTAATTTGACGAGATGGATCTGCCTGATTACAGACGATGAATCGGTCAGGTCCAGCTGCTGTGCAGTGTTAGTGGACTCTCACAGTTTCAAAAATCTGTTGAGCTTTGTAAAGTCTTTTTGTGTGTACCAGGCTTTAGCCTTTTCCCCTGATCCTCGAAAATGTTATTAGATTTTTCTTGAGCCAGAGTGTGCATCTTTGACATGCTTGAAGAAAACTCCTCCAAGCTCCTTTCTTAAGATGTAATGTTAACAAGCAAGGGATGATGAGGACAACTTGCAACCTTGCTTTTCAGCTTAGAGATCAAAATGTGTTTACCTTCAAACACATTTTCCCTGAAATATGAAAGAGTCCATGTTCACAAGAATGTCTTAAATGAATGGATAGGCCAAACCTAACTACCTTTTGTATCTGCTGTTGGTGCAGAGGCATATTGTCCAGAATAACAGTAGTTTAATAGACATTGTTAGCCTTTTTGAAAGCTACATCCTCACATCTCTCTTTCTCCTTGTCTGCCAACATTATCTGTGTCTTCAGGGGCCATTTATCCATGTCATTGCTGAAGGTCTCAACTATTCAGTCCACATATTTAATTGGCTCCTCATGATGATTCTCTCTCTGTTTTGGCACTTTGGAATTTCAAACCATAAGTGAGAGGCTGTCGTAGTTCTCACTGTGCTGATGATCTGTTTTGGAGAGAGACCAGTTGAGAGAAGCACGGGTGTAAAGGTGCTGTACATTCATATAGTTTTGCAAATAAACCAAAGTGAATCAAGTACTCGAAGGGTTTCTTTGATTAAAGTATGATGTGCTAAATTTCTCTTAAATATATCATGTTTTTGGACCAATAGATACCAAGAGCTAACTTGAAAGAAATGAATACATCAAACCAGCACATCGGCTAAACACCGTGGAAGGTAATTTTCTGGGGAAAATCTGCAGAAACCAATCTGATGCTAACAGCTCCGATCCAGGTGTCCTTATCACTTTGTTCAGTGATTTTTCTCAAATTATGTCTTGCAGCTGGTTGCAAGCATTTGTTGAGCGAACTCAGGCTTGTTTAGTCAATTATTTCAAATTACAAGCTCTATGGAGACATATTCAGTCACAGATCTGTTGTCATTTTCTGCCACAGTCACTTAGAGTATTTCACAGCTTTACACAGGAGCACTTCAACCAGCGGTATAAACTTTCATTTTAATTTAATCAATTTGTCCCAGAGATGTTGGATTAAATTTAAGACATGAAATCTCATAACCATCTTTATTTTCTCACAGTTTTATATTTCGGGATCGGCTTTCTTCTTGGATTTGGTTTAACATTTTTTTAACCCTGCCAAGTGGTCATGATTGAATAGGGATTCAAGTTCTTTATCTGTTCCTCAGTAACAAAAAGCAGAAAATAGTTTGTGAGCTTTATTTTTCCTGGGTGTTGACGGACAAGATGCAAACAGGCTGGATCCAGAATCACCCACTACTTCTAAATGCACAACAGGACTGGCAGCTTTTCCTTGAATTATGGGTGAGCACTCTTATACCCTATTGCCGACTTATTGTATTGTAAACTGCTTTATCAAATTAGGGCCTATAATATGCCCAACATGGAACACAGATGTCTTTCCTAATTTTCTCCTGATGCAGGCGTCATTTATTACAAATATTCAGATGACACTGCAATCCTGGCCCTCCTCAATGACAGCCACTCCATCACTGCCTATCATAATACAGTTCTGCATTTCACGCAATGGTGCATGGACAATTACCTCAACATCAACGTAGCAAAAACAAAAGAACTGGTTTTCAACACACCCACTTCCTGTCTCAATCCCATCTCCATCAATAGTAACACAATAGAACAGGTCAGCAAATTCAAATACCTTGGACTCACCCTGGACAATAATTTATCCTTTGACCACCACATCACTGACATCCATAAACGCTCACAGCAGAGGCTACACGCTATCCGCACACTCAGTGCACTCTCCGTTGCCCCTCGTCTTTTGTTATTGCTGTACAAGAGCATCATCCAGCCCATCATGATGTACTGTTCTCCTGCTTTCTCTAATATGCTGTCTGTCTCCAACAAAAGTAAGATCAATAAAATCACACACATAGCCTCAAAAATAATTCACACCCCCACACCCAGCATCTCAGAACTTAATGAAAGAGCATTAGCATGCCTCGGTAAAACAATAGCTATGGACACAGAGCACCCTCTCAACATCCACTTTCAACTTCTGCCCTCTGGCCGCAGGTACACAACACTGAAATGGAGAAGGGCTCGCTTTAACAAGAGCTTTGTACCATCTGCCATCTCCATCCTGAACAAGACAACCCACTGACCAATGGGTTGTAATGGAAATGTGGGCTCTATGGTTTTCTATAGTTTTACACGGTTTTACATGTAGTATCTGTTTCCTTAACTGTGTGTTTTTCTTGTTGTATATGTCATTCTTGTTTGGCAGGCTGTGAAAACGAATTTCCCATTGGGACAATAAAGTTATCTATCTATCTATTTTTACACCTTGTACTTATGCTGTTAAAATAGAAAACGATCATCTGCTCTCTTTTGCACCTTGATGGTGTTTTTGTCAAAAAATGAGGAGTGGTCTTGTACAAAGCTAGTGTGATCCTAACTTGATGGGCAGAAAGTGACTGCACTTTTAAACCTCCTTTTATCCAGGCTTAAGTCTGTGGCCCAGAGTGTTTTTGCTAATTTATGGACTGGACACATTAAACCCCTTGGCAAACATTTGCAAGATCAAACAAACTTTACTGAGGTTGTTTCCCTCATATAGGATGTTAAGCAGCACATCTCTACTTTTGCATAGCATAGCATTTGTAGATACATTTAGTTTAAAGCTCAAAATGGGAGCAAGAACTGAGAGACAGCGAGGCTTTTTTGCAGTGCTTTCTGTGCTACCCACAGAAACGAGATAAAAACACATACAGGATTAAAGATTTCTTGCAACGAAGAGCTAAATTTCTAATATATCTAATTGCAATAACAGATCTGACTAATCATCATGCTAACAGATAATAAAACTGGCTGTCCAGTGTGTTTTATTCATGTATTAGTCAATAGAGTCAGGGATTCCTGCCATAAAATCAAAGTCAAAGTCAAAATATACTTATTGTCTGTTAAATTATAATATTAATTGCTTAAAGCTGACAGATATATGATGTACGGTTGACAGATGCTCCATGAACATATGGAAGTCTCATCTGGATGGTTTTAACTAAAGATTTAAATAATGAGGTTTTGCTCCCTGTGCATGGATTTGGACCAAGAATGTGTGCCTGTAGCTGGCAGAAATATAGACCAATACACCATGCTGAATGCTGCTAAAAAAGAATCCTGAAGGGTTTAAAGAACATCTTTAGATGTAAGAGAGTGTCAGATATTCTTAAAAGAAAGTCATCATGTTTCAGTAAAGTCTTTAAGCGTTAAATTTTCATTATTTGTCATTAATCTGACAAAGAAGAGCAAAGAGTAGTAGGAATCAATTGTACATGTAAAATGACTCTTCACAATTGTACCCATATCTTTGTTATATGCTCTACTGTTCTTCGTTGTTTTTAAATAAATACAAATCAGGTGGTGCACCAGAAGTGTTGTTGTATTTATGTACAGTGATGATAAGCATATTCTGTTCTGTTCTACTAGGAAGATTTGATTCTTTACAAACTCTCTCTTCAATTATTGCTTCTAAATCCCAGCTTCTCCTTTGTATAAAGCCAGAAATTATACGAGAAACAGAGTTCTTCTGTTTGGGTATAATTTCAAGATGTTTAGTAATTCCTGACACAAATGATTCACAGCTCCTCTCAGCCTGCTCGTCAAGCTCTGCCTCTTGTTTTGGGACTTGCCTGTAATTGAGCGCGGTGTTTTCTGCTGACTCAGGATAAGACCTCAGTGGCCTTCAGAGACCCACACAGCTCTGTCACTGCTCACCATAAATGTGCTTTTAATGGGCGGGAAATGGCCATGCTGCAAGAGGAGCAGAGGAGGGGGAGAGGATGTGTGGGACAAGGTGGGAAGTTCAGGAGGAAACAGTGAACAAAAAAAAAAAAAAAAGCTGATGCTGTTTCTTGTCTGCCAAAAGGTCCCCTCAGTTTCAGGTGATGACACAGCACCTTGTTAACGCGGCTGTGTCTTTGTGCTGCCATGCCGGGGGTGCTGCAGTGATTTATGATCCATGTTACACCCAAAGGCCCTTCAGATTAAAGAGATGGAGCACCCATGGATCCAAATAGAACAAATACATCAAGAAATATGCAGGGTGGGGAGGTGCCAAGTGTGCTTTCAGGTTTACTTAATGCATATTTATTAGACTTTTTATGAAGTGATCCATGCTGTTTTTTTCTTAGAAAGAGGCTTCATGGACAGTTTGGTTAAGAGTTTTTTCAGTTTCTTGGGAAATTAAATATATAACATTTGTTAGGACTTGTTTTTTTAATAATTTTGATGCTGATAGATTCAGTTGTTATCAAAATCAGGGCTGATACTGCAGTCAGTGTTTGAAAAGATAACTTAGCTGATTGTTAAATCTTCTTTTAGTGTTTTTTATTACCTCTTCTGATGCAACAGTAGCATGGTTCCAATCATGACAACAAAGACCTGTTGTAAATATTAGTGGGTGTACAAGAAAAAGGTATCACTTGGGTACTGAGCAATAGATTAACTTCGACTGATGATATTGGTTTGTTTCACATTATTGGTCAATGGCCACAGTTTTTCGTAAGGGTTAATATTTATAGAAAGTAGTAATTTCAGAGATCGGAGGCTTGTGCCCTCTATGAGATTTAATAGTTGCATGTAGTATCTAAAAACCTTTTCTACCTGACTTCTTCACATCTTTGTTTCAGTGTATATTTTATGCCAAAAATGTTCTGTCTGAATTTTCTACAAAAAAATCCAAAACATCCTCGACAGTATAGTTTCGGCTTTTATTAGTACTGCAACAAAAACTGAATTCAAAGTCACCCGGTGTTAAAGAAGGCGTGGAAAACCCCAAAATGGGCATATACATCAGGTCCAACAGCTCAATATGGTTTGAAAAATATTAAAGGTCTTTAACTCATAGGAATTGAAGCGTTAAAGTTATGTCAGAAAAAGATAATAATATGCAGAAGTATTAAAGAAAACACAGAAACCCTTTTATGTGTTATGTTTACAACAAAACTAATTGGAAGTTTCAATTCACGTGAATTGTATTGTATGCAAACATCAGCTATGTATAAGGATTTCTGTTTCATGTCTGTGTATATGATTATTCCTCTGGATGTAATGTTTTGTTTTATTTTATTTCATCAATTTATATTTCATCATTATCACTTCTTCTGATTTTGGCATACGCAAAGTGCTTTACTTAAAAAGAATGTTCTAATCCAGATCGTGTCCAATACTTTGCTCTAATCCCACAACTATTTTGACGATCCGAGGCACTTTGGACTATAGTTCAACAAGTTAACAGGATGAAATTCAGATTGGTCATCACGCACAACACAAGTATAATAAGTAGAAGTTTCATCAAAACCATAAATAGCATGATTGCACTGATTAAAACACATATTTTAACACTCACATACTAAAACTTTTGAAGTGAACAGCTGTTGCGCTTGTAACTGTGTTATTTAATTTCCTTTTTGTAAAAACACTATGTGTTTAGCATGAATCTCACGAGATAAATGTTTCCCTTTTTGTGAAATAAAAAGCATCATGCTGAGTCTGTTCAGCAGGATTCCTTAAAAACAAAAATACCACACAGCTGCAGACTGTGGTGACATCAGGGGGGAGGAGGACGGCTGCTGAGCCTTTAGCAGTAGATCTGCTCTAATTAGTTGTCCAGAAAAAGCTACAAATTGTTCAGCCCACCAGTTAATCTCTGCGTAGCTTGCTCTCCTGGGCTTTAAAGGAGTCACTGAGTCTGAACCTTGCTCGCAGAGCTGAAGTATATACGGAAACGGTGTGTAGATCTTCATGATGCTGCTGCTTCTTCAGCCCACATTGTTGTCTAATTAGCTTTAACTACAGTCAGCAGGAACCCTCCGGGCAGCTGGACTGTATTATAAGAGCCTTTTTTTGTACTATTTTCTGACCAAGATGGATTTTACTTGTGTGCAGTATGGTCAGTACATTTTGTCTGCACGTCACTGGCATCATGACTGCATGTCCCTAAAAAACATTGCAGCTCTGGTGCACATTAGTTGTAAGTTGACATGGTTTGGCATTTACCATAGCTTGACAACATCAGGGCATAATTAGTTACACTCAAGTGACCGACTTTTGCATGCAGGCAGAAAGAAGTGTTTTTATACTTTAGTATGAGATATAAACATCGTTCAGCTTTACTAACAGATGTATCCTTTGGTATCATGTTGTAAGGAGGAAAATTGGCTGCTTTGGATCAAAAAGTGGACTAGACCTTGGTGAGGTATAGTCAGACTAAACTATGCAGTGACATCATAGAAATGGGTGAAAGACAATGTTAGCTGGTGTGTTTTTTGTTGTAGAGTAATATAGAGAATTTCTAATACACTCAACTATTCATAATTATTCACTATTCATAACATTTTTACATCACAGGCCACATCTACTTATTGACACCCATAGACTCAATGATGTTACTGAGTTTCCAACAGTGTGACACATCCTCAGCCTCTCAAACCTGTTCACACACCACTGGCACAGCAGTGGGAGCAACTTGGGGTTAAGTGTCTTGCCCAGTGGCACGTTAACATGTGACAGCAGAAGCTGAACTACAACCCTCAACCTTGAGATTGATGGTCGGACGTACGAACAGACACCGAGACCGAGAGCTTTAAAGTCCCCAAATCTAATCAATCAATCTTTGGGTCAGATGGGACATTTGTGCCAAGTCTGATTCTCATAAAATTTCCATTCCAGATGGTTAAACTCTTGATTAGAGAGGACATCAGAGTTTGAGTGAATATTCATTCTTAATATTTCACTTTAAGTAGGGATGCCCTTGGGAAACAATGGACTTTTGCCTTCTACCAGTAAATGTAAAGAGTTTGTTGATTATTTTAAGCAGACATTTGAGCAAAGTTTTTAATTAAATTTTGTTTTTCAGATAGTTTACACTGTAATTCAACAGTGATTAATCCTTAATTATGTGATTTTTCCATTTTTTGAAAAATAAAAACAGTATCTGTGTTGTTGGACTGTCATGTAACAATTTAGAGGAAGTGACGACTGCTCACTCCAGCAACAAGTCAGATATTCATAATTCTTCTTCTCTTGTTTCTTACTATGATCTTACAACCAAAGCTCAGCTCAAGAAGAGACAAGATAGCTATTTGGTAGGATCAAAAAGAACTGAAAAATAGTCTTTGCAACCAAATTAATACGAGAAAAATCTTTATTCATTTTATTGGTCTTAAACACGAATATGTATGTTTTAAGCATGAGATTTATAGCCAAAGGGCACAAAATTGGGTTTGTTCTGTGGGATAACTTAGGGATCAGTGTTTGTAAAACATTTTCAAAGTTTAACCTCGGGGGAGGCAAAGGTACCTTTCTGCACCAGGGGGTGACATATAGGTGGATTCTTTTTACACCACTAACCCAGAGCCAGGGGCAAAGAAAAAGAAAAAGACAAAAGGCCACATTAAAAGAAGGAAGTTTGTCTTCTGCAGGATGACCAGAGGAGTTAACCAGTCCACCCTCTAGGAGCGAGGACATTTTCTTTATTTATTTGTCTTCCTGGGCAATTAACTACTAGTATCTGAGCTTGAGTTCATTATAACACAGACATCCTGATAACCCAGGTTTTCAAAAAGGCTTTAACTTTTTTTAAAAGTTGATATTTGTAAGAGTTGAGGCTTTACATGCACTTCTTAAAAAAATAGTAACATGATATCTTTGTGTTAAAAGGTTTATTGAACGTGTTATTGATTTAAAGTACACAAGTTATTCATTTTAAAACCAACCAGTGGAAAAATATCTCTCTGGGAAAATTTAAGTCCAAGAGAGGACAACATCCAGATTCATTCATGCAAATTGATAACCTTTATACTGAGGAATGTGTTGTTTTAATTTCCAAAGATTTACTTTTTTTATGTCTGATCACATCTTATCATTTTTAAATCCTCTTCCAAGCCCCAGCTAAGGACTCCTCTCTCCAGTAACATCTCATTATGCCGTCTCCTCTTCTGTAAAATTTCTTTTGGTTCTAGAGTTGCCTCTTATCCCTTTTTTTCACATCACTGCCTCAAAGAGTGAGGAGTTCAGATTGTCTCTCCTGTGTACTGAATGCCTCTTTGCCTCTGTGTCATCCTTTTGAAATTGTCAAACATGGACTCTGGTGAATAAGTCCCATCTTGGCAGCCGTGGATAAAGCGAGCTTTAAAAGCCTCACCAGTGGGCCAGACTAGAGTGCTTTAGGTTACTTCTGCTTCCCCCCTTTGTCTTTTCTTTCCACATTTGACTCACAGATTTACATATCAACCCCCCCGTTCCCTCATTTTCAAACAGTGTTTACTTTCTTTTTAGGAGTCTTGGAGGAAGCAAGTGTGGATCCAAGATTCTAAGCCCTGGCTTTTCTTTAACACACAAATCTATCAAAGAGAGGCTCCTCTTCTTAAGATTTTGACACAAGGATCCACGTATTCAGTCACACAGAACAGGTTCAAGTAAATGAACATCTTTATAAAAGACCTACCAATCATTCAGTGGTGGTTTTACAGATAGTGCTGTAAATAGTGTCAATGGTACATTAAAATCAACACCTTGGGATCTCCTGATAGCTCTGTTTTGATCCCTTTATAATCAAATACAATTCAAAAGACAAATTAGGCTTGTTTGACCTTTATTTTTTTAGATTTCCACAATGGTTCCACATTAGGAGCCATAAAGTGGCCACAAGAGATTTGCAGAGTATAAATAGATGGACAGATCTGTGTCACAAAAATATTTTATTCCCGTCATAACAGCCAGATATTTGCCTCATGGCACCATTTTAGCTTATGGTGTCTCTGGTAATAGTCAGCAAGTCTTTTCTCCTGTATGCCAGTTTCTCATTCACTCTGTGCAGCCCCATGCTTGTAATTCCATTAAATGATCTCTAGACAGAATATTTTCACTAATGAATTCAGTCTTGCAAAACGAGAACAAAAACAGAAGCACATTTGTGCTCTGAAGTAGAAAAGAAAATCCGTATTACATGAGTCTGAGGATTTTCAGCCCAAACTTTGTGTCTGACTTGATGGAACCTGTACAGTGACATCTGTTCCTGTGGGATTTTAACGACGATTTGTGAGTTGGTGCGGACTAAATGTGATCATTTACACAACAGTTTGTGTCATTCATGATCTGGTTGATGTTGTATGACCATCCCTGAGCTGTTTGTGACCCCTGACTTGCTCTTTTCGTGTTAAAAACCGTGCATCCCTGTTTCAACCCCATTCATTTCATTCACTGCCTCTGTGTCCATGTATTGATCCTTCTTTCCCCAACAATCAACCAATTAGTTGAACCAAAGAGCGGTCAGTGTGCTGTCAGATCATGTCTGTGTCTGCTTTTTTCGCCCCTGGAAACGAATCGTTCATCCACTGGCTCTCTTGGAGAAGCAGCAGCAGCAGCAGCAGTGTTTGGGGGCGGCAGGCTCGGCTCTGGCTCTTGTCTATTGATTAGAGCTGTGTGTGTTGTGCGCTGTGATGATGGCTTGTTATGCCAGCAATCCTACGGCTCCATGACCCGGGTCCTCCCACGCTCTGACCCTCTGCAGCGCAGAACAGCAGGGACGTGATAATACGACGGCAGATATCTGTTTCCCTCTAGTTGAATGAAACAGCTTCAGTATCACACAGCAGGAGGCTTGGCCAAATTTTTATAATGGTGTGAGCTTGAATGTGCCTTAAATTTGAAGTGAAAACAAAGCTTTTTTACCCCTTTGAACGGGTCCCTGGGAGGTCATTAAAAGACCTAATAAACACTGCATTTAGCTTCATTATAACAGAAGGAACAGGGAATGCTGAGAATGACAGCTCAAACAGCGCTCTAAAGATCAGCTCTTCCCACTGCAGCTCGAAACATGTTAGTCATAGAGCCTGATAGCCCCATTTCTATTTGCATATATTTTCAGAGGCGAGTCAACTGGAAGGCTTTTCATTCCCATGGGATTCTCTGATATGTACGTTTCTCCCTCCTGTAGTATTATTATCTGTACTGTGCCTATATGTATGCTAAAAAAAAATCACTTTTGAGGTGCATGTAAAGCCGAGGTCAGGCAACAAGCTCTTTTTTGTTGTTATTCTGATCAATATGTCAGATTAGGCAATCACAGAGCCATAAAATTAAGCCGAGACTTACCCAGCAAGCATGACGGACTACACAGCTGAAATCGACAGCATTTAATGACTGGCGTGATGATGGTGGAAGGAGAAGGGTGCACACTCAAGACAGCAAACAGATATACTGTATTTTGAGCACTTTCCTTTTGTTTTCTTTGGCTTGATTCAGTACAGCTTGGTACTTTTGGAGCAGTTAACGCTGATCTCTTTTGCTTTTCCATGCCAGCTGTATCTTTACTTACAGGCAAGGGTGTAAGCCAGGCAGAGAGGGTCACATTGGCTACCTAAATGCACGGCGTCACAAAAGCACAGCACAGTGTCTAGAGCCTTGCTTAAACTATTACCTTCACTGCTTTGTGGACTTTCCTTACTGTTGTGTCAGTGAAATAATGCTGAGATGGAGGCACGTACCTGGGCCCCAACCAGCATGTGACCAGGTCTCAAGCCTCTGTACACATAGTGAGTAATGGATTTAGCTGTTTCCTCAGATTACTCAGAATTGGGAGACAGCTTTGACAAAATAAGCATTTCGAGGGTCGGCTGGATAAGTGTTGGCAGCAGGGTAAGCTTAACATTACTTTGCTGCTGTCAGCTTCTTCTCCGGGTGGTGCCAAGTAAGGCTAGCCATATTTTCAGAGTATTTCATTCTCATGTATCACTCCTTACAAACATTCTGTCCTGTCCATTCCTTATGTCCCTTTTAAAGTCCAAAGCAAGTTCACACAACTGGTTTAATTTGTAGACAGTGCATTCCTTCTGTTTCTCTCCTGTGCAGCCGTGTTTTTTTACTAACTCACAGTGAACATCGCTCCTTCTGTCCTTACCTGGACTGGTTTAACAGTACCATTGTTTAGACTTGAAGGGTAATTTTATTTGTAAAAATTAATAAATAAAAATATATTTATTCTTGGCAGCCTTGAAATGATATGCTATCTCCAAACAAAATATTGAAAAAGTATGTTGTTTTGCTTTTCTCCCTACCACATCTAATTTGAAATCAGTTAAAGTTTTAGTGTTCTGATGATGCTAGGACCCTGATTCGTTCACTATTTCATCCTTTATTTACTCCTAGACAGATTCTAAGACCAATGCATAAAACATACTCAAGTTCACAACAACTTACTTAATTAAAGACACTTGAGTTATCCAATTAGTTAATTTCTATCTCTGAGTTAGATCTAATATCACAAATTACTATCAGTATTACAGGTAGCTACAAAGAGCTAGTGGGATTGGCTGATGGCCAGTCCAGGCTGTAACCCAATGTCTGATGGGATAGAAAAACAAAAAACTAACATCTAAGAAGACGAAGCTACCTGTCTGCAACACATTGAAAAATTGCTTATATGAAACCAAGATATCTTTAAGAGTTTGGAGACTCTCTGAGTTATATTGCTGATAAATGCTGCCATTTTATATCTGCTACACCTTCAGTCTTGCAGTTCAGACTGACCATCTGTCTATTTACTACTTTTACCAACATTGATGATGTTTCTAAAGTCCTGCTGCCCTCGCTAACTGGCACTCTCATGCTGTTTGATCATTTGATCATGCTGTATGTCCTTCAAAAGAACCAGAGATGTGCTGAGTCCTAACATTTAACAACTTTACACTTTGTGCAAACATTTCTTCCTTTTCCTCTTGTTTTCATGCTTTAAAAAGGTGCCTCAGAAGTAAGACAGACAGACATTGTAAAAGATAGAGTAAGTTTCGGATACAGCTTCAGGCATTTTGCTGAGCAGGACATTCTGTGAGCCACAGTCAGGTTGGCAGTGTCTATTTTTCGTTCTGCTCTGTCTGAAGAAAATAATTACCTTTGTGAACACACTGCTGCTCAAAGATTCATCTGTGACACTCCCTCTAATCATAACTGGTACTTGTTTTTCCACACTCTGTGAGATTGCCTCTGCATTTATTATTGGTATTTGTTTTTTGTAAGTGGAAAAATCTCTGTTTGTATGCTGCTTTCTCATATTTGAGACCACATTTGCTGAGACAATAAAAACAAATGAAAACAGCAAATAATCAGATTTTGTTGCAGGGATGTGGACAAAAATAAATAAATATGTGTATATAATGATTTTGATCAGCTAAATGGTGCTATATGATTTGGCAAGAATCTTGTTGTAATCAATTACATTTGATTCATGTTTGTTTTGTGGAGGAATGAGTTGCAGGAAATAGACCAGCACCTGGAAAAGAAGGTAACATATTCTTCCAAAAATGGAGATGATCCCAAACTCAACTAAGTCTAAATCCCCACTTGAATCCCAATACATTGCTAAAAGTTACATACACCATCACATGGACAGCTTGTCACTGTAACATCGATTCCGCAAACATTTCAAGGCGTTTTGGCCTTCCGTTCAGATGAGACCACGCTATGCTTCCAGTGAAAACGAAACTTTTGAAACCGCTCCCCAGAGCGGAAAGATTTGATTCCGCTCCTCTATCCGGCCTCGTAAATACAGAGCAGAGCGTTTCAGGGGAACGCTGACGTCAATGCGCAGTACTCTTTCAGATGGAGGCTGCGCGCATACCAGGAACAACAGCAGCTTCCTCCGTCCGCCGAGTAACGTGTGAGCGTCTTACCGTGCTCGGTTTGTTATCCAGAAAAAACTATCCACACAGATTTGTTGTCCGAACTGATTTGTTGTCCAAAAAAGAAACTCCTGCTTCTCTGTGCGTCTGTTCGCCATTGTTGTTTGTGAAAGGTTTTCTTCTTCGTTCGTGTTGTAGCAGCGCTGCATCCCTGCAGACCTACACCGCCATCTACTGATCCGGCATGCACACTACAGTGGATTTACAGGGGATTAACACATCTCCGAGCGTTGTCATGTAAACGCAGAAGAATTCGAAAACGGAAAGGGAGAATCTTTGCGGCTTCAAGTCAGGAGTTTCCATGTAAACGGCCCCTCAGACTCTGTACATGCAAGCTCCATTAAGCAACAACACTGATGTTACCTTTCCTGCCACAATGCCACTCACAGACCCCCAATTCAACTGTGCAGACTGATGGGCAGGAAAAGCCAGAGCATCAGGTTGGGACCTCCTGTCTTAGGTGTTTCTTTCAATTAGGCTGGCAAGTCAGCTGTGGTGTCCTAGAGTATCTACCCTTTCTACCCGCCATGGCGCTATGATTTTTTTTTTAAGGGGCTCTCACAAGAGCACGTGTGGACCTCTGATCATTTGTTTCAGAGGATGTTTGTGTTTTTAATCCTTGGATCACCGGACCAGTTTCTTTATTATATTTTTTCTTTATATGTATTAATTAATTTTTCTCTCTTTTTTTCTCACAACGATAACAACAATGAACAGCTCAGATGAACAATGGTGTGCACAGTCTTTATGGAAAAAGTAAACAAATGTAAAAACAGAAACAAAATAATAGTACAGTTCATAGTTTTTCCTTCTCTTATCCTGATACAGCTGCTCCTTTTAGACCCTATGTTTATCACTTGCACAAGTAATATTCCCAAATTTAAGGGAGTGTTGGAGAGCTGTGTTTAATCAAATGATTGACATAAAAAGAGTAGAGTTTCATCCGTGACTCTGTTGTGTCGTGTGTGAGTGTGCATCTTGTGGTCTGTGCAGGTGGTGTAAGCGTGCTGATGTGCAATTCAAAAAAGAAACAACAAGTGTTAGCCAGACAGCATTCACTAAAAGGGGGCATTCAGGCTTAAGGATGGCATGAATCAGTGACCCAAGTGGGAGTGCCCCCTAAAATTTTGGCCACCAGATGGATAAATGGAGATCCGCCTCTTTCTCCAAATGTTGACAACATTGCAATGATGTGCAAATATTCAGCAATGTTGATGCCAGTAGCCTTAAAATATTTTTTTTGTTTAAGACTATTTTTGAAGACATAAAAGTAAAATAAATATCATGCATTTTGATGTTTTGTTAACAATATGAATGCCATCAAAGTAAAATAATGTAATAAATGTGTGTGTGTACTACATTTTGGTGAAGTTTATTGAACACAGGTCTCACCAATAGTTAGATGAAGTCGGAATATATGTAGTATGTAGTTTAATGCACTTTAAGCTGGACTGATTATGCCATTATTACAATGGAAATGCATTATCTATCTGAAAAACTTGATACATCTATAACCCAGCCCAATTTCTGCTTCTTTTACCTCACTTTATTTTGCTGTATACTGATTGATTGTTTTCTGCAGCTCAAATGCCAAATCTGAAATTAATCTAGCACCTCGCCTCAAAAACATGAATGGCATTTAATCCACCTGTAATGAAATTTCAGCTCTCTGACCCCCAGGCCCTGTTTTTCTGGACCTGAAGGACTTTTGACATTTATTTGCAGAATGTGTCTTTTCTGGACACTTTGCTTGTTTTTCATGTGAGGAATGGCCTCTGCTCTGTTCTCTGCGAGGTGTTCATAATGAGCTTTTAGAGGATTTTCTGCTGCTGGACTTGTCAGAGGTAATCGGATTCATGTTGTCCATTCCTCACAGGCTTGCATTAGGGCCTCCTCTGGTGAGCGAGGACTCCCGTGTAGTATTGATAACAGCAGATGACACTAAGCCAGGAAGGGGACAAATCTAACCCGGGATCGTCCATCCATTTTTGACTGATTGCTCGCAGGGGTCCCTCTTTCTCTTACTGTTTTATTCTGCTGAGGTTGATTGAATTTTAAATGTTTCTTTTACTTGAATGTTCTTCCGGCTTGCATTAGTTTTCATTTATATCAAGATGAATTTTCCCCAAGTGCGTGCTTCGTTGTATCTCTTTGATGATGATGGAAAATAACAGTTTGTCATTTCCTTTTAACAAAAGTGGGCTACTTGTCTGGCGGAGGAATAAAAGCTGCTGAATCATTTGAAAAGACGGCTTATAGGACTTCTGCTTTGTTTCTGCACATGAAAGACATCAAGGCAAAGTAGGAGGTGAAGACAAGACGTGTCGTTTCATCTTCATACACCATTTCCATATTGGCACAGACGTGATGGAAGAAATGTGGCTCTGCAGACCTAAACCTGAATTCAGAAGTTCATCAAATCTGCAGACAAACTCCAGATTCCTTCTGAAGTGCAGCTGTGCTGAGCGGCAGAGTTGCTACGCTCAGACGAGGGTTTGATCTCCAGCCCCTGCGGTTTCATACCGGTTTAGACCTATTTTGCTCCCACTGCCATGACAAAGCATGTAAATAAGTATGACTGGTAAAAGATGAAACGGTTTGACACTCAGTCAGTAAAATATGCAGAGTTGTCCAATTCTGGTACTGTTGCCCCTCGTTTTTGTTCTGCTTCTCCTGACCTAACACACAGGAGTGAGCAGTGAGAACACTCCTGCAGAGAGTGGCAGTCCCAAGGTGTTAAAGTTTAGCCAAGATACCACACTACCACTTTGAAGGAAGAGGCAGTGATGCACCCACACGCCTCTAATCAGAAGTGTGAGGAGGGGTGAAGATGGCTCAGCATTTGCCAAACCCCAAAAAATCAATAATGTTCAAACTCATTAGCTATCTAGTCTCACAAGTCCTTGATCAAGCGTAATTTTATTAAACTGGTGGTGCACAAAAATACATCAGATTTGCTGGGGGAACATAAACTTTAAGCACATCAGCATTAATCAATTTAAACCTTACATATGTCCTACCTTTATACCATCTTTTCATGTTTAAAAATATTGGCTTCTGAACAGCATAACTGAGCCAGACAGAAAATCCCAACTGCCAAGGGTGTTAAGTTGCATTTGATTATGCAGGATCACAAGCTACACAGGCAGAAGCACTGCCTTCTCTGTACATGTATGGTTGGTTAATGGTATCTTATATCCCTCCCTATGTGGCAGACCACACACTTCTGCAACAAAACTAGTAAATCTGACATTAACTTTTTCAAATAAGTTAAGGTTTTCAAAATCTTTATGTGAACCAGGCCTACGTGGATGGCCCTGATGAAGGATTTGAATGGCATACAGGCAAATGGTACTGATTCCTTATTGTTTCTCAATGGTAGCATCTTACATTCAGCGATGCATGTGTTTGTTTTAACTCATCAGGTATGTTATTTAGTCAAAGCTTTCATACTGCCAGCGTGAGTCATATGTCTCCAGTGCTGAAAATCTCCGTAGCCTATAATCTACTTTTTCAGTGAGCTGCACACAAACAGTAGAAAAGTTGAAAAAGAAAGATCTACCTCAATCCAGGTAAACCCTAAACACCGTCAGGAAAGTCATAACTGATTCTTAAACAGTGCTGTTCTCAGTTCCTGTCCCTTGGGCCTGTTCTACGAAGCAGAATTACTGCCTAGCGAGGTAACTTTGAGGGTAGGTTCCGGGTTCCCTGTTCTACGAGACGGGTTCACTTCTTAGCGAGGCGAGTCTCCGCCAGCAGCGTCGCTGAACGGCTAACCTGCTCCAGGGCAGGTTAGCTTCCAGATTGAACTCGCGGACTATAAAAACCCCACCCACTGACCAATGAGCTCTCTCGGCCAGCTCCTCTGCAGGAGTAAAATCTGGGGGAGGACTCTCATTGCCTTAACAAGATCTTCAATGCCAACACTTCTGCTCCATGACAATATTTTATTGCCCGTCTTAAAATTGTGACAGGAATTCATGTAGGGCTCATGTGGCCTACATATCACACAAAAAATGTAAACACAATAGGAATGAACAAATGAATGAATTCATCTTGGAAATGAATTAGACATGTCTGGTGCATGTTACAGTAAAAGTGCATGTTGAACAGCGCTATTTCAGGATGATAATGGCACCAAAGATTTTGTGCACGCTATACTTAAGCATTGAGGCTGTCAGCAATTTTCTGCCAGCATTCCTTCCGTGCTTTTGCAGCGGCGACTGTGTTGCTTTTGACGTTCATTATATGTTTTAATTCTTCATACTCTGTCATGATCGCCTCCTGCTCCTCCTGTGTGAAGTACGTTGTCCTTCGCTCCCCGGCCTGCTCTGACGCTCCAGACTGGTCCATGTTCGCGATTGGTCAGATGCGGCGGGCTCCTCCTTATATGCGTGCACGCGCTCATTGCAAAGCTGGATCCACTTATGAGGTTGATAACCAGCGTCGTCGAACCGTTTAGCGAGACCGCCGGCTACCACGCTCAGTTCAGCGAGGTAGCTCCAAGGCTATCTCGCTAGGCTGAACTTGCTTCGTAGAATAGGGCCCTGGTCTCTGTGTACTTTGTTGATTCTGTTTGTGTCATCTGCTCGATAAAACATAACTCTGATAAACAAATGTAATTTGACTGGTTCTGTTTGTTCTGTGTTTGGGTTTTCGTCTGACTTAAGTCTTCATCTAGTCTTTTTGATTCATTCCCTGATGATTTTTTGTCTAGTTTCCTTTACAAGCAGGTTGTTTTGTTTTATGAAATTTTATTTGATTGATACAAAAAACAACAACCAACTCACACTCTTTTATTCTTTAAAGCTAATTGTAAGCGTACTTCGCTGCAGGCTGCGATGCATCATTCATCTTTGGGTTTTTCAGATCTGATTTTAACACCTCTTGATCCCTCACTCCCCTGTCTTACGCCCTTCTTCAGAGCATCAAAGACAGTCTTCTTCTTCTTTTCACTTCACATCCATGTCTTTATATCCAGCAGCAGTTTAGGGGGAGTACTGAGTGCTGAGTTGAAAAATACTTATTTCTGCAAAATGCCTCTTTTTTTTTTAATCCGTCAAACTCACGTTTCATCTGCTGACATGATTCAGCCTTTCTTTTTTGAGGAATGGCCACAAAAGGGGTCAGTCTTATTATTATCTGTGTGCTTTGTGTGTGTTCACTGTGTGCTTGTGTTTAATCCAGTCTGATCAATAAGCCATCATTTCCTTTGCCTTGAGCTATACCGATTTAATTACATCTGTGTCTGCATCCCCATCAGTCCACTGACTGCTCTGTCTGTGTCCTCTGCTTGTGTTACAGATGATGAAGTTTGCCTGGGACAACTACAAGCGCTACGCCTGGGGCAAGAATGAGCTGCGGCCTCTGACGAGAAACGGTCACATTGGCAACATGTTTGGTGAGTTTGGGGACCTGAGCTTGAGGCTATGAGGTCCAGAAAGGTCATCTGGTTATTTGTTTTTCTTTTCAAAGACATGATGACCTTTTCTTCAGGGGTTTATGCACAAAATGTAGATTTCTACAAAATGAGAGGAACAAGGAATAATAACACTGAAGGTCATTTTCATTGGTGTGGTTATTTTGTGCCTTCTTTTTATTGGAAATGCATTAAAGAGAAGAGGTTGGGGAAACTTTGTGATGTAAAATTAGATGGTGCTACTCAACTCGGTGCAATACAGTACAAAATATACAATATGAAACTAATAGAACAAACAATAGATGGTAGTCAATTTGCTACCATATTCTCCCAGATGTTTAAAACACAATCTTTACAACAGAGAGGCTGGACCTGTGGCTGCTCCAAACTTCTCAGATCTGGCGGCACCAAAATCACCCACCCCATTTTTGATCCTGGTTTAAGGACCCCTGTTTTGCTTAGCCTTGAGATTTTGTCATTTCATTACACTTGTATTTACTGAGCTATTAATTAAATTCTAATATTTTATTTTACTCATAATAGCTATTTTACATGTGCTTTAAAGCTAAAGCTAAACTTCAGTCATGTACCTTGCAGCTGAGTGTAAACCTTCAAATAATCTTCACTCAGTCTATTTCAGTGCAGAGAGTCCCTAAAATATGAGAACATGTCACTGTTGTCCTTGTTGCTAAATGTAACTTTGAGAAACTTTATTGAAAGTTTGCTTATTGGACTAGATGATAAGTTGAAGACGTAACACTTACAATGTTCAGTTATACATCTAGAGGTCTCATTCAGGCTTCTGTTAATTGATTTCTCTTCACTTTTTAATACTATTCAGTCATACTTACTTCCAGAGAAACTGTTTTCTCATTTTAACTTGAAATTGAACCTCATGGTTGGATAACAGTTTTTTTTTGTCATGCTGGTCACAGTGTGCCAGGGTCCTAAACTGTAGTCTTACACAGGTTCCCCACAGGGCCGTGGTCTCTTTACATTGTTTTTTTCTTGCACACCAATGACTGCAGAATGCCCAACCAAAGCCATATATGGTTATTGATTTTAGGAGGTCACACCCCAGTGTTAGATATACTGTCAATAATGATATGGATGCTGAGATTGCCCCTCAATACAAATATGTGGGAACAATCATGTTGAATAATATATCAGCATCTAGTTGAACTCCAATCAATTTGGGTTTAACTAATTTAAAAATGAGAATTTATGTTTAATGATGCCATTTTTAGAGTGAAGAGGGTCCACAGCAGCAGGTCGTTCCTGTTGGTAGTCGCAGATACAGAAATAAATTATTTGTATTTTATTATAGATTTGATAGACTATTACAGTATATTAGACATAATAAGTCAAAAGATTCCTTGCTTGTTGTAACTGGTGATACATTATTTATTTATTTATTTATATCCTTTATTTAACCAGATAAAAACCTCATTGAGATTTGAAATCTCCTTTTCAAGAGGGACCTGGCATGGCAGCAGCAGACAGTTCCACAATTAAAAACAACAAATACATTCAGACATCAGTACATCGAAACCAAGCCGTTCTGGAAACACCAGTTCAAAACAACATAAGAAGCAGTCAAGCATTAAAACAGTCACATTGTCCAAGGTTAGCTCTTTCTCGGTCCCTTAACAAAGTTTTAAATTCACCAACAGTGACCAGTTCTGTTAGTCTCAAATCCATCAAGAGACTATTCCAGGTAGAGGGGGCGGCATATTTAAAGGCTGTCTTACCCAGTTCTGTTCTGACTCTAGGAACAAACATTTTAATAAGATCCTGCGAACACAGTCCACGACAGTTACTAGACCTGATCATATATATGGTCAAATAAGACGATAGCTGCCCAAGAACAGATTTGTAGATAAAGAGTAGGTTAGAGTGTCTATGGACAGACAGGGAGGGACAGTTTGCAGCAGCATACAGCAGACAGTGATGGACATCATATCCACAGCCAGTAATAAAGCGTAGAGCACAGTAATACACAGAATCCAATTTATAACAAATATATCTAAATCTATAAAAAAATTCTCAGCAGTTGAGTTTTTGAAACCAGTAAAACAGTAATGATTCATCATAATCTCTGGTTGCATGACACAGCTGAGAAAAACATATGTAACCATGCATGAATTTCATCTCATCACCAGCTATAACAGCAACAGTAAACTAAAACAGTGGTATTTCTTTTCCGATTTTTACGGGAAGTTGGATCAAACATGATTTATCGAGTGTAATTCACCTGTACTTCAGCAAGGCCTCTGCTTGACACCTGTTACAGCTGTGGTATGAAAGACAGCGTGTCATGTCTTTGTAGCTCAGTAGCTTTTGTCACCAGACTTTTCTACCGTTCACACTGTGAAACCTAGCAGCCTTCTGGGGTGTCGCACTTTCCCAGCAGCTTCTAATTGACAGCAGATCCAAAGGGGTCCTCAGGTTATCTGCAGTGGAGCGTATCACTCAGTTCACTCTGCTGAGCCGGGGGGAAATCCCATAAAGACGGCCCTTAATAAAAGGCGGATCAGCTCTTAATAAGACTGGGACGGGTACTGTCTACTTCCACCACATCCAGAGGGACTCTGGATTATTAAGGGGTGATGCAAACACTCTTGAAAAAAAGAATATTGTGATCTTTTTGCTGCTCTCATCCCCTCAAGGTTGCAAAGTTCATAGTTAAGATGGAGCCTTCTGAAAAAATGCTGCTAAATTACGTGATAGGTATTCTGCTTCAAAGAATCTAAAGCCTGAGTTATTTTCTGATGAAATCTGCCAAAAACGACTGTGGCAGAAGTTTTGAGCTCAAAAGCTGCTTTTAGAAGTGGCAGCATTGAGAAAGTTCCAGCTCCATTGAAAAAGAAAACAGACTGTGCTTTGCCATGAAACTTAGATGATTTGAAAGTTTGTTCTGTGATAGTCAGGCATCCTTTCAATTAATAACGAAGTGATAAAAACTTTACTCCTGTGCCTGAAAAACATGTGCAGCCTTTGTTGAAGCTGTTGATGAAGTTCACTTGAGGGAACACGAAGAGTGTTGCTTTGAGTTCACTTTGAAATATTTAGAGTTCAGTTCTGATAAAGGAGTGCGTGGGAAGAAAATTGATCTGGAACATGAATCTTACTCCTCAATAGATCAAGATGTGCACAGAAAATAGACCTGAAAGAGCCAAAGAGCTCAGTAGTTTTTTTATTACATCGATATTTCACCTTGTTAATTTGTTTACGTTTCATAAACTTCTATTAAACACTCAATATTTTAGTCAGAGAAGAGTAATTATACCAAAACAAATGCTCTTCTTTACCACACCGTCATCTCTCAGACCCCTAAAGATTGCTCATAGATGTACGAAGCCAGATGTTTCTCCTCACATTGTGCTCTCGCATGGACATTCCCAGACGCAAAGTGATCCTCATGGCACGGCCAGAGATCTTCAAGGGAGAGGGAGGTTATGTCAACTTGGAGATTCACATCTAAACTGAAGCAATGAAAACATACTATTTAAAGTTTTTGGCCAAATGATTTTATTTTACCTGGATTTAAACAGTAAGAACAAACAAGACAGGGCTAGTGTGCTGATTTTCAAGCTCATCTCTGCCGATACTGACTTTTTGTAAAGAGAACAAAGCTGCTTTACTTAAATTGTCCCTTTTCTTTTATGTTGACGGTCTACAGATGTATGTATGTTAGAAACAACTTTTCATTATTTGACTAATTTTGCTCCCAGCTTATAAAAGTGAACACTCAGTTATTATGAAGTACACCATTTTACATTTGCACAGTACAGTCAATATATAGAAGATTCTGCATGTTTGGCGCACTATCCACCAAACATATTGGCAAACATTTTCGTATTGCACGATTCTGATTATCAACTTTTTAGGCAATTATCTGCCAACACCGATTCTGTTCCGATAACAATGTGCAAAACTCATTTCTCCATTTGTTGTGGCTCTAGGTTTGAAGTTTGCTGGTTAGAGCCCCAGAGAAACCATATCTGGGAATTGTCCTGATTGATTGAGAAATTCCTTCTGCTTCCTGAGTACTGCACTGGTGCCTTTGAGCAAAGCAGCAACCCCCATTTGTTCACGAAGGACTTGCTAAAGAGCAGCAGATTATCACTTTGACACTGCTCCACTAGAGCCTGATGAACATGTGTAAAGCATGTTTAAAAAAACAATGAACATACAACAATAACAACACCAATGATATAGAAGTTTGTATCCAACAGTTTGGATAGACAGATCGCGTCCACATGTTTCAGGCAAAAAATTGCTCCTGAAAAGTAGAGTCACACTTTTTTTGGGTTTGTTTTTCTCGGCTCTGTGTTTACACTGAAAGAACAGTGCTTCCTTCAGGACATTATTTGATGTAATACAACACAGTCGTGGACCTGCCTGGGAGAGAATGCGACAAACAGACCCATTTTCAAAGTAGAACTCACTAACTCACTATAATTCAGGATCATAGAGAGCCATTGGATATTCATATGAATTCCGTTTTTATCAGGTGCTTAACAATTACATCTAGGAATGGAGCCAGCTTTAGTCATCAGTTGACTCAGTAACTAATTAAAGCACTACACCTTCTGAGTGTGGAGGAAAATGTTTTCAGATTATGGTACTGATGATGTGTATTTCTTTGATTGATCATCAGTCTGAGCTGATCTAATGCTTCTATTGAGTACCCATGAGTATTTTATCAAATGAGCATTAGCAAAATGTGTAATGGTGAGTTTCTCACAGGTTGCACTTTCTCATTCATCATAGCAGTGACGGGAGCCTGAGATTTTGCATTAATGCTAAACAGACAGATTTGCAAGGATTTGCAAGGATCTGGACATCCTTTCAAAATAAAAAAAAAAAATATATAACCTCAGTTGTTCCAAAAAGGGATATTAAATTGAACATTGTTGTTTCTCTTAAACCTGGTGCAAAATTATCTACAGCCCAACACCAGACCACCCCCCTGTGGTCAGGAACCTCCTCTTAAGTATCTGTGTCAGGTATATGGCATAGTAAGTCCCACTGTAGTTCTTGCTAGATCTTTTTTTTTTGTGTCTTTTAAATCCCTTGTTTTTAGAGGAAATGTATAAGACTGTGTATTCAGCTACACTTGTCTGTCACTCTCCACCCCAGTGTCCCTCACTTGTGATTCAGGACCAAGGGTGCAGTGGAAGGAAGGAGGGGTAGAACTGAGGGATAAATGGGATATGTCTGAAGAAAGTGTGATTTGTTTTGGTTGAATTATTTGCCCTTTAAGTTTTGCAGTCAACCTCTTACATAGCATACACACTACTCTTCCTTTCAGCAGCATCAGGAAGTGATACCAGTGAGGACAGAGGGAGATAATGGAGTGTATTACTGTCAATACTTAAACCTGTGGTACTACAGAGATGATGATGAGTCGGTATTGTGATTTGTTTGTGTTGGAGCTGCATTAAACGCCGTCCGACTGCTGCAGGGCACAAAGTTGACTCAGAACAGACTGACAGCAATGAGCCTTGATATCAGCTTATTAAAATGTTATGGAGAGCACATTAGCAGACTATCACTTTATATTACTTTCAGATCAGTACAAGCAGAGCAGCATCATAATCAAATTGGTGCTCACTCTTACAAGCTATCCAGCCCATGTTTAGGCTGAATTTATTCACAGCTGACTGCAGTCTTTCTTCACAAACCTGTCTTTAAGACTTGATTTATAGCCTGCCGTGTGATTTAACCCTTTGATATCACTCCTCTGATGCTTTATAGCTGTATTGTGCTGTTTATTATTAAGCTGCATTGTGTTTTAATTATGTTCTGTGTTGTAAACGTGTTATCTTGGTGATGTATAGTGGTGAAAGTGGGGCTTTACATGATATAAGATACTGAAAAAGCATATTACAGAGCTGTTCTCCAGATTGCTTTATGTTTCCATTAACTTTATCTCCATAGGCAGCAGAAAGATGCAGGAAAAAACAAACAGCCTGTGAGATGCAATCAGAGATACAATGGAGATAGCATGATGACACATTGAGAGGTTTCCCACGGTACATTTTCCATTTATGTAACTGCAAATTAAACAAACAAGAACTAAACTGAAGCCCAGTTCAATATAACAAGAAATGCAACAGAATATTTATGTGTGTCAATCATTTAAAGACAAAGCTTCAGGGAAAAATTAAAGAGCTCAGTACTTTTGTATATCAAAGTGAAACTATGTTATATGTACAGCTAACAGAATTCATGAATGCTGTCATTGTTTTTCAATCATGACGATTCTTACACGTCTAAGTTTACACACGAAAAGCATAATTTTGAATACCACAATGCCAAGGGGGCAGCACAGTGGTGTAGCAGGTTGTGTGTGTCTCTCAGAAAATAGTTTTTTGGTTCAGTCCCTGTGTTGCTCAGGGTCTGTCTGTGTGGAGTTTGAATGTTCTCCCTCTGCATGCATGGGTTCCCTCAGGGCACTCCAGCTTCCTCCTACAGACCAAAAACATGCCCCTTTAGGTTGATTGGTGGCTCCAAATTGCCCTTGGGTTTGAGTGTGATGCTGCGTTCACACCGCAAGCGACCCAGTTACCAAAGTCACGTCCCCCACTGACGTAGCGTCGCGCGTCCATAAATACCTCTTTTGGTAACCGCTGCCATTGGCCGTCGCTCGGTGACGTCACGTCCGCTCGAGTTCCACCGCGATCATTTCATATATCATATATATAGGATGTATAAGCGGACATTATTCCAGCTGTATCCTTTTCACTCACTTATCAAACACAAAACACTGCAGCTGATGATGCAGCAGCATTATCTGTGAGTTTCCGGCGGTCCGTCAAGGCGGAACTAATGTCCTCACTGACATTAGTTCCACCTAGACGGAACTCATCCGCCCTGTAGTCCGGATGAATAACTGTCTGTCTCGGTTACCGTCACACGTACGCACACCGCTGATTGGCTGATGCCGCACAGCCACACACGACATAGCCTGAATAGATCAACATTTTTTAACTTTGACATCGCGCTGCGAGTGCAGTGATCATCTTGTACGCTGCTGTCGCATCGCGGGAGGGTTAGACCCGCCCCATCGCGGCTGTACATTGACTTTGAATGGAGAGTGATCGCCGAGGTAGTACAAGTAGCGTCCGGTGTGAACACACCTTGAGTGTGAAAGGTTGTCTGTTTCTCTGTGTGACCCTGCAGGCCTCAGGCCCCACAACCTGGAAGGGATTAGTGGTATAGATAGTGGATGGATGGATGGACAATGCTAAGGGTTTGCTAAGTCCTGGAAATTTTTCTCTAGCTTCTTGTCAACATGAAGAACAAGGTTGGGGCAAGGATTTTGTATTATTTGATCTGTCATGTATTTGCCCAGAATCAAAGCTTTCATGTGTTGCAGTTTTTCAATTTAAATCTTTTTTCTGTTACTTCAGGGGCCTGGTTGCAATGTAGGACTACTGCCAATAGTACAACCACAACTAAAAACATAGCAGTGTTTTTTTTTTTTTTTTTTAAGAAAAATCAAGGGTCAATAAATAGATTTTACTTCTCCTAGCCTGAAAATCAATCTGTTAAGTCAAACATTTTCTTTTAAATCAGTAAAATGTTTTAACTTAATTCAGTTTTATCATTGTTTCCTGCAGTGCTCTAAGGTAGCAACCTGAACAAGATGCCTTTTCCACTTTAACTTGTGTTTAGTTTAGAGCTACAATGTTACGTCCTTAAGTCTTCATGTTAAGCAGTTATATCCTTTAATATTGCAGTCATAGTAAGTCACTGTTTGTAAAACATGCCATTCTTCTCTTTTACATATTAACCCAATTCTTTCCATGTATTTGTACTTTGTTTAAGTTTGATGTAAGGACTAAAAAAGTATGCTGTACTGTAGCTCCAAAGCTTGCAGGTGTCTTTACTGCGCTGAATCAGTGGAGGTAAGCTTGGTTTGCACAGGTTGTGCGAGCTTACCCATGAAAAATTGTATATATCTATCTTTCAGTTCATCAAATACAGGCTTTAATTTCTCCATTTTGTTAAAAGATTTTCATAGAAACAGAAACATTAATAGTAAAAACAAAATAGTAAAAATATCTGTCATGGCACCTTAACCTTCTTTCTGTTAAAATACAATGTTTTTTTATTTTTATTCCTCATTTAAATAAGAGAGATTGTAATTTCTTTAATAACATATTACTGAAAAACTTAAAAACACTCACATGTTATTATGTATGAAGAATCATGAGAACCATAACTTATACTTACTCTCTAATTTGATTTAGTGTATTTCATTTTCACTGTGGGTTTGCCCCTCTTAACAAACAGCAGACTTCAGAGATACTAAGAAAGATGTAGTTTGTCAAGAAGCTTTAAAAGCAACAAACGGCAGTTTGATACTAAAAGCAGTTTTCTACGTCTTTGCTCCTGCCAAACATGCATGTTATGTGCACAGGCCCCTGGGAAAAATGTCTTTATCTCCATGTCTTTCTCCACCAGCATCATTTACATGAGCACTCCCCCACATTCAGCTTAGGAGAGAATGGGTAGTTAGCTTGTGTAATGAAATGAGGCAGTGGTACTCATGCACGCACCACTTTATTTGAAGCCAAGTGTGTGAGAACAAAAGTGATTCAGCCATATGGACCAATGAGCTGAGAAACATGAGATGAGAGCTGCTGAAACAAGACGTAACATAAAAATACTATTTCAGATTTAATCTGAAGACCCTTTTAACCTTTACACAGAGGACTATGATCTAAATTAAGAGAAATATCAAAGTTTTGAAATAACCATTAATTGAATACTAGCACAACTTTCTCCACTGCCCACCAGTTTTTGTCCATGTTTGTCTGTCCTTCTGTCGGTCATCAGTCTGGAAGTTAGTCTGGGAGTTAGGGACACAACACACCAACCTCTGCTATGAATAAACACCTAGACAGGATTGCTGCTCCATGCTTATGTACAAAAATCCTGTGTTTGAGCAAAGATTGTAAAGTTATGTCATAATTAGCCTCTCCATTGGTTACTCACTCACCCTCCCCAAACTACCTGCACTTACACAAAAACATTTACAGTGATGATCATACAGAGGAGCAATGTCTTACTGTGCACATTTTTTATTGGCAGGTATATAAAATACATAGCCGAGGTTTGACCTTGGTGTCCACAGTACAAGTCAATTAAAGGAATATTTCAGTATTTTAGTTGTTGGGTTGTATAAGGTACTTGATAATAGTCATGTGTTGGATAGGCTTCTGGCAGGACTGTGCCTTTAAGTAGAACAAGCTCAGACTACCAGGAAGGTATGCTGCTGTTGGTGGGTACAAATATTTTGTGTTATTGTGTGAGTTTTATATAAAATTGAGCGAAGAAACTGTATTTGGGTTTAACAGTAGTGCGCATACGCCGGCAGCACTAGCAGCCAATTGAAGTTGCTCCTGTCTTCCCATAATATCACTGCTCCTTCAGGTCCAGGAGAATAAATGTCACAAGCAAACATAATATCCAGTGCAAACTTTGCCTTTCAATCAATATGGTCTATTGCCAAACAGTGCTGTCATATTATATCTTTATTGTAAATAATGTTAATGTTAATCGTGAATTCTTTGGCATTGTTCATAGTCTCACTTTTACTTATTTATTTTTTCATGAATAAAGACCTGATATAGCTTAAATATTCTGCATGTTGCAGCCTGCTTATGTAACTCTTATGCTTATGTGTATAAGACCAATTGAAGTTTAAAAAAAAGTTAATTTCCCCTTAAAGATTAATTAAGTATTTTTGATTCTGATGTCATTAGGGGAAATGCCCTTTGCACTTTCTTTTTGTGTTCTTTCGCCTGTGGGCATTGATTCCTCCTGCCCAATTTTCTTCTTCTGTATACTCTGGTTATAAAAAGTAACCTCTGGGTAAGTAAAAGTCAAAGTTTGTCAGAATCACTTATACTTTGTTCAGTATTAGTTTCCTTCACTGTTGTTGTGTCTTCATAAGTCCATAAAACAAAACAATAGATTGACGGGTTCAGTGCAAAATGGCAGAACAACTTTTAGCCTTTGCATTATTAAGTAATGCCAAAAACAGAGACTTCTTGGAAGGAAAACAAAGTGGTGTAAAAGATTTGCATCAAGTGTAATTTTACAGCTCATTTTCCCATAAAACTCACACTTATACTGAAAATAACTGTACCTGCCAACAACAGTGTACCTTACCAGTCATCTTAGCTCGTACTCCTTAAAGGTACAGTGCTGCTTAGAGTCCTTCCAGCCACTTCACTAGCTATTGTCAAACAACTCATAAACCCAACCTGAAAATACTGAAATACCCCTTTAAGCAACTGTGGTTGTTTTTGTTTTACGAAGACAAAGTTAAAAACAGGGGAAGGGCTTCAGCCTCTAAAATAAGGATAAAATCAAGTATGCTAGTGGATATAATGTTATCAATGAATTGAAGGGGAGTGTTGTGATTTATTCGGTTTACAAAATGACTAATTAAATCATAATGAAGCAGTTTATTACATTACATTAATAAGAATGTAAATGTAGTGAATTAAATTTGACAAAAACTTGATTGAACTTCCACACTTGAGCTTTTTTTGATCCTCTAAAGACTTACTTTGGTGTTTTTTGTTAGACGATAATGTTTATAATGATGTGAATGCTCAAAAAAACTCTGGTGCTAAGGATACTTACAGAACAGAGTGATGTTATTAAATGCTTTTCCTCACTGGGCTCCTGTGTATTTCCTGGTCATAGGGCAGCATTAGGCTTGATACCTGCAGGCACTCATCAGAGCTACAGCCCCAACTAGTGGCAGGTTTCTACATTACACCACATTTGTTCTGCTTGTGATATGAAAGCAGCCTTTGCTGGCAAAATAAAGTTTTGTGGTTAGTGGTTTTATATTTAATTCTGTGGATATTATTCATTTAATTTGGAGAATAAAGTGTCATTTTTTATCCCCCAAAGTTGATGTCACACAATAAAGCCTCCCTTTCCAGATAATTAATCTGCTGGAGCCAGAGGTGCCTCATAATAGATAGTGCAGTCCTAAATTTTGGGCAGCTAATTGCCATCTTTATGTGTGCAGAGCAGCTCGCTCCTCTTCACCATAATTCAAATGAAAAAAAGAATGCTTTTTGGTCTTTCACAGGAGAGAAATAGTCCATTCTGTGTCGGAGGGGGAGGGGGACGGCTTCCTTGTTAATCCAATCAGCCAATATTCACTGTGTGTAAAGCTGGCATCATTTTCTGCTTTTAACCATCCTTGTTTGCAGCCTGTGAGTGTTATCTCTGAGTAACGAGGGAGGGGGAGAGAGAGAGAAAGGGCATCATGCTTGCGAGTAAATGTCACATTGTGAGTGCTGGTTGCGGGAAGCCAGGTATGAAATTGGATGCTGTGTTCTTTAATTTAATCCCCAGAGTAAACAGAAATGCAGTGAGATTGGATCTACAGTTAGCATCCGCATCAGAGGCTTGTCAATACGCTGAGAGTCTCCACATCGTCCCTCCATCTGTGCTCCATCACCAGAGAGGCAGAGAGACACGTTTCCCCGTCTCAGTACCGATGTGTTCACTTCGCTCTAATCTTCCTTTGAGTTTAACTCTCAAACCCTAATTCCCTTTTTTATTTTAGCTGTAATCCCACCACTCGTTTCCTTTGTCACGACCCTCAAGGCTGAGCGCGTCTCTCTTTTTACTGTCTTCTTTTGAACCAAATTTGCCTCTGATAGACTCGTTCTCTCATTTCCGCCTTTGTCGTTTAATATACAATATGTCTCGTAGAGCTTATTAAAAGTTTCTGTAGCTCTGGGCAATTAGAAAGAGAAAAAGTGGGTTATTTACAGTACTTTCAGCAATTCTGCAGACTTAAAAGAGTGTGTGGGAACCCTCCACTTCCATTATTCCTGAAGCGTAAATGTACTTTTTGTTTAGTAAGCTTCAATTCAAAGTACTTTTAAGATTCCATTGTGGAAAGTCAAAACTTGCACTAGGATACAGATCAGTCAAAATATTGAAGATGGCTTAATAACAGTTATAAACATGTAGACTCACACTGTCTCCCTTCCTTATTTGGTAGAGAAAAATATGTTTAGAATCTGCTGAAGCATTTCTAGATTAAGGAGGGTTAATGTGATGTGATCAAGGCCAGGACTGAGTGAGTTTAGTGGAAAGACTGAATATATATCTCATTCTGCTGTATTTCTAGGGATGCTTAATTTTAAACATCATTACACAGATATTTTGGTGATTGAGGTCAATTATTCTGAGTACTACCATGACAAAGTTTCATAACCTGAGACACCAGATAGATTTTTCTACCAGACAAAAGCCCATAGGGAGCATTTGGAAATGAGCAGGAATCTTCCAAAAGCATATTCCGTAGGTGACTGGATGATTGTAACATCACCCACTTTCTTTCCAAGCTGGTCAGATTATGTAGTGTATATGCGTCACTGCCGTGCAGTTAAATACAAACCAGCCTACTCCCACTGAAACATAGCTGAAGTTGGGCCAAATTATTTATCAAGGAGTGCTTTCAGTGTTTTGTTTTTCATTTAATTAAGAGTTGTGTTCTGACGAAACTGCTATTGAAGCTGTAGCACCTATGGCAAACTTTGTACAAGCATGCACTTCCTGCTGGTGTTTTGCTAATCGCTCCTGCCTCTTTCTCCTTTGAAGGACTTTTATTGGGCCATGCCGCTTTGAGGTGCTTACAGTGGATGTTGATTGGAGCTTGGTAAGGTGTATCTATATGATTAGAGACATTGAATCAGGCAGATCTAGTTGCACTGCTTTACACTCAAAAGAAAAGAAATATTAGCTGCATTTTATGTTGCTATGGTATTTAAAATCTTGTATGAATGTGCTCATTACAGACCTTATTTTGGGTATTTATCCACTAAAGCTTCTCTGAAAACCCAACATATAAAGCTTTCAGGAGAGAGAGAGGGTGAAATGAGTCTTAGAAATGCAAACACATTCTAAAGGCCACAGCTGTGCGGCCAGTAAACCAACTGCAAGGCCACAAGCAACCCAAATTATGAGTCGATCGAACTTCCCAGACTAAAGTAATGTAATTCTGTCGTTGCATGCAGAAGCTACGTCTTATTGCAAACTCAATCTTAACTTCTCGCTGTCTCTGTTTCTACATCAAGCCCTGTGCTTTCTTTGATTACTCTTCCCCTCTTCTTTGTTTCATCCTTGAAAAGAACCCTGTCAGCAAGAACAAGTAATGTGGATTATTTTAACCATCATGCATCTTTTCATAAGAAGCCTGGGTGGGGAGATACAGCAGAGAGAACAGACACTTCCAGGAGGAAAAGTCTGATAGCTGGAGCAGAGGGAGCTGTGAAGTTATTAGGAGCTTTTTAAATCTTTGAGCGGTTGGGAAAGCTTCCCCTCCCACGTGGAGATATGATCAGATTCAAAAGAGTGTGGGAATGTGATACAGAGTCATTTTGGGACAGTTGTTAGCTGAGAAAGACTTGCAAGCCAAAGCCCTAAGTGCAGTGAATTATTTTCGATGTTTGGCTCCCAGAGCTCTCCTGGCCTACTTTTATATTGAAGTATTTTCACTGAGAGTATCAGCAGTGGTGGTTCTGTTATTTTCTGATCATCTCTGAGCTGCACGGAGCCTTGGATTTAATCAGTATTGTTTAACACAAACACAGAACTGTCCTTGAGAGTCATACATAGCATGTAAGAGAAGGCCGAAAGTTAACCAAAAGGAGTTGTTAACAGAAACCCCCAGACGCATTCAAAAGACCCATGTGGTGATAACAGAAACAAATGAAAATTTGTTCTTGGGAAGGTTTTGACGTGCTCATTCCACATTTTAAAGCAATAGTCCTGGGTGACTAAACTTTATCCCAAGGGCCAACTGCAGCCCACTGTACCTGTTTATCTGGCCTGCAGCAAATTCCAGAAATATGAAAGTTTGGCCCACTTTTCAAAATTAAAGCTTGTGACTGACTGATGGAAAAACTTAAAAAGGTATTCAAAAGCAGCATGAATGGCATCATGTGCTTATCCATCCCAGGATCTGATTTACTGTTTCTGCCGTACCTCCCAAGCCCCTATAAAGTTTGTCAGCTTTATGCAGTTTGCTCTTCTTTTGAGTCTGAAAGTGGAGACAAACCACCCGCACGTTTTGTTTTCTGCTCAGAGGGTCGTTCACATCTTGATCAGGGTACCATCCAGAGGTAACCTGGGTCAACCAGGCCCCCTGACATCTGACTGGCTACCCCCAAAATCTTGCATATTAGCCTCATTGGGCCATTATGTAAACATGTAATGGAGTCAATTTTTTCTTGAGCATTAACAGGCAGATCTCAACCAACATTGAATCAATTCCACAAACCTTAATGCAGTTACGATAGGTATTTCAAACTTTTCCAGTTGTTCTTTTTCATTTATATTTTTGCCTTTTATGTTGGACAGAAAAAGGGTCCAAAAAGGTTGAGTCCAAAATATTTTGAGGTATTCATTCCAAACATTACTTAACCGTTGTGATATCACTTGAATTTACACAAACTTGGGGGTTATAGGTGACACTCCACATTTCTGAAGAGCAGGTCTACAGATCTCCAATCTTAACCCTTAGATGCCATATTTGTGATGGAAAGTACAGAAAAATGAGTACTGAAAAAACATATAACAGATACCCACTGACCATAGGATGATCATAGGAGATTTTGACTGTTAAATGTCAAGGTCATAACACCCAGTGTTCATCCTTTGTGTGTTTAGGTGCTATATCAATAACGCTTTCAGGATCTTTTGTCAAACTATGCACAAATGCCAACTCTGACTTTAGGATGAAATTTTACATGTCAAAGTCTTGGATTCTTATGTAGCAGGGTTCCCACGCGTCCTGGAAAACCTGAAAAATAATTGCCCAATTATCCAGTCATGGAAAACAAATGGAAAATGAGGAAAAAAGTGAAATGTCCTGGAAAAGCTTAAATTGTCCTAGAAAATTATTTGTCTTCCTTCTAGCTTGAAACATAGGAAATTCAGTAAGAATGTACTTGGTAACTAATGTACACGTAGCCAGAAAATGTGAGTAGGTAAAATGATGCAAGTTAAGGCATAAAATATAAAAACTCAAAACAACGGGGACAAAAAAAATAAATAAATAAAAAAATGACAAAATAAATAACAAAATAAAGTAACAAAATCTATTCGTAAAAGAGCAGAGTAAATAAAGATTAAAAAATACGAATATGTATCGTGTTGGAGAGTTAGAAACAAATTCTAAGATCAATATGATCAGTAGCTAGAGATATTGTTCATCAACCTCTAATCTTGTTTTTTAGAAGGCTAACTAGGATTGAAAACTGCCCACAGTAACAATGTAACTTCAGTTGGTTATTTGACACTGGAAACAGTCCTGGAAAATGTCCTTGAAAAGTCCTGGAAAATGATTTCTAGAAAGGAGTGGGAACCCTGTGTAGGTTCTTTGCTTGTCAATGTAGATTATCAAGAATGTTTTAATGCAGTTTCTTCAAATTTACAAAAACATTCTGCTCTGTAAGTCATCATATTTTTGTAGATATTATCTCTAAATGATACTAAGTGATTTTTAGGAATATTCACTCTTAGTCAAAAAGATTTTTTAATTTGATTTTCAAGGTAAAAATCAATATCATTGAGTCTTCTGGCAGAATTTTGCTCGCAAGTGTGACACAAGCAAAATTCCAGCCCTTGCTAAAATATCCACTCTCCTTAAAAGATAAACTAATTACCATCTTGCAGTCATTAAGCATCATGGTCATCCCTTTGTCTTGATTTTGACTTTAAAAACAGTGTTGGGAGATTTTCCTCTGACTTTGCAAAAATATCCAGCTTGGCTTGATAAAAAGTAGAATTCAGAGTTCAGGTCAGACGTCAAGTTCAAATATACTCAAATTTATTCTAAGACTTCCCCGCAGGTCAACCTTGAACTACTGCCTACCCCCGCTCTTGTTTTACCTTTGACCCACCTCTAAACTTTTATTTTCTGGTAACCAATTTGAGACAGGATACAGCCATGGTGAAGTTCAACTTTGATTTTAGTTCTCAACTTTCTCTTCCTTGAACAAAGTTGTTTCTACCCTGAAAACATTTGTAAGTCTTGCCTGTCTTCATTCTTTAACCTCACGATTCAGAGGCAAATCAGGTTTGGCAGAGTCTTTATTCTTTAAATCTTTTTTAACCACAGTCCCTAACAGAAAAGCCTGCTTTCTGTGATCTTGAACAAAAGCTGATTTGGGAGATCTCTCTTTCTAAAGGAGTCTCTGTGGCTCTTGGACAGTCTCCGGGATGCATGATTCTTCTTTCCCCTTTTGTAAGCAGTCTGGGAAAAGTTCCGAAAAAGGTCCCTCAGGGTCAACTCTGTCCTCTCATATAGTGCCCTTGAAATCTTACACTGTTTTTTGTGTCTCCTTTTAGATACAACAAAGAAATAGAAGGGTTAGACAAGAGGCTTTTAGAGAGATCAAAAAGAAAACAACCCCTCACAAAATGCCCCAAGATCAAACCCCATCTTTTCTGTTCCGTATTGATGCACTCAAGGAAGAGAAGGTGAAGCAACTTGACTCTGGATATTTTTTATGCTTTTGAAGGAAGTTCCTTTAAGCGGTATGAAGACTTCGGGATTTCATTAAATATGAAATCCTACAAATTCAGAAAATACTTTTCAAAGTCTGTAATTGGGCAGTTCCATCTTGCCAAGCTCCAATCTACAATGATTGTGAGTGGCCCGACGTGACATGACCCAATCAGTGTCCTTAGAAGCAACATGAGAGATGACAGCAGGAAGTGACTGCTCATACAGATAACAACATACATGCTAACAACCTTGGTAGATGCTTTATCAGACCTGAATGGCATTTCTTTATTAAATGAAAAACAAATCACAAAGTTGAAATAATTTTTTCGGTAGAAAGGATGTTTTCACTCCATCTCCTGCATGTTTGGTGAGTGTTTGATCTATGAAGTGGCCTTGCTTTGTACTTTACATCACCACAGTAGTGTCCATCTGCTACATTATCTGATTGACAGAATGGTCATCCAATCACCTGCCAGATATGATTTAAAAAGATTCTGCCCTCACCAAACACTGTCTATGAGCTGATGCCTAGATGATTGGAATTTATTTTGTATAGTATATATTAGAGGTGTAGAAGAATATCGCTATCGCAATTTATCGCGATATTTTGACTCCCGATATAATTTCGATATTTCAAATCTTAGTATCAATATTTTTTGTAAAAATAAAAACTCATATTTTATCAGAGTTGGAAAAAAAATACATCTTATAAAGATGTATGCACAGGTTTTTTTTTTCATGCACTATTCAGTTCAGACAGTGACAAGAGAAATATGTGACTTTTTTTAACTTACTGTTGTGCTGTCAGTAACTCAAAGCACTTTGTCCCTCATGTGTTCAGTTACAGTTTGAGCTGCACTACAGGTTAGGATGATTTCAACACTTTGTTAAAGGGAAAACAAGAACAATTTCTTTGCAACATTAGTTTAATTGACTTCATGCACTCTGTGTTGAAGTGTATGTATGTAACGCTGCATTTGACATATTTCAATAACAATAAAATGGAAAAGTTAAATATTCACTGTCTCTAGGTTTTTCCTAGTTTACTGTAGAATATTGCAATATATCACAATATTGTGATATCGTGATATATCGTGATATTATCGTATCGTGACCAAAGTATCGTGATACGTATCGAATCGTGAGGCTCTTGCCAATACACACCCCTAGTATATATTCATCAGTCTATCTGGTCTGCCAGGTTACATATAAGAGATCCTGAAAATGCATATAGAAAAGAAAAGTGGACACAGAGGCAAGTACCTCCACTGCCTTGCCCCAAGGTAAAAACCACCAGTTAACTGTTAACCAGAATTTTCAGGAATTAATACAACCATCTTAAGTGTCATTCTTACACCATAGTAGTAGAAGAAGAGTTCTTGTGTCTAACGTCCACTGTAACCTTCTCCGAGTTCCTTTTCCTCTCTCATTCTTTAACACCACTGTCTCATTCAGTATTTTGATTAGAGTGCTCACACACTGTATCACTTCCTCTTCTGTTGATGAAGAAGCGGCCCAGTCCCCAAGCCTAAGTGGAGGATTAAAGAGATGTTTCGTGTCTCTGTGAACAACATCATTACCCCCGTGCCTGCATATGTGGGTCACTAACCACAGCACACGGCACATTAAATGCCACGCCAACGGTCCAACAGATGCCGGGACGGGGCCTGTGATTGCAGTGACAAAGACTGAGACATTACATGTCACAGCTGCCCCTCCCTGACTCCAGGGATTTTTCATCCACAATAGATGTCCGTACGCCGCTAATGGGATTGGCCACATGCTGCTGTACACAATCGCTCTCCAGCTCACTGCCCAGCGACAACAAACGAAAGAGTAAAGACTTTCTTTCTCCTTGTGGACAAATGGTTCTCTGCTTTTTTCTGCCTTTATCTCAGGATTACACAAATCGTTATTTATCATGTTGTAGCTTCCTGTTCCTTGCCCTCCATTTTTCTTTTAACCTCAACATCCCAAGAGGAGCAATTAAAGAGCAAAAGGTCAACATTTTTTGACCAGAGGGTTGTTCTGTTAAAAATCGAGCGACGAAGACTGAACTCTTCAACATGTCTCACTCAGGGACCATTTAAAGCCAGTGGCATCTATGTGAAAACCCCAGAGGTCCTCAGGATGATGTAAAGCTCTGCCTGGTGCCTTCTATATGATGGAGGACATGGCTGGAGATCTCGACATAGTATGGATCAATAGCCTTAATGATGAAGCCTCGAGTATTTATTATTTAGTCGTCTCAGGCTCCCTGGCTAGAGGTGCAAGTGGAAGGCAAATGAATGTTTTATGGAGCAGTTAGGAGTCCTGGGGGTGCCTGGTGCCCCCTTCAAAGTGATGAGGGATTTTCAACTGTTTTACTGTCATACTTCATTTTTATAAAAATCCCATCAAGCTAAACAAAGCAAAGACAGCAGAGCTGTTGAAGATTGCCATTAAGACGGCGTATTTGAGGACAGTTTTAGATGGGATTCATAAAGGGGTTCAGTCATGTGCACATTAGTTTATGTATGTGTTTTCTGTTAAAAACTACTGAATGGATGTCACAATACCATTAAAACTTCAATATTATTCTATTAAACATCAAATAGAAACAGTATTAATCTGATACTTTAGCATTGCAAATACAAATTCACAACAAAGAGTTATAGATAGGGATAGGAACAGAAAACTATTTGAAGTTGAGAATAAAAACATAAAGCTCAAGGAATTGAAAAACAGTAATTATTATTTTACCTAACAATTTTTCCACCACTACCCTCCAGTCTGTTCTGCATGCCCTGCAAATCAAGGCTGTCATGATTGTTCCAGAGACACTCAGCAGAAACAATAACAAAGAAGGTATGAGCCTGACAGATGGGACACAGAAGCAGTTACATGCAGTGAAATGATGCTTCCTGCACAACATTCAGAGCGATTTTTCTGAGTTTGTTGAAAGGTGGAAGCACTACAAACTGGCAGCAGCATTGTCGATGCAGAATATCATTACATTGTATGTGCATAGCTGATAATTAAAAATTTAAATATGCCTTTTTTCCACACTGAAAATCTAGGAATTGCTAAAAGAATTTATTCAAACTGTTGCTTGATGGACGGAGCAGTAATGGTTTTATTATCATTGAAATCTATGCATATAATCTATAAATATATGTTCTCATCTCTCGACGCTGTCAATTTCAGTTAAAAATGCTGTCTGTATTAAAAATAACATTTGCAATGTTAAAAATGTTAACACTCTGAGTAACCTAGTGTTTTAAATGATTAAATCTCTATTGTTGAAAGTTGGTTTGACTAAAAATATATATATCTCAAATAAAATACCTTTAGTCCATGATTAGTAATTACACTAAGTTTATTCTACAAGTGACTGGGACTAAGTTCAAGATTTATTGTGAAACTAGTCAATTTGAGCATTTGCAATTTTCTTTTTTTCAATAAGGCAGCAGAGAGTGAAGAAACCAAATGATTGTGCATCAGTTCAGTATTTTTAATTATTTGTTTATTACTGAAATCTGATTGTCAGCTATTTCTCTAAATACGTGTAGCCTTAAATTCTCAATGAAAGGGCCTCAAAATATTGATTACTCTGTGTTTCTGTGATCTAAATACACTGTGACATTGGTAATAGATAGATAGATAGATAGATAGATAGATAGATAGATAGATAGATAGATAGATAGATAGATAGATAGATAGATAGATATTCACTAGAAACAACTTTCTTTTCCCTCCTAATACTTGCTTTTAGCTTCATGAGGTTGTCCACATGCCTACATGCATTGAGTTGCTGCCATGTGATTAGCCAATCAGGTATTTGCATCAATCAGCAGGTTAATTGTTTTACGTAATAAAGAATAAAGTAGCTGCTGAGTCTGTTTAAAAACTCCATTTGTTGCCCAGCCCCATGTAAGGCTGTGTTCCTCTCTCCTTGACTTTTACTCCCATGATGCTCGGTGTGCCAGGTCTTGCTGCGTGGCACTGTGAAGGTGACAGAGAACAAGCAGAGGATGCAAAGACCCTCCCCTGTCATTAAGGTTAAATTGAGGGCTGCGCATCAGCTCCTGTCACATTATAGTCCCACACACAGTGAAGGGTTGTCACCATCCGCCCACCTCCCATCTCAACATCCATCCATCTCTGCATCCCATGGGCTCCATTATGGTGCAATAGGATTCATCCATCTCCATAGCAACCGGTTCCAGGTGACAAATCAGGATCTGGTCCGTCCCTTGCCTCCAGAGACCACATTCCAGGCCATCACTTAGTGTTGCCTATTTGTTCTGGTGCCAATAGGGCCTCAGAGGGAAACTGCTGGCTGGGCACACCACATTTCATCTGAATTATATGACCTTAAACATTTTTATCATCATGGTAATATATGGCAGCATTAGCAGGGGATGGGGGGAGATTAATGTACAGTAATGTCATGAAGAAATGTGAGACTGTTCGCAGAGGCGCTCCACTGATAATAGAGTGTGACAGATACTAAAATCATAACTAAATGATAACAAGAGATCAAATTAATACTGGAATTCCAGGCAGAGCTTTGGGGCCTTGGTGGCTTAGTCTAGGAGTCAGCTCCCTTGACCTTGAAGGTCAAGGGCTTAAGTTCCATTCCATGTCACATGTCGATGTGTCCTTGGGCACAATACCTAACCCCAAGTCACTCCCATTGTTGTGTCTGTTGTGTCTAAACTTTGCACAAGTAAACACAGACAAAGGGCTAAGGATAATTATGTTTCATAGTTATCGTGTTGTCTTGTCACGAACCTATTCTGTTACAGTTAAAGCCTTTCTATTTACTCCATTAAAACCCCCCGTTTTGACCCACTACAGTACTTTTACTGTCTGGTGAGTTTCAAACTTTGTGGAAGCATTTAACTACCTGGTAGTGGTTTCAGTTATTTCTGTCATCTCAGAATAACAATGCAGATTTTTCCCCTTTAAACTGATATGCTTATCTTATTAACCCACACTATAAGTCTATCATAAATAGTCTAGTATTAAAAGTAGAATATGCTGTACACTGTATGTGATTTCTGTAAACGTAACCATATTTTACCATAACAAAAAACTGTACAGTAAATTACTGTAAATGGCAAAAGGTGGAAGGAAAACAAAGTGAATCCTGTAAATTAACAGAATTTTATCATCAACTTTGAAATGTACAGGCAGTAAATTAGAGAAAAACTCATTTTTCTTTCCCAAGGAAAACTGACCAATAGCAAGCAAGATTCCTTTTAGTAATTTTTTTCTAAATTTTGGGTGAAACAAATGTTTGAGTAAATGTAGTATACTGGAAAGAAATAGATGTGTTTTTTCTTTTTTAACAAAATAATATCTTGCTGAAAATGATCAGAATAGTATGTAAATATGTAGTGATATAAACAATATACAGCAAGTTCAATGTAATTAGAAATGCACTGAATGTTGTAGAATAGGATATTGATACTGTAAATAAAAACAGGATGCTGTTTTGATAATACAGTAACTATGCTGCAAATGGAAACACAATGATTGTACCGTGACTAAATAAAGTAGTAAAAGACTTATAGTAAATACAGTAACCATGCTGTATATTTGAATAGCATGATGTTACTGAACATACATGTACAGTTACTAAGATTTTGTTGCTGGTAAGTTACTGTGAAATTTACAACAAACCTTTTACAGTGAAATGGAGTGACAACCAAAACCTCTAAAAAGTTCTTTGCTCCAAGAACTTTCTAAAAGTTAGTGGAAGTGAAGATGCATGGTAGATGCACGGTGGAGCATCTTAGGTGCAGACAGATGAGGAGGTTGACAGCCAGGCTTTGATAATGTACTCTGGGGGCGAACCTGCTGTCAGAGCAGGTTTTTGTCCCCCAAGCATTTGATGGCAGTCCTGCACAGACAAGTGCCTGGAGATCATAGCACAGTTGAAGTGGGCTCAGTGTTTTCACTTCTACAAGGAGCTAGCAGGCTGAGACGGTGACAGAGTTTAAAGTGCATGCTTGTGTAAGATCCTCGGTGGCTTGTTAAGGAGAAATATATGCTGAGGGATGCAGGTTCAGGTGAAAAAAAAAGCTTGCTTTCTCTTGATTTGGTTTTGTGGGGTCACAGTTGCAACAGTCGTCATTTTTCACTTTGTGGACCAAAGCCTGTCAAATGTGTGCAATCCAGCCTCCTGCCACTGGTTCCTCAGATTAGAACAAGTTCCCCTGATTGGGCATGAGCACATATTCTATATATATTTCACCTTGAGCTACATGACCTCTTTAAATACCAGAAGTTGCTGTTTTTCCCTTAAATGCACTTTCTCTCGTAAATTATGATTAAAAGAAGCTTCAAAACATTGCATATGTTGCCACAACTGCCCTCCAGAAATCCTGGAGGGTCTGCTTTTTTGTTTTCACCATACAATTCTAAATATGTTACAACTTCTTTTACAGAGGAAATAACTAAACAGCCTGTCTGTGTGATGGTTTCTATTGCGTGTGTTTTTTTTAGCTCTTTACGGAGCCTTTGAGCTTGTTGCCTTGAGCAGAGGGTTTTAGCATTTAGATAATACAAAAGCACTTTGCAAGGTTTACTGTACAACATTTTACAACTTCCCTTTCTTTTAATGATTGTTGATCATACATAATGAGTGTTTTTGTGGCCCTGACAGAAATACACAATGAATAAGAAAGCATTTTAACCACACCATGTGCCTGTGGTTGGTAATGGTGGCAGGTCCACAGCTTTCCCAGCAGTGCATGTCAGTAGTAAAGCTATAGATCAGTTATTTTAGTCAATAATCTCAAGATCCATCTCCATCTCCTGATTGAGTTGTTACAAATAACTCTTATTTATATGTGAGTGATCGAAAATGTCTGGATGTTTGTCCACAAAGTGTTTTTTCAAGCACACGTGTCTGCTAAAGAAGCACTGTGACCCACTCAAGTGCTGACCCACCAGCTGAGAACAACTCTTTACATCAATCATAATGCTATGATATTATTTTCTTCATAAATTGTAAAAGTAGATTGGTTTCCTCACAGTACAGATTGCAGTCAGATTTTAATATGGAGGAGGAGATACTGAAACGGTGTCTTTTCTCAGAGATTCACAGCAGTGTGAATCATGCTCTTAATCTTTGAGATTGTTATGATTTTCTTTCAAGTCATTTAAATAGGAGGAAAATGATGTTTCCTCCAGGAAACAGTACATGAAAGCAAGGACACCCTTCATTATCATCACAATATTTCCACTCCTTTCCTCAGATTAGAACAAGTTCCCTGATTGGGCATGAGCACATCATCAAGCCTCTGCTGCAGGATTATGGCCAAGATGATGAAAAACTGGATGCAAAATGTATGATGAAGCAGGAGGATTATGGAGGGATTGTGCTCCGTTCTACTGTAACGGTTCGATCGCTGGCTGATGGATGCTGGGATAGAAGGTCAAACCTGCTGCATAAAGCCTTTAACCCTTTCATGTGATTTCTTCTTGGTGTTTGCTACCACTGGAAACCTTAATCTGCATGTTGGTGTAATCTGTGATCACCGATCAGTCCGTTGTGACGTATTCCCAAGCTCGCTCTCATGATGACGTCTCTGAAACCTGAGACACGCTGTTTGCTGTGTAGTAATCAGTGTTTGGCAGTTTTAATCACAAGCCTTTCCTGCCAAGCTCTTAATCTGGAGGCAGATTCTCATTCACGTATTTTAGGGAGTATTAATAAACTATCCTTTTTTTAGCTTCGCCTCAGCCCGGCCTGATCACTACTTGGCCAACCCAAGCTGAGAAAACTCACAGTTTATTCTAACACTTGCAGTTACAAAAGCATCCATCATCTTTACCCAGCATGACTCATCAGATTGTAAGTGGTTTCAATCATAATCTGTTTTCCTGCACTGAGGTAGCAGGTGTGGTGGGAGATTTTTTCGAGCTGTCTTAATGAATGTCTCTTCGGCTGCATTTCCATCAAGCAGTCCATAAATAAAGGCGTTTCCACTGCCAAATAAAGAGACAGGTGCCCACATAACTGCTCAGTACCATCCTGCCTTTTTTAGCACTCTTCTTCTAGGCTGCTGAGTGTACTGAGCTGACCCCAAAGGGTGGAGCTAAAAATGCTGCTGATAGGTCAAAAGAATCCTTTCTGTGCCACAGCAGCCAAAATGATAGACAGCATGTCAGGCCATATATAAATCACCCGTTAATTCCTGTGAGTGTTTTTCTACTCCATGTTGCCATAAAGAATCTCTGCATAGAACAATGCTACATGGAGTACTTTGTTGGATGTAGCCGCCTTACGCCTCCGCTCCCAGGTGAGGGTACAGCAAGCAAGGAACGGCAAGTGAGCTCTGGTCTCCAAACTGTACTGAATCGAAACCAAAACATGATGATTAAAAGGCACATATAAATGTTACGGCATCTACTGTTCATATTTTAAAAGCAAACTAAAGACCTACCCTTTAAGTCAGGCTTTAAACTGTTTTTTATGTCCTCTTCTTAATCTCTTTCATGAATATTCCTTCTCTATTTTAGTTTCAGTGCAATTGTTTTATGACTTCTTTCCTATTCATTTTTTTTTACTATCCTTTCATGGCATACTTTATCACAACTAACTTTATACACTTAAGTTCAATTTCTGACCTCTGGTTAGGGGTGGGTGATATGGCAAAAATATCATATCACGATTTTTTAAAAATTAAATCACGATTTTATCACGATTCTTTTTTTTCGTTGATTTTTCTAGACTAATTTGCATGTTTGACCGTTTTTCCCCCGTGTTTAACATAATGTATGAAACATGTAAAACCCTAAAAGAAAGAATATTTCAATTTAAGCCAAAGAAACTTTCTGAACAGGTTTTAATTTAAATAGTGCAGTTTTTATAAAAAATGTGCAATAAAAAAAAAATGCAACAATTTAGAACAAATGTTATCTAACTGCAATGTCTACAATCTGAGTGAATAATACAGCTGCTTTAGAACAGATTTTTGTTCAGACATCTTCAAGCTTTTATCTCCTTTTCTCTTTCCGCCATGTCTTCACGCTACATAACCAAACAGGAGATCCCACCATGCACTGTGCGTAATGTGCTATGATTGGCTAGTCGGGTGTGCGTCAAAGTCTCTGCACCCACACAGACGATCTGACGATCTTTCTGCTTTATGAGATCATCCCCACGTTATAATCCTTAACGATTTAATATCGTCATATCGCACACCACTACTTCTGGTGATATTTTTCTCATCTTTTATTATTATTGTATTTTTTTCTTCACATAGTTTTTATCAGCTTCGTCTCTTCTTTATTTTAAATTCAAGATAGTGTTTTCTCAGTCGTCTGTTCCTGTCTTTGGACTCCTGTCTGTTCCTCCCGTGTTTGTGTATCCTTGTGCCAGTGTGCTGAGTCTGAATTGGAAGGTTTGTCCTCATTTTGTTTTGTGTTTACCACCTTTATCTTAATATTTTTGTATGTAAATCACTTTGTTCAACAATTCTTTGAATGAAAAGTGCTATACTCTAAATACATTTTGATTAACTGATTGATTTTCATTCTTATGACCAGAAGGTAGCTTTAAAAACAATTATAAACAGTCTCCATTTAATATGTGAAATAATTTACATTGCATATGCTGTGATATGACTGTTACAGAGACTATTGTCACTGCAAAACAATACATACAAAATATAGTATGATAAAACTTTTTGTTTTACCCTAAAGCCTCTAGGAGAAACTAAGATTTTTTATTTTATTTTAAAAGAATATCAAAGTTAAATTTGTCATTAATGATCCATGGAAGTTTGGGAGAGAAATCATCTATAAGTTTTGAAAATGTTGGCGGGGTCACTTTCGCTTGACCTGAAAAGGCCTATTGGGCAGGGTTAAAGTATAGTTGTTGCTCTCAAGTGGGTGGGGCTTGAGGTTTAGTTGTTAGTTAAGTAGTTAATGAAGTATAAAGCCCACCCATTTTACATCCAGTTTCATAGTAGCCTTGAAAACATACAAGCTCATATTTAAAAACTGTGCAAAGATCAGTCAGGATTTTAAAATAGTTTGTATGTATATGTGATCATTAACATCTCATGAAGAACTTTTTTGTTGGTTTGTGCTTCTGGGAGATTTAAACGAAGTCTGTATTAAAGAGAAAGAACTTTGCTTCTAAGCACGTGTGAACAGAGCTTCATGACGGCAGATCTCAAAAGGTAGCACTTACAGTATGCACACATACATTTGTCTTGCACTTGACTCGAACAGAACAATTTTATAATCTTCATTTCATGAGGCACCATGACATACTAATGTCACAATGCCACATTGAGCAGAGTCTACACTAAAACCTGGTTTTACAGTTTTTTTGGTTTAGAACTGCAGTAAAATCATTGTTATTGAACCAGAACCAGCTCCAGCTCAAGACGATTCATCCTCAAGCTCCCCTGAGACCTCTGTTTGCCAGGTGTTAAGAGACATTTTTCTTCATTCGCCAGCAGCTCCTATGATGCTCCATAAAACAAGCTTCTTCATGAGAACATTTTCTTTTGGATCTGTTTGGGTTGCTGTTGTCCCACTCCTCCAACCCACAGAACAGAAGTCTTTCTGTTCCTGAATTGATCATTGCACCTTAAAGTGCTGTAACCTGACTGTGTGGTATAGCAAAGACTTTCGAGCAGCACAGTCTGACCTCTGCAGCCTGTAATGTCTCTCAAGCTCAAGCACGCCAACCTGTGCCCTTGCTGTATCATCCTGCACTCTGTCTGTGTCTGCAGGAAATGCCTTCTCCCTCTCTCAGTGATGGAATAAGTTCAGTCCAATGAAATCCATTCCTTCTGTTGGAGTTTTCCTGCTGTGAGGGTTTGAAGATCCCCCACACTGAGCTCCACAGTTTTGGCCACACTTCAGAAGTGGGGGTGACAGTGGGGGTTGTGAAGGGTGCTTACAGCTTGTGGCATCTTGAGACAGAAAAGGGTGACACGGGAAACACACAGAAAGAGGCGAAACAGTGAAGTAGGATTGGCTTTTGGCAATGTTGGCAAGTGTTTCATGTTTTTATGGGGGTATTTCTCAAGGAGATAATGTTGAAAAGTTTTCTTACCAATAAGAACTATAACAAAGACTCTGATTTAACAGAACAATGTGTGTGTGTGAGAGAGAGAATGAGGAAACTAAGGAAATGCTTTTATGGGTTCATTATGAGAAAACACTGGAGGTGTGGTTAAAAACACTAAAACTGGAGATAAAAGCAAAATAAAAGTATTAATATAATAAAAATAGTAATGGAAGCAGTAAATCCAAAAATAATGAAGTGAAATAAAAGAACAAAGGAAGAGCGAAACTGAACCAGCAAACAAATAAAAAAGTGATTCGACTTTGACAGCTATAATCAATTCACAAAATGGATTGTGATAAATATTAAAAGAATACTCAAACATCAGTAATGGTTCACAGTGCAGAGTTCAGGTGTAGAGAGTTTGGCCTGAAAGAAAAAGTAGTTGAGTATGTGTGAATGGGTTCTGCCTAATATTCCAGAGCGTGACCATGAAGGGCTCTGAATGTGATTAAGAGAATTTTGAACTTAATCCCGTATGCCACCGGGAGCCGGGGTAAGGTTCTCAAGGATGAGAGTGTGAGACCATTTGTTTGATCTGGTGAGAGCTGGTGCTGCTGCATGGATTGACCGTAGGTGACTTAGAGCTGGTACGCTTAGTTAGGTAAAAGGAGTGCTTCATTTATTAGTACAGGATGAGAGCAGAGCGTGTATTTTCATTTTGAGTTTTGTTTGTAATTCTCAGTAATGATGATGATTCATGGGTGATGAAAAGATGATGTGGTTAACTACTGGGGCTGAACGATTTGAGAAAATAATCTAATTGTGATTTTTTTCCCCATTATTGTGATTTACTCTGCAATTGTTTTAATGTTCCTCATCTTTAGTATTCTTAAACAAACATAAGCAGTGGATCTTTTTATAGTAAAACCAATATGACATTATATTAATCTAAGGATAAAAGATTTGAGAAAAAGTGGAGGAGTGAAGAACAGAAGCAAAATAGGTATGAAATTGTAAAGACTGGGTAAAAATGGTATGAAAGTGGAAAAAGGTTAATAAATAGGTGCAAAATAGGTATGAAATTACAAAAAAATTGGGAAAAATTGGCAAAAGCAATCCAAAAGTGGCTTAGGAAAATTGGTTTTGGTTGCAAAATTGGGAATTAAATTTGAAATTAAATTTCAAAAACCATATAAAAATTCCAAAAAAGGTTCTGACAGTGGCTAAAAAGAGATGAATGGGGTCAAAATAGGCATAAAGTTGTAAAAACGGGGTTAAAAACAGATAAAAATGGACCAAAAGTGGGAAAAAAGTGTAGTGAATAGAGGTAAAAAAAATTAGCCATGAAATTGCAAAAAACTACATCACAATGCCAAAATGTTCAACACATTTTGGGCTAAAAATATTGAACCTTCTGCGATTTGAAAATTGCAACAAGCCATATTATGATTTAATCTAATTTGCAATTAATTGTTCAGCCCTATTAACTACAAAACATGTCGGTCAAGTGTTAAAGAAGAAACAAAGTAATTGGAAAATAGAGCTTTTATTTCACTTTTCTGATCTTTCTTACTGCTTAAAGCACTTTTACACTACAGGTCACATCTACCCATTCACATCCACTGACTCTGTCATTCACCTAGGGGTGGGAATTAATAAGATTTTATTGATACCAACGTCATTAACGATTCTGCTTAGTGACCCATCCCTTTAATTATTCCTGTAGATTATTTTTGTGTTTGCAAATGTTGGTCTGCAAAGTTTTTTACAGGCAACAATGTCAAACACTTGTCAATCCTGATATTTAATGCTCTGCTGTTATAGATGAATGCTGATGTTTCAATCTTCTTGGTATTATGCACTTATTGTCTTTTTGTCAAGAATTTTGTCCTGTACTCAACTGGATTTCATGTCTATTGCTACATTCCTGTTTTCTCACTTGAGATGCAGGATATTAACAGTATGATGTCAGCATCGGCAGATACTTGCAGAAAAGGTTAAACATCAATATCGCACAATATTGAAGTTTCGACAATATTTACAGATGATATATAACAAAAAATAGAATTAATTAAATTTACCCTAATGCTTGATCTTATCCCCACTGAATGGACACATATAAATCAGGAGTTTCATTTTCAAGGGTTCAGTGTTGTTTTTCTTGTTTTGCATCTGTGCCATGAACAAGTAGAACATCACATTGAAGCAACAAGTCAGTTTTCATCAAGTAAAGACTTTGAGTCCTTGAGGAATAATATCAGTATCGTTATTAAGAGTTCAGAAATATCAGTAAATCAGATCTCAGCATAAATCCAATATTGTGCGTCTCTATTTCTTACCCGTTTACATGTCACTGATGCCGCAGTGGGTGTACAGTTGGGTAAAGTGTCTTGCTCAAGGACACATTGAGATGTAAAGCAAGAGGAGGGCTTAGATTGTCAGCAATAGAGAGCACTACCAGACTGAGCCACTGGTGCACCCTCCTTGATTATGAATGTTTGTGAACTTTATTTTCTCCCCCTTCACCTTAGCCATTGTATCAAACTGTGTATCAAACCCATACTGGCGTCTTTTTAGCTGGAGGGTTTTGTTTGAACCAGAGCTGTAAGCTGCTCACTCTTCTCACATAGTCTTGAAGGAGATGCTCCTGTAATGTTTGCATTCTCTCTTTAATTGCAGACATGGAAACAGAAGTAACTATCCATGTAAAGAGATGAGTGTATGAATGGATTGCTTTAGATATTTTAGAGGGGTTCATGTCTCTTCTTTATCCTAATAAACACAGCTGAATACAACAGGGAATAGAAGGCACATTTGTCATTCCTTGTTAGCGATATTCTGTTTCATTTATTTTAAGAAATAAATTGGCTGTACAACAATGCACATACGCATAACATGCACACAACATGCACACGTTAGCACACAAATGCATTTTGTGACATAAATAGCATCCTAACTCCTGTATCAGCTGCAGTAAGCCTGCAGGGCTGCACAAATGATGCGTAGCGGCTGCTCTTTTTAAGATGGCCGCTTTAATTTCTCTAGCTGACGGGAGCTCTTTGTCAACAGGTTATTATGGCCCTCGTAAATTGGCTGGGCTGCACATTTTTCTGGGCCTAACTAGTGAGCTAGAAAGCTCCATTCAGATGAGATAAAGCCTGGTGGACAGCACCAGAAGCAGAGCTTCGTTTTATCTGTGCAAGAAATCAGCTTGCAAAGTGGATTTCTATCAAGGGTGCAACTGAATAGATCTTTCACCCCGCAGACCCTCCCAGAAAAAGAAGGTATATTTGTCACGGCTGATATTGGGACTTTTTTATTTGTGTGCTTTCTGTGTTTTAGTGTGATGACCTTACAAAGGGGTGAACTGGTGCTGCTGCGTGATAGCTCAGTGTGTATTTCAGCGGCTAATCAGAGCCTCTGGCTTTAGCTGTCACCGCCAATCAGGGGTCGAGGTTTGATGCGGCATCAGATGTATGATCCCCTGCCCCCCCCACTCTTCTACTGAGACGAGTGCCTGTTGATCAATGCAGGAGAGGCTTTTGGGAGCGGTGAGGAAGCGAGGGGTTCGATAACACTGTGTGCGGTGTATAATCTCATCTGAGAGGCTGTCATATCAGACAGGCCTGCTGCATCGACACGCCATGCTCTCCCAGAGTGGCAAATTAGATTGCTGCAATTAGATTGACGTGTGTCCTGCTCAGAGTCTGGAGCCTCACTAATCATGACCGGGCAGTGTGTAGTTTGTATTTGGTTGGAAATGACATCATTGTGTGAGAAGGTGTGATTACTGGTTCCTCAATGTCTAATGTTGTTGTGGCACATTGATAAGTCCAAGTGTAAAAGCTGTTGGCATCAAAAACAGCCTGGAGGTCGACTGGTGCAAACTTCATCAAGCATCATGACACAAAATGATACAACATCACCAAATTAGCATTTCGGTGCATTTCACAAAACATAAACATACAATTTGTACATACAATTACTGACAGTTATGGATTTATTGGAATTAGCATTTGTTTAAAACTCCATATCAAAATTAATGTATTTAATGATAACAAAACCCTCACCTTAATCAAAGTTCATACATTTTCATTTCAATTCTTAACAATATTGCACAACCCTTAATGTCCCTTAAAGAAAATGAGCAGGTGGTAGGCTTTAGCTTTGCGCTGATTGGATGGGTGAAAAACACACATGTAGGTGGAGGCTGTATAGTTGTTACATCACAAACCCCAGAAGTAAAACACAAAGCTTCCTAAAGCTGGGGTTTGTGATTCGATTTAGATACACTTTTTGTAATACTGGTTAAAATGGTCTTTATGACCCGATGGTAATCAACTCATAATGTGTTCTTAAAACAGAGCGAAAAATATCCGCTATCTACAGCAGGAGTAAAACAGGGAAAACCCCAACCAATAATCATGCCGGGACACTTGTTTTTAAACCAATCAAATCCCGTCGCCATTCTGTCCGCCTACTGCGCGTGCATTTTCCCGGCGTGCACAGACTCGGTGCGTGTAGCCGAGCTCATACGTGTCAGAGTCCACCGAAGAATGCTTACCTTTCAAGCTTTGTCTTTGAAAATAAGGGAAGCCCGCCAAGCTCCAGTATCCCTCACATTTTAAGACAGATTTACAAGAAATCTAAAATAAACTCTTTGTTTTTCTAAGTTTGCTCTGCTGCTCTAATTTCGCGATAGCTGCCACCCAGGCTACTGCAGGTGGACGTTCTCGCGAGGCTTTTTCTTCTTTGGTCTTACAGCGGTTGGCATCCATCATTTTGGAGCATTACTGCCCCATTCAGGCTAGAGACAGAGTTCAGTTTGGAGAGGCAGAGGAATGTTTTTAGTATTATCGTCACATGGGAGATTTACGTGAGAATACTGATACAGGAGGACGGCGGGAAAGAGGATAAAATACGGAAAATACGGTAGTTTCATGGCCAAAATGGGAGATTTGACAGCCATGTGGAGAATGTCAGAGGAACTACCTAAACCCTGATCAACATCGGCTGTGAGTACTAACTAACTTTACATGTTTGTTTGGTGTTTTCTTACCGCTGACTGAGACATGACTTGGTGTAGCGTAAAACAAACACGTTGTGCTGAGGGTTTGGAGTAGAATCAGGCTTCTGGATATGTGAGCGGGGGGCCGGGGGCTAGGCGAAGCCCTGAGGAGATGCTACTTTCAAATTCATGCTAGTTTTCCAAAATCGCCAACCCCAGCTTTAAGGGATGTTTACTTTAAAGTGGTACAGCACATTTCTCCATGAACTGAGAGCTCCCTCAAGGAATCGATCTCATTAGTCTATTTGCTTATCAATTCTCTTACTAATTCTTTTTACTGATGGGGTCACAAGTGGTCAAAAGTGAAGTTTAATTTCAGCAAAAAAACTTCAACTTTCAGGAAGTGGAAGTATCAGCAACTTGCAGAAGCGTTTATCTATGCAGCACAGCAGTAAGTCTGAAGTTTCATGTGTTTGATATTTTGCCATTGAAAATAGGCTACAAAACTTTGCCGCACAAAATCAGCAGAAATTCAAAAGGGAAAGAATTGGATCAATATGCCTTTGTTAATGGTATTGATATAAATAAAATCTGAAAAATACCCATCCTACACATAGAACAAGCTATGCTGGACAGATATACCAAAAATAATTAGTCATCTTGCATCCCTAACTGAACTTACAGTTCACTACATTAAGTACAGGTATCTAGCCGCAATTGTGACCTATTTGGCATCCAGCAGAGTTTTGATTCCCCTGAGAGCACAGAATAGGGATGGAAATTGATAAGATTTTATCAATATCGATGCTGTTAACGATCCTGCTAATCGATCCAATTCTTTAACGATTCCCTTATCGATTCCTGCAGACTTTGCATGTGAGCAAATGTTGGTCTGATTTTCAGTGACAACATGTCAAACACATGTCACAGCATTAAAATTGCTTCTGCAAATTGGTATATTATAATTGGTGTGTCCAATCACATAAGGTTGTGCAGTAGGTGTAGTTATAATTAAGTCACAATTCTAACGCTTCTGAACCCGGTCAGTGGATGGAATTTATAAGGGAATTGATAAGCAAAAAAATTAATGATATCGATTCTTTGATGGAGCTGTTAACGATTCTCAACTGGAATTGGTTTTCGATTCCCATCCCTAGCACAGAATGAATGTAGGGTTGAATCGGCTGGACAATTTTTGAAGAACTTTGTGCTACGTATCCTGAAATATACATGCAAATGTTGTTTGGGATGCTCTTGGAGACCAATAAATCCAAGATAGATGAGGAGGTAAGTTAGCCATCTGAGCATTATTAAGCTAAGAAAAACCATATCTTGAACCCCTACATACTCTTCCAAGAAAACATTAAAGATTGCAATATTTCTAAGAAAATAGATCTATCATTGGCTGTGGTTGTTTCTGGAAAACACCCTTTTGCACAGTACTAAATGCATTTGTCCAAATGAAAAATAAAATGGTTGAAACTTTGATGTTGTAGATACTCTTAATGTTGAGAGTATATTATATAAAATGTTAACAATGTGATCCTATGGCACCGAAATTTTTTTTTACCTTTTCATTACCACAGTTTCCCATTCCTAGAGTAGACAAACTCTTCATTGGAGACTAAGCTGCATGACATCATCTTCAGGTAAACAGTATCCAATAGACAGTGTTGTGTGTCACGCGTTAGAAAGTAACGCGTTACAGTAACGAAACTACTTTTTCGGGTAAAAAGTGAAGTAACGCGCTACTGTTGAAAATTTGGTAACGAAACATAGTTCCTTTTTTAATGCAGCGCAACGTTACATTTCCCTCGGACAGACCTGACACTGAAGCTGCCTTCTCAGCTGCTCGCACAGACACGAGCAGCGTTGCCAAGTCCGCTCGTTATAAGCGTCTAAAGGCTGAAAATCTTGTGAGTCACGGCCGCAGGTCGCGGTTTTTTGGGCTTGTTTCTAGACGTGAAGTTGCTTCTTGGGGCTCTTAAGTCTGTGTGTATCCCCCTGATTATCTTCCAGCTCCTAACATAAAGGAAAACACGACTGCGGTAGGTAGTTTGTCCACTTCCTCATTTCCTGGTTATATGCACGCCCCCAAACACACTCAAGCACATGACGCATGCGCCAGAGCCAAAGTTGCCAGGTCTGTTTGTTATAAGCGACGGTCTTTTCTTGAATAGATACTTAGCACTGTGATATTGAAATGTAATGTAGACGAAAATTAACACACTTTGTGTAGACTTCTCTTTTTAAAAAGTAGTATATCACATTAGGAAGGGAGATAGCTGGAGGTTGCTTATTTTGGGCTTGTTTTTATTGACCGGGTTGCTTATTTCAGAAGCAAAATGTGGAAACACTGGGCAGGAGCTCTCATTCCACAGGGTATGTGACATTTTGTAAAATAAAGAGCACAAAAAACTGTGTTTTTCTCTGTAGTAGAACTTTTTGTAGGCCTTCACATTTAGGAATAGATATGAGGTTCTGTCCATGATCAAGCAATGTAAAAGTAACGGAAAAGTAACTTGAGAAGTTACTCTTCATAGAGGGTAACTAAGTAAAGTAAAGAGTTACTTGTTTCAGATGTAACGAGTAACGAGCAAACACTACTTTTTAAAAGTAACTTCCCCAACACTGCCAATAGATTAGCTCGATATAGCTAACATCAATATTGCTAGCACCAAGAGGCTCTGGTCTTCCTTGCAAGTTAACACCATGGGTCTCAGAACCTTAGAATTTCATGTTGGCCTTTTGCGGTTGTTGTTCTGTTTGCTCTTTCAGACTTTGACCTCTGTTACGCAAAGTGGAGGTTAACAGTTGAAAATTAAGTGGTCGGGATGAGGGTCAGTACATAGCCCAGAAACTGGATTGCCCTTCTACAGGTTTTGAGTTATTTCTGCTTTCAGTGACAGAGTTTGTGTATCTTGGGGTCTTGTTATCAAATCAGGATTAAGTGAATCATGGAGTTGACAGGCAGGTTAGTGCAGTGCGATTGGGAATGTAATGCTGGATCAAACTGTCATGGTGAAGAGGAGGCTGAGCTGCAATACAGAGCTTTTGATTTATCTGTGTTTAAACCCCCCCCGTTGGCAGCTTTGGACAGAGTACACAGCCTCAGAACTCAGATAACAGCATAGATCATCCCTCTCACTTGTTGCTTAAATACAAGTAAAGTTAATCAGTAAAATTGGGGAGACTGTGCTGAGCCTTAGAGAGGAAAAAATGTGGATGGATCAAACAAGATATTCTGATGTCTTGTAGTAAGTAAAGGGAACATACCTAAATTTGTCTGAAGTGGTAAAATAGATACTTTAATTATTTTCTAATACACTATTTTTTAAATGATACAATTCCATAAAAATGTCTATTAGTAGCATCAGAAATGTCAAAGCCTTTCAACCTAGGTGGCAAAAGGTTTCTTCACATAACAGAAATAATGCTTTAAATTTTAATGCCATATCCCTTGAACTGCTATCTTTTAGCTGCTGGGTACACCATGCTGAGGTGAACCACTAAAATGGTCTGAAATAAAGACTCTCCCCGTTTTGTTCATGACTTTAGTTTTAGCCTCTGGCTTGGTCGCCTTCTCCTCTCCCAGCCTCATAATGAAGCAAATTTATTTTGACTCTGGCTCTAATGTGCCTTGATCTATCAATTCGGTGTCCCCTCTTTTGTCCTGCCAAGCTGGTGCTCCCTTCCTCGCTCTCTCTTTCTGGAAGGCACAAATCACGGCTGCATTCAAGTCATTTTGCAGGGCAGTTTGTTTGACTGTGTGATTAGCATAATGGTGAAAATGGCAAAATGGGAAAGGGATGTGGGGGAGGATTTGTGGGGGAGGGATGGGGTACAGGAGGACCGATTTTTCTTCTAATTTTCCTTGTGGTCATTATCTGAGTGGGGGGCAGGGACTTAAATGTACAGCTCTTGTAGCCATGGCAGCAAAGTGGTCTGGTAGAGCTTACCCTTTGTGTCCTTCTTAACATAAAAATCAGCAGTATCGAAGCATTACAGAAAAAAATATGGCATTTCTTTATGAAAATTTGCCTGGAAAGATGTCATTTTTAACAAGTAAAGGGAGTTGACAACATTTGATAACTACTGTGTTTTTATTCTGAGGAAAACTAAAAATGATGAATGTTTGAAGTCAAATAAGGAGTCAGGTCAATCTAGTTTTATACGAGAGGATATTCAGCTCCTCTAGGACTGTGTTGCTACATAGATATCTGAGAATGAAGGTAGAAATATAACTTATGTGTATATACAATAAACATATAAGAAATGTGTTTGAAATGTTTGAAAAGCAGACCAGCGTGATCTTACAGGAGCATTATCACAAAGTGCACTGAGTATTATGTATGAGAAAACAATTTCCAGTATGGCATTGAGAATTAATTTCCATCTAATTATACTCTTTATAACACATTTCACAAGTCGTAATCAGCAACATTTTTTGTTTGGATCAGATATGCAGGCATAAAGTTGACTGCAAAATTAGATGTCATCCTCACCTGTAAGACCCCTGATTACTAATTGGTTGAATGTTAGTTGTGTCAGGCAGCTATTGGTGCTGTAAAAAGGGAAGGTGCCCCAATGCCACATACTTTTTTGTCTTAGATGTATTCTCTCCTAACAAACATATCACATTTAAGTCCCTTAAATCACCTTTCTTTCCTATTCTGATGCTTGGTTTGAAGTTTGACAAGTAGTTTGAACCACATAGTTGCTGGCATGTGATTGGCTGGTCAGCCTATTGTGCTAACAAGCAGTAGAATAAAAAGCATAGTGAGTGTATCTGACATGTTCTTTCCACGTTTTGAAAGCTTTGCGTATTGAACCATGAGCTGTCGATGAATTATTATTAAATAAAACAGTTGGACTACAAGAGCTGATGATTCTTCAACTGAAAATCTGCTTTCAAATAATGTTCTTCACTTTTTAATGGATTGCCATGTTCATCCTAACGCACATTATTCTTCTCAGATATATCATACAATATGGATATTGAGCTTGAGCATTTTTCCACTTCACTGAGAGCAGAGCTTGTTTCCTGAGCTGTCCCACCCCCTTCTTAATCTTCTTCTGCTCCTCTTTGGACAGCAGTGCTTCATCAATCTGTCACACACAAAACAACCATGCATATTCCCCAGCAGCAGGGTCAGCTTTCCTTAGCCTTATGATTTAAACAGCGTCTCGGTAAACAGAGCTCTCCACACTGCTCTATCTCCACGCTGTCATTGGCGTATCCAGCCCTTTTATTTAGATACGCTTCTTACTCAGAGGAATTACCTCGGACTAGCTGTTCTCAAAGGTTTGATTGGAAGATGTGAATCTCAATGCAGGCACAATTTGTCCCACATAAAGAGAACAAATTGTGCGGTCTTGAGAGAAAGCGAGGATTCAATTGAACGTGCCTAATGAGACCCATGTTTGCTCCCTTGTTCTATGCGCTAACTGCTGGAAAGGTCTTTACATTGATAATCGGTGGGATTAGTTCCCCCTCCTAACATCTTGAAGTGAAATAGGGTGGGATCTGGAGGTAAGGATCTTATATTTGCAGCTGCAAAAGAAGGTCTTAGTGTGAGTCTCCACAGACTATGGCACTCTGGGTTTCTGCTGGCTTATCTCTGGACTGTTTCCAAGCTGTTTGAGCTCTGCAGTTTGAAATACTGTACTTAAGGTCTGGTTTGGTTTACTGCAAACAGGAGCTGCTGAAAATGTGTGTCATAGCTACTGTGACAAGAGCCTTAACCTACATGGAGTCTCATACGTTAAGTTTATCAGGATGGCTTTATGAATAGGATTTAAAATTGATACTCAACATTGAAATGTTGAACACAGGGTCCTAAAGAAACAGAAAGAGGCTCTAAATGTAGTCATGGGGAGCCAATAATGTTCAGTTGGAGGGAGACGCTCCATGCAAAGTTGCTTCAGTTCTTGTACAATTTGGAGGATCCAATCCGGATTATATTTAGTGCATGTCTTTCCCATTTTCTCCTCCCAGCTATCTTATCAAATAAAGACAGGATGCCAAAAATTTACACTTATTGTTTAGACTTATTTAGTTCCAGGAATATAGTCTTGCCCATTCAAGCAGGAGAATTGATCCTATCTACTTTTCTTGTACAGGTGTAACGGTGTAATAAGCATCTGGTGTCTTCTATGATTCACCACTTGCATTAAAAGCCTGTTTTATTTGTATACAGATGTTGTTTACACTTATATCCAATGCCATGTAACACAATAATGAATATGCTCAGCTATATAATCTTGCATAAGCCATTGTACCTCTGTCATTTATCAGTAAAACACTTACTGGGTAGTTTAGCCCGTTTGCTTCCTTCCCATGATGCAGAGTGCCATTTGTAGTCATAGCAATGCTGGCAGTGGCGTAAGGCTACTTGAACCATTTGTGGGCCTCAGCATGGACTCAGTCTGCCTAAAAATACTGCCATTTGGGCATGAAACAATCTAAAAGAAATGTGCAAGTTTGTAGCTTTTTTTTCCCTATTGAATCAGAACAAAGCAACTGAGCTGGAGGCATAAACATCCCCAAAGTCATTATGGAAAACAGTTTGCAGTTTAGAAAGTGTCAACATTTTCATATTAAAGTTGAAATTATAAGGTACCTATGCAATCATCATGTGATAATTTGTCAAAATACCACATAATGGTTATAATTATGAGATAACAGAATCATTGTTTTGTGATTCTAAGATAAAAAGTTGTGATAGTGTGAGAAGTTATAATATTGAGATAAAGGGATATATAAACGTAGAATAATGATGTAATTAGTCAAATTATGAGATAAAAAAGTCAAACTTGAATGATTTAAAGTTGAGACATGAGATACAGAGTAATTATATAATATATGTTACTTAGAATGATCAAAAAAGGTAGACTCATACATAAAATTAAAACTTCTAATATTGAAAGCTGACATAGTTGAAGATAAACTAAATAATTTATTTTAAATTGCTTTAGGTCAAGTTGTGTGATAATCATAATAATGAGCTTAATAGTCAAATTATGAAATAAAGTTGAATTACAAGATACAAAGTCATAATATAAAATTCAACATCATAATTATAAGATTCAAAAGGGGAATTATGAGATAATAAATCATTGCTTTGCAATTTAATTTCAAATGATGAGATTTTTTGTCGCAATAATATAGCAAGTCAAATCAGTCAAATTGTAACATAATTAAATTTTTTAGTTGTATTTTGAGATAAAAAACCACTTTATTGAAATAAAATATCAAATTAGTAGTTGGAAAGTCGAAATTATAAGATCAAAAAGTTGAACTATGAGATGCCAAGTCATTATTATTAGATTAAATGTCAGAATAATTGCGGTTTGAGACACTAACAGACAATTTTGACTTTTCATCTCATAATAGGTCGTCCTGTTATTATGATAATATTTCTCATACTAATTACCTTTACTTAAAATTTTTACCAAGGTATTCTTTTTAATTATTTTTGTGCTTTTTGGTGCAAATGAGTACCCCTATGGGAAGGATTTATCTTCAAGTAATCATTCAGAACTTTCTCAAGGTAGCAGCCTGGTTTGTTAAGTAGCTGCTGGGTAAGAATGAGAAAAGCTTCATAAGTATCGTCAGATTGGATGAGTGTTTCAGTGTGCTGTAGTTAAAGTTCATCCACTTCATCCTCACCGCAGGCCCTCTATTGATTCCCTGCTTTTTTCTCTGACATCTGCTACTCAAGAAGACGAAGCACACGGTTACAGAAAAGTCTATCCTGAGTGAGATGGACGTGACATTTCACTCTCTTAGTTCCCCCCTTTTCTTTTTTTTCATGTTCCACTTGCTAACCCACCTTAATCCCACTCCCTTCAACACTCCCTTTCTTCTCCACCCTCTCCTTCACTGCAATGGCTTTCCCCATCAAGAATCAGCTCACCTCCGGAGTCATCTCCTTAGTGCTCTTTATCCGCACATCTCACCCGGTGTGTCTTGAATAGCAAACAGCGAGTTATCTTAAACATCCCGCAAGCACGTCGCCTCTCTAACCCTGTCTCTGCGGTGCCAGGTAGCATTAGCGCTAACAAGATGCTCATTGCCCCAGCGATTGATAATTGGACACTGGCACAGCAGTGGTAACAGGACGGCGTAATTAATGTGAATTCCCCGCGTCTGCATCAATTAGATTCACTTTGATGACGTTAACAGGGTGACTTATTGACCGCGGATTCAATATTTCATACCTTGGGCTAAACTTGGAGATGCATCACCCTGATTGAACTCTCATTCCCCTGTGGGCTTATTAAACCAATCCATCTACAAAATCTAATTATTCTTATCTGGTTAACTATATTGCACTTTTAATGTACTTAGTCAGTGCAATTTACAATGAACACAGGATTGTATTTCAGGATTATTAGCATATATTTTGCATGCCCATCTTACATTGCATGTCAGCTAAATTAAATTAGAGTAGATATGTAGCCTCTGATCACTCCCCCGAGGGATCCAATATGAAGGAGCAGTTTATCCTTTATCCCAAGATGTGTGTATCAGCAGCACGGAGTGTGTTTGTGCATACCCTCTGAAGGGGAAAAAACAGAGCGAGCCAAGTAATATAACAACACATAATGTAGCTGCAGAGAGTGATTGATCATGTGGACCTGGGTTGTCTAATGTAACCCTCCTGACCGACACTGACTGGCCCGTGACAGCCGTGATGAATGAACATCCATCCGGCCAACGTCTTGCTAATGGCTTCCCTTGTTCTCCACACGCCTGCACACAAACACACACACACACACATTACTTGTTAAGGTTTCACATTTCTCACTTGCTCATGTGTCCGTTTCATTTTTATGTTTTAATTCCAACGCTTGAATAAAGGTGCACGTCAGTGTGTTCATGCACACGCTAAGCACTGAGACTGTAATTAAGTGGAATGAATGAACTGCAGCCATGTTCAGCAGCAGTGAGATAATGTCACATTTTTGCGTTTAATCTGCCTTCACACTTTTCTGTCTGTTTTTTAATGTGTCCTTTTCAATCAAAGATAGCAGTCCACAATTCTTTGGTGGATTAGATCATGTCCGTGAATGTAATGCAATTTGAAACCGATAATATTCAAAAGAAAAGAATCATTCATGAGTTTCTGCCTTGAACAAGTCATGTTTTTCAGTCCATGGCAGAGATAAGAGTTTAAATACGGCCTAATGTGCTTTATTAATTACTAAGGGTGTCATTTCGTCCACGTCCATTCAGCTGTGTAGACTGTATAGCTGTATTTCTGCCAAGCAGTCCATTTCAATTTGTTTCCACAGTCAGATAAGGAGAGAAATTAACCAAATAAACACCAAGTCCACTTTTCCATACAGCTTTGAGGAGGTGCCCTAATAAGTGGAGCTAAAAGCACTGCAGTTTGTTGACTGGTCACACAGATCTTTAATTTTCATGTGACATCAGCTGAAATGAAAAGACAAACCTTGCCATGTTTAAATTAGACGTGGATTTAGAAGGACTTGTACACTGCTGTTGGCATAAAGAGAGTCATCATGAAGCAATGCTCTGTGCAGTTCTTGAGTCCTGGAGGTCCTCCATTGTTGCACTTCACGCCAACTCTAATCCAGACTGCTGCATTGTGGTGTGACTGTGCTGCAGCTGGCACAACCCTCACTTTCCAGCTCACAAATCTGCCCTCAAGTGAAGCCACAGCTGGTGGTGGAAATGCAAACAAGATTCAAAAGTGGCCACTGGTGATGTAAAAATTTCTTGATGAAGAAGCAACTTATACAAGTTCTGTTGCCTCTTTAGATGAAACTATGGAAATCCATGTTGCAAAGAGTGTTATAGTAATTGTGCCTTTTGCAGTTTGCTGAACGGTAACAGAACATGAGCCCTGGGCTGCATTTGGCCCCTGGGCCACAGTTTGGACACCCATTGCATATAGAGTTGGGGTAAGCTTAGCTGCAACCTGCTCCACAAGAGCTAAGTCATGAAACATACACATCTGCTAACATATTCACATCTGGCAACAGGTATTTTCAACAATACCATTAACTCATAACATGTTGGCAGAGATACAGTGCTGTCTTTTGGAAATGGTGGCAGGACTCAATTTGGAGGAACCTTGACAAAACTGCAATTCAAAGAATGTACAAAACTAGTGGCCCTGCAGTAAACAGAGGATGCCTTGGAGTCAAGGCACATTTAACAGAATTGTATGCATTTTCCAGTATCTTCAGTTGGTAGATGATAAGAACTGTCAGCTAAATAAGTGTTCAAAATGATATTAGAAAACTGAAAATCTCAATTTTCTAAAATATCCCATAACTTCTTAGTCATTCAGACTTTATTCATGCATTCTGTAGGCAACAAATATGGATTGTGTTTGTTATCTGTCTATTTTGAACCTCTTTCAGGCATTGTGTCATGCTAAATGATGGAGAGCTTAGCAGCATTTGATTGCAAATTGAAGAAGACCCTTTAGCATGTCAGCATGTGCATGATTATCCGTCTCTATAAATACACAATAGAACACATCTATAACCCTCTCTTCAACTGATCCCTCAGGCTACCTTTCATTTAAAGCAAAGGGCTGCAGAAATAAAAAAGGGTCTTAGACCATGGGAGCTGGGGAGTCCACCATGATGGATTGATCTGCTCCGTCTATCCTTAGAGTCAATCAATCATCTTAGCTTTGGTGCTGTTTTCAATGGGAATTTTCCACACTCGGCTCTTTTGCCTGCAGCCATGGGGAGCTACCTCTGGGGTTTGGATAACCAGAGTGCATTAGATATCTGACTTCACCCTAGCTCCTCACAGCTTTCACCATCACTATTTGTCATCCAATAGAGATAAGGCGGCCCAACAAGCAAAGTGATAGAAGTCTTTCCCACAGCGAGCCTCTAACCAGCTTGATTTCCTTTCTCATGGCTCACAGCCAATGCCAGGGGCAGTATTATTTTGATTATGTGTTTGAATGTTCATTTATTCTTTTTTTCCACATGTACCAGAGCATGTGAGTAGAGTGGAGCGGGAGCACGAGCCAGCAGGGTGGGCAAGGAGAAGGACTTTGGCCAGAGCGTTCTTTTCAGAAAATCTAGAGCATCACCTCATATTTTGCTCCAGTACCGCTCACACCATGTGTTTGAAGCATGTCTCACAGAGTGCATCCATGTATGATTAACTACTCAGACACCCACACTGTTTTCTGTGGGAAATCAGATGATGACAACTCGGATCAGCACCGCGGACAGCGCAAAAGCTCTCAGACGTCAGTGCAGGTCATCTGCAATCCTCTATTTTTTTAATCCAGTGAATGCAATGCGCTTCTGTATTTTCATAGAGTGAGCTGTAAGTCATTTTAGTGGAGCAGGGGGAAATTTGAGCAGGAGCAAAGAACAGCTCTGTGAGCAAGGACCGGGAAATCTCATCGCTTCTCCCCACTCACGTGATCTGATATGTACTACAACTGATTCATGTGAACATATCTGAAAAACATGGTACAGGATTTTTCAGAAGTCTCCTATAATTAGACAAACGTCTTCTTTAACTCAAGGTAAACTTGTGAATCTGGAGGTCTTAGGTCAAGATCACAGAGCCTCATCTTTATCCTTTGCTTGGAAACCAGGCAGCAACCTCTGAGGCTGAAAATGGAGGCCCATGCTGAAGCAACTGGTAAATGGACTTGAGCTTATATAGCGCTTCTCTAGTCTTGGACTACTCAAATCTGCTTTCCACTGTAGGTCACACTTACCCATTCACACCCATTCGCTCTCACATTCACTCACTGATGGTTCAGAGTTTCTATGTTAGTTATCCATCAGTATTTCTAACACATTCACGCCCTTTCATGCCCATTTACACGCCACTGACTCAACAGTGGGAGCAACTTTGGGTTAAGTGTCTTGCCCAAGGACACAACGCCATGTGCCACCCAGAGCTGGGCTTGAACCTGCAACCTCCCAATCACTGACCAAGTGCACTATCCAATTGCGCCACCGACAGCCAATTTCTGTAGTAGCCCGAGTGTCCACTTGAGGCCTGCTGCAGAAACTTCATGTGTGGGGGGAAATGACAGTTTTTTCACAAAAAAACCCAGTTTTTTACAGCCTGGTTCAAATGAACAGCTTCAGTCTAAATATTTAATATATCTGTGTGCTCTCAATGTGGCGGGGATTTTTTTCATACATTGTGTCCGTTTTTGATTGAGGATTTATTGAGTGTTTTGGTTTAAGAAATGTGGAATCACAAATGGTCAGATTGCCTTGTGGGAGTCCCCCTTAGCAAGACCTCTCGGTCTGCTAGTAGGTTGAGCTTCTGTTTGATTGAGATGATATTTGCAGTATGGTAGCGTCTGTTACAGTGTCTCCAAAGGCTCATTTGATAATCAAACAGTTGATGCCACATACTCCCTGTTTGATACAAAATGCTTTCATTATACCTGAATTTATCAGATTAAAGCTTCATGAGATTTTATTTGAACTTTGTACAATCATCTGCACGTCCTCAAGGGTGCATTAAGATTTTGAAGATTTCTGTTTATGTTTTTTTTGTAATTGTAATTGTAAGCTTTGCAATACTGACCGCAACCCGATGGATAAATTGGAGAAATTCTGGACTAATGAGGTCTCAGTCTCTGGGCCTCATGTTCATACCTGTCTTAAATATTTCTACAAACCAGACGACCAAAACACAACCCCAGCCCTTTGTTACTGACCTAAACACCTCCACTGTCAGGCACTTGGATACTTTTTGAAAGCACAAAGTTGAGAGATGGTAGTTCTAGTTCTTCAGTGCTACAGGAAGTCTTCTTCACATTATCCACCAGCTCACATCAGATGCTGCTTACGGTGTTCAGTAGGTCAAAGCTAACAATCCCAGCAGATGGTTATTTAGACTACATGTGTCTTGCTCCGGGCTAGCCGCCTCCTCACTGTAAATATGAGGTTATCTGCCGGAGGGCAGACTTCAGTCCGAGTCTTTCAAAGGACCAAGATGCATGTGAAAACTGAACACAGCAGCACTGACAGATGACTGAGAAAAAGAAGCTAATGAGAAGAATATATCGTAATGTGATGCAGCTTTGCACGATTCTTCAAAGCAGTGGAGCTTCAAACACCATACGCTGTGCTCTATCAATAGCACAGGTTTTATGGCTCAAACATATGGCAGCCATCATTCAGACGAGCCAGGTCATTGATCCCTGTCCCACGTGGCCTTTGGCATCCTGGCTGACCCCTTCATGTAATCCAGGAAGCTTTGGAGGTGAGGTGATAGGTCAGTGGAAGACACAGTTATGCCCAAATAGTGATATAATAAGTGTTGCCACAAACATTGCATCCACTTTATGGCTGTGTGAATAAAAATCAACACAAACTCACTGACAGTGGGTGGGACATTTGTTGAGATGGATTTTAATAGACAGGTTTTTGTCAGTGTCTTTAACACACTACAATCTTATCTGATTTCAAACATAGGTTTATGAAGTGCATGTTAACGCTAAGCTGTTTTTATAAGGAAAGAAAAATGCTAAAAATAAACCTTTAACAAGATGAAACTGTGATGTTTATGTAAGCATCCTGATACTAATTCGTTTATAACCTGAGAAGTTTTCAACAACAGTTATTTACCATGCTGTGTCTTGCTATATTTGTTTTAATAATAGATTTTACACACTAAATCAGATTTAATGACTGTTTGCAGGTTTATTTTTAGAGTCTAAGAGCAGGTTTTCAACCTGAACAAACACCTCTGTGAGAGCATCAGTGACAATGGTTAAAGGGTTTATTCTTGATTACTTTGATAAGTCTTGGTCAATTCAGTGAAAATCTGAACTATTTTCGAAATGTCTTCCTGCAAACCGCTTCAAACATTTGTACTGTACTTTAATTACTGTTTGTCAGCCTGCCTTTATTTTGCTGTATGCTTGACTGGATCTTGAGTTTGCTCTCATGACTCTCGGTCCAGCTTAAATCCTTGTCTGACGTGCTCCAGCTCAATTCAATGAAATCCAGGTCCACAACGTCTTGATTTACTTTAATAATTTATTCAAACTGTAAAACTTGTATAATCAATCTTACCAGAGTGGGTAACATAAATGAATAAATAAAGTTTGATTGATTGATTGATTGAATTAAAATTTATATTCTCCTTACTGTGTGAAAGTACTGACAACATCAACATATAAAATAAATCCTATTAAACCAAATATTTAGCTCTGATATTACTAACCCTAATATTTTGTGTTAAACCTTAAAAAAGTAGACTTCACTATTAATTTCAGTTTTACTATGCTTTAAATAAACATTGTCTGGACTTGTTTAACTTTGTAACTTATAAGGATTTCATTAGATCAGACAGTTTCTGTTTAAGAGGCAGGGATGCATGCAACGTGCAAAACTTTGTATCTTCCCCATAAGCATTGACATCCTCACCTTTTTTAATTAATTTCTCGACTCAGCAAGAGAAAAATAATTGCCAATTGCCATTATACATACATACATGCAACAATATGTAATGGAAAGCCTAGTTTCATTCTCTACATTTGTGTTCTGAAGCCCAAAGGTACGGTAACCATTTGCATACTTAGTCTCAGACTTGACGGGAGACTTTGATGTGCCAGGTTGCTGCTGGGTTGCATCATATCAATCCAGCCATCTACTGCAAGTGAGCTTTTTCTTAGGGATGAACGTGTAGATTTTTCGTCACTTTTCTCATTTAACCAGGTCACTTAAAATGCTATTGTATTTTTTCCTTGTAATCAGCACATTAGCCTTGAAGCACTACAGTTTACAGACTATAAGACTGCAATTTCTTGTTATTACGTCTTAGAACTGTAATTTGCCCTGAAAGTCTGACTGTGATTCATTAAGAGTTGTTTATTTTTCCTTTATGTTGAGATTTCTCATTGAGCTTCAGCTCATTTGCATAATATCTAGAGGTATTAGAATAAATGTGGGCTTTGCAGGATTGAGCTTCAGCTCATTTGCATAATATCTAGAGGTATTAGAATAAATGTGGGCTTTGCAGGGATTCATAAGGCCACCTTGATGAAATAAACACCCTGTAGTCTTTCTCATTAAGACTGTGAGAGAAAATTAAAATCTTTAAATGAGAGTCTTAAAGAACAGACAGAAGACACGGATAGATTAGGGAGGGGAAAAAATTGAGTTATTAAGTCATGTCGATGTGCATCATATCCCAATGGGAGAAAAGGTGAGACAATGTAGTTTATTGGGACGTAATTCATGTTGGTTTTAGTAAAAGTGCACATGTGTGGCCTAATGCGTAGTAGAAAGATTGTTTGTCGCTGTGGTTACCAAAGTTGGATTGAGACCCTCCTGGGGTGGCAATACACTAAAAAGGGGACCTTGGAGGCCTTCCATTTAACAATGAAAAACGATAAACTATTTCAAGGGTGTTACATTCCTATTATTTCTAAATACAAAGATGCAGTAACTTTAATTTGACATCCAACCATGTTGTTTGAGGAGATTCCTTACATATTAAAAAATAGTGTAATAAAAATCCTTGAAATGTTACTTTGTTCTGTTCTTTCGAGGTAATTCAATGCTTTTTTCATTTTATTATGCACTTAAGTGTTTTACAAGTCTTCTCCACATAATATTCTACATCTGTGTGCAAGACAACAAATACTTCAGCATCATGACTTCTTTCTCTTCTCCTGTTAACAGTGTCAGTAGCTGCCTTAAATTAAGATTTGCTGTAAAGCATTCATTGTCTGTACTTTCTGACACCAAAATCAGAAAAAATAATTCAGAATTCATCATTTGGAAACATGATGGAGATGTTTTTGTGCAGTGTAGGAGTGTGTAGGAGTCTGTAATAAAAAATCAAACATTTTACCAGTCTGTTTTTTTTTTTGACATGCTATCAAAAGGGTTTTAGGTATTATGTTATATTTGCCACTATTAGATACATCTTGTGTACTGCAACTTCTCTAAAATACATGGTATCAGCTTCAGTCCCGGCATGAGGTACTACATACACACCCAAGCTGAGTGAGCGCTATAACAATGCATCATTTTTTTCCTCTCCTGTGGCGGTTGCCCTGAGATAACTCCACTTTCATGTTACTGTACAGTGACAGAATCTTTGTTGCTGAAGCTTTTAATCTTCTGGTGAAGCTGCCTTTAATGTGGACCACACAAAGAAGCCTCAGCATAATTGTTCAACATCAGTGTAATAATTAAGGAATCTCAGCACGTGAGAGACTTTAATGTTTCTCCTCTTATCACACACTGCCAAGCTTCTTTCACCAATCACAACATTGGAAGTTTGGGGTTAAACCTTGCTGCTTATCTACCTTTGGATAATTGACTCGTGCAGCACTGAAGAGCCTAATGAGGTGTCAGAAATTCAGCGACTATGCTCATTACTTTCTCTCCTTCTCTTTTTTGACGAAAAAACCTTCACTTTTGATATAATTGGCATGAATGCAAATCTGGTTTAAGTATTATGTAAATTGTAAATCAAAGGGAACAGAACCTGGGCCTGTTCATTTAAATACTGAAGTATAGCGTATTCTGTGCTTTGTTTTAACACGACTTGGCTCAAAATATCCCTCAATTTTGTCCATATATTTTACTTTTACTTTATCACATTTGATTCGCTCATATCACATTTGATTGACATTTGCTCTGTACCATACTGCATTTCATTCCTTAATATTTTTTAATGTGTAGAGAGGATAGGGATTGTCCCTTTGCATTTTATGTTATACAACCAAATGTTGAATGCATTGAAAGAAATGATTCAAAAATTGTGATTTTTGTGGACTGAAAATGTGTTGCCAATCTGAAAGAGTTTATTTCTGCTGCAATGTTCAGATGATAGGGTCAGAACTTGGTGTGCGCAACATACCTCCATTCATCCTTCCTGACAAGATTTCTGCACCACCAGCAAAATTAACTCTACATAATTAGAATACGTTAAAGTTTGAGAACACAAAGATGAAAACCTTTGGCCCCTAGGCTTCAAAGGCAAGAGACACCATAACCAACTTCCCAAGAAAGTCAGATTGTATTTCCTCAGGTACCAAATCAACTCCCACATGGGTTTGATTGGCACTTGAACAGGCCACCTTCCAATCCCCAGCCCAAGCCCTTACGGACTGAGCAACACTGCCTCCCACACTGCAACTGTTACTGTATGGCTGGAGGGTGATAAAGGCTCATCATTATATACTGTAGCTCTCTGTAAGCCAGAGTTGCTCAGTTTGAGTAAATCATTTCCCTCAGAGGAATGCTCCACTATGTCTTCCTGTCATGTTTAATAGATTAATGAGCTCTGAATAGCAAGAAAAGCCAGAGAACACCAAGAAAATCCCTCCTGCATCTGTTATATTTTTTAAGCACTTTTCCAGAAAACAGTAAAAAATGTGATATCCTGATGCATGCTTTGATTAAGAAAATAAAGCCATCTGGTAGAAATATATAAAAAAAGTACATATTGAAAGCTAATTGTCCAAAATGAAACATTAACATAAAGGAACACCATTGTTGTGTGCCATTTTAATTTTATTTCATATTTGTGGAATGATAGACAGATTTGCCAATACAGTGTTTAAATAAACAAACAATTTTGTATTCCTCTTGGTGCGGCCCTCGATGTAAAAAGTTTGGACACCCCTGTATTAAATGGTCAAACTGGCACAAAATAACCCCAGGACTTCTGATAACATTCTCAAAATTCCATAACTGAATTTTGGTTGGTCTGTTTCAGTATAAGTGTGACCCCCTGCTGGACATTGAGAATACTATTGTACATGGATTTAGGACATCTTTGCATTGGTTTCACATTCCAGGCCTTAAGTTTAAATAAACTTTTTCTTGACAACCTTTAGAAGTACACTGCCTTCTGTTTATTAGTATTGTAGATTGAAATTTTAGTGTTGTCAGTAAAGTTACATTTGAAAATGAATAACAATAAATAATGGTACATTTTCATGTGTTTTTCAGGTGGTCTAAGAGGGGCATCAATCATTGACTCATTGGACACACTGTATATTATGGGATTGATGGAAGAATACAACGATGCCAAGGAGTGGGTGGAGAGCAGCCTGGACCTAAACTCGGTAAGAATCCCTTCTTCTTTGTAAATCATTCACAGGCTTTTTATTCAGTCATTTATTTCAGTGATGTTACTCCCCTTAAAGTCTTAGTTAAACACTACATTGACATAATCAAGTCTTCTGCCCCGCGTGTTGGATTGATTTTAAGCTTTGCTCTGTGCTGCTTCACCAATATTGTGTCCGCTGAGTTTGACATTTTTCCAAAGCTGAGGTCTCTTCAGCAGGAATAAAGCCTCCTGTGTGGCTGCCGGCCACGCTGTGTTACCAGCTGATGGGATTCCCTGCCTGAGTGAAAGGTCTTTCAGGGGCAGAAAATGTGATAAATAAAGAGACGGAGCACAGGGAGGGGTCTGAGGGATGTGTTTAGTCGGAAAGAATCGAGAGAAAAAGTGACAAAGAGGAGGTCACAGCCTTTTTATTGACTGAGTTAGCAATGACGACTTCGGGACAAGTGAAGTCTGCCTGTTATGATGTTTGGTCTGGACTGAACGATAGCTGAACTGTGTGGCTTTGTGTGGGTTGGAGTTTTGGACCAGTTTGTTGGTGGTTACGTGGCCTTGTAAAATAAGAAAGATTCACGTTTGCCTGCAGTCACAGTACAATGTGGTTTCTGTGCTGGAGTAAAATCACAAAAGTTAACAAATTCCACTGTATCATTATGACTGTCATACTGTAGCTGCTTAGCTATAATTATACTGTTTTACCATCTGCTATGACAGGACGTCACAAGTCTTAAATTTCAGAAGATTTATTTGCTGACTAAATTTACCTCAATTACCATTTAAAAACACATTTTGTTTTTTTCTGTTGCCAGGAAAATAAACAAACCAAGTATGATGTGGAGCACATCATGTCTCTCAGTACCTTTATAAAACAAACAAACCTCTGTTTACAAGAAGACGTGAAGATTTGTGAGACTTGGTGGCTGTAAACTGAACTGCCTGTTTCGGCTAAGTAAAGCTGTCTGAATCCGAATGTGAATGCTCAGAACAAATATTTATTCCACTGGGAATCAGCCTGAGTTTTTAATTAGAGCCCAAATTATGAACTGTTCTGTTATAGTTTTCATTGAGCTAAATGCATGTTATAAAGTGGAAGTGTTGATGCTATAAAGGATTGTTCTTCTGATGATTGCTCCAATTTTTTTTGATGAAACACCTCCTTTTCCACAGATGTTATTTAGGCAAACAGGTTTTTGTCTTACAACATTTTACACCACTAGTGCCTCCATGAAAGCCAGACAGCATTGTTTAGGCGTGTGATTAACACCCGTGACAGTAGGGATGGGAATTGATAAGATTTTATCTATACCAATGCTGTTTATGATCCTGCTAATCGATCCAATTCTTTAACGATTCCCTTATCGATTCCTGCAGATTTTGCATGTGGGCAAATGGTTTCATTTTCAGTGGCAACAATGCCAAACATACATCACAGTATAGATAACTGCTTCTGCAAGTTGCTGGTGTTGTGCACTTAAGATTGTGCAGTAGGTGTAATTAAAATTAAGCCACAATTCTGATGCTTCTGAACCCTGTCAATTGAATGGAATTGATAAGGGAATTGGTTAGCAAAAAGATGAATGACATCGATGGAGCTGTTAACGATTCTCAATTGGAATTGGTTTTTGATTCCCATCCCTATCCACAAACTCCATGAGGTGAAAACATACTTCCTAAAAACAACATCACAGAATGTTGTGGATTCAACTGACGACAATGGGAACTGTCTAAAAGGAGGATGTTTTTTATTCAAGTCATACCTTAATGAGGAGCACATTGTGTGTACACGTAAAACATATTACACAGTAATTATTCATGATTTCAATCACAATGCAATTCCCAAACACAGTAGAATGAAGTTTTACTAACTTGATAGAGCCACTGAGACAATCAAACTAGCTTTGGTAGCTTCTTGACTGCAGCAACCAAAGGTGGAAGAGAAAAATGACTCCAAATCCTTTTATCAATTCATTTATTTACACACCAGTACACTTTTATGTGCCTTAAGGGCTATATAACTAGGTTTTAGAGAAAGTCTGTGTATGTGTGGCTGGAAAACACTGTTAGCATTGATTTTGTAAGCACGGCTAGCTTGATATTCTGCACTGTTTGTCCTTCCTTTCCTGTTATTAAAGAGCAGCTGTTTATTGAAATATACCTCTGAGTGTTTGAGCTACATACAATACAGTATGTTATATATGATCCAAGGTATTAATCACATTGCCATAAAATTATATTGTTAATAACTAATTGCATAGATATTTCACAATAAAAGCTTGATATAAAACTGCTCAAAAATTATCGGACTAGATTCAAATTTAGTAGTATTTTACTAAGATTTAGATGTAGCAATGTTAATGCTTTCATTTTGAAAATAGATTCACAGTACAGCAAGTATTTCTTTTAGTGAGCCCATTAGACAAATACTTGCGTAATTTAAGGTCTGCGTTTGACAGTTTTCATCTTTTCTTTAGTGTCCATCAAGCCAGGATTTTAATTAAAGATGCTGTGTGTAGAAATGGGCATTTTAGCGTCCATTGCTAAAACATCACATCACTAAGCAGTGAGAGCTGGTGGAGACCAAAAGGATCATGAACAGGTCATCATTTATAACAGTTACGAAGTGAGTTTTTTTTAATTCATATTAATAACTATTTTTTTATAGATAATAGATCAGTTAAGATGATGATAATAGGTCTTGTAAACTTAATGTTACAAAAGCAAACATCAGTGAGGCTTGAATTCAAAATCGCAATTCGTACTTTTTGTCTTCAAAACACACCAGTAGACAACATGGCGGATTGTTATGTCAGCCTCCACAAAGGGGAGATCCAAGGTACATAAATATGAAAAGCTTTTTCTAACTTAATAAACAGAAAACAACAGTTTTATGGGGATGTGTGTACACCTACTTTGATGCATTTTACATATAAATACAAACATTACATCCCATATTCACTGTTTCTGTTTGGTGAAACGCTGCCAACTTCTACACACTGCACCTTTAAATAAAAAAGAACACATTGGAACATCTAATCTGTGTGGAGGAGGCCAAGATGTAGCTCTTTTTCCCTCCCCATGGGAGACACTTGGATCTGAGTAGGTGGAGGGGGGCTATGATAATGATATCTGTGTTGGTTGCCCAAATTGCTGGGAGGAGGGAGGAGGAGTTACAAGCTGCATTGAGAACTGTCAAGACAGTGATGGTGTTGTCTACTCTTCACGAGCAGGATACACCTGTAGGTGGAGGCTGTATGAAGCTGTGACATGACAAAACCCCAGGAAGCAAAAGACAGCATTTTAAAGGGTATTTTCTTTGAAGAGGTATAGTGCTTCTCTCCATGAACTTAGAGATCAGTATAATGGGTCATGTTTTTTTCATTCCCAAAGACCTTTCTAACAACATTAAAAGCAAAATATATATATTTTTACAGGTCATGGGACCTTTAACACATTATCATCTCATGTATGTGAACCTTATATTGCTCATTGTTAGTTTGTATCCTTGAAAACTAACCCAGGTTGATTTTTGGGAAAAATTGCAGCCCTACCACAAATCATTGAAATCACAATTGTTATAACAGTAATTACTACATGCAACTATTTACTGTTCAACACTGTTGTTCTCACAATTATGCAGTTTTTAACTTACTTTTCCACTTCTGGCACAAGCTCTCAACCCACATGGATGTTAGTGCGTAGATGGCAGGCGTATAAAGAATTATGACATTAACATACTCTCATCTTTTCTATCTCCCTGGTGGGTGGATCCAGTGAATTCAGACGAATATTAAGTCTGAGCGTAACTGTTGCTGCCGGCTGAAGCATTTCTCACAGCCAGAGTGGACATGGCTGCTAATGGCAGCAGCTGACCAACAGCCATGCTGTCATCCTTCATAAAGACGACAAACATGGATTTACACATCATGCTGCACTTTGTCACGGCCATGATCTGTCACAATCCTTTAACCTCACTCCATCATGCCTTCATCTGTGAGGGTCACATCCACCAGCCTGCCCTTATTTCTTCTCTGGTACATTTAGACATGGCATGTTGGGACGCATTGGGTCCATGCTACAAATAATTCTGTATTTGGGGGACAAGGTCAGATGAAGGAGCTATTTTCTGTCATCAGGGAAGAGGGCAGATGCCAGTTTCTGTTAAATTCTGATGCACACTTTGGACAGCTTGTGGGCAGTCTGCTGTGTCTTCCCCCTTAAAGGTACATTTTTATTAATTCATGAATATTTATGAATACATTAGGGCAGTTTTTTAACTAGGAACTGGCACCATGTAATATTAAGAGGCTATAGACACTCAGCTTGTTTTTAATACTCATATTGCTTGAGACCTGGTGTAGTAAGAAAAAGATACAGAGACATGTGCACAGTCTTTTATGCTTAGATTGTTATAGCTAAAGGATAATGTCAAAGGATTTGGCCACATTAGCACAATGTTTCTCCAAATTTCTCCAAGCTTATCTGTCATTCAGTTTGACACAATAACAGCTAGCCAATAGAAAATTAGCTCTGAGGTAAGGACAGACAAAGAAGGACAGAATCACAGAGACATAGCAGTGATAGCAACGGGTTTCAGCCTCACCATAGACAGTAGAGCTTACATATCCCCGTAATTTGATCTCTCATCAGTCAATCTTTCTTTGCATTGGACCAAATCATAACAAATGTTATCCCAAGACACTTCACAAAAGAGCAGGTCTAAGCCAGGTGGCTTAGCAGTCATTTCAAAATATCAAAAATGTGTTTATACTTCATTATAAAGAAGGAAAATCTACCTTTAAAGATTAAAAACAACAATATTTCAAAGAAAATGTAGCTTTAATTGCCTTTTACTGCCAGTGTTAATCTCATTTAAAAGCATTTATAGAAACAAGAATTTGATTTTAAGTAAAATTTAAGCAGTAACTGGTAAATGCACTATAACCTGGTGACATCCCAGCTATAAATTGTTTCTTCATAATAAACTGTAAGTAGACATAGTTAAGTTGAAAGTGTCTCAGATGCATAAATCTGGCCCCTTGGCGTTTAGGTTAAAATAACATGGCCCTTAGGGTCAGCAAACTTGTCCATCCCTGTTTTAAAGCATACAGATGGCACTTGAACCAGAGACTGCCCAGGGACCACATTCAGCCCTCCTACCCCCTCAGTGTGACCCACCAGTCAATAAAAGATTTTTTTATGGCAAAAATCAACCATGAAAACAGTAAAAATATCAATATTTCCAGGACAATTGAGCTATAATCACCTTATTTGTCACTGTAAAATTCAGTTTCGAACATTTCTAAGTTCATTCGTCCTCATAGAAAATAAAAGTTTCAGGAACTATACCACAAAGGCCAAAAAATGCTCTGATGGTCCACAGTATCATTCCAAATTTAACAACATGGCCCTCTGGAACCGAGGACAACATTTATGAGGCTCAGGGCCACTGAAGCTGACCATCTTTGGTGTAACTCAGATTCTCTTTTTTCATAATCATGTATTTTTTTTTATGAATCCAGACCCAACATGAATCAGCCATGCACTTTGCAACTTTTAGCCAAAATTACTGAGACAGGGCTCTTCGTTAGAATAACAAACAACTTGGTTTTCATATTAGATGAAGATATAAACTCAGCATAATAAGGTACAATACATGATCCATTAGAGAGCAATCAGGTCAAGTTGTAAAACAATTAATCATTGCTCTGATGTCGGTACAATATAGAGTCAACAGAGTACTGCTACATTTAGTTTAAAATCATTTAAAATGCATGGCTCCAGACAGATGCTTTTGAGGGAGGAGCAGACAAAATGCCTTTTTTAGACAGAAAAAGTTGCAATGGTACACCTGCAGTAGTCCAACCCAGGGGTAAAGCTACAGCCAAACCAGATGCGAATTGGCGTATTTAAACACGCGTAACGCCCGAGGCTGGACGCTGGACCATTTCACAAGCTTGCTCATTTTTGTTCCGGTCTCTGTTGAGTACACACGTTGAATAGTATAGCTCCGGATGATAGCAAACAGCGCAGATAAACCTCTCCTCCATCTTTCAGAGGGGTTTGAGCAGGAGGCCGGAGCTTCACACGTCATCAAATCAATGTCACGTGAATTTACGTTGAAAGTTCAATATTTTTAACTCGAGCGTTGAGGCTTTTGACGCCCCAAACGCGCCGCGCAAAATGCGTCTGACGCGCCACCCGGGGCGAATCTGCGTCTTTGCATTGACTTTGTATGTAATCTAGACGTGCGTCTTTGCGAATTCGCGTCCGGTGTGGCCACACCATTACAATGGCACAGACTAGTTTTTAGCATCACTCTGCAACAGGGTATGCCTGATACTTACAAATAAAGAAAGAAGGTTGTTCTTAGTTTTTTTTATTATCGTGGAAGTCTTTTCCAATCTATTCTGAGATATCTAACAACAGCCAAAGATCAAAATTCCCACAGCCATTGACATCACAGCTAACAGGCTCAGTATGGCAGAGACAACAGATCTCAAATCTCTGTTCAAAGTAAACAAATCAAATTGTCTTAATTGCATCTTGACTATCTCACTTCAAAACAACCAGCAAACTCCTGATGCAGCTCAGCAGACAGACAGACTGGCGTGTTCTGATATCAGAGCCAATTATCAAAACCTAAAAAGCTCCATGTGTTCTGCCAAATTTAACTGCTGCCATATTTTCCACAAGCTGTTGTTTCATGAAGCTTTAATAATTATTTGGCAAAATTGCAGCAAGTTGGCGTGGAAGGAGGTCTTGAGTCTCACCAAGAGCCAAAGCTGTGAAGGTTACAAAAATATGTGAGAAATGTTTCTGTGGTCAGGATTCTCAACAGTGTTTTATCAGCACTGTGTGACTTTTAACTTGTCCTCTGGCAGAACAGATGAGTGATTAATGAGGACTTTAAGATTAGACTGAGTCTCGTCGTTTCTCAAATTTTATTACCCTTCTCCTCCTCTTTCAATCTTCTCTAACTTTTACTTCGACTCCTTCAGATGACGGCGCGATAAATTAGCCCAGACCATTATACTCTGGATTTTAGTGGCTTACTCCTGCTTCCTGAAATTAATATGTAGTACAAATGCAGACATGAACAAAAATCACATTTTTAGATATCTAGTAAAATACATTCCTGTGACCAAACCATCCGATTTGACAGGAGGAATATCAAGGGCCATCACAGTGACTTGTTGTTATATATTTGAATAACTGTTCCTCTTTAAAGAACTCTGAATACACTTGATGTGTCTGTATGTGGGAAGAGTTTTTGAATAACTAATCCAAGCAAATGGACATAGGTGTAGTCAATCTACATCTCTTTTGAGATTCTCATCAATTATATACTTGATACTTGAAACTTTGTGCTGTGATTTATCAGATGTATTTTTGTAAGAAGGACAAGCATAAAGCTGACTGTAAAAACGTAAAATGTATCAGTGTAAACTTCTGTCGTTCAGAAAAATCTATATTGGTTTCTATATTTTCCACAGATGTTTAAAAATGTTAAATATCCATTTAATAACAACGTCAGAAATACACACCAGATACAGCTTTAGTTTAAGGGCGTTTTAACACCAACCACATTTAGTGTGCACCAAAGAAGTTTTGGCCCAGGTTTTGGTATGTTAGTGTCAATGTGAATGCAACCACCGCCCTTTGGTGCGCACCAAATCAGCCGGTCCAAGACCTCCATGAAGGGGTGGTCTCGATCCGCCCCATCTCCCTACATTTGGTGCGGTTTCACTGGTGTGAAACAAAGTGGTCCGAACTGATCTACTTTTGATGCTTTACTTCCTGTTAATCCCACTGTTGAATCTTTTGCTTACTCAATTTGTCGATTTGTTTATTCTGGTTGAGGATTGCGATGATTTACGAGGGTCCAGAAGGTCGCTGATGCCGTCTCAAACACGATAAAAAAAACACATTTGAAGGAAAATGTAGAAGAGAGCGAAACGTAAACATTGGTTGTCTGGTGTAGGAAATGGTTACCATGGTAGTCTCTTCTTCGTTCTCCTCCGTAGCAGGTTTGGTAACCAGTTACATGCATATCGCCCCATGCTGTTTCAAACTGAGTAAATACACAAGTGGGTCCTGGCACGGTTCGATGTTGCCAGTGTGAATGCAAGCAGCGGGGAAGGGGGAGGGGGGCGAACCCATGGCGAACCGCACCGCAGCACGGTTCGAAACAAGTGGACCTAATGTGAAAACGCCCTAAGTCTCATTTAGGATGAGGATCAAAACTTCAATAAAGAAGCGATACTAACTAGCTAAAGGAATCAATACCATCCATCTTTTTTCTTCACAATTCCATTATCAGTTCCTTTCTAGGAGCTGGCTGCTTTGCAAGCTTACTCAACTCAACTCAACTTTATTCATAAAACACTTTAAAAACAACCACAGTTGAAACAAAGTGCTGTACATAAATCGACAAGACATTAAACAATTTAAAGCAATGGACAACTTCATTTTGCTCAAAACATATTGATTCAGATTGGCAAATGCTAAACTATCTTCTCTTCTTCTCCTCACATCATAGATTAGAGTAATGAGGCAGCTCTTATATTATGTGCAGGTGCATATTGCTGCCTCTTCTCCCAGACGATCGTGGTTTCTTGCCTTCATTCAAGCACATTTTTACTAGCAGCAGGAAATATCTAAAGCGGAGTACACGCATAAGGATTTTCTAACTCTGAAGATGTTTTGTTTTTTTTTATCTTTTAGGACCCCACACATGAAGAGAAAAAAATCAGGTATTGAACAGATTTGATCGTATTGTGTGTGGTGTGCTCTGATAATCTCAACACAGCACACCCCGCAAGTTCTGAGATTTTCTGAGATGTTTTTCCTCATAGAGTGAACAGGGCAAAATTAGCAACACACAGTTGAGACAAAAAAATCATACATTACATAAATAATCAAGTTATCAAATATTAAATAAGGTTACCTCATAAACCATGCATATTTAATGTGTGAGGTATTTTTATCTCCCTGATGTAGAACGCTTGCAGGCTTTAGTTGAGATGCAACCTTGGACACAAAGACTTTGTTCCTGTGACATTTTGTAAAACAAAAACTATCACACCGTGTATTTTATTTATATGTCAATGGGCCAGGTTATATCATCCTGCTCTTTCTTGTTCGAACATTATGTCTGTGGCATTTTTGGTGGTCATAAATTGTTAATGCTGATGAAGATCAACCACATCTACAATGCTGAGTGACATTAACAGCATCACAAGTAATTGAATCCCTCTTTGCCTTGTGATAATATCCATTGTTTTCGCTCAGAAACATTTAACAGAGGATTTAATGTGGTCATCTTTGTCTCAGTGAAATCTCATCTATTCCAATTTCTCAACCCTTCATGTTTAGAGACTAAAATGCTCCCCTGTGTGTGCCCATGGCTCCCGTGCAGCCCCTTCAGACTAACTAGCAGCCTGCTCTGGTATTAACTCCAGATACACCTCTCCTGAGCCAAACCAAGACTGCAGACTGACTGGATAATTAGCACAATCAGGCCCATTACTCTGCCTCTCAGGTGAGGCTTTAGTCAGAGTGAAGTCTCACGGGTGTCGTTGGGAGAGGCAGAAGACTGGAGCTGTGTTGTTCTGTCATGGTAAACTGGGTTGTGCATTCAGGTGTTTTTTTTTTTACCCTGAGTGCAGTTTGTGGATGGGGGATTGGTGTTTGTAAGGAAAGGGTCTCTAAATAGGGCAGGTAACATGAAAAAGAGACATCAGAGCCAGGGTGGATGAACCTCACCATTATTTCTGAAGCTTCCCATCAGACAAGTGAAAGGGTGACAGGGACATGAAATGCGTGTTTTCATGTAAAGACATTCAATGTCTTCGCTCCTGCCATGAGACTGCTCTTTCTTGGCTGGACATAGTTTTTGTCTCGATCATGATTTCTGCTATTGGTCTGCCTGTTTGATCTGCAAGACCAAATGGAAGCAGGGCCAGTGAAAGCTTCAGACATCCTTTTGATGCATCTTCGTAAGAGTCAAAAAAAAAAATAACACATCATACACATTTCCCACTTTCAGCACAGCTGCCCGGAGTCTAAATGTAACTCTGAGTTGTGCTCTGGTCAAAATAAATGTCTCTCTGCACGGATAAGGTTTTTGACCCTGCATAAATGAGAGATGTTCCCCAGCAAGAACCTGACAATAAGGCTAAATGCAAGTGAAATCCAGGTAAAACCAAATCCACTATTAAAGTGGTCATATTTGCTCTTTCAAGCTTTAGATACCCTCTCACATGTTTTTGTGTCTCTTCTGAATGATAAAAGAGTACATGTACACACAAGACAACAAAGTCCACAGCATCAGAATGACATCTCCTATAAAAAGTGCTGGAAGCTGCCTGAAATAGCTGATTCCTTTGGCCACTTTGAATAGATATTTCACTGTTATCACAATAGTTGCAGCATTTTGCTCAGAATGGCAATCTCAGGGCAGTGCATAGACTGTGCAAAGGATGGAGAGTCATTGTCAATGGTGCTAAACTGCACGAAGCTGACCAATTACAACAGAGTAGACCAGGAAACCAATCAGAGCAAACTGGGCCCAAGAGGCAGAAGCTTCAAAAAAGCCAGACAGAGTGAGGTTGGAGGTGGATCATGGGTACTCAGTGTGTGAAAGCTGATCCCTTCTTTTCTTTTTTTAGAGTTAACAGTTAAACATGTACTTGCAGTTTTTGAAATAACATATATGAACCATATAAGAACCCAAACTAAGGCACCATGCAATACTTTCAATCCATTACCTATTTATTTATTTACTTTCTCTACCATGCCCCTGTCAGTTGTTTATTAATTGTATAAATGGTTTGCTTGACTTCAAGCACTATGGCATAAATAAACTGTCTGTTTGATTCCCTGGGCCCACCAACAACATTAAAATACAAATGTTAAGTTTCAAACCATTTTAAAAAAGAGGCTTACATTTTCAAACAGGCAACAATGAAAAGTTAAATAGATTTATTTTTGCTTTGTCCATGTTAATTAGAAATTAAAGTAGTGCATGTAGAAGATGAGTGCGATTACTGCTTGAATTAAACATGGACCATTTCTTTTCTTACCTTTCTTACCTTTTAGGCTGCTTCTTGACTCTGAGTCCCAGAAAGCTTGACCCATTGCCCTTCTTGGGCAGTCTTATGAGATGGATAACTCTTCACAGACACACTAACAGCTTAGGGTAATTAACCTAAAAAGCATGTTTTTCCTCTGTCTGAGGAAACTTGAGTATGAAAAACCCACAAATGCACAGGGAAAGCACGCTAACTCCATAAAGAAATGCCTTAATTGGCTTGGAGAGTCAAAGCAGAAACCATCTTGATGCTATGCACTCTAGCATCAGCCTGCTGCACAACCTTGTAGCTCACAGTGTTATACAAAATTAGATCATGTTTACTAGAGGGTAGTCATAAAGGATAATACATTTACATACAGTGAAGTGAGTGTAGATGAATGAATGGGGAAAATATCAACAGTATATTACTCCATAATTTGCAACATCATATTTGAAAAACTAATGACCTGCAGACTTCTCTGTGCCTTCATTGGATGACATTTTGCAGGTAATTTATAAACTCCATTGCAAGGTCATGATCAGTGTTTTTAATGCACTAATTTGATTATAGAACAACAGTTAAACTGGTAACACACCGCATTATCATAAGTACCTCGAACTGAATGCTAATAAGCCAGTACTTCAATGCTTATGATCCACATTGATATGACATGAAAGGTTGAATTCATATCTTATCACATTTTTTAGCTTTGTCTTTATAACAGCACTGTAACTTCAAGTTTTGTTCTTAGATCAGTCTGTCATGGGTTATTTTTTCAGTTATTCTGTATTAGTTTGCCTTTCTGTTAGCTTGACATCCCTAGTATGTGGAAGGAGACAGAGGGGGCTGTTTTAGTCTCAGAAGTCTGCAGAACTTTTAGGTATGTTTTTGAAACTGTTGCACCAGTTGTATCCTGCCTCATCCAATAAGAACAACAACAGAGTGCAATCCCTTAACACTTGTGTCTTTTTTAGATGCACGTTGTAAAAAATGCTGCTTTAGTTTGAGGTCTCAATTCAATATAACACTAATAAGCTGCTCAGCACGATGAAGTGTGTACATTTTAAATAGCTTGTACATCTATGCCAGTGATATTTCAATCCAGATGTAATTAACTTTTCAGTAGAATGAGGTACATTTCTTATTGTTGCCGCTGTTAAGCTATTCAATACACAAAAAAGGAGAAGCTGCACCCAGAGGTCATAACAAACTTAGACAGTTTGTTTACTGGCTTCCACTCAACCAGCTCACTCCTTTGACAATGGAAAGAAAGTTTTTTAAGAGAGTCGACTCTGTAAAGGAACTACTTCAAATTGTCTTCGAGATTGCCAGCAGCATCCCAAAACTACTGAACAATACAGTTTTTGTACCGAGCCACAACACAAAATCAACACAACTGGAAGCCCAGAGATATGTATTGGTTACTATTTTTGCATAATTGCGTAAGAAAAACAATATTTTAACAAAGATCAAACTTGCAGATGCCTTGGGCAAATTTAAGTTCATACAGAGGTTTTACTTTGTGCAACCAAACATTGAGAACATTTTAGCATTTTTCCATGACGAGACTTTATTTAGAACTTGGGTATATTCATAAGCTGTAGTTTAGTCAGTGTTTTGCATTTTACAGATGTCAGGGGCAGGATGAATGCAAGACAGAGATGTGCTTATTTTTGCCTTAGAAGAAATAAGCACTCTTTTTCCTAGTTTTAAATTACATTAGATACAGTACCAATGTTTTGTACTGCTATATCACATATTTGGTATCTGTACTTAATCTGTTTTAATGACATAGACAACAAGAGATAAGTGTTGAAAAGATACAAATGATCTGTTCTTTCTGTTCAATGCATTACTGTAGTAGCTGGGTCTCAATTCATGGTCTGCAACCTTTGAGTAGCCTCTAGAGTTTAAAAACTCTTGCAAATTTGGCTGACAAATGTGTTCCCTTCTTCCTAACATACAAAGGATAATTGCTGTGTATTCTATGCAGCTCAACATGACCTTGGACACACTGAATGCTGGTGGTACTGGGCTTGAGGTGGATTTTTCACTTTGGTGGAGGAGCTAGTGATTGAAATTTTGAAATTAATGACATTTTTTGTTGATTTATGTTACATTTGTTGACTGTTAGTGCTATTGCTTTACAAAAAGAGGGTTGCTTGATAAACTCCACATTCAGATGGGATCTTTCTGTGTATTTTTTGCATGTTCTCCCATTGCACTGGTTATGACTGTTTCCTACAGGAGACCAAGCAATGTACTAATTACGTTAAATGGTGATTTATAATTGCCTGTAGTTGTAAGTATATGAATTGTTGTATGCAATGGGCTCTAGTCTTGGTGCCACAAAGGGATAAACAGTTTTGATAATAGATAGATGGGTGCTATGTTGTTTAGTTACCAGGGAACTGTTGAAGTTACTACGCAACAGAAATGTCCTTGGTTGCTAAAGGGTGCAGCTGGAAATTGTGATGACCTAAGCAGGGAACTTTCTGCAGATCCAATAGCATGGGACCAGCATTACAAATCACTTTGAGCAGCCTGACTAGGCAACTATGTTCAATTTCACTGAAGTATGCTACCCCTGAACTGGGACACAGCAATATGCTTTAAGAATAATAAACCCACAGTTGGTGTAGCAGTTGGCATATTGATGTTTTGCTATCCTCAGTTGGTAACATAATATCTAACTGTACCCTTCTGGTGCAGCATTTCCAGCTCCCTTACTTTATCGAAGTATTGATTACCTCAGGTTTTTTTTTCTTTTGGTCATTGCTATTTCCAAGACCACCAAACCCACCGGTTGAAACTACTGCACTAATAGCACAAAGTGTTGTAAATTCATCAGTAATGTTCTTCTAAGCAACAAAAATAAAGTATTTTCATAGTCAAGTGTTTCACTCACTGTGACTTTATATAATGTAAAATGGAAATAAAGGCTTTATCTACATGTCTTTATGTTGACACCTACTCTATGGCAGTACTGAGATTAAAAACAACTGTATCATTAAAAAAAAACCTTCCCATTAACATTTCTGTTCTGTTTAGTAAGTGATACAGGGCCATCACTAATAATATCATTTTGTTTCATCTAACTCCTCACTGATGCTTCTAAACAACTTTGGTTATGATTATAATATATTTGTTTTTGAGTTATTCATGGTCATATTTCAGGACAACATCCACTGGCATCATTTCACAACGAGAAGACCTGCAGCAAGGTTGTTGTTTACATCTGCGGCATTGTTTTTTGACCTCTAATGGCCTCTTGCCTGTGCTAAACGAGACCCAGCTCGCTCCCAGTCATTTGGGCATCTGAGGGAAGAGAAAAAATTAGTGTCATTTACTGTGCCAGGAGATGCTTTAGTGAAGATGTCGTGCCCTCAGGCTGAGGTCAAGCTGAGCTGACATTCTGTCTCAGGATGCAAGGGGCAAAGGACACTCTGCGTGGGCGCCGCATCATTACTTATATTTGCCTCTCTGTTTTGCATCACTCACATCATTTCTGTCCCCGTGGACCCATTTGGCTCAGGCTCAAACTAACACAACCCTGTACTGTAGGCTATTATGACGCAGACTGAACTTGCAGATTAAGAGCATTTTGGTGACTTTTGACAAGATGATTTCTATATTATTATTCAAAATGTCATAAATATTTGCCTTAGGGTTCATCTTGGATGGAACCACATGGGAAGTGCAAAGGAAATGTGAGCTTGCTTTAATAAAAGTTCAGTTTTAACGGTAGAGTACATTACAGTACAGCTGCCGACCAGCACTGAGCCAGAGATTGTTTGATACCAGAAACAAAATTAATTAACTTAATGACCCTTTCTTTAATAACTAAAACCTAACGATGGTTTATCTGGAAAGCATGACCAGATCCTTGCATATCTGTTTGTGTGGCTAGACTATGCAGAATTTACACTGCTGTTGTCTGCCTCTGTCAAATGTCATTAGTCATTTCTGTGTGAACAGTGAAGCAGCTATTATATTTTCAGCTGACACAAGCTCAGGTTTTCTAAATGGTTTCAATAATAAATTTAATTTCTGTTTTTGTCCTTGTCAGCTGTTTTAGTGCACTGCAGAGAATCCTTACATGACTCTAACTTTTTACAAAGAAATACAGAGCATTTAGGGTTTTTATAACTATTGATCACAGCCTGCAAGGACACAAACAGCAGATAAAAATCCTTAATGCAGCATTTAGCAGCTGAAAAGGGCGATGGTTTTCTCAGGAGCTGGAACAAATATAAAGCAGAGAGTAGGGTCGATACTGGAAGTTAATTCCTCAGTTTGACAAAGAAAAAGATGCCAGCCCTCTTCAAACCAAGTGCAGCAGTTTGTAGGCCTTATCAGCTGGATATTCATTCAAGTAAGTTCAGTTCCTATGTCTTTAAAGTATAGTAGTATTTAAGATCTCTCTGGAAAGTCCTTTGACTCTCCCGTGCCACTCTGCTTAAACATGCATTAGAGTAGGTAGGTCTGTATTGTCAGTGTCCAGTGGCTGGAGATGGAGGGAGGGATGATGAATAAAAGCCTCTGAACAAAATGCAAACAAGCCAAAGGAGGTACAATTCATTTGTGATAACAAGGAGCTAAGAACAACAAACCCCAGGATTGTTGACCTCATGCAACTTTTATGACACTTTTTTCTGTCTTTCAGGGTACTTTCTTTAATTCCCCTTTTGTTTACAGGGCTAACAATTAAAAGGTGATATTTTCTTAGACAACAAAACATACAGTATTTGAAACACATTCCCACCATTTCAAACACCACTGATGCTGCGGCAGGAGCATTTTGAGGTGATGCATTGTCGGAGAACACACTGTGTAAGCGCAGGGTTTATAGAGTATTGAGTATGACTTCACTCTTACCTCATGTAGCTAGTAGTTCTCCAAGTACTTAAGAAGAAACTGTAGAAGTGGTGGCCATTTAAAGGGACTGTGAGGAGAATCTATTACCGGCGACACAAAGACTCTGCTACCCATGAGCACGAGCAGCGACTGATGTAATGCTGCGTTACGGTAACCTCGGAACTGGAAGTGACATCTCCGACTTATCAGCGTTCCAGTTGAATTCTGAAAAAAACATGCCGATCTACCAGGCTATTGTTAGTTGTTGTTAGCACGCCCTGCGTTGTTGTTCACAAATATCACATGAAGAATGTGATTATCGCTATGGCAACATTTTTGTAAATATAAGTCTAACAATACGATGTATACAGCTGATCTAGAGCGACACACCCCAGTCAGAAGTGCAAATAAATTGATTATTACAGGAGCTAAATAACTGTTCACACCGGGGGCATCCATCTTCGATTGTCAACTAAGGGGTGGCGAGGTTTCACCGAGTTCCCAGTAAGAAATTCTGACTTCGGGGGTCGTTCCAGCTGCAGTTTCCTACTCGGAACTTGGAAATTCCTACTTCTGACTACAACTGGAATGCACCAAGATGTAACCCAAGCCACAGCATGTTTGTTGTGTTGTAGCCCGGACCTTCCTCAGAACTCTGCATTGATTTACAGCTTCTTTTTTTTAACAACCTGCAGGATGCAAATCGACGAGGTTATGTATCTCTTTCTAGTTACATAGTGGTAGTTTCTGATGTGTGACAATAAGCAAGTTTTGAAAAACGTAGTATCGTAGTTTTGTAGCCAGCTATATATCTCTACTTACTGCCCGGTGCTCTAAGACGTGTCCGAATAATATAAATTTGCTCTAGTTTTAATTGTCTTGTTCCCGAAGTTGACTAACCAGGCCAGTCCAGCCCTGTCCTGTCCGGCCCGACCGCGAAGCTAAGGAATAGCATTTATAGATAACCTATTTTGATGCTATAAAACTCATCTTAAGTGTGTATTTCGATCAGGCATATATCTAAAAGTGAGACTTTTTTGCTATCACATAGAAACTGCTCACATTCTCTTTGAAGTGACACTAGGGATGGTTATGAAGCTGATGTCTGTTTAGAAACCAATGCTGCATTTTGAAAAAGTAAATCCATTAGTGCTTGACCTTATCGTTACTGCTATTTAGTCTAATGTGGCCTTTTATTAAACCAGCTGTGCCACATTCATCAGATTCATTCAGTCATCAGCTCTGGAATATAATAACTCCACAGAGCATGAGCAGCAGCAGCACAGACATTCTCCCCATCTGCTTGAACTGACCTTGAAAAATGCTGCTGAACTTTGTAGCAAGTCTGCTTGTTGATCAAGCAAACAGTAATGTCACATGATCCAGGTCTGCTCAGAAAAAAGGACAAGTAAGAATGTATGGATTGTTATGGTGCTATGATACTGTAGATATAGCTTCTTTGTGGTCACATTTTTCCTTTTGCTATTAATTTTAAATGATTTTAAAATTAAATCAACAAAAAGTTTTACTGCTTTAAAGCTCTAGGATGGGTTTGATGAAAAACAGCTTTTGTTGGAAATGTCAGCAGAAATGGAACATTAATCCGTGTAATCAGAAAGTGTAAATATTAACACTCATTCTTGGGAAAATGCAAGAAATTGTAGGTTAACACCAGTATCCCCAAGACTCTGCTTAAATTGATACCAGAAAAAACTGCCCAAAATATAAATACATGAAGTCACAGTCAAAAAGTCGGGACTGCCACAGCTGCCAGAGTGATCCTTGGATTTTGGAAAAGGACATTAAAGTTTTTATTTTAAACTGGAGGGAATGTATTTTAGAGATATCATATGATCAAATTTTAACCTGAATAAATGGCAAATGTGATTATTTTAAGAAGTCATGATACTGGAACACAGTAAGGAGTTGGTAGATTAACTGCAGCTGCTAAATTTTTATTTGTATAATTGTATAATTATTTTATTGTATATATTCTTCTTTTATTGCATTGTTAATATTGTCAATGTGTTAGTTAAAAAGTTGTTAAAATATGTCAGAATCATGTTTAAAGGAGACATATCATGCTGATGCATGATTTAATACTTACATATAATATAATAAATTTGAAAACAAGACCTTACACCCCCTTAATTTTCAAAAAATGAGATATTGTATTTTTTCTGATATCCTAGAACGAGATTTGATGCCTCTGAAAACAGGTCATTGCGAGATGTCCGTGAGATTTCAAACGTCGTGACATCACGAGGTACCTTTCTTTTTATTGGAGTAATCTGATAGAACACTTCCTCCACTGGGATGTCCGTTAGCCACAAAACCATCACCGAGGAACACATCCACCAGCAGGGGTTTATAGTTCCCTAGCTCACAGTCACTCATTACCTGCTCTGGCCTGTAGGGGGACTCAATACGCGCTCGCTGCTTTGAGCCTGCCTAAATACAGTAGAAGAAGAAGGACAGGCTGGCTCTACCCCCGATAGAACTGACCAATCAGAGCACAAAGGGCTGTGACGTTGCAAGGTAACTGTAGGTCATCCTCAGATCCGAGCATTTCAATGAGAGCTTGTTAATGGCCTAAAATGAGGATTTTGAGAACGCAATTGAGGGGCAATGAAGGAACTAAATGACTTGTACTGAGGGCAGAAATGCTTTACAGGCATCCTAGTCTGGCATAGTGGAAGGGAGAAACAAGCATGATATGTCTCCTTTAATAAAAAATTAAATTGCAAACAAAGGCAGTTAAAATAGTAGAAGCTTTAAATACAAACACAAATAGTATTAACTAAAGCAATAGATCATATTCAAAACAGTTTAATCCACTAAGAGAAGCTTTACTCAGCTTTTACAAATGTTTTATAAACTTATTTTTCCACCACAGGAGGAAAACTATTTTAAATGGTTTCAATGAGGACCATGGTCACTGAGAGTATTAATATGGGTATCAGTATTCGTGGAAATTAATGAGACCCATCCTTAGTGAACACAGAGCTAAGAACAACAAACCCAGAGCATGGTTTAAGTGTCTCAATGTAGTTTATATCTACCTGAAGTACATTTGTGATAAAACTCTGTTATGCCAGTGCTCATTATTGAAAAGCCGGGGCCTATCTTCTTTCCCCATTGTGCCTATGTATTTGACAAAATACCATCTTTGATGGTAGCAGGGCTTTCTGCTAAGAAGTCTAACATCAGAATTTCTGTGAGATATACTGTCTTTGGTAATGTTTTAATTTTTCATATCATGTCTTTAAAGGGATAAAGCTGCTAGTTTTCAGCAGGGTAGAACTTTTTGTGCGAGAACCAACAGAGCCATTGAGACTCATGTTTCATCCTAAAACCCACTGGAGTCAAACGTAGACAGGCGTATTGATGTTTATAATTGCTGCATTAATTAGTCCTGTTAATGACCTCATCTACATAACTGGGTGTTTAATCCATCAACATGAACTTGGTGGAACATTAGGCAACTCCAATGCGTCTCTCTCTCTCTGTTCCTCGTCTGCAGCGAGGAAACCTCCCGTGGCGCTGAGACAAAGTGAAGGATGCAGCTCAGTCAGCAGGGCCAAATACAGTGGGAGGTATATGATGAGAGACACACATAGGCAGAGAGAGGGAAGATGGACCGCACTGGGCTGAATAATAACGGTGGAGAGAGGGAGCGTAGCAAAGTCCCACGAGACCCGAACATTATCATAGAGAAGAGTCGACAGGGAGCGGCTGCTTCTCCAGGGAGAGACGAAAGACCTGTGAGAAGGATGCTGCTCTTTCGATGTGTGATTGTGTACTTGTGTGTTGAGATGTTTAGAGAAAGCATCAGCAGACAACAACTGGAAATAGACACAAACAGGTAGACAAATATTTCCGAATCAAGATGATGCAAAAGGATTTCAATTAGTTTTGATGTGCTGGGCTGTAATAAATAATTACGGTGTCACGTTTCATTAATTTTTCACTACACTGTTTATTTAAAAGCATTTAGAGAAGATGCCTATGAAACATTCTCCACTGAGTCTTTCTAATCATAGTCAGTGGGGCATATTCCATTAATTAATTATCATCTTTATAAGGAATATTTTACAAAAGGTAAATCTAAATCACCGATACAATTTAAATCTTGAACTGATAGTTTATCTGAACGCCTCTCCGATTGTACCATTTAATTAAGCTTTATTAGCCTGAGATGGGAATACGTTCTCACCAAGGCATCATCTGAAGAGATGCATCATGGGAGCATAACAAGAGCAGCGTAATAAAATATAGAAAGGACTTTGTGTTCCAAGGCTGATAAGCGATGCAGTCTTATATCGCCTATAAAATTTGAAGTCAGAATCAGTTGATTTGTATTTTGCATTAACTCCCTGATTAAAAGCTTCAAGAAACAGAAGGGACTCTGATGTATTTATTGTTGATGAAAAATTCAAGAGTTCATCATTAGAGGCACCATCTTGTGTTAGAGTTAATCTTCTATACTGCCTTTAATTAGATTTTAATGCACAGCACAGCGCTGGTCTCAGCTATGACTCTATATTATAGATGTCTATGGAAGATAAAGCCTTTATTAACCCTCTTACATCAGCACTTTCCATCATCAGAGCCATAAAATGACTTAATTAAATTTAAAAGTATAACTATTAGATTGAATATATATATGTAAACTTGAAACGATTGATCTTACAGTATAACATAACACTGTATTGCCCTTACGATGGAAATTATCAAGGCCTTCAAGTGGTGCTTGTTTTTTGATTTTATGAACAAATTAATGAATGAAATCATCTGGAGTATTTAAAATCCCTATGCAAACAGAAAATCAAAAAACAAACATGTACATGCCTGAACATGTAAAATGAATGTGTTTATATAAAACACTCATGTTTGTGACGAATGTTGACCTGAATGCTTGTTTTGAACACATGTACGAAATGTAAGTGCAGTTCAGTCTGGAGGCAGTGAACGACTCATATTTTCAAAGGCAACAAGAATTTAGAGCTCAATTTTATCCTATTAGCTCCAGTTTTTGATCATTGTAAGAGGTGCTGTATGGATCCGATACCCAAGTAAAGATGAAATGTTAAAAAAAAATGACATCCTGTGTGTTAAAGTGTAATGATTAATTCTTAGTTGTTGGGCTACCTGCCTTTTACATTAGGCTTTTATTGTCAAAGCATTTTCTCGATTTCTGAAAAGCTTTACAACCTGTTGTAGACTTAAGTCACACGCACAAATAAAGAAACATGAGCTGTTTGCACATGCAGTTAATTCTTTGAAACATCAGACCAGAGGTGAGATTTGTTTTTGTGTCCCCCCTCTAATTATCTGTTCCCTTACTGACTTCTCATTTGTTTGAAAAGCATGTTTCTAAGTAAATAACTACTATCCGAAATTCTGAATTTTGTAAATCTTTATCAAAACTCCAACCACATCTGCTGTATACTAACCATTATAATTATGAGACCTTCAAGGATAAGCACTCATGCCACCATGACTTAATAGACAAGGGTCTTGTTCTAAAAGCTTTTGCAGATTTATTAATGGATATACACCCTCTGACCTTGTGGAACTTCAAGTTGAAGTTCATGCCATTGAAAGTTTTCACATTTTAGTTTTCACAACCAATAATATTAAATTAAATCAGTTGATGCTGGTAATTTGTCCTATTTGAAACAATTAAAAATGCTCACTTTTGAGTTTTGAGTTTTTTAATGTAAAATTACTTTGACTCTTCTTTAAAATTTGCTTAAGAGAAAACATAAAGACAAAACTACAGGATAAATGAAGAAAAGTTTAAATATCCATGAATGTTTTACAGCAGTTATTATTTTTACTCAAGTGACCTGTTGTCTGACTTTGTGTTTCTGTTCTCATTAAAAAAAAACATCTAAATCTTCCTAGAACATCAACAATTGTCTGTATTCAAATGTTTTCTCTTTAATTTGATTTAAGATAAGTTTTCTTTGAAATTTTTGATGTTCAAGTAGCAAATTGATATCCCCACAATGCTTTAAATTAAGCTTTGCCAACAACAACTTCCTGACTAGAGTTGCCCGGTAACTGCTACTTTTGAAGAGGGTTTCTGATTGGTTGGTAAGAACCAATCAGTCAGAAAGTGCCGATTGTTTCAAAATTGCTTAAAGGAGACATATCATGCTTGTTTCTCCTTTTCACTATGCCAGACTAGGATGCCTGTAAAGCATTTCTGCCCTCAGTACAAGTCATTTAGTTCCTTCATTGCCCCACAATAGCGTTCTCAAAATCCTCATTTTAGGCCATTATGAAGCTCTCATTGAAAAGCTCGGACCTCAGGATGACCTACAGTTACCTCGCAACGTCACAGCCCTTTGTGCTCTGATTGGTCAGTTCTATCAGGGGTAGAGCCAGCCTGTCCTTCTTCTACTGTATTTTCCGGCAGGCTCAAAGCAGCGACCGCGTATTGAGTCCCCCTACAGGCCAGAGCTGGTAATGAGTGAATGTGAGCTAGGGAGCTATATACTGCTGCTGGTGGATGTGTTCCTCGGTGATGGTTTTGTGGCTAACGGACATCACAGAGGAGGAAGTGTTTTATCAGATTACTCCAATAAAAAGAAAGGTACCTCATGTCGTCACGACAATTTAAATCTCGCGGACATCTCGCAATGACCTATTTTCAGAGGCATCAAATCTCGTTCTAGGATATCAGAAAAAAAACAATATCTCATTTTTTGAAAATTAAGGGGGTGTAAGGTCTTGTTCTCAAATTTATTATATTCTATGTAAGTATTAAATCATGCATCGGCATGATATGTCTCCTTTAAGCAGGAATTTTGATAAGGTTATATTTCGTTCAGTTTGATTACAAAGAACTCAAAATAATTCACTCTAAACTGGAAAGAATAAAATTGGTGAAGCATTTTGAAGTTTAGTAAAGCACTTCATTTAAAGTTGACTGGTCCCTTTAATTCCTAAGATTATGCCCTCCTTTACAGTAAGGGTGATGTCAGACTATTTATTATTCATTTTTGTTCACTAATGTTTTTTTGTCTTTGTGTGCTTTTCCATCTTAAAAAGCTTTTTAACATGGTCCAGAGGTCTGTGGTCATTAACAGTCATGTGGGCGAGGGCTCCCACAGCTCTGACCCTCATCAAGACCATAATTACTCAACAATAATAAAATAAAAACAGGGCGAAATAACATCCCCAGCTTTCCATGCTGATAGTAGCTGGGTGGAGGAGACCAGCCTTGAAAATCGGCAGAAGCAGCAGCAGCAGCTTTGTGAGCACAGCTTGCTCAACTGGCAGAGATTAGAGTATCTGGATCTAATTGGTCCCTTTCATGATTTCTCCATGTTAATTAACGATGTAAAGTTAAATCACATCCAGTAAGTGTGAATCACCAGCTCGGTTAGGGGAGGCAATCAGCTGCTTAATTTTCATCCTTGGCTCATCTGGTCTTTTTCTTCCTGTCACATCAGTCTAATTTGGCTTTGAAAAGTGGGAGTCAGTGGAAACCTGGATTGCGGCGATGCCTCCAGTCATCTGCCCAGTGACAATGATGCCTCTTTATTAGCAGTAAATCATTACATTAGCGTCTGAGCCGGACACGCCGCTGGGCAACTGTCGACTCAGCTCCTTGGCTCACAGCGGCGGGGCGGCCATGCCAATCAGGCTCATGTCCCGGGAAAATCTGGGCTGAGTCCGACGACAATCTTCTGCCATGGCTGCTGTTGAAATCTCATCAACAGAGAAAGCAGCAACAAACACTGTCAGCACGATTGCACGGTGCTGCTGAAGCAGAAAGCCTACAAGGTGCTACAGGGATGTGCCCAATGAGTCAGTGCGCTCATTAATTAATTTTCTTTTATTATCCAGGGCTCCTCCAACACAATAATCAAGTCATGCCAGTCAATTAAAATTCATGTTTATCCTTATAGTGCCGTGCTATAAAAAGGCAATGTAAGCCATTTTTAAGTGCAGTATTAATTTTCCTTCTTATTGTGGTCTTTTCACTTATAAGAATTACCATCACTTTAGGCTAGCAGCCATATATAGTGTTTAAAATGAGATAAATGCAGAAGTACAAAAAGTACAGAGCCTCAAATGTCCACTAGAGGCAGACTTCACTTGACACCCTTTGTTCAGCAGACCAGTATGGAGGCCTGTACAGCAAAAACAGTTCAAGCTGTAACAACTGAGCTTGACTTTAACTGCAGCACTAGCTTTTTAGTTCCATCACAATAAAGCAGCTCATGTTTACACATCTGACAACAGCAGAAAAAAAGGTATTCATTTTAACTGTAAGTTTTAGGCACTTGAAACCCTTATCCAGCACCTGTGACACTATAAAAGCTCTAAAACAGCAACGTCTCTTTGAGAATGCCACTTAAGTACAGTTTACATAACAGGACAGAGCTGAACACTTCTCCTCACACTACCCCCAGGATGATGGCCTTAAAAAAACAGGTAATGTATCGTCTCTTCTATGTGTTGGATCTACAATGCTGCTCTCCAGAGCTAGTGCGATAGAAAATAAGTGGAAGAAAATCTTCAATACCAAAATAAAGGTACAAGCTAGCAAACTGACATTAGCTCACAGACATCATTCAAAGGTAGTATCAGGATAACTGCCACTTTTAATTTAGATGGTGTTAAGGCAGCAATGTTATCTAAAATGCAGTCATAGTTTGACAGGAGTTTTAGTAAAAGTCTGTTCTTCCATTCACTGCTCATGTTACCCATCTAGCCTCAGTTGACAGTTGTGCTGTCAGCATTGATCAGTTATAAAGTCAAGGTCTTAATATCTTTAAAATTACTGTGACTACCTGTTTTACCAAGATCAAGTGCCTGCCCTGTTTTTGTTGTTTATAATGTAATCACATTCATTTTATGTATCTAAACATCAACAGTGTTGACCTCTTATGTTGATATGATAATGGCACCAATGCCAGACACTTATTCCTGGTGATGCAGCACATTTAAGCAAAGTTAACAAAACAACTATTGCATCAGTAAGTTGCCCTCTAAACAAAAATTCACACTCTGACAGTGGTGGCATAGATTTTGGTCATCTGCTGATGCACTTCTGCCAGTCTGGAGTTTATGTGTCACATTATGAGGCTCAGACTCAATTTACAATCATGGCAGTTACTGCCGACCAGACTTTCTAAAATCTGGATACAATCTGGATGTTCCAACAAAACAGATTTGGGCAGAGGGTCCAAACAAGGGCCAAAGCTCAAAATTACAATTATAATGGGTAATGTGACTTTGGCATCACTGCGTCTAACACTTTTGATAGGCCGCTGCATACAGAGAGAGAAATGCAACAGCAAACAACACAAACCTACTTGTACTTACAGCATTTTTCTTTTAATCATGACAAGAGTAAGCTCTTTGAATGGGGCATGCATATTATTAATATTGTAACCAAAGTACAAATTTATGCAAAACATGTTTAATTTTTAGACATTTTGCCTAATTTCTGTTACATAACATTCTCTGACTGATGCTCCTACACCCAGAGTATAAGGACACAGTCAGTGAAGTTGATCAGTTCATATCCTTTGCAAAAAGAGGATTTCAATGCATTCTGTTTCTCTTACCACAGATGTCCCTCATCCCAAAATTTTAGATCATAAAAGAGAAGAATGTAAAGAGGTGAAATCTAAATCATACTTGATGAGATTCAAAGCATTAGCTCAGAGTTTATCTGAACAGCTCTGTGTGTGGACGATTTAATCAGGCTTTATTGGCCTGAGATTTTCACTCAAGCGTCTTTGACTAGTGTAGAGAGGTGCATCATGGGAGCATTACAAGAGGGGGGTTGTCTCGTAAAATGAAAATATATTTATGAACCAAGACTGATAAACAGTCCAGGCTTGTTTCTGTCAGCTAAAGTGGCATGTGATGAATAAGTCACCTTCAATTTTTAATTAACCCCATGTGTAAACACTGTTGAAAAATGGATACATGTTTGTGATGCTTTGATTGTGGATGAAAAATTTAGTTTGTAATTATTTTGAAAACTAAATCAGCATTAATGAGGATTTAAAGCACAGCACTGCGATGGGACAGGCCTAAGCATATGCACACTTTCCTAACCTGGGGTCCTGTGCATCATCTCTCAGATGGCTGTAAGCTCTGATAGCTTTGAGGCTGTCAAAATTAGGTTTTCATGCTTTAACTAAAACAACAATGACACAGGAGCGTAGGTTTAGAAGCCTGATAGTGGGCTCTGTTGGTAATTGGAAGGTTGCAGGTTCAGAGTCCTGTTGTCATATGGTGATGTGTCTTTGGGCAATTAAGTCACTAAACATCAAGTTGCTCTGACTACTGTGTCTGTAGCGTGTAGATATTTATGAAAGGGCATGCATGTGTTACCTGAGATTGATGGACTGTATACATAGAAACTCTGAGCTAGCATTAAGTGCATGTGGGGGTGAATGGGTAGATGTGACCGGCAGTGTAAAGCCGCTTTAAGTAGTCCAGACTTGAACGGCACTATGTTAGCTCAAGTCCATTTACCATTTGCAGTTACTGCACATTGTGTGATTTTGATAAGAATGTGTGTAAAGGCCTGTTCTATAAATTAAAGCTATTTTCATTGACATTAACCACCTTGAGCAGAACAGTGAGGCGGTGCCTATGGGGAACAGAATTGAAAACCACTGCTCTGCCCTCTCTGCTACTCCCTGCCTTCTCTGACAGGGCAATAATATACAATACTGTTCTAAGTTCCACTGTTTTTTTATATATGTTTATACTTATTTATACTTTAACTTATTAAATTTTTTAAAATTTTTAAAATTCCTTTACCCTTTCGTTTCAAGTGAGGCCCCAGTCTGTCTTCGTTTCAAGGGCTGTGTAGCCCTTCCTCTTAGCCATTCTCCTTAGCTCCATGGAGAATTGGGATACCCCTTCAGTAGACATGAACGCACAAAACCAAGGGGTAAGGGGGCATAATTAGGACAGACCCTAAATCTCTAGTATTGTGGTGTCAACAAAAGGAGTCCCTCCTTGTCATACTGATGGCATTATTATTCTACTACTGTTAGTATACCCCAATGTGATAAGTCTTGAGAAACACAGGTATTCCTGTTGTTTTTATTGTTGCAGAAATTATATGATAACTATAGTCTTTTAGTACTGGCTGATTTTCTGCAGTCTGCCAAGGTTTCTTCTAAAACACAGTATAGCAATAAAATTAATCAGACTGGCTAAGGTTTAGTGTGATAGTAAAAATGATCTACATAAAGCAACTAAGCAAGGCAAGTTTATTTGTAAAGCAGATTTAAGCAGTAAGATTGTTTGAAGTGCTTTTGCAAAATGTTTAAACATAATGACCAGAGAAACAGAAAACACATACACTAGACAGAAACTTAGAAAGCTATTAAAACAATTGCTAAACCATTGAAAAGATATAAAATGACATTTAAATGAAAGAAAGAAATTAAAGGCCTGTAAAAGCTAAGGTGATTCAGATTTTTTCTTTCTGTTGGGTTATTATTTTTTTCAGTAGATCCCTTCTTACACCTACTGCTACAGTCAGCTAAGTGATTAAAGTAGTGGGAGAAAGACCAGGCAAAGTTTAATCTTTTGTGAAACTTATCAGTTCATACACACAATCTGACAGACACAAGTTGGTCATGAAAATCTGTCATTTATTGTCCTATGTACCACAACTGTTCTGCCACATCTGAGATGTTGACCAACGCGTGCCCGAGGATCACAGATGTAGGCAAACCAAAGATGTCAAAGACTGAACTGTGGGAGAGGGAATGTTTAAAAACCTTAACAACACCCCGGCCTGTTTGATGTGTTATAGAGGGAACACGATTTCAGACTGCCAAAAGGGAAATGTTGGAGAGAAATAGCAGAGGCTTCTTAGCACATTAGTAACTGCTAGCATCTGAATTTAGAATCAAGCTCAATATGATGTAATATAATGTTTAGAGGGACAAAAATATATAATACTTTAAATACAAGATGTCTTCTGTGCCAGCCCCTCCCAATATTACATTGTGGTTATGTGGTTTTAAGTATTGAGTTTGTCATGCTTGATTACGACTCCAGCGCAGAACTTCATCTGCTGAGCCCTCCCATGGGCCGAGGACAAAAATTTCAATCCCCCAAAACCTTTACCATACCGTTAAGTCATACATAATAAAGAGTACACATAAAACACAAACCTAGTCATGCCCTCTGCTTCTTCTGTAAACTCTGGAATTACTGCATCTCTAACTTTTCTGAAAAAGGTACAAAAAAAAAAAAAAAGAAAGAAACTTCAGCTTGTTACAAAAAACCTGATTCTCTAAAGAGGACCCTGCAGGGGACAAGACAGGACCAGCAACTTGTCAGATTAAAAATAGCCCATCGGCTGCTGCCTCTGCTCAGATAATTAGGAAATTTAATGTGAAGATTGATTATACCTGCCCAAAAGTGCACCAGGGGAGATATGAGTCATCACATAGTCTTGTCTTTGTTGATGTCATGATGACATCTTGGAAAGTCTCATCCTCAGTGTTACATTTACATGGAAGTTCTGGACTATAATTTACTAAGCAAAGATGACAGACCTTAACAGACCTTAATGGGCCCCCTGACACAATCTCTGCCCACATTTTGGGAACCACTGACCTAATCTGACACAGTAACCATCGCGACATGTTTGAAAACCTAGTGTGTCTGAAAGGATCATAAAGTTCCCTTTCTGTTCCTTAAATGAAAACTAGAATGATACAATAAAGAGAATAATACTTTACTTTTGGTTTTATAATGTCTAATACTTATTAAAGAGTGTGAATGACATGTTTCCATTTGAGGCAGAAGTAGAATCAAATCCAATGAAACAGTTTTACAACATCACCATCTACAGCTTAAGAAGTGCACACTCTTTTTTATTTATTCATAACAAACAGCCTCTCGGGGTGGGGTGGGGTGGGGTGGGGGGGCTTTGACATTGTTTTTAATCTCCTCTCTTGATATCATTCATATGATGAGATGATTGAATTGATTTATGTCAGATCCAGTTTAAGCTGTGTTGTTTTGTCTGCTCTGTCAGCGCCACGGGGCTTTGTTTTTAAGTTGATTTAATAGATATGCAAATCCAAGTGCCAACCCCTATTGCACCAGAAATGTTTTAGTTTAACGTTAAAATATACATCATATTAGAAAAAAAGCCATATAAACGAAAACCTCTTTCAGTAGAACTGATGCCTGCAGGCCTGTGTTTTGTCAGAATTCATATTGTTCATAATTCAAAGACTTTTTTAGCCTGTTTTGTGCAGTAAAAGTCTGACTGGCTGAGGTATTGTCAGCCTAACTTGTCTACTCTCTTCATGCCTCTTACCTGTCCAGCTGAGTGCCACCATCAGTGGTGATAAATAGCTGCTCTGACTCTAATCGCTGCCATCGTAGTGCCATTACTGAATGGGCTGCTCATTTCAGGGTTGGCAGGACATCACAGCTCACGGGTCTGCCAGAGGAGTCTGTGCTTTGTCTCAAGAAATGTCAGCTGTGTGCCGACTTCAGGAACAAAGCCAACAACTCATTTGTGCTCAAACCCTGCTATTATTTTCTCATCAGCAATTATAAGTCAGGTGCAAAAGATGATAATTTAACATTTGTGCACTGGTTAGTTGAGTGTGCTGTAGTTTGTTTCCATGACAAATCACATATGTTTCTTGTTTTTACAGTAAAAATGTAATAGTACAGCTGTAGCAAAACAGCCCTGCACACATTACTGTGGATTATTCTGGTCTGTACGCCATATAATGTTGAACCATCTCATGTATATAAAGCAATAACAGTACACATTTATTTTCTTAGTCTCTGGAGTAAGCTTGTATATACTGTGTAATCAATACCTTTTGGTTCTTTTTGACTCCCCTTTTCAAAAAACAATCAAATGTTTTTTTCTTGATCATTAGTTGTTTCAAAATGTACCAAAGCTGTGTAAAAACTTTTTAAAAAATTGAATCTGTTCATATAAAATGTATTTGGGAGACAAATCAGTCTGTCAAAATTTGCAGACCCTGCTAATGCACTTCCACTTACGTGTGTCTTTTTCACCATGTGATATCATCTTGACTTGATTTGACTTTAACAGCAAAGAGGCAGGCGGGAGAAAGTTAAATCTGGTGGTCTGAGTGCATTTAGCTAACGGCAACTTAGAGCCATTTAGCTGGCTGTCAGCAGTGTCGGGCTAACTTTGGATCAGCTGCTTAACAATGAAGTGCTGGCATAACAGCAGCCTTGACTCTGAGTCCTGCCAGAACTATCGCTATGCTCAATTTGTTTTGGTTTTCCATTGGGGATCACACTTTGTACCTGGCACAGTTTTTCATATCACTTGCGGCAATGTTCCAAGAAGCTGAGCCAAAACTAAAATGTGTCACAGAGACACTGCTGACAACTGAATGGTCGGGGTATCACTTTAACTAGCTGAGGGGAGGGGCAAAAATATCTTCTATGGTGAGGGACACTGTAAGTGGTGTTCTGTGCCTAAAGGACCAATCCTGATAAAACGACTGCTATAGCATCATTCATGCCAATTTTTTCTGTGCTGCCATAGTCTATAGACTTATAGCTTCTGCTTTTCTCTGATTGGTCAGTGCCTGTTCAGTTGGTACTTAATCATTCTTCCTTAAAGCTTCAAGATGGATCCGCCTGAATACAAAAATGGACTCTAATTGACCTAGCAGCACAGCAAGATTATTGATTTGTGTCGTCTGATAAAAGTTTGAGTTTCGGCTTTATTACAGAATGAAACTGCTTAACAGAAGGTTTTTTCTTGATGCCATGATGGAGGGATTCATGATTGGCTCTATGGATACATGTTGGGTGTTGGATGTATATATTTGCATATAAATGTATATGTATATTTTATATATCAATCTATGCATATATGTGTATCCATAAAGTGAAGAGTTTAATGCTCCATTGTAAAGTGTTTTGCGAAAAACTGGGGCTATAAAAAAAAATTTTGATTGATTGATTGATCAAAACCAATTGAATTATGAGATTATGAGATTTTTCATTATCTTTTGGCTTTTAGACTTAGAAGGAACTGCAGTATTTCTTGTGCATAACAACTTACTGTTACCTCTTGATTGAGAGTTTCTCAGAATTGAATGATTTGGTCAAGTTCATCCTCATAGCTGTAGCAACAGTGTGTGAATTAATGTCTTACAAAAAACAATTAGAAATGCTTCTACCAGGACTATTGGCCATTTTTGTAATCCCTGTTGGCAGCTAGTTAACAAATGTCTTTTCAAATAAACAACAATAAATGACTTTTTGACACGAGCAGGTATTATATCAGAATAAACATGAAAATGTCATGGCTGTAGGTGCTGGTTTGGCAGAGTGGGTATCAACCAGGTACTTCCCATATGCATCCTTCTGTTGGCCCGGGTTTGAATCCAGCCTGAGGCCAGTTTGCAGAGTGTCTTTCCCGACTCTCTCACCCCCTTTCACAAGCCTATCCACTGTCATTCTCACCTATCAATAAAGGCACAAAATGCCCAAAAACTACATTAAAAAAATGTCATTGCTATGTGTCCATCATGGCATTTATACAAACTCTTTATACTTTTTGGTCATGATAAGTTTGGGTATCATGCTGTTTACATTCACTACATGGACATTAAAAGACTGTTATCCAGCTATCAGTTAAATTTAGTGTTTACTAAACTGCCTCAAATACTGTGAGTTAGTGTTGCCAAGATTAATAATGCCATTTATTCACCTGATTGTTAAATATTGGCAGCACATTGCAGTTTCAGAATAGATTTCTTTTCAGTTTGTGCCCTCAGCCTTCTGCTGTTACAAGCTTAATCTGCCACAGCTTTGTTCAACATCTTGAGATTTTATCACTTTTCTCCTCCTGGTAACCCATGTTGTCTTATTCTTTGACTGTTTTACTCTGTTTTTAGTTTGTTATTCCTCTTATTTACCACATTAAATATTTGACTTTGCGTTTTGAGTCATTTTGTGGGTATATCACCAGAAAATAAGACAAGTGGTTTTGCTTGTGTCAAACGACTTCATCAGCAAACCAGGAGCCACTGTTGGCAGCATATTAAGTGTAGCAAACACTTTAGAAGATAATTGATGCCAAGTATTGATTTGGTTTGGAGCTAATGAGGACAGAGATGACTAAAGAATATAAATAAGGGTAAATATATATTTACCATTATACATGGAGATAAATGAAAGTGGCGAACAGATTGCAGGGAGTCTTCATCTCTATTCCTCAGAGTGAAGCTAATTGCCCTCCCTGGCACCCAATTACAGTTTTCTTATCATCCACACTTGAGATCGCAATTTCCTTCTCAATGGGTCTCTGAGTCAATGAATACCAGTCTGCTTCAACCTTAAGTGAGAGTTAGATTCAATAATTATGGAGACACATGGAGCCATAAGCAGAATGTTACCTCGTATTTCAAAATCAATTAGGAAAAGAAGAAGAACAAAAACATTTGATTTCATTAAACAGAAATGGCAAATTATTTTGTCTCCAAGCTGCACTGAGTTTGCTATATTTTTGTTGAGCCAGCATATTGATAGGTTTAGCTAAGATGCTCCTAATATAGTAAAATAATCAGACCATTTCTCTTGGAGAAAAGCATATTTACTACAAAAAAGACAGCAGCATGTTATGAAATAAATCATCTGTTTCTAAGGCCTGATATCACACTTCTGAGTCAGTGGCCAAATCACACGTCTATATTTTTAGACATCTCCCTGCTGTTATTCTCTCAATGAGCGTTCTCGATCAGCACCTTTTATACGTAGAACAGAGGAACTTTCTCCAGGCTTTTCTTATGCAAAATGAGGTGACTTTCAAATCAGCACATTGCTTTGTCAAGGCATTTTTTTTTTGTTCTCTCCACATGTGTAATCAGAGGCGTTATTTATAACCTTCACTTCCTTTGTGAGGAAGGAGATGCATATGCTGCTTAAAGTTGTATTTCTGCACTGTTCGGGACTGTTTCTGCAGTTTGTAAAAAACAATTCTTTATTTTTGGAGACCAGAGCAGATCCACAGAATGCATACAAGAGTCTCTATGATGCTTGTTAGGGTCCATTAATATCTCATTTATTGAATACATTTACTTCAATTAAAGGGGAAATAGGCACAAGCACAGCAAGGGGAGTAATAAAGAAAATATGTAAGCAAAGATAAGACATTAGGCACTTCTTGTATCTGTGAATTTTACTTGAACTTTTTATTTTCCATGCATTTGAAGGGACTCTGATAGATGATTTTGCTTCATTGTAAAAGTTCAACTCTTGGCAAGTTTAGTTGTCTGGATTCTTTCTTTAAAAGACTTCTATTTATCTGGAAGAGTTTTTGATGGATTTTGATGCAATCTTCATTATTGTTCACAGCAACTTTGGTGGTAGGCTGAATACGAATGCAGATTAAGGATTTTTTTGATGGATTTGTTTACATAACGAGAGAGCACATTTTTACTGAAAACTTGGCAAAGAATATAAAAGATGTCTTGGTGGGGGGCTATCCATGTTGAGCACTTCTTTATGAGAAGTGGCCTTAAACATCCATCCATTCATTATCGACACCACTTTCAGGGTTGCGGGAGGCTGAAGCCTATCCCAGCTGCCATTGGGCACACACTTCACCAGTCACAAGCCAATTACAGGGCCACATAGAGACAGACAAGTGTTCATGCTCACACTAATACTTAAGGGGAATTTGGGGTCACCAATAAACCTGATGAGCATGTTTTCGGTTTTTGGGAGGAAGCCAGAGAGAACCCACATATGTGCAGGGAGAACGTGCAAACCAGCAACCTTCTTGCTGTGAGGCATGTGCACTACCTCCTGCACAACCGTGCCGCCCTCAGCTTGAAACAATAGAGACCAATTTAGAAGAGATATACTGTTTGACGTGAGTCTAGTTTGGTTTAAAGATTTCCCACTGCCTTCTAATCGCTGTTACTTTTTTCCGAATGTGGCATAGTGCTGGAGTTATAGAGGATCCATGTTGGGTTTGTGAACAAAAATAAAAAAAATCCACTTGTTTTTTTCTTAATTTATAAAAATGTGTTTAAAATAAAGAGTATGTCATCAACCTGCTCCTTTGTTAAATGTCATGGGATAGCATTTGCTCTGATTTGGTGCAATACAAATAAAGGTTGACTGATGGATACAGGTTGATTGATAAATCCTTGGCGGGGTCTCTGTGAAATAGATCAACGACAGTCCTTTAACTGAGGAGATCTAACATGACCAAGAGATGAAAATTGATTATAACATTAGTATTTACCTGTTTGTTCTGTCTCAAGTTGCTGTCAATTGGGACTTTCACTGCATGTACAGTTACAGATCAGAGAGTACTCCTTATGGCTGATCATTTGAAGATGGATGGTTATTTTTTCATTACTCTACCTGGACATTGAAGCACAAGATCAGCTTAAATCCCAAATGATGCTATTTTTTAACCAGTGATGCCAGTATTAACAAAAACTTTGACTTTCTGCCAGAGGCTCCATCAGTATACTCAGTCAGATTTGACCTTTTATAGCAATTTTCTTAATATTCTGGAAATGAGACCAGAGATATGACAGTAAAAAGTCTGGTTCAGGCCATCTGCTCCACTTCAGAAATGTTCATAATGTTTGACAGGCATGATTAACACTTTCACTAGTAGCATGAGGAGTAACTTTTGTAGTCAAAGTGGATATGCATGTAAGTGACCAACATGTATCGTCTCCAGACAGAAAAAGCAACCAAATAACAAATGTTTGGTTATTTATGGTGTCACAAATGTGTTTTATTGAAGGTTTCATTCATAAGATTTTTAAAGTGAACGTTTGCTGCATATTTTTGTATAGAAATTTCAAAGGTTTACAGTTTTGACTATGAAATACATCCTTTTTTACACGTATCAGCTGTTTTATGACTGCAGAGTCTTTAAAGCTGTTTTTTTTTACCAGCTTTTACAAATAAGTGACAAATCTATTTATGGTTACTGCATCGTGTTATTGCTTACATCGCCTTCTGAGCACTGCTTTTCTGCTGACCGAAACTGCGGCTGAATATGACATTTGTTTATTTGATCTCTCTGTCTTTTTTCAACAGAACGGAGAGGCATCACTCTTTGAGGTGAACATCCGTTACGTTGGCGGGTTGCTTTCTGCGTACTACCTGACAGGAGAGGAGGTAAGATGAATGTGTGTCGGTTATTCCCCTGCTCTGCTGAAATTTGCGTCTTCCTTTATCCCCAACCAAATCTGTAGGGTGAATGATGAGCAGAAGGGAGCGTGGGAGTGGCTGTATGTGTGAATCTATGAGGCTGTATGTGTGAGCTTTGTGTCACAGTCATGCTCGGGCTCTGGGTGGTCAGTTTTCTGACCTGAACAATGTTACTTGTGGATTTGGCTTACACAAGCTTGTAGATTTGACCTCAGGTTGAATACTTTTAAGTTTTGCTGCAAATCCTATGTCATACTAGGGCTGAACGATTTGAGAAAATAATCTAATTGCGATATTTTCCCCAATATTGCAATTGCGATTTACTCTGCGATTGTTTTAATGTTCCTCATCTTATGTATTCTTATGCTGCGTTCACACCGCAAGCGACCCAGCTACCAAAATCGCGTCGCCCACTGATGTAGCCTTGCGCGCCCATAAATACCTAATTTTGGTCACCGTTGCCGTCGGCCACTGCTCGGTGACGTCACGTCCACTCTAGTTTCACCGTGATCATATCATATATCATATAATAGGATGTATAAGCGGACATTATTCCAGCTGTATACTTTTCACTCACTTATCAAACACAAAACACTGCAGCTGATGCCCTGCAGCAGCATTATCTGTGAGTTTACCGCGGTCCGTCTAGGCAGAACTAATGTTCTCACTGACTAATGTTTCCCTCACGGACATGGATTTTTACTATGTAGTCAGGATGAATAACAGTCTGTCTAGGGTACCGTCACACGTGCACACACCTGCTGATTGATCAACTTTTTTTTTACTTTCACATTGTGCGACACGCTATGTTGTAGTGTGAAAAGCGGCTATCGCATCGCTAGAGGGTTAGCCCCGCCCCACCGCGGCTGTTCATTGACTTTGCATGGAGACTGATTGCCGAGGTAGTACAAGTAGGGTGCGGTGTGTACGCACCTTAAAACAAACATAAGCAGTAGATCGTTTTATAGTATAACCAATATGACATTAAATCAATCTAAGGATAAAAGATTTGAGAAAAAGTGGAGAAGTGAAGAACATAAGCAAAATAGGTATGAAATGGTAAAAACTGGGTAAAAAAAATGGTACGAAAGCAGAAAAAGGTTAATAGGTGCAAAATAGATATGAAATTGCAAAAAAAAGAGGCAAAAAAAAAATTCAAAAGTGACTAAGGAAAATTGATTATAGCAGCAAAATTGGGATTAAGTTTCAAAAACCATGTAAAAATTCCAAACATGGTCTGACAGTGGCCAAAAAAAAAGATGAATGGGAGCAAGATAGGTGTAAAGTTGTAAAAATGGGTTAAAAAAAAGGTTAAAAAAGGCATGAAATTGCGAGAAACTACATCGCAATGCCAAAATGTTCAACACATTTTGGGTTAAAAATACTGCACTGTCTGCGATTTGAAAATTGCAACAAGCCATATTTCAATTCAATCTAATTTGCAATTAATTGTTCAGCCCTATATCATACTGGATGTATTTCTCTGATTCTTGGCTGTGGGCTGGGAATTTAACGTAGGCCGCCCACCCCAAGGCAAGATCAGGGGTGGGAATCAAAACCAGTTTCAGTAGAGAACCGATAACAACTCAAGAATCTATATCATTAAACTTTTTGCTTATCATTTACCTTGTACATGCATTTCACTTTGCTCTGTATGATTTGCAAATCCACAATGCTACAATCTCATCAGATGCAGAAGTCAAAAACCTTTGAGACAAGGGGAAGTGGTCAAAATTGTGTCCTGTTTTCCACAAATAGGCAATCACTGTCATTATTTGCTACATCAAATGTGAAAAAGGGGCTTTGGCGGTGTCTGACATAGCATCTACCCCTTGGTAGATTTTACAGACATTAGTAATACAGAATATTCAGTTTTCATGATAAAAGCATAAGGAATTCTTGTAAATTTCAGAGCCATACTGAAGAACTTTTGATCTCTGCTTTTGGTACATTAGGTGTTGCTATATATCTTCTTCCTTAAAGAAGCCTCAGTCGCTCCGCTGAAGCTCTTTATTGTAAAGAACTGCGGTTACGAATCACAACTACCAGGTAAAGCTGTGAAACTTTATGAGTGTGGAGCTAGGCCTTGCCAGGGAAGAGGTTTGAGTGCCCATTTAAACCTCTGCTGGACAAATAAAAGTTTAAAAATGTCCTGTGACAGCCACATGGCACAAATGGTCCAGTTCATTATCAGTGCATCGTGAAGTCACTGGAGGTCATCGAGTCCCTGTAATGAGCCTCTGCCTGCAGCAGCCTCCTGGAGAAAGCACACTGCAGTGGTACTGTTTTGAATGCAGCTCTATGTAAGCGTGCAGGCGCCGATGTACTGTAGAGAATATCCGATGACATGAACACTCGAGTCTCTTAATGGACATTGATTTGCAGGGCCAAGCAAGTTGAGAGGAGAACAGCATAAAATAGTTCACTGCAGCTGCACGAGTGAAATACGAATACACTACCAGTCTGGAATATATTGTTGAATCCATTATTCCACATTTGCGTGCTATTAAATGCCATGCAGAAGATGTTCCTCCACTTTCCTTACTGGAGCATGGAAATTCCTATATGTGGCATCGATAATGGCATTTTCTAATATTATTGTGTGCAAGAGTGTGCGGAGAAAAGAGTTCTTTATCCATGAAGATTGCTCTTATCTCATCATGTCACAGGGGGACATGAATTCCAACTACAAACAACATGCAACAGCAACCTTTCACACCCTTACACCCCCTCCTCGCTCTTTTGCCTCAGTGCTTTCACACCTCTGCTTTATGTCCTCATTTACAGGGCAGTTTTGAAGCCTGTCTCCCTGCATTTCTTTCTCACAGCTTAGCAGCAAATAATTCAGGCCTTTATGACGTCTAAGGTTTATATTCGTCATCTCTGGTGGTTACAAAGAGCTCACGCTAAACTTTGTGTGCCATTAACAGTCACGAAGAGGTACAGAGGATGGAGAACAAGCTTTTAGAATAACAAGGAGGGATGTGTGGATGAAAGATGCCAAGCCGCAGACTCAGGTGTTGAAAATTGAAGACCATATAAAGGATTCAAAATTGTGATGTTCCTCATGTTTCCACAAGGCTGACTTCAAAATTAGAGAGGGGTTGCTGAGAACTCACACATGAAAGCCAGGGACTTTTTTTTTGTATCTTTCAGTAGTTATGAATCTGCAGAAAAAAACATTAATGTGGTGTTCCCCAAGGAACAAATTTACATTGATAACCATAAATGTATATTCATTTTGAGCTAAATTTACTATCTCTTTATTTTTCTTTAACTTATAGGCCTATTTTAAGTTTGATTAAGGTTTTATTATCCTTTTTTATGTCCATGTGCTTATGCTTTCTTGGATAAATGCTGATAGAAAGCTCTATGGCAAACAAAGCTCATGTAAATCACATTTTTTCATCAGGATAAGCTTCACCATGAACTTCAGGATTTGTTTTAAGCTTGAACTTAATTTGAAAGTCTAAAAAGTGCTATCAATCTTTTATGGACCTTCAATACAGCAGTTCAACTTAGGAGCAACTACCACATTTCCAATGTATTATATCACCTTTTAACCTTTTGTTTGAGAATATCCTCCTAACTGAATGTCCTTATCAATTTACGTGCCTTTAGCTGTGGCCATTGTGTAACTATTGTAGGTTATCTTTAACAATCAGATGTGCGTGCATCAGGGTCCTTGGCCATTTTTGTAATCCTTGATTGTCGTTTATTTCTTTTTAAAAATATAATAAAGCTTTAAATTCGAAAGTGGGCAATAGATGCATTTTGCAAAATAAAATGCTAAAATCGCTTTTGTGTGTTCATCCCAGACCTTATTTTAGGGGTTCAACTGGACAAAGAAAAGTTTTTGTAAAGTCTTTGGACTTTGGGACATGGAAACCCGAAGAGTTAGATGCAAACTCACTTATTTTGGACTCACGCCTGCTCCTTTCTCATCTATAGTGGATAATTTAACGTTATGTTTGGCAGATAAGTTTAAACTTAATAAAGCATTCATAAAATGGTAAAAAAAAAAAAACAGCATTCATTTTCAGGATCACGTGTCAGAGGGTTAATGAGAAGTGTGTTTGCAGAATGGATTGTGGCTAATGTTGCTAATGCTAGCACCGCTAGTCTTGAGTTGTTCTCTAGTTTAACATCCATTATTCTGTGCTGAATGTGGTCAATAGGAAAACTATTTACTCAAAAACTAATGTTATTTTGGAAGAAGAAGGATGTATGACATTAACATATCTGACTGGGTGTCACATTAAAACTACATGGGAGACAACAGCAGTTCAACAGGTGCTCAAACTTTATGCTCAGACAAAGTCTGATGTATAATCAAATTTTGATTATTCATAAGACTGAACAGCTTCATCATATGCAGAGTTGTAAAGCTTCATCCAGTGGCTTGGGCTAATAAATGCTTAATTCTTAACATAACTTTATAGTTTCAATAATTTTATTCAGTCATTTTTTAAGATATATCAGTTTAGTATCTACTTCTCTTGTGAGGAACATCAACAACAAAGATAATGTCTACTGACAGTTGTAAATTCTCTGCACTTTTCAGTTGAATTGAAGTGTTTCCTTGTTTCTTTCTACTGATTTCAGTTACTAGGCATTGCTCCCTGCCACTCAGTGCAACGGCTAATCTGGCACACATATTTTAGTGTCAGTGCATTTCCTCCTTTGGTTTTGAGGGTATTTCGACAGCAATTTTCAGAGCTTTACACCTGTGAACCATGGCCCACAGCTGCACTACAGTTTAGACAGGGCATTTGACTGGGATTTCTGACCTGCATTGATTACAAATGATAAACAGTTTAAACAACTTGCAAATCTAGTGTAAGCATTTAAGTTATCCACCTTTAACCATTGAGCCACCTTAAAAAATCTCTATGAATTTGACATGAGGGAGTAGGAAGCACGAACATGTTGACTAGCTTCTATGTATTAGAACTTATCACTGCACAATTCTGCACCAGTCAAAATAAAAGTGATTTAAATGTTTGCCATAATTGAACAGCTATACTGCACCCATTCCGATAAGTGATTTTACATGAGCCGCTGCCAAATATTTCTTAACTGCTCAATATGACAGGAGTTGTTTTGTTTTCACTCTTATACTTTGTCATAGTAATGACTGCACCCTTAATCTTCTTTCTCCTTCCATCACACTGAGAACGTCATTCTTCTTCAGATGACCGCAGTCCTTTCTCTGCTTTATTTTTCTTGATTTTAACTTTTTTTGCATTTATGGCCTTTCCCATCAGATGAAGCGCACCACCTTGGTTCTCTGACTGATGTATCAATACCCTTAAGCTTGGCACCACCATCCATCACAAGGGTTCACACCTGCATTTTCACTGAAGGGTCCCTGGGTGTGAGATTTATAGCGAGCACCCCCCCTCCCCTCCGTCCCTCCATTAGAGCCTTTTCCTGAGAGTCTGCTGTTCCATCCCAGTGATAGGACCGACAGATTGAAGGTTTGTTGCTGCTGTTGCACAGACTTAAATCACCCAAGATACAGTTTGGGAGACTATTACGGGATTGTGGATCCAGGTTGACCAGAGGACATTGGGCAGCTGGTGCCGCTGTAAATGATTGCCTGGGAGCAGCTGATGATTATGGCTCCTTGTGGGATGCAGTTTGCTGGTGAAGTGCTTGGAGCAGAACAGGAGCAACACCTGCCATTAATAACTTCCTGTTGTTTTTCCTGAGAGTGTGTATGTGTGCACACTGTTTTGTGTGTTGCCTCAGAAGTATTTTAGTTAGTTTTTATGAAAACAGTCCCCCAGGTTGAACGTCTTGTTCAAACAGCTCTGGCTGTAGTCGCCCTTTCTCCTTTCAGCTCTCTTTCATCATCCTTCGTCACACACTCCTGGCCAGGCCTGATGGCTTCCACACTGTGTCGTTTACAGAGCTGCAAGTGTTGCATGTCCGTCTTTGATGAGCCGACTGGTGTGGTTGTTTACCTGCACCCCAGGGTGGCATTAACAGTGCCCCCGTGGATCCTTTTTTCTTACTTATTTATTCATTAGTCCGTAAAAGTCAGTAACTGACTACAATAGAATATGCTTAGAATTTAAGAAATAAAGACAGAAAAATGCAGGAAATTGGATTTCTAATATCAGATATGCCAATATTTTTTAACCACTATTGCAGACATTGATACCCATACCAATATTTGTGGTCAAGAACATAAACACTGTACTTTACAAAAATTGACTTGCTTCTTTCAGTGTTACAGTATACTCCTACGAGGAACTATATAGAATGAGAAAAACAGCATTTACAGGAACTGTTCCGAAAACGAAACCCTTGATTTTCAAGTGTACACATGCAGTGATGAGAACGTGCATCAATATTGTACATTTGTGTAATTTGTCGTTATATATGGCCTATATGTGTGGTCGATGTATTGGCTGTAATATCTGCAAAAACGTCAATATCGGCCGATATGATACTTATCTTTTTGGGCTGTTACCACGATCAAACCGATAATATTGTGCATCCCTACTTCTATAGCTCAGTACAGACAGTGTGGATAAACTTCGTCCTTGGCTCAATACCTATCTTGAGTTTTGGTCACATTAACAGTTTGGTAAATTTCTCGCAAATCAGTCATTGAAATGCTTCTTATCTTTTACCCATCTTGAGGTATCTAAGTCAAAATATTCCGTCAGAAAAAGGGTTTTCAACTGGGCAGTTTTCACATTTTGGCACTTCTAGTTTTAAAGAGGATAAAGTAACTCAAAAGAAATGTAGCTTTGTCTTTGTAAAGCGAGTAACAAAAAAAGTCTGATGTTACTTTTTGAGGAGTAATCTGTAAAATTGATTTAATGAGACTTGTGTCAGCACTGGGCACCAATAACACTATTTGGACATTTTCATGTCAGTATAAAAAATGTTACTAAGGTGATTGAATATGCCTGTTTTGGCACAAACTTACACTTTTCAGTTCAACAAAGGTTCTTGAACTTTATACCGATTCTCAGATGTGCCCTCAACAACCCCACGTTTTAGCCGATGCAGCTTTTTCCAGCTTTCAGCCATGACACTTGTTCTCTGCTTTAGTTAATTACAGCGGTTTTGTCTTATGATGGCTTTTTAAGATTTACAAATTGTCCAATAGTCTCTAATTATCTCCATTAGTGCAATAGCAATACTCAGGGAAAATGCATAAATCCTCACATAACAAGCTCAATACATTGTGTCTTTGTCTCATAATAAAATCAGATGTTTTTTTAATTGTAATAATAATTGTCTAATAGTTCATCCTTGTTGTGTGCAGCCATTATCAAATTACTCTGTTTTATGCCTGAAAGCACAAACATACTCTATGATTCTTGTGTCAGAGAATCTGCACTTCCCTTGATTGTTTCCATATATGAAGTATATCATTTTCATGTGTGTCTCTCCAGGTTTGTGCAGCTATTGTATGTTTTCTTCTCCTCACCTCCTAACAAGACAATGTTTGTTCGTTTGTCAGCTCGACCTCAATTTCCCCTCTGCATCCCGCCTACGTGTGGTCCTGTCTGTGTGTGTGGGGTGTGTTTCATTTGTACGCCTCCATTTATTTGCATGTTAATGTTGGTGGTGAGACCTTGTTGTCTCATCCTCTTCTCCTTGCAGGAACAGAGGGGAATGCAAAGAAATAGGGAAACAGAGGACGAGTGGAGAGAGAGAGAGAGAGAGAGAGGGAATGAATTCAATCAGCCTTGTGTGAAAATTGCCTGTAGGCTGAGCTGAAGCAGCAGGAGGAGAGCAAGGCAGCAGCCGGCAGAGGGGAAGAGAGACGTGTGTTCATATGCTCATCAGCGAGAGGAAAGATGAGACGAGAGAGAGAGAGGGAGAGGGCAGGAAAGAGGAAGGATCAGGGAAGTGAGGTAGAAAGATGTACACGCTGGAGGAATGAAAGTGCAAGAAAAGATGATACATGAGGAGAGAGAGTGAAAATTAAAGATAGAGAAGGAAGCAGTGTGTCCTCCAATATGTGCTGTTCTCATGTTACACTAATATGACATCCAGGCCTTCTTTTATGTTGATGATCATTAAAGCCTTTCTGGTAGACATTAAAATGGTACATTCCTTTGTCTTATAAAACTTTATTTTCCATTACACTCCCTTTTAATTTCCTCTTCTCATAACACATGAAACGACCCTCTATAAAATGCTCATTGCCTTTATGTTGTCATTAAATGCACAGAAAATTAATAGAACCACTATTTTGACTCACTGAAGTTCTCATTATTACTCTATTTGGAAAGGCAAGGCAGGACAAGTGAATTTACTAAGCATCATATAAACTACTCAAAGTCATTTGTGAAAATATGGGTTCAAGAACATGATTTTTTTTCATGAAAGACTTTTAAATGACAAAAAGGGAAAAAACAGAAGTGTTCCGGATCACAAACCTCTGCCAAGGCATTTCTTACATTTTCAGCAGAGTTAATAGTTGAAATGTGGAAAACTTTCCTGTGTTAACAAATACCAGGGATGGAAATCATAAACCAATTCCCATTTAGAATCAATAACAACCCTTTTAAGGAATCAATAGTCTTTTTGCTTATCATTTTCCTTATTCATTTCTGCCACTTATTTCTACATGTTTTGCAAATTAAGGTCATGCTCTCATCAGAGGCAGTCGGCAGACATGGAAACAAAGAAGTCAACAATAAGGGCATACAGAGGGCAGAAGTGACAACATTGTGTCCTAAATTTGACCAAAGAAAACCCACTCACTGCACAACCTTCAGTAAGTGGAAACAGGGGTAACTTTCAGAATCACTTATCTATGCACAGAACTCTGCGTGTCAGGATCGTCAAGTGTTTGACATTGTTAGTAGTGGTAGTAGTTCATTTTGTGACATGTAAAAAATGAATAAATACAAATTAAATGAATGACTATTGTAATCATACAATAGTGGACAAACATAACAATACAGTACAAAGCTGACAAAATATGAAAAAATATGAAATTAAAACTATGATATATATCTCCAAAAATAGAGAGAAGAAGTAATACTTATTAATATTTCCCATCCCTTATCGATAAATTATTGTTGCCACTGTTGCCGTTGTTGTCACTAAAAACCTGGATTGGTCAACTTTTTTCACACAGAAAACCAGTTGTAATTGACAAAAGAATCAATTGTTGATGGCTTTAGTACCAATAAATCTTTGCGATTCCCATTCCCAACAAATATTCTAAACAACACTGATAAAATTCTCTGATTGAGTTCATGAATATATTATATAAGGTCTACACATTGATTTTTACCAAATGTCAAGTGCAAACAATGCCCTGGCTCAAGCTTAATTTTCTGCCTAACGTCTCTTTCTAGCTAATTGCCACTTTTGAAAATTAAATCAATGCAGAAATTAAAGGCTGCAGTTCCCTTTGTGTCCACTTGAGCCTAGCTGCCAAAGACAACTTGGTCCCATTAACACCTTTATCAGACTGCACATTCTGATAGTTGAAATAAAAAGTATGACAGCCTAGTTTCACAAAAAATCCTAAAACTATAAGTATATGCTGAAAAATAAAATAATATTGACATGCAAGTGTAGGATAAGTGGTGTTTGTGCTGGGAAAATTTACGCTCTGAACAACTCTGGAGATGTCGTAAGAGAGGAAAAAGTTCTTGCAGGTCTCACGATGATTTGACAGACCAAACATTATTGTGCTGACAGTTAGGTTATATAATCCAGACCACAGCATTGATATCATAGAAATTAGGACTGCACCATTTCAGCCAGATTATAAAAAATGGTATTAGGTTGATTCTTGCTCCTCATAGCCTTCCTAAGGTGAAGGTTAAAGGGAGAGGGGTCCTCTGATAAAGAAGAGACATCGCTAATAAGACTGCTAATGTATTCAAACATAGTTCTGCAGGTTTCATTTAAGGACATTTTATAATATTTGCCTCCACAGTTCTCCCGTCATAAATTACATCCCATTACTTGGCTCCTCAACCATGTTTCCAAATGTCTATATAGTTAATCATCTGAGGAACATTTCGTGATTTGTTGCAGTTAAATTAAGGAAAGTGCTCAATATTGAGCTGTCAGAACAGTGGAAATATTCAACAGATTTATTCACAGACAGCTATGACTTTTTAATATAACACCAGAATCTAAATTAAACTTTATCCGCCATTATGATGTGACATTTTCTATCAATATGGAAGTAAGTGTTATTTTATATTAACTTGAGCCATCACTTTTAAGACACTAGTTAGAGAGTGCTTTACTGCTAAAACAAGCCACAGTGGCCAAAAGCTACAAAATTGTAATATTAATAATAATTAAAAATGCTAATGGACTGATAAATAATACTTAAAGACCTTTAAATATATACTCACAAACACTCCTTAAGGTACAGTTGCTTAACTGCTTTTTTTACACAATAGCTACTCAGCCAAATGGCATTAAGACCTCTCCCCATTTATGCAGTTCCAGCAGCTGTCTAAAGCATCTTGTTCCCGTGCCCCCTATGAACATTTGTGATTGTGCACATTCCCAAGGAGTTTTAATATAAAAGTATGAACCTGATTTAAGCCAAAACATAACTCTTTATATATTGAAAATTTGGGGGGTTTTCTTCATGTTTGCATATTTATTTGGCCCAGAAGATAAAACATCACCTCCTTTATACACTCTTTTTTTTAGAATACCAGTTTTTATTGATTTTTATTGAGGAAGAATATATCTGTCCAGCTTCTGTACAGCATCACTATGAGATTATTTGGCCCTTTAGTCAAAAATAAGAATAAACCATTACTTTAAAGGGAACCTAACTGATTAAAGTGCTGTGATAATGTTTTGAGCTTCATCTCTTCTAGCTCACTTCTCTTTCAGTCCTTGAGGACGACTTTAAACATTAGAAAACCCTATGATTCAGGCCTCCGGGGTTTTATTTGAGCTCTGTCAGTTCTGTGTGAATAGTTGAATGCACAGCTAAATTGCACAACGCTTTGAAAGAATAAATAATAAGTGTAGAAGAAGCAAGAAAAAAACCTTGATTTAAAGTAAACAATGTCACAGGAGGGTGATTGGTTCTGTTAAAGTAGGAGAGCTCCTGGGATTGAATGTGTGCTGTAATGTTCTGCAGTGATGATCCATCAGCAAAGTGTAGTTTGTCAAGGAGTTTTACAGTTCTGCTACTATGGAGGAATATGACCCTAAAGAGAGGGATGATAGCAGTCTGCGGCTCCAAATCAAGAGGAATACGTGTGTATAAATGTATGCAACAAACAACTCTTTGTAGAGTTATACCATAGACAAACAGCAGATTGAAAGCGAGCCTAATGTATTTTATCGTGCTTTATATTGTATTAAACAGACATAAAGGGCATTTCACTTGTAAATGAGCAACTAAAAGACTGATAGGTAGATTTTTACATTATCATATTACATGATGACACACAAATAGGATTATTTTGGACGGTGATTGACTGCTCATTTGAACCAAACCCAAAAAACAGTTTGGAAGATGCATCAAGCCCTTCTCAGAGGTTGTTAGCAGAAATGATGATACAGAAGCTGAAAATGTAATCATGGCAGACAGGGACCAAGTGTGGTCAAAATTGTGGCCCATTTTTTTATAGAGAAGGTTAAGAGCACAACGTGCTTTCTGTCTGATTTCAAGTTAAAGTGGAACCTGCAGGAGCATTCATCTCTGTAGCACAGTGTTAGATATCAGGAGTGCCATGTGATTGACATTGTTGGCACTGAATAACCTTCATTGGTCAACTTTCATTTCATCTTATAAAGTTCATAGGGAATAAAACAAGAATTGCTAAAAAACTGGATTGATAGATTGAATGGATTATGTACAGGTGTCTATAAAATGGTATCATACCCATCCCTAGCAATGAAGATGCTTCTTAAGTTACAGTTCATTGTGACATAATGGTAATGCAAATGATGGAATAGAAAAACAGACATTGTACATTTATTTTCATTGTGTTGTTCTATTTTTAATAGTAATTTATAATTTATTCATGCTTGTTTATAAATGGTGTTAAAAATCAACCTGATTCAGATCAAGATACAGAGGATTTTTTTCTTCTTGATAAAGTAAGGCTGTGAATTACTTGCTGTTAGGCCAAAATGTCCTATCTCCAGTTTTTATTATTCCATTTGCCTCAAATAACAGTGCTTTTTGTGATCCCCATGTTGGTGAGTGGGTTTTATGAATTTTAATCACTTCTAACCATAATTGTTAGCACACCCACACCAAAAAATTAGCTATTATGTGAAGAATATATCAGTTTTATCCAAACATATTTAAATACTATCATACACATTTACTCTCCTCAGTTATAAGGATATAGAAAAAAAACTTGGGGCCTGAGGGTTCTCGAGGCTTATGGTGTCAAGTAGATGATGAAGTCATGTCAGTTTGTGACAGTTTTTCTGATTTACATGAATGTGGTGAAAAGAACAAGCCGTCAGCTTTAACAAATACCAAACATTTGTTTATATAAAAAGTTGCATCTTTTTAAGGTACAGCTCCAAGACCCTCTGCATTATTTATCCTCTACCATGTGTGACGGGCTCTCTCTGCCCATAAGAGATGCACAGAGGCATGAAAGAAGAAATGATGGACCAGAGTGAGGTAGGAGGGAGAGTTTTGAGGCATATGGGCAAGACAAAGTAGTCAGAGGAAAGAGAGATTCACAAAGATGGAGGAGTGAACGCATGAAGGAGAAGAAAACAGGGATAGAGATTCTGCAGAAGATGAGAGTTGTCGCCGACGGCAGGTGAGGATCAGGAGATGTTATTTAAATCATGAGTAGCAGGAATGTTATGAACCTCATTTCACTTTAGGAAATCTCATCACACATTCAAATGAAGGTCAAAGCGTCCATTCCAAAAATAAACTCTCTGCTCGGCAGCACAAATCAGCATAGTGTGAGCTTCCTCTGAGAAGTAAAATTATAAAGTTGTTCTCCTCTGGTAGATACAGTCTCCTTCATCATCCTGTCACCTGTTTATGTCCATTTTAGGACAATCACACCTATGATACTGTAGACTGTAAAAGGCCTTTTGTTCTACTGGATGAGGAAAAACCCTAATGTGTATTTTGTCAGCTGACAGCTCATTATTGAGATCTTAACAATGTTAACATCCGGTGGATTTTACATCCAGAATTATCCTTTAAAATGTAATCCCCAGATGATATGGAATCAGAAACAGGAACAATTATCATACACTGCATTTTTTCGCTTTCTTTCATCGCTTTTATTATTTTATAGTTTCAAACACCTCCTGTGTACAAGTGTTGCAAATTAGCACATGTGCTAAAACACTCAAACATGCATCCTGTTTCTCCAATGTAATTGTGATGTCCATATTAAATAAACAATAAATAGATATAATTAAGAACAAGAATCAAGAAACAGAATCAGACTCAGAGCTGAAACCAGTCAAATCCAGATGGTACTCAACTCTACTGATAGATATTACAGAACAATTGTGCAAATTTTGAAGGAAAATTCCTAACAGCTTTCTTGAGATATTGGATTTGCAATCAAGATTTTTACTTTCAAAAATCCAAACAGTTTACCATTGACTTTGTGATAATCGACAGAACCCCTTCAGGCGGCCTTGATGTATCAACATAAGGCCGATTCATCTTGACATATGACCTACAAAATGAGACAAGCTCATCTTGGAGTCAGGGTGGACATTTGTGCATATTTTGAAGAAAATCTCCAACGAGCACTTCATAGAAATTATAGATTAAAAAGTAGCGGATGAACCTGAGCTCCAAAGACCACAGTCTATGTAACCAGGCATTATATCAGAGTGAACATCTATAGCAAGTTTATTGAAAACACTTAAAAAATATTTTAGAGATATTAGTTCCCAAGCAAAGGATTAACATAGCCAAATGACCCTGACCATTGACCTTCAGTGTCCTTTTAGAGAACACTGAGTGAGAAATGGTGCAAAATTGAAAGGAAGACTCATGTTATACTGAATTCATAAGCAGGGGATGGACATAAGTCTTAATTTGAGTGTCAGTTCACAAAGCTGCATTCACACCAAAAGCAACTCTGCGATCAAAATCGCGTTCCCGACTGAAGCTGCGTTGCATGTCCATAAGTACTTCATTTTGGTCACCGTTGCCGTCGGCCGTCACTTGGTGATGTCACATCCGCTAGAGTTTCACCGCGATCATATCATATATCATATAATAGGGTGCATAAACTGACATTATTCCAACTGTATCCTTTTCAGTCACTTACAAAAACTCTGCTGCTGATGGTCATGCAACAGCATCATCGTCTGTGAGTTTTCTGCGGTCTGAGGTGGAACTAATGTATGCACTGACTTATGTTTCCCACACGGACATAAATTGTTCCTCTGTAGTCCGGATGAACAACTGTCTGTCAGGGCACCGTCACACAGGCATATACCGCTGATTGCCTGTTGCCGCACAGCCACACACGACATCGCCTGAAAAGATCAACTTTTTTTACTTTCACATCGCCCGACAAGCTATGTGGTAGTGTAAAAAGCGGCTGTTGCATCGGGGGAGGCTTAGCCCCGCCCCATCGCGGCTGTTCATTGACATTGGATGGAGAGTGATCGCCGAGGTAGTACAAGTAGCGTCTGGTGTGAACGCACTTTAAGAGTGTGGTTGGTCAGCAATCAGAAGGTTGCAGGTTCGAGCCTAGCTCCAGCTGTCACATGCCGATGTGTCCTTGGGCAAGACACTAAACCACAAGATGCTCCAACTGTTGCATCAGTGGCGTGTAAATGAGTCTGAAAGGGTATGACAGTGTTAGCTGATACTGATGATAAGTTGAAAGCACTGGGTAGGATAAACTGACAGACAGCTTACAAACAACATTTCTTTAGCCTTGGCTGTTGCTGATGTGGAGGTGAAGAAGAAGAAGAACCTTTCCTGTTTTGGAGAACCAGAAGTAAACACGAAAATATAACTTGAAACATTTTTCTCTGCTAATGTCCAAAGCTTAGTGTCCTTACATCTTGTTTGGTGCATTTTTGAAACTTCGTTACATCATATTGCTTTGGCTTATCATGTTTCTTAATGGAGCACTGTGCTCGGTGAGGGTGCAGTCATTTTTTGTGGAGTCCATGTTGTTTTCTGTTTAATTGGCTGACCCACTTCTGTCTCCAAATATGGTTTTATTTTAGGTCATAACTCAGGAGAGTGCTCACACACAAACAATATAAATATCATCGAGAAAACTGCTGTAGATTGTAAACTCCAGTGGGAAATGACAGCTTCTTTATTTGGTTGTTTTTCTCTCTGTCGCATCATTAAGTCCCATCATTAAGAGCCGGGAAAGTGTCATGTTAGTTTGTAGAGTGTGCTGCATGAATTATCAGGGCCAACAAAGTTTGCTCCCACACTGAATGATTTGACCTTTTCTCACCAGCATGTGGAGATCATGTGGACTCAATTTATATTCATAACTGCTAACGTTGAAAAGAGAGTCTTAAGACTCAATCATCGCCTGATTTTCTGAAGGAATATGGGAATGATCTGTGCCTGCATGTCCTCTTTCTTCTTTTCATTTCACTCCTGCTGTTATTTCAGAGTGAGTCCCAGCCCCCCTGGTGCGTTTGTGAAGGGAAACTACCAGATCCAAATTAGCCTTATTTAGATTTTCATAATTCATACCCTAATTTTTTATTTACAAAATGAAAGAAAATTATATTGTGGGCAGCACAGTGTTGAGCAGGTAGTGCACGTGCCTCACAGCAAGAAGGTCACCAGTTTGCTCCGGGGATCTGGCAGGGCCTTTCTGTGTGAAGTTTGCATGTTCTTTTACGGTTTACCAGTTTACAGGATAAGTTCGGTTTCTACAGCTTTCACATTGTTTATAGAATGAAGTAGAACAATATACTCACCCAGAAGGCTTTCCTGATCCAAACAGTGTTTCAGGAGATATTTAGATCCAAAATCGAGCGGCGGACATCCGTATAATGGTAGCACATAGGGCATGTATAGCGCCGCTCCTAAAACTGCATTAATCGTCCAAAAAGTCATTAGTTTCACCAATATTTCATCATGGTCTGCTCGGGCTACTCCTCCATTACAGTCTGTGTTGCTCCAGACATGTTTTGTGGCTGTGCTGACCTCTGAACTAAAGAAGAAGAATGTTTGCCTCCGCGCATGCGTTGTACGCTCTGGAGAGCTGTTCTTCTCTTTACCTCTGCATCCTCCTTTCGATGAGCTCCTCATCTGTAAACTCTGGCTCGAAACTGTAAGGACACCCATCATATTCAAAGTTCTCCTCCGCAACATCTTCATCCGATAGATATTCTTCCATTTTGTACAAAACTGGAAGAAGAAAGTCACTGTGTAGCCAGTGGTCTTCCCCTGAAACAATAAGCCGTACTGCGCATGCGCGGAGGCAAACATTCTTCTTCTTCAGTTCAGAGGTCAGCACAGCCACAAAACATGTCTGGAGTGACACAGACTGTAATGGAGGAGTAGCGTGAGTGGACCATGATGAAATATTGGTGAAACTAATGAGGTTTTGGACGATTAATGCAGTTTTAGGAGCGGTGCTGTACGCCCTATGTGCTACCATTATATGGATGTCCATCTCTCGCTTTTGGATCTAAATATCTCCCGAAGCACTGTTTGGATCAGGAAAGCCTTCTGGGTGAGTATATTGTTCTACTTCATTCTATAAGCAATGTGAAAGCTGTAGAAACCGAACTTATCCTTTAACAATGTCTGCTGCGACACCTGAAGACAACAGTTAGAATGTCACATAGTGTCACATCACCCCATGAAGAGGTCGGCAACAGTTCAGGTTCAAAACGCCACTTTCTCTGTTCACAAGGAAATCTATACTTTGGCCAGAGTTTTGCAAAACATGCATTTTAAAATTGTCCATGATCTGCCTGAGCAAGTGTTTCTAATGGGATGTTACTTCATTTTGTAATGAACATTTTCACTCAGCTTTTTGAACCATGGTAGTTTCAGGTAATCCTGCAGAATGTACTCTGACACATCACACTGTTGTAGCACAGAGATGGTCATCCTCTGAGTCATGGCCTAATTCAGACCCAAACACGCGTTCTGCTAATATCTCTTTATAGTTTGACCTGATTTATGCAGGTATGTCATCCTCCACTGGTCTTGATTTACCCCATACGTATGTCAGCCGAGAGCTTATATATACCTGCACCGTTCTATTGTGGACCACTGAGTCAGAGACATAATGCTCTCTGACTAAACTCTTCTCCGAATTACCAATAACCTCCTCATCATGAGCTTTTGTCAGCTTTTTAAAACTGTGTCGGGTATTTTTGGCTTTTCTTGCTCACATCCAGGGAATCTCATTTTACTCTACACACTCAGTTTAGACTCTGATTCCTGCAGGTCTACCACAGATGCTCACTTTTTGAATCTGGTATCTGTGTTTTTATTTTTCTATAAAAACATAAAAAGATTGGCTCTACATCATTAAAGGAGTGCTTCATTTTTTAATCTTTGACCCAGATATTGAGCGGAAGAAGAAGGCCCTTTGTGTCTCTCTCCTCCTCATCCTTCTCACATCAGCATCAGAGAAGTTGAATGACTCTCCTGCTGTGAGCTTCAAAAAGCTGCAGTTTGTCTCAGGATAAATTTATATCAGGTGATATTTTTCCATGTACCTCTTTATCTAATTTGAATTGAATAAAATCAAATCCTATGTGGTGCAGTGGGTGCTGATATTCACCAGCAAGGAGAGGATCATTTTCAGCTGTCCTGTAGGGAGGGGGAGGATATACACCCCTGCCAGTTGAAGGGTACGGTGCCTCTCCTGACACCCCATCCCCCATATCACTGCCTGATTCTTATGTAAGCCGCACTGAGAGGCAGAGAGAAATGAGAATATGAAGTCTGGGAGAAGAGGGAGATATATGGTGAGGTGACGCAGGTGGGGATATACTGCTGAGATGTGCTGAGGATGACTGTGTGGCAGTAATGTAGAAGAAGAGGCACTCCTGAGCTGTACAATAAAGTGACACAAACTTTGTATGGAGGTGAAGATACACCCATGAGACAGTTTTGAGGTAATGACTTTGCTGGCATTTGTTAGTTTATGTGGTAGTTTGTTTACAGGATAATTCCAAGAGTTATGAATGGATTTTGCAGAAATTTCCAGGAAATATCAGTCATGGAAGGCAGAGATAAACTGATTTTGATGTTGATCCGAATTTGTTGTGCATCAAGGATTTTTTTCACGATTGCAAGATAGCGAGAAGGTTCAGTTTTCCTCATTTTTGCTACTAATTTAGTAAGTAATTAGTGACTTCTAAAATTTAATGAGATTTTCAGGGAATGTTGATCATGTCACAAGAGAAAAGGAATTAGATTTTGGTCATGATTCAAACATGTATGTGGATCTAGGTATTTTTTCAGTGTTTTTTAACAGTGTGAGAAAAGGGTACTCTGCCATATTTTCAACAATTACTCGCTCGACAATGTTAGAGCTAGTTAATGATGTGTTCCAAAATACAGTAGTTGGCATGAACATGTTTATCATTTAAAAACAGATAGTCAGTGATAGGATCAAACACCAATTCCTGCTTAGTATCTATACAGACCAGCTCAAGTAATCAGTTTTATTAAAGAGACTGTGAGGAGTTTCTAAGTAAATACAAGAAAGTCTCACTTTGAGATATATGCCTGATCGAAATACAACCTTTAAAATGAGTTTTATAGCATCAAAATAGGTTATCTATAAATGCTATTCCTTAGCCTTCTGGTCGGGTTGGACAGGGCTGGACTGGCATACTCAACTTCGGGAACAAGACAATTAAAACTAGAGCAAATTTATATTATTCGTACACGTCTTAGAGCACTGGGCTGTAAGTAGCGATATATAGCCAGCTACAAAACTACAATACTAAGTTTTCCAAAAATTGCTTGTTGTCACACATCAAAAACTACCACTACGTAACTAGAAAGAGATACATTACCTCGTCGCTTTGCATTCTGTAAGTTGTTGAAAAAATAAGTTGTAAAGCAATGCAAAGTTCTGAGGAAGATCCAAGCTGCATGCTTTATTAGCATCACAACAAACACACGCTTTGGCTTGGGTCTTTTGGTGCATTCCAGTTGTAGTCAGAAGTAGGAATTTCCGAGTTCCGAGTAGGAAACTGTAACAGGAACGTCCCCCGGAGTCGGAATTTCCTACTGGGAACTCGGTGAAGCCTCGCCGCTTCTGAGCTAACAACAGCTAACAATAGCCTGGTAGATTGGGATGTTTTTTCCAACTTCAACTGGAATGCCGATAACTCGGAGATGACGTCACTCCCAGTTCCGAGGTTACTGGAATGCTGCATTATGACAGTTGCTGCACGTGCTCATGGGTAGCAGAGTCCTAATGTCGCCGGTAATAGATTCTCCTCATAGCACCTTTAATATTTTGGTCATCAATTCCCATCAATTTTTTCTGTCAACAAATAAGTCAACAATTATGACAGACAGGGGGCAAAAGTGGTCAAAATTGTGTTTTGATTTTCAGCAAAAGTGTCTTAATGCTTTAAAGTGTCATGTTTACCAGCATTGGAATTAATAAAACCTTATTAACTTCCATCCCTGTTGATACTGTTGAAGCTTTTTCTAGCCATGCTTGCTATGTGGCTAATTCAGATTCAGTCTGATGTAAACGATCCCACATACAGCTGGACAGATTGTCTTGAAATTACTTTAAATGAAACACTAAGGAGCCCCAGCTTCAGGAAATTGCAGACTTTCCTCACTTTTGTGCTCGGATGTGCTGAACTGTGGCTCGGCAGTAGACAGTTGTCTCTATGAACTTTATAAGTATTTATTAGAGTTTCCACTGACAACATTATGAAATGAACCACAATAGCTGGTTTGTACAGTCCTACCTTTTCTTTTAGCCAAAAAGCAAACCTATCAAACCCTTAATATTACACACTGAAGTCTGCCAAGTGATGGTATTTAATAGTATTGTACTGTTTTTAAAAATTGGTATTGAAAAAGTATTAAAGTGTTGTTTTTTAACAACCTTAGCAAACACTGTTGACATAAAAAAGATTTTTTCTCAAGCAAGGTCCAAGTCTTTTTAATTTACAATGCCAGAAACGCAGCTTAACCAAAGTATAGTCCTGTTAAGTCTATTGTGTCAGAATCAACACCACTATGGGGTGTCAGCCGTGTGCAGGTGTCTTAACATTATTTATTTGTCATCATTTTTTGCCTCTTAATTTGTTTTAGATACAGTTCAGTTACACTTGAACTTCATTAACAGCAGGATCAGGCATTTTCTTCCTGTTTAAAATATATACCCTTCTTTTTCAGAGTGAGGTCAGTGAGGAATTTTATCAAACAAAATGAAACTGGAGTATATTCAGACACTGCCTGGTATTTCATTTTGCTTTTCTGGCATTACAATAGTGTTTACAGACTGAATCAGGGAAAGTAAATTAGAACAGGAAGTGTAAATCAGCCTGAATTCATATTAAGCTGCTTGTATTAGTGTGTATGTGTGTTATCATCTGCTTGTGTGTGAGCGGTAGCTGCCACGGCATTTTTATCTGTTCTCCCCTTTTGCTGAAGAGCCAGAAAGTGGTCGTGGAGGAAATTTCATTCCCTCAGATCAGCCCGGATCATCATAATCGCACTGTAACCTGCCCGCTCTGAGGTCCTCGCCACAGGCTTAGCCGTGAAAGCAATGCTCTGTCTCCCAAACCCTCATTCTACTCTGTGTACAAACACATAATCTCATTTGTGCAGAGTTCAAATAACTGTGCAGGGCATCACTCATACACCTTCACTTTTATTACCGAATTAAGAAGCAGCAAGTAAGAACAACATCTCGTAACCAGAGGTTCAGACATTACAGCCTGTTCAGATGTTCTATGCTTCAGAGCGTACAGATGATTTAAAGTTGGTTTAGGTCCTGTACTGTGTGTGGTAGCCGGTTTAAGAAGCGTAGCTTTCATGCCATCATTACCTCCGCCAAGGAGGATATGTTTCGGGAGAGTTTGTATGTCTGTCTGTTCGTCCATCTGTCCGTCTGTGAACAAAATAACTCAAAAAGTGATGGATGGATTTTGATAATATTTTCAAGAAATGTTCAGCATGGGAAAAGGAAGAACTGATTCGATTTTGGTGTTGATCCGGATCAGCGTCTGGCCGCCATGGCGAAAAATGTGATTTCTGTGAATAACTACTGAACTAAAATAGATATCATTATGAATCTAGTTGCTAATGGTATGTTTTCATGGTCAAGGAATCTAAATAAAATAAGATAAGATAAGATATACCTTTATTAGTACCACAGGGGGAAATTCCAGATTTACAGCAGCAGCAGGATGCAAGAGAAACATCAGAAAGATTTACAAATGAAACTATAAGTAATTGGAATAAAATAGAAATAGCAAAAATACAACTCAATGAAAATAAGCGAAAGAGCATGAGCCTATCAGCAATATTAACAATATTTAACAATGTATAAAAATAATCTGAATGAAAATAAATGAAAATGATAATAAATGAAAGAGCATGAGCCTTTCAGCAATATTAACAATATTTAATACTAATTTTAAAAAATCTGAATGAAAATAAATGAAATGAAAATGATAATAAATGAAAGAGCATGAGCCTTTCAGCAATATTAACAGTATTTAACAATATATAAAAGATCTGAATGAAAAATAAGTGAAATGAAAATGAAAATAACTGAAAAAGCATTAGGCTTTCAGCAATATTAATAATATTTAACAATATATATATATATATATATAAAAGTATATATACAGTATTACAGTTAACAATATTATATAGTGCACTAAAAATGTCAGAGAGGACAAGCAGAGAATTTGAGAAACTAGAACAAAGAAGGCTGAATTTGGAGCATTTCAGTAAAAAAAGATACAGATTATTGCACTGAACTAGAACTAATATTTATGGTGAAAATCACAATATGGGTGAGGACTGTGGCGCTGGCGGAGGTCTGCGCTCTCCGAGTGCTTTTGTAGTTCATATTAGTGTTTGTTTCCTCGTTACTCCTCAGGACACTCACTTAGTGTGTGCGCAGAGTAAGCCATCTTCTCATTCCACCTCTTTGGTAGAGAGAGTAGAGGAAGACAAACACGCATGCACGTGTCAGTTTATCGAGGCCGGCAAACTTACCGAGGACATTTTTATTTATCATTCAGTTAATTGATTTATTGATTATCGTGACAGTCCTGTGTATATATTAGTGTGATTTTGATTGCAGTGTTTAATATTCTGGTCACTGTTAGCCCCAGATTGTTGTTGTTTACTGTTGTTAGGGTGTAAATTATCTGAAAACTTTGAATTACTTTTGGTCCATTCATCATGAAGTCAGATCATGTCTTTAAAGTTCTAGCCCTGCACATTAGTCAGTATGGAAGATGAATGCAGCTTGACCTCTCCTAAAAAAAACTCAATTCTAATATGTTTTAGCAGAGCAGGTCAGCCTTTTGGGGGGTAGGGAACAACAAGTGCTTTTCGTTTTTTAACATCAGCTTCCCAGAAAGAGGCTGTCCTTCTTTCTCCCGATCAGTCTGCTGATTTTCTTCCAGTAAAAAACCTTCAATTAGTCTTTTGTGCAGCACATTCTTGCTGGAGTAATTGGACCCAGTCTGGGAGAGCTTTGGCCCAAGACCAAATGAGCCCAGGCCTCAAAAGACGCCCTTTTGTAAGACTTAAATTTGGGTGTTTTTCTGCGTTTTTTTTTTCACAAGTCAGGCCATGGAAGAGAGTGAAACATGCTTAACAAATGAAAACCCCAGGATCATTAGTCTGTTCTTAATGATGTCAGCTTTGTGGCATCCAGGCTTTTCCATTCAGTTGTAACCACTGGGCCTTATTTGTAAGCCTCAGAGCGCTTCCTTTTGAGAGGAAATGATGAATCGAAGGCTTTTAAACATGATTAAAGTTTTCAGCTAATATGCTTGATAAGGCGGATACACAAAAAGCAGGTTTTGAAGCTGATTTTACTCTTAAAAGAGGGGCTGGAATGCTTTTTGAATGTTTTTCAGCCCTCAAAGAAAAAGGAATTATGATTTAGCTAAAAGTGGTCCCATTATTGCCTCAGTGCACTGAGTATTATTTTAGGGGCCTGAGAGCTGGCTTTTAACAGAGAATGTATTGATCTTGATGGCTTCAGCTGCAATCAATGGGTTCCTGGAAACGGAGAGTCAGGATGCGTGGAGGGATTGGTGGCTTATTTGTCACCGGAGAGATAGAAAGACTTAGTGGTGCATGCAGATTGTGTAGTTTGTCTGCAAAGTAAGAGCTAAAGGAAAACCTCAGTGTCTGAAACCACTTTATGAAGCAATGAAGGGAAATTAGTTTGAATGTGTTGTCATTTTGTTCAAGATATTCTCTATATTTATAATGCCACAGCAGCAGGCTGTGGTTGCAGGGGTGGCTGTTTTCCATTCTTCAGCATTAGCATGTGCTGCTTGCTCATGAAGACATAATCTCAAAAAAGCTTTGGGGCTCCATTAAGATTCGAGAGAATTAAATTAGATTTTAGAGGTCAGAAGTTTAAGGTCTTTCTGTCTAATTTTCATTTCTTGCCTGCTAATGCAGTATTTTAAGGAAGCCTTGAGGGGCTTTGGTCAAATTTTGTACAATTGTCCAATCCCCTCTAAGGACTGTCCTACCTGAGCACCACGTGAGCGAGCGTGGAGACAAAATCAGACTAATTACAATGAATCATGTGTGAGTGTCCTAACTGAATGCAAGCGACGTGGTCCAATGTCTTTGCCTTGACTTCCCATTCTGTTTTCCCTCTGTTGCATGGCTTGAAGCAGATCAAGAGTGAGGAAAGATGAATTTTGACGAGATGCCTTGGGGATTTTCTTGGTTTCTTGAAAAGTTTTACTGAAAAGAGCTTTTTAATCTGTTCAAAATAGTGGAATTAGTGCAGCATTTATCTATTTTGTTGAGTAAAATGATTCACTTTCAGATTTAACATGAGGCAAGAAAGTTGAGCTCACAGAGAGCTGTGTATTTATGAGCCTTTGAGACGACCCCTTGTGAAAATAAAGCACTTCATGTCTGTTTCTCAGTTGCACAGCTAAAGCTCTTGATGTTTTATGAACTACGAATAACAGTACGTAGAATTATGTTTTTAATGGATGCTTTGGAAATAGCAGGTGTGCAAAGCTGCACAATGCAACACTACATACATTGCTCACGTTCAGGTAGGGTTTAGTGAAACTCATGATTTTGGAGAAGTGAAGTCAACTTTCAAGGATGTCTGCCCTCATTTCCACCCCTTTCTGGTGAAAATTATATTTCAAAAGTGCAGTTTTAGAATTCTTCCCTTACTTTTCTACACACAGAACTTCCCCTTCCAAGTTAGAGTCGTTGTCTTGAGATAACAATACAAATAAAACTTGACTAATTGATTGATTGATGGTATTTAAAACATGACACAATGACAAATTGCACAGAAATTGCACTTTGTTAATTTTGATTAACATGTTTTTAATTACTACACCAAAATTGGCTTGAAAAGTCTATTCTTCCTGAGAGACTGTAGAAAATGGATGATTTTTACACTATCGTGACCAGTCCTGGACTCTAAGGTATCCATTCCCATCCAAAAGGGAACTGATCTCATTTTGGAGGCCATAGATCTAAGAGGAAGGTCACCGGGCCTTATGTTAATCTCTTAGTACTGATTGAGCTGTCTCAAAATATTTATATGGATTTCTTGTATTAATGTTCTGGCTGTGAAATAAACTGATTAGATTTTTCTTCTAAAGGTCAAACTTTAAAGGTTACTTGGTGTCTTGCTCATTCTTCACTTGATTAAGCATTTTCTGGAAAAAAAAGTTTGGCAAAGATTTCCTTTAACATTTGCTCCACTGTCCACTATCACTGATTTTATTTCAGAGGCAAAGATGAGTCACTGTGGTCCTAAATCTGGTCACAAATCATGTCCCTTCTCCATTACATAACAAAACACCTATCACTCACACTGCAACTAACACCGCCCTGCACAGACTTCTCGATCCACCACCCAGGGCTCACGGTCTGGCAGCTGTTTATCTTGCAGAGGCATAAAATCGCCTAATGAACATTCTAGTTTTCATATTTATTCATTCGAGTTTAAAAGTTATCTAGACATCTAAAATTAGTTCTCACCTACCAGGCAGTTAATCAGAGTTTTTGTTGCTTGTTTTCATTAAATCTAAAAGCAAATAGATGGATGTGTAAGGTTAGATTGATAGTTTTGTTTTCCCTAAACCCTGTCTCTTGCTGCCAGGAGGGTGTTTTAAATTCAAACAGTGTGTCCAAAACACATTTTTTTATTCAAAACAAGACCCCTGTTTGAATCTGTTTTTGTGTCGGCTTCTCCAAACATAAGCTGCGAAGATAAGCATGTGTACCACTGTCAGTTTGTACATCTTTGTTTTGTATACAAAACAGTCCTGCTCTTCGCCAAATATGAAAGGTGCAGCACATTGAATATGATGTCCCACACTCCACAAACACAAACAGGGTGTCACAAAGAGCAGACGGGGCGACCGCAGCCTCAAAACAAACAAGCCAGAGCAGAACGGCGGAGATTGTTGACAGTAAAGTTGATTCAGAGTGACTTTTGGGTCAAGAGGAAAGCTTGAGCGGCGATATTGCCACAGAGGCGGCCTGACAACAATATGAAAAATAGTACAATTCAGTCTAGAGGACTAAGTCTGTCTTATTGAATTCCATTTCCTCCTGATTAATGTGTCTGTTCCGTCCCCGCCGCCACCATACAGCATACACAGTTTTTCAATTCCACATCTAATTGAGTGTGTTTTTCATAAGCTGCAGCCGTCATTAATTAAGTACATAAAAAGCGGCACATTAATCGTCGGGCAGGTTAGAAAGCCTACATGCTATAATCAATTAGATAGAAAATAATAAATTACATCTCCATGTTTGCAGGCAGGGGAATTTCAATTATTTATCATCCTGTATTCATAGCAGGAGGAAGTTCTACTTCGGTGTTGCAGAGCAGGAATATTATTGGTTTAACATCTTCAGCACAGGCGGGCCCAACGCACCCATACATGCAAATATAACATTAAGGTGCACACCCTTTAAACCCACTGAGTTTATATCCCGGGCAGAGGTGGTAATTGATCTGTTTTAGTGCTACACAATGAGATAATGGGCCGGGTGTCTCAGCCGTCATTCCAGCAGAGATTTGGGAACGTTTTCCCCTCGGAGTCGATGATAAGGAAGGATGAACGTCCGTCAGGCTCAGGCCGGTGAGCTGCTCCTCGCTCCTCTGTGCCAGTAAATAGAGCCCTTCCTGACTTTAATATATCATTACGGTTACAGTGCAAGTCCTCTTACTCACTTTGGGTAATGGAGCCTGGTCTCTCGGTTGCAGCAGTGCCCTTCAGCTGTCAATCAAAAGGACGTGTTCGGACACAGGAGAGGAAATGATGGAATATTGTAATGCATTAAAGAAAGATATTGAGTTTTCCTCAAAGTTGTGGTCATGACCTACAAGATCCAGTTTTTCCATTTTTCTCTACATATCACATTTCTGTCCTTTTCCTGCCTGTCCTTGGGCTTCAGATTTTTTTCAATCTTGGTTTAAAGCGTAAAGGCTTGATAATGTTTTTTTTTCAATGTAAGGATAATACGTTTTCAAACTCTACATCCAAAGCTGCCCATATACATGCATTAGTCCTTTACATCAGGATGGATATATTATAGATGCACTTAAACTACTTTTTTCTGTTCAAGAATGCAAGTTAATAGTTTGACATTTTAATCAAGAAATCACAATGTGCTTCACTCCTTTCCTGTTTTTTTTGAGAAACGGTACATTTAAATATTTTGGCATTAATGATATCATTTTCAGAAACAATTATTTTGGTAATTACCAATGCTGTTTACTTATGACAGCTGTAGCCTAAACATTAAATTCAGTCGTGGTCCAGGAAATTGCTTAGCAAGAATAAAGCTTGTAGACAGCATCTATAATCTCCACTAGAAAAGGTCAGCTGTCTTCAAGGTATTCTGTTTTTTTCTAGTCTGTTGGCAACAACACTTATCTCTGCCTCCACATTTTTGGTGATTTGCAGTATTAAGCTTGTATCTTTAAGCTTCCAGAAAACAGACAGAGATGTGGAATAAATCAGGGTATCCATGGCCTAACCATTGCATATCTGAAGGCTGATTGGAGGATGGTTCTATTGGATTTATTAAATGCAAATGAGTTGATACAGAAGTCAGGCACGGCTGCTGAGGACTTAAATAGACAGAGAACATGACCAGCTCATAAATGTCTGTTGCCTGTATAGAGGAGCAAGCATGTTTCCACTGAGACATATTTAGTATGATGCTTTGTTTCTCGTTAAATGAGGAAATGATGTCAAGCTCTGATAAAATTGGGGTGCTGGTTTGGCAGAGTGGTGAGCAACCAGGTACATCCCATATATGCTTTGGCTGGTTGGGTACAATCTGAAGCCATTTCATGTGTTCTCACTGTCTCACCTCCTTTCACATGCTTGTCCACTGTTTCTCTGCACAGCTGATCAAAGTAAATGCTGGAATATTATACTGAAAACAGTTGAGTATAATTTCTTAACCAGAAGTTTGCATTCTTGCCGTCACTTTTTGCTTTGGTCATGTTATGGTCTTGTTGATTCTGGCTCTTTTCATCTAAGGACACTGATTGGTCAGTGACTCTGCACACCAAGCTCTGTTGTCTCAGCTTGGAGTTTTGCTTGACGGATCTGCCTGATGACAGACGTTGAATCAGGTCCATCTGCATTGGAAGGTTAACATGTATAAGACCTGGAGCATCAATGAGCCATAACTGAGTTAGGCTAGCTTCCTCTCTTTTCTTTGTATTCTCCTGGAATAGTGTGACTATGTGAGGCTGTCTTGGGATAGCCTCCTCTCAAACTCCACCTGAAGTATTTCTGCTTCAGTAGTGTGTGTCTGAGGAAGCAGGGGACACAAACAGTGTGTTTCCCTTGGGCCTGTGGGAGGAGTCTGTGTTCACAGCTCTTCAGTCATATCTGCTTTTAGATGATAGTGTTGTTTCTCTTGATCTTTTATTCATTTTTTTTTCTTTTGGGGGCCATTTGAGTTCACACATGGGTAATGGTTTGGTCTCTCACACACAAACTCACTCCCTCTTTCTTACTTTCCCCTCTTTGGTCTAAACAATGACGTCTTTCACTGTAGTATCTCTTGAATCTGAGTTGACTGTCCCTTATGGCAGCATGAGGCAGAACCATCCACACAGAAAGTCTCTGAGGCTTTCTTTCAAAGAAAGCTGTACTCCTGTGATAAATTATAATCCTGTTTTCAGTATGTAAATGAAACATTGTTCCCTCCTGGTCTTTTTTTTATCTGCTATAATGAATATCATTGTATTTTTCACCCCGCTTATGAGAGGATAAGACTTTCAACGGGGATTGATTTTCCTCATACGATCAGCTGTTGGAGCTGTTATTCCTGCTGTGAATTCATCCATTTGATTTGATTCTCTGCACGAAATGCTTTTAATACCCACAATCCCATGGTGCAGTTTGGTTCTTAATGAGCAGCATGACCAAGTCTGACCGTAGGATGACTGACGGCTCACAGCTTTTTCTCTCTGACTTGCAGCTTGCGTCATACGGCTCATGATCTGGTTGTGTTTCTGCTTCACAGTCAGTATCATCGCTGCAGGACATTTGATTGAAGTCAGAGAACTCATTTAGTTGTAGCAGGCTCCAATCACCCTCTGATGGTCACAAAAACTCTCCACAGGAAAACAAATGCTAAAAGAAAATCCATCCTGAGTGTTTTATAGCTCTGCCTCGCTTCAGTCAAAGTAGAGTTGAGAGCTGTGTGCCTGTCAGTCAGTACTCAGGGTGTGAGCTCACAGTATGCCTGCCTGGTCATGCAGGAAATACAATATCTGTGCGCTCATGCTCTGCTTTATACTCCCAGGGAAAGAAAACTGTAGCATACAGAGCATGCTTTAAAAAGCTATACAATCAGAGCTGCAACACTCACTGTGTCATACACTCTGCACATACAGGTGTGAGGATGAGAGGTAACACCTTTGAGAGTGTTGAAGTCGGTGTTGAACAAACATGGAGGCCGTACTGTGATACAGCTGTGGGATTATTGTGAGGCTATATTCTCCTAAAATCTCTGAATGCTACAACAAAAAAACTACTTTGCAGCTCATGCAAAGTAACCTTATCTACATAGACACATCCATCTGGCAAAGCTTTAAGCTGTAAAGATTTTCCTGCTTATTAGTGTCTTTATAAAGACAAAGTGGCAGTGGACACTCGTTAAGTTTAGTTGAGCTGACATCAAGAGGTGACTGCAAGGCACTGACTGGCCTGTAGTGAATGTGACGTAGACAAAATAAGTGTTTAAACACCATCCAGTTTTCTTAAAAAAAAAACCCTAACACTTTCTATGGGATGTTGTCCAGGTAGATTGAAATTTACAGGAAGTCTCTGTGTTTGGCAATATTTCACACTGTAGCAAATGCAGATGTGCTCTCCTGCTGTCTGTGTTGATTCCACAGAAGTTTGTCCCCTCTCTTTTAGGGATGGGCATTTTATCCGATGCGAAATCAGTGCATCGATGCGATGGTCTATGGTAAATTGCATCGGTTGGAGTGGTGTGCATCAGATTAGAAACTGGGCTGAAACCACAATGCATCGCCTTGTAAAAGCTTTGCATCGGTAAAATCCGATGTCATGTTATTATATATATATTTTTTAAAATTTAAAATGATTATTTTCAGTCACTTCACTTCCATAATTATCTCTCAGCCGTTAAATTCTCACGAGTGGACTGTTTATTGCAGAATGACAACACACTCTGATTCACCTACTCACAGTCACCACTAGGCGACGTAGGCGTCACTAGTCACTGAACATCAACACCCGGGGAAGGATGCCAGAGAAGAAGAAGAAGCACATCCAGACTACTCCACTCTGAAGTGGTCTTGAAGGAACAATAAAGTTGAGTTGAATTTGCACAGATTTGCATCGTGATTGCATCCTGATTGCATCCTGATTGCATCGTGGTAGGAAGATAAATCGTATCATCCTGAATTGGTAGATGCTTCATTTGAATGGTAAGTGTATCGTACCGTAGCCTACATATCGAGATGCATATCGTATCATCCTGGGGATGGAGATTTCCATCCCTACTCTCTTTGGCCCACTGAAGCTCATCTGAAGAATCTCTAGTTCTGTTTCTATCTGTTTATAAAGGTAACCTCTTAAATCCACAGTATAACGAACATCATCGTCACATGAGTCAAAATATTTCATATTCAGTTTAGTTTTACTTTCCTCTGCTATTGTTGAGTCTTCCTGAGTCCATACAGCGAAACAGCAGAGGTTGGATCAATACACACAGGCGGAAGAATACAAAGTCATGTGCTGTATCGTAAAATAGTGCCAAACACAGAAACCCTGGAGAAACAACAAAGCTCATGGAAAGTTTTAAACCAATTGCACAATCAGCACAACAAAGTTTCATGGATCACACAATCATGCAAAACAACTGTATGCCTCAACAGCAGTGTGCCTTACTGGTAGTCTGAGCTTGTTCTCCTTTAAGGTGCAGCACTGCTTGAGGCTCTTTCAGCCGCTTCACCATAGTCAAGCACCCAACTTCAAAAGTACGGAAATATGTCTTTAAAATTGATGTTCAAAGTGCATAAATGGAGTAATGCGGTTCAAAAGACGAATGTCGACATTAGTGGTCATATTTGTGTCAGCCATATCTACACAAATCTAGTCCTAATTTTTCTTTCCCTTACTGCAGAGCTGTTAAACATTATGACTTGATGATTAATGTTTGCTGTCTCAGTTCCTCTTTGACCAGCACTATTTTAGTATAATTTAATTCACTCATAAAAACATTTACCAACTTCAGCTCTTATTTGTCTACACTGTCTAGTGAGTTCTGTTGTTTTTATGTTGGATCAGTGTTTGCACAGCTCTCATTTGTCTTTTTCTTGTTTTCTTTTCTCATTTCTGCTGTATAATTTGCTTTGCAGGCGTCTTAATTTCACCATGCGGGTCATTAGTTTGATTCTTCACTCCTGGGAGCCTCAGAGTCTCCCCAGCTTTTTCCCGCTGGGAGTTATGAACCTTGTACATTAATATTTTTATGGTTGTTGCTCAGCCAGATAGGAGCATTAGTCTTTTTCTGTCCCTGAACAGACTTTTTTAATACCACAGCCTTGTAGATTTTTTTAGTAAAAGAGCTGCTGTGTATGCATGACATTCATATCACGCTGTATTCTGCTCTCTTCTGTCCATGGTAATGTACAGGTGAAGATGAATGCTGACTTTACAAAAAGGATTTAGTATTCACGCTGGCTGGTGGCGGTGGGATAGTGAACCTGTCACCCTGAGAAGGTTGGAAATAGGATTATAACGCATTCTGACAGCGCGGGGTGAAAGAGAGTTTGATATATTGGTTAATACGCATGCAGGCTTAAGCCAACCGTTCTGGGCCCATTCCCAAGTGGAGAGGTTTGAGATCAGGTATTAAGTCTGCTGAGAGCCCAGAAACTGCTCTTTTTTCTGAAAAGTAGGACGACTGCCATCCTCCCAGGAAGGTATTTTATCACCGGGTGACAGAATCCAGGTGGTATATGTCAGTTTAAGTTTGTACAAAAGTGTTACAAACGAACGGGACCTCAGTGTGTGTGAGGGCTCAGACTGAGATGTGGAGATGTGCAGGCAGATGAGTCTATATATAATCTACATACACCCTGAACAGGAGTAGACCGAGCATTCAGTCACATCCATGACACTAAAAAAGACCTAACACACGTGGGAGGAAACAGTTTCTTCTGCTTTTTTCATATTTCCATGCTCATTCAAGAAAGAATGTCTGTCATTTTTATCCATACACAGCATGTCATATCGTGGAACATTGTTGGATAATATGTCTTTAAACGCCAATAAAGAAACTACCTTCTTTACTAATAGTGCGCTCTGAGTTTACCAAAATGCTGTTAACAGTATGCCAAATCTGCAGCATGCTAAAAATACCGGATCTTGTGCCTAGGCAAAAGCTTGAATGGCTAAGCTGAAGATATCCAAAGCTGTCTCTGCAGCAAACTAGGGTTGTTTATAAGGTTGTTTTATTGTCTTTTTTTGTTTGTGTCAACAGAAAAACAAATTATAAAAAACGTAAAGGTTTCATGTCCAGAAAAATCAATGTTCTTTGCTTTTAATGTTGGGCACAGGAAACCTTTTACTAAACTTTAAGTTAGTGAGAAATGTACTATTCCTCTTTAAAGAATTCATCTTAAAAATTAAACAGTTTTTTTACTTCCTGGGTTTGTCCCATCATTCACTCAACTCTTAAAAGTATGTGCATTTCTGTTTGTGGAGTCAAACTCTGGAACAGACTGGATGTCACTTTAAAAATGTGCAGTAACATGCAAATATTGAAATTACACTACTGAAAAGTACTACTAAACTCATACAGGTAATTTAGTTATAACGTGGCCTTGGACCAAAACACTGATTGCTATTAAAATATGTAATTAAGTATAGTAAGTAACTTAAAATGTAGTTTAGAACAGATATACTATGGGGAATCTTATAGTATGAGATAGATGTTTATGAATACTGTTGGCATTAAAAATGGTTTGATTACATAAAACACTGTATAAACAATACGTGGATATGTATTATATGGACATATAATGTATATACTGATTTCTCTGAAGTGCTTACTTATATTGAGGATGTTTGTTTGTTGTCATGGTGATTAATATGAAGAAGGGGGTTACTATTACCCATGAATTTGGTTGGTTTACATATTACTTGTTGGATTGGTTGTTGTTGTTTGTTATTTCTTTATTTCCTTTTGTTTTCTTTTTTTAAGTTGAGATAAATTAATAAAATGAAATAAATACAAAAATAAAATAAATTATGTCAAAGCTACATACTTACTGGGGCCAATATTTTTCATCTTCTTATTAGCTTAAATCAAATCCATACTGAATAGATACTCAAGATTTGATAGAAACAAGCCACGATATGGGGTCTTCAATAGGAGGACAAGGACCACAGTCTTATGGGTGAGCTTCAGTGTTCCTGGATCAAGTCGTGTCTTTTTGGTAGGTCTGTAGGTTGTTGTCACTACAGCAGATAAAAAAAAACTGTAGTTCCTGGAATGTCCAGTCACAGGTGTCTCAGAAAGACAAAAAAGGTGCCCTGAAATTGCATAAATAAACATGCTGGGAAAGTACAGGGGAGATGATTTTTAAACTGATCTGTTTGGATCCATGGCATGATTAGGGTAAAACTGTAACTGTAATGTATCTTACAGACCAATCAGATGATGTAGACGGTGGTCGGTACTTCCACAATGTTACGTACAAACATGAGCCACTTCAAACTTTTGCCAAAACTTGTTGGAAGTGGAGCAAAAATATTCTGACAATTGAAAAAAGATTTGAAGCTGTTAGCACCTATGCTAAGCTCTGTCCCAGCAGTCACATCCTGCTGTTGTCATAGTCAGAGCTCCTACCTAGCAATGTAGATTGGAGCTTGACCAGATGGATCGGCCTGATTACATTAAATCAAGTGAATGGTTATGATAAGGACATGGGTGATTAGACCTAAAGGTTGACATGTTCAAGCAAAATGGTAGAAAGTCTTACTGTTTGCCTAGATTGATAAACTGATGATGTCTCAAAGGTGCATTATTTTTATGTACAGTTGTGATTACAGGGTACAGGGTTGTGATTTAAGCCTGGAAGAAAAACAATCATCTCGATATTCTTTGTGTTTGGTTTATATGGTATGAAGTTTTGGATAAAGATGTCTAGGCAAGATATGTATTTCAAGAGAAGCAGGGTATTCTGTGCTTCACTGTGGTTTGTACAATTGCGTTATTGCAAAAGGAGTAAAATACTTTGGTGCAGAAGGACCAGATAAGTTTACTAAACTGATATTTCCATCGTATTTTTGTTGTCTTTGTAAAGAGAAGCTTGTGTGATTTTATTTATGATATCTAAGATTAAAAAGTATAAACATTCTTATCAGTATCTGTTTATGCTGACTTAAGTATGTATCTATTATCACACATCCTAATCTTTATTTGTTCTGATATCTACTGTGCATTAGAGGCAGGAATAAATGAGAATAAACATTGATAAGCGTAATTGGAAATGATAAAATCTAAAACACAAAGTCATATCTGTCTGTTTCTTTTTAGTCATACTGTGCAGCAGCATCAGTCCAGCAGGCGCACTGCTCTGTGTTAAGGTTTCCAGCCGCTGGAGGTCTGATTAACTGAGAGAGATGGTCCGTGTTTGACTCCATTAGAGGCAGACAGAGAGGAGCTGCTGATCAAGGCCACTCAGACTTCATAAACCAACATGAGATACTTCTATTTTATCCATTTACTGTTTCCATGCTCCCCCATCCTTCTCATTTCAGATCACTCTGTCTCAGTTTATTGGCTGAGCTGGAGCTTTTACCATCCTGCAGCGTCTCTCTTCAACCTAAAGATGTTTCATTTAAATGACTAAAACCAGAAAATTTGCAATGATAAATTATCCTTTCTTTTGTTGACCTTTTAGGTTTATTTTCTGCTCATTTCTCTCTGATTTAACCACATACGGTAGGTTGGTGTGAAGTTAGTTTTGCAAAGTCAGTAACAAAGAAATCAGAGGAAAGCACTTTTCATGATGCAAAGGTCACTAAGTTCTTCAAAATGGAGGAATCTTTAGAAGAAGGGAGGAAATGGTGTTAACGAAGCACAAAAGTAAAGATAGTTTACTGAACTTTAGTGGAATGGTCACAGGCCAGATTAAATAACTATCTCCTCTGTATTTTAAAAGGGTCAAATGAAAAAGAGATGCTGTGGATAAAAGCTGAGCTAGGAAGTTACATGAAAGTCTCAGAGCTAGAAGGAGTCAAAGGTCTTCAAAACACAGGTGGATTGAGCCAAGGATTTTATGTTGATATTGTGTATCACAAGGGTTATTTCATTATGAAAGCTTTCAAATGTTAGCTGCTTATTTCCTGTGATTATAAAAATATTTTAAAATTCCTAAGTGTTGGCTCTGACATAACAGGCTTCTTGATAGTTAGTATTGAGATCCACACAGCTGCTCACAAGTCCTGAAACAAGACACTATCCTGATACAGCAGGTTAATGTGCATATCGACCAGGGCCTTTCTGTGTGAAGTGCTGATGGTTTTTCCTTTGACTTTGAATTATCCTTGGGTATGAGTTTGAGAATGAATGGTTATCCGTTCCTCTGTGTGGCCCTGTGATTGGCTGGCGATGGTCAGGGTGTGTACTGCCTCTCACCAAATGTCAGCTTGGGTAGTCTTCAGCATCCCATGGCTCCAAAAGGCTAAGCAGAATAGGTGATAAGTGATTGTGTAACTTGATATATGACAAAAGATGTGTTTGGGAATGGGCAGAATCTTTCAGAGCATATCCAGAAGGTTGATCGTTGATCAAAGGATGATTGTTCCAGCAGTCCTATCCATAACAGGCCAATAAGATAATGGAGCAGGAGGGTGTTAATTCGAGGGAGTAGAAACTTAACTCTGATAAAACTGAACTCCTGGTCGGTACAAAATCCAATTTATCCAAAGTTGACAGTTTCTCCCTCACCATAGACAACTCCACAGTGTCCCCCTCCCCTCAGGTTAAGAGTCTGGGTGTCATCCTCGAAAGCTCTCTGTCTTTTCACTCTCATATCAATAACATCACCTGGTCTGCATACTTCCACCCACGTAATATAAACCGTCAACAACTCACTCTTCTTTGGTGCCCCCCAAAAATCCCTCCATAAACTTCAAATGGTTCAAACCCCGCAACCCAGATCATCACCAGAACCCCCTCCTTTCATCACATCACCCCTGTCCTCCAGCAGCTTCACTGGCTCCCCATTAAGTTCAGAATTCACTTCAAAATCCTGCTGTATACTTTCAAGGCCATTCACAACCTCGCCCCCCTCTACCTGTCTGATCTCCTCCACATCGCCACCTCCTCTCGCTCCCTTAGGTCGTCCTCCTCCCTCCATCTCTCTATGCCCTGCGCCCGGCTCAGCACCATGGGTAGCAGAGCTTTCAGCCGCTCTGCTCTCAAACTCTGGAACTCTCTCCCTCCGAACCTTAGAAACATTGACTCCCTTCCCCACTTCAAATCAAAACTCAAAACCCATCGGTTCCAAACTGCATATACTCTTTAATTTTCCACCCTCATTTAACTGTCACTCTTGTATGTTGTTTTTATTTATTTTAATTGTGATTTTATTGCAGTGTGTTTTTATTTTGTATTTTGCAAAGTGTCCTTGGGTGCTAAGAAAGGTGCTTTTAAATAAAATGTATTATTATTATTATTATTATTATTTAGAAGAGTACTTAACACAAGCCATGAGCCATGCAGACCAAACCCTCGACCACTTGCATCTCTGTGATTCTCAACATTAAATTAAGAAATCACCTGGCAATGCAGGAGTCCCAGGCATAGCTGTTGAATACACATTTAGAAATAACAACACAACAAGAAGTAAGAACGGAGGAATAGAGAACAATTAACACTGGAGTCATTAACCATGACATTAACAGTCTTCACAAATGTCACACTCATTAATTTAAATTCGTCTTGCAGACAGTTCCAGGTGGCTGAAACAGAAAACATGAAGATTTTCCTATACTTCTCAGACACAGACATCAGATCCGTGCCCTTTATCTGAGATAATGACTTTCATAATTAGAAATGAACTCTCTGTGGATCAACTAATAGACTAATTGACCTACTTACATATTTAGTAGCTGTTTGCCCAGACAGCAAATTTTCTCTCTCTTCAATCATTTTTCCTCTCCGTCACTGACTCACAGACTGTGTGATGAATACTGCAATATTTTCTGACGTGAACCCTCGACTTGAGCCGACAGCTGTCACTCAAATGTTCCCATTAAGATGGAAGCGTTGAATTCACTTAATAGGATGGAGAGTTGGACAGGACAGAAGCTCAGCTGAAGTTGTTTCAGCACAGACAGTTTTGAATCAGTAAACAAGCCGTATCGTCGCACAGAAGCAGCTCAGTCATGTTTTAGTGTGAGATAAAGTACACTGCAGTCAGAGGGAGAGACGCATTTCTGTAATTTATCTGCTTTGAGGCTGTAATTGGACCATTTGGTTGTGCAGCTGGAGTCAAAGTAATTTCTAGTGCAGCTATTGTGACGGTGTACATTTTCATAATTACTGCAGTCAGAGTCTGATTTTTGCCAACAATTATCCTAATGGTATCAAAATGTATCAGATTTGTCAAAGCACTTTACATCAAATATTATTTAAAGCAAAGTTTAAACCAATTTAAAGGCTGAGTTTTTAACAGAGAGGTGGTTATGTTTGCTTTTGATTGTGTCTACATTGAATGCAGCTTTTTGCATAAGTATAGATGGTAAATATGCATCAGAGGCAGCCATCTGAAAGCCAATACTTTTCTGCATTTCTGCCTTCTATTATAACATCACACTGTCATGGACAAATAAACCCCCCCATCTACTTCAGGTACTTGAGAAGTTTGGAGCTATATATTTTTATATACATACACATAGAGATGTATCCATTAAGGCAGAGACAAAGGGACTTCAAATAAGAATTTATGATAGCAACAAACCCATAGATGTCTAGATCATAAATCTGTCCTCATCATATGTGTCTCTGCTTCAGATGTGGCGTCTTGTTTTCAAGAGGATCCTTCCATCTGTATGGTTGTAAAGGTATTTATCATGGATGTATAAACAAAACAATCTAATATTAACATTATCATCTAAATGAGTATAAACTGCAATAGAAAGATGTTAATTAATGTAACAGCATCTAATTTAACTAAGTAAAAGAGACAATGTTGCACTTTTCCACTTGAAAGAAAACAGTTTGCTGAACTCACGGTTTGAAAGCGACCTTAGATTTTAGACAGTACATTATGCTTGATAGTTGGAACTTCTCTCTTCCTGTTTGATGATCTCTTCTGAAATAAAAATTCAATTTCTTGCCCTAAACAGCAGTTTCCAAATATAACAGGCCTAAATACCAGCACAGTAAACGCTTAAATCATCATCATTAGCTGTAAGCATCACAAGTTTCTAACTTGTTACAGTCAATCTTAAACTTTAACTTTACTTTCATGTCCACTTGTTGACATAACTTTTTTTTGGAGGCCTGAGGAGGTAGAAGTTTTCACCACTTCTTAATAAAAATGTTGTTGAACCCAAAAACCTTGCTCACTGCTGATAATGATAAATTCATGAACTTAACCGACAAATGCCTGAGGGCATCAACACTGTTTCCAGAGTGAGTAGGACAGAGTGTGGGAGTCTTTGTTTGAGTCAAGGATACGACTGAAAGTTGTCTTTGTTTTCACTCTGTCCCCCATTAATTAGCTGAAGGTTTTTAAGTTTAATGATGTGCTCCGTAACATCTCATAAAATAGTAACGAAGGCCATCGCAGAGTTTGGTATATTTACATTTTATTTTCTAAAAGATTATCTCTAAAGCTAGGATGTATCCTCTGTCATTGAAAACAGAGAAACTGCAACTCTTGAGATGGAAAACTTTTTTACTTTTAAGATAATAATCCTTTTGGTAGACACATTGAGGAGTTAATTTGTCTGAGAAGAAGAGGAAGAAGAAGACATACTGTATTAATCCCTCGTGCAAAAATTCAGATATTTACACTTTTTTTACACACCTACTTTACACACTGTTGAGACGTAAGGCATACATAGGCTGATGTACACACATGCACAAACAGGTCCTACGATCATGCACTAATGGAGAGATGCCAGAGTGATGGAATGCTGCTCCCCAAAAAGTGCTACCGAGCAGTTTAGGGTTTCAATGCCTTGCTCAAGGGCACTTTAGCATTGCCCAGGGACTCAGCTGGCACTTTTCTAGCAACCAAACCAACTCCCAAACATGTTTCTGTCACAGCCAGCCACCCACCAGTCCCCAAGTCCTTCTGGACTGAGGGAATAGCTGCTGCATTATTGATCAAAGGTCAAAGCGCTATGTTCATTCCTTAGTTATATCCATTATAGAGAGATTTCCAATAAACTCTGCACAAGTAACCACTCTGAGTTAAGGACAAACACATTTGTTTTTCGAGGTTAATGGTAAATCATTACAACATTTGGGTCACATCTTTATTTCTAACTTGTACTGTGTGTGCAACATCTCAAAACTGAGGCAACTTTGCAAACAACTCAAGATGGTGCAGCTTTCCACATTAACTCTAATGACTGGAATGATTCACTCTGGATTTGGGTGACATTTTCAGGGAATGTTGGTCATGACAGCACAAGACAGAAGTAATTAGGTTCGATGGTGATTGGAAGATTGATTTTTTTTTTCAAATAAATTGTTAATATGGTGAAATATGCCAGCATGCAATGATATATGGTCTTAATATGCACCAAAATAACCACAGATATATTTATTTTCATAATCGAGCAGCCTTAGGAGATCATTTTCCTTAAAGGAGACATATCATGCTGGTGCATGATTTAATACTTACATATAATATAATAAACTTGAAAACAAGACTTTACACCCCCTTAATTTTCCAAAAATGAGATATTGTATTTTTTCTGATATCCTAGAACGAGATTTGATACCTCTGAAAATAGGTCATTGCAAGATGACTGCGAGATTTAAATCGTCGTGACGACATGAGGTACATTTCTTTTATTGGAGTAATCTAATAAAACACTTCCTCCTCTGTAATGGCCGTTAGCCACAAAAGCGTCACCGAGGAACACATCCACCCAGCAGCAGTGTATAGCTCCCTAGCTCACACTCACTCATTACCAGCTCTGGCCTGTAGGGGGACTCAATACGCGGTCGCTGCTTTGAGCCTGCCGGAAAATACAGTACTTTCACTGCACAGTTTATGTTCTCCTCGTAGGAGGTGTCAGGAGGTGTGTCTAGCTTTTAGGATAATTTCTGGACTAATGGTTTCAGCCCTGTTAGATGCATTTGTTAAAGATGGGAACCAATAACTAATTCCAAAATCAATAATAACTAGCTAAAGGAATCCATCCACTAAGTGCCTCATCCCTGTCCAAATCAAAGTGGTCTTGCTCTCATCAGAAGCAGTCAGAATTATTAATAATAAAGATGTCAAAGGCATGGCTTAACTGTGGATGATCTTAACTGCTCAAATTTCCGCATCTGTGTTTGTGTGATTTTAAGCAAGAACGTTAAAACCAGAAACTTTCTGAAGCATCTTTCTATTAAGAGCAGCGTTACATTTCAGGAGTGTCTTATGTTTTACTTCACTGACACTGAAAACTTGCGCAGACCCATTTTTTCCTTGCAGAAAACTGACAGGAATCAAAAGATATCATATTGAAGGTGGAACAATAATGGCATCAGTATGAATAAAATTGTATAAATTCTCATCTCAATGCAGTATTGCATCAGTAGGTAGAAATTAAATGTGTGCTTATTTCCTTATTTAGCATTTACTCAAAAACTTCAAACTTATAGAAGTCCTGGAATGCAGTCATCATGCGAAACAGGAAAACACGTTGTCTTCAATTGTTTGTTTTTCACTCAGATATCTCTTTGGAGCCCCAGTACTGTCCCTTGTTCAATAAAACACACATCCACATCCATTTGAACAAGAGCTTCTCTGAGATCTAAAGCAAGGCTCATCACTGTTGGAAATATGATCCACACCTCTTTTATTAACCTGTAATTAAACCCCAAAGCCTACCGGACACATCAAGTCCTTTCTCATCTCACCTTCCTCCACTGCAGAAAATCCAGTCCACACCATTCCCCACACCCTCAATTCCACCTCTCTTTCTGCTCCCATTGAGCTCATTTTCAACAAATTCCTTTTCCATCGTCCAAACTGTTTTCTGGAGCCCAAAATTGGGCCAATTTCTTCCAGCAGGACATTTCATTATGGCCAGGAATTGAACACAAAGCGACCCCCGATCAGCTCTTCTCCTCACACATCAGGACAGGGCGTCTTCTACTTAAGACAAAAAAGAACTTATTATTTTTTACAGCCAACTATCTCAGAGCAGCGGCTGCACAATCACCACCCTCATAATGGTATCAATCAGAGACAATCATGGTGCTCCACGTTGGAGCGTCATGCTAATTTGGGCCTTAATGAGCCCCAGCTTGGTGTGATTCTGTCTCCAGCTCCATGATTGCGTTGATCAAGTTAACCTGCATTGTTGCTCAGCCGGGGAGAACATGTCTTGATTTGTCTGTCAGACATTTATGGGGAAAAAGAGATCCTCACAGTCTCGGAGTGGAGAAGCTGGCTGAAACCATTGGAGGCGGGCCGTGGAGTGGGCAGAGAGCCAGTGGAGTGGGGCTGGAAAGTGCTTTCTTTTGGTGCCAAACAGTGTTTTGGCAGCGTCTGTATCCTCACACTCTGCCCACAGAGCACGGACATCCAGTCTGGCACTCACTCAGTGTATTGCTTCAAGTTCTGTCTCATGCATTTCCTGATTCTTAAACTTTTGACCCCACCCCAGTGGTATTTCTATAGCTCTCTTTTTTTGGTAAAGCTGGAAGAATTCATATCATTAATGCATACAGCAGTGGTACCATTCAAAGACATACCACAGCAAACTTCCTGTTCTTTTTTTGGAAAATATATACGCACAGTTCATCAAAGTAACTGCATGGGGAAAATGGTAGGATTTGATATATTTGCAGTTACCCTGAAAGCCATTTAAATTGCCCCAAAGATAGTATTTTATTGAGATAACTGTGATATTGCAGTTGGACAAACCTCAACAGAAATATATTTTTTAACTGTTGTAGCATCTTGTTTCCTATTTTCTCACAATATCCTCCTTCACTCTTACATTTAAGATTAGAGATTAGATTAGATTAGATTGTACTATATTAATCCCTTAGGGAAGACTCCCTCAGGGAAATTATGATTCCAGTTGCATTATATGATAAATAAAAGATAATACTTGTAGGCTACTGCTGCTGCTGCTCCTTCCCATCCTCTGTCTTCCTGTTACTCCTCATCCCCCCAATTGAGGAGTTATACAGTCTGATGGCTTGAGGGACAAAGGAGTTTCCCAGTCTGTTGGTCCTGTACTTCGGGAGGAGCAGTCTTGCGCTGAACAGGCTCATCTGGTTGTTGATGACCATGTGTAGAGGGTGACTGGCATCATCCAGAATGTCCAGCAGTTTGTCCAGTGTCCTCTTCTCTGCCACCATCACCAAAGACTCCAGCTTCATGCCAACCACAGAGCCAGCCCTCCTGATCAGTTTTTCAATCCTGGATTTGTCCTTGGTCCTTGAATATCTGATGAAACTAGCTCTTGGTAGCTGATGATAATGAAGCTGGCAGTTGGTGGCATCTTTCAAAAAAGAACACTCTGCTGGTATCCTCAGAAATGACCTCCTGTGAGGATTATTTAATGTAACCTAATCCTGCAGAGAAAAATGACAAATTGAAAAGGGGAAGAAAATCATGCTGAAGGTACTGAGCTGTTTAAAACCACTCATGTACAATATTTAGCACAGAATGAACAGTTTCTATTACACCTCAGAAAGAGCGGTAGATTATAGAACTGTAAAAGTGAGTGTGACAAAAGAAAAAAGACTATTTTTATACCATTATGGTTTAATTGTGAAGCGTTGCTCTCAGGTAACATAGCAGTCGGACTCTCAGGTCACTTTAATTGGCGTCTACAGGTGACACAGCTTCTCCTGGGTGTGGACACGCTCCGTTGAATCCAAGCGTCTAATGGCCTATAGGGTCTTTTCATACTTGTACTTCAGTGTGTGAGCAGTTAAGTTGTTTCTGTGCCTCTTTTATAATTGGTATGTTGAGTTGGTGGCAAATTGGTGGATCAGTGTTGCAAAAAGTCACACAGAGAGGTGAGAAAGAGACAGAAAGAGAGAAGAAAAGTGACAAACGGAGCCGCAGTGAGACGTTTCTCAGCCGCCAAGCCGTCCACTGCCCTCACACTGTGACACATCTGCCACCCAGTGCACACAAGAGCCGCCAACCAGCACCCGCTCTGGCTTTGTGTCTCACACACACTTCGACAAAGACAGGCCAGCTCCTCTCACATGCCAGGAGAAAGCTGCAGCAGAGCCAGGTGAAGCTGAACACGGGAAAAGAAAAGAAATGTTCAGCCGCCTGAGTCCTGTGTGGACATTTCTGTGGCAGGAGTGACAGCAGGCCCTCCCAGGAGACACCAGAGTTCTGCTATTGTCACCGGTCCGGACACGGCGAGTCCCTGCAGCTCTGAAATTAATACAAGCTGACCAGCAGCCTGTCTGCTTGGCCTCTGTGGATTCAGCAGGCTCATTCAGACTGACACAACCTCTGACTTCTCCCAACAAAGCTGCGGTATTCAGACCTGGCCAGGGCTTTCACAAATGCCAGTCTGCATGAGGTGTTATCTTGATTACTCCCGACTGAAGCTTGGTTAAGTGAAATAACTGCACCAAGGTGACTTTCACACAGAACACTGACTTGTAGAGATAATCAGATTACAACAAATGCATGACCAAGTAGTTCTGACCCTGGAAGTTTCATTGGAATTCAAGCAGAGAGAGTAAAAAATCACACTTTATCCAAAGTAAACACTGTTTATAAGTTCCTTTGCCGAGGGGCTCTCAATCAAAACAATGAAAAATGATATCATATGATTGCAGGAAACTATGAAGTGATTTCCTGCCACTTCAGCCTTCAGCTCCTGATAAAACTAACTTGAATGGACTGTCGTCAAGTTGAAAAGAAGAACCTTTGGAAGTGCACTTTGCTTGAAGGCAATTCATTCTAATAGGTATCTCCTCAAAATACTGAATGGAGGGAAACAAGCAGAATTTGCATCTTCCAGCAGCAGACTTGGTCTGTCTATGAAGAAACTGTGTTGGATCATCATGCGCACAAAGTCAGCTTGCTCGCTCTCCATATATACTTGCTATTTGTCCTTGAGTTTGACTCAGCAGCCATTAGGGGTGCTTTTGTATCCTTATACCTAAAGCCTGTTCCTGGAAGGTATCACAAGAGGCCCACCACAGAGCTCAGGCTGTATACAACCACCTTTAAGCACCACAGACACAGCACCCCAACAACACCTTAGAGACCTTAGAGAGAAAAGTGGACCTGATTTATTAGTTTGTCCTCAAAAAGTTCTGTCATGTACCAGACATGGGGCGCCAGGTGGCGGATTGGTCAGTTGTCATGCAGTGGGGTTGGTGTTACGGGTTCAAACCCAGCTCTGGGTGACACATGGCGATGTCCTTTAATTGGAGACCTACAGGTGACAGCTGCCCCTGGGTGGACCGCGCTCCGTTGAATTGGGCATGAAAGTGAATGTGTTAGTGTTCATACTGGGAGAACTGAAAGTGCTTCTCTGAACCATCAGTGAGTGAATGTGAGAGCGAATGGGTGTGAATGGGTAGGTGTGACCTGCGGTGTAAAGCAGCTTTGAGTAGTCCAAGACTAGAAAAGTGCTATATAAGCTCAAGTCCATTTACCATTTAGATGTGTACCCTACGTGTCAAACCTACATCAAATCATTTCCTATGAAAGTGTAAAACCTTTCAATATATACTATTTAGAATATATTTTACAAGTCTATCTTGACAACAGTCTTATAAAATTGTTTGGAAAACTTAGCTTAATGTTGTTAACTTATTCTACTATTGTCTCCAGTGTCTTGCTAGCTTTTGGTGACCTGCTGGTTCTGCAATGACTAGGCACAGGTGTTGCTTGCCCAATAGGTGGGTGAATCACATTAACAGAAACCCCAGATCATGATGTCGGTTTCTGCTTCTAATTAATCTCACACTAATTTTAATACAGATGAATCTCCAAAAGACTTGAAATAACATGAGCCATACAATCATAAAAGTTTTTCTTCATCGTGGAACTTCGTTTAAAGGTTTATTCTGGTAGTAAATTCACACTTAAATTTAGTTGAAGATGTCTGAAGACTAATGCTTTCCATACACAACAAATATTTCATAATTTTTCAGAGGATCAGAGCAGGCCTAAAAAAGCCTTTAAAGTATATAAAAATAACTAAGAATGCAACCAACACTGAGTGAGTCTTAATGCACCCATAGGCCTTTAGCTGGAGGCCATGAACCCACATCACAGCCAATAATCCTCAAAAAGCTCCTTAATTGGAGCTCATTTTGATACAACATTCTACGTACATGCTGCACATCACATGGTGCGAAAGTCTTATTAACTCATCAAAAATAAGATGATTAGTAATTAAATTTAAAAGTTCCCATAGTTCTTAATTTACTCCTACAAAAGCATGCAGACATAATGCAGCCAAAACAAATCTATGTGCCCAAACACACCCTGTCATGGACACACTGGTTGCCAAAAGCCCATCAGAGAAGCAGAGTGCTTTTAAAAGAACGTCAAGTTTCAGTAGATCACAGGTCAGCCAACACATATTGACATTGGTCTGCGCAGGAATTCTCTCTGTTGTCACACAAAGGCAAATAATTGGTGATGTAGCGCCGTGTTAAGCTGATTGCTTTATACGCATCAATAAATAACACTTAGACATCCAGCTGCAAACCCAGAGCTAACCTCTGATTCACAGGACAGCGGCACTCAGATGTGACAAATCCAGCCAGGGCACACACAACAAACACACATAGATGCACACTTTCAGGAGAGCTGAAGTCAGACACATTTTGCAGCAGCTCGGCGTTCGGCTCGCTAATCGACTGAGGGCCTCCCATTGAGATCAGCAGCTGTGCATTTGAGCCGATGGTGGTTTGCTGGTGTTCTGGCTTCTGTATAGCTGGTCAGGTTGTCCCTCCTTTTTTTCATGTGTGCACATTTCCACACTGAGCTGGGCACGGTGAGGGGCAGGAATGTTTCTTGGAGACAACACGCTGCCTGTGCAAGCTGGTGCCTGGTGTTAGCCTGTTAGCTTTTCAGACTGTGGCCTCTCTGTGTGAGTCACCGTCAATTCTCCTCACACTGTTGTGGATTTTAGAAGCAATTCTTTCCTATCAGGCAGCTCACTTAAAAAGTGAACTGTGATGTATTTTATCTGACCAGGAGAGCAAATGTTTTCTGACATTGATTTTGTGCTTCACTCTAAAATCAATTATGCCTTGAATCTGTTGTGTAGAGCCAGAAATCCTTATTTCCGTTGCATCCTGTAAGCTCCTTGCAGCAGTGCCTCCCACATAGAAAAGAAATTTACAAGAGTTTATAAGTCAAGTATACTGAATGTGTCACCAAAGTATGTTTGAATTAAGAACTCCTAATGCTCATGCTAAGCAGAATGACTTAAAGCTCAAGGAGCTGGTGTCCTTAAAGGATAACTTCGGTTCCTGCAGCTTTTACATTGTTTATAGAATGAAGAACAACAATATACTCACCCAGAAGGCTTTCCTGATGCAAACGGTGCTTCGGGAGATATTTAGATCCAAAATCGAAGCGGACACCGATATAATGGTAGCCTGTGCATGGATCGCCGCTCCTAAAAACTGCATTAATCGTCAAAAACTCATGTTTTTCACCAATATTCCATCATGATTCGCGAATGGGACGGCCATTGTAGCCTGTGTCTCTCCACACAGCGCTGTGTGGCTGAACTAACCTCTAAACAGAGCGAGTCTGTTTGCATGCCCTTCAGCGCATCGCAGTACTCTCTGGGCGTTGAGATCGCTTCCTCATTTGTATCAGCTCCTTATCTGTATAATCTGGCTCCAAACTGTAAGGACGTCCATCATATTCAAAGTCCTCCTCCACAACATCTTCATCCCATAGATATTAGTCCATTTTGCACAAAACTGGAAGAAGAAAGTCGATTTGTAGCTGCCCTGAAACAATGAGCCACACTGCGCATCTTGTGAAGAGCATGTAAACAAACTCGTTGGTTCAGCCACACAGCGCTGTGTGGAGACACAGGCTGCAATGGCCGTCCATTCGGTAGCGAATCATGATGGAATATTGGTGAAAACATGAGTTTTACGACTAATGCAGTTTTAGGAGCGGCGATCCATGCCCGACAGGCTACCATTATATCGGTGTCCGCTGCTCGATTTGATCTAAAATATCTGACAGCTTTGGTTGTGATATGGCTCATAGATGTCTCTGTTTTTAATCCACAATGATGTGCTTGTAAATTGTTTTTGTCTCTTTTGTATCCGTCTGCAACTTTGTGTTTTTGCCGCTGCCTGTCTTGGCCAGGTCTCCCTTGAAAAAGAGGCTTTTAATCTCAAGGGGACCAACCTGGTTAAATAAAGGTTAAATAAAATAAAATAAAAAAGTCTTTGGTCATGTCCCCCCTCTTCAAGTTTAATATATGTTCATGCTAGAATTTTTAAAGATTTATTTGCCATTGGCATAGCATCATGCAAAATGTGATTAATATTCTAACCCTCAGTCCAGATTTTGACAATATGGCTGAAAGAGAGATACCAGATTTAGCCATACAAGGATGGATTTCTGGTATATTTTTTTCCTCTCAAAGAAGAAAAGATGGCAAATAAAACAGAAATGACATAAAACAAGATTTATCTTAGTTTTATCCAACATCTGTCAAAGCTAATCTGAATTTCCCTCTTTGAATTGCAGTGCATATGTTTCACCACACACCTTATTTCAGGCACTTATCCAAAACCGGTGTTCTACATACCATTTACTCTGGAGGGTCAGGAACCAGGAAGTGCTAATATACTTCCATGTTTTGGACTCATTCCTGCACCACTCAAATATAGTATGGATGCAGGCAGGCTCATCAATATCAACACTGAATAATGAGTGACAGATTTTTTTTTAATCTACTGCTGCATAAAAATTACTTAACCAGTCAGGTATATACATATGGCCCATTCCTAACCTATTTTATCTTACAAAAATAAAATAAGTAAGTAGCAACTCATAGACAGATGAATTTCAATACTTAAAAACCAGATTTCAGTTACTAATCAAAGAGTAGAATTTTGGATTGGCACATGGGGTAGCCAATTAAAATTCAGGGGGCTCATGCTCCAATCTGGCCACACCTGCCCAGACAATGATTGCACAGTCTGTTAGCGCACACTGTTGGTTATTGGAAGTTGAAGGTTCAAGCCTGGCTCGATCTGTCACATAGTGATGTTTCCTTGGGCAAGATGCTTCACCCCAAGCTCCTCGCACTGCTGCACCACTGCATCAGAGAGTGAATGGGTGGGTGTGACCTGCTGTGTAAAGCAGCTTTGGGTGGTCAACACAGACTAGAAAAGCTCTATATAAGATCAAGTCCATTTACTACTGACGAGTCACAACCCCCTGGGGTGTGGCCACTGCCTTATTTGGAGTCATGCCCCACTATTTGAAAAACACTCTCCTAAGTCAATACTGTGTTTGTGATTAAAGTGTTGTTAATAAAAATCGGCATCAAAATATAGAAGGGTTAATAGATTAAGACTTCTTCCTACTCCATTTCCCACGTTACCTGACATACTTAAATGTTGTAAATGTAAGTGCTGTCTTTCGTTTTCTCTCATTTGTTATTTTTGTTTCTTTTCTTTAATTTTTTAATTTGTAATTTAAGTTTTGGAGATAAACTTCAATCAAACGATCGGCCTAAAAAACAGGTGATGGGATAGAGAGCATCCATGTGTTGTGTTGTGTTTTGAACACGTTGTCGAGCTCCATGTAGGTTTGTTTGCTTTTATCATATTCCTCTGTTGTTGCCTGCAGGGAGTTTCTCACCGCATTTTGAGATCAGTTTCACAACAGCAACTTGCAGCTGCAGGAGTTTCTTGATCAAGGACACTCGAGTGCGCTTGACCTAAGGCCCTGCAGCAAAATGAAAGCCTGACTTCCCGCTCTCACAAAACCGCTTTGTTGACCAAACATCTTGTTGGTTAAAGGTGATTTTGCAGTGAGGGATTTTTCTTAAATACATAAATCTACAACACCAGATGTAGAATGCACAATCTGGTAAGTGTACCTGCTTAGAAGCTTCAAGGCCAGAGCTTTATTCTCTCTGCTGAAGAGGAGACCAAACCTTCACATTATTATTTCATTTTAAATTACTGACGGAAAAGCACATTCTGTACCGTGGGAGGCCGGGTTAAAGGTCAAAAAACATGTTTTGATTGCGCAGATGGAGAGAAAATAGAATCGCAGCCATGTATTGGAGGCCAGAACAGGTCTTCTTTTTAAAATAGCAAATGTGAGCATTGTGAATAATTCAGTTTTCTACTGACTTTGCTGTAAAACTGTCTGGCAATAAGTAAAATTGACCCGTGAGCTCTCAGATCAAAAGAGTTGATTCTGTATTAAACTTTGGAGAGGGCCTCACAATGTCGTGCAGAGGGAAATGTGTTGTATGCAAACATGTGTGTCTGGGCAATATCTAGAGTTCCTAGGATTTATGCATTTAAGTAAGATATGGTTTTAAATTAAGTTTTTTTTATTGTATTTAGTCTATTCAATAGTCTTTTGACTATATCTGGTCATTTTTATAACCATTAAAAATCAAACAAACAAATAAGAAAATACTTTGTCCCATATTGTCCACATTTTTATTTTTATTGACTGAAAAATGAAGGCAAATACCTGCACACTCAAAAACTCTCAAATGTGTGAATCATTTGTAGGCAAAGGGTGAAACTTTGAAAGGAAAGTCTCCCTCATTTCCAGTTCCAGCAACATATACATGCAATTGATACAATATTTACTCATATTTAGTTAAAATATAAAACTACCAAGTTCATGGGCTTCTTGTTCCATTAATTAGTGTTATCATGTAGATTTGTCTTTTTTAATTTTTACAGCAAAAACAGCTGGAAATGTTACCAATATATCATATAATATTGACAGGTGTGCTAGGTTTTTATTTTTATATATATATATGAACAGAGGTCCTAAACAACCTATATTGTTTTTCTAATTTTACTCATAAAAAGTTATCTGGGGTATGGTCAGAGTTATTAAGTCTCCTGGCTTTCTGTTTGTGCAAGTGAATGCACTATGCTGATTTTAGGAACCACAATACAGCAGTTTCCTGGTTTCTAGAAAACCTGGTTTTGCTATCTGGATAATTATTATGGAAACCTGGGTACTGCAACATGTTGACATCATATCCCAATTTGGGAACAGTCTGCAAATCTCACAGCTTAATTTTTTTTGCAAAAATAAGCTGCTGTAAATGTGAACTAGTATACTGATGTTCATCTTATGCAAAGGGAATCGAGTTGCCAGCTTTCTCTGTACACATGTCAAGTAAAAGCCGTATTTTGAATATGATTTAAACAATAAACTGCTTATAGCCGGAGTATTCGAGTAACAGTCACTTATTAAATGAATAAACAGCTTAGCATTAATTGAAACTGTCTTATTTACATATAATGAAAAATCTGACAACCTCTATATACAGAATTTAAGCCAATGTTGTTCATTTAGGCAGTGAGTCTAAGTTTTGATGCAGCTTTTGTTTATCAAAACAAAAAAAGCTCTACTGTGTTTCAGGACATCTGTTTTGAAGCAGTAATCTGGTATCATATAATCATCTGTCATGTTTTCTTCGAGAAAACATATAGATGTATGTTCTGTGTGGCCATTCAGTTATAGATCATTAAGATATGATTTCAGCCCATATTTTCCAGCCCTACTAGGTCATAAAGTAAGATATCACATCACATACTCAATCTGCAATTCATGTCACCTGCAGCTGGCCCTGAGGAGCCGGGCCTGAACTGAAGTAGGCGTGAACTGCTCACATTCTCGCAGCACGTTCTTCTTTTATAAAACAGTCTGCGTAGGCGGTATTATAAGCATGATTTTTTTATCACCTCCATACCTCTGGCACTTTTGCTTCTTTACCATCTTATAGTCATATCACCATACATTCCTTCCTGCATCCTCCCACTCCTCTCTTTCTCCACTCTCCTGCACTTCCTCTTTACATCAGCACTTGGTGAGCAGTAACATTTAATTAGCATCAAAAGGCCGAGGCCCATGAAATATCTATGAGTTGTGACATTTGTGGCAAGACGGGGATCCCTCAGATGACCCCAGGGCCTCACACTCCGAGGGGTCTGGGGAAAATCAGACACCATTACTCAACATCTTGTAAGAGCACTCAGCCTGGTGTTTTAAAGTCTTCACCTCAAAGATAGTCCATGGTCGTGTGATCCAATCCTGCAGCAATCCTCTTAAGATGAAAAGTGTCAAAGTGATTTTACAGTTATTTATGCTGCTGGTCATTACAGCTAAGAAATGAGGACCAAATATCCTGTAATAATATTGAAAAGCTGAAAAAAAAGCTGAAATGGATTAATTCTGATATGTTTTAAGTAAAAAATCAAGCAATTTTGATACCTGTTTGATTCCACAACAACAAAAATAGAAGTTTTTGTCACACAACACTTTTGGGTTTCATTGTTTATTGCAATTATAAAAAAATCACGATGAACTGCTACACATGGACAAACGTCACTCAAACACTGGCCATGGTTTCACTTGTTTTGAATTTAGGTCGTGAAAATGCTACTATTTCTAAAGGACCATGTGTTTAGAGCTGAGAAAATCTCTTTTATTTAGGGGGTGCTGGTGGAGTGAACAAAATGATGAATTCACTGTAAATGAAGGTTCATGCCCTGTGTATCTGGTAGTAGAGAAACTTAGGCCCCATCCACACGAGGACAAAACGCTTAACATTTTCCAAAACAATCGTCATAGAGATAAAGGCATCTCAGAAAATGTGTGCATCTATATGAATGCACTCGAGACGCATCAAAACACAGTAAAACACATGCCAGACCTGTAGGGCTGCTGTAACGATATGACAGAAACAAGCGGAAACAGACGAAAAAACAGTGGGCATGCGCACTTGCGGCAAAAGTTGTAAACAGAGATTGTGATAAAGTGATCATGAAGTGCCGTAATGTGTCCTCGATAATTGTTTGTTCAACTCGGTGGTGATTGAGAAGAAGGAGATTTTGCTGCAACAGGGATAGTAGGGTCACTAGCTTCATCAGCACATATGCTTCACATACGCCACCATTGTCGTTGCTGTGTGTGGCGCATGCATGTCAATGAAGATATGAAACTATGACGTAAGAGTATCTGAAAACTTGCAGAGAGCCAGTAAACACAGAGCTGTGTATACGGCATTTCAAATTCTTTCCACTCTGGAACCTGGTTTCAAAAATGATCGTTTACAGACCCCCAAAACGCCGTCTTTGTATGGATGATATGCAGATTCGGCAAAAAACTTATACATTTAGACCTCGGTTTGGCTTCGTGTGGATGGGGCCTTAGTGTTGGTGACTTAGTCTGGAGAGTTACTCAACTCAATCAGAAAGATGAGTTCAGCTCAGGCTGGCATGTGTTCATGTGTCCCTGGACAAGACACTCAACCTCAAGTTGCATCTGCATCAGTGGTGTGATAATGAAAAGGTGTGAATTCTACAGCCATCAGTGAGTTTATTTGAGAGTTAGTGGGAAAATGTTTTTTAAGTGTTTAAGTGCTCTAAGAGGTCAGAAAGAGGAAAAGATTCATAAAAGCTCAAGACCATTTTCCTTCTAAATGATCTTTGGTAGGATGTCCTAATACTGTATCAGTTTTGGTAAAATGATCATTTTTTAAAAGGTCTGGGAACATAATTAATACTGATTATCTCACCCCAACTGTTTACATCAGTTCCCAAAAATTCTGTGAACTTAACAGCAAGTCGTAAATGAATGAGTGATGTAGCAAGAGCACCACTGTGGCTCTCACATGATCTGTGTGGAAATACACAGATGACATGTTAGCACAGCAAACAGGGTGATAACAGTCTAATACCCACTCAGATTATATAATAAATAAATATGTTTTATTATGTTTATATTGATGTTAGTCAGACTTAGTTAAAAGCTATTAAATTAGTGGATCGTATCCCTCTGTTTACCAATTTTTTTGGCAATTAAACAAAAGAAACACAAAAACACAACAACATACAGTATTGTCTTGGTGAAATTTGATATTAAATTCAACCCAGAATGGGCAAATTCCCTTTGTTTAAAGATTGGATCAGGATTGGGGTCAAAAAGAATGACTGGGATATCCCTCATCTTCATTTATAAGTTTGACTGAAAATGAGGAAAAAAAATGCCAACACTTAATTAATACTTGAGCAATGCTTAAAAAAATACAATAAGAACTGGAGAGGAGAGTTCTCTAGCCATTTTACAAATAAAATTAGATTACCCAGTATTTGGTGTTTAAGGCTAATGGTATTATTGCTGTTATCAAAAAGATTTTGACATAATTTGATTTGTTCTACCAATCAATCTGCTGTTTCACTTGAACAAAGTAGAGGATCATGATCTCTGTTGAGCTCAAACATCTCAAACTCATTACCATGTGGTTAATAAGCATGTTGGAGGGCAGTCAGCATTCTTATATACATAACATTAGGCCTTCTATCTTTTTTCTGACAAAGTCTCTCAACACTGTATTCACCAATTGCAGATTAATGTCAGTACTGAAGTGCAATGATTTTTAGATATACAGTGAAACTAATAAACTCCCAAACCACTGACCAGTAGGGTACCATGGATCAGTTGGTGCCAAGCCTGTAGACTTCTCTTTGTTTATTTTTGCACACAATCAACGTACATGTTTCAGGTTTGGATTCAATGACAAACTACTATAAAACAAACACAACAGCACACTCAGGTTATGGTCAACTTTATTGTCCCTTAGGGGAGATTTGTCTTGGGCATTGTTTTACATTATTGCTTCACATTGCAGAGAAATAACATAAATAAATAAATATAAAAACAATCACCTCAAAGAAAACCAGGAATTGACTACTTAACCAGGCCTAAAAACAGGAAATACATTACAGTGCCAACACAGAGATTACACGGTCACTGGTTGAACTGATACAATGATCATGGCCCAGGTAGTTATTGATAGAAAATTGCTCATGGCTTCCACTGATCCTGCGTCGTGGTGGGTTTGATTTCTATGCACTTGTTTGATTGATTGTTACCGCCCCTGGATCCATGAACAGCTGACAGATGTTTCTATTATCGTACAGCTCTTACTGGTCCTAAAAATAATGTCTAACTTAAGTAGTAGTTGTTGAAAACATACAGAGAAGTGTTTTTCCAAGCCTTACCTGCCTGTTTGTTCTTTTAGTTGATGCAATTAGATTTATTTTCTACTCAGTGGTCCACTTTGAAAGCCGTGTCCTTTCATCTAAAATGTCAAATCCAATGCATCAACAGCATCCAGCAGAAAAAACCCTGGCCTGCTGGCTCATTCCAGGAGAAATGGCTGTGGGCCAGTGACCACAGTTACACTGGTGTTAATCTCAGGTGGGAAAAGCAACAAGCCAGATGCCTTCGAGCATGGCTGTGCTCTGGCACCGCCTCAGTGGGCTTACAGTCAATACAGCTGCGAGGACCTCTCCTGACGGTCCTGCTCTTTACTGATAGACTAACTTCAAATACATGAGCAATCCAGATCTAGATCAGGGGTATAACAGATCTGGGTGTTGTTTTATTATTACTTTGGTTGACTTTTTGTTTTCAGTTTCATGTTACATGTTAGTTGTTTATCAGTGTTAGTTTAAGTTATTTTGTTATGATTAAGTCAACTTAGGTGGGATCCAAGAAACAGAAAAAGTAAAAGTTAAGGATTTCAACGAGTCACCCATAAAACAAATTTAACTTACTTAGTGGATAATTGGGGACATGGCTATCAATCAGATTGATACAGATTGATAGCATTGGTACACCTTACCAATGTACCAATAATACATTGGTAAGGTGTGAGGGTGTACTATCCATCTGTCTGATCTGTTTTTGTAATTCAGCTCCAGATGTGGAATCCATTTCTTTATAAAATGAAAAAAATATCAATACTACAAACTTCTCCAGATAGGATATTCTCACTTCACTTTCGACATGTTTGTTGTATAAAAGGGAATTGTATAATTTCTTGGTCTAATTAATGTCTTATTGTTTGTCTACAACAAATGTGTACATTTACAGAAATGATCTTAAAGCTCCAACTTTCCCTGAATGCATATGTTTATCCCAATAAACATGGAAACACAGCTTCATGTTCATGCTATTGAGCATGTTTTTCTTTTACATCTTCTCCTTCACCAAGACCATGATTAGTATGTGGACATGAAGAACTGCATATACCACATCCTGTTTTGTTTGTTTACTTCCCAAATGCTTAATGTGAATGCTCCATGTCTTCTTCTCTGGTTTCGGTGTGGCAGAGTCACAGTGTCACTTACAGGCTTGGCTTTGACACTATTCCTATTTTCATGTGGACGGACATGTTTCTTGAAATGATGCAGAGTTTACAGAAAATGTTTTAAAAATGAAAATGTTTTTTCTCCTTGTGGACAGAGCTTTGATAATAAATATACTCATAAAACCACAAGATGTTTTTCCTCCTCACATTTTCTTAATTTGATATTACTCTGGAAGGGCAGATGGAAAGCTGCAGGGGGCCTAATGTGGCCATCATTGGTCTACAGTCTTTACAACAGTCTGTTCCTCTGGCTGAGTGAATAACATGAACATGGCTTTATCTGTTACCAAATCTTCCCTTTGCTGGCCTGAACTCAGAAATCTATGGAAGAAAATAATGGGGAAAGTCAGGACATTTAATGTGGATCAAATGGACATGGAGCACAGCATCCTGGCAGACTTGCATGATAATGAAATTCAAGCAGATCGAGCAATTTAATGATTCAACAGCCCTCCTTTCTGTACTGGACTATCTCGACTGTATTTATTTGTTTCTCTGGCTCCTCGTTCCTGAATCCTGCACCTGGGCCTCTTTGGCAGGGCTCATGCAAATCTGCTCGGCTTTTCCACAACATTATTTCTCCTTCAAACTGATGAAGCACGTCCAACCCCACATAGCAATCCTCTTTACTGCCGAGCTGTGAGTCTGAACTTCACGCAGGGAATTGCGTTGATGTGTGCCAGCGTGGAGATGCAGGAATGACAGCAGGATGGATTCAGCCCCCTGGTGAGAAAATGAGCGGAATCGCTGCATTTTTTTCCACCCGGCTGACACCCCAAGACAGATGGAGCTATAGCAAACACTTCAACGCAGTCCCATCCAGAACCATGGCAACAGCGTTCACGCAGCAACAGGAAGCACGCCAGGCCAATGAGGGTGCAGGATGCATAGCCATCTAAATGGGTCCCGGGAGGTAGACTTCAGGATGATGATACTTCAACGAATGGTGGTTGTAAATGATGCAAGTAGGAGATCTATATGAATAGAAGAACAAATGCTTTATATCCTAAGGGGGTGGTTTGATACAGGCTGCAGCATTTGCTTCTTTAGATCACAGGCATGTTAGTAGCTTGTCATCAGCTGTGACTCTGTAAGGCTGCTAAACAGAGGCTGACTGAACCCCGAAGGCACATCTGTAAATCTTCATCTATAAATGAAACCTTTCTAGAGATTTTAAGTCGAGCATTATACACCTTACAGATCCTTTCATTGTATTTCCTGACTTGGTCCCTACCCTCTCAGCTCAGTTGTGAAACAGTCAACTTGCAGCTACTAGATTTCATCGATCAAGGATACTTGAGTGCACTTGAACCCGGGTCCTGCTGCTAAATGAAAGTCTGAAGTCCCTGCTCTGGCAAAAAAACACTTTGTTGACCAAGCAGCTTGTTAGTTAAAGGTGATTTTGCAGTAAGAGATTTTTTGGAAGACATAGGTCCACAGCATGAGAGGATTGATGTCAGAAGAAGCCTAGGTGATTTGATTTGTAAAGCACTATTCACACTAAAAGTGAGAAGCAATTAGATTTTGGTGGTGATCCAATTCTGGATGCAGATTTGGAAATGTTATTCAAGTTAACAAGTTAACTTAATTATTTAACATTATGATATAAGAAATAAAGTGTCAGAAATCTCTTGGAAGGGATTTGTGGTCTTTCCACTCTTCAAGTTTTGAGTGTTTTTGACCTAGCCCGCCAACATTTCTAGCTGTTGTTGAGAGAAACAGTTGCATTGATGTTAAGTCAAGTTCATGTCCTGCATGCTTGTTGAATTGTGTTGTGCTTAGGGATGTGAATCAAAAATCAGTTCCAGTTGAGAATCCGCTCCCTCAAGGAATCAGTATAATGAATCCTCTTATCAATTCCTTTCCCTACATTCTGTATGTTGTGCAAAACAGGGATGTCATGCTCTCATCAGAGGCAGTCAACAATTATAATAAAGAATCCAAATCCATAGAAGACAGGGAACGGATATGTTCAAAGTTTTTCTCAAAAGATGCTGCAGAACTTTCAGGAAGTTAAAACACCAGGAGCTAGCAGAGACATTCATCAATGTAGCATGGCATTAAATATCAGGTCATTGTTTGACGTTGTTGCTGCTGAAAACCCTTGTGGGGCATTTTTTCCCACACAGAAAATTAATAAAGGAATCTTTGAATAACAGGATTGCAGAAGCAGAATCATTAGTGACATTGATACCAATAAAATCCATTCAATTCCCATCGTTATTTGTGCTGAAGTTCACTCATAAAACGACACCAGGGGTAATAACACGTTAGTGTTATCCCTAGTCAGACTCTTCTTTTCTGTTGTTCCCAAATGGTGGAATGAGTTACCTAACTCCATACGATCTGCAGAGTCCCTTTCTACTTTTAAGAGATGTCTGAAGACTCATCTGTTCAGGGAATACTTTGGCACTTAATCTGATCTTCTCCTCTTTGTCCTCAGAGGTAGAATGAATCAGAAGGCCTCAGACCAGCTCTTAATGAATATTTAGCACTGAATTTTGAATGCTTGGAATGTTGATCGATGTTGTTGTCTTGAATTTTTGTTGCTGACTTGAAATATTCGTTGTTACTTGAATTATTTGTTGTGACTTGAATTATTTGTTGTGACAAGCTGCATTATAAATAATGCAGCTTATCCGGCACTAGATGGCAGCACCTGTGGCCAATTGACTTGAAGCACTTCGACGCACTTTCCAAGGTTTTTCCCCTCAGTCCGAATTCTTGCTTGTGTTGTACGTCGCTTTGGACAAAAGCGTCTGCTAAATGAAATTGTAGAATTGTAGAATTGTTAGTACAAGCACTGATACATGCCAGATAGCTAGGACTTTGAAGATCAAGCATGCTTGGGCATGGTGCAGACACTTCTGGTGAATGTGCTCAGCTTGCTCTGCTGCTGTCCAGCGTGCCCTTCTGTTGCCACACAGCACACAGGAAAGATGTCCTGGAAAATTTTTGATTGAAAAGTTTGTTCTCGTCAAATATAAATTCTGTTTATTCACCTCAGCACATTTCCCAGTGTATTTTGGTTACATTCTGCTCTTTAAGTGTCGAGTCACGGCTCACGGGCTGGCAAAGAAATGTCACCTCCCCACTGGGGTGAAAACCAAACCTTGGCATATTTATTTTGAGTACATTTGGATTAAAAAACACATCCTTCTTTGTGGGAGAGCAGACTGAATATCAGACTACATGTTCTGATGGCACAGATGGGGGGATTTTGAGTTTGCAGCCCATTTACCAGAGGTCAGAACTGCTTTTTGTGGATTTTCTGCTCATTAAAATTGCTTGAGTTTCTTCTGCATTCAGGGTCTAATTGCCTGACATTAAAACTGAATGTGACCCTTTTGTAATCCCTCTTTTATAATTCACAGATCAGCCCAGTCTGCTTCAGCCTCTGACACTTCTGGCTTGTGTAAAGAGTGTGCAGTGCTTAATTTACACATGATAAAAAATATATATCAGAGTGAAGCTACCTTTTCTGCATTTCACAATGAGCTCTGCCACACCTTCATTATGACACACACACACTCTCTCAGATTCAGCGAAGTGAACGATGAAGCAGAAGCTGAAAAATGTACAGTAAATTGTATATATTTCCATTTCAAACAGCTCACACTGAGGTGGTACCTTTGGTTCTTCAGTATCCACGGATTTAATCAGAAAGTTTGACCTTGCATTGAAGATTTTTCGCTCTCTAATTTAAAATATGACTTAACAGCTCTGTCGTGAAATGTCTATCAACTCAACAAGAGAGCTGCTGCTGCTGCCTTTTGCTCTGCCCCCTTTTAAAGAACTTGTGAAATTGAGTTTTTGGAGTGTCTTATTCAATTCAATTTTTTCGAGGAAAGCAGTGAAATTTTGTGGGACTGAATGGCAGTTATCTGCTCTGAACAGCCTGTGCTCGGTGTTCAGCTGAATTGCCTTTTCTTTCCAGTCTCTATGGAGGCTGGCTGATAATGGGGGCTTTAATTTTTTTAACAGGAGGTTAGGTTACATGGAGTTTTGTCACTCAGGCCAGAAACTTTATTACAGAGACTGACATGTGCCGTCTGGGCTGAAATATGTGACAGGAGATTCCTTTTTTAAACTTCCTGGGAGACCCAAAATGGAGTGAACATTATCTCTCAAAGTGTTTTATGCCATGTCCATTATAAGGCTCTGCAGAGAATCCTGTTTTAAAAGGGTTTTTATGTGTATTTTCCTGTAACGGACTCTCAGTGGAGAAAAGCTCTGCAAGCTCCTCGCTCTACAGGAAGTGATTTTCTATCAGGCTCCCCACATCTTGGTGGCTTTCTGAGTTTTTGTCTTCATTATCATCTGTTTTCAAAGTTGCCATACGTGTCACAGCATTAAAATAATCATTATACCTCTGCAAAGGAGCTTTTATTTGCCTGTGTATTTTGGTTTCTTTGTTTGTTTGTGAAAAAAATGTATAGATTTGGATGACATTTTTAGGGAATGTTTCGGTTCTGCATTTTTTTTATTGACTTTTCTTTGCAGATGCACAACCACTGTGCAGAGCAATACAAAATGAGCAGGTCTGAATCAACATTTAAAGAGAGATGAACCTAACCTGAACATGACAAGCAGAAAAGACAAGGGAATGTTGGTCATGGCATATAGAAGAAGTGAGAATAAGATTTTGGCGGGGATTCTAATCCAAATGCAGATTCACTGATCATTTTTCATGCTTTTTCTTAAAAATGCAAGAGATGGCAGTTTTCTAAAACTTTTTGCTAATAACTCAAAATGTTCTTAATAGATTTTGATGACATTTTAGTGAGTATTGGTCATAGCCAAAGAGGAACTGATTAAATTTTGCATATTCAAAAGCTTTAATGATTTCTTACAATTGCAAGATAGGGCAATTGTCCTCTATTTCCTCGGTAACTCAAAAAATAAGTTCTCACATGGATTTTGATTTGATATTTTAATGGTTTATTTGTCATGGCCTGAAAAAAAAAGTGATTGCATGTTGGTGGTGATCAGAATCTGGATGTTAATACAAGAATTTGCTCATGGATTAGTTAACTGTGTGAGATATGGCAGTTTTTTAAAGTTTTGCTAATAACTTACTAGATGTTTGTTTGGATCAAGACAGACTTTTAGGAGCTGGATCTGGATACTGGTGGTATGGACTTGGAAGTGTCTCTCGGGCTCCTGCAGTCACACTAGCCTCATGTAACTTTGTTTGCAGTCTCCTTCTTCCTCTCTCCATGGTCAAACTGGACTGAGCTTCTGACATGTCATGATAAAGACTGCTCCACTGCTCTTTATTTATAAACAAAAGCAGAAAGGATTTAGGAAATAGGAGGGAAATTCAAAGAGCTATAAATTAGGCTACAAGAGTACTTCTTCAGTAGAAGTATGTCACCTAGAACACACTTCCTCTAATTTGCTCACATCTCTGTACATCTCCTGTGGGGGCTTTCTAGATGTAAGTTGAGAAGGCATAAATGCAATTTTAGGGAATAGGGGCATAGTCAGTGTGATGGCAGGCTGCCTGTAGGAGAGAAGAGAACTGATTTTAAAGTATTACAGAGATTGGACAGAGGATTGTGTCATACACTAGGAAAAGAGAGTGGGTAGTGACAAACAGCAATGGAGCCACTGGCCTCTGCAACAACATTATCTGTACTTGAAGAGTTTGGGCATAGCCCTAAGGCTATTGGCACCCTTAAATTTGTTATGTAATTTGTTATTTTTCCGATATGTTACCATGTTATTAATTGGATGACATGATTGTTGTTTGGCACAGTTGTTTGGAAGAACAACCCTCCATTTCACTCTCCTGTAGTTAACAGCTCTCCATATATTATCCTTTGCGTAACTGTCAGTGCATAAGAACACACAGAGAGGGGCGTAGACACTGTCTCAAGCAAGCATCTGTCTGCCTCCCTTCCTCTTCTCCTCTCGCATGCCATCACAGCGTCCTTATCCCTCTCCGTGTCGAGCCTTTGATGAAGCAGGCGATCATCTTTGAAGCGCCGCTCTGCCATCAGCAGATTTTAAAGAAGCCTCACTTCAATCCCTCTCTCTCTCTCTTTCTTGATCGCTCCACCAACAACCCGCTTGTATCACCGACTGAACTACAGATACGCACTAGGCCTCGCAGATAACCCAAATCTGATCTTTCTCATCTTTCCTCACCTCTCCTCATCCTTGTCAGAGAATCACACACAAGCAGACCCCACCCTCGATGTGTTCATGTCAATCCACTGAAGCTGTGACTGCTTTATCTTCTGCACTTCATCCCCCCTCCTCATATTATGTGCTTTAAATCTCATGACTACTCTCCAGCAATCCTCTCGCTCTTTTCTCCAAGATTTTGTTTATCTGGTGTGGAGAGTACACTACAGATATTTGCTCCATGTTTGTTGCGTAGTTTTGAGATTTCTTGGACCAGCAGATGGGACTTATTGTATTAAAGGAAAAAAGAGATTACTCAGTGACATTGTTTACACCATTGTGTTAACTCTTGCTACAATTTGCACAAGAAAATGTTTTTCTGTATTTTCTTTTGCAGGCAGCTTAAGAAGGACAGTGATGTTTGGCACTATTTCTTTCTCAAAGCACATATTTGCAGCTTCATTTGCAGTCTTGAAACATTGCAGGAGATGCAGGAATGGTCTGTTGTTTTGTTCTTGGCTGAGATGCAGAACAAAAATGTTCAAACTCAATTGAATGATTGCCATTGGGATTATTTTTCCCAGTTTGAATCTCAAATAAACTTAGTGGTTCGAAACTGGAGACTCAATGATTTGCTTTACACTGGGTTAATCCTGAATATGCACTGGAGACAGACAGTTGCTTCTTCTTCTGCAAAATGATCTTTCATATTGTTGCTTTGGACCAATGGTCCGTAGTTTGATGGCTTTTATAATCTTTTGTCTCGGAGGCAGTGATATAAGACTACTTTTAAGAGGTGGTGCCCTAAATAATCGAAAACTCATCATTATCAGCTGTTAACTATTGAAAAAACATGATTGACTCCAACAAACTAATGACTTGGTCATCTGTTGTTAACTTGTCATCTTGCTTCTTTAGGTTTAATAACAATGCCCAATTTATCTACTTGTCACCGCTTCTTCTGCTACCTTGTCTTTCTCTTAAGGAGACTGTGGTACAATCCCTCAAAACTTTGATTGTAGTCATTTTAGTCATTTTATATTTGATAAAGATTGAAATGTGATGTGGTTTAAAAAGAGGAAATATGAGCATAGGCTCAGAATTTCAATAAGTATTGTTTGTGAACAGTGGATTTCAATTAGTTTTCATTATTATGAAACAGTAACATCAGCTGCATGTAGCTGAGTAAATGCTCTTTGACAGTGATAACCAACTGGCAGCCCAGATGGATAGATATACATAAATAACACATTTTATTAATAAATCATCTTATTGTATTATTTAACTGTCATTACGCTGTACCTTTGCGTTGAGTAAAAATGTAACATAATAAGACATAAAATAAAGTCTGTGTTAGTGTTTGATGATAGGGATCTACAACAGATAGATAGATAGATAGATAGATAGATAGATAGATAGATAGATAGATAGATAGATAGATAGATAGATAGATAGATAGATAGATAGATAGATAGATAGATAGATAGATTGACAGATAGATTGATTAACAGATAGATAGAAAATCAGACAAAGACAAATAAACAGATAGTTGACCTTTATTGTCTGTAGCATTTTGATACACATTGTCATTTCCCTGATTTCCATTTTTACTGCCCTACCTCCTGTAAATGAAGACAAAAATATTTTTAAAAAGTATTGAAAGTAATATCTGTTTCTGATTGACAGTTGTTAAGTGCTTATAAAATAGTGTGAAAACTTGAATCCGTCACCCTCACAGTCTTGTTATGCCTCAGTCATTTGCATGTGTACCTGACAGTTTCAGGCAGTTTTTCTCCCTCTTCAACTTTAACAAGATCTCTCAGACTCTCTGCAGTTTCACAGGGAGTGACATCCACAGACTTTTCCCACACAGGACACTACCTGTTAGCCTTTCTGTCTCCCTGAATGAGCTGGGAGGTGTCTGTTGTCCCCCTGCAGCGGGTCTGGGAGACTCTGTCAGGGCCCCTAATGAGAAGTGGACCTGACATGCTCTCCAAACACTGCCCCGCTCTCTCTCTGCGCATCCCATCAGCCCCTGACTTCTTCCTGCGCTCCTTGCTCTGTAATGATGGTGGAGAGGTTGTTACATGGGGCAAATTGTGGGCTGAATTATTGATGGGTCACTGGGTCTGTCTGTTCTGTTGCAGCAGCGAGGACTGATCTTGTGTGACATCCATCAGTGTGTAAACAGGTATGAGAGTGCTGAGGCGTGTGTCAGGAAATCTCCTATTTTTTGCTTGTGTGGAGTGTGAAAAGTGTGTGCCAAAAAGGAACCTGATGAGGTTCAGCTTGTCAACATTTTCTCAGGATGTGAGGAGAAGAGTGTCCGAAGTTTTGCTCTGATAGGAAACTTAACATAGTCCTAGAATCTGTCCGAATATCCAGGAGTCTCTGTGTCATTTTAATATTTGTAGATTGTAGGACGACCTCCTCCATGTCTGAATTGCATTTGAATAAACTAAATTCTCATGCTGTTTTTTATTCCTCTGGTGCTTTGCTCATAATGTGGGTATCAATGTCTTTCTATGAAACAAATTGTATCAATATTTAAGTTATGGTGAATCATTATCATTTTTTGTAAGGTTGGAAGTCAGGCACAAGTCTTAAGGTTTAAGTAGGACTGTAACAAGGGGGTTTATAAGCATGCCAGGATTGAGTATCTGATAGGATTTCTTTAGGCAATGAAATTGAAAAGTATTGTCTAGTGACAACTGACTTGTTGAAATGAGTAAAATATGGGACCTTTAAAGTCCATGGCCATGTGAGTTCTGGTCTGACTCGAGCTTGTTCAGTTTTGGATTATTCTAAGGGGCTGTGACTGACAAAAATCTCAATGGCATTCATCACAATGCTCATAAAATCACCTGTTTCTGTCTTTTGATGCATCAATTGCAATAATTTTTCACTTGTGTGCAACTAAAAGATTAAAAAGAAGTTCTGTTAGATGCTTAAAAGGCCAGAAGAAGGAAGTGAGACATTAGACCCTCTGGCCCATACAGCCTAATTGTGAGCATGAGTCTCTTTATATGAAGTGCGTGGACATATTACCTCGCTACTGGAGTCCCCATAAATTGATCTTTACCGCAAAACTAGTTATTAAAAACAGCTATGCAGGACTGCTTTGGGTTGAGGAGGGGGTCGAAACTGACATCTGTCATATGGCCCTTAATTTTTAACAGCACCACTAAATAGACAGTTAATATGTCTTTTTGTTGCTGAAGATTTTAAATTCATAGTCAGTGATGTTAGCCAGCATGATAAAATATTGTATGCTAAGTTTGCAGTTATGTCATTCATGATCGTTTTGAGCTTTCAAAGGCAACAGCCTTATGCCAAAATCAAGCTAGAAGCTGAAGCCATTAGCTTAAACTTACCACATTACTTGTCATATCTGAAATATTGTTAGCCAGGGAGCTAAAAGGTTGAGAGGGGAATAATAAAACTAATAAACTATCTTCCGTTTCATCCTTGAATTGCTGTGTTTCCTCTTTTAGTTTTCAGTAAAAAATAATTACTTGATTTTGGAGCACCTGTGTGGTGGAGTGGTATCTCACAACCCTGCAGATGCTCTCTCCTTGTACAGGAGTTAGAATCCAGCCTGAGACCCACATGCTGCACCCCCTCAACCCCACCACACACACAAACATTTCCAAGCTCATCCACTATTTCTACACTGTCCGTAAGGGCACAAAATGCTATTTGCTAGAAAATGCAGTCCAACATTATGGAACTGCATTTACACATACAGTATAAAAGAAGAAAATGGCAACCAAGTAATAACATTGAGACCCATCAACAACCAACTCACACTAAATTGCCTGATTTAGAATATTCGACTGAAGGGATGCTACTCAGCCATGACGCAGAAAGAATATGTTGAAGTGAAACATGCCTCTAATGACCAGTAATGTTTGCAAAGGCCAATCAGATGCATCTCTACAAGCCTCTGTAAATCCTTTTCTCAGCTCACAAAATACACACACATACACATAAATGCAATGATGTGCTTTCATCCTGGCAGTAATTAGACCCCTGGTAACATTTCTGCCTTGAGCTCAGGCTGACAGCATACATGCAGCTATTGCATCATTGAATTAAGGGAAATGGTATCAAATCTGCCAGCTTTATTAGACAGTAGGGCAATCTGTGAAATTATTTGTATGAGCTCGCTCTAGTAGGTCAGAAGGAGGAGTGAGGAGTGGGTGGGTGGTTTGTGTACCTCACAGGGAAACATTTAAACTGATGAACACTGCTAAATAATATATCTTTAATGTGGACTAATTTAGAGCAGCGTATTTCAAGCAGGGGGTGGGAGGTGGTGGTGTAGGGGTAATGGAGAGGTAAACACTTGCTTGTTCGTTTATTTAGTTTGGGCTTTGGTGGGTACCTCCACTTCAGTGCTGCGTTTGTTTTCCAAGAAGTTCTCATGTCTAACTTAACAGATCTGCCTTAGCATGTTCTCCCACTCGTTCTCAGGCAGTGCCGTGCTGCATAAATTATGCAAACTACTTTTCCATCAGCGAGAGGGAGAAGCTGACGTGGGACTTGGTGTTGTTAAGTTAGCAGACAGTGTTGGAGACATCTCTGATAGCCTGCGATAGATGAACCGTGTTGCCAGCACATATGGCCCTTTTCCATTAGCCCTACTCTACTCGACTCTACCCTGCTCTACTCTACTCGCCTTGTGCTGCTTTTCCATTAGCCCCAGTCGCCTGCCCAACTGGGTGCAGTGTCGCTGTAAGCAGCTGAGCGGCACTGTGGTGACGTCATTTCGAGCGCGACACAACAATCTGTGGCTTTTTGACACAAACCAAGTGAAAAAAGGAAAGCAGGAGAAGGCTGCAGGTGGCAAGAAGAAATACCCCTTGAGAAGCACAAGAGAGTTTTGGAAGCTATACAACAGAATGAAGCCGAGGACGAGAGCAATCGAGCTGCAAAGAAAAGACGTATGAGGGTAAGCTAATGGTAGCTACCGCTAGCATGCTAGGTTGTTGCGCTCATGACTCATCGATGACGACATTGTCTGACCAATCAGTAGCCGGCAGTCGTGACGTCATCTTTTAGTATCGACTCAGCTCGCTTGGAACCAGATCAGAGTAGGTACTAAAACTAGCTTGTTTTAGGAGGTACCGGGCTAGTGGAAACATGCTGCAAATCGAGTAGGGCCAAGGCATGCTAGTGGAAAAGGGCCAATTGTTTTAGAAGAGGAAAAAACCTTTCAAGTTGCAAATAAAACACAGTAGACTGAGGTACCAAGAACTATTGCTTGGGAGTTTTATGGCTTTGCAAGGTGTCCAATGGATCAGCAGTGGAAGTGCAGTAGTGGGTTTTGAGGAAGATCTGGAGGGCTCTCTGTAGCAGTGTGATCTAATTCTTATAAACACTGTATATAGCAACCCTACAACCTGCCCTTTTAAGCAACTTTGGCTAGTTCATCATTGAGTCCAAGTGAATATGTGAAGAGAATTACATAGTTTCTTGGCATATTGCAGTCCCAGACAGTAAATGTACCTAAAGCTCAGTGATGTCGACTGTTTCCACTCATAAGTCGACACACAGACCATAAAAATATCTTGTGATATCAAATTCACAACAGGGATGATCGTAAGTCCTTGGATTGAACCTTGATTTGTTACAATACAAAAATTTCATCTTCAAGAGGCATTTAATCTGTAGACATTGTTCTTGAGACACCAGATTCACAATCAAGGGATGATCCTGGGCCTGAAACTTACAGCCTCTGACCTTTGCCCTCCCAAAGCTAAATACATGTCCCCACTGTCAGATTGAACATTTGTTTGAAGTTTGACAAAACCACTCTGAAGGCTTTTGAGTTATTGGCCCTCTCTTTAGGCGAGTACATCATTTCCAGGCACACATTGAGATTTATCAAGCCGAACCTGATTTGAACTTCTATGATTGATATGCTGAAATCCCAGGCCTTAGGTCTGAGCCTGGGCCACTTTACACTTAGTGAAGACTCATACTGCGTTAAATTAAATATGTCTGTGAAAGAGAAACTTCATTTTGGACTTGCTACATTTATAAACTGACAGGTTCACAGATTTAAAGCTGAAAGATGATTTTAGAAACACCCTCTAAAATATATTTTATAGAAAAGTCCACCTCTGATAAGATATAAAAGTTTGATAATAAATAGAGTATACCTTCTGCTGACTTCTTTGTTTATATTTAACAATCAAGTTTTTTCTTTATTGACTTCCTTTACAAATGAGAGAGACTGCTTTCAGAACTCAAACATTTACTTCTGAAAAATAAAATGTCTTCAGTGCATGTTGTAACAAGGACATTTCAGAAAAAAACAGGAGCTGTAGTAATTTGACATAAAACTTGGAGAGGAATTATAATTTGCAGAGTGAATCTCGGCTGGGCTCAGAGGTCCAAATCGTCAAAAAAGAGTTTGAACAATTAAAGCAGCACTGTTCATAATTTATTTTTCAAACACTATACCACTGTGTTTTGTAAATGCACCTTTGTAATAACATTTTGAGGCAGAGTTTGATAAAACATCACCACCTGCAGACAGGTAAATGGTGTGAGGAGCGAGGAGGGGGATCAAAAGTGAGCTGTTTTTGCACACATGTTGAGAGACACAAAACAAAAACTTTACTCAGTTAAGTAATGTTTAATTCTGTTCAGAGTATTTCTTTTTAAAGAGCCACAGTGAGCCTTCAGAGCACTTTAATTTCCCCTGCACCACAGTCTCCATGATGATGATTATAAACTATGAACTCTGTCATAGAAACACGTCTTTCACAGGGGGCATTTGGTTTTTAATAATCTGTAAACTGCTTGTAAATAAGTTGCTCATGTGGCTCTGCTAAAATATGGTTATTTGAGTTGCAGAAAGTCTGATCTTTCTCGTTTGAAAAGTTTCCATTTGCAGCTTCACATCTCTGACTCCAATTAATCTCACTTCTCAGACTACACAACAACATCCCATCAATAAGATAATATCTTAATAATATCTCTCAATATTCTTTTCTTCCTCTGTGACAGTATCAGCTCTGAGCTCAAAGTAGTTTCCTCTATGTTTAGTGCATTATACCAGCCCATGACATAAATTTTTAACCCTGAATATTTAAAGGTGTGTTTTTCAAATTATTGTTTGGCCTGTTAGGCCTTGTGTTTTCCTGTGTGCAACTCAAACAAAAATATGTAAGTTGTAATTACACAGTATTTTTTTTCTTTTTTACTTTTTTGATATTGAATCATGACGTACCGTATCGTGACCCAGGCATATATAGGTGCAGCGTATCGTGAGTTTAAGTGTATCGTCCCATCCCTTTACTTTGCCACTTTTACATTTTTAATCTGAATTTTGCACCCTGATGCTGCTCAACAAAGCCGCCGTCTGTCGCTGAATATTGAAAATGTGTTGAAGCTCAAAGGCAGCCATGTCTATGATGCTGATTCTGACTTGTTGAAGCACAGCTAAGTGAAGGTGCTGTGACCCCGAAGCTCTTCTGCCTCACAGTCAGCCGGCACCAGCAGCTTGTGAAATGAAGAACAAAATCAATGTGCAAGAAAAGGTCTCCTCCTGTCTCCTCCTGTCAGTCTTGTAAGATGAGGCTGAAAGAGTGGAAATATTTGGGAGGGGGAGAGAAGCACAGAGTTGTAATATTCCTTTCAATCAGCGATGAATACACTCCTGAGTATGAGGAACCTGACTCACTGAACTATTGAATATTCCCTGAAATACAAAGAAAGAAATGATTGTTATGAGGCCCTTTGTGAAGAACCTTCTGAAGGAGTAGTAAAGAATGTACTTTTTTGTTTTCTGTCTCATTATGAGTCAAAGTGTCTGAATACAGAAGTTAACCTCAGATATGTTTCAGCCCACAGCAGCAGGCCTTTGTTATGAATGTGTGTTGTCGTGGGTGTGGGTACAGTCTTTCTTTAATACGCCAACCATTAAAAAAATATATATATTGTTGGAAAAATGAAATAAAAGAAGACACCCACACACAGCAGACGGCAGACTTACCAGCACAGGTGTTGTGTCAGCTGTGCAAATACAAAAGTTTTGAAAGTTTACATTTTTTTGCACTTCAGTGAAACGAAATAAATCAATGAAATTCTTTGACTCATTAATCTTAAAAATGAAAAAAATCACCCTAACTAACAAAACTTAGCTCCATTTCCTCTCCCAAGTTACAAAATACTGACATAAAAGTGAAACCATGATCAGAAATACAAAGGTTGTCTTCTCATAAGCTCAAGTCTGACAATCATTTGGAGAATTGAGTACAGGCTATACTTTAAAATGATTTCCCTGTTGACATCTGTATCTTAAAGCAGCCCCTCCCTATATAAAGAAAACCTGTAGGACCTAGCCAGCTGATGGGGACCATGCTTTGCTTTGATTTGTTTCTTCAGTGAGTGACTCTGCCATGACTGAAACAGACCATTACATGCTTGAATTTAATGAAAGAGATGATGAGCGACTACAGGTCATCAGGAGAGTCACTAGAGAGAGTGGAGCAGGAGAGGAAGAGAGGAATACAGAGGGGAAAACCAAGTGCCTCTGAATGTCTGTCAGTGATGGGTTGTGTTTTCTTCTTCAAGATATTAGTCTTGTTTTTCAGAAAACTAAATAAAAGTAGATGTTGGGTTGTATGAGGTCTATTAGAATACTAGATCCATGAGCCACAGTGACTTGATCAGCCTTTCTTTAGAAAGGAAAGACCTACCATTAGTTAAGTTAGCTATACATTGCCCACAGTAGTAAGCTCAAAAACTGGAATGCACCTTTCAGCATTATTGGTGCCTTCACAAATGTGCAATTTACCCATGCCATAGGCACTAACAACTTCCCCCAAACCATCACAGATGCTGGCTTCTAAACTTAGCTCTCATAACAACCTGGATGGTCCTTTTCCTCTTTAGGCCGGAGGACAGAATGACATGATTTCCAAAAACAATTAGAAATGTGGACTCATCAGACTACAGCACATTTTTCGGCTGTGCATAAGGCCATCTCAGATTAACTCAGCTTCAGAAAAAGCTAGCTGCAGTTCTGGGTGTCGCTGATGTATGGTTTTTGTAGAGTTTGAACTTGCACTTGTTGATGTAATGATGAACTGTGTTAACTGAAAATAATTTTCAGAAGTGTTCCTGATCCCACCCGGTTAAACACTTTACAAAATGAAGTATGATGTTAGCTTTTAATGCAGCACCACCAGAAATTAAAGGAAATAAAGATCATGGGCATTCAATGTTGGTTTTCCGCCTTGCCATGTACGTGCACAATCTTTGATGGCACCTCACTGCCGCCTTTGACACCATCAATCACTCCATCCTGTTATTCCGTCTCAAATCTCATCTCCTCATCACCGACAACGCTCTCTCCTGGCTACAATCATATCTAACAGACTGGAAACAATTCATCTTCACCAACAGCTGCTCCTCCACTACTGCCCCCCTGTCCCAAGGTGTCCCTCAGGGCTCGGTGCTTGGTCCCCTCCTCTTTATCCTGTACCTCCTCCCCCTCGGCCAGATTATCCATCACCACGGTCTCCATTTCCATTGCTACACAGATGATATTCAATTATACATATCCACCAACTCCATCAACCCCCAGACCCACTCCACCCTCTCTGACTGCCTCTCCGACAGAAACTCCTGACTAAAATAAAACTTCCTCAAACTCAACAGTTCCAAAACAGACATCCTCATCATAGGTCCACATTCCCTCACCTCCGCAGCCAAAGATTTCCACCTCACCTTCAACAGCACCACCCTATTACCCTCACCCTACTGCCGTAACCTTGGAGTCATCTTGGACAGTTCCCTCAATTTCAACCAGCACATAAAATCGGTAACAAAAACAGCTTTCCACCACCTCAAAAATATCGCCCGCCTCCGCCCCTCTCTCTCCTTCCCTGCAGCTGAAACCCTTATCCACGCCTTCATCACCTCACGCTTTGACTACTGCAATAGCATCCTTTACGGCTCACCATCCACCCTCCTCAACAGACTTCAGTACATCCAGAACTCCGCCGCCCGCCTCCTCACTCACACCCATTCCCGAGAGCACATCACCCCCGTCCTTCACAACCTGCACTGGCTCCCCATCCCATTCCGCATCACCTTCAAAATCCTTCTTCTTACCTACAAAGCCCTCCATAATCAGGCCCCCCCCTACCTTAATGACATGCTCCACCCCTACATCCCTCCCCGTCCCCTCCGCTCCTCAGATTCTAACATCCTCACCGTCTCTAGGACCAAGCACCGAATCTGGGGGGACAGAGCCTTTTCAGTTGCCGCCCCCTCTCTCTGGAACTCACTCCCACAACACATCCGTGACTCCGTTGACCTCACCACCTTCAAAACCAGATTAAAAACACACCTCTTCCGCACTGCCTTCAACCCATAACCCAAACTCTAATCATATCCCAACTGTTTTGTCAGTCCCTTGTTTATTACACTAATATTTTTACCTTGCCCTGTCACCTTTTTACCTCCCTAAGCATTGCTTTTATCTGTTTTCTATTGTACACTTGTTTTTACCTGCACTTTTAACGTTTTAATGTAAAGCGACTTTGAGTTTTTGAAAAGTGCTCTATAAATAAAATTTATTATTATTATTATTATTATTATTATTATTATTATTGACTCTAGATGATGAAATTCCCAAATTCTTTGCAATTGCACATTGAGAAATGTTCTCAAACTGCCAAACTTTTTGCTGAGTTGTTCACAAAGTGGTGACCATGGCACCATCTTTGCTTGTGAATGAATGAGTCTTTCAAGGATGCTCCTTTTATATCCTGTCGTGACACTCTCCTGTTCACCTGTTGAATGCCCAAACATATTTTTGAGCATTCCCAGTCTATCATAGGTTGAAAAGGAATTGCAAATGAATTTATTTTGTTTTCATTTTCCTTTCACGTAATATCCCAACTTTACTGGAGTCGTGGTTTGAATAAAATAGGCAAACCAAAACATAATGACAACTCTGAACCTTTTATTCAAGGCATATAGCATATCATAACCTGTAAGGAATCAACACTGGGTAAAGGTACACATTTCAGTTAGGCAAACAAAACATGTTTTCATCTTGTGATCTCTGCAGTAATAAACTATCATTCACTGTATGACTGATGTGCTTGAAAAAACTGCCTCTCTGTGTGGACGTTGCTGATAGTCTCGCTGCCTTCTTTGCCGCTTTATAGATTCTCTTTGATTATACTAAAAGCATCTCCAGCATCCAGGATAAAGAGGGAGGATGTAGAGAAAATGACTGTGTCCTGCATGTCTGTGTGAGATAGAGGAGGAGGCAGACAAGGTTACTTTGCAGATCTTCGCTCAAATGATGCCAAATAGGAGTTATTTATCCGTCGTCAGAGGGAAAACAACTTTTGTTGTCAGCCTGACGACATCTAAGGGTTCTCAAAATGTCACACACGTAGATTTGGTTATTTTTGGAGAAGAGGAACGTAAAGTGACTTCAGAAAAACATTCTGACAGAGGTGATGGGTTACATGGACTCAAACTCTGACAAAATTATGCATGCACTGTTCTTTGGTGGACAGAATCGAGGAAGCAGCCCTCTGAACATGAGACAGAATTCAACCTGCAGATCTGTTTTCCATTACACACTCCTCTTCGGCAGATCAGGATTTCTGTGTGCTCTGTCGCCAACACCCCAGTAATGTGAATAAAGAGAAGGTGATGGCAGCTGTAAAAGAGACGGCGCTTTGTTCTGGCATTAAAAGCCCACATTTTAATCAGACTGAGTGACACCGCAGTGAGCGATATGTGTGCGGCTGATGAAGCATTCGCCGGCTGCTAAAACACATCAGCAACCACTCACACACTTTGTCATTTTATCAGCACATAATGAATTCAGCGTGTCTGTCGCATGTCTAATCAGGCTTCAGGATGTGTCCCAAATGTGACAAAGAAAGCAAAACAAGTGAGACAAAGTAGCTCAGGATGGTTTTCAGGCTGAGAGTCCAGAGGAGGAGTTGAATGAAAACTTGGTATGATCAGGACACTCATGTGATTCTTCTTAAAGGATACAAGTTTCTGTCAACAAAAGCTAATAATAAACCAAAAAAGGTATGAATTAAGCCTGAATTAGGAAATTCTCATGCATATGGATTCGCTTTGCCGTAGAGAGCTTTAGCAGTCCAAAATGTAATAAAAACAGGAGAGAGAGCCAACTGACCAACATGTTCCTGCACAGTTGAATGAGAATTTCTACTTTTTCAGCAATCTCACAAAAGGTTCAAGATGTGTTTTGAAGAAGGGGACATTTAAAGCCCTTCATGTTGGTCCCCATTTGAAATGATGGCTTAAACTAACATGAGGTCCACCTAACACCTAAATATGTGTTGTACTGTATGTGGATCAAATTCAGCCAGCCAACACGACGGTAAGACCGGCCTCAAATCACAGAACCTGCCCTCTATTGTGATGTGATCTGGTCTGTATCTTCTTATAAATACCTTGTTTTGTTTTTTTTTTTAGCTTTTTCATCAGAAATAAGTCTTGTTTTCTTTTGCTGTAACAAAGCAAAGCATTGGACTTTGTATGATCGAGCCGGCTGACCCTCTATGGCCACAAAAGATTGAATCTTCTGCACATCCTAAATTATAAGGTTATTATCAATCTACTTCCTTCATACTCAAGTAATTGCACCCAAGTGAAATATGATAGAAGTTATGCTGCAATATGCTGCTCCTGCAGACTGGAATCTGCTGCAGAGTTGATTGGCTCAGATATTTATCTGTTTGTGTTATTGTTTTGTTTCTGTATCCTTCTGCTGCACACCTTGGCCAAGATTGGTGATTCCAAATCGCCTTTAGATATGAGTGTTGTCTGTCTCTCTACGTGGCCCTGCAACTGGTTGGTGACCAGTTCAGGGTGTGTCCAGCCTCTTGCCAATGTCAGCTGCGATAGGCCCTCCCAGCCCCCCCACGACCCCAAGCAGATAAGTGGTATAGATGATGGATGAGTGGATATTCAGAGATAATGTGTATTTGTAGTTCTGGTATCTGATGAAACTGTATTGGATTTTTGTTTTATTGATCACATTTCTGTAAATGTGTATTTTAGACCACAGATTAACTTTAATATATTTTGGGAGGTGAACATGTCGACTTATAAGATTATTTACTGCTGAATGAATCCTTCAGCAGTAGCTTCTTGTTGTGCAGATCTTCATGGTTGTATAAGCTTGGTTGTTTTAGCTTCAGATGCATGTGCCTGTTTTATCTATTTGACTTTTTAAAATTAGTTTGTATCCGGTCTTTGTATGTTTTCACAGAATTATATGTGTAACGGCCACAGCAGACATATAAAAGTATTGAACCAAAAGACAGATCATTCATTGATTTGTTTGTTTCCTTTTGTTTACTGAAGGCAGGGCATATCTGCAGTTACAATTCAAAGTGTTGGCTTGTTTCTCAGAGTGTTTCCTCCAGTCTTTTACAACCCTGACTAAAACAAATGTAGATGTACAAAGAAATGTTGAAACACTCACAGTGTCTGGTGTGGCAGAGTGCAGAAGACCATCTCTCACGCTCCCTGAAGTAGGACTGAGACCTTTTACGAGTACACAGATGTGGCAGTCTTAGGAACGTTGCTCAAAGTGTCTCTCCTGTGGGTGCTGATGATGTTTGCAGCGGAAGAGTCGACGGCACGCCTGATGTGTGTCTTCAGTAGTTAGAAGCTGACTGAAAAGCCATTTGTGTCCAGCCCCCGTCACCGTCCTGCAGCTGAGAGGGAGAGAGAGCGACCTGTCTGCTGTCACATCGGATCAGTGTCGGACTTTGAAACTTCCTCCCTGACTCCACTCGTCACATAGAAAGAAGTTGAAGAAGTCAGTATTGTAAGCACTGTTAAGCTCTGAATGTGTTTATTTCAGTGCATTGTTGGATAAATGAAGAAGCTGCACAAACACAGAGTATAATTACAGCAGCTCTTCAGTGATGAAGCTGACTTGATGAAGAGGCTCTCAGCAAAGACAGATTCATGGATGTGGCCCCGCATTTAGCTTGTGTGCCACGCACAGTAAATCACAGAGCAGATGTCAGCCAGAGAGCTTTTACTGTAATTAATCAAGTTATCTATAAACATGGAGACAAGAATAAACCACTTCTGAATCATGGGCTGCTGTGCGACATGTGCCGCTGCCATGATGTGTATGTTCAGATGTTGTTTATTCCACAAGTATGTGCTCTTTAAGGCTGCAAAATTAAATGTAATTTCAGGGCTTCTGCAACACTACGAAAGGTGAATGGGTTTGAGCTTATAGCACTTTTCTTGTCTTTTGAATTCTGAAAGCAGCTTCACGCCACATCAACCCATTCATTTGCTCTCACATTCACTCACTAATGGTTGGAGTGTCATCAGTGTCAGCTAACGCTCTCACACACTCACACCCATTTAAAGGCACTGATGCAGCAGTGAGAGAAACTTGTGGTTAAGTGTAATGCCCAAGGACACATTGCCCTGTGACTGCCAGAGCTGGACCCAAACCAGCAACCAGACCAAGCGCCACAGACGCCCAAACACGAGAATTAGTAATATAAGACAGTGAAGGTCTGGATAAGGTTCTGGAAATTCAATGTATATGTATTCTGATGCAACAATAAAGATCTGATTTTAGTGATGAAAAGCAACTTCAGCAATTGAAAAATCAGGCGAGAGTGGAAATTGGAAAAGAAGTATGGCTCTTTAAGGCAAACACCAGAGGCCGTCTCGAGGGAAAGTAGAAAATGTCCAGTTATGTGAAAAAAAGCCTACAAAAAAAAAAAAACATATGAAATCAGATGTAAAAATTAGTTCTGGTTTCTGAAGTGAAATTGTACCTTAAACCTTGCACAGCAGCTGGATCTCCCTGATTTACAGGGTTTTTCGCAGGTCCATTTTTCAAAGCTATGATCTACAATGACTGTGAGCAGCACAAAGCAGCACGGCCCAATCAGAGTCCTTTACAGCAGAAAGCAACTACTCATATGGAGATTAGCCACAAGCTTCAGGAACAGTTTTATCAGATATGGACCACACTTCTGCATTAAATGTAAAAAAAATCCACAGTGAAAGCATTTTGTGATAGAAAAAGGAATTTTTCACGCATCTTTCAACATGTTTTGGTGAGAGTTTGTTCTACAAAGGGGTCTTAAGAAGAAAGTCAGGGGTGTTTTTATAGTGGTGTTACTGTAAGACATCCATCCTTTACCAATTTATTACTTATCCCTTAAGAGTAAGAGGAAGCTGGAGTCTATCCCAGCAGGTTGCCAGTCATGCGGCTGACTATGGCAGGAAATTTAAGTACCCATAGAGGACCCACAAGGGCATGTCTGAGCAGGGATTCAAACCAGCAGCCTTCTTGCTGTGAAGCATCAACACTCCCTGCTGCACAACCCTGCAGGCTTGGTCAGAAACATGTTCCCTTATTTGTGCTACAAAGCTTTATATGAAGAGAGCTATACAAATAAAGTTTATTGATTGATTGATTGATTTGCATTGAGGCATGTTTTATAGTTAGATTTACAGTCATCATGACATTGATCTGAACATTTACGCAAAGTGTTAAAATAATATCTTCAAGCATTGGAGATTTGACATTTCTGAGCAACTTTGCAAAGAGTGTGTGCTCTAGTAAATCACAGAGCAGATGTCAGCTGGAGAACTTTTAGAAATGTTTGGTTTGGGGACAGGAGGTGCATGGTGCAAACACAGGTGTTCAAAAACTAAAGAAGAGAGGATATGCATTGTCCTCAAAATGTGTGCTCCAGACTGGCAGTTACATTCACTGAGTGGCAGAGAATTTCTGGTAATTAATCTCAGATGGGGGAAAGGGTAATGCTTTAGTTACAAAGAATGTTATTGTGCATGACATATTTTTCTCACATCATGTACATCAGTCGTTCCAAAAAAGTGACTGCAATTGCAAATGTTCATTACTGTAGCAGTGTGCATCAGACATCTGAGAACAGGTTTTTTCATGTGTTCCTTTTTGAACAAAATGTGTGTGTGTGTGTATTTTGGTTTGTTGGAGTGCACACCTGTGGGCCTCCGGCCTCTTGAGCAGAGGTAGTGGTGATGTAAAAAGGACCACAGAACAGAGCAGGGACCAGTTGGGCAATCATCAGAGCTCCTTTGATAAAAACCAAGGGGCCAAGGGACAGAGAGAGCATGAAGCACATGCACGCCAAAGCATTCAGAAAACCACAGTGGATTATTTAAGCTAGCATGCAATGCTTCTCTGATCCTGTCCTCTTCTTGAGAGACGGTGTACTGGGAAAAGAAAGAACAAGGAGCTTGAGATGGATTTATATCTGTGGAGTTCCTTTCAAAGGGGTCAGCAGGGGGTCTGTCTGTGAAATAGAGGGTTCATCGGCTGAAAGAGAGAGAACATTTGTTTATAAGTACAATCAGTACAAAAAGTATTTGAGTATCTAGACACAATTGTTGTCAAGCTAGGAACCATATTGCAAACTACTTGGTCCATCTTTAGACCTCCCTCTAGCTTAAGCACCTTTTTAAACATTAGTTGTTTTGTTTCTCCTTTCTTTTTAATGCCGAGGTCAGACTATTGGCCCTTTTCCATTAGCCCTACTCTACTCTACTCGACTCTACCCGGCTCTACTCTACTTGCCTTGTGCTGCTTTTCCATTAGCCCCAGTCGCCTGCCCAATGGGGTGCAGTGTCGCTGTAAACAGCTGAGCGGCACTGAGGTGACATCATTTTGAGCATGACACAACAATCTGTGGCTTTTGTCACAAACCAAGTAAAAAAGGAAAGCAGGAGAAGGCTGCAGGTGGCAAGAAGAAATACCCCTTGAGAAGCACGGGAGAGTTTTGGAAGTTATACAACAGAATGAAGCCGAGGACGAGAGCAATCTAGCTGCAAAGAAAAGATGTATGAGGGTAAGCTAATGGTATCTACCGCTAGCATGCTAGTCATCGCGCTCTTGGCTTGAGAGCGGAGTAGGTACTAAAACTAGCTTGTTTGAGGAGGTACCAGGCTAGTGGAAACACACTGCGAGTAGAGTAGGGCCAAGGCGTGCTGGTGGAAAAGGGCCATAAGTGGAGTTATTTGCGGATTATGATGCTCAATATGTCAGATGAGGCAATGACAGTCAAAGTCAATCTGTGATTTGTGACTAAAACATTTAACAACCAGCGCGATTGCATTAGAAGACAGAGGGCTGACTATGAAAACAGGAAACAAACATGTAATCAAAATTCTGTACTTTTATTTGTGAAATTCTACCATGATGATTATTGCAAGCAGTCACTTACCAAGTTACTAAGAGTCATTTGCTGCTTCTTTTCAACATTTCTTGATTTTACAGTCTGGTGGTAAATTATCTACAACACATCAGAAAGGCTGAGACCCCAAACCTGCAGGCTTTAAAGACAACAACTAAGTTCTGTTTTCATCAGTGGCCAATGAGAACTCCCAATTTTCTCATTCGTCACTGCTTCTGATCAAATCAAACCTGCTGGACTTTCTGTTGAGACATTGTGAGGTGCCCCCGACTGTTGGTGGTCACTACATCACTCTATACATGAGTTGGACAACTGGTTTTTGTGGCTGATTGGTTCGGAAAGCCTCAACTGTCGACTGTGCAGTCTGACTTGGCATAAGTCATGCCTCTTTTGATCTGTTACTCCCCTGCTGTATACAAAATCACATACTACTCACTATATATAACACAATAATGGGGATAACCCATTTATTTACCTTGATTGTTGATAGTATGAACATTGTTACACCTTAAATGCCTCATTGAGTGATGGATACCAATAATGAAAAGTGAGAAGAAGTGAACGATGGATGCTCATTATCTTGCTTCCGTGTTGAAAAGAAAAATTGCAAGTGTAACAGAAGCATGAGGCCCATGGCCACCATATCATCCTTACTAATGTCTTTTAAACCAGCAAGTCATGTCCTGATGTGGTTAATAGGCACACTTTCTGGTTTGGGAGAATTTCCCGAGTAGGCAAGTGAACAATTGTTTAATTTTGGATGCATCCATTTTCTTGAATATTCTTCTTGGTGCCTTTCTTATTGTCATATTCTTATTAGTTTCATTTATCTTTCATTTTATCCTTCAAGTCTTTGCTTGCCCCCATTTATTCATTATTGTTTCATTTGTCTTCTCCCCCTCCCCTTCTCCATCCTCTTTAGCCCTTTATTGGGAATAATATGATAACTTCAGTTAGAATATTGCATCTGTCTTGCTTCTGTACCCATTTCAACTTCAGCTCAATTTCAGAGTAGTTTAATATTTATGTGAAAAATGTATAACGTTATTTATTATTAGTCTCTCAGACGTCATAATTTTACATTGACATAGTCGAACTTTGGCAGAAAGAATCAGACAAGCTTAGCCTGTGTAGGGCAAAAATGCTGGTAATGTAGAAGAAGCTTTCATATCCAGTTAAGCACACAAATCTTCACCTTTTCTTGTACTTCCTTTGAATCAAAGGTCAAGAAAATGGAAATATTATTTACTTCAGTGCCTGTACTGAGGTTGAATTTAAAGAGAAGCAAGGCTGTGTCAGCATGGACACACATCTGGGATCTAGTGGCCTTATGCTTGTGAAAAATCTTAACACAGGGACTCAATGTGAGCTATTCTCTGTCATTCTCTGTGAGGCGGATGCAATAACACTACTTTCCTTTTCTTTCCACACTGGCTAAAAAAGTTTCGCTATCACTGGTGTTGGAGTTGCTTCACAGTGCACACCAACAAACGTGTTCCAGCCAGTGATTATGTTGCCAAGAATCCCTGTTTTAATGGCACAAATGTAAGGTGACAGTGTTGGGACTGAT